>CM018697.1:64512568-65981318 GCA_009363875.1 Mikania micrantha
TCTTTCTTGTAACCATTCCAAGTCAACTGGCACTTTCTCGGGCATATAAGGTGATGGAGTCTGAAGTTGTGCCTTGCCCTTGTCAGCGCGGGTTTTGGATGGTGATGGTGGAGGCTAAGAAAAATGAATCAAAGTAGGAGAATCAGGTGGTGATATGTGTGTAGGTGGAGGTGATGATGGTTAGGAGGCATGGGTGCCTTGAGTGGTGGTGGATGAATGTGGTGGAAGGGTGGTTGTGGAAGTGCATGATGGTTTGGTGGCTTGGGTGGATGTGGCTGGTTTTGTGGCTGGTGTCACACCCCTGCGCCGCGTGCGGAATCCACGGCGCGGTGACGTATGAACAGTTGAATCATGCACAAGTATTGAATAAGAACAACCACAATGGATTACTATGTTTCAAAATATTTAGACAGTTGTTTAGTTACAGACCATCTATCTACCAAAAGAAAGACAACTACAGACCCAAAATATAGTTACAAAATAAGACTTCAAACAAGACAATTAAACATTTAGGATTTAGTGTGTTTCTATTCCATCCTAGCATGTTTCTTCATCTTGTTCTATCTTAGAATGGTCTCTTTAGTTATCTCTGAGAATGTCTTAAACCTGATTACCTGAAACACGTGAAAAGTAACTGTCAACTACAGACGTAGTTGGTGAGAACAATAGGTTTATCATATGAAATCATGAATATGTGATATAAGACATAGGTAAGTTAAAGCAGTAAACGATTCACATGGATGAGCTGCAACCCAAACTAACATCAAGTAAGAAAATGAGTGTAAACAGTCCAATCACTGTTTGCACGAAAGCCAACATATAATATCGAGTCCCAAACCACGTTTGGGGTTAGATAATGTATAGCAATTTTGAAAACCATAATGACACCAGACCTGCAGTTAGCTTTTAAAAAAAATTTTAAAAGCTAACTCCATCCTGGATAAGAACCAATGTGTCCGCTTTTCCTTGTTGTGATCACCCAGTACTAACGCTAATGAATGTGATACTTGATGCGTTTACAAGTTTGTTTACAACAATAGACACCATGTTTATGAACCTTACTTTAACCGAACGTGTTAATGCCTTATTTGATAACTTGAATTGAAAACATTGATTTAATCCCATGAATTAAATCCTTTGTTTTGAATACCATGAAATGAATCTCTTGATTTGAATACCATGAAATGAACCTCTTGATTTGAATACCATGAAATAGTGACCTTGTATAATAACAAGGTTTATAACAAAAGAGTTTATAAAATCCATTATTTAAAAGTGTTTATCATTTAATAAAACATTTGAGTAAATCTGTTATGAAACAGTTCAAGGGACCTTTATAAAACCTTTTTAATAAAAAGAGTTTGATATTTGATAAAATCCTTTATAACATCTGATGAATCCCTTGAATTAGTGCAATGAACCTGTAATATTCGTAAAGTAAAGCACATGTTGAACCATGAAATACGATTGTAAAGATAAGGTTTGGTCACGTGTTACACCCCAAAACAGTTGTAAAACAGTAAAAGAGGGGCTAAAGTTCTCACCTGTCTGCAGTAGACTCTGAACTAAAACAGATAGCAAGTAGCAAAAAGGACTTCTAATTGGTTCCTATATCATTGTAATCATACATAAGATATAAGATTTATAGTTATATAGACTTTGATTCATTGATTGACTCGCGTTCTCTTGAAATTGATTAACACTTGATTACTTGTTCTCACGATTATGATTGTTGGGCAAACTTGAAAGTTATGATTTTGAATCACTTGATTGATCATGGGTCCATGAAAAGAATGTGAAATGCTCTTTTGTGCACCAACTTGTTTGCGCATCACACGTGTTTAAGAGTTTGATAAACCATTGATTATCATGACTTATAAAAAGATGTTCCAATTGTTTAAGTTCTTGAGATTGTGACTTGATCCCATAATTAGGTTAAGTCGCAACTTAAACCATAATTGATCAACTCACAATTATCAAATTTATGATCCAATATTGGGCCTTGAGTCCATGTAACCATGATGGTCTTTAAACCAAGTCCCTGGGCCACTTAGGATAAAGATGGACCAATTGAATGTAGTGTTGAGCCAAGTGAATTTGATGTTGGCCCAACAACATGTATATAGGCCTTGTAACATGCCAAAGACAATATCAAACCGATTAAGATCCTAATGTACCGAATGGACTTGAATTGGGCCTAAAGGATTTGAGTTGGGCCAACCAATGTACAAGTAGTCCATGTAAGGTTCCAAAGTGTTATTGTGCCAATTAAAGATCTTAATGGGCCAAGCTATCTCAATTTGGCTTGGGCTTAACTCCTGGGCCGATTACTCATAGGATTGGGCCGGATAGAATTTGGGTTGGGCCGAAAGGTCTTTGGGCTGCCACTTGGGCAGCGAACCCTTCATGGTTCCTGCCTAAGGTTCGCCAATCAAGAAAAGAACATCAAGGTTCGGCCATAGATGTGATAGCTAGAGTTCGTTGCATGCCTTCATGAAGGGTTCGTCCATGGTAACCAACGGTTCGGCCTACAACTCCCAACATGGTTCGGCTAACATGGTATCCCGAAGGTGAGTGACTTAGTACAAGGGTTCGGCAAGTGATAAAGCATAGATTCGGTCATAGGTTCGACAACTAGGGTTCGTTGCTTGTATGCATAAAGGGTTCGGCAAGTGAGCAACGAACCATGTAGGGCTCGTCTACGTGCAAGGGTTCGTCTTGTCCACAGAAGGTTCGGTGATGGCTCATGGGAACCCCTAGGGTTCGGCTGCTATGTCCCCGAACCATGCAGGGTTCGGCTTCAATGGAGTGATGTACATGGTTCGGCAATGCCCTAATGATTCGGTTTGAAGGACTTCGAAGGTTTGCAGCAGTAGGAAGGTTCGTGGATGCATGAAGACTGGAGGCAGGTTCGTGAAGACCACTTGGGTTCGGCTGATAACCCAACGAACCAAGCAGGGTTCGTTAAGGATCACCATGGCCTAAATGGTTCGGCCAGAAAACCTAACAGGTTCGGCCCTCTGCTGTTGTCGTCGTGCACCTCATGAACCTGTCATCTTCACCATCATTCGACTTTGTTTCCTCAATCCAACCATTCCCATGCATTCGAACACTTCTAACCTAGTCCCCGGACATGGTTAGTTCGACTGGAGTGGTCTTAAAACCGATTGTAGCTAGGTTCGAACAACACACAACAAAAACCCTATTTTTCAGAAATTTCAATCGATCATACCTCGTTCTTGGCTGGATAAAACACTAGATCCATTGTACTTCTGTGTAGAGGATGTCGATAGCTACGCGTGGACACCAAAAACACCGAATTCCGTTGAGAAACGAGCGAGATACGAGCGTTTAAAGTTCGTTTTCTAGAGAGAGAGAGGGTTGAACGAATTTGTAGAGAGAGAAGTGGTTGTTGGCTGCATTTATGAAGAAAATAGCCTTGTTCAAGGATTTTATAGCCCGGGTGGTATTCGGGTCTGTTTCGGTCGCTCGGTTCGCGTTTCCGGAACGTAACGCGTATTTTACGCGAATTAAAATAAAGGAGTTGTTAAGCTCATTAAAAAAATGATGAGTTTCAAAATTGTAAAAATATAAAATAATTAATTCAATTATTTTTACTCTTCGTGTGTTGTCAGATCGTTAAACACATACAATTACGTGTATACCCACAATCGCGTACGTTTTCCGATCGTAAAACAAATTTATTTAAAGGCGTTTAATCATAATTATAAGTTTAACATTCGTATCATTATGGATCGTCACCCATAACTATACTCAGTCTCGCTTACGTATTACGATTCTTGTTGAATTAATTGTCATAATATTAGTCTTAACACTGCGCACTAACACCATCCTGTTACACCGAACGCAGTATATATATAGGGCTCACTCTCGCTGCCCACCACTGTTTCGATATAACACAACACTGTTTTTGCCTAGTGAATTCGACTGTAAATAAATAATACATACTTGTTCCTGAATAATAAGATCCTGTACACACAAGCACACATTATGAACATATGAATCACATTGATAAACTGAACCTGAACACACACTGTTCTGACACTGTTTACGACTACCATGACTAAATGTACAAATGTTATAGTCTCCCCTAGTTAAGAGAATTTCGTCCCGAAATTAACTAGCCGAAGATACTGTAAAAAGATGAGGGTACTTAAGCTTCATCTGGTCTTCACGTTCCCAGGTGAACTCAGCACCGCGTTTGCCCTCCCATCGTACCTTTACGATCGGGATACGGCTGCGTTTAAGTTTCTTGACCCCATGATCCATGATTTCAACCGGACGTTCTATGAATTGCATGTTCATCTGAATCTGTATGTCTTCCAGTGAAATCTGAACATCATGATCAGCTAAGCATTTCTTAAGATTTGATACATGAAAAGTATCATGAACATTGGTTAGCTCCACTGGAAGTTTGAGTTTGTAGGCTACGGGACCAATCCGTTCCAGGATCTCAAAAGGTCCAACGTACCTTGGTGCAAGTTTCCCTTTCTTCCCGAATCGGACAACGCCTTTCCAGGGAGAAACTTTGAGTAAGACTCGGTCACCGACTTGAAACTCAAGCGGTTTCCGACGTCGATCAGCATAACTCTTCTGCCGATCTCGTGCGGCCTTAAGCCATGATTGAATGATTGTGATTTTGTCTGATGTTTCCTGAATGAGTTCTGGTCCTACGACCTGTGAGTCACCAGCCTCGGTCCCGCAGATCGGTGATCGGCACTTTCTACCATATAAAGCTTCGAATGGTGCACATTGAATGCTCGTATGATAGCTATTGTTATATGAAAACTCAATGAGTGGAAGATGAGTGTCCCAACTTCCACCGAAGTCAATGACACAAGAACGAAGCATGTCCTCGAGTGTTTGGATAGTCCTTTCGCTTTGACCGTCGGTTTGGGGATGATACGCCGTGCTAAGATTAACACGAGTTCCCAAAGCCTTTTGCAATGATTGCCAAAAGCGAGAAGTGAAGCGACTATCACGATCAGATATGATTGATGTTGGTGTACCATGACGTGCAATGATTTCGTTGATGTATAGAGTGGATAGCTTCTCCATCTTGTAATCCTCTCGGATTGGGAGAAAATGAGCAAATTTGGTGAGTCGATCAACGATCACCCAAATCGAATCGAATCCTCGCGGAGTTCTCGGCAACTTGGTTATGAAATCCATGGAAATTTGTTCCCATTTCCATTGACGAATTTC
This sequence comes from Mikania micrantha, assembly GCA_009363875.1. Taxonomy (NCBI): domain Eukaryota; kingdom Viridiplantae; phylum Streptophyta; class Magnoliopsida; order Asterales; family Asteraceae; genus Mikania; species Mikania micrantha. Next base: position 64,517,795 of record CM018697.1, read on the forward strand.
AGGTTGCTGCAGAAGTCCCGAAGGCTGTTGATGTTCTGCTTTGACTTTTGAACATGTAAGACATTTTCCCACATACAGTGCTATGTCTTTCTTCATTCCCGGCCACTAGTAATATGTCCTCAAGTCTTGGTACATCTTATCTGCTCCAGGATGAACTGAGTATCGCGACTTATGAGCCTCATCACAGATGAGTGTGCGCAATTCTTCAGACTTTGGAATCCAAATGCGGCCATTGAGATATAACACCCCATCAGCTCGAGGTTCTAGTTTCTTCTCAATGCCACAATCCAAGTCTGTCTTGAGTTGATTGTCTGTTACTACTTGTTGTTGTGCAATACGAATCAAGTCTTTCAGGTTTGGTTGTGTGTTGATCTCCATGACTCTTACACGAATTGGTTTGACTGGTTCCTTGCGACTAAGAGCATCCGCCACCACATTGGCTTTACCCGAATGGTAACGAATCTCACAGTCGTAATCAGTTAGAAGCTCAACCCAACGCCGTTGTCTCATGTTGAGTTCTTTCTGATTAAGGATGTGTTGCAGGCTCTTGTGGTCTGTATAGATGACACATTTAGTACCATAAAGGTAGTGCCTCCAAATCTTCAATGCAAAGACCACAGCCCCTAACTCAAGGTCATGAGTAGTGTAATTCTTTTTGTGAACCTTAAGTTGTCTTGAAGCATACGCAATGACCTTGTCCCGTTGCATAAGTACACAACCGAGACCAAGGTTTGAAGCATCACAGTAGACAATGAAATCATCACTGCCTTCTGGAAGGCTAAGGATAGGGGAGTTGCATAACTTCTGTTTAAGAAGTTGAAATGCATCTTCTTGTTTCTGTCCCCATATAAAGGCTTGACTTTTCTGAGTCAAAGTAGTAAGTGGCAAAGCAATCTTAGAGAAATTCGCAATGAATCTCCTGTAATAGCCTGCCAGACCCAAAAATGAACGAATCTCTGTTGGAGTAGATGGAGTAGTCCAGTTCTTAATCACCTCAATCTTTGCTGGATCTACATGTATTCCATCCCTGTTTATGACATGTCCTAAGAAGTGAACATCCTTTAGCCAAAATTCACATTTTGAGAATTTAGCATAAAGTTGTTCTCCTCTTAGTAGTTCTAGGACTTTCCTCAAATGATCTTCATGCTCTTGTTCTGACTTTGAATAGATCAGTATATCATCAATAAAGACGATAACAAACTGATCTAAATACGGTCTGCAGACTCAATTCATCAAGTCCATGAACACTGCGGGTGCATTGGTCAGCCCGAATGGCATAACCACAAACTCATAGTGTCCATACCGAGTCCTAAACGCAGTCTTTGGTATATCCTCATCATTTACTCTTAACTGATGATACCCGGATCGTAAATCAATCTTAGAGAAACAAGTTGCTCCCTGTAATTGATCAAACAGATCATCGATCCTGGGCAGAGGATATCTGTTCTTGATTGTCAACTTGTTCAGCTCACGATAATCGATACACATACGAAATGAACCGTCTTTCTTTTTGACAAAGAGAACCGGAGCTCCCCATGGAGAGAAACTCGGTCTTATGAAACCTTTGTCTAAAAGTTCTTCAGGCTGACTAGACAGTTCTTGCATCTCAGACGGTGCTAATCGATACGGTGACTTCGCCACTGGGTTTGCTCCAGGGACGAGATCAATTCTAAACTCCACTTGTCGGACTGGCGGTAGCCCAGGTAAGTCTTCTGGAAATACGTCTGAATAATCTCTGATAACTGGAACGTCTCCAACTGCTTTCTTTTCAGGTTTCTTTTCTACCACATGAGCCAGGAATGCAGAATATTTCTTCTTCAAGTATTTCCTCGCTTTAATGCACGATACAATCTTCAATCCGCGGCAGGGTTTCTCGCCGTAAACTATCATCGTTTCGCCGGACGGTAGGGGAATTCGAATGAGTTTCTCCGAGCATACGATTTCAGCATTGTTCTTGGATAACCAATCCATTCCTACTACAACTTCGAAGCTTCCGAGAGTCACAGGAATGAGATCGATGGAGAAAAGATGGTCATTTAATCTTAATTCACATCCATGTATTATGGAATCTACAACTATAGTCTTACCATTCGCTACTTCTACAGTATAGGGAGCAGTAAGTGTGGATAGTTGCATATCAAGTAAAGAAGCAGTATGAGCAGAGATAAAACTTTTATCAGCACCAGTATCAAATATGATAGAAACATAGTGATCATTGATAAGAAATGTACCCGTGATGACTGCCGGATCCTCACGTGCTTCGGCAGTTCCAATAACAAAAGCACGAGCAACAACAGTATTGTTGTTGAGTTTTGGACACTGGTTTCTGAAGTGTCCCTCTGCTCCACGATTATAACAGGCCCTTCCACCTGTAGCAATAGGAATTGTGGTAGCAGTTGTTGCAGCAGCAAGATGAGCAGCTCGGCATGTAGCTGCAAAGTGTCCCATACGCCCACACTTGAGACACTTTTTGCAAGGAGTGTTGGGTAGATGATGATACTGGCATTTGGTGCAAAGTGGAAATGGGCCAGTATAAGGCTTTCTGGCATTTGCAGGTTGTGGCATAGCAGTAATAGGTGTAGCGTGAATAGGTGTAGCTGCAGTCAATGCTGCAAAATTTTTGATCGTCTTTTGCTTCTTCTTCTTGTGATGGTGTTGTTCAGGCTTCTTGCCTTCTTCAATCTGTGCTCTCTTGAATCCCTTTCGGGTGAGCACACCAGATTTTACATACTCTTCAGTAAGAGTAGCACCAAGTTGAATAGCTGCCTCCAGAGTAGTGGGGTTATTCTCCATAACAGTTCCTCTAACGACCAGAGGAGTAACCAAGTGTGGTACCAGAATGCACAACTCATGAAAACGAGTTGTATACTTGGCGTTTTCACCATTGTCTTGCACCAGATTCCACATCTCCACCTCCAGTTTCTTCAGCTCGTGACGTGGACAAAACTTCTCCACAAGTAAGTTCTTGAAACCGTCCCACGGTAAAGCTAAAGCAACTTCCCGTCCTCTGGTGTTCTTCTCAGAGTTCCACCAGGTGAGTGCGCCTTTGTGAAAAGCACTTGAGGCCATTTTGACCTTCAAGTTCTCAGGACATCCTGTGAAATCAAGAATATCCTCGATGCTCTCTAACCACTGTAGTAGACCAGTAGCTCCTTCGGTACCAGCGTACTTAGGAGGCTTAGCATCATTGAACTGCTTGAAAGTGAAGTTAGCAGTTCCAGTAGTTGTAGCATTTGATTTATGTGCTGAATCACTAGTACTTCCCCGAAGATTCTGGGTAATATCAGTGACCATGCCCGGAATGACATCTCTCATGTGTATAGCGATGGCTCGGGCAATCTTGTTGATCTCATCGTCATTACCACTTGTCGAACCCCCAGCATTAGGGTCACGTCGAGGCATTCTACGAATAGAAGCCACAAGCGGGTCAGTAATGAGGAAGAATACAATTGAATTTGCATGATAAAGTTAGTAATATATCCATACTACTAATATTATCATTCAATTGTAATATGATCCAGTACACGTATAAGTTATCAACTTATTTGCATACTTATCATGTGAATATGTACGATGTTCCATGATCTCACTCCACCAAACCTACACACTGACACTTTTCCTGATATACCGAAGATGGCTTATATATAGGGCATACGAAAGGGTCAAGCAAACTGCCAGCCCAGACGCCATCCCACCACCGCTTCGATATACCACGATCATGTCCTTGCTAGCATTTGGCAACATGTTTGTACTGATTTGCAAGTGTTTTCCATTGATTATGAATCCCATGATCTTTGATCAACTTGAACTATGATTGATTCCATGATTGAACTATGATTGTGTTATGTGTGCACCTACTAACCATTGTTAACATGTAGAACTAATCATACATGTGCTCTACACTTTTCTGTTAACCTATGTTAGTAAGTACTAATCATGTAACAACACTTAAGAGTTTCACTTAAGGTTTACATTGAAAGAATGTTCACAACTTGATTGATTCACTATAATGTTTGGTTCATCCAAGTTTGAATTGCACTATGATTTGATTTGCCACTGATTGTATCTCCAATGTTTGTATCCCATGTGTTTGACTAATGTTCAATGTTCCCAGTTGCTCCCGAATCCTCACTCCAAATACGAATGCCGGATTCCCCCTAACATACTGAAATAAGCTTATATATAGGGTAAGCTCTCACCGACCCACCACTTACCTCAGCACGTCAGCGTTAATCCGTCGTCTATATTTGGGGCTAAGATTCCAACTGTTGATTGATTATGATTGTTTCATGATTGCCTCTTGTACTATGGATATGATTATGACTGTGTAAACCACGGTTCTTAATTTACTTGAAATTAAAACCTTAGGTTTCTGTATATGTATCCTAGGTTGATTTAACCTAGATTCTCAATACCTACAGTATCGAGTATAATGATCTCTTGTGAGAACTTCAACTAAAGAATACTGTTACACAGATTCTAAGTTATAAAGTTCCTATGATAATGAACACCTGATAATGATAAAATGACAAGGATTTCAAATCAAGATTCTAAATTAATAGATCTTGACCTTTGAATTCCTATGATGAATATGACAAGGATTTCAAATCAAGATTCTAAATTAATAGATCTTGACCTTTGAATTCCTATAATGAATATGACAAGGATTTCAAATCAAGATTCTAAATTAATAGATCTTGACCTTTGAATTCCTATAATGAATATGACAAGGATTTTAGATCAAAGATACTAAATTAATAGATCTTTGCCTCTAAATTCCTATAATGAACTCTGTGTGAGAATTTCAAATCAAGGATACTAAGAATACAGATCCTTGCCTCTGAAATCCTTAAATGAATACGTGTGAGAAATTTAATTCGGTTTCTAAAATTATAGAATTCCGATTCAAATTCCTTGACTCGATGTCTAATCTTAGAAAAATGTCCCTAAGATCTTTCAAGCTTAATGTAGACTTAATGCTCACTTAAGTTACTTAGATCCTAAGTATCCTCAAGCCTGTAGCACTTAGTCCTATTGGGTAGCTTAGGTTATATTCTAGGTCATTAAACATTGGGTTTTTCCTAGTTCTCTACAACCTTGGCTCTGATACCAACCTGTCACACCCCCTGCGCCGCGTGCGGAATCCACGGCGCGGTGACGTATGAACAGTTGAATCATGCACAAGTATTGAATAAGAACAACCACAATGGATTACTATGTTTCTAAATATTTAGACAGTTGTTTAGTTACAGACCATCTATCTACCAAAAGAAAGACAACTACAGACCCAAAATATAGTTACAAAATAAAACTTCAAACAAGACAATTAAACATTTAGGATTTAGTGTGTTTCTATTCCATCCTAGCATGTTTCTTCATCTTTTTCTGTCTTAGAATGGTCTCTTTAGTTGTCTCTGAGAATGTCTTAAACCTGATTACCTGAAACACGTGAAAAGTAACTGTCAACTACAGACGTAGTTGGTGAGAACAATAGGTTTATCATATGAAATCATGAATATGTGATATAAGACATAGGTAAGTTAAAGCAGTAAACGATTCACATGGATGAGCTGCAACCCAAACAAACATCAAGTAATAAAATGAGTGTAAACAGTCCAATCACTGTTTGCACGAAAGCCAACATATAATATCGAGTCCCAAACCACGTTTGGAGTTAGATAATGTATAGCAATTTTGAAAACCATAATGACACCAGACCTGCAGTTAGCTTTTAAAACAAATTTTAAAAGCTAACTCCATCCTGGATAAGAACCAATGTGTCCGCTTTCCCTTGTTGTGATCACCCAGTACTAACGCTAATGACTGTGATACTTGATGCGTTTACAAGTTTGTTTACAACAATAGACACCATGTTTATGAACCTTACTTTAACCGAACGTGTTAATGCCTTATTTGATAACTTGAATTGAAAACATTGATTTAATCCCATGAATTAAATCCTTTGTTTTGAATACCAAGAAATGAATCTCTTGATTTGAATACCATGAAATGAACCTCTTGATTTGAATACCATGAAATAGTGACCTTGTATAATAACAAGGTTTATAACAAAAGAGTTTATAAAATCCATTATTTAAAAGTGTTTATCATTTAATAAAACATTTGAGTAAATCTGTTATGAAACAGTTCAAGGGACCTTTATAAAACCTTTTTAACAAAAAGAGTTTGATATTTGATAAAATCCTTTATAACATCTGATGAATCCCTTGAATTAGTGCAATGAACCTGTAATATTCGTAAAGTAAAGCACATGTTGAACCATGAAATACGATTGTAAAGATAAGGTTTAGTCACGTGTTCCACCCCAAAACAGTTGTAAAACAGTAAAAGAGGGGCTAAAGTTCTCACCTGTCTGCAGTAGACTCTGAACTAAAACAGATAGCAAGTAGCAAACAGGACTTCTAATTGGTTCCTATATCATTGTAATCATACATAAGATATAAGATTTATAGTTATATAGACTTTGATTCATTGATTGACTCGCGTTCTCTTGAAATTGATTAACACTTGATTACTTGTTCTCACGATTATGATTGTTGGGCAAACTTGAAAGTTATGATTTTGAATCACTTGATTGATCATGGGTCCATGAAAAGAATGTGAAATGCTCTTTTGTGCACCAACTTGTTTGCGCATCACACGTGTTTAAGAGTTTGATAAACCATTGATTATCATGACTTATGAAAATATGTTCCAATTGTTTAAGTTCTTGAGATTTTGACTTGATCCCATAATTAGGTTAAGTAGCAACTTAAACCATAATTGATCAACTCACAATTATCAAATTTATGATCCAATATTGGGCCTTGAGTCCATGTAACCATGATGGTCCTTAAACCAAGTCCCTGGGCCACTTAGGTTAAAGATGGACCAATTGAATGTAGTGTTGAGCCAAGTGAATGTGATGTTGGCCCAACAACATGTATATAGGCCTTGTAACATGCTAAAGACAATATCAAACCGATTAAGATCCTAATGTACCGAATGGACTTGAATTGGGCCTAAAGGATTTGAGTTGGGCCAACCAATGTACAAGTAGTCCATGTAAGGTTCCAAAGTGTTATTGGGCCAATTAAAGATCTTAATGGGCGAAGCTATCTCAATTTGGCTTGGATAAAACACTAGATCCATTGTACTTCTGTGTAGAGGATGTCGATAGGAGCGTTTAAAGTTCGTTTTCTAGAGAGAGAGAGAGGGTTGAACGAATTTGTAGAGAGAGAAGTGGTTGTTGGCTGCATTTATGAAGAAAATAGCCTTGTTCAAGGCTTTTATAGCCCGGGTGGTATTCGGGTCCGTTTCGGTCGCTCGGTTCGCGTTTCCGGAACGTAACGCGTATTTTACGCGAACTAAAATAAAGGAGTTGTTAAGCTCATTAAAAAAATGATGAGTTTCGAAATTGTAAAAATATAAAATAATTAATTCAATTATTTTTACTCTTCGTGTGTTGTCAGATCGTTAAACACATACAATTACGTGTATACCCGCAATCGCGTACGTTTTCCGATCGTAAAACAAATTTATTTAAAGGCGTTTAATCATAATTATAAGTTCAACATTCGTATCATTATGGATCGTCACCCATAACTATACTCAGTCTCGCTTACGTATTACGATTCTTGTTGAATCAATTGTCATAATATTAGTCTTAACACTGCGCACTAACACCATCCTGTTACACCGAACGCAGTATATATATAGGGCTCACTCTCGCTGCCCACCACTGTTTCGATATAACACAATACTGTTTTTGCCTAGTGAATTCGACTGTAAATAAATAATACATACTTGTTCCTGAATAATAAGATCCTGTACACACAAGCACACATTATGAACATATGAATCACATTGATAAACTGAACCTGAACACACACTGTTCTGACACTGTTTACGACTACCATGACTAAATGTACAAATGTTACAGCTGGTGTGGTGGTTGGTTTGGAGGGAGTGGATTAAGTGGCTGGTGTGGTAGAGGAGTGTGGTGGTGTCTGAGAGGTGGTGGATGTGTCAGTAGCCTTCTTCTTCAGTCTGGGATCTCTTGATCTCTTTGACATCATCATTAACCTCTTCTTCTTTAGAGTGGTCTTAGGAGAACTAATGTAGTGTGCATCCTTCATTTCCTCCATCTCTACTACGGAGCGAGAAGAAGTAAAGTTATCAGGCTCCTTAATGTGCTCCTCGTCTCCAGATGATGATGACTCAGAAGAGGTAGCCAGAGCAGCTTCACTTGGTACTAGCAGGGGCATGATCATGCTCCTATGCTACGATGGCAACCAGACTGCGTTGATCTCACGCATCTACTTCTAAGCCGGCAAATAATCTGCCAAACTTCTCCAATGGATGGGAACCAATGTATTGTTTCTTGCCCTTTTTGTTCATCATCATGTTTGAGAAGATATCTTCTTTCATTCTCTTCAATGGCTGGGTTCCGGCAGTCAGAATAAGATTCTGGTGCCGTTTGTTAATGATAATCTGAATAAATCTTGGGAACGCCAGAAATCTCTCCTTTCGCTTCCTTTTAATGTTTGCATACATGTCCCTGAAGATCATCCTTGAGAAATTGAAGTATAGACGCATAACTATAGCAACCATACATGAACTCAGTGTTTGGTTAAGAACATCATAACCACCCTTGCGTTTGGAGAGACACTGAGTCACGATGTGGGCTAGATATCTTCAGTAGGGATGAAGAAGCTTCTTCTCCTTTGGAGGGTAAAGACCCACATAGCCCATCCTCAATATGAATATGCTCCTGGTCCAACTCTACAGGATCAGAGCCCTTGTCCTCAAATTGCAGATGCTCTCGAATAATCTACTCTTTAAAGATCACCAGCTGTCCCTGAACATTCCCACTCAGACAGATATTCCCTTTTACATCTGGGCTTTCAGCAATGGAGTTCCAGAAGTCGTGTATGTATGTATAGATAGTTTGCGGACACTCCATAATGGAAAAGTTCACCGACGATAGGATCAGTCCGTCCACCATGCTTTTGAACATCCAGTGTTTCTCGGGAGGATCACCGAGAAAGGCGGTTATCTTATGGTCTAGGATGAACCGTAGCTCAGCCATCTGAAAAAGAAACAAGTTGAGTTAATTAAATATTAGAATAAATTAAAATTCAAAGTCAAAGGTTGACTTTTAAGTCAAAGTCAACGGTCAATTATTAAGTCAAAGTCAAATGGAGTTCTTGAAGTAGTTGAGTATTCAAAAATCAATGAGTTCTCGAAATAGCTAAGTATTCGAAATTAAGGGAGTTCTCAAAATTCAAGAGTTCTCGAAATTGAGGGAGTACACGAAGAAATAGGATTATATGATATTAGGTTCTCGAATATGCGTTCACAAAATATAGTTTACAAACCAAAGTTCACGAAGGTTAGTTCTAGAAAACATGTTCTCGAAATTCAAATTTTCGTGAACTCAATTTTCTTCATAACTCATTCAATTTTGCTCCTTAGAAGTCCATTTTATACTGGAAATGCTCGGAATTTGTAGGCAACCAACATATGTGAAGATTGGTTCCCAATTTCAAGTACTTCAAGGTGTTTTGACCAAAAGTCCTTTGGTTTACGAACTAAAGTACTCGAAATGAGTTTTTCTTCAATAACTTTTTATTTAGCGGTCCAAATGGAATAAAATTCTATACCTAGGTTCGTCTATATAGGATCTACAAAGTGGTCGGAGTGGATTTTCTAAATCGTGGATAGAAAATGAAATCGCCTAGAGAGAGAAAGTCTAGGTACTTGAAATCTGGTACTCAAAATGGAGGTCTTCTCGAACTATATATAGGCGAAGGTCAGTACGCGAAACAGGTTCGTGTACTTGCCTTCGCTTACTCTGTTTCGAATACCAACTTTCGAATACCTGATTTTCGAGAACTGTTATTTAATAAAACAAAGTAAACTAAAATAAATTAAAATAAACTCAAGAACTTTGGACGAGTTCAAGGTTAAGTCTGGTCAATTTTGTGGGAAAAAATCATTATCAGAAATTTGACTACCTTAAAATAATTTCTTACAGAAACCCAAGCTTAAAATTAATTATACTCCACCAATGATTTTCGCTCATTTATCCATAATTCAAAGATAAAATTTATGATCAAAAATTTTCTACCGGTTTTTCTGACCAGATCTACATTCAACATATCAATTTTGAGAAATATTTTGTTTAAAAACTTGATTTTGTTTCAACGAACTTAAAACGTTTTGACAGAGTGTTAAGGTGATAAAAGAAACAACAGATCTATCATATCAAAGTCCATAACAAGAAGGGGTTCTATCATCTTTGTGAACATTCGCATCTTATTTTACTGATCTGCAGACACATTGGTCTTAACGCCACACATCCAGTTCTTTGCTTATGCAAAACAGACGATGCTTCAGTAAGTATTTCCCGCTCTTTGCTTCCACAAAGCATAGGAAATACCCGAGTTTTCTCAAAACGATTTCAAGTTTATCAAAACACGATCTTATTTTTAACTTACAGATTTCTACAAAAAGTCAAATAGTTGTTGCATCTGTCCGATTATCTGATTTTCCAATACTTCTGACTTATTTATATATTTTAGAGTTAAATGCCATTTTAGTTTTAATATTTTTAAATGATCATGTCCAATCTTCTTATAGGAAAATGTGCTTAAATTTCTTAGTGATTTACACTTATCTAAAGCTGTTATTCTTTTAGAAATTATGCTAAGGTAGTGAATTCCTGAGTGTCAGAAATCATTTCACTTCCCATTGAACCACTTCACCTGATTGTCCAAATAAAATCTTTTTGTATCATTTTTTCTACATTTTGAAAAGATAAAATATTTTTATGTTTTTCCTAAATTTCACTACCCCTAAACTTGTAGATAAACTGAAAAGCCAAAAATCTTTTAGTTCTTTTTGAAAATTTCTAAACTTATAAACAGATTCAAAAACCAAAAGTCTTTTTCTTCTTTTTGTAAATATTGTCCCTCTAAATTTGTGATCTAAAAAATAAAAACAAAACACAAATTTTAACGTATTTACAAAAATTGTTTTAATCAAAACTTATTAGTTTGAGTGAGGTAAGCAGATGGTGGAAGCGAACTGTATCGAACGGTTTGGTGAAAAGATCCGCCAGATTGTCATCTGTGTGGACCTTTTCAAGAAGGATCAACTTGCGTTCGAAACAGTCCTGGATAAAGTGAATCCGGATGTCAATATGTTTAGTTTTGGAATGTTGTGCCAGATTCTTGACGATCTGTAGAGTTGCTTCATTATCACAATATATAGGAGAGTCAAGAAAATTCAAACCGTAATCGAGAAGCTATTGTTGCATCCAGATGACCTGAGAACAACAACTGGAGGCAGCTACATACTCAGCTTCTGCGGTAGAGGTTGACACGGTTATCTGCTTCTTGCACTGCCACGAGCCGAGGCGATCTCCTAAATACTAACATCCACCAGTGATTGAATTCCTGTCTAAATTGCATCCACCAAAATCATTGTCAAAGTAAGAAAATAATTTCAACTCAGAGTTCTCAAGATACCACAAACTGAGACGAGGTTTCTTGACGAGGCAGCGAATGTAACATCAGTGCCGGAAACGTTACCGGAACAGTGATCTGCACCGTAACTTGCACACTAACTCAGGTACAAACTACGTGAACTATTTATATGCTATTAACATTGTGATGCTTGACAATAAACTATTATGCAACTGTTTCTGAAACCTGATTAAATCTCATGGTTTAATAGTCAGAAACACATCAGACAACACTAAATTGACACACGAATGCTTGATTTAATGCTATTATGTATAAACGTATGCGATGTTAAACAGAACAAAACCATAACGGATGTCGTTACAGAATGCAAAATGGACGAATTATTCGTAGAGGTGACGATCTGTACGAATAATTCTGAAGGTTTAACGTTCTGAAATGATGACTGAAAAGTAGAAAACAAGAATCAGAAAGTGAAAGCAAGGTCGTGTTCGTTCGGGTGACGATTCGAATGAATACGCGCGAAGGTGACACGTTCTGACTAAACGAAAACGAAAAACGACTCGAATGATAATAAAATAATCAATTTCGATAAAATAATTCAAGAAAAACAAATTTAAAAGATTTACTAGGAATAACCACCTTTAAAATAGTTAAAATAAATTCATTTTATTTAAAATACGTAAAAATGTGCGTTACGTTCCGAAAACACAACGAAAACACGAACCGAGCAACAAAAACGAACCCAAACACACACGGGGTATATAAAGGTTAAATGAGGCACTTTTCCTCATTTCTTACATCATCTCTCTCTAAAAACCTCCCACCGTTTTCTCTCTCTCTCTCTAATATTCCAAGGCTTCAAATCATCATAACTCGCTCGTTTCTTGGTGAAATCTCGTGTTCTTGGTGTCCACACGTAGCTACAATCATTCTCTACAAGGAAGTACAGCAGATCGGAGAAGTTAGCCACTGAAATTCGAGGTATTGAGCTTTGATTTCCACGAAAACTAGGGTTTTTCTTTATTTCCATGTTAAAACTACCACCCTAACCAATTCTAGGTCCACCCCCATGCATCCTACACCCCCGAGAATCTCTCAATACATATGAGTAACCTGGAGAACAAGTTGGAACAAATTAAGAGATCGATGAGGATGGTGATGTGTAGGGTTCGTGAGTTATAGCTGAGGCCGAATCTCACCACCGGCGAACCCTAGGTGGCCAACTTAGGAGTCACGAACCTGTTGGCAGCCTCAACCTTCATCCACGAACCTTCCACGGCCGAACCTTCCATCCTTGCGAAGCTATGTGATGTCTTAGTGAACTTGTCTTAGTTCACTCAACCAAGTTCACCAAACAACACCTACTTTGCTAAGATCATTCGGCCCATTTAATTTACTTCGGCCCACTTTGGCTCATTCGACCCAAATAACAAATAAGGTAAAAACACTTTGAATCAATAGTAATGATCACTTGCATGGAAATAACAACTTAAATTACTACAAAGGTGGTAGTGTTTTGAAGCTAATGAATTTCCCAAATCTTAAGGCCTTGTTTCTCAAAAATGTTCACAAGAAATGGCAAAGTGTTAAGATCTCAAGAATGAGTTAAAGTTTAAGACACAATAAAAAGACAAGTAATATTAATGATCTACAAGAATAGGGTCGGGGCCGAATGATGACCGAGATTCACAAGTGTTAGCCCACTCTAGGGATAACATATACACGTACATAAATCACTACGACTTATACTTATAAGTTACATACAACGTGAAATCAATACAAGATCTTGAAAACAACCACAAGTAAAACAACGAGCGCATGCATTTCTTGATTAAGCTAAGTCAACCACAACTACTACAAGGTGAGTTCATTTGTCCTTTTTTAAACTAATTTGTTTTACCCCGGGACTGAGAAGCATGTTATACATTTTAAACAAGTATTGAAATGTTTTATAAATGCTTTTACACTTATTCATAATGCTAATACAAATGCTTATGCTTGTTACGCTTATTCTAAAAACTAAAAGCTAAGACTTTAATCTAAGTGCTAATGTTATATGCTAATGCTAATACTAATGCTATATGCTACATGCTAAACTATATGCTAATGCTAATGCTACAAGCTACATGCTAATCTATATGCTAATGCTAATGCTAATGCTAATGCTACAAGCTACATCCTAATCAATATGCTAATGCTAATGCTAATGCTACAAGCTACATGCTAAACTATATGCTAATGCTAATGTTAATGCTACAAGCTACATGCTAAACTATATGCTAAAGCTACATGCTAATGCTACAAGCTATATGCTAAACTATATGCTAATGCGAATGCTATGAACTATATGCTCAAACTATATGCTAATACTAGATGCTAGATGCTAAATGCTACAAGCTATGATTACATGCTAAATGCAAAGCTTGTATCTATGCATGAGATACGTGAATGCCAAACTATGCTAATGCAAAGCTGGTATCTATGCATGAGATACGTGAATGCTAAACTATGCGAATGCAAAGCTTGTGTCTATATTTGCGATACGTGAATGCCAAACTATGCTAGAGCAAGGCTTGTATCTACATATATGAGATACGTGAATGTTAAATTATGCTAATGCAAAGCTAGAATCAATTCATGAGATACGTAATGGCTAAACTATGCTAGAGCAAAGCTTGTATCTAATCATGTGTTACATGAATGCTAAACTATGCTAGAGCAAAGCTTGTACCCATGCATGAGATTCGTGAATGCTAAACTACGATTATGTGAAGCTATTATCCGTGTACAGTTTAATTAAAGGCCAAGCTATGTGAATGCTATAAACCTGTAAACTTTTAAACAGTATGCTAAAGCTATGATGAAGACGGGATTGTGTTGTAGGTAAAACGCTGAATTATCATTAACAACAATGTCATATGTGATTTAGTATGTGGTGGGACGATGCCTGGGCGGGCGGTAAGTTCGACCCTACATATGCCCTATATATAAGCATACCGAATTCGATATTACAGGTGATGTTAACGAGATTAAGGTTGTTACCGAAAGAGGTTTGATAAAGTTATTTTTTAACTATTAAACTATATGAACTCACCAACCATTGTGTTGACTTTGTTTTCTTACATGCTTTCTCAGGTGACGTACAGGATTAAGCTAAGGCTAATGAATGCATGCTAGGATACCCAGTTAGAGGACCTAGTAGATTTTGAAAAGCACATGTTTTGATGAATGTTGTAAATCTATTTTGATATCTTGTACATATACAAGATAGTAAACATTTGATTCTTTTGATAGGTTTACTTAGTTAAATTATCAAACATTAACGGTTGTAATTTAACTTTGTAATCCTAGTTTAATGCTATATTGTGCTTTAGTTATTATCAATGTTGATTCTATGTAAACAATCTGATCATCACGATTATCACCTACGATATCACGCCCCGGGAACCTTCCGCCCGGTGGGAAAGTCGATTTGTCCCGCCGGCTCGGGGTGTGGCAGCGAAATTTAATCTTGACAGCAATCAGATGAGAAGCCTTCGGATTCGCCTGATATCTGGCACACTGACATACGGAAAACATAATGTCTGGTCTGTTGGTGGTCAGGTACATCAGTGAAACAATCATAGATTTGTAAAGATGCTGGTCAACACCTTCACCATCTGAGCTGAAGTCAAAACAGGATGTACAACCATAGAAGTGGAAGCGGGCTTTGAATCCTACATGTTGAACTTGGTGAGAATGTTGGTGACGTACTTGCCCTGATGAATCAGCACATCCTTTGTGCTCATCTCAAACTTCTTCTTCATTACGGCTTCAAACTCTTTACACAGCATCGAGCTTGTGGAACCGAATATAATATCATCCACATAGATCTGGACAAGAATCAAGTCGTCCTTATCTCTACAAAGGAACAGTGTCTGATCTATGGCTCCACGGGTATATCCATTTGCTAGTAGATGATCCATGAGTGTTGCAAACCATGCTCGTGGTGCCTGATGAAGACCGTACAGGGCTTTGTCTAGCTTGTAGACGTTGTCAGGAAACTACGAATCCTCGAACCCCAGAGGTTGACATACATAAATCTCTTCCTTGACCTTGCCATATAAGAAAGCAGTCTTCATATTCATCTGATAAACTGTGAAGTTCATATATGAAGCATAGGCCAGAAAGATGCGAATTGCCTCAAGTCTTGCAACCGGTACGAAGACCTCCTCGTAGTCAATACCCTCCTGTTGGTAGAATCCCTGGACACCAACCTTGCTTTTTTTCTGATGATTACACCTGAATCATCTCTCTAGTTTCTAAAGACCCATCTGGTTCCGATTGGCAGTTTCCCCTTGGGCAACAGAACCAGATTCCACACCTGGAGCTTCTGAAACTGCATCAACTCTTCTTGCATTGCTTCATCGCAGCTTGACTTCTTAAGAGCCATCTTGATGTTCTTAGGTTCTACCTACGAAATAAAGAAAGAATATAAACAAGAATTAATGGGACCTGATTGACTGTGTGTGATATTTCCTTCAGGAAAGGCATTCTGAGCTGGAATAGATCTGCTCCTTGTAAAAACTCCTTCTGAAAGAGATCCAATAATGTTCTCCACCGGGTGATTATTGTTGATGCTAGAGGGAGGCACTTCCTCCAAAGCTAGATTGTCGAGCAGATTGCTAATATGAGTTAGCTGATCTTCACTAGAGGGAGCGGTGTTATTAGTGGGAGCGGTTTCACTAGTATCAGCTCCAATATCCACACAATATTCCTCAGGGATGTGCTCTGATACCACTTGTAGATCCAGATCAAGACTCAAGCTTTAACACTACAATCAACACCAGATGCTTCTAACGAGTGCGGAATCCAGGATAGAAGCAATAGAAGAGATGGAAAAATGATAACTTTGATTAAAATGTGAACTTTACAAGACAAGTCTCAATACGTCTAAAGAACTATCCCTTGGGAATCCAACCCTAGTGTAGTACAAAATGCGTCTATTTATAAATCTAGGAGTACTCTAACCTATGTACACGAACTGGTCATGTACTCGAAAATATAAAGTACACGAAAATGTAAAGTACACGAAATCTACAAAACTGGGTCTTCATCTGGTCACGCATTGATTTTTTCAGTCTTCGTCTTTGAATTGGGATGTACATCAAACCCCAATTTCCTGCCATGGTTGTTTCCAAATATATTTCTTCCACACTTCTTGATGAACTTCTTGGCACAAAACACAGCCATTGCCATCTGCCAAGCAATATACATTTCTTCCACATCAGCTGGATTGATCTGTTCAAGGTTGTCTTGGGTAAGATTTGTAGGTGCAAGTTCCCCTACAAGGAAGGCATTGTAACTATTCATGAAGCTCTTGAAAAACATTTGATTCTCCTCTCCCTCATCGCTAATCTTTAAAGGCACTTGGTTTTGCCCATAAGCAATAAAAGTAGTTTCACTGGATGATCCCTATGCTAAACCTTTTTGATGAATCATGCACATTAATGCTAAATTCTTCTAAACTTGATTGATCCGCATAGAGCTTGCATGATTCATAGGTCACAGCTTATCATCCATATCATAAGATTTGATGGTGGAGATCAGTTCATTCCAGGTTGTCTTCTACATATCATTGGTTCTCTTAATGATAGTGCAGCTGGAGTTCCAACTGTAAGGCAGATACTTCGGTAGCATCTTGTTCTCCTCTCCCTTTGTCATTTCAATATCTGCACTGGTTAGATCAATAATCAAATGGTTGAATCGATTGATTTGTGCTCCAAATTATCTCCCTTGATATGATTAAACATGTTGAATCATTGTCTCAACATATCCTTTCGGCTTTCCCTCATATAGTCAATGCCTTCAAACTGTTCAACTAAGGCATCCCGCAAATCTTTAGTTGTTTTGTGCTCCTTCAAACTTTGAGCAACTTTTGTGGATAGAAGCACAGTAATGGAAGAATAGGCTTTGTCATCCTTTTCCTTCAACAGAATGTCATATTTGGTGAACAATTTTGGATTCTTGGGAATTAATCCTTTGAATATATTGTCATACATAGGAACATAAGCCCTTCTTTAATCGATATACATAGCTTTGGGTCAGTTTACTCAATGAAGGCTAAAATCTGAATTTCCAACCATGGGAGTTATCTCCTGAAACAAGCCTAGGAGGTTTAGTGCATGTGCCAATCTCATTGTCTATGTTTAGAAAGTTGGACAAGTTGCTATGGTTTTTGGCAGCCATGTTCTCAAAATACAGCAGTACACGAAGTACTCGAAGTTCACTAAGTCATAGAAGATCAAAGTACTCGTACATAGAATTACTCAAAAATTAGGAAAGTTCACGAAGGGAAGTTCACGAAATCAAAAATACACAAAGCCTCAAGTTCATGAAAGTGAGGTAACCGAAGATCAAAGTAACCGAAGATCCAAGTAACCAAAGATCCAAGTAACCGAATATCAAAGTAACCGAAAGCTTGACTATGCGAACCTGAAAGTTCACGAAGACCAATGTAGTCGAACACCGAAGTTCACGAAATCTTCAAAAATCACCAGAATGGTTTTCTGAAAGGATTTCAACTCCAAATTGATTGACAAGCTTTCCAACTATATGATTAACAATAAAGTCGAATCCTTTCTACAAAAAGTTTGAGTCTTGGTGCTAAAAAAAGCTCTAAAGCTCTGATACTACTTGTAGATCCCTAGGCTGGTAAAGCTACTAACTTGACACAAAAATCAGCACCAACAATCTTCTAGTGAGTGTGGAATCCAAAGTAGAAGAGAAATCAAGTATTTTGCATTGAAAAAGTCGTGAACTTTACAAGGAGTGACCAATACGTCTAGATACACTGTCTCGGTATCCAAAACCAGAACCGTATACAATATGTCTATATATACTACTCAAAGGTACACGAAAATGAAAGTTCACGAAATAGTAAAGTAATCTAACACTGAAGTTCAAGAAATCTTTAATAATCACCAGAATGATTTTCTGAAAGAATTTGAACTCCAAATTAATTGAAAAGATTCCCATCTCGATGATTAATAATAAAATCGAATCCTTTCTGCCAAAAGCTTGAGTATTGGTGCTGAAATGAGCTCCAACATTCTGATACCACGTGTAGGTCCCTGGGCTAGTAAATCTACCAATTTGACACTAAAATCAGCAGCAACAATCTTCTAATGAGTGCGAAATCCAAAGTAGAAGAGAAATCAAGTATTTTGCATTGAAAAAGTCGTAAAGTTTAAAAGAAGTTATCAATATATCTAGATACACTGTCTAGAGATATGAACCCAGAACATTATACAATACATCTATATATACCACTCTAAGGTACACAAAATATAAAGTACACGAAAATGAAAGTTCACGAAACAGTAAAGTACTCGAACAGTAGTCTTCAAATACTTGTCTTCAGTCTTGATTTATTAGTCTCTTAGCTTTTCTTAGGCTCTACACATATGTATATAACAAGCTTTTATATAGGAAATATAATTATAATGGTTTTGATTTATTTACTTATATACATGTGTGTGTGTGTCTATATATATCAATATATAACAAGTTTGAAAAAGAATATGTTAACTTTATTTAAGTTATTTCAATTTTAATAGTGTTTATATTGTCATATATATATATATATATATATCACTAAACTAAAATGTTTTTAACATTTATATAACTTATGTTTATATTAAATTTTAGTAACAATTAATTGGTAAGTATTCTATAAAATTAAATATAATTGTAATTCAATACGTATACACACACACATACGTACGTACGTACCTACATGCCTACATACATACATACATACATACATACATACATACATACATACATACATACATTCATACATATATTTATCCTTATATGTATATAGTTGTGATCTAAAAATTTAAAGTATTCCGTAACTTTTGTTTTATAACAACTTTGACATGATTTTATTGTAGATTTAATTAGAAAAAACATACTATGTGGAATTTCATCTCGAAATAAGTTGTCACACCCCGAGCCGGCGGGCCAGATCGAATGTCCCGTCGGGCGGATTAGTCCCGGGCGTGATATCGGGATGATAATCGGAGTGATTAGATTGTTTACATTGCACACGATATAAAATGCGAAAACACTAAATGAAATAGAATTACAAAGTTAAATTATATCGATATCGTTTATAATTTAACAATGTAAATCTACTAATAACATCATCAATCTTCCATCTTGTATCTGCACAAGATGTACAAAATAACATGTATAAAGATAGAAAATTTTAAACTTTTTAAAGTGGTAATTCCTAATAAATTAACTAAATATCTTTTATTTATTTTTAAATTTTCAGAAACGTTTATTTTTATTGTCTCATCAGATCGTATCGTTTTCGCGCGTATTCGTACGAATCGTCACCCGTTCGAACACGACGACAACGTTACTTTCCAATAAGGTTTTCTAATTATTAGATATCGTTCAGAACATTAAACTTACAGATATATTCGTGTGAATCGTCACCCACACGAATACTCCGTTGGTTTAATATTCACTTAACGACATCCATTATTGCTTTGTTCTGTACAATCTCACATACGTTTATACATAATAACATCCTAAATAAATAAAAGTTATGTGTTGTCAGATATGATTCTGACTGTTAAACCATGGATTCATGATATGATTTCGAGATAGATCTGTAATAATTTCGTATTAAACATCGAATGATTATAATACACATGTAATATGCATAGTTCGTACCTGATCTACTGTACAAGTCATTGTTCCGGCTATGGTTCCGGCACTGATGTTACATAAGTTAGACTCATGATTAAATAGATGTGTAAATTGCACCTTATTTGATTTTTCTTAAAAGAGATACTAATGTATATATCAAAGTAAAGTATTTTAGCACAGTGTTTTAACAATTAATCCATTGTAACACCCAAAATTTTCTATACAAGTTATTTGAACTTACGAATGGGTAACGGATAATTAACTTGTCAAGAGAAGAGGAATAACGAACTGAATAATGGATCACCAAGTGGAGTACTCAAAACCCAAATTCGTGAATTCTCATTTTCGTGAACTTCCATTTTCATGTACTTCCAATTTCGTGAACTCCTAATTTTGTGAACCTTGCCTATATATATGAGTACCTTGGGACCCGTGCTCACCTTTGGCTGGAAGCACTCTCTCTCAAGTACACGAAGTGGAGGTTCGTGAACTACAAGAAATGGATTTTGAGCAACCAAACGTAGGAGGAAACACGCGGGAGGCTAGCAGAAGGATCATCTAAAATCAAGTAAGTGTTATATGCGAGAAAGTTAGGATTTTTATGCAAAGGTAAACTTATGCACAAAGCTCACGCCTTTATGTATAAAGTTCGTTCCTTTTTGCTTCCAATGCATTGATAATGACATAAGGAACCTAGAACTAGATCCCCAAAGTCTTGGATAGTTTTCTGAGATGAGTTATGTAGAAAAGATAAGTAATTGAAATGTACACGAAATCTAGTATGCGGACACCTTTAGTGAACTTGGCTTAGTGAACTTGGGTTCGTGTACTTGGCTTAGTGAACTTGGGTTCATGTACTTGGTTTAGTGAACTTGGCTTAGTGAACTTGGCTTAGTGAACTTGCTTGAGTGAACTTGGCTTAGTGAAATTGGTTTAGTGAACTTGTCTTAGTGAACTTGTTTTAGTAAACATGGCTTAGTGAACTTGGTTTAGTGAACTTGACTTAGGCTCAGTGAACTTGGCTCAGTGAACTTGGTTCAGTGAACGTGGTTTAGTGAACTTGGTTTCGTGAACATGGTTTCAAGACCAGAAATTCGTGAACTCTAAGGTTCGAGTACTTTGGTTATTTCGAAAACTCAAGATTGTGTACCTTGAGGTTCGTGTAGTTCATTGATTTCAAATACTTAGCCAATCTCGAGCACTTGTGCTTATGAGGAGACTGGTTAAGTAAGCTATGAGGACTTAGAATAAATTCTAAGTCTAGGAGTGTAATGTAATGTAATGAGACGATGTAATGGTGTGGGTTCTTGAGTCTTAGCTAAGGGAGTCCTGCTAAGGATATAAGAGCTACATTACTATCAGGTGAGTTTTAGATGCCCTATTTCAACATTTTTCGTGTAATTATGTTTTGGGCTAACATACATGCTATTAGTATGGCTATGATGCTTTATGATTCTATGTGATTATGCTATGATGATGAATGCCTGATGATATGTATGATGATTTATGCATGAGAATATGCTAAGTATGATGAATGCATGCTAATGAGTTATGATAATGAAAAGCAGGATGATATAATATGATGATGACTGTATGATGATATGATATGATGATGACTGTAAGATGATATGCTATGATGATAACTATGATGATAGTTATAAGATGTCACTTTATGATGAGATCCTAGAAATGCTAGGATAAAAATATGATGCTATGATGATAGGATGCTATCATGACATGTATATGATGCTAGGATGTTACGATGATACGATGAAATCATACTAGCATAACATGTTATGAGTAATCCTATGATGAATGAATGTTGCTCCCATATTCGTATGGGGTAAGTATGATGTTTCTCCCATACTCGTTATGGGGTAAGTATGATGTTGCTCTCGTACTTGTTATGAGGTAAGTATGATGATGCTCCCATATTCGTATGAAGTAAGCATGATGTTGCTCCCATACTCGTTATGGGGTAAGTATGATGTTGCTTCAGTACTTTTTATGGGGTAAGTATGATGATGCTCCCGCTTCGGCGATTCAGATCAACGTTATGGAGCCTTGTGTCGGCATAAGCCCGTTGTTACGCTCAGTATCAGTGGTTGTATGATGATGATGATCATGATGTTTATGTGCTACGGTTTGTATAACCGAGATGATTTCTTATTATGTTCACTCATTTGATGTTTTACTAAAACTAGAACTCACTAGCATAAACTGACATTTTAGCATGTATGTCAGGTTGATGAACATGCAAGAGGATATGATGATGCCCGTGGCATAAAGTCAGACGATCCAGTGGTTGCGGCAATCCAATATGTTTTTGATTAAGGGTGCTCAAATTCGGATATCCGGAGATTCGGATATCCGAACTCTAAAAAAAATACAAAATTCAAAAAATAAAAACATCTGGATATCCGAAAATTTAGAAAAATATCCGAAAAATCCAAAAAACTATCCGAATATACGAAAAACTATCCGAATATCCGAAAAAATGTCCGAAATATCCGAAAAAATATCCGAATATCTGAAAACTATCCGAAAAAATAACTATTTCGGATAGTTCGGATATTAAACTGTCCGAAATTTTTCAAAACTACTATCCGAATCCGAATTTCTAGATATCCGGAAGCTCAGATGCTTCCGGATATCCGAACTTCTGGATATCCGAAGTTTCGGATGTTTCGATTTCGGATTCGGATACAGATTTTTTTTAACACCCCTATTTTTGATACAGACATTTAATTGTATTTATGTTATCAAACTATGTTTAAATTTCCTCTGCTAATTATGAAAGTTTTTGGTTTAAAAGCTATGTGTTATGATGAAAACCAACTCTTGGAGGTACCCAGGATCTAGGCCTCACATCCATTCCTACTATGATGTCAAAGCTTCCAAATTGACTAAGAATAACGTTAAGAGGAAGGTCATGTTTGTTTAGAGTATGTGCATAACTAAGACTGATCAAATCTAGTTTGATTTCTTTATCCTTGCCTACTTCTATGATAAATAGTTTACCAACTCTAAGCATATCAAAAGATTTTATTTCTGAGAGCATACTTAAAAATTCTCATTTGCGAAAAACGTACTGTTCACCATGTCATTGTTATTTTGAGCCTGGTTCGCAATAAAGTTGAACACACAACCTCTTGATCCTTGATTGGCCTGATTAGTTGTGGTAACCACATTGTTGTTCGCTTTTAGTGGACAACTGTAGATGAAATTTTTTAGTTACCACAATTGAAACAAGATCTAACCATAGGTTGTCATCGGCGAGTGATGACTTGAACATTTTCTTGATTTGTTGGAGTTTTAGGAACATGTCATGTGATAGCAAAATGCCCAAATCAATAGCAATTTGAGCACAATCGACAAGGGTTAGTTGGAGGATGATGATAATTGCAGTTTGGGCACAATGGAAAATTGTTGTTGGCTTGCATAATGGTGGCATGTGCCGCTTGTTGATGAGGAACATGATGAGTCACAACAATGTTCATATGACTCGCCTTCCTTTTGTTGTTCTTTTTGAAGGCGGAGGATGAAACAACTTTTGATTCCTCTTTTGGAGTCTTAGTTTTACTCTTTCCATTATCTTTTTCTTTTTCCTTCTTGGAACCTTTTCTGGTTAAAGTCCCTACTTTGACATAATTTTCAGTGAGTGTTGTAGCTAGATGAATTGCATCTTCTAGAGTAGCAGGTTTGCTACTCCAAATAGCATCCTTGATTAACATTGGCAATCCACCAATGTATTTCTTAATTCATGTTGGTAATGGAATCACCATGTCAGGGCAAAGAAGACTGAGTTCACGGAACCTATTATTGTAGACAATATTTTTCTTACTTTCTTGTTTTAGCTCCCAGAACTCATATTAAAGCTTTCTGACCTCATGACATGGGCATAATTCACGAGTCATCCTTTCTTTGAGTTGAACCCAAGTCAAGATAGCAGCAGCTTTTCCCAAAATTCTCTTCTCATTGTTCCACCAAGTGACAGCTTGTTTCTGGAGTGTTCCAGTAGTGTAACAAAATTTCAGATGATTATGGCAATCATTATTGAGGAAAGTATTATCCATTTTTTCATATCATTGTAGTAAACCAGTAGCCCCATCTGACCCACTACACTTGGGTGGATTACAAGAATTGAAGTATTTAAAAGAACATCCTGGTGTATTAGTAAATATTTGTTAACAATATTAGCGTTGTTTTGATTGGGTGTGACATTTAAGTGCTGTTGTAATTGTACTACTGTCACACCCACCCTACGACGAAACTCGGCGCGATGTGTAATAGTCTAAAAGGTCATGGTGCTATATGTAATTATCAATATTTAATCATCCCTTTTAAACCAAAGAATAATATTCATTCAATATAACATTCCAATACATCAAATCAAACATTACATCATAATTCAAATATATAATATTGATTATTGTTTAACTAAGTGTCAAAGTTTCAATATGTTCTTCATCCAAATGCTTTAAACCTGTTACACATGTAAAATAGAGTTTGATTAACTATTTGCATAGTTGGTGAGTATCACATACATTTGATATAGATATATATAATAGATGCAAACATAAATCTAACTAGCATGTATCGAAAGTATGAATAACAACAAGTTTGATATGAATGAATAAACATCTCAATGCTTGTGTCCAAACAAGTATCCATACAAATGAACTAACATTTGTATTTCTACAAGTTTGCTAAATGTACAATTCACCTTTTTAACACAATGACAAAAGCCAATGCGAAGATGGTATCTAACACATCTTAGGTTAGTAAATACCAATGCTTGCTTGCTTGCTTGCTTGACTGTCAACAACAAATAATCACAACATGTATCACACATAACAATCCACACAAAGACTAACTAGATCTAAAGCTTGCAACAAGTTTACACAATTTCTAAAGTTTGAGTAATCTTTGTATACAAACATGTGTAACACCCAAAAGATTACAAAAATGTAAAAGGGAATATGTGATAAACTCACTTGTTTGCTTGATTGATTCCAAAGATTTCGTTGATATGGTCTTATGAATCCACACACCTTAATAATCCTATATTTGTATGAATATGACTTAGAATCCTAATGTTTTACTTAGAATGATAAACAGATAGGTGCCAATTGTACAAAATTTGTTTAATATAATATTGGTATGCATTTCCTATAATGTTAATGTTTTGAAACTTCTTTGTTCAAATTATTTTTAAGTATATTCAATTTAAAAATAATAGTTTACAACTTAAAATATTTGTGTATTTAGAATTTTACAAATATCTTAATTTGAAGTTAAAATGGAATATATACATATATATATATATATATATATTAATAATTTTTTAATACATTTTATTTATAAGTTAAATAAAGTATATTTTTGTAGAATTTTAAGAAAATATTTAAAATAATAATTATTGAGTAAGAAATGATTTACTAATATATTTAAATTAAAAGTTACAATATAAAGATTTTAAAATAACCAAATTAAAATATTTACAAAATATTTTAAAAACTTTATACTTATAAGTTTAACAAAGTTAATATAGATTCATAAAATATTATTTACAACTTAATGTTGTTTTTTTCCAAAACAAATTATATATGATTAAAATGTTTAAAAGAAAGAAAGAAACGAATAAAAATAATAATAAAAAAATATTCTTTTCTTTTTTGAATTTAATCAGAATTTACCAGAACATTTTTAGAAAATTTTATAAAAAAGTTTTGGAGATTTTTAAACCAATAAAATGGCTAAAAATGAAAAAAAAACCCAATTTTGGCACCCATGGATGGGATTCGAACCCTTACCACACCCCAACCAACGTGGTGACTTACCGCTAGGCTGGGTGTGGTATGTTGAAGGAATCTGATTTCCTTTAATGTTATACCGAGTTAGAAATCTCCCAAGTTTCAATATGAAACCAAATTCCAAAACAAATCCAATTCGTTTGATTGTGTTAATGTGAGATCGAGAAACATTAGGGCTTTTGTTCTAAGCATGATAGTTGTTGGTTCATTTTGTAATAGTTTGCTTTCAAATTGTTTAAGTTATAGGTTTATGCTAGGTTCGTTTGGCCCACGAACCTAGGCATGAGTCTGTATAGGTTCAGCGAACCTAGGTTGCTTACATGTAAAGGTTCGTCCAGCAAACCTGTGGGTTCGTCTGGCGAACCTAATGGTTACGTTAGGTTCGGCCGAGGTTTGTATATATTGCAGGTTTGTTTATTTTTGTAGTGTGTGTGACGCAACCAGAGAGGAAAAGAACTGTGTGTTCTTATCATATGTTCTTGTAATTAAATTTCATTATCAATGAACATGATGTTTATCATAATGATTGTATATCTTAGATTCATATAGATTCTATCTAGATTCCTCACAGATTGAATTGTTAATAGAATTCCAGTGATCGATCTAGAGCAATCTACAGTGGTATCAGAGCTTTTGGAGGAGTTCTATACAAGTTCTTGAAGATTATCAATCATTTTGAAGATTCTTAAATGGTTGGAGTCTGATTTTCAGTTTCTGAATGTTTGCTGATATTTTCATCATCATGTATTGCTATCTTGCTGGTTGAAATCAGAGATTTGTTTTGTTAAAAATCAATGGATTAGAAGGTTGAAGTTTTGAAGGTTTTCCCTCCAAAATTTTCATGTTTAAATCATAGGTTCGTGAAATGAAATCGGTTGATTATCAGCTGAATTCTAAGGTTTGTTGAGGTTCGTGTGTTAAAATTTTGGAGAGGTTCGTTTGAAAGGTTTAGACAAAGGTTCATCTATCAAGAAGGTTCGCTGGTCAAGGTTTGTTGCTGGTTCGTTGACTAAAGTTTGTTGGTCAAGGTTTGATGAAAGTTTGTTGGATAAGGTTTGTGTGGTCAAGGTTTGAAGGAGGTTCGTCTGATACTTAGGTTCGTGAGCTTATAAACAAGGAAGAGGTTTGCTAATAAAAAGTTTGAATCATGGCGGATATGTTTGCAGCAGTTGCTAATCAGAATTCTAAGATTCAAAGCATTTTGATTCGTGAAACTGAGTCGGGAAGCACAAACAGAGTACCAAAACTACTTGATTTGACTGATTATGAAAACTGGAAAGGTCGGTTTGAGACACATCTTAATGGTACTGACACAAATCTTTGGGAAAGAATCTTATCACCATATGAACGACCAAAGATGGTTGGAACAGATCTTGATCTAACTCTTGATACACTGGATGTTGAACAACGAAAGAAATATGATTCTGAGAAGAACGCATATTGGATGTTAAGTCAAGCTCCTAATCAAATTCTTCATCAATTTGATGACCACAAAACATCATATGGTTTATGGAATGCTTTGAAGGTGAGAGTAGAGGGAAACACCAAACTCAAGAAAATGAAAGCCACTGATTTGAGAAAAGAATTTGAGAATTTCAACTATATTGGCAATGAGACTCTTGATGCTTTGATTACAAGATATCGACATTTATTGACAGAAGTTCATAAGTGTGGAATTGAGTATTCTGAAGAAGAGAAGACAGACTGTTTTGTAGATGCTTTGCCAGAAAGATGGAATTCATTGGTGTTAATTTTGAAAGAAAATTTTCCTGGAATGACACTTGTTGAATTTATTCAAAAGTTAGAAGAACAGGAAATGAAGGATAAAAGGAAAGCTAGACGAGTTAATGTAACACATGATCCTTCACTTTATGGTGCATCTGTGGTCACACTTCCTGTTTCATCTGCAAAAATACAAACAGCTTTTATTTCAAGTACTAATGAGAGTACTTCTGTAACATCTGCATCTACTAGTTCAAGTTCATCTTATTCTGGGAATGAGAAAAAGTCAGATTCTGCATT
This sequence comes from Mikania micrantha, assembly GCA_009363875.1. Classification (NCBI taxonomy): domain Eukaryota; kingdom Viridiplantae; phylum Streptophyta; class Magnoliopsida; order Asterales; family Asteraceae; genus Mikania; species Mikania micrantha. The sequence goes on from CM018697.1 coordinate 64,545,831, forward strand.
TACTCCAATTCAATTGAATACAAATAATCTGGGAAAGGTGTCTGTGGAGGCTGTCCGAGGTCATATGTCAATATTTTCATGTGTTGTCAGTGCTTATGATGAACAGATAGCTGGAAGGATAGGAAATTCTAACCTTACTTTTAAAGATTATGAGCAGATAGACGATGATGAGATGGAATTGATTGATACATAGTGGGCTTTGGCTAATGCAATAAGAAGAATTAACAGATATGAGAAGAAAACAGGAAAGAAGTTTACTTTTGATCGGAATACAAAGTTTGGATTCAATCCAAAGGCCACACAATGTTACAATTGTGGTCAATTGGGTCATTTTGCTTGAGAATGTAAAAATCCAAAGAAGCAAGGCAACTTGAATCCTTTCAAGTAAAAAGAAGCTCATCAAAAGAAAATGGAGAAGTCTGAAGAGTCAACAAAAGCTTTAGTCAGTCAAGCAAATGAAAGATATGACTAGGGAAAACAATATGATGATTTAATGGGCTCGTTTATGGCCTCTATGGATGCTCAAGCAAGAAAGGGCAAAGAAAAAGCTGAAGAGGTAAATAATTATCTTTTAGAGGTCATTGAAAAGTTGAAGGAAAAGAATGCTCAATTGACTGCTGAACTGATCGAGTGCACTGAAGCTAACAAAATGTTGGTTTCAAGAGAAAAAGGTTTTGACAAAAAGATCATTGACTTGGGAAAAGAAAATGAAGAATTAAAAATTAAAGTTTTGCAAAACAATCATGCAGTTTCTGTGCATCTCGAGTCAGTACAAAAGTTGAAAGTTGAACTGTCAGCAGTCAGAGCAGAAGCAGAAATGAATAAAAGCAAGCTAGAGAATTATCAGAATTCTCAGTATGTTATCAATTATTTTGCTGCTATGAAAAGATCATCGAATGATACTACTGGATTGAGATTTCATGTTGTACCACCTCCTTCAAGCTACGTTCTGTAACATTTGTACATTCAGTCATGATAGTCGTAAACAGTGTTAGAACAGTGTGTGTCCATGTTCAGTTAATCTATGTGATTCATATGTTCATTATGTGCTTGTGTGTTAGAATCCTTATTATTTGAGAACAAGTATGTATTATTATTTACAGTCGATTATACTAGGCAAGAACAGTATCGTGTTATATCGAAACAGTGGTGGGCAGCGAGAGTGAGCCCTATATATATACTGCGTTTGGTGTAACAGGATAGTGTTAGTGCGTAGTGTTAAGACGAATATTATGACAATTAATCAAACAAAATCGTAATGCGTAAGCGAGACTGAGTATAGTTATGGGTGACGATCCATAATGATACGAATGTTGAACTTATAATTACGAGTGAACGGGTTTAACTATTTTATACGATCGGAAAACGTACGCGATTGCGGGTGTACACGTAATTGTTACTGTTTAACGATCTGTTTTCGAACAATTAAGTAAAATAATTATTTTACATTTTTAGAATTTTGAAACTCATCATTTTATTGAGTTTAATCAACTCTTTTATTTAAATCGCGTAAAATACGCGTTAGGTTCCGGAAACGCGAACCGAGCGACCGAAACGAACCCGAATACCACTCGGACTATAAAAGCCTTAAACAAGGACAATTCCCTCATTAAATCAGACACCAACCCTTTCTCTCACTAGAAACTCGTCCAACCCTCTCTCTCTAGAAAACCGTGCTTTAAACGCTTGTATCTCGCTCGTTTCTCAACGGAATTCGGTGTTCTTGGTGCCCACGCGTAGCTCTCGACATCCTCTACACGAAAGTACAAGGGATCTGTGGATTCATCCGGCCAAAAACGAGGTATAATCGAATTAAAGTGCCGAAAAATGGGGTTTTCGTTCGTGGGTTTTGGTAAACACATACATAGCCGGTCCTTAGCATCCTACTTCGAGTCTCGTACGTATAGTAACCTTTCTCATGGTTAGAATGGCTTAGATCGTGTTCTGGAGCTGGTGGTTCGATGGAGATGATGATGTTCGTACAGGGTTCGTGGGGTGCAGCCTCGGCCGAACCTGTTAAGGTGGCCGAACCATTGGGCTATGGGCAAACCCTAACGAACCTGCATGCTTGTGGATCAGCTGCCGAACTTCTGGATCAGACGAACCCTCCATGCCTCAGTTACGAACCCTAGAGCTTATGCGGCCGAACCTTCGCTGTGCAAATCAACCGAATCTATAAGGTTCCTCGACCGAACCCTAATCCTAAACGAACCCTACATGGTTCGTTGCATGCACAGCCGAACCCTAGGGGGTCCCTCACGAGCCTACATGAACCTCCCATGCATGCCACGAACCCGACCTGCCGAACCTATCAAGGTTTATTAGCCGAACCGTCATGTAATAGTGAACCCAGACGAACCCAAGATAGGTTAGGCGAACCTGCATGCTCACGATTCATTAGCCGAACCCTCTTTGTATACCGAACCTTTGTGTGATGAATATTTCGGACGAACCATGCAACCTGCATCAATAATGGTCGAACCTTATGGATGTCCCGAACATTTCTTAGGGAACGAACCCTGACCATAGAAGCTTGGCCGAACCTAGCCCTAGAACCAAGAAGATTTGCTGCATAAGATGGCATCCCATAAACCTTTCGGTCCAACTCAATTCCCTGTGGCCCAATTCAATACCTTACGGCCCAAACCAATGCTGATAGGCTCAATTAGATTCCATTCGGCCCATTATGATCTTAATTGGCTCGATATTGTATTTGGCGTGTTACAAGGCCTATATAAATGTTGTTGGGCCAACATCACATTCACTTGGCTCAACACTACACTCAATTGGCCTTTGTTAACCTAAGAGGCCCATGGACCTCTATTTAAGCCTATTATCATTATGGGCTTAAGGCCCACAATGCGGCCCACAACTCAAGGGAAATTGTGAATATATCTTAAGTAAGTTAAGTTATAACTTAACCTAATTAAGAGATCAATTCACAATCACAAGACTTAAACAATTGAACATCTTTTCACAATACATGTTAAATAATGGTTATCAAGTTCACAAACACTTGTCATTTTATGCATAAGATTGTGCATAAAAGAAACATGACATCTCTTTTCATGAATCATTGGTCGATCAAGTATCATAACCATGACTTTCAAATTCATACAACACTTTCAAACATGAGAACGATTATTCAAGAGTAAATCAAGTTCAGGAGAACACAAGTCAATCAATGAATCAAAGTCTATACAACTATAAATCTTATATCTTATGTATGATTACAATGATATAGGAACCAGTTAGAAGTCCTGTTTGCTACTTGCTATTTGTTATAGTTCAGAGTCTACTGCAGACAGGTGAGAACATTAGCCCCTCTTTTACTGTTTTACAACTGTTTTGGGGTGAAACACGTGATCAAACTCTATATTTAAAATCTTATTTCATGATTCAAGATGTGTTCTATTTTACAAACGTTACAGGTTCATTGCACGAATCCAAGGGATTCATCAGCTATTTTAAAGGATTTATCAATTAATAAACTCTTTCTATTAAAAAGTTTATAAAGGCTTTTTGAACTATTTTATATCAGATTTACTCAAATGGTTTTATAAATGATAATCATTTTTAAATAATGGATTTTATAAACTTTTGTTATAAACCTTGTTTCTATACAAGGTCACAATCTTATGTACTCAATCAAGGGTATTCAAAACAAGGTATTCAAACAATGGTTTTCTTGGTGATGTTCAAAACAAAGGATTCATTTCATGGTGTTCAAAACAATGGATTCATTTCATGGTGTTCAAAACAATGGATTCATTTCATGGTGTTCAAAACAAAGGAATCAGTTCATGGTATTCAAACAGGGTTTTCAAATCATGTTATCAAATAAGGCATTAACACGCTACTTTTAAAGCAAAGTACAAAAGCATGGTGTCCATCGTTGTAAACAAACTTATAACCCATCAAGTTTCATTAGCGTTAGTACTTGGTGATCACAACAAGGAAAGCGGACACACTGGTTCATTATCCAAAATGGAGTTAGCTTTTAAATTTGTTTTAAAAGCTAACTGCAGGTTTGGTGTCATTATGGTTATCAAAAATGCTGATGTATTATCTAACTCCAAACGTGGTTTGGGACTTGATATTATATGTTGGCTTTCGTGCAAACAGTGATTGGACTGTTTACACTCATTTTTCATACTTGATGTTAGTTTGGGTTGCAACCCATCCATGTAATTCAATTATTGCTTTAATATACCTATGCTTTATTTTACAAATGCATGATTACTTATGTTAAACCTATTGTTCTCACCAACTACTTCTGTAGTTGACAGTTACTTTTCACGTGTTTCAGGTAATCAGGTTTAAGACTTTCTCAGGGACAACTAAGGAGACCATTCTAAGATAGAACAAGATGAAGAAACATGCTAGGATGGATTAGAAACACACTAAATCCTAATTGTTTAATTGTCTTGTTTGAAGTCTTATTTTGTAACTATATTTTGGGTCTGTAGTTGTCTTTCTTTTGGTAGATAGATTGTCTGTAACTAAACAACTGTCTAAATATTTTGAAACATAGTAATCCATTGTGGTTGTTCTTATTCAATACTTGTGCATGATTCAACTGTTCATACGTCACCGCGCCGTGGATTCCGCACGCGGCGCAGGGGTGTGACAGGTTGGTATCAGAGCCAAGGTTGTAGAGAACTAGGAAAAACCCAATGTTTAATGACCTAGACTATAACCTAAGCTACCCAATAGGACTAAGTGCTATAGACTTGAGGATACTTAGGATCTAAGTAACTTAAGTGAGCATTAAGTCTACATTAAGCTTGAAAGATCTTAGGGATATTTTCTAAGATTAGACATCGAGTCAAGGAATTTGAATTGGAATTCTATAATTTTAGAAACCGAATTAAATTTCTCACACGTATTCATTTAAGGATTTCAGAGGCAAGGATCTGTATTCTTAGTATCCTTGATCTGAAATTCTCACACAGAGTTCATTATAGGATTCCAGAGGCAAGGATCTGTATTCTTAGTATCCTTGATCTGGAATTCTCCATCAGAGTTCATTATAGGAATTTAGAGGCAAAGATCTGTATTCTTAGTATCTTTGATCTAAAATCCTTGTCATGTTTATCATAGGAATTCAGAGGTCAAGATCTATTAATTTAGAATCTTGATTTGAAATCCTTGTCATGTTTATCATAGGAATTCAGAGGTCAAGATCTATTAATTTAGAATCTTGATTTGAAATCCTTGTCCTGTTTATCATAGGAATTCAGAGGTCAAGATCTATTAATTTAGAATCTTGATTTGAAATCCTTGTCATGTTTATCATAGGAATTCAGAGGTCAAGATCTATTAATTTAGAATCTTGATTTGAAATCCTTGTCAGGTTATCATTATCAGGTGTTCATTATCATAGGAACTTTATAACTTAGAATCTGTGTAACAGTATTCTTTAGTTGAAGTTCTCACAGGAAATCATATTACTCAATACTGTAAGTATTGGGAACCTAGGTTAAATCAACCTAGGACACATGTACAAAAACCTAAGGTTTTAATTTCAAGTAAATTAAGAACCGTGGTTTACACAGTCATAATCATATCCATAGTACAAGAGGCAATCATGAAACAATCATAACCAATCAACAGTTGGAATCTTAGCCCCAAATATAAACGATGGATTAACGCTGACGTGCTGAGGTAAGTGGTGGGTCGGTGAGAGCTTACCCTATATATAAGCTTATTTCAGTATGTTAGGGGGAATCCGGCGTTCGTATTTGAAGTGAGGATTCGGGAGCAACTGGGAACATTGAACATTAGTCAAACACATGGGATACAAACATTAGAGATACAATCAGTGGCAAATCAAATCATAGTGCAATTCAAACTTGGATGAACCAAACATTATGGTAAATCAATCAAGTGGTGAACATTCTTTCAATGTAAACCTTAAGTGAAATTCTTAAGTGATTACATCATTAGTACTTACTAACATAGTTTAACAATAACAATGTAGAGCACTCATATGACTTAGTTCTACATGTTAACAACTGTTGGTAGGTGCACGCATAACATAATCATAGTTCAATCATGGATTCTATCATAGTTCAAATTGATCAAAGATCATGGGATTCTTAATCAATGGAACACACTTGGAAATCAGTACAAACATGTTGCCAAATGCTAGCAAGGACATGATCGTGGTATATCGAAGTGGTGGTGGGATGGCGTCTGGGCTGGCAGTTTGCTTGACCCTTTCGTATGCCCTATATATAAGCTATCTTCGGTATATCGGGAAAGTGTCAGTGTGTAGGTTTGGTGGAGTGAGATCATGGAACATCATACACATTCACATGAGAAGTATGCTAATAAGCTGATCGCTTATACGTGTACATGCTCATATTACAATTGAATGATAATACTAGTAGTATGGATATATTACTAATTTTATCATGCAAGTTCAATTGTATCCTTTCTCGTTACTGACCCACTTGTGGCTTCTATTCGTAGAATTCCTCCCCGACGTGATCCTAACGGAGGGGGTTCGACAAGTGGCAACGACGATGAGATCAACAAGATTGCCCGAGCCATTGCTATACACATGAGAGATGTCATTACGGGCATGGTCACTGATATTACCCAGAATCTTCGGGGAAGTACTAGTGATTCAGCACATAACTCAAATGCTACAACCACTGGAACTGCTAACTTCACTTTCAAGCAGTTCAATGATGCTAAGCCTCCTAAGTACGCTGGTACCGAAGGAGCTACTGGTCTACTGCAGTGGCTAGAAAGCATCGAGGATATTCTTGACTTCACGGGATGTCCTGAAAATCTGAAAGTCAAAATGGCTTCAAGCGCTTTTCATAAAGGCGCACTCACCTGGTGGAATTATGAGAAGAACACCAGAGGACGCGAAGTTGCATTAGCCTTACCGTGGGACGGTTTCAAGAATCTGCTTGTGGAAAAGTTTTGTCCACGACACGAGCTGAAGAGAACTGGAGGTGGAGATGTGGAATCTGGGGCAAGACAGTGGTGAAAACGCCAAGTATACAACTCGTTTCCATGAGTTGTGCATTTTGGTGCCACATTTGGTTACTCCTCTATCCCGCAGGATAGAGAAATACATTGAAGGCTTACCTCTAGTTGTTAGGGGAACTGTTATGGGGAACAACCCCACTACTCTGGAGGCAGCGATTCATCTTGGAGCTAGCCTTACCGAAGAATACGTTAATTCTGGAGTGCTCACCCGAAAAGGGTATAAGAGAGCACAGATTGATGAAGGCAAGAAGCCTGAACAACAACATCCCAAGAAGAAGAAGCAAAAGACAATCAAGAACTTTGCAGCCCTGACTGCAGTTACACCTACTTATGCCACACCTATTACTGCTATGCCACAACCTGCTAATGCCAGAAAACTTTATACTGGCACGTACCCACTCTGCACCAAATGCCAATACCATCACCTACCCAATACTCCATGCAAAAAGTGTCTCAAGTGTGGGCGGATGGGACACTTGGCAGTTACATGCCGATCTGCTCATCATGCTGCTGCTACAACTGCTACCACTACTACTGCTACAGGTGGAAGGGCCTGTTATAATTGTGGAGCAAAAGGACACTTCAGAAATTAGTGTCCAAAACTCAACAACACTACTGCTACTGCTCGTGCCTTTGTTATCGGAACTGCCGAAGCACGCGAGGAGCCAGCAGTCGTCACGGGTACGTGTCTCCTTAATGGTCATTACGTTTCTATCATATTTGATACTGGTGCTGATAAAAGTTTTATCTCTGCTCATACTGCTTCTTTGCTTAACATACAACCATCGATACTTACTGCCCCCTATACCGTAGAAGTAGCTGATGGTAATACCATACACGTAGATTTTATAATACATGGTTGTGAATTAAGATTAAACGACCATCTTTTCTCCATCGATCTCATTCCTATGACACTCGGAAGCTTCGAGGTGGTAATAGGAATGGATTGGTTATTCAAAAGAATGCCGAAATCGTATGCTCAGAGAAACTTATTCGAATTCCCTTACTGTCCGGCGAAACGATGAGAATCTATGGCGAGAAACCCTGCCGCGAATTGAAGATTGTGTCATGCATCAAGGCAAGGAAGTACTTGAGAAAGAAATACTACGCGTTCCTGGCTCACGTGGTGGAAAAGAAACCTGATAAGAAAACAGTTGGAGATGTTCTAGTCATCAGAGATTATCCGGATGTATTTCCAGAAGACTTGCCTGGACTACCACCAGTCCGACAAGTGGAGTTTAGAATTGATCTCGTCCCTGGAGCCAATCCAGTGGCGAAGTCACCATATCGATTAGCACCATCTGAGATGCAAGAACTATCTAGTCAGCTTCAAGAACTTTTAGACAAAGGTTTCATTAGACCGAGTTTCTCTCCATGGGGAGCTCCGGTTCTCTTTGTCAAGAAGAAAGACGGTTCATTTCGTATGTGCATCGATTATCGTGAGCTGAACAAATTGACAATCAAGAATAGATATCCTCTGCCCAGGATCGATGATTTGTTTGATCAGTTACAGGGAGCAACTTGCTTCTCTAAGATTGACTTACGGTCCGGGTATCATCAGTTACGAGTAAATGATGAGAATATACCAAAGACTGCGTTTAGGACTAGATATGGACACTATGAGTTTGTAGTTATGCCATTTGGCTGACCAATGCACCTGCAGTGTTCATGGACTTGATGAATCGAGTCTGTAGGCCATATTTAGACCAGTTTGTTAATGTCTTCATTGATGATATACTGATCTATTCCAAGTCGGAACAAGAACATGAAGATCATTTGAGGAAAGTCTTAGAGTTACTAAGAGCTGAACCACTTTATGCTAAATTCTCAAAAGGTGAATTTTGGTTAAAGGAGGTTCACTTCTTAGGACATGTCATAAACAAGTATGGGATACATGTAGATCCATCAAATATTGAGGCAATTAAGAACTGGACTACCCCATCTACTCCAACAGAGATTCGTTCATTTCTGGGTCTGGCGGGCTATTACAGGAGATTCATTGCGAATTTCTGTAAGATTGCTTTGCCACTTACTACTTTGACCCAGAAAAGTCAAGAGTTCATATGGGGACAGAAACAAGAAGATGCATTTCAACTTCTTAAACAGAAGTTATGCAACTCCCCTATCCTTAGTCTCCCAGAAGGCAGTGATGATTTCATTGTCTACTGTGATGCTTCAAACCTTGGTCTCGGTTGTGTACTTATGCAACGGGACAAGGTCATTGCATATGCTTCAAGACAACTCAAGACTCACGAGAAGAATTACACTACTCATGACCTTGAGTTAGGGGCTGTGGTCTTTGCATTGAAGATTTGGAGACACTACCTGTATGGTACTAAATGTGTCATCTATACAGACCACAAGTGCCTGCAACACATCCTTAATCAAAAAGAACTCAACATGAAACAACGACGTTGGGTTGAGCTTCTAACTGATTACGACTGTGAGATTCGTTACCATCCGGGTAAAGCCAATGTGGTGGCGGATGCTCTTAGTCATAAGGAACCAGTCAAACCAATTCGAGTCAGATCCATGGAGATCAACACACAGCCAAACTTGAAAGACTTGATTCGTATCGCACAACAACAAGTAGTAACAGACAATCAACTCAAGACAGACTTGGACTGCGGCATTGAGAAGAAACTAGAACCTCGAGCTGATGGGGTGTTATATCTCAATGGCCGTATTTGGATTCCCAAGTCTGAAGAATTGCTCACACTCATCTGTGATGAGGCTCATAAGTCGCGATACTCAGTTCATCCTGGAGCAGATAAGATGTACCAAAACTTGAGGACATCTTACTGGTGGCCAGGAATGAAGAAAGACATAGCACTGTATGTGGGAAAATGTCTTACATGTTCAAAAGTCAAAGCAGAACATCAAAAGCCTTCGGGACTTCTGCAGCAACCTGAAATTCCTCAATGGAAATGGGAACAAATTTCCATGGATTTCATAACTAAGTTGCCGAGAACTCCGCGAGGTTTCGATTCGATTTGGGTGATCGTTGATCGACTCACCAAATCTGCTCATTTTCTCCCGATCTGAGAGGATTACAAGATGGAGAAGTTATCCACATTGTACATCAACCAAAATCATTACGCGTCATGTGTGACAACACGCGAATCAGGTTTACATCAAAACTTTAAATTACGATGCATTTATTAATATGTTTAGATCAACACACTTCTTAGAAACATTAAGTAGAGAAATTAAGTCATTTGTTGAGAGCAATAGAACACCCAATGCCATAAAAATTTGGGAAACAATAATCCTTCTACGAAACATAATATATACTTGTGACACAACGAGTGAAAATAATGTGAAACAATGATTTCACATATCCATATATGTATGTATTTATTTTTTTAGCCTGTTTAAAAATATGATAATTATAATGTCTAATGTTAAATTAATTCTAATAAATGATTATCATATTAAAAACTTATATGTATGTCACGACATACACACATAGTAATATATATGTTCACATTTTGTTTATACATACATACATGCATAGGTGATTTAAATAAATAAAGCACAACTCTTTATAGTATCTACACATAACATCATGTTATATATATATATAGAATTATTGTCCTTACATGTATGAGTATATCATGACCCACATGTCTACATATATACACACACGGTTACATGGTATATATATATAAACATATATACATACGTTAGACACACACACACTAACAAGAACCTTACACCACCTTTTAATTTACCCAATCCCTTTTCATGCATTAGCATCAAATCAAGGCAAATATTCATATGAAAATACTATCTTTAAACTTTGACATCCTCACACACATATACACGATACATATATATATATATATATCAAAGGTGTGCATATATACGTATGATACACATACATATACATGCCTCTCTCCTTGTTCTCGACACACACACATTCTTATACATATATGTATATATTCGACACATATACACACACTACAAACACTAGAAAACAAAACCCCACATATTCCCATCTCTTCACCTCTTCTACACCCAATCCACTCTTCCTCTCTACCCCAAAACCGACCCCCCAATCCCTCTCCTCTCTTTTTCTTACACCCTTGACCGAGCACCCTCTCTCTCTCTCTCCTTCCCTTTAATCGGCATCCCACACACACATTTCATTCTACCACTTAACACTTTAACTACTCAAGATTCACCCTCCAATTCCCTCTCTAGTGGTCGACGGTTTTCATCCCTCTCACTCTCAAGTCTCTCGACGGTTTAGAAGCCACAACACGACGCCATACGAGTCCAAGGTTTACATTGACACAAAGGTTAGTTGGTTAGTCTCAAACTCTCGAAAATCTTGTTTTATCTACTCCTCTACTCGTCGCCATTCTTAACAGCCCCTAAACATCCATTCTCATCGTTTTTTTTTTTAAACCATAAAAATGGAGGTGTTATACGGCTAGATCACAAAAACACACATGCATGTACATGCATGTGTGCAAACTTGACTTTTTCCTAACAAAAACTATGATTTTCGTTAAATGAACCTTTACATCTTCTTAGAATCAATTTCATTATAAACAAAAACACTCACAACTATGGGAGATAAGTATCTAGACGTATCCATACACATGCAAGTTTTGCATGTGTAATATCATAATCTTGGAAACCCATAACTTCCATTCTCGTATGTAGCATGAACTCTAAATCCATTCTATGTTTTCTACAATTCTTAACAGCCCACAACCCCCTTGGAAACGTTGCCTACAAGTGTTAAGCACAAAGTGTAAGAACCACACTCCTTAACAAATAGTTATATATGCATGCATGTATGTAAAAATGAAAACTACAACTTAAAATGTTTATATATATACATCGAAATTTTTATCAGGTCTAGACATGATTTTATTGCTGGAAATATTTTATAAAAAAATTGGGTTTTGATGATTGGAATGTTATATTGTAATTTTTGCCCAAAAACCCAATTTTTAAGACTTGTAAGTGTTTAAAATGTCAAAAATCATGTTAACAGTTTTCTGGACAGAATATATAATTAAAATGAACTTATAATAATGTTGGTATAACACTTAAAAAGTTTGAGTATTTATTTTTATGTCTAGAATAAGTAATGGATTTATTAAGATTCCTATAAATCTTGATAAAATCATCAAAAATAGCTCCTGCGTAATAAAAATGTTATGTATAATTTATTCCTGTATGAATATAGTTAGGAGATCTGGGAAAAATATTGAAACTAAAATTTATAGTTTAAACTAATTAATTTCTATTTAAAATGTTTGTAAAGGCTAAAATGCGAATAAAATAGGTTACTGCTAAAAATATGATGTAAATATTTTTCCCAGTATTATAATGATACTAGGAAGCTTCAGTAAAAATATGGTAATTTTTAGTGACTGTTAAGTATTTATTTGTTATTTAATATAATAAATAGGGCAAAAATCATTTTATATAGTAAATGACCTCCTAAAATTCTGAAATTTTAACAGTATACTTAGAACGTAATTTTGTTACTGTATAAAAAGTTTTGTAATTTTTACATATCGGGAAATATTTATTATAATATTAATGGAATTTAAAATTATAAAACTGTTTAAAATAGTAAACGAGCTTTGAAAATTCTGAAATTTTTACAGGACTTAAATAACATCAGTATGAGACTGTATGAATATTTTCGGAATTTTTAGTTAACAGAATCATTTTCTGGGAATTTTTGAGGATTTTAAGCATATAAAAACAAATTGTAATACAAGTGATTGATATAAGAATAATAGGAAATGTGTAAATAAATATATACCCAGACCCTTTACTAATAAAATGTAATGAGGAAAAACTTATAAGTATGTAAACTTATATTCTCATGTAATACTTGGAAATAAAAGTAAAATGAGAAACAATAACGCATCAATGTTTATGGCATGAATATTTACTAAAGTTTAAACATACACTAGGCAAGTGAACCAATCAAGATTTACCATCAATCCCTTCAAATCGACGGATAACCATACATCAGTAGCAGGTGAGTTCATGTGATCCCTTTTCTTTTACTGTTTTGGGATACTGAAAGCATGCTCCATAAACTGTTTATAAAATGTTATTTATGTGATAATGAACGTCCGTTTCAATAAAATTGCTTCCCCTAGACATTAAGCATAATTTACAACCATTAACTCATAGTAGAGCCGGTGAGTATATGGGTAGTACTACTTGGGGAATCCCCCACGCACAGTGGCCCGAAAGGGTGGGCCTTATAAAAGTAAGGTTGAAACCCCACTGAGGTTATTGGCAACCGTTGTGGCATATATTCTTATGATACATAAATGACCGAGGGCAGGAACGGGTCTCGGAATGGGAAGTAGATTTGGTTTGACCATGTTGTGGGCTAACAGTGTATGAGGCAAATGCCCGAGCATGGAACAGGGTTGGTTGTATTGTTATTGAATTATCACATGTTATATTATTACTGATTGTGTCATATTATTAAACTCATGTTCTCACCAACTTTTTAGTTGACGTATTTTAGCATGTCTTTCAGGTTGAATTGGTAAGAGTAGGAGAACTGGATGAGCTCCTAGAGGAATAGTGATGGCTTTAGAATGGAGTTGATTTAAAAACAATTTTATGATTATTGAATTATGTTTTATTGGGCCCTGCGTGGCAATTTAGACAATTTGTGGTGTGTTGGATAATTTATTTGCTTTAGTTTGCTTTGGGCTATGGATTATTTAAACTATGCTTCCGCAAAGTTAGTTAAATGATTGAAATCAATCGTCATGCCCTAATCCCCTCGGGTTGGGGTGTGACATCATGGTACACCAACATCAATCATTTCTGATCGTGATAGTCGTTTCACTTCTCGCTTTTGGCAGTCATTGCAAAAGGCTTTGGGAACTCGTGTTAATCTTAGCACGGCGTATCATCCCCAAACCGACGGTCTAAATGAAAGGACTATCCAAACACTCGAGGACATGCTTCGTTCTTGTGTCATTGACTTCGGTGGAAGTTGGGACACTCATCTTCCACTTATCGAGTTTTCGTACAACAACAGCTACCATACGAGCATTCAATGTGCACCATTCGAAGCTTTATATGGTAGGAAGTGCCGATCACCGGTCTGTTGGACCGAGATTGGTGACTCACAGGTCGTAGGACCAGAACTCATTCAGGAAACATCAGACAAGATCACAATCATTCAGTCACGACTTAAGGCCGCACGAGATCGGCAGAAGAGTTATGCTGATCGACGTCGGAAACCGCTTGAGTTTCAAGTCGGTGACCGAGTCTTACTCAAAGTTTCTCCCTGGAAAGGCGTTGTCCGATTCGGGAAGAAAGGGAAACTTGCACCAAGGTACGTTGGACCTTTTGAGATCCTGGAACGGATTGGTCCTGTAGCCTACAAACTCAAACTTCCAGTGGAGCTAAGCAATGTTCATGATACTTTTCATGTATCAAATCTTAAGAAATGCTTAGCTGATCATGATGTTCAGATTCCACTGGAAGACATTCAGATTCAGAACAACATGCAATTCATAGAACGTCCGGTTGAAATCATGGATCATGGGGTCAAGAAACTTAAATGCAGCCGTATCCTGATCGTAAAGGTACGATGGGAGGGCAAACGCGGTGCTGAGTTCACCTGGGAACGTGAGGACCAGATGAAGCTTAAGTACCCTCATCTTTTTACAACACCTTCGGCTAGTTAATTTCGGGACGAAATTCCCTTAACTAGGGGATACTGTAACATTTGTACATTCAGTCATGATAGTCGTAAACAGTGTTAGAACAGTGTGTGTCCATGTTCAGTTAATCTATGTGATTCATATGTTCATTATGTGCTTGTGTGTTAGAATCCTTATTATTTGAGAACAAGTATGTATTATTATTTACAGTCGATTATACTAGGCAAGAACAGTATCGTGTTATATCGAAACAGTGGTGGGCAGCGAGAGTGAGCCCTATATATATACTGCGTTCGGTGTAACAGGATAGTGTTAGTGCGTAGTGTTAAGACAAATATTATGACAATTAATCAAACAAAATCGTAATGCGTAAGCGAGACTGAGTATAGTTATGGGTGACGATCCATAATGATACGAATGTTGAACTTATAATTACGAGTGAACGGGTTTAACTATTTTATACGATCGGAAAACGTACGCGATTGCGGGTGTACACGTAATTGTTACTGTTTAACGATCTGTTTTCGAACAATTAAGTAAAATAATTATTTTACATTTTTACAATTTTGAAACTCATCATTTTATTGAGTTTAATCAACTCTTTTATTTAAATCGCGTAAAATACGCGTTAGGTTCCGGAAACGCGAACCGAGCGACCGAAACGAACCCGAATACCACTCGGACTATAAAAGCCTTAAACAAGGACAATTCCCTCATTAAATCAGCCACCAACCCTTTCTCTCACTAGAAACTCGTCCAACCCTCTCTCTCTAGAAAACCGTGCTTTAAACGCTCGTATCTCGCTCGTTTCTCAACGGAATTCGGTGTTCTTGGTGCCCACGCGTAGCTCTCGACATCCTCTACACGAAAGTACAAGGGATCTGTGGATTCATCCGGCCAAAAACGAGGTATAATCGAATTAAAGTGCTGAAAAATGGGGTTTTCGTTCGTGGGTTTTGGTAAACACATACATAGCCGGTCCTTAGCATCCTACTTCGAGTCTCGTACGTATAGTAACCTTTCTCATGGTTAGAATGGCTTAGATCGTGTTCTGGAGCTGGTGGTTCGATGGAGATGATGATGTTCGTACATGGTTCGTGGGGTGCAGCCTCGGCCGAACCTGTTAAGGTGGCCGAACCATTGGGCTATGGGCAAACCCTAACGAACCTGCATGCTTGTGGATCAGCAGCCGAACTTCTGGATCAGACGAACCCTCCATGCCTCAGTTACGAACCCTAGAGCTTATGCGGCCGAACCTTCGCTGTGCAAATCAACCGAATCTATAAGGTTCCTCGACCGAACCCTAATCCTAAACGAACCCTACATGGTTCGTTGCATGCACAGCCGAACCCTAGGGGGTCCCTCACGAGCCTACATGAACCTCCCATGCATGCCACGAACCCGACCTGCCGAACCTATCAAGGTTTATTAGCCAAACCTTCATGTAATAGTGAACCCAGACGAACCCAAGATAGGTTAGGCGAACCTGCATGCTCACGATTCATTAGCCGAACCCTCTTTGTATACCGAACCTTTGTGTGATGAATATTTCGGACGAACCATGCAACCTGCATCAATAATGGTCGAACCTTATGGATGTCCCGAACATTTCTTAGGGAACGAACCCTGACCATAGAAGCTTGGCCGAACCTAGCCCTAGAACCAAGAAGATTTGCTGCATAAGATGGCAGCCCATAAACCTTTCGGCCCAGCTCAATTCCCTGTGGCCCAATTCAATACCTTACGGCCCAAACCAATGCTGATAGGCTCAATTGGATTCCATTCGGCCCATTATGATCTTAATTGGCTCGATATTGTATTTGGCGTGTTACAAGGCCTATATAAATGTTGTTGGGCCAACATCACATTCACTTGGCTCAACACTACACTCAATTGGCCTTTGTTAACCTAAGAGGCCCATGGACCTCTATTTAAGCCTATTATCATTATTGGCTTAAGGCCCACAATGCGGCCCACAACTCAAGGGAAATTGTGAATATATCTTAAGTAAGTTAAGTTATAACTTAACCTAATTAAGAGATCAATTCACAATCACAAGACTTAAACAATTGAACATCTTTTCACAATACATGTTAATCAATGGTTATCAAGTTCACAAACACTTGTCATTTTATGCATAAGATTGTGCATAAAAGAAACATGACATCTCTTTTCATGAATCATTGGTCGATCAAGTATCATAACCATGACTTTCAAATTCATACAACACTTTCAAACATGAGAATGATTATTCAAGAGTAAATCAAGTTCAGGAGAACACAAGTCAATCAATGAATCAAAGTCTATACAACTATAAATCTTATATCTTATGTATGATTACAATGATATAGGAACCAGTTAGAAGTCCTGTTTGCTACTTGCTATTTGTTATAGTTCAGAGTCTACTGCAGACAGGTGAGAACATTAGCCCCTCTTTTACTGTTTTACAACTGTTTTGGGGTGAAACACGTGATCAAACTCTATATTTAAAATCTTATTTCATGATTCAAGATGTGTTCTATTTTACAAACGTTACAGGTTCATTGCACGAATCCAAGGGATTCATCAGCTGTTTTAAAGGATTTATCAATTAATAAACTCTTTCTATTAAAAAGTTTATAAAGGCTTTTTGAACTATTTTATATCAGATTTACTCAAATGGTATTATAAATGATAATCATTTTTAAATAATGGATTTTATAAACTTTTGTTATAAACCTTGTTTCTATACAAGGTCACAATCTTATGTACTCAATCAAGGGTATTCAAAACAAGGTATTCAAACAATGGTTTTCATGGTGATGTTCAAAACAAAGGATTCATTTCATGGTGTTCAAAACAATGGATTCATTTCATGGTGTTCAAAACAATGGATTCATTTCATGGTGTTCAAAACAAAGGAATCAGTTCATGGTATTCAAACAGGGTTTTCAAATCATGTTATCAAATAAGGCATTAACATGCTACTTTTAAAGCAAAGTACAAAAGCATGGTGCCCATCGTTGTAAACAAACTTATAAACCCATCAAGTTTCATTAGCGTTAGTACTGGGTGATCATAACAAGGGAAAGCGGACACACTGGTTCATTATCCAAAATGGAGTTAGCTTTTAAATTTGTTTTAAAAGCTAACTGCAGGTTTGGTGTCATTATGGTTATCAAAACTGCTGATGTATTATCTAACTCCAAACGTGGTTTGGGACTTGATATTATATGTTGGCTTTCGTGCAAACAGTGATTGGACTGTTTACACTCATTTTTCATACTTGATGTTAGTTTGGGTTGCAACCCATCCATGTAATTCAATTATTGCTTTAATATACCTATGCTTTATTTTACAAATGCATGATTACTTATGTTAAACCTATTGTTCTCACCAACTACTTCTGTAGTTGACAGTTACTTTTCACGTGTTTCAGGTAATCAGGTTTAAGACTTTCTCAGGGACAACTAAGGAGACCATTCTAAGATAGAACAAGATGAAGAAACATGCTAGGATGGATTAGAAACACACTAAATCCTAATTGTTTAATTGTCATGTTTGAAGTCCTATTTTGTAACTATATTTTGGGTCTGTAGTTGTCTTTCTTTTGGTAGACAGATTGTCTGTAACTAAACAACTGTCTAAATATTTTGAAACATAGTAATCCATTGTGGTTGTTCTTATTCAATACTTGTGCATGATTCAACTGTTCATACGTCAACGCGCCGTGGATTCCGCACGCGGCGCAGGGATGTGACACGTTCCTTGACCACAAATTGATCCTAATCTGGAAGTTCATTCAGCTTCTTTAAATGAATCTGAGTCTGATAATGTTTATGCACTTGCTGGAGTCTCATCTTCTGATGAAAATGTGTCACTTGACAGTGATGCTCCAATCATTGAAGATATCACTGAGTCAGAATATTCTTCTGATATTTTGAGACAAAATGGTTACAAAGGAAAAACTGTTGAGAAAAAAAAGTTTTGAATCTCAGCAGTCAAAATCTGAGATTAAACAAGTTGAGAAGGTGGTGATTAAAACCACACAGGTTTCCAAACCAGTGATTAAAACCGAACCAAACCAACCACTACTCTTAAACCGATTGTGTATGTTAGATCTTCTAATACACATCAAGGAGAGTCTAGTGGAAATTTTCAAAAGAAAATTGTGATTTCTAAGAAAGTGGAAAAGGTGTATTTTTTCTTTGACAATTTTGGGGTTGGGCACAAGGTTAAATCAAAGAATTTTCAAAAGCAAATGGATAATTCAAAGAAAAGTTTAATTGGTTTGAGAAACAAAAGCTCATCTTCAAAGGTTGTCTCAAGACCTTTCAGTTCAAAGTTCTTATGATGAACTTACATCAACAATTAAAATAAAGGAGAGAAAATGTTACCGATGTGGTAATTTGGTTATTTGGTTGCTAATTGCAATGTGGATTTAAGTTCAAGTGATTGTAGCAGTTTTAAGTCTTTTTCACCAAGAGAAACATGAAAGTGTTTTACTAGTTGTGGTAAAGGACATATTTATGCTAATTGTCCAAATAACAAAATCAGAAAGAGTTCTGATGAGAAGTGTCGGGTGTTTGTTTCAGGTGGAAGCTCTAGGAAAGATAGACCTAGTGAAGATGAGATGAGAATTCCTAGGAAATTCAACCCTGATCGTTTTTGGGTGCAAGAAGAAATAAAACAAAAGAAAAGAATTTTTGAGAACAAAAGAAATGTTAAAAAGATTGTGAAAATTATGACTTCATCTGATAATGATTTCTTTGAAAATTTTTCATCAAGATCATTTTCAAACAAACCTATCAAATCTAAATCATTTTGGAAACTCAAAGACAGATCAGGTGATGAATTTTCTAAGAAAGAAGATGACAAAAGTGATGATGGTTATTCAATCAGGTCATCACAAATGAATGGAAGGGGTCCATTCCGGGAGACTCGACGCCGAAATGGCGGGGGTCATCCCTTTTGAATACTTAAAAGTTTCTTTTAATTTATTGTGCAGGTTGCATCCATGGGCCATATTAACAATCGTTGGATTGTTGATAGTGGATGTTCCCACCATATGACTGGAGAATTGAACTTGTTAAGAGATTTCAAGTTGGTGAAAGGAAGTTATGTGAATTTTGCTGGAATTAAAGGAGGTCAAATTACAGGGATTGGTAGTTTGACAAATGGAAAGGTTTCGTTTGACAATGTTAATTTTTGTAAAGAATTAACTAACAATTTGTAGAGTGTTTCGCATATTTGTGATAAGGATTACAAAGTGATGTTTGACAAAGACAGGTGTTATGCACTCAAGCAAGGATTTCAAATTTCTGAGGAGTGGATACTGTGACAACTAGTACCTGACCAGCCGGCAAGTCCGTACGGTATGTGTACTTTCAATAGTTACTATGTGTAAATACATGTTTGTGAATAGTACTTGTATTAACAGAATTCAAAATACAAGAAACAATTGTACGTATTTATGTGTAAACTTAAATGCTGTAAGTACAACACACATTTGAAACAATAGTTGTTAGTATTTAGGTGAGAACCTAAGTACAGTTAACACAACAAATCAAGAGAAACAACAGTGTTCAAGTAAATAACAAGAACAAGTTGGTTGCGATCTGATATCCATAGATGACAGGAATCAGATGGCCGACAAATCAGTACGAAAACAATGTGAAAACAGGATGTTTAGTTGAGTCCGTTAGTGAGGAAACACAATTCAAACACAATTTGCAGTGTTATTTCGGAATAGCGAACTGACAGTGTGTTTGCATGGGTGACGATTCACACAAACATATCTGTGAGTTTAACGTTCTGAAATAGTGACTGAAAAGTAGAAAACAAAGTCGGAAAGAAAAACCATCGTCGTGTTCGTTCGGGTGACGATTCGAACGAATACGCGCGAAGGCGACGCGTTTCGACGATACGAAAACGAAATACGATACGAACGACATTAAATTAAGTAAATAAAATATTTTTTGTTTTTACAATTTTGAAACTCATCAAAATTAATTAAATAACTCTTTTTAATTTATAACACTTAAAATTACGCGTAACGTTCCGGAAACGCAACGAAAACGCAAACCGAGCAACCGAAACGAACCCGAATACCCCTGGGATATATAAGCATCAAATGAGGCATTTTCCCTCATTTTCCATCAGCCCTCCTCTCTCTAAAAGCTCATTCACAAACCTTTCTTCTCACTAGGAGAATCACTCTTCAAATCGCGATAACTCGGTCATTTCTCAACGAAATCGGGCGTTCTTGGAGTCCACGCGAAGCTCTCAACCTCCTCTACAATGAAGTACAACGGATCTGGAGTTTTACCCAGCCAAATTTGAGGTATGAGGCTACAAAAAATCTAAAAAATAGGGTTTCTTGAGTCCTTGTTCGATCCAAGCCCCTAGCCGGTCCTAGGGACACCCACTTCGAGTCTCGCACCTCTAACCACCTTCCACCATGTGATACCGACCTAGATAACAAGCCGAGACTCATGAGTCTGATGAAGACGAGCAAGGAGAATCAGGGTTCGTGGAAGGAAATGCACAGCCGCGAACCTGCATGCTGCTGGGATGCCATAGCCGAACCCTTTGGGTCTCACGAACCCACGTGCGCATGGATGAACCTGTGGGCATTCTTCACGAACCCTAGACTGCGAACCATGCATCATTTCCGAACCTTTTATAACCAGCACCGAACCTTATTGGCCGAACCATTGTTACAGCCGAACCCTCACCACCGAGTCTCATAGACGCGAACCTTCACCCAGCAGGCGAACCTCCTTGTGGACACAAACCATCCCCACGAACCTAAGAGGGACCAGCTCCAATCAGCCGAACCTGTGAACTGATTGTGACTACCGAAACTCTGGCCGAACCTACACGATTTCCAAACCCATTGGAAACCCCGAACCTAGATTATCGAATAAATGGGCAGGGATAAACCCTAGTCGAACCTATGTTTGACAAACTATAAGCTTAACCAGCCGGCCCACACCTCCCCTTGTTCGGCCCAGTCGAATACATGTAGCCCAATTGCTGGCCCACGAACTCATCAGCTCATAGGCGTTAAAACACTTCGAGTCAGATTCAACTGGCCCATAATGTAATCAAATAAGCCGGCCCATACTCTTGTGAATTTAGCCCAACATTTGAACCACATAGAGACGTTCGGCCCATAACTTTCTTTGAGTCAATAACAATCAGCCCACATGATAAACATAAAGGAACTGGGTTAAATCCCACTTTATGGGTGATAATATATAAGAAATAGTGATTTACTACACAAGTGGTAAGATTCAAGAATAATGAGGTTTAAAAGATTAAATAGGTTAAATTAAAGATTGTTAACTTTTAACTTTTAACTTAAAACTTAAGTCTTGTACCTAATATCTTTTGTTATACATTAGAACAAAAGAGTATAAGCAAGTTAACAAGGACATTAGCCTTACATGATTAGGCTAAGGGCTAATAAAATCCTTAGTAAACAAATTGGGCTGAATGAAGACCACGACTCACAAAGGATAACCAAATTAGGACTAACACATACACACGCACAAATCCATACGACTTACACTTATAAGTTACAATCACATGAAATCAATACAGGATCATGAATACACAACAAATACAATCAAGGAGCGCATGCATTACTTGTTTAAGCTAAGTCAACCACTTCAATAACAAGGTGAGTTCATATGCCCATTTTCTAATCATTAACTGATTTTAAACTCTCGGGGCTGAGAAACATGCTTAACTTTTAGTTATTTAAAAGTTTAGATTAACGTATTGCTATTACCTTGATTTAGATAATATTGTGTTACTTATTATCGCTTATCATTGTATGCATGCTTGTATGACCATGATATGACAGGGATAACAAAGATGAATATGATAATATAACTTCATAAATCATCAACACAACAGAATAATATAGTTATAAGATTATATCTTATAACGCTTAATTATTCTTACAAGAACATATTATCACAGGTGAACATGATGACAACAACAACACAAACATGAATGATGTGAAGATAATATATCTTCATAATATCATTCAACACCAGAGTTAAGTAAGTGTAATAAGACAATTTCTTATAACACTTAGCTTACAACTCGATACATATTACAAGATAACATTGAACAAGTATCATCCACCACCTGAGTTGACTAAGTGTAGTAAGACTAGTTCTTACCACAGCTTAGTGACAACATGGTGACTATATGGAACAACAAGGAATGATAATCATGATAATGTAACTTCATGGTAGCAATATCATTCACACAACAACTAACATAACATAATAAGACAAGATCTTATTTAACTTTGTTAACAACAATGAGAACATACAACATGGAGAACAAAGAACACAATACAATTGATTACTATTGAACTGTTCGCAGTATATCATGTCAATCATGTGCCATGTACTCAAGTTGATCATTGTAAGTCCCTTTCACAAATCGCTAACCAGTTAGTTTGATGTGACTAAACCGACGATAGCATAATGGTACCATAGGTTTGACAAACCTCTAGCTTGTAGGGCTAGTATGTTGATCGTACTCAATCATTGGCCGGTAATGTATGACCGGTGACAGGGCGACTCAAGTCATGGTCTGGTAAGCGACACATGGTGATATAAATCTACAGTTAAAATTGTAATTAATCCATCGTTACCTGTTGACTAGTAGACTGAGGAATTTATTCTCTCAAGTCATAACACTAGTAACCATTTCGATGAGGTCTATGGTTACACATGGTGATAGAGGTAAATTGGATGCATTGTAATCTGATTACGTGAGGATTGCAATGGATTCCTTTTAGGCTCTATGCGCTACAAGTTGAGAACAAATATCAAATGTTTAACTAACACTTTAATTATTAACAGTGATTAACAGTTAACCCCTCAAGAACAGAATAATAACAAGGATCAGATTAAATTAATCTAATTTCCTTAATACATTGAGGGTTTATCAGTACTTCGGTTTGATAACTAAAATCCTCTTATTATATTATTCTACATATGATACAACGGGTGATGAACACAGACGAATGGGGGAATGAGATGGATATCCATAGTTGTATTACAAGTGGCATTAAGTTCTATTAGATATGTGGTGCCCTATATATAAGCATAGCTAATAGGATGAGATATCACTTGTAAATATAACTATGGAAAGGACATTGTGTGAAAGGGTGAATCAAGCAACTTACAAACAACAAGTATGACATTGTGATTGTGCATGTGAACATTTCAAGGCTTTCAAATATCAAACTTATGAACTCACCAACCTAGTGTTGACTTTGTTTAAATGCATGTTTCTCAGGTGACGAACAGGTTTAGTTACCAAGTGTCAAGAACATAGCTAGTGGACTTTTAGAAGACCTAGCTACATTTTGTGTGATCATACTTTTGGATGGCAAAACAATGAATCATCTTTTGTATATCTTGTATAGATACAAGTTATAAACTCATTGATTCTTTTGATTAGATTTACTTAGTTAAATTATGAGGAAACAATGTAATTTAACTTTGTAATTCTATTTCATTGTCATGTTAGCATTTCTCAGTTATTTATCATGTGTTATGTAAACAATCTGATCATTTTGATTATCACAACGATATCGCGCCCCGGGAACCTTCCGCCCGGCGTGAAAGTCGATCCAGCCCGCCGGCTCGAGGTGTGACAGATACTGATGACAGCTGATTGGAGCAAGGATCTTTGTGTGCTTGACATGGAAAAGGTGGAGACAGAAATAAGGTGGAGACAGTAAATAATGTGGAGACATGCCTTGTGTCCAAAGCTACTGAACAGGACTCACGTTCATGGCACAGGCGAATGGGACATATTCACATTCGAAAAATGAATCATCTTGTGCATAATCATTTAGTTGAGGGTGTACCTGTTAAACATTTTAAACTTCTGGATGTGTGTGTGTCATGTAAAATGGGGAAACAGAAAAGGAAGTCTCACAAAACAAAGAAAATTTTTTCTATTGATATGCCACTTGAATTTCTTCACATGGATCTTTTTGGACCAATCAATGTGAAAAGTATAGGTGGTGAATCTTATTGTTCTGTTGTGACTAATGATTTTTCAAGATTTTCATGGGTTATGTTTTTAAAGCATAAATAAGATACTTATGAAATTTTTTTTTTGATAAATAGGTTGGAGACTTTATATAAGTTGAGGGTGAGACGTGTACAATCTGACAATGGGACTGAGTTTAAGAATCACCAAATGGAGGAATTTTGTAATTCCAAAGGCATTCAGCAGCAATTCAATGCACCTTATGAGCCTCAGATGAATGGTGTAGCTGAAAGAAAGAACAGGACTTTGATTGAATCTCTGAGACCAATGCTAGCTAATTCTAAACTTCCTATTACATTTTGGAGTGAAGCTGTGGCTACTGCTTGTTTTACCCTTAACAGAGTCTTAATTGTCAAAAGACACATTAAAACTTGTTATGAATTGCTTCAAAATCGAAAGCCCAATTTGGAACACTTGGAACCTTTTGGGGCTCCTTGTACAATGCTAAAAAAAGATTCAAAATTCAATTCTAAAGTTGAAGAGGGTTTCTTTCTTGGCTATAGTCTTCCTAACAAACGTGTGTTTAACAAACGTACGGTTGTTGTGGAATTGTGGTATCATGTGGATGTCCAACGACATACACCTATACCAAACAGGAAGGGTCCAGATTGGCTTTTTGATTAAAATAAGTTGTTTGAGTCTTTTGATATGTCTTCAAATGTTTCTGATGATGAAATAACCTTACAAATGTTGTATGATTTGCAGAATTCAGAAAAAAAGGTATTTCTCATCAACCTAAAGATGGAGTTATTACAGCACATGGAGAAAGTACTTTAGAAGTTATTAATGAAAATGATGTTTTTGAAGATGTTATTTCCCATGATCAAGATCCTGATCAGAACATCAACAATCTGGATCATGATGTGGTTGTACCGTAATTGCCTGTCACACGTGTTCATGTAAATCATCTGATTGATCAGATCATATGAGATCCAAATGCAGGAGTGCAGACACGAAATCAAGTCACAAATAAAGACAGTATGTACATTGATTTAGAGAAAACTCATGGCAGTCAAGAGCTCTGGATGCATTCAACATTTATTTCACAAATAGAGCCAAAGACTGTGACTGAAGCTTTGCGTAAGCCGGCCTAGGTGGAGGCTATGCAGGAAGAATTGAATCAATTTCGCAAGTTGGGAGTTTGGCACTTGGTAGATTTGCCAAAAGGGGAGAAAAAGATTGGCACTAGATGGGTGTTGAGATGCAAACGAGATGACAGAGGCGTAATTGTCAGAAACAAAGCTCATTTATTGGTTTAGGGTTTTAGACAAGTTGAAGGAATTGATTATGATGAGGTTTTTGCACCTGTGTCGTGATTAGAAGGAATTCGATTTTTTCTTGCGTTTGTTGCCCACAAGAAGTTCAAAGTCTTTCAGTTGGATGTAAAATTTTCTTTTCTGTACGGCTCGTTGAAGGAAACAGTGTATTTTGTCAGCCACCGGGCTTTGAGGATCCTATCCATCGGGATCAGGTTTACCTCTTAGACAAAGCACTGTATGGTCTTCATCAGGCTCCACGTGCCTGATATGAGACTTTATCGACTCACCTTATTGAACATGGGTTCAATAGGGTCAGATTGACAAAACTTTGTTTTTTCGAGAAATGGGCAAGGACATTCTCCTTATTCAGATCTATGTTGATGATATCATTTTTGGATCTACCGATGAACAAATGTGGTTGGAATTCAAAAAGGTGATGATTGATAAATTTGAGATGAGTGCGACGTCAGATGTCAACTTTTTTCTGGGTCTACAAGTTGATCAAACTGATAATGGGATTTTTATTCATCAAACTAAATATATTCAAGATGTGCTGAAATGGTTTAGCATGCTTGATTCAAAACCAATTTCCACGCCCATTCAGCCTAATCACGGGATTGAGCTTGATATTAAGGGGGAGTTGATTGATCCTACAATTTATCATGGAATTATTGGAAGTTTGATGTATCTGACTGCCTCAAGACCAGATATTGTTTTTGATACAAGTATCTGTGCAAGATATCAATTAAAACCTAAGGTGTCTGATGGGTTGTAAAACACATCCAGTTTTTAAATAGTTTTTAGTTGATTTTAAGTTGTAAATATGTCGTTTTTGTTTATTTTTAGACTCTTTTTACATGTTTATTGTTTTTACAGGCTTGTCGAATGAAATGAGCGGAAATCGAGTTCGAAACCCGAAGGAATCGAGTCCCGGTTGAAATCAAGAGAAATAGACAAGTTTTAATGATTCTGATGTCATCGCGGTACGCGGTGAGGAGAAATAAAGTCTTCGCGGTACGCGACGTATTTGAAATTTGAAAAAAGTCAAGATTCAAGCGAGATTAAATAGGAGACGCTCCCCAGCCGTTTGAAGGATCATTCTCGACCATTTTTGGAGCAGAGAAGCTTTCCAGGAGTGGGAGGAAGCATTTTGGAAGCATTGGAGGGCTAGAAGGTCTTATATCTATGTTAAATAATCTTGATTGATCTTTGTTTCATTTGTTCTTAATTTTTAGTAGTTTATTTCATTTTGTTATGAATAATTCTGGGATTTCTTTACTGATTATGATGTTAGTTGGCTAGTTCTTTACTTCTACTTAGGTAGGAATGATTGTTTGAATGATTAACGATAACTATTGACTATTGTTTTGAGTTATGATGGAAAACACTTTTGTAACAGATCTTGTTGTGTCATTTTGATGAGTTTTGCATATCTAATCTTGATTATATCAGTTTATATCATGTTCCATACGTGTTTATTGAATGTCTTTCGGTGTTAGACACGTATTAGGTCATCGACTTGGTGTTATGACTAGTTTATGGTTTGTTTGATATCACTAACCATAGGAAAAGATATAATTGATGTTTTTAGGGTTCTTTATGTATCTAAGTTTAGAAATCCGGAAGGTGATAGACTTGTCGGGTAATCTTTAGCATTAGGGTTTTCATGATAATTACCCGGGAGGGTTGGTTAATTAAAAGACTTAGTGTTATTGTCATTTCGTGTCAAATTAGACATTATAAGATTACTCCTTGCATCTTTG
This sequence comes from Mikania micrantha, assembly GCA_009363875.1. NCBI lineage: Eukaryota > Viridiplantae > Streptophyta > Magnoliopsida > Asterales > Asteraceae > Mikania > Mikania micrantha. Next base: position 64,573,611 of record CM018697.1, read on the forward strand.
GTGCATTGGAATAAGAAAATCAGGAATGTGACTTGTTCATTTGAGTACATAAGTGTTATTGGAAAAATCCGGGAGGTGATTCAATTAACTAGTGTGTTTATTGCAATATTAGGTTTTCTTAGTTGGTTTTATCTGGTAATTGATCCAGAATCCATTAGATTACTTATATATTGCTGCTTAAGATCCTAGTTCCATCATATCAAACAAAGTCAATAGTGTCAATAATCACAAACATGAATTTTACCTAAGTAAAGTTTTCAAAATTGTTTAGGTTTTTCTTCAATTATAATTCATTTCTTTTAATTAAATTCGTTAATCTGTTTTAGGGTTTAAATATTAGTTAAATTGCTTTTCAAATTTAATTAGGGTAATTAGTTTAATTGAATTATCATTTTTATTCAAAAACCCCCCTTTTTAATTGTTTTAATCATTTTCTAATCTTGTTTCGTTGAGTCAGTGTCTCGTGGGTTCGATATCCGGACTTTCATTAGCTATTCTACAATTGATAGGTACACTTGCCTGTCGTAGTGGTTTAGTTTAGGATTTTCGGTTTTAACTCGTTGTAAGTAAGTTGAGTCTAGGTTAGAGTCTTTAGTTATTTTCTTAGACCACTTTCGATGACATCAAGTTTTTGGCGCCGCTGCCGGGGATACTTGGCAATAGCGAAATTAGCTTAGATTGTGATTGAAAGAATTAGTGGGTCTAATTTTTGTTTATTTTTAGTATTTTAGGTTTTGAGTCTTTTCTTTTCTTTCTTATTTGCCTTAATCGTTTCTTGTCTTTTAGTTGCTAAGTTTTTATTATGTTTTAGGTTTTTCTTTGTTTTGTTTGTTAAATTCCCTTACTTGTTATCGTTTACAGTGCATGCCACATACTCGATCACAAGGACCACCGCCAGTTTTAGCTTTTGAAGAGCCGGAGCAAGAGTTTCACACGAACCTTAGGAGTCGTCTTTCCCAGGTACGTGTTCTTGCCCCGATTTTGTTTTCACCTTCTAGTTCTACACCTAGTTCACCTTCACACACACCCATTTCACCTTTCCCGATCTCACCCGTTTACTTCGACATGGCCGAGGAGATGCCACCACCAGTGAGACGCACCGTTCACGACCGAGCTTGCGATGGATTCACCGGAGTTCGCAACCCGGTCACTCGTCCCGTGTTTGCCAATGATGCTACTTGGCAATTCCCTTCCTACATCATGACTGCTATCACAAATTCCATTCAGTTTAATGGTCTTGATGATGAGGATGCTCCCGGACATCTGTCCCGTTTTTCTAGGATCTGCAACACTTTCAATCTCCATGGAGTTTCTGAGGATAACATCTGCTTACAACTTTTCCCATTCTCTCTTGCTAGTCGTGCATCCACCTGGTTCGACAGCCTCCCTGAGAACTCCATCACCACGTGGGATGATCTTCGAAAGAAATTTCTGAAGAAATATTTTCCACCTTCCAAAGCTGCTCGTCTGAGGGACCAAATCCATTCCTTTCATATGGAGCCCGATGAGTCTTACTCTGCAGCTTGGGAGAGATTCCACAATTTGCTTAGCAAATGTCCACAGCATGGACTTTCTGAATGGGCACTTGTAGAGAAATTCTACAATGGATTGACGCTTGAGAAGCAAATCATGTTCAATACAGCTGCAGGAGGGCATATCATGGAGATGAAGGATACAGATGAGTGTATTGACATGTTTGAGAGTTTTGCTAGAGCCGAGCAGCAGCAGAAGCCATCCACTAGATCCTCCACCACTAAGGCTACCAACACCTCATCCGTTGCTCGAGGTGTTTATCAGGTCACTCCTGACACTAGCCTTGCTGCTACCATTGAGTCTCTAGCAAGAGACATGAAGGAGCTGAAGACACAGCTGAAGAAGTGTGAGATATGTCGAGGAGGACATGCGACTGCCGAGTGCCCCATTACTGATCAGGAGCAGTTAGATTCCATTAATTCTGGTTGGAACAAGCCTTTCACTTCCAACTTCAATTCCAATCCCAATCCTAATTGGAATCCTAACTCGAATTGGCGAAACTCCAACAACAACTGGCGTGGTAACAACTCCTATCAACCACGTCAGAATCAGGCAGCGAATGAGAATTCAGGAGCGGGTCCAAGTAGCAGTGGTGACCCAGAAGTGAAGGACATGCTCAAGCAGCAGATGCAGATGCTACAGCAGTTGATTGCCAAGGATCAACACACACAAGTGAAGCTTCAGGAGCATGATACATTGCTGAGGAATCAACAATCAGCATTTCTGGACCTACAGCGATCGGTAGGTGATATTGCGAAGAGGTTGGATGAGAGGCAGGGTGGATCCTTCTCGGGGAATACTGAGGCAAACCCGAAGGGTCATGTGAAGGCTGTGACGACTAGAAGTGGTCGTGGAGGTGAGAAGGAGGTGGAGAAGTCACCGGATGTCGATGAAGAGGAACCGGTAGACGAGGAAATAGAGTTGGAGACTCCTGATAAGGTGCACCAGAGGCTAGGCCCAGCAAGTACAGCACCAATAGGAGAGTCTTCAGTTGAGAAGAAGGGAGTTGAGGCAGAGAAGAAGAAGATGGAAGAGAAGAGGACTCCCGAGGTTGATATAAGTAGGCTACCATATCCGGCACGTGCATTGCAGCAGAAGTATGCACAGGAGTATGGACATTTCTTAGAGATGTTTAAGCAGCTTAAGATTAACCTCCCGTTTGTAGAAGCACTCCAGCATATGCCCAAATATGCAAAATTCTTGAAGGATCTTCTGTCTAACAAGAAGAAGCTGGAGTCACTTTCTACAGTCACATTAGGAGCTCGATGTTCTGCGTTGGTCCAGAACAAACTGCCCGAGAAGCTCGATGATCCAGGGGTTTTTACTATCCCTTGCTTATTTGGTAGTTCTTCTGTGAACCACGCGTTGGCCGACTTGGGTGCTAGCATTAACTTGATGCCATATTCGACTTATCAGAAGCTAGATCTTGGAGACCCATCGCCGACGCGCATGAGCATCACTTTGGCTGATCGTTCGGTCAAGTATCCACGGGGGATTGTGGAGAATGTTTTAGTGAAGGTTGATAAGTTTGTATTCCCCGCGGATTTTGTCATTCTAGACATGGAGGCCGATGACCGAGTCCCGCTCATTACGGGACGTCCTTTCCTACGCACTGCTAAGGCAATGATAGATGTGTTTGAAGGTAAGATTACATTGCGTGTGGGTGAGGAGAATGTTACATTCGACGTGAGGAAGTCGATGAAGCATTCGAACGGTCAGGATGATTCAGTTTATTTTCTTGATTCTTTCATTCCTTACATAGATCGTTGTCTAGATTACATCTCTGGATCTGATTTATTGAAAGATCAAGACCTGGGTGAGGAGAACCAGGCTGTTGAGATTGATGCTTCTTCTGAGCACATTCCGAGCAGTCTGGCTAGTAAGCCTCCTGAGTACCCTACTGCTTTTGAGGTGTTTGAGAGTACAGATCCGGTTGAGAAACCATCTGTTGAGGCACCACCATCCCTAGAGCTTAAGGAGTTGCCATCTCATTTGGAGTATGCATTTCTGGATGGTGATTCTGATTTACCCGTCATTATTTCATCTTCATTGACGGAGGAGGAGAAGTCAAGATTGATTGAGGTGCTTAAGGCCAATAAGCAGGCGATTGCGTGGAAGTTGATGGATATAAAGGGCATACACCCTTCGTTTTGTACGTATCGCATTTTGATGGAAGAGGATTACAAGCCGATGGTCCAACCACAAAGACGGCTAAATCCTAACATGTCTGAAGTTGTGAAGAAAGAAGTTCTTAAGCTCTTAGATGCCGGATTAATCTATCCCATTTCAGATTCAGCTTGGGTTAGTCCGGTACAGGTTGTTCCCAAGAAGGGAGGCATGACTGTCATTGTGAACGAGAAGAAAGAGTTGATTCCATCTAGGACAGTCACTGGCTGGAGAGTATGCATCGATTACAGGAGACTGAATGATGCCACTAGGAAAGATCATTTTCCACTGCCTTTCATTGATCAGATGTTGGAGCGGTTGTCAGGACAACAGTTTTACTGTTTTCTTGATGGTTTTTCAGGTTATTTCCAGATCCCCATAGCACCGGAGGATCAGGAGAAAACCACGTTTACATGCCCATACGGTACCTTTGCGTATCGCCGTATGCCGTTTGGGTTATGTAATGCTCCAGCCACATTCCAGAGATGCATGGTGGCTATATTTCAGGATATGATCGAAACTTCCATGGAAGTGTTCATGGACGATTTTTCAGTGTTTGGAAGTTCGTTCGATCATTGTTTGCAGAATTTGGATAGGATGCTTGCTAGATGTGTGGAGACTAATCTGATGCTGAACTGGGAGAAGTGCCATTTCATGGTGACTGAGGGTATTGTGCTAGGGCACAAGATTTCGCGAGATGGCATTGAGGTAGATAGAGCTAAAATCGATACGATTAGTAAACTCCCACCACCGACGAACGTGAGAGCGGTTCGTAGTTTTCTAGGTCATGCAGGGTTTTATAGGCGTTTCATTAAAGACTTTTCTAAGATTACCCGACCGATGACACGACTTTTGGAGAAAGATGTGGAGTTTGAGTTTAGTGAGGAGTGCATGATAGCGTTTGAGTTTCTGAAGGAGAAGTTGGTGAGTTCTCCTATTCTGATAGCCCCCGATTGGAGCCTTCCTTTCGAGTTGATGTGCGATGCTAGTGATTTTGCAGTAGGGGCTGTGCTTGGTCAGCGGAAAGATAAGCATTTTCATCCGATCTACTACGCAAGTAAGACCTTAGATGATGCTCAGGAGAATTACACGACTACGGAAAAGGAGTTGTTAGCAGTCGTGTATGCGTTCGATAAGTTTAGGTCTTATCTTGTTCTTTCCAAGACCATTGTTTACACCGATCATGCGGCCTTGCGATACTTGTTCGCGAAAAAGGACGCAAAACCTCGTTTGATTCGGTGGATTCTCCTCCTTTCTGAGTTTGATATAGAAATTAAGGATAAGAAAGGAGCTGAGAATGTTGCAGCCGACCATTTGTCGCGGCTTGAGGATCCCGCTCGGGAGAAGATGAATGAAGAGATGATTGGAGACACATTCCCACATGAGACTTTGATTTCTGCAGACACAGAGATAGTAGGAATGGTGAGTGCAGGTGAGCAGGGATTGCCATGGTTCTCAGACATTGCGAATTACTTGTCTGAAGGTTACATGTTGAAGGGTCTAACTTCACAGCAGCGGAAGAGGTTTTTCACTGAAGCAAACCATTATATATGGGATGCTCCATATTTGTTTCGCGAGGGAGCAGACGGTATTTTGAGGAGATGTGTGAGTCGTGAGGAAGGATTAGACATCCTAAGACATTGTCATGAGGGTTTGACTGGAGGACACCATGGACCATCGTACACTGCGAAGAAGGTGTTTGATTGTGGATTTTATTGGCCGACAGTGTTTAAGGATGCACATGAGTTTGTGAGGAGATGTGATGCGTGTCAGAGGACCGGTAACATCTCACGTAGGAATGAGATGCCCCAGAACCCCATCCAGGGGGTTGAGGTCTTTGATATTTGGGGTATTGACTTCATGGGACCGTTCCCTTCATCCCGAGGGAATCGGTACATCCTCGTGGCTATTGATTACGTTTCGAAGTGGGTAGAGGCTCAAGCTTTATCCACGAATGATGCACGAGGAGTTGTAGGATTTCTCAAGAGACTGTTTTGTAGGTTTGGAACCCCTAAGGCATTGATAAGTGATAGAGGCACGCATTTTTGTAATGCACAGTTAGAGAAGGTATTGGCACGATATGGGGTGACCCATCGAGTGTCGACAGCCTATCATCCACAGACTAGTGGCCAGGTTGAGAATGCCAATAGGGGTGTGAAGAGGATTCTTGAGAAGACGATAGGTAGAAACCGTAAGGATTGGGCAGATAGGCTAGACGAGGTGTTGTGGGCGTTTAGGACAGCTTTTAAGAATCCGATTGGGACCACGCCTTTTCGGATGATTTATGGTAAAGCGTGTCATCTGCCAGTGGAGTTAGAGCATAAGGCGTTTTGGGCGTTGAAGAGTGTGAATCTTGATTTGCCGAGTGCTGTGAAGAATCGGTTTCTGCAGTTGCATGAGTTAGAGGAGTTGCGTGACGAAGCGTACGCACGATCATGGAGTTATAAAGAACGTACGAAGGCGTTGCACGATCGTAAGTTGAGAGGTGTGAAGGAGTTTAGGAAGGGTGATCAGGTGCTAGTTTATGATTCGAGGCTCCGGTTATTTCCAGGTAAGTTGAAGTCCAAATGGAAAGGACCGTTTGTTGTGCATGAGGTCTTTCCACACGGAGCAGTTGAGCTTGAATCAGAAGGTCGGACATGGAAGGTTAACGGGCATCGTTTGAAGCTATACATCGGAGGACCGATCGGTACTGAGAAAGAGGTAGCACTCCTTGAGTTGCGTAAGTGAGAATAGTGCCTGATTTGTAGAGTTTGTAATATAGGTTGCGTTGTTTTTGCGTGTTTGTGTTTTCGTGTTCTTCGATAGGACTAATTCAGGTTTAAGTGTGGGTATTCAATACGGTTTTCGTCTATAACATCTACCCATATTTTAAACCCGAAATTCTAGTCGCATCATAGCTCGATTGAGTTGAAATTGTAAATTTTAGGTAATTAATTTTAGTTTTGTAAATAATTAGAATAAAATTTTTATTAATTTTAAGTAGTTTTTATTTTGTTTTATTTGAAATTTTTTTTTTTAATATAGAATTTTTAACTTTGATTAGGTTAGTTTTTTTTTATTTAATTTAACTTTATTTTAATTCATTTTTACTAAGTAAAGAGAGCAAAATTCAAAAAGCTCCGAAACTCTTCGCGGTACGCGATGGTGAGTCCAAGATACTCTTCGCGGTACGCGGAGAATTTCGGGAAAGAAAAAAAAATATAATAAAAGGGTTTTACATCTTCGCGTAGCCCCACCACCACCACCCCTCTACCACCAGATTCACACCATCATCATCACCGATACCCCACTTCTCTACCACCACTAACCACCACACCACCGCCGTAACTCCACCGTAGCATCACCACTACACCACTGTGAAACTCCCTTCACCACCGTTACCTCCGTCGATCACCACCGGTGCCATCGCGCTACCACCAGTCACCGCCGTTGAAGCCATAACCACCGCTGCCGCTGCCATCATCATCTCTGGTCCATCACACCACCAACCATCTCCGATTTACATCGCGATTAGGTATAGTTCTAAATTTCTTTTTCGATTTTCCGTTTTTAGATTTACGATAGTTTGTAATTTTTGTAGAATATACTAACTTAGGATAGATCTGTATTGATTTTGGAACGAATTTGGTTCGGATGATCGCCATTAATGGCCGGTTGATTTTCAGAGGTTAAAAAGGGGCCGCGTACCGCGGCAGAAGCCCTCAGCGGTACGCGATGATATCCGGCAACTAATTCTTTCAACTGTTGATACACAGAAAACATTTGTATATAATTTTGTAAATAAAAATTAATTTATATTTTATTTTCTTTGTATATAAATGTAATTTTATAAATAAAGTTAAGTTTTTCTAAATTAAAATTAGGTTAAAATCTTTTAAATAATTTTTGTATATATGGTGTATAGTAATTAGATTAACTTTATTTGAAATTTTGTAAATAACTTTTCATTTGTAAATAAATTTTTGTAAAATATTTTTTTTTATAGTGTAAAATAAATTGTAAATTTTTTTTTTTTTTTTATAAATTTTGTAAATTTTTGTAAATTTTGTAAATAGGTTTTAATTTTTTTTTTTTTTTTTTAAATTTATACTTTGTAAATAAATAGAAATTTTTGTAAAAATTGTAAATAGATTAAATTTAGGTTTAAAGTAGTTTAAATTGTAAAATTTGTTCTGTATTTTGTATATTTGTACACTGCTATTGTAGGATGTCTGGAGCAGCTGAGAGTTCTGCAGCAGGGGCCAAGAGGGCCAGAGGATCGAGCTCGTCGAGGAGGAGGGCTCGGGAGATCAGCTATTCATCAGAGGAGATCCTCCCTATTGACGAGGATGAGGCGGTTCCCATAGATCAGCGTGTCCTCAGAGATCACACTGTCCTGCAGTTCGAGCAGGGGACAGAGGAGGCCACCAGATGTGAGAGGTTTGTGACGATGGAGCATTACCACCACCGTACTTTTGATAGAGAGCTACTAGAGAGGTTAGGGCGTCTTGATGAGTTTGATGCTATTGTACGAGACGAGTGGAGGACTGCCCTAGACTGTAGGTGGCCTCAGTACATGGAGTTGACAGTAGAGTTCCACTCTACATTTCGTCACATGGCAGGCTCATTCGATGATCCTGCTGCTGTATCGTTTGCCTTAGGCAGACGTACATTTTCGATGAGTATCCCGCAGTTCGCGATTGCGACGGGATTTTACACAGCAGAGCAGGTGAGAGAGCCTGGTTTTGCTCAGAGCCTGAGGGCAGTTGTGAGGGAGCCCAGTGATCTGGGCATTACAGAGAGACAGCTGGAGGAGTTCTGGACGTCCATAGCTGATGGACCATTTACGAGTGCGATTATCGAGTCCTCGATTCGTGATCCACTCATTCGATATGTCCACAGGATGGTTAGTTGCACTCTCATCGGTCGCAGGGCCGGTGCAGAGAAGTGCAACCAACTGGACCTGTTTTGTATGTACAGCATGATTAGCCGTCGTCCGGCTAACCTCGCCTGCATTCTATTATCATCATTTGCGAGGATTCGCCGTGGAGGGGCGACGGCTAGATTGGATCTTGGGCCCTATATTGGGAGTATTGCTATGAGGCTGGGAGTCTTTAACAGATTCCCACGCCGGTTTTTGACAGAGGGGCCCGAGACGGGGCGATACAGTTTAGATGACATGCGGCTAGCTGGCATGTGCTCTATGGCAGATCCAGCCACTTGGATGCCAGCTAGGCCTGCACCAGAGAGGGCCCCAGATGCGGAGGTTCTGCAGAGGCAGGTACCACCGGAGCGACAGAGGATTTTACATAGGGCGGAGAGGCCACCTCAGGTATTTCCTCTTCGTCAGCCTCGTCCTCCCCGTATAACTTTAGAGAGCTTGTGGGAGGAGCAGCAGAGACAGGGCCAGATTTTGCGCATTATTATGTCACATTTTGAGATTGAGATTCCTGAGTGGTTTAGAGCTCCGGATCAGCCTCAGCAGCCAGGAGGAGATGCTGATGAGCCTCATGATTAGATTTCAGTATCTTGGCAGTAGTAGTTGTATCTTTTGTATTTTTTTTTACTCTTGTTTTTATCATCATGGTCTGTATATATTTGGATTATATTTTGTTGAAATCAGATGTATTTAGACTACTGATTGTATATATTTTATGGTTGTTATGGTTGATTGTCATTTGTACAGTTTTTCTTTTATTATTATCCATGTATATGTTGATTGTTTGTTATGAGTGTTAGTGGATTGCCAAATTCATCGTGATTGTTCAGAATGAAAAGTTGGAACTTAATTGATTTTGCGATTGGATTTGATGGCGGTTGATAAGACTTATGAGGAATTGTCACATATCAGGGAAGTTGTAAATGTTGTATATTGTATATTTATGTTGAATTGTTAATTAATTCATATTCCACATTGAGGACAATGTGTGATTTTAAGTGTGGGTATGAGATTTGTGTTAAATTGTAAATTTTTGAAAAATTTTAGTAAATAAGTTGTAATTAGTAAAAATTCAAAATTCAAAAAGATTTTCATTTTTTTTTAATATTGAGTCATTTGTAAATAATCAAGTCAGTTTTAGTTAGGTTTTAGTCTTTTATTTTTAATTTTTTTTATTTATAGTTAATTTTGTTTGGATTGTTTAGAGCTTCATTTGCAGTTTGGTTTGAATTACCCTTATCAGTTGGGTAGTGATAACTTACATATTGTAGTAGAAAGGCAATCAACAGGATTACAAATAACTCGATCATGCACGGCTGTTACATGAAACCAGCTAAGTCTTTTCCAAATTTTTGTTTTTATTTTCTTTTATTTATGTTTATTATTTTTATTTAGGTTTTTAGTTGTTTAATTGTAAATTGAGTTTGATTTTAATTTTTCTAGGTTAGATTGTAAATATTTTATATAATTTTGTAAAAAAAAAAAAAAGTTTTTGAATCAGATTTTGCATTTAAAATGGAAAATGATAGTTTAATCAGGAATTTTATGTTTTTCTTAAAAGTTTAAACGTATGCATCTAATTTGGGATATGTGAGTAGGCCTAACTGATAGAAAGGTTCTCTAGTATTGATATAATTTACTTAATTTTCATGATGCTAATGGGTTTTGCCTTGGGAAATATGGGGATTCTGAAACTGTTTAATTGTGATTAGAGGAACTTTTGCAAACAAACAACTTAATGTTTTTAAAATTAAACCTGGCACATATGTTCTCTTTTTATGAAAATAAATTCGAGACTTATGGCGCCTGATTAAAAGAAAAATCATCCATCAATTCACTAAATGGGCTGAGCTTGCAGAAAAAAAAAATTTATAAAACAAAATAAAATAAGAGCTGCAGCTTATGTGTCATACCCCGGATGGCAACCGAGTGAAACACCACTAAGTTAGGCTTATTAATTTAGAAGCAAAATGCCCATATCTTCATCCATTCCATCTAAGGTTTGATTTTTAAATTCATTTGGGTTGTTCGAATGTAATGGTAACTTGAAAGCTTTTATCAGGATTAGGTTGATTTATATGACTTGAGTGTAATACCTATAGTTGATTGAATCATTTGAACATAATGAATCAAGATTAGGGAACCTATATGTCAGTTGTTGGTTTAAATGGATACAAATACTGACAATCGTGGTTAATGCGTATGTGTTTTAAAATTTTGAGTTTAAACTAAATTTCTGATTGTGATTCCATGGCAAAATCTTTTTCGAGGACGAAAAATGTTCAAGTGTGGGTATTTTTGATGGGTTGTAAAACACATCCAGTTTTTAAATAGTTTTTAGTTGATTTTAAGTTGTAAATATGTCGTTTTTGTTTATTTTTAGACTCTTTTTACATGTTTATTGTTTTTACAGGCTTGTCGAATGAAATGAGCGGAAATCGAGTTCGAAACCCGAAGGAATCGAGTCCCGGTTGAAATCAAGAGAAATAGACAAGTTTTAATGATTCTGATGTCATCGCGGTACGCGGTGAGGAGAAATAAAGTCTTCGCGGTACGCGAAGGATTTCGGGGGTTCCCCGCTTATTTTGTCATCGCGATACGTGATGAGTTTTTGAATTTGTCTCCGCGGTACGCGACGTATTTGAAATTTGAAAAAAGTCAAGATTCAAGCGAGATTAAATAGGAGACGCTCCCCAGCCGTTTGAAGGATCATTCTCGACCATTTTTGGAGCAGAGAAGCTTTCCAGGAGTGGGAGGAAGCATTTTGGAAGCATTGGAGGGCTAGAAGGTCTTATATCTATGTTAAATAATCTTGATTGATCTTTGTTTCATTTGTTCTTAATTTTTAGTAGTTTATTTCATTTTGTTATGAATAATTCTGGGATTTCTTTACTGATTATGATGTTAGTTGGCTAGTTCTTTACTTCTACTTAGGTAGGAATGATTGTTTGAATGATTAACGATAACTATTGACTATTGTTTTGAGTTATGATGGAAAACACTTTTGTAACAGATCTTGTTGTGTCATTTTGATGAGTTTTGCATATCTAATCTTGATTATATCAGTTTATATCATGTTCCATACGTGTTTATTGAATGTCTTTCGGTGTTAGACACGTATTAGGTCATCGACTTGGTGTTATGACTAGTTTATGGTTTGTTTGATATCACTAACCATAGGAAAAGATATAATTGATGTTTTTAGGGTTCTTTATGTATCTAAGTTTAGAAATCCGGAAGGTGATAGACTTGTCGGGTAATCTTTAGCATTAGGGTTTTCATGATAATTACCCGGGAGGGTTGGTTAATTAAAAGACTTAGTGTTATTGTCATTTCGTGTCAAATTAGACATTATAAGATTACTCCTTGCATCTTTGGTGCATTGGAATAAGAAAATCAGGAATGTGACTTGTTCATTTGAGTACATAAGTGTTATTGGAAAAATCCGGGAGGTGATTCAATTAACTAGTGTGTTTATTGCAATATTAGGTTTTCTTAGTTGGTTTTATCTGGTAATTGATCCAGAATCCATTAGATTACTTATATATTGCTGCTTAAGATCCTAGTTCCATCATATCAAACAAAGTCAATAGTGTCAATAATCACAAACATGAATTTTACCTAAGTAAAGTTTTCAAAATTGTTTAGGTTTTTCTTCAATTATAATTCATTTCTTTTAATTAAATTCGTTAATCTGTTTTAGGGTTTAAATATTAGTTAAATTGCTTTTCAAATTTAATTAGGGTAATTAGTTTAATTGAATTATCATTTTTATTCAAAAACCCCCCTTTTTAATTGTTTTAATCATTTTCTAATCTTGTTTCGTTGAGTCAGTGTCTCGTGGGTTCGATATCCGGACTTTCATTAGCTATTCTACAATTGATAGGTACACTTGCCTGTCGTAGTGGTTTAGTTTAGGATTTTCGGTTTTAACTCGTTGTAAGTAAGTTGAGTCTAGGTTAGAGTCTTTAGTTATTTTCTTAGACCACTTTCGATGACATCAGTGTCACATCTGATAGCAGTCAAGAGAATTCTTCGTTATCTGAAGGGTACACCAGACACCGGTTTGTGGTATCCTAAGGATGATAACTTTTCCTTCAATGCCTACAGTGATTCCGATTATGGAGGATGTAAGACAGATGCAAAGTCCATAACTGGTGGTGCACAATTTTTGGAGGAACGATTGGTCTCTTGGCAATGTAAAAAGCAAACTTATGTGGCTACTTCAACTTGTAAAGCTGAGTATGTTGCTGCTGCCAGTTTTTGTTCACAACTTTTGTGGATACAACAAATGAGCGACTATGGGTTGAATTATCTTAATACCCGATACATGTTGATAATGAGGCTGTCATTGCTATTACTAAAAATCCAGTGTATCATTCGCGTTTCAAACACATTGATATTCATTTTCATTTTATACGCGATTGCTATGAAAAGAAACTTATTGATGTGGTGAAGATACACACAAATGAGCAATGTGCAGACCTTCTCACCAAGGCCTTTGATAAAACTCGTTTTGAGTATTTACTCAAATTAAATGGAATTCGGGTCATGGGTGAGGTCATTTCAAATCAACTTCCTTCATAATCAGTTTTTATTGAATTAACATAAGATATTATTATTCGTTTTTGTTTGCTTTGTGTTTTTGTTTTTAGGGGGGGGGGGGAAATTTGAAATATAAAAAACTCAAAAACATTAAAAAATTAAAAATTTGAGAAATTAATTCGACCTAGTGTGAGATGATAGTACATTGTAGCAATCAGAAGCAAATCTGTATCATACTAGAACTTAAACATAAAGAGCATTTACAATTACTTAGTATGATATGTTGGTAGGTTTATAACTTAGTTGAGATAACATTTGACAAAATTATGATTATACTTTGTGGGAGACAGTTGCTTAGAATACAATGCTTAGCTTTGTCCTGAATGCGTGGTTGTTAATCTTACAGTGTGTTTCTTGAATTAAAATTACTTAATTGCTAGTTTTTGATCTTGTGTTTAATTTTAAAAAGAAATTCTAAATTTGTTTTTCTTTTATTTTTGTTTAAAGCTAAAACTTTCTCTGCGTATACTTACGTATCGACCTAATTGTTATAGCTTTAAACAATTCAAATTTGTTATCTTGGTTTGATTAAGTTTTGGACAATCTCTTTGTATATGAGAATATCGATCTGATTGTTAAAAGCTTAATCTTAAATTATTGTTTCGTTCATTATCTGGATCATCTGAGCATACGAAAGTATCAACCTTGATTCTTAGATTTTGAACAAATTCAAATTGTTTTACAGTTTATTATTTTCAAAAAGAAATTCTATGTTGTTTTTGCATGATCAAACTAGTTACATTTGAATTAAATTATTTCAAGAACATTATTGTTTGATTAATTATTCACAAAACGGGGATGTGTTCAAGTAAATGAGGAACATAAAATATTTGATGGTTTTGATTTCATTTGATATCTTAACTAAGTAATTAAATTTAAATTGGACTCATATACTGACAATCATCTTTGAATTGTGATTTGCTAATTAAAATATTCATTAACTCAATGAGGTTGTGCAGATGATTGTAATGCAATATGTTCTCATGTCTGGATCTTTCTCACCAAAAATATGTGTTTGTTTCATTGATTTTCATATTTCATTTTAGGTTTATTACAGAATTAAAATTTTGGTGTGTTTTTATATAAAGTTTTAAAAATCCAAAAAGATTTTTGAAATATCTGATGTTAAATCAATAATTAATGATCATTTGTTTTTAACTTTGAAACACCAAATTTTGTTTTGTTTGGAAATTTTTGAATAAATTTGAAAAATTAAAAATGTCAAAAGATTTGTGAAAATGTGGATTTGTTGAGACGAACCTTTGATAGGTTTGCTGGGAGGTTCGTTTATAGGTTTGGTGAGAGGTTCGTTTGATAGGTTTGCTGAGAGGTTTGTTTATAATGTTTGTTGGAAGGTTCGTTCAACTGATTTGTTTAAAGGTTCGTCAAATCAGGTTTGCTTATAGGTTCGTTGAAAGGTTTGTTTCGCAGGTTCGTTTGAGACTTGAAAAGGTATAAAGTCAAAGGTTCGTGGAACAGCTTCGTCACTTTCATTACTTTCTCTCAGAAACGAACCTCGTTGTGTTGATTTTGATTTTTTGATTTTGTGATAATCAATTAGATTTCCTTATATCATTAGATTCGTAATTTTGTTGTGATTCTAAAAAGGTAAATAGATTGAATTTTCACCGGCTAGATTTGTAGAATTATTGAGTTTTTAGTCCAGATAAGCGAACCTAACTTTTGTTGAATAAACCTGTTTAAATCAAAATTTGATGAAAAATGTCTTTAATAAATTTGTTAATCGACTAATTGCGAACCTATGGATGTGATTATTTTGATCTAATTCGTAAATTTGAATTTTGATCTGGAATTTAAACAGGTTCGTTGGACTGAACAGGTTCGTTTGAATTCTAAAGGTTCAAGACGAACCTTTTCAAAGTCAATGACCGAACCTTTGATGGTCAGAGATTTGGCTAAGCATGAGGTTCGTATTTGATCAATAGGTTCGTTCATTTGTGAGGTTCGTGAACATTTAACAGGTTTGTCTGAGTCTTAGGGTCGTCTAGGAACAAAGGTTCAGCACTAGGGGTTCGCTGGACTTAGACTTAGAAAAAATATTTAATTTTTGATTTTTGAATTAAATTTTGTTTCTGATTGTTGTTTGTTTTTATTGTAGATATGGAAAATCTAGCATTTGGTGATAAACACAATCTATGTGCGTATCTAGATCCCACAACCAAGAATGGAAAGGATTTAAGACCGATGATTGAGTTTCTGAGAAAGGATTTACTATGCTATATCCAATTCTTGTCACATTTATAGATCTCATATTCAAAGCTTCTGGGCATACGCAAGGATGATTACTGTGGATGATGTATTTGCGATTGAGGCAAGTGTTTTGGGACAAATGATCAGAATAAGTGAAGCTGATATGAGAAGAGTGCTGCAGTTTGGTGGAGAACCTGAAGGAATGACATTGATTCCTGAAAGGTGTATCAAAGGATGCTTCATGATGATCAAGTATTTTGGTGTCTACAGCGAGTATTCAATCAAGAAGGGGAAGCTGCCTCTACAATACAAGTTTCTTGCACATGTACTTCTACATTGCATAAGTATGAGGAAAGGCACTTTTGAGGAGCTGAGGGATTTGATGAGATCAGCTATGGTTGCATTGATCTTGAACAAGCCGTTCAACTTTTCTGCTATGATTTTCAGATATTTATCTGACAACATCACTAAGGCTAAAGACAAATTCTTGATGTATCCAAGGTTTATACAGATGTTTATTGATGAGAAGTTTCCAAAGCAGAATCTTCCAAGAGCTGTGACTGATATTCTGAAGTTTAAGCATATGACTGATTCAAGTTTGGGTTAAGTAAAGATTTATCATAAGAGTAGTGATGTGGTTCATACAAAGGATTTGGTTTGTCATTTTGCGAGAGTCAATTATGTTGCTCCACTTGATGATGCATGGAGACATGATGATTCAAATTCTAAAAATGAACAGATGGATGATGATCAAGCACCACCACCACCTCCTACAGAAGATCCACAAGTTAGACAAACTCAAGCACAGTCATCTCAATCTCATCAACAAGAACAAGAAACTCCAAATGTAACTCAAACTATATTTGTTCATCTTCAAGTTATTTATCCTGAGCAACAGGATGTTTCTGAACAAGCTGTTGCTAATGCATCATCTCCAGATGTTGAGACTAAGAATGTTGATGCTGAAATGGAAGAATCCACTGAATCTGAGTTGGAAGATGTTCAAGTTGGAAACAGAATGGTAAGGAGGATGAAGAGGAATCCCATGCAACAACAGCAAAACATGGAAGAGAGAGGAAAGAAATGATCCTAATTTCACTGTTGATGAGCCAGAAACATCCCGTCCAAAGAAGAAGAAGAGAATGGCGAATGTGCCTAAAAGAAAGAAATCAAGGACACCAAGAATTATAGTTTCTTCTCCTGTGATTATATCTTCTGCACCTGCATATGTTTCTGTGTCTATTGTACCTGTTTCTATTGTTGTATATGTTCCAGATGTTGTTGTATCTACATCACAAGCTCCTGTGTATACTGAAGCTTCAATGCCAAGTTCTGCTGATTATGTTCATGTAAATGTTGCACCATTCAAGGCTTCTTTTGTTGATGCTACTACAGTTACTACTTTATTTCAAGAAGCTTCTACTTCAAGAGTTGATGCGATGTTTGAAGGTTTAGATAATCTGGATTTAAACTTTTCTTTGGATTATGATGATTCGGAGTTAAGGAGAAGGATATCAATTCTGTCTCAAGAATTTGATAAATACAAGAAGCAAAACGAGAAAGTTGATTCTTAGAAACAATCTTCTTCGGTTCAAAGTGATATTGAAATGATGAGAAATCATATCAATCAATTACAGAAATAGAGAGAAGAGGATCTACATGATAAGAAGACGATGAATGATAGAATTGTGTCATTGGAGAGATTAGCAAAAGAACAGAATGACAAGATATTTGATTTGGAGAAAGAGAATCAGATGTTGCAACAAAGAATAACTGAGATCCAAGATAAAGCTTCTACTGTTGTTCACACTAAAACACAAGTTCCTGATAATGAAAGAATTCATGTTACTAAAGGAGCTGATGTTGATTCTGTTTATGTCAATATAAAAGATGAAGATGAGGAAGAAAAGTTGATTATGAGGATTCTGATTTTGAAGAACATCCGTGTTTTGGTGCATTTAATGATGAGGATGAAGATGATGGTGGTGGTGTAGCTGGATTTGGTGGTTCTAGTGGATTGAACTCAACTACTGGAGCTATAGTTGTTTACAGATCATCAGGGATTTCTTTTGATGTGAATCCAGTTTCTTCTGTTAATCCTGATAAATCAAAAGATTGTGAGGATGTGGATTGAAGATCTTACAGAGTTTGAATATTCAAAGTCAGTTATTGATAATTCTTTACCAACATTTGCAGAATTATTCAAACAAGTTGGAGAAAGAGAGTTACAAAGGATGATTAGTGGATTCAATCAAGTTAAAGAACTAGAAGAAGGAGAGATTGAAGACGGATACACAAAAGAAGATCTTGCTAATTTGTTTGGAGTAAAAGTAAATGAATTATAAAATGCAAATGTTTCTGGAAAGATGATTATGGGAGAAGCAGATAGTTCATTTGAGTTTGAACATGATGGATCTTTTGATGAAAGTTTGTACAATTTGCAGACTTTGAAGAAAATTTTTGATATTGAAGCTCATAAGAAATTTCAATGTACTTCATGTGATACATTGAAGATCAAGACACAAATTGATGTTTGGAGAGAAAATCAAGAAGAACACAAGTATATTATTGATCATTTGATGATTTTTAGACAGATGGTTGAAAGATATGATGAATTTGTTCAAGACAACCATTCAAGACAATTTTCAAGGTTCAAGATTGGATCTAAATCCAAAATGCGTGGAAGAATTCTGAGTTATGGATATTTTCACAACATTTATGGAGTATTGAAGAATAGAGGGTGTTATGTGGTGAAGAGAACTAATGGATGCCAATATTTTGGAAAAGCATATGATCTTATGTCTTTACCATCATTTGAATGCATGCAATTGTCAAGATTAAGGATGATCAAGCCGATTCAGACTGAGCATAATTAAAGATTTGAAACTCTGTTGAAAAAGGGAGCAAAGAAAAAGTGGAATTGGTTGGTTCCATAATTTTCAGTGCTAAAGCATAATTCCTATGTTTATCCTAAGGCAAAAGTTTATTCAAGACCAAGATTGAGGAAGATAGAACAAAATTGGAATTCTTATTTCAAGTTTTGGTTCTATGACGAAAGATATTCTGAAGCTATCATTTTGTTGAAAGAAGGTGACAAATGGAGAGTAATCAGACTACCTGATCCTGTTTCGTTAGTGTCACACCCCGAGCCGGCGGGCTGGATCGACTTTCCCGCCGGGCGGAAGGCTCCTGGGGCGTGATATCATTGAGATAATCGAAATGATTAGATTTTTACATAGCACATGTGATATAATTGAGAAATGCTAAAATGACATCAATACAGAATTACAAAGTTAAATTACATAGTCATGTCCATAATTTAACTAAGTAATTCTACCAAAAAGAATCATTGTGGTTTCTATCTTGTGTATGTACAAGATATACAAAAGATGATTCACTGTTTTGTCATTCAAAATATGTCAACACAAAATGTAGCTAGGTCTTCTAAAAGTCCACTAGCTATGTTCTTGATTACTGATGACTACACCTGTTCGTCACTTGAGAAAACATGCATTTAAACAAAGTCAACACTAGGTTTGTGAGTTCATAATTTTGATATTTGAAAGCCTTGAAATGTTCACATGCACAATCACAATGTCAAACTTGTTGTTTGTAAGTTGCTTGATTCAGCCGTTCACACAATGGCCTTTCCATAGTTATATTTACAAGTGATATCTCATCCTATTAGCTATGCTTATATATAGGGCATATGTAAGGGAATTAAGCCCTAGCCAACATCCCACCACATATCTAATAGAACTTGATGCCACTTGTAATACAACTATGGATATCCATCTCATTCCACCCGTCCGTCTGTGTTCATCACCCGTTGTATCATAAGTAGAATAATATAATAAGAGAATTTTAGCTATCAAACCGAAGTATAGATAAACCCTCAATGTGTTCAGGATATTAGAGTAATTTAATCTGATCCTTGTTATTATTCAATTCTTGTGGGGTTAACTGCTAATTACTGTTAACAATAAGAGTGTTAGTTAACCATTTGATATTAGATCTCAACTTGAAGTGCATAGAGCCTAAAAGGAATCCATTGCAATCCTCACGAAATCAGATTACAATGCATCCGATTTACCTCTATCACTATGTGTAACCATAGACCTCATCAAAACGGTTACTAGTGTTATGACTTGAGAGAATAAATTCCTCAGTCTACTAGTCAACAGGTAACGATGGATTAATTACAATTATAACTGTATATTTATATCACCATTCTTCGCTTACCAGACCCTGCTTGAGTCGCCCTGTCACCGGTCACACGTTACCGGCCAATGATTGAGTACGGACAACATACTAGCCCTACAAGCTAAAGGTTTGTCAAACCTATGGTACCACTATGCTATCGTAGGTTTAGTCACATCAAACTAACTGGTCAGCGATTTATGAAGGGACTTACAATGATCAAACTTGAGTACATGGCGCATGATTGAAATGATATAATGCAGACAGTTCAATAGTAATCAATTGTATTGTGTTCATCAATGTTGTTTGTTCTCAATGTTGGATGTTCTCGTTGTTGTTAACAAAGTTAAATAAGAACTTGTCTTATTTCATTATGTTATTCGTTGTGTGAATGATGTTGTTATCATGAAGTTACATTATCATGATTATCATTCCATGTTATTCCATATAGTCACCATGTTGCCACTAAGCTGTGGTAAGAACTAGTCTTACTACACTCAGTCAACTCAGGCGGTGGATGTTCCTTGTTTCATGTTATCTTGTAGTATGTAACGAGTTATAAGTTGAGTTTTATAAAAACTTGTCTTATTACACTTAACTAACTCTGGTGTTGAATGATTTTATGAAGATATATTATCTTCATATCATTCTTGTTTGTGTTGTTGTTGTCATCATGTTCACCTGTGATAATCTCAATGTTTATTCTTGTAAGAATAACTAAATGTTGTAAGGTATAATCTTACAACTATGTTATTCTATTGTGTTGATGAGTTATGAAGTTATATTATCATATTCATCTTAGTTGTTCCTGTCATATCATGATCATACAAGCATGCATACAATGATAAATGATAATAAGTCAAGCAATATTATCTAATTAAAGTATAAGCAATATGCTAAACTGAAACTTTTAAATAAATAAAAGTAAGCATGTTTCTCAGCCCCGATAGTTTAAAATCAGTTAAGATTAGAAAAGGGGCGTATGAACTCACCTTGTAGCTGTTGTGGTTGACTTAGCCTAAACGAGAATGCATGCGCTCTGTGTTGTACTTGTAGTAGTTTTCACAATCCTGTATTGATTTCACGTTGTATTTAATTGATAAGTATTTATTGTAACTGATTTGTGTGGTGTATGTGTGTTAGCCCTAAATTGGCTAACACCCGTGAGTCGCGGTCATCATTCGGCCCTGATTTATTCTTGAAGTTTCAAAACCTTGTCATGACACGTTCATTCCTTGAAACTTTAGGATTTTGCAACCCAACCTAAGTGTTACCTTAGGTTTATAGTTTAATATTCCTTACATTGTTCTTGTTAGTCCCAAAATGGTTTATTATATTGTTAATAAATAACCATATAATTATTCCAGTAACTTGATGTTTTTTTTAAGTCTTGTAAATATACCATCATCAACTCTACAAATTTCGTAATAACTTTAGTATATACAAGTCTTAATACGATTTACTCAAGTGTGTATTTTCCCGTTCAAGTTTAGTGGGCCGAATGTTATGTGTTGGGCCCTAGTATTAAGATTGGGTCGAATTAGCCATATGGGCCGAACTAATAGTGCTAGGCCGAAGGTTTTAACTGGGTCGAGTGAAGTATGTGGCTGTACAAATGTATTGGGACAAACAAAAGGAACCTTTGGGCCATATATCAAATGTTGGGCTGCATGGATTTGACTGGGCCGAACAAGGAATGTGTGGGCTGATCTAGATTTCGGTTCCCATGCACTCAGCGAACCTATTGGCTATCCATGAGATTCGGTGACCACTCTAGGTTCGTAAGTCCTGAGGTTCGCCATGCATGAATGTTCGGTGCTGTTGGGTTCCGCTACTAACAAGGTTCGCCAGGGTTCGGTTCATGGGTTGTTAAGCATAGGTTCGGCCAAGTCCCTAGCATCAAGAGGGTTCGGCAGTGGAGTAGGTTCGTGAACATGGAGTAGCAGCAAGGTTTGGCTGGTGCTACTGGTTTGGTAGTGATAGGTAGGTTCGGCCATAGTAGGTTCTCCATGTAAGAGGTTCGCGAATGATTGATTCTCTCAAGCTAGGGTTCGGTGTTCCAACATGGGTTCGCTACATGTTAGGTTGGCAGCAGGTTCGTGAATCATAGCAGGTTCGTTCCTTGGAGGCTCGCAGGTGATAAGGTTCGCTTGGATAGCAGGTTCGGCTGTGGATGGTGCTCTCTGCATGAGCTTCGGCGGCCAAAGCTCGCGAGCCCTGGTTCGCTATCACCATCTCCATCGAACCACACTGTTCCAACTTGTCCCCACTCTCCTGCTGGTTGTTCCTAATCTCCTGAATGCTCGAATGATGTCTAGGGTTGGATAAACTACGGTTATATACCGGGTGCATGGGTGGTTGAACAAGGACATAGAAAACCCTAAATTTTCGAACTCATCAAGCATTTTTACCTCGATTAGGCTGGGTAAAACTCCAGATCATTTGTACTTCTTGTAGAGGAGATTGAGAGCTTCGTTTGGCCACCAAGAACGTCCGATTTCGTCCACAAACGAGTGAGATATCGCGATTTGAAGTTGAATTTTTAGAGAGAAGAAAGAGGTTCGGGATTTTCTTTTTAGAGAGAGAGGATGAGAGTGATTTATGAGAAAATGCCTCATTTGTTGTTTATATACCCTGAGAGTATTCGGTTCGTTTCGGTTGCTCGTTTTTCGTCTCCGTTGCTTGTTCGGAACGTAACGCGTTATTTTAAGTATTTTAATTAAAAGAATTTATTTTAACTATTTTAAAGGTGATTATTCGTAGTAAATTTTTAGTATTTGATTTTCTTAATTTATTATCGATCGTTTCATTTTTGTTTTCATTTCGTCAGAACGCGACACCTTCTCGCGTATTCGTTCGAATCCTCACTCGAACGAACACGACGTTGGTTTTGCTTCCTGACTTTTGTTTTCTACTTTCCAGTCATCGTTTCAGAACGTTAAACTCACAGATATGTTTGTGTGAATCGTCACCCACGCAAACACACTGTCCGTTCATTATTTAGAAACAACACTGCAAATATATCTTCGAATGTATTTCCTCACTAATGGACTCAACTAAACATCCTGTTTTCACACTGTTTTCGTACTGCTTTGTTGGCCATCTGATTCCTGTCATCTATGGATATCATATTGCAACAGACTTGTTCTTGTTATTTACTTGAATACTGTTGTCATCCTTGATTCGTTGTATTAATTGTACTTAAGTTTTCACCTAAATACATACAACTATTATTTATCTTGAGTTTTTGTACTTACGGTATTTAAGTTTTCACATAAATACATACAACTGTTTCCTTGTATTTTGAATTCTTGTTATCACAAACACTGTTCATATACATGTATTTACACACAGTAAATATTGAAAGTACACGTACAGTACAGACTTGCCAGACGATCTGGTACTGGATGTCACAGTTAGTGAACTGCTCAAAACAAGATATTGCTACTCTCAATGAAGTTGAAATTTATGCTAAGGAAGGTCATCATGATGTGGGAGTGAGTTATAAATATATGCAATTTCAGACTATTGCAAGGATGTGCTATACTTTAGGAATTCATTATGGATATGATTGGGAGGATGTGAACTACTTGTATGTTGAGTTGATGGCTTTGCAGAAAGAAATTGATGAAAGAGATGCAAAGATTGAAGCTGAACGATTATCGAAGATTCCAAAGTCTGTGGTCATACATGCTGAAGATAATATTTGTAAAGATCAATCATCGAGTGGGACTTGGATTGAAGACTGAAGATCAAGATTCTGAAGATTTGAAGCAACTATTAAGGGGGAGTTTGTTGGTTCATTTTGTAATAGTTTGCTTTCAAATTGTTTAAGTTAACTTAGGTTTATGCTAGGTTCGTTTGGCCCACGAACCTAGGCATAAGTCTGTATAGGTTCGGCAAACCTAGGTTGTTTACATGTAAAGGTTCGTCCAGCGAACCTGTGGGTTCGTCTGGCAAACCTAATGGTTCGACTAGGTTCGGCTGAGGTTTGTATATATTGCAGGTTTGCCTGTTTTTGTAGTGTGTGTGACAGAACCAGAGAGGGACAGAACCTGTGTGAGATCTGTGTGATTGTAAAGAACTGTGTGTTCTTATTATATGTTCTTGTAATTAGATTTCATTATCAATGAACATGATGTTTATCATAATGATTGTATATCTTAGATTCATATAGATTTTATCTAGATTCCGCATAGATTGAATTGTTAATAGAATTCCAGTGATCGATCAAGAGCAATCTACAATAGCAAGTGGAATGGTATACTTACTTACTTGATATTTGATCTAGGATTGAATGGTTTCGATGAATGCTCGGTTTTGTCGAAAACGTGAACTTGAATTGCAGTTCTAACGCATGTCAAATTCAGTTTTTGTGCTCTCTTGGATCGGAAAGGTGTCGCCTAACTACTTATGAGAACAATCCGAAGTTCTGTTGTTGTTTCGATCGAATTTCATTTATGTTTGTGTTGAAACATTTCGGTTTTGGCTTAATTCATTTAAGACAATGGAACATAAGGTCCTTCTTTGATAGACCTCCATAGGATCGGTGTATTTGATAAATGATTGATATCCAAACTTTCAATCCTGGAGGTTATCTCCTGAAACTAGTCTGGGAGGTTTGGTGCATGTCATGATCTCATTATCCAGGTTTAGCAGGCTGGACAAGTTGCTAAGGTTCTTGGCAGCTATGTTCAGAAAATCCAGTAGTACACGAACCATCAGAAGTACTCGAAGGACAAAGTATATGATATCTCAGAAGTACTCGAAAATATAAAGTACGCGAAAAAAAAGTACACGAAATGACTAAGTTCAAGAAGCTAAAGATCACGAAATTCATTAGCTTGAATCTAGGATTGATTTTGTCAGTCTTCATCTTTAACTGGTGTGACAACCGGCATCCGAGCAACCATGAGTCAGAAATCCAAAGGTGTACACATTCACAGGGTAAGACATAGGGTTACGAGAGCGAAGACAACCATAATAAATGACAATAAAAATACACGGGTTTTCCTAAAACAGTTAGGAAAATCCACTTAATCACATGAACATGAATCAGAAGAAAAGAAACACAACATGTGAGGAAAACAATGAACAAAACCTTAATGGATAACATTTGGAGTATCGATCCAACGATATGTCGACATGGGTGACGATCCATGTGGATATCTTGTTAGATTTGGATACCCTAAATAAAATCTTTACAGTATCGAACAATGTCAGCAGTTAAATACAACGCGGCGTTTGTATGGGTAA
This sequence comes from Mikania micrantha, assembly GCA_009363875.1. Taxonomy (NCBI): domain Eukaryota; kingdom Viridiplantae; phylum Streptophyta; class Magnoliopsida; order Asterales; family Asteraceae; genus Mikania; species Mikania micrantha. The sequence continues at coordinate 64,598,503 of CM018697.1, forward strand.
CGATTCATACAGATGTCAGCGTGAGTCTTTAACGTTGATGTAAAATAATAACAATTTTAACAAAATCTCACCAAAACAATTTAATAAACAATCAAAATTTTAAAACACACAACCGTTCGTAGGAATGGACTCTCATTCGTACGAACCGGTCTAATTCGTGAAGCTTTATAGCCACGGTTCGTTCGCACGAATGGGAGCCATTCGTCCAAACGTCTGATTCACGTGACAGCACAGCTATAAAAGCAACACTTACATTTTTCAAACCCATTTTACACCCAACTCTCTCAACCGAACCCCATACTCGGCCACTCGATTTTTCGGCCATTTCCACGCGCGATCGGACCATTCCACCGTCCAAATCGTGTGTATTTCAACCCTAACACCTCCATTTCAAGATTTCAACCCTTTTCATCTCATTTCGGTCAAATACGAGCTCCACGGTAAGTATTAGCACCGATCCTTAGCACCAAAACGTTTTACCATCAATTCCGACCATAAAAACACCAAAATCAACCACCAATTTCAAAAATGGTGTTCTTGGTAAACTTGTAGGAGAATGAGGCCGTACGAAGGGCTCATTTGTGCAAACGAGAAGCCTCGTTCGTGAAGAAGAGTCACGCGAACGAGCTGCCAGACGAACGAGCAACCGCACAAACGACATGGGTTCATTCGTGTAGAATAACCATACGAATGAAGACCCATTCGCACGAATGGATAACAAGAAGGAGATTAGGCATTCGCATCACTCCGTTCGTGTGAAGGAGGGCCATTCGCACGAACCACCCGTTCGCACCAAGAACAGCCCAAAACGGATAAGTGTTGAAAGTTCTATCTTACATAGTTTGTACCGATAGAACCGAGCCTTAGACCCGATCTTAAATCTAATCAAACTAAAACCAATGAAAACATATTTTCCAAAATCACATCAAGAAATAGAGCATATAATCACCCAACACCTAGCTAACTAATATTTAAAACAAGATTCAAACCGAGATAACATCCCGGGTGAGTGCATCGATGACCCAAGACCTCAGGTGAGTTCAAAGACCCCTTGTTTTCAATTTTCTTACTTCCAAATCATTTGGGGCTGAGAACATGAAACCTCTTATTCAAGTGATCAACGAATAAGAGTTATTTTCAAATAATTTCAATAAAAGGATCAATTCTCAACCTTTTATACGAATTTCATACGTATAAGAGTCTTTTCAATTACTTTTACTGAGCGTTCATCGCTCCATTTAACTTTTCACCAAAAAACAGCAACAAACCAGTTTCGAGGGTTCAAAACATAAATCACCGGGGAGATGTCCGTTGACCACAACAGTTCGAGGCTTTGTGCCCAACCAAGAGGTGAACGGACACAAGTCGTTGAATTGTGTAGTGCACAATCGAATACCATCATTTTCATGGGAATCCTCCATCAAACAAACAACATTTTGTATGGTATATGTCTTGGGTAATTCACTAGGACATGCGTCCACACAACATCACATAGGGAATTCGCTGAGGAATTCTCGAGCAACACACATCAGAGTCATTTACCATTAGTTGAAACGGGTCAACCGACGGTAACATAGATGGTACCACAGGTTTAACAACCCTCCAACGTTGAGGCTGGTACGTTACATGCAAGTACACACAACAACAACTCAGATTAGTTACAGGGGAACTAATTACACAATCATATCAGTTAGGGTTGGTAAATGATCACAAGGGTGATATTACAAGACAGACCACACAAAAAATGTGAGAGTTTTGAAATCAAATAAATGTTCAAGACATGGTCTTGAACGAGTTTTAAACGAGTACACAGTGAACAATGTTTTACTACAACAAAGAAGCGTCACTAGTGTGATTTTCAAACTACAAAACGTGTCTCCTATATAAGGAGACAGAGGATACGCTTCTTTTTCACAACTTCTTTTACACTCATCTGTCGTGTCGAGTAGAGTGGAGATACACAAGTGATAGGGTCTGATTTCCGTTAAGGACATCCTCGTGGGTCATCGAAGGAATGGTGGGCTGGCGGCTGGGCTGGCGGTAAGCCTGACCCTATGTATGCCCTATACATAAACTACCTTCGATGATTTGGGATGGTGTTAGTAATGATGGCCAGGCCGACACACATGTGTAGTTCATTCCTGTTATCAACACCATTCACACACCATATTTCAAATCTTTGTGAATGGAAATATTTTCACTAAACCTTTTACAAAACCAAATATTTTCAAAACAAATGTGACTCACCAAGCTAGTGTTGACAAATTTTACATGTTCTCAGGTGAAGAACAGGTGAACACAAGATGACTTAAAGAGAGAGAAAGATAGGATCCCTTAGAGGAATCTACAACTCATGCGTGGAATCTCTCCGGCTAGCCCGTATACAAGATTCAAGACTTGCACCTATGCAAGTAACCCTTGTGGGACATCTGGTCCTCATTCCAGATGTTCAAGCCAAGCAGTGATAAAATTAAATTATGAAACAGTTGTAATTTAATTTTATTTCTATAATGTATTTAGTATTTTTCATATTATCATGTGCAATGTAACAATCTGGTCATTCCGATTTCAATCACGCCTCGGGACTATTCCGCCTGACAAGTCTCCGATCTGGCCCGCCGGCCCGAGGTGTGACAGATTGGTATCAGAGCCATGGTTATAGAGAACTAGGTCATTTATTTAAACGATTTGACCTATACTATAACCTAGGGACCTCATGTAGAGATATTAGGATAGGAACAATTGCATAAATTACTTGTGTTTAACCACAGGTACAAATCGTTTCCATTTCGGGGGTAATCAGAATGCCTCCAAAGGAACAACCACGCGCCAATTTGGACACCACCTCCCTAGCTACTCTCATTGCGGAGCAACTCATCACTTTCATCCCCGACATTGTGGATCAAATCAATCGCGGACCTCGATACCCAGCAGACACCTGCATCGTTTCAAAGACTGAAGCCGAATCCACTACAAGGGAATCGACGGGTGAATCCAGCTGCCCTCTCCCCAAGAAATGAAGAACCGACAACCCTGACCAAGCGGATCCCAGCCACCGAGGCGAACCTCGCAGATCCTACGCTGGAGCGTTCCCCCTTTGAACCAAATGTTAGTATCACCATCCTGACGACAGAGGGTGCAAGCTATGCTCTAATTGTGGGAAGCCGGGTCATTTGGCCCGACACTGCAACCCAACAGTGGGCCCAGTTCGTAAGCGGTACGCTGGCACCTATTCTAAATGTACCCGCTGCAGACACAATCATACCGCGAGCCAGCTGTGTAAACTATGTATGACATGCGGGATGATGGGCCACGAAAGCCAGAACTACCGGACTCCAACTACACAACGTCCAGGCAGTGTGACCACAACCCACCTTCCACCAAGCAACGTCAAGTACTGTTACACGTGTGGTGAACCGAGTCACGTAGCTAAGAAGTGTCCCAAGACAGTGTGAATCACCACATATGACTACAGCAAGTCGTTGACCGCACCCACGCACACGAGACATCGCCAACGCAGCACTAACATAGGTACTTTCTTCTATTTCCTTCATAGACATAGTGTGCATAGTTTAAATATTTGCATTACCATGTGTTCACCATCCCAAATCCTTTAACAACCCGAAACCCCAAAGGACCGATGAGCGAGACACACCTTAGGGTTTTGGTTAGGACTAGAGGAACGGGTGTAAGGACAACCTCAGTCAGCACTAGCTAATGAGAGACATAAGGAGAAAGAAGACGGCAGCTCACTACAGCGAGCAGAGGGTCCGTAAAAGCGTTTCTCGGGATATCTTGAGTCATGTCGAGTCGATGCGACTCCAAAGCTCGACCCTGATCACCTTGCAACTACAAGGAAACCAGTACTCTTGAGAGAGCAGGAGTTATTTTAGGAATCAAAAGAACTCATGCAAGCCCGATATCCCTTCAATTGAGCTTTCTAACCCTAAAATATACAGGTCCTGTTCGGGTGAGCCATCGAGGCCTAAGTTGACGAATGCTGAACAAGATAACACAGATGAAAGAAATGACAAGAGAGATGTTCATTAATTGGGCTGTCAAACTGGTTAATTGAGAGACTTTTGACCACTTTGGCCTGATTTTGAATAGTCATTTCCTACACATTCAAAGATTGTTTGTCAACTAAACATCTTCGCGTGGATGAGACCTGACCATTAATTTTGGAATTTGAAAGCGTAGTAACGCATCAACTCCATACAACCACAACTGCTTCTCTACCACAATTCACTATGACCTACGGTGTAGGCATAGATCGAAGAGAGTGAGGGGAAAACAAATTCCAAACGATCTTAAAATAGTGAGAAAAGATAGTAATTACCTCACTCCAAAACACAAGGACTTTAGTCCTTTTGAGGAGGTAATGCTAACATCACAGCGTGTGTCACACCCCTGCGCCGCGTGCGGAATCCACGGCGCGGTGACGTATGAACAGTTGAATCATGCACAAGTATTGAATAAGAACAACCACAATGGATTACTATGTTTCAAAATGTTTAGACAGTTGTTTAGTTACAGACAATCTATCTACCAAAAGAAAGACAACTACAGACCCAAAAATATTGTTTACAAAATAAGACTTCAAACAAGACAATTAAACATTTAGGATTTAGTGTGTTTCTAATCCATCCTAGCATGTTTCTTCATCTTGTTCTATCTTAGAATGGTCTCCTTAGTTGTCCCTTAGAAAGCCTTAAACCTGATTACCTGAAACACGTGACAAGTAACTGTCAACTACAGAAGTAGTTGGTGAGAACAATAGGTTTAACATATGTAAACATGATTTTGTAATATAAGGCATAGGTATATTAAAGCAATAATGGAATTACATGGATGGGTTGCAACCCAAACTAACATCAGGTATGTCAAACGATTGTAAACAGTCCAAAGAATGGTTGCACAAAAACCAACATATAATCAAGTCCCAAACTACGTTTGGAGTCAGAAAATTAGTCAGCAACAATGATAACCATACGTAACCGAAATCTGCAGTTAGTTTATAAAACAAATTTAAAATCTAACTGCAGCAATCGGTCTGCCCAAATGTGTCCGGTTTCCCTTGTTGTGATCACCCAGTACTAACGCTAATGAATATGAAACCTGATGTGTTTATAAGTTTGTTCACAACGATGGACACCATGCTTTTGAACATTGCTTTAAACTAGCGTGTTAATGCCTTATTTGATAACATGATTTAAAACCTTGTTTGAGTACCATGAAATGAATCCTCTATTTGAATACCATGAAATAAATCCTTGTTTGAACACCATGAAAACCATTGTTTGAATACCAGGTTGTGAATCCTTTGATTGAGTACATAAGATAGCATCCTTGTATAACAACAAGGTTTATAAAAGATTAATTTCGAAAACACGAGTTTAGAGTAAAAGAGTTTATAAATTCCTTTAAAAAAAAACAATTGAGAAATCCCTTGGATTTCTAAAGTAAACCTGTAATGTTTGCCAAGTAACAGTAATATGTATCATGAAATATGATTGAAGTAAAAGCATTTGATCACGTGTTTCACCCCAAAACATTTGTAAAAACAGTAAAAAGAGGGGCTAATGTTCTCACCTGTCTGCAGTAGACTCTGAACTACAACAAATAGCAAGTAGCAAACAGGACTTCTAACTGGTTCCTATATCATTGTAATCATACATAAGATATAAGATTTATAGTTGTATAGACCTTGATTCATTGATTGACTCTTGATTACGTTTGTTGTGTAAACTTGAAAGTCATGGTTATGTTACTTGATTGACAATGGTTCTATGTACAAGAAGTGTCATGATCTTTTGTGGACACACTTGCCATGCATAAAAGTGACATGTATTTATGAATGTGATAACCATTGTTCCACATGTATTGTGAAAAATGTTTCAATTGTTTCAAGTTTTTTTTTTTTTGAGATTGTGACCTGATTACCTAATTAGGTTAAGTTGCAACTTAACCCAATTAGGATCAATTCCCAATTTCTGAAATAAAAGGCCAAACTTGGCCCAATCACTTGTTATTGGGCCCTTATTCCATATATATTATGCATAGACCCAATTGGGCCATTATGGGCCAATCGGATGCGATGTTGGCCAACAATATGTATGTAGGCCTTGCAAAACGCCAAGGATAATGTTGAGCCAATTAGGATCATAATGGACCAAATGGGATTGGATCGGGCTTAAAGGAATTGAGTTGGGCCAAATGAGAAATAGTAGGCCTCCTATGAAAATTGTTGGCCCAAAAGTCTTTTTGGACTTATCCTAATATGGGACTAGGTTATCCAATCGATTGGGCCAAGAAATACAACAAAATTTGTAAGTTGGGTCTCGGCCAACCCACTTGGCAGTGAACCTCTTTGGGTTCCAGCCCAAGGTTCGGCCCTATAGCAGAAGGGTTCGTTCATGGTGAGGTGTCCAAGGGTTCGGCAACAAATCAACGAACCATGTAAGGTTCGTCTTCCCATTGGTTCGCATATGAGGGTTCGGTTGCATGGTTAAATGGTTCGACAATGTACAGATGGTTCGGTAGTCCTCAGGGGTTCGCCATAATCACAGGAGGTTCGCATAACAAAGGTTCGTTGGATACTCACTGGTTCGGTGAAGGCTCGGGGACTCCTAGGGTTCGGCTGGTCATGCCACGAACCATGCAGGTTCGTGAAGCTTAGTTCATAGACCGAGGGTTCGCTGGATCAAGCATGGTTCGTCTGTGATGATGTTGATGAAGGTTCGTCGCCAAGTAAGGTTCGTGAGGCCCTCTAAAGGTTCGACTGAAGATTAACGAACCATGTAGGTTCGTGGGTCTCCATTAGGGTTCGGCAGGGTTCGACCCCTTAACCAGCCGAGAACCTGTTGATCTTCATCAGCATCATCATTGAATCTCTGGTTCCCGATCCCTATGTAGGTTAATCTAGCATCACGAATGGTTGTTATAGATGCGAAACTGAAAATGAAGTGCTAGAACCGGCTAGTTGTCGGGTTTTCAACAAACACACATAGAAAACCCTATTTTCGTGATTAATCAAGCATCAATACCTCGATCTCGGTTGGACAACAGCTCCGATCAGTTGTACTTCTGTGTAGGGAATGTCGAGAGCTTCGTGTAGGTTCAAGAATCACCGGAATCCGTCAAGAAACGAAGGAGATACGCGCGTTTAAAGTCGGTTTTCTAGAGAGAGAGTGGGTTGTTGGTGAAATAAATGAGGAAATGGCCTCTTTCAAGGCTTTTATAGCTCGAGCGGTATTCGGGTCCGTTTCGGTCGCTCGGTTTGCGTTTCCGGAACGTAACGCGTATTTTACGCGATTTTAAATAAAAGAGTTGTTAAACTCAATAAAATGATGAGTTTCAAAATTGTAAAAATATAAAACAATTATTTTAACTATTTTTACTCTTCGTGCGTTGTCAGATCGTTAAACACATACAATTACATGTATACCCGCAATCGCGTACGTTTTTCGATCGTATTAATTATTTAAAGTCGTTTAATCATAATTATAAGTTCAACATTCGTATCATTATGGATCGTCACCCATAACTATACTCAGTCTCGCTTACGTATTACGATTCTTGTTGAATTAATTAATTGTCATAATATCCGTCTTAACACTACGCACTAACACTATCCTGTTACACCGAACGCATTATATATATAGGGCTCACTCTCGCTGCCCACCACTGTTTCGATATAACACGATACTGTTCTTGCCTAGTGAAATCGACTGTAAATAATAATACATACTTGTTCTCAAATAATAAGGATTCTAACACACAAGCACATAATGAACATATGAATCACATAGATTAACTGAACATGGACACACACTGTTCTAACACTGTTTACGACTATCATGACTAAATGTACAAATGTTACAGTCTCCCCTAGTTAAGGGAATTTTGTCCCGAAATTAACTAGCCGAAGGTACTGTAAAAAGATAAGGGTACTTAAGCTTCATCTGGTCTTCACGTTCCCAGGTGAACTCAGCACCGCGTTTGCCCTCCCATCGTACCTTTACGGTCGGGATAGGGCTGCGTTTAAGTTTCTTGACCCCATGATCCATGATTTCAACCGGACGTTCTATGAATTGCATGTTGTTCTGAATCTGAATGTCTTCCAGTGGAATCTGAACATCATGATCCGCCAAGCATTTCTTAAGATTCGATACATGAAAAGTATCGTGAACATTGCTTAGCTCCACTGGAAGTTTGTGTTTGTAGGCTACGGGACCAATCCGTTCCAGGATCTCAAAAGGTCCAACGTACCATGGTGCAAGTTTCCCTTTCTTCCCGAATCGAACAACGCCTTTCCAGGGAGAAACTTTGAGTAAGACTCGGTCACCGACTTGAAACTCAAGCGGTTTCCGACGTCGATCAGCATAACTCTTATGCCGATCTCGTGCGGTCTTAAGTCTTGATTGAATGATTGTGATTTTGTCTGATGTTTCCTGAATGAGTTTGGGTCCTACGACCTGTGAGTCACCAATCTCGGTCCAACAAACCGGTGATTTGCACTTCCTACCATATAAAGCTTCGAATGGTGCACATTGAATGCTTGTATGGTAGCTGTTGTTGTATGAAAACTCTATGAGTGGAAGATGAGTGTCCCAACTCCCACCAAAGTCAATCACACAACAACGTAGCATGTCCTCGAGTGTTTGGATCGTCCTTTCGCTTTGACCGTCGGTTTGGGGATAATACGCCGTGCTAAGATTAACACGAGTTCCCAAAGCCTTTTGCAATGATTGCCAAAAGCGAGAAGTGAAACGACTATCACGATCAGATATGATTGATGTTGGTGTACCATGACGTGCAATGATTTCGTTGATGTACAATGTGGATAACTTCTCCATCTTGTAATCCTCTCGGATTGGGAGAAAATGAGCAGATTTGGTGAGTCGATCAACGATCACCCAAATCGAATCGAAACCTCGTGGAGTTCTCGGCAACTTAGTTATGAAATCCATAGAAATTTGTTCCCATTTCCATTGAGGAATTTCAGGTTGCTGCAGAAGTCCCGAAGGCTTTTGATGTTCTGCTTTGACTTTTGAACATGTAAGACATTTTCCCACATACAGTGCTATGTCTTTCTTCATTCCTGGCCACCAGTAAGATGTCCTCAAGTCCTGATACATCTTATCGGCTCCAGGATGAACTGAGTATCGCGACTAATGAGCCTCATCACAGATGAGTGTACGCAATTCTTCAGACTTCGGAATCCATATGCGGCCGTTGAGATATAGCACACCGTCAGATCGAGGTTCCAGTTTCTTCTCAACCCCGCAATCTAAGTCTGTTTTCAGCTGATTGTTTGTCACCACTTGTTGCTGTGCAATACGAATCAAATCTTTCAAGTTTGGCTGTGTGTTGATCTCCATGGCTCTTACACGAATTGGTTTGACTGGTTCCTTGCGACTAAGAGCATCCGCCACCACATTGGCTTTACCCGGATGGTAACGAATCTCACAGTCGTAATCAGTTAGAAGCTCAACCCAACGTCGTTGTCTCATGTTGAGTTCCTTCTGATTGAGAATGTGTTGCAGGCTCTTGTGGTCTGTATAGATGACACATTTAGTACCATAAAGGTAGTGTCTCCAAATCTTCAATGCAAAGACCACAGCCCCTAACTCAAGGTCATGAGTAGTGTAATTCTTCTCGTGAACCTTAAGCTGTCTTGAAGCATACGCGATCACCTTGTCTCGTTGCATAAGTACACAACCAAGACCAAGGTTTGAAGCATCACAGTAGACAATGAAATCATCACTGCCTTCTGGAAGGCTAAGGATAGGGGAATTGCATAACTTCTGTTTAAGAAGTTGAAATGCATCTTCTTGTTTCTGTCCCCATATAAAGGCTTGACTTTTCTAAGTCAAAGTGGTAAGTGGCAAGGCAATCTTGGAAAAATTAGAAATGAATCTTCTGTAATAGCCCGCCAGACCCAGAAATGAACGAATCTCTGTTGGGGTAGATGGGGTAGTCCAGTTCTTAATCGCCTCAATCTTAGCTAGATCTACATGTATCCCATCTTTGTTTATGACATGTCCTAAGAAGTGAACCTCCTTTAACCAAAATTCACATTTTGAGAATTTAGCATAAAGTTGTTCAGCTCTTAGTAACTCTAAGACTTTCCTCAAATGATCTTCATGTTCTTGTTCCGACTTGGAATAGATCAGTATATCGTCAATAAAGACAATAACAAACTGGTCTAAGTATGGCCTGCAGACTCGATTCATCAAGTCCATGAACACTGCTGGTGCATTGGTCAGCCCAAATGGCATAACCACAAACTCATAGTGTCCATATCGAGTCCTAAACGCAGTCTTTGGTATATCCTCATCATTTACTCGTAACTGATGATACCCGGACCGTAAGTCAATCTTAGAGAAGCAAGTTGCTCCCTGTAATTGATCAAACAGATCATCGATCCTGGGCAGAGGATATCTATTCTTGATTGTCAACTTATTTAGTTCACGGTAATCAATGCACATACGGAATGAACCGTCTTTCTTCTTGACAAAGAGAACCGGAGCTTCCCATGGAGAGAAACTCGGTCTAATGAAACCTTTGTCTAAAAGTTCTTGGAGCTGACTTGACAGTTCTTGCATCTCAGATGGTGCTAACCGATACGGTGACTTCGCCACTGGATTTGCTCCAGGGACGAGATCGATTCTAAACTCCACTTGTCGGATTGGTGGTAATCCAGGCAAGTCTTCTGGAAACACGTCAGGAAAATCTCTGATGACTGGAACGTCTCCAACTGCTTTCTTCTCAGGTTTCTTCTCTACTACGTGAGCCAAGAATGCATAGTATTTCTTTCGCAGGTACTTCGTAGCCTTGATGCACGACACAATCTTCAATCCGCGGCAGGGTTTCTCGCCATAGATTCTCATCGTTTCGCCGGACGGTAAAGGAATCCGTATAAGTTTCTCCGAACATACAATTTCGGCATTGTTTTTGGATAACCAATCCATTCCTATCACAACTTCGAAGCTTCCAAGTGTCATAGGAATAAGATCGATGAGGAAAAGATGGTCGTTTAATCTTAATTCACAACCATGCATTATAGAATCTACAAGTATGGTGTTACCATCAGCTACTTCTACGGTATAGGGAGCAGTAAGTATAGATGGTTCTATGTTAAGCAAAGAAGCAGTATGGGCAGAGATAAAGCTTTTATCAGCACCAGTATCAAATATGATAGAAACGTAATGACCATTAAGGAGAAATGTACCCGTGACAACTGCTGGCTCCTCGCGTGCTTCGGCAGCTCCGATAACAAAAGCACGTGCAGTAGCAGTGTTGTTGTTGAGTTTAGGACACTAGTTTCTGAAGTGTCCTTCTGCCCCACAATTGTAACAGGTTCTCCCACCTGTAGCAGCAGTGGTAGTGGTAGCAGTTGTGGCAGCAGCAAGATGTGCAGATCGGCATGTAGCTGCCAAGTGTCCCATCCGTCCACACTTGAGACACTTCTTGCATGGAGTGTTGGGTAGGTGATGATATTGGCACTTGGTGCAAAGTGGGTACGTGCCAGTATAAGACTTTCTGACTGTGGCAGATTGTGGCATAGCAGTAATGGGTGTGGCACGAGTAGGTGTAACTGCAGTCAGGGCTGCAAAGTTCTTGATTGTCTTTTGCTTCTTCTTCTTGGGATGTTGTTGTTCAGGCTTCTTGCCTTCATCAATCTGTGCTCTCTTATACCCCTTTCGGGTGAGCACTCCAGACTTAACGTATTTTTCGGTAAGGCTAGCTCCAAGATGAATCGCTACCTTCAGAGTAGTGGGGTTATTCCCCATCACAGTTCCCCTGACAACTAGAGGTAAGCCTTCGATGTACTTCTCTATCCTGCGGGATAGAGGAGTAACCAGGTGTGGCACCAGAATGCACAACTCATGGAAACGAGTTGTGTACTTTGCGTTCTCCCCATGATCTTGCACCAGATTCCACATTTCCACCTCAAGTTTCTTCAGCTCATGTCGTGGACAAAACTTATCCACAAGTAACTTCTTGAAGTCCTCCCAAGATAAAGCTAATGCAACTTCCCGTCCTCTGGTGTTCTTCTCAGAGTTCCACCAGGTGAGTGCGCCTTTTTGAAAAGCGCTCGAGGCCATTTTGACCTTCAGGTTCTCAGGACATCCTGTGAAATCAAGAATATCCTCGATGCTCTCCAGCCACTGCAGTAGGCTAGTAGCTCCTTCAGTACCAGCGTACTTAGGAGGTTTAGCATCATTGAACTGCTTAAAAGTGAAGTTAGCAGTTCCAGTGTTGGTAGCATTTGAGTTATGTGCTGAATCACTGGTACTTCCCCGAAGATTCTGGGTAATATCAGTGACCATGCCCGGAATGACATCTCTCATGTGTATAGCGATGGCTCGGGCAATCTTGTTGATCTCATCGTCGTTGCCACTTGTCGAACCCCCTCCGTTAGGATCACGTCGGGGAGGCATTCTACGAATAGAAGCTGTAACGTCACTGTACTTTCGGTTGTCCGTACGTCCGTACATCCGTACGAATGTACTGTTACGACCGGAGATTTATAATTATTAATGATTATGAAATTATTGACTTACATTACTGATATTATCACTGTACTGGTATGCATGATTATAGCACATTGATGATACGCGTAAACCACGAGAAGTTTAGTTGTGATACAACCAAACAGACACGTAGTGTTTATCGCAGTTACTTACCACTGATGATGATGGATTATTGGTCTGAGAATGGATTTGGGATGGAACTGGGAGTTTGTTAGAGTCTAGTTACTAAACATAGTCAAGGACCCATGGACATGGTTTATCGAAATAGCGGTGGGACGGTGGCTAGGGCAGTTGCGACTGACCCTTACATATGCCCTATATATATGCATATTTCGGTCTATCATGGATGTGTCAGTGACTAGGGTTTAGTGGGTTTTGGTTTGGGAAATGATAATATTAAAGTTAATGAATAATGGGAATTAATTACGCGAAGTGAGGTTACGAATATGTCTTAAACGCGAATATTAATTCAGAAATATTAACTTAATAAAGGTATTCGCGTGGGTGACGATTCACACGAATATAATTATTAAGAATAATATTCTGGAAAGATATTCCATAAATCATAAATCAAATCGAAATACGGTACGAGCATCGGATTCGCAAAGGTGACGATCTTTACGAATACGTACGCGAGTAACGCGTTTCGACGAGATAATTAAATAATATCAAACGATATTAAATTGGTAAATATAATCTTAAAATATTTATTAGAAATCACAACTTTAATTAATTTCGAATAATCGGTTAATTAAAATAATTAAATTAACGAAACGTAACGGAATTCGTTTTACAAAATAAATTATTTAAAATCATTTTATTTTAAATCAAAACCCATTTATTTAAATGTTTTACGTGTTAAATATGTTTTGCGTTAAAAACCGAGCACGTTATAATTTTACGCGTAATAAACGAGACCGAGCACACGGGGATCGACCGGACTATAAAAACCATTTATTCTTCTTCTTCCTCATTTGAAAGAACACCCACTCTCTCTCTACACTCTTAATTTCGTCACTTTCTCTCTCTATATCTTCTCTCTAACATATCTCGTTCGTTACTCAACGGATTCAAGAGATCTTGGCGCCCACGCGTTCGTGAGATCGAGAGGAACACGAAGATACCAAGCAAGTTATTAGTTTCTCACGATTTGAAGGTAAGAGATCCATTTTATTTTCGGTTTTGGGTAAAAACCCTATTTCGTTTAAAGATACATGCTTAAATCGGGATTTTGGGTTTTGTAACGTGTTAATCGAATTGTTATTGAGTTGAGGGGAACTAGAGACGACCTTAAACCTGTAGGATGCGATGAAGATGATGATGAAACGAGTTGCAGGTACATGAACCTGCAAGGGGTTGGTGTCACACCCCTGCGCCGCGTGCGGAATCCACGGCGCGGTGACGTATGAACAGTTGAATCATGCACAAGTGTTGAATAAGAACAACCACAACGGATTACTATGTTTCATAATGTTAAGACAATTGTTTAATTACAGACAACTATCTACCAAAAGAAAGACAACTACAGACCCAAAATACCGTTACAAAATAAGACTTCAAACAAGACAATTAAACAATCAGGATTTAGTGTGTTTCTAATCCATCCTAGCATGTTTCTTCATCTTGTTCTATCTTAGAACGGTCTCCTAAGTTGTCTTAAACCTGATTACCTGAAACACGTGAAAAGTAACTGTCAACTACAGACGTAGTTGGTGAGAACAATAGGTTTAAACATTTGTAAACATGAGTATATGATATAAGACATAGGTAAGTTAAAGCAACATAAGATTCACACGGATGAGCTGCAACCCAAACTAACATCAAGTAGGAAAATGAGTGTAAACAGTCCAATCACTGTTCGCACGAAAGCCAACATATAATATCAAGTCCCAAACCACGTTTGGAGTTAGATTATGTATAGCAATTTTGAAAACCATAATGACACCAGACCTGCAGTTAGCTTTTAAAACAAATTTAAAAGCTAACTCCATCCTGGATAAGAACCAATGTGTCCGCTTTCCCTTGTTGTGATCACCCAGTACTAACGCTAATGAATATGATACTTGATGCTTTTACAAGTTTGTTTACAACAATAGACACCATGTTTCTGAACCTTACTTTAACCAAATGTGTTAATGCCTTATTTGATAACATGAATTGAAAACCTAGATTTAATTCCACGAATTAAATCCTTTGTTTTGAATACCATGAAATGAATCTGTTGATTTGAATACCATGAAATGAACCACTTGATTTGAATACCATGATGTGAACCACTTGATTTGAATACCATGAAATGAACCACTTGATTTGAATACCATGATGTGAACCACTTGATTTGAATACAATGAAATAGTGACCTTGTGTAACAACAAGGTTTATAACAAAAGAGTTCATAAAATCATTTATTTAAAAGTGTTTATCCTTCATAAATACATTTGAGTAAATCTGTTACAAAACAGTTCAAAGATCCTTTATAAAACCTTTTTAGTGAAAAGAGTTTAATAGTTGATAATTCCTTTAAAACAGTTGATGAATCCCTAGGATTCGTAAAATGAACCCGTAATGTTTATAAGAATACACACACCTTGTGTAATGAAATATGTTTGTAAACGATTGGTTTGATCACGTGTTCCACCCCAAAACAGTTATAAAACAGTAAAAGAGGGGCTAATGTTCTCACCTGTCTGCAGTAGACTCTGAACTAAACAGTTAGCAAGTAGCAAACAGGACTTCTAATTGTTTCCTATAACATTGTAATCATACATAAGATATAGGATTTATAATTGTATAGACTTTGATTCATTGATTGACTTGTGTTCTCATGATGGATTATCACATGATAACTTGTTCTCATGATTATGATTGTTGTGAAAACTTGAAAGTTATGATTTGAATCACTTGATTGATCATGGGTCCAAGAAACGAATATGAAATGTTCCTTTGTGCATAAATCTTATGCATAAAATGATACTTGTTTGCGAATTTGATAACCATTGATTACTATGATTTATGAAAAGATGTTCCAATTGTTTTAGTTCTTGAGATTGTGACTTGATCCCATTATTAGTTTAAGTTGTAACTTAAACCAACTAAGATCAAATTACAAATACTTTGAGTTGTGGCCAACCATGGGCCATTTAAAATGATAATGATCCAATTGAAGGTGATGTTGGGCCAATTGCATGTGACGTTGGCCCAACAACTTGTATATAGGCCTCATAACGCGTCCAAGCTAATATCGAGCTAATTAAGATCATAATGAGTCGTATGGGCTTGGATTGGGCCTAAGGGATTTGAGTTGGGCTAAGAAATGCTTAAGTAGGCCATGTAAGGTTCCAAAGTGACATTGGGCCAATTAGAGATCTTAATGGGCCAAACCATCACAATTGTGTTTGAATTAAGTTCATGGGCCAAATTGTTAATGGAATTAGGCCTTGTAGCATTGAGTTGGGCCGGATATCATTGAATTGGGCTCATTCTAATGTGGGCTGAGATAATAAAATTGATTGGGCCAAGGTACACAAAAGAAATTGAATGGTGTTGGCTCGACTACCACACTTGGCAGCGAACCTTTTAGGTTTTCTGGCCTAAGGTTCGTTGCATGCTAACCAAATGATGGTTCGTGGACTCCCTCACCTAAGGCTCGGCTAATATTGGACGAACCATGCAGGGTTCGCTGCATAAGGTTCGACATTGTAAAGTTCGTGAGTCCTCAATGGTTCGTGGCTCAGTAAAAGGCTCGGCAGTTTGAGGGTTCGCCACATGCAGCACTAGGTTCGTGATGGTTCGTCATAGACTACTAAGGTTCGCTGCATGTTGATACAGGTTCGTGAACGCAAGGGTTCGTCCATGATCACCAGTGGTTCGTGAAGGCTCGTGGCTCCTTAGGGTTCGCTTGGGTTTGTTCATGCATGATGGTTCGTGAGATAGCTGGTTCGGCAAAGGCTCGTGAGGACCCCTAGGGTTCAGCTGAACGTCTACGAACCATTAGGGTTCGTGGTGCCTCCCTAAGGTTCGCAACTTCTGATCAAGAGGGTTCGGCCAAGTGCTGTTTGAGGGTTCGACTCCTGAACCTTCGACGAACCTGTAAACCTGCATCGTCTTCTTCATCGAGTTCTCATATCCAGGCCACGATCTAGGTTAGTTCATCATCAGATGAGGTTACTAGGGGTGCGAAATCAGAGCATGAAGTGATAGAACCGGTTTTTAGTCGGGTTTGAACAAAAGACATAAGAAACCCTATTTTCCAGATTTTTAAACCGTTTGTACCTCGTTTTTGGCTGGATGAATCTGCGAAATTCTTGTACTTTCGTGTAGAGGATGTTGAGAGCTACGCGTGGACACCAAGAACAACGAAATCCGTTGAGAATCGAGCGAGATACGAACGATTAAAGTGGTTTTCTAGAGAGAGAAAGGCTTGGACGAAAATTATAGTGAGAGAAAGTGGTGTAGGTGAAATAAATGAGGATTTAAGCCTTGTTCAAGGCTTTTATAGTCCGGGTGGTGTTCGGGTCCGTTTCGGTCACTCGGTTCGCGTTTCCGGAACGTAACGCGTATTTTACGCGGTTTTAAAATAAAAGAGTTGCTAAACTCAAATAAATGATGAGTTTCAAAATTGTAAATATATAAAATAATTAAATTAATTATTTTTACTCTTCGTGCGTTGTCAGATCGTTAAACACTCACAATTACGTGTATACCCGAAATCGCGTACGTTTTTCGATCGTATTAATTATTTAAAGTCGTTTAATCATAATTATAAGTTCAACATTCGTATCATTATGGATCGTCACCCATAACTATACTCAGTCTCGCTTACGTATTACGATTCTTGTTGAATTAATTAATTGTTATAATATTCGTCTCAACACTACGCACTAACACTATCCTGTTACACCGAACGCAGTATATATATAGGGCTCACTCTCGCTGCCCACCACTGTTTCGATATAACAAGACACTGTTCTTGCCTAGTGAACTCGACTGTAAATAAGTAATACATACTTGTCTCAAGAAATAATGATTCTAACACACAAGCACATAATGAACACATGAATCACATTGATTTACTGGACATTGACACACACTGTTCTAACACTGTTAACGACTACATGACTAAATGCACAAATGTTACAGTTGCCACCATGGGAACGAACCTTCAAGGGAAGGGAAACCCTAGCCGAACCCTGTTCCAAGATGGCTAAGCTTTGTGGTGACCGAACCCTCTAAGGAATGACGAACCTATTGCATCAGGACTTAGTCGGCCGAACCATACTTTTCAGCCGAACCCATGCACACCCAGCGAACCCTTGGCCAACCTTAGCTCTACGAACCTTTTGGCTTGCTGGCCGAACCATTGCTGAGTGGCGAACTATATGGGCCGAACCCTTTAGCCTGTTGGCCGAACCATATCCCCAACGAACATGTTATTCTCGAACGAACCCTAGTACGACGAACCATGGGGCTGGGTTGAGCTTTCCTAGCCGAATCTTAACCCTACTTGGCCGAACCTATGTTAATTGGGCTAGAAGGTTCGCTGCCAACATGGGGAGCCAAACTAAAATCTTTTAATTTAGTAGGTTAAGGGTAATGGGAAGCTAAGAGCATACTTACACACACATGAATATCTATACATGCATGAAAAATGATAATAGCCACCACCTTTTCTCTCTCTATAGCATAAGTTGTCAAAAATATGGATATTACACATGCATTCTATTAAACTTAAAGTTCAATAAACAACTAAATCTATGGTGGTGGTTTAAAGTGAATTATACATGCGGTCATACGAATAGTCGTCATAAGAATTAACATCCTTAAGCATATATAATAAGACATATACTTAAGGGTTTACAAGGAAATTGTCCTCATTAGGCAATTTAAATTAACAAGTTAACTATTTTTTTATGTTAACTTTTGAGGAAATTTAAGTGTTAGAATCTCACTTAAAGTATGTATCAAAGCTAAAGAAATATTAATAACGAAAAGTAAGCACATGAAGATATGTGATTAAATAAAACGCATATACTCATGAATATGAAACTTACCATAATTTCAGATCTCTGAATTGAATTGATTTACTCACGCGAGCGCGCATTATAAGAGAACACTGAATCTAAGGACTTCAGGTGAGTTCTCATAACCTCCCTTTCTTTAAACTGTTTTAGTTTTAAAACTCGGAGGTGAAACATGTATATCGGTTTAAATATTATTTTGATAACACAAGGATAATACCTGTTTATCATTATGATATTCATATTATGAATTATCACTGATTGTCATTATTATTCATCCGTGTAAATATTGTTATTGATTTCGGTCAATAACAAGGATTACATGTATTGTCACGTGGATGATTTCCACATCCGTGAATCATTGCCTTTGACTTCGGTTAATTGCTTTGACTTCATGTATTGTCACGTGGATGAGTTCCACATCCGTGAATCATTGCTTTTGACTTCGGTTAATTGCTTTGACTTCATGTATTGTCACGTGGTTAGCGACCACTCCATGAATCATGTATTTAACTTATGTTAATTACATAATGATCATGTATAGTCACGAACATTATTTGAGAATATGATTGATGAGATTGGTTGATTTGTTGTGGATTGATTTATCTATATTTGATTATGATTATTTGAAATTGACTATGATTGATTTGGTTATGTGGATATGTGATTTTGTAAGTGTTTGATTGTTGAATTGGTGGATGTGTGTTGGATTATCTCATACAGGTATTCATATGGATTTTCTCAAGGAGATCATAAGTCTTACACTCGTTTTAAACAAAGCATTTTATTAAACTATTTTAAAACACCAACTTTTAAACTCATTTTTCTAAAACATTTTTGAGTATAAAAACTTATGATTACTCACCAACTACTTTTGTAGTTGACACTTGATTTCTTACATGTTTCAGGTGATGGAGACAAGTAGGAATGAAGAGAGGATCTCTTCTATTTTGGACATCATCATATAGGCTCTTGGACTTAGTTAATTAACTAAATTTCTGGCGATTAGAGTTTAGTTAGTTTAACTA
The DNA here is from genome assembly GCA_009363875.1 of Mikania micrantha. Lineage (NCBI taxonomy): Eukaryota > Viridiplantae > Streptophyta > Magnoliopsida > Asterales > Asteraceae > Mikania > Mikania micrantha. The sequence continues at coordinate 64,618,090 of CM018697.1, forward strand.
ATTCTTTTGTGTAATTGATGTAATTGATTCATGATGAACATGATTTTTGTCTAATTATGTTGTTTGCTTAAATGATATATGATGATTTGATTTAGATGCCCACGAGCTTTTGAACAATCTACACATCCCTCGTGGCATCCCGACGATTCCGCCGCCGGTCGGGGTGTTACAGATTGGTATCAGAGCCTGGGTTATAGGGAATTAGGTTATTAGAAATGGTTGACCTAGTCTATAACCATAGGATACCCTAGTATGAAGAAATTCATACACTAGTTAGTATATTCAGGATTTCATGCTTATGTGTTTATTACATGTTAATTGAACTTTTGTTATACATCTGATATATATATACCGCTTATTAATTTCTTGCCTACGTGTGCCCTAATGATTCAATAAGGACATGCACGTGATGTATTGTAAAGGTGGTGGGACGTTGGCTGGGGCAGTTGCGACTGACCCCTACATATGCCCTATATATACCATTTACGGTACATTGGGTGGATGTCAGTATTGAAGAATGTGGGAACTACCCGTTTGGGAAATTACCTGCTTAGGAAATTAAATGCTTAGGAATTATCTGCTTTAGGAATTATTTGTTTGATCTATAAACTCCAGACAAGGACACACTCGTGGTATACTACAAAGGTGGTGGGACGGTGGCTGGGGCAGTTGCGACTGACCCCTACATATGCCCTATACATATACCATTTGTAGTATATTGGGGGTCTGTCAGTGTCAGGAACTTAGGATATTATTAGGAACTCCTGCGAGGTTATGATTGATGGTTGATGATGATATGTTGGTTGAGAATGTGTTGGATTGACATTTTGATGATCACATTGATGGACACTATTAAATTCACTTATGAACCATAATGATTGGACACGTAGGGTGCATAGGATTAATGAACGGTATGAGCGATTAGTGATGAAATATGGATTTGGGTGATGATATAGACACTTGGTGATAATATAAACGCATAGTGATGATACTAACACTTAGTGATAGTATGAACACTTGATGAGGATGAACCATAGGGGGGATATGAACACTTAGTGACAATTAGAGCACTTAGTGATGATATGGACCCTCAGTGATGATTATGGACATTGAGAACATCATGGAATTTAGTGAACTTAGACAATTAGGGGAACTCTAATGTCAGGTGAACTTAGACATTAGGTGAACTTAGAAATAGGTAAACCTACATGTCAGGTGAACTTAGACATTAGGCGAACCTAATTTTCCAAGGGAACTAAAGATCACTTCACTCAAAATTATCCTATATTGGATAAGGTTTGTGAAGTGAGAATATGGTGAAATATATGATACACCCTAAACACTAACAAGGGCATAATCATGGTGCAACGGAACGGTGGTGGGACGGTGTAGGGGAGATTGCGATCTACCTCTGCATATGCCTTATATATAAGCTTGTTGCGTTGCATCGGGAGGTTGTCAGTGTTGGTATAGGGTGGGAAATGTATAGGACTTAGGAATAGCTAGCTAATATTAGTTATGACCAACTAGGACACTTAGTATAATGTTGGGAAATTTATAAATGTTAAGAGTTTAATGACAGATAGGAGAGAAATATAGTTCCTATATGTAATCCTAACTGTTTAAATGAACTCATTTGACCATTGTTTGTATGCCTTATGTTGTAAACGGTAGTAACATGTTTCTAATTTCTTCAGAAACATGCCTCGCCGTCACAACGGAGATGATTCAAACAATGGGGATGCTAACAACAGTAATGCCAACTCCGGCATACAAGAGTTAGCTAATCTTATCTCTGGACTGGTGAGCCAATTGACTCAGGCTAACCAGAATATCAACCAGAACAGAGGTGGTGCAAACCCTCCAACTTGCACATTCAAACACTTCAATTCCTGCAACCCCCTGAAATTCACGGGTGCTGAATCGGCCACTGTTCTGCTGCAGTGGTTCGAGAGTATGGAGAACACCTTCATCAACAGCGAATGTCCCGAGAATCTGAAAGTCCGCTATGCCACCAGTGTTTTCCAAAAGAGAGCACTGACTTGGTGGAATGGGGAAAAGCGAACTAGGGGAGTGGATGCTGCACTTGCACTTACGTGGACTGAGGTCAAGAACTTGATGACTACTGAATTATGTCCTCGAAGCGAGATGAGGAAACTAGAGACTGAGTACTGGGAACTCAAACAAGATAGTGGCGAGAACGTCATCTATAATACTCAGTTTCATGAGTATAGCTTACTGTTACCTCACATGGTGACACCCTTGGAAAGGGCGATTGAGAAATATATCGGCGGACTGCCGGTACAGATTCAGGATACAGTCTACGGGAGCAGTCCCAAAACACTTGAGGCTGCAATCCGATTATCTGCAACTCTTACTGACAATCATGTGAGGAATGGAACACTCACTAGGAAAGGATACAAGAAGACTGACACCAAGACTGCTGCAAAGGAAGTCAAAACTGAAGTCAAGTCTGAAGCTGCTAGCTCATCCAAAAGCAGCAACAAGAAGAGAAAGACTAGAAACTTCATGGTCGCTACTCCTGCTGCCAAGTCTGCGCAGCAATCATCAAACAATTCAACTGCCAGGAATTTTACTGGGAACACTCCTCAGTGTAATACCTGCCAATATCATCACGCACCAAATTTGCCATGTCGCGTCTGCAACAACTGCGGCAAGTTTGGTCATTTTGCTAATGTTTGTCGGAGTGCACCGCAAGCACAAAGGATGCAACAGGCACCGCTTGCAGTGCCAGCTCCGCATGCACAACCCATTCCAGCTGTACCCGTTCGCCAGGTACCTCAAGCGCAGGCAAGAGCCTGCTATGAGTGTGGTGAAGTGGGTCACTTCAGAAATCAATGCCCAAAGTTGACCGGGAACAATCAGAGGGTGGCAAGAGGCCGGGCTTTCCAACTGAATGCTCCAGCTGCTCAGGCCAACCAGGACGTCGTCAACGGTACATTTCTGATCAACAACTCTTATGCATCTGTCTTATTTGATTCTGGTGCTGATAGGAGTTTCGTTTCATATGATTTTGAATGCTTGCTTGGTAGAACACGTACATATTTAGATAAACCGTTTAACGTGGAAGTGGCTGATGGAAACACTATTGATATTGACACTATTATCGTTGGATGTACGGTGAACTTAAATGATCACGTTTTCCCAATTAATCTCATACCTATGCATCTTGGTAGCTTTGACGTAATCATAGGCATGGATTGGTTAGCCACCCACAAAGCGGAGATTGTATGCCATGAAAAGTATATTCGTATTCCCTTACCTTCGGGTGAAACTTTGAGAATATTTGGAGAAACTGCTAGTAAAGGTCTTAAGTTAATGTCTTGCACTAAAGCACACAAGTACCTTAGAAAGAAATGTATAGCATTTCTAGCTCACATTGTGGAGAAGAAAGAGAAAGGAAAGAAGATTGAAGATGTTCCAGTGATACGAGATTTTCCAGAAGTATTTCCAGATGATTTGCCGGGTCTTCCACCAGAACGTCAAGTTGAGTTCCGAATCGACCTAGTACCTGGTGCGAACCCAGTCGCCAAAGCTCCTTATAGACTTGCGCCTTCGGAGTTGCAAGAATTGGCGAGCCAGTTGCAAGAACTGACTGATAAAGGATTTATTCGCCCGAGTCATTCGCCATGGGGTGCACCGGTCCTGTTTGTCAAGAAAAAGGACGGGTCATTCCGGATGTGCATCGACTACCGCGAATTGAACAACTTGACTATCAAGAATCGATATCCATTGCCGCGCATCGATGATCTCTTCGATCAGCTTCAAGGCTCGGCATGGTTTTCAAAGATCGATCTTAGGTCTGGGTATCATCAGCTTCGCGTACATGATGATGATATTCCCAAGACTGCCTTCAGAACAAGGTATGGCCATTATGAATTTTTGGTAATGCCTTTCGGCCTTACCAATGCACCAGCGGTTTTCATGGATCTCATGAACCGAGTCTGTAAGCCATACTTGGATAAATTTGTGATTGTATTTATTGATGATATTCTGATCTACTCAAAGACCAAGGAAGAACACGAGAAACACCTTAAGTTGGTTTTGGAGATCCTGAGAGAAGAACGACTGTATGCCAAATTCTCTAAATGTGAATTTTGGCTTAAAGAAGTTCAATTCTTGGGGCACATAGTCAACGAATGCGGTGTTCACGTGGATCCTGCAAAGATTGATGCTGTGAAGAGTTGGAGTACACCGAAGACACCGACAGAGATTCGATCGTTTCTCGGACTTGCCGGTTACTATCGGCGGTTCATATCAAATTTCTCCAGGATTGCTGTCCCTCTCACTTCTTTGACTCAAAAGAATAAACCTTATGAGTGGGGACCAAAGCAAGAAGAGGCATTCCAGACTTTGAAGCAGAAACTTTGTGATGCTCCTGTCTTAACGTTGCCTGATGGAAATGATGATTTTGTAGTTTATTGTGATGCATCCAACCTAGGTCTCGGTTGTGTTCTCATGCAACGGGGAAAGGTTGTGGCTTATGCATCAAGACAACTGAAGATTCACGAAAAGAACTACACCACACACGACTTGGAACTTGGTGCAGTCATGTTTGCCTTGAAGATATGGAGACACTATCTTTATGGCACTAAGTGCGTAGTGTTCACTGATCATAAAAGCTTGCAACATATTCTCAATCAGAAAGAACTTAATATGAGACAACGGAGATGGGTTGAACTGTTAAATGATTATGACTGTGAAATTCGCTATCATCCTGGTAAAGCGAATGTAGTAGCAGATGCGCTTAGTCGCAAAAGTCAAGTTCAGATCCGTAGTGTCCGAGTGCACAATAGTCTCCGAAATGATGTTCTCACAGCTCAACAACACTCATTAGTTCAAGATGACTTGAAAAATGAGATGTCTTGTGGGGCTGAAATTTTATTGGAAACTAAGGATGATGGTTTGATGTATTATTTGAATCGGTTGTGGATACCGAACAGAGGTGATCTCAGGATGGTGATTATGAATGAAGCTCACAAGTCTCGTTACTCAATCCATCCGGGCTCGGATAAGATGTATCAAGACCTTAGGGGCTTGTACTGGTGGCCTGGAATGAAGAAGGATATTGCTGAATATGTGTCTAAGTGCCTTAACTGCGCTAAAGTCAAGGCAGAACACCAGCGACCTTCAGGATTGTTATTACAACCGGAGATACCAATGTGGAAGTGGGAGAATATCTCCATGGATTTCATTACTAAACTCCCACGAACTGCAAACGGTAAAGATAGCATTTGGGTTATTGTTGATAGATTGACTAAGTCGGCTCATTTCTTACCGATACGCGAAACTTACCCTGTGCGGAAGTTAGCCCGTATCTACATTGATGAAATCATTAGCCGACATGGTATTCCCCTAAGCATAATATCGGATCGTGATGCTCGTTTCACGGCACGATTTTGGGAATCACTTCATGAAGCTTTTGGAACAAGACTGGATCTTAGCACCGCTTATCATCCTCAAACGGATGGTCAAACGGAACGAACGATTCAGACACTGGAAGACATGTTAAGAGCTTGTGTTATCGATTTCGGTGGCAATTGGGATAGCCATCTACCATTGATTGAGTTCTCGTATAACAACAGTTATCACGCGAGCATTGGTATGGCACCGTTTGAAGCTCTTTATGGCAGGAAATGTCGGTCACCGATTTGCTGGACCGAAGTTGGCGATTCGCAGATTACAGGTCCCGAGATTATACAGGAAACGACTGACAAGATCCGCCAGATCCGTGACAATCTGTTAGCTGCTCGCAGTCGACAGAAGAGCTACGCGGATAAACGAAGAAAACCTTTAGAGTTTGAAGTGGGAGATATGGTATTGCTCAAGGTATCGCCTTGGAAAGGCGTTGTACGATTTGGGAAGAAAGGAAAGCTTGCTCCAAGATACGTAGGCCCTTTTAAGATCCTCGAACGGATCGGGAAGGTTGCCTATAAGTTAGAACTTCCTACTGAACTTAGTAATGTGCACCCGACGTTTCACGTGTCCAATCTAAGAAAGTGCTTAGCTGATCAGGATCTTCAGGTACCACTCGATGACATACGCATTGATGATACCATGCATTTTGTTGAAAAACCAGTGGAGATAATGGATCGTGAGGTTAAACAGCTCAAACGCAGTAGAATTCCAATTGTCAAAGTACTTTGGGATTCGAAGCGGGGTCCAGAATTCACATGGGAACGGGAAGATCAGATGAAGCTTAAGTACCCACATTTATTTACTACGGTCGCTTCAAGTTGAATTTCGGGACGAAATTCCTTTAACTAGGGGAGACTGTAACGTCACTGTACTTTCGGTTGTCCGTACGTCCGTACATCCGTACGAATGTACTGTTACGACCGGAGATTTATAATTATTAATGATTATGAAATTATTGACTTACATTACTGATATTATCACTGTACTGGTATGCATGATTATAGCACATTGATGATACGCGTAAACCACGAGAAGTTTAGTTGTGATACAACCAAACAGACCCGTAGTGTTTATCGCAGTTACTTACTACTGATGATGATGGATTATTGGTCTGAGAATGGATTTGGGATGGAACTGGGAGTTTGTTAGAGTCTAGTTACTAAACATAGTCAAGGACCCATGGACATGGTTTATCGAAATAGCGGTGGGACGGTGGCTAGGGCAGTTGCGACTGACCCTTACATATGCCCTATATATATGCATATTTCGGTCTATCATGGATGTGTCAGTGACTAGGGTTTAGTGGGTTTTGGTTTGGGAAATGATAATATTAAAGTTAATGAATAATGGGAATTAATTACGCGAAGTGAGGTTACGAATATGTCTTAAACGCGAATATTAATTCAGAAATATTAACTTAATAAAGGTATTCGCGTGGGTGACGATTCACACGAATATAATTATTAAGAATAATATTCTGGAAAGATATTCCATAAATCATAAATCAAATCGAAATACGGTACGAGCATCGGATTCGCAAAGGTGACGATCTTTACGAATACGTACGCGAGTAACGCGTTTCGACGAGATAATTAAATAATATCAAACGATATTAAATTGGTAAATATAATCTTAAAATATTTATTAGAAATCACAACTTTAATTAATTTCGAATAATCGGTTAATTTAAATAATTAAATTAACGAAACGTAACGGAATTCGTTTTACAAAATAAATTATTTAAAATCATTTTATTTTAAAACAAAACCCATTTATTTAAATGTTTTACGTGTTAAATATGTTTTGCGTTAAAAACCGAGCACGTTATAATTTTACGCGTAATAAACGAGACCGAGCACACGGGGATCGACCGGACTATAAAAACCATTTATTCTTCTTCTTCCTCATTTGAAGGAACACCCACTCTCTCTCTACACTCTTAATTTCGTCACTTTCTCTCTCTATATCTTCTCTCTAACATATCTCGTTCGTTACTCAACGGATTCAAGAGATCTTGGCGCCCACGCGTTCGTGAGATCGAGAGGAACACGAAGATACCAAGCAAGTTATTAGTTTCTCACGATTTGAAGGTAAGAGATCCATTTTATTTTCGGTTTTGGGTAAAAACCCTATTTCGTTTAAAGATACATGCTTAAATCGGGATTTTGGGTTTTGTAACGTGTTAATCGAATTGTTATTGAGTTGAGGGGAACTAGAGACGACCTTAAACCTGTAGGATGCGATGAAGATGATGATGAAACGAGTTGCAGGTACACGAACCTGCAAGGGGTTGGCGAACCCTGGTTCAGCCGCCACCATGGGAACGAACCTTCAAGGGAAGGGAAACCCTAGTCGAACCCTGTTCCAAGATGGCTAAGCTTTGTGGTGACCGAACCCTCTAAGGAATGACGAACCTATTGCATCAGGACTTAGTCGGCCGAACCATACTTTTCAGCCGAACCCATGCACACCCAGCGAACCCTTGGCCAACCTTAGCTCTACGAACCTTTTGGCTTGCTGGCCGAACCATTGCTGAGTGGCGAACTATATGGGCCGAACCCTTTAGCCTGTTGGCCGAACCATATCCCCAACGAACCTGTTATTCTCGAACGAACCCTAGTACGACGAACCATGGGGCTGGGTTGAGCTTTCCTAGCCGAATCTTAACCCTACTTGGCCGAACCTATGTTAATTGGGCTAGAAGGTTCGCTGCCAACATGGGGAGCCAAACTAAAATCTTTTAATTTAGTAGGTTAAGGGTAATGGGAAGCTAAGAGCATACTTACACACACATGAATATCTATACATGCATGAAAAATGATAATAGCCACCACCTTTTCTCTCTCTATAGCATAAGTTGTCAAAAATATGGATATTACACATGCATTCTATTAAACTTAAAGTTCAATAAACAACTAAATCTATGGTGGTGGTTTAAAGTGAATTATACATGCGGTCATACGAATAGTCGTCATAAGAATTAACATCCTTAAGCATATATAATAAGACATATACTTAAGGGTTTACAAGGAAATTGTCCTCATTAGGCAATTTAAATTAACAAGTTAACTATTTTTTTTATGTTAACTTTTGAGGAAATTTAAGTGTTAGAGTCTCACTTAAAGTATGTATCAAAGCTAAAGAAATATTAATAACGAAAAGTAAGCACATGAAGATATGTGATTAAATAAAACGCATATACTCATGAATATGAAACTTACCATAATTTCAGATCTCTGAATTGAATTGATTTACTCACGCGAGCGCGCATTATAAGAGAACACTGAATCTAAGGACTTCAGGTGAGTTCTCATAACCTCCCTTTCTTTAAACTGTTTTAGTTTTAAAACTCGGAGGTGAAACATGTATATCGGTTTAAATATTATTTTGATAACACAAGGATAATACCTGTTTATCATTATGATATTCATATTATGAATTATCACTGATTGTCATTATTATTCATCCGTGTAAATATTGTTATTGATTTCGGTCAATAACAAAGATTACATGTATTGTCACGTGGATGATTTCCACATCGGTGAATCATTGCCTTTGACTTCAGTTAATTGCTTTGACTTCATGTATTGTCACGTGGATGAGTTCCACATCCGTGAATCATTGCTTTTGACTTCGGTTAATTGCTTTGACTTCATGTATTGTCACGTGGTTAGCAACCACTCCATGAATCATGTATTTAACTTATGTTAATTACATAATGATCATGTATAGTCACGAACATTATTTGAGAATATGATTGATGAGATTGGTTGATTTGTTGTGGATTGATTTATCTATATTTGATTATGATTATTTGAAATTGACTATGATTGATTTGGTTATGTGGATATGTGATTTTGTAAGTGTTTGATTGTTGAATTGGTGGATGTGTGTTGGATTATCTCATACAGGTATTCATATGGATTTTCTCAAGGAGATCATAAGTCTTACACTCGTTTTAAACAAAGCATTTTATTAAACTATTTTAAAACACCAACTTTTAAACTCATTTTTCTAAAACATTTTTGAGTATAAAAACTTATGATTACTCACCAACTACTTTTGTAGTTGACACTCGATTTCTTACATGTTTCAGGTGATGGAGACAAGTAGGAATGAAGAGAGGATCTCTTCTATTTTGGACATCATCATATAGGCTCTTGGACTTAGTTAATTAACTAAATTTCTGGCGATTAGAGTTTAGTTAGTTTAACTAATTCTTTTGTGTAATTGATGTAATTGATTCATGATGAACATGATTTTTGTGTAATTATGTTGTTTGCTTAAATGATATATGATGATTTGATTTAGATGCCCACGAGCTTTTGAACAATCTACACATCCCTCGTGGCATCCCGACGATTCCGCCGCCGGTCGGGGTGTTACAGAAGCCACAAGTGGGTCAGTAATGAGAAAGGATACAATTGAATTTGCATGATAAAATTTAGTAATATATCCATGCTACTAGTATTATCATTCAATTGTAATATGAGCATGTACACGTATAAGCAATCAGCTCATTAGCATACTTCTCACGTGAATGTGTATAACGTTCCATGATCTCACTCCACCAAACCTACACACTGACACTTTCCCGATATACCGAAGATAGCTTATATATAGGGCATACGAAAGGGTCAAGCAAACTGCCAGCCCAGATGCCATCCCACCACCGCTTCGATATACCACGATCATGTCCTTGCTAGCATTTGGCAACATGTTTGTACTGATTTCCAAGTGTGTTCCATTGATTAAGAATCCCATGAACTTTGATCAATTTGAACTATGATTGAACCCATGATTGATTTATGATTATGATATGTGTGCACCTACTAACAGTTGTTAACATGTAGAACTAAGTCATATGTGTGCTCTACAATTTTTCTTGTTAACTATGTTAGTAAGTACTAATGATGTAATCACTTAAGAATTTCACTTAAGGTTTACATTGAAAGAATGTTCACAACTTGATTGATTTACCATAATGTTTGGTTCATCCAAGTTTGAATTGCACTATGATTTGATTCATCAATGATTGTATCTCATGTGTTTTGACTAATGTTCAATGATCCAGTTGTTCCCGAATCTTCACTTCAAATACGAACGCCGGTTCCCCCTGACATACCGAAATAAGATTATATATAGGGTACTTACCTCAGCACGTCAGCGTTAACCCGTCGTTCGTATTTGGAGCTAAGATTCCAACTCTTGATTGATTATGATTGTTTATGATTGCCTCTTGTACTATGGATATGATTATGACTGTGTAAACCACGGTTCATAATTTACTTGAAATTAAAACCTTAGGTTTCTGTATATGTGTCCTAGGTTGATTTAACCTAGGTTCCCAATACTTACAGTATTGGGTTTAACGATCCCCATGTGTGAACTTCAACTAAAGAATACTGTTACACAGATTCTAAGTTATAAAGTTCCTATGATAATGAACACCTGATAATGATAACATGACAAGGATTTCAAATCAAGATTCTAAATTAATAGATCTTGACCTCTGAATTCCTATGATAAACATGACAAGGATTTTAGATCAAAGATACTAAGAATACAGATCCTTGCCTCTAAATTCCTATAATGAAAACTGATTGAGAATTCCAGATCAAGGATACTAAGAATACAGATCCTTGCCTCTGGAATCCTTTAATGATATCTGTGTGAGAATTTCAGATCAAGGATACTAAGAATACAGATCCTTGCCTCTGAAATCCTTAAATGAATATGTGTGAGAAATTTAATTCGGTTTCTAAAATTATAGAATTCCGATTCAAATTCCTTGACTCAAAATCTAATCTTAGAAAAATATCCCTAAGATCTTTCAAGCTTAATGTAGACTTAATGCTCACTTAAGTTACTTAAATCCTAAGTATCCTCAAGCCTATAGCACTTAGTCCTATTGGGTAGCTTAGGTTATGGTCTAGGTCATTAAACATTGGGTTTTTCCTAGTTCTCTACAACCTTGGCTCTGATACCAACCTGTCACACCCCTGCGCCGCGTGCGGAATCCACGGCGCGGTGACGTATGAACAGTTGAATCATGCACAAGTATTGAATAAGAACAACCACAATGGATTACTATGTTTCAAAATGTTTAGACAGTTGTTTAGTTACAGACAATCTATCTACCAAAAGAAAGACAACTACAGACCCAAAAATATTGTTTACAAAATAAGACTTCAAACAAGACAATTAAACATTTAGGATTTAGTGTGTTTCTAATCCATCCTAGCATGTTTCTTCATCTTGTTCTATCTTAGAATGGTCTCCTTAGTTGTCCCTTAGAAAGCCTTAAACCTGATTACCTGAAATACGTGAAAAGTAACTGTCAACTACAGAAGTAGTTGGTGAGAACAATAGGTTGAACATATGTAAACATGATTTTGTAATATAAGGCATAGGTATATTAAAGCAATAATGGAATTACATGGATGGGTTGAAACCCAAACTAACATCAGGTATGTCAAACGGGTGTAAACAGTCCAAAGACTGGTTGCACAAAAACCAACATATAATCAAGTCCCAAACTACGTTTGGAGTCAGAAAATTAGTCAGCAACAATGATAACCATACGTAACCGAAATCTGCAGTTAGTTTATAAAACAAATTTAAAATCTAACTGCAGCAATCGGTCTGCCCAAATGTGTCCGCTTTCCCTTGTTGTGATCACCCAGTACTAACGCTAATGAATATGAAACCTGATGTGTTTATAAGTTTGTTCACAACGATGGACACCATGCTTTTGAACATTGCTTTAAACTAGCGTGTTAATGCCTTATTTGATAACATGATTTATGTTTGAGTTCCATGAAATGAATCCTCTATTTGAATACCATGAAATAAATCCTTGTTTGAACACCATGAAAACCATTGTTTGAATACCAGGTTGTGAATCCTTTGATTGAGTACATAAGATAGCATCCTTGTATAACAACAAGGTTTATAAAAGATTAATTTCGAAAACACAAGTTTAGAGTAAAAGAGTTTATAAATTCCTTTAAAAAAAACAATTGAGAAATCCCTTGGATTTCTAAAGTAAACCTGTAATGTTTGCCAAGTAACAGTAATATGTATCATGAAATATGATTGAAGTAAGAGCATTTGATCACGTGTTCCGCCCCAAAACAGTTGTAAAAACAGTAAAAAGAGGGGCTAATGTTCTCACCTGTCTGCAGTAGACTCTGAACTACAACAAATAGCAAGTAGCAAACAGGACTTCTAACTAGTTCTTATATCATCATAATCATACATAAGATATAAGATTTATAGTTGTATAGACCTTGATTCATTGATTACTCTTGATTACGATTGTTGTGTAAACTTGAAAGTCATGGTTATGTTACTTGATTGACAATGGTTCTATGTACAAGAAGTGTCATGATCTTTTGTGGACACACTTGCCATGCATAAAAGTGACATGTATTTATGAATGTGATAACCATTGTTCCACATGTATTGTGAAAAGATGTTTCAATTGTTTTAAGTTTTTTTTTTTGAGATTGTGACCTGATTACCTAATTAGGTTAAGTTGCAACTTAACCCAATTAGGATCAATTCCCAATTTCTGAAATAAAAGGCCAAACTTGGCCCAATCACTTGTTATTGGGCCCTTATTCCATATATATTATGCATAGACCCAATTGGGCCATTATGGGCCAATCGGATGCGATGTTGGCCAACAATATGTATGTAGGCCTTGCAAAACGCCAAGGATAATGTTGAGCCAATTAGGATCATAATGGACCAAATGGGATTGGATCGGGCATAAAGGAATTGAGTTGGGCCAAATGAGAAATAGTAGGCCTCCTATGAAAATTGTTGGCCCAAAAGTCTTTTTGGACTTATCCTAATATGGACTAGGTTATCCAATCGATTGGGCCAAGAAATACAACAAAATTTGTAAGTTGGGTCTCGGCCAACCCACTTGGCAGCGAACCTCTTTGGGTTCCAGCCCAAGGTTCGGCCCTATAGCAGAAGGGTTCGTTCATGGTGAGGTGTCCAAGGGTTCGGCAACAAATCAACGAACCATGCAAGGTTCGTCTTCCCATTGGTTCGGCATATGAGGGTTCGGTTGCATGGTTAAATGGTTCGACAATGTACAGATGGTTCGGTAGTCCTCAGGGGTTCGCCATAATCACAGGAGGTTCGCATAACAAAGGTTCGTTGGATATTCACTGGTTCGGTGAAGGCTCGGGGGACTCCTAGGGTTCGGCTGGTCATGCCACGAACCATGCAGGTTCGTGAAGGTTAGTTCATAGACCGAGGGTTCGCTGGATCAAGCATGGTTCGTCTGTGATGATGTTGATGAAGGTTCGTCGCCAAGTAAGGTTCGTGAGGCCCTCTATAGGTTCGACTGAAGATTAACGAACCATGTAGGTTCGTGGGTCTCCATTAGGGTTCGGCAGGGTTCGACCCCTTAACCAGCCGCGAACCTGTTGATCTTCATCAGCATCATCATTGAATCTCTGGTTCCCGATCCCTATCTAGGTTAATCTAGCATCACGAAGGGTTGTTATAGATGCGAAACTGAAAATGAAGTGCTAGAACCGGCTAGTTGTCGGGTTTTCAACAAACACACATAGAAAACCCTATTTTCGTGATTAATCAAGCATCAATACCTCGATCTCGGTTGGACAACAGCTCCGATCAGTTGTACTTCTGTGTAGGGAATGTCGAGAGCTTCGTGTAGGTTCAAGAATCACCGGAATCCGTCAAGAAACGAAGGAGATACGCGCGTTTAAAGTCGGTTTTCTAGAGAGAGAGTGGGTTGTTGGTGAAATAAATGAGGAAATGGCCTCTTGCAAGGCTTTTATAGCTCGAGCGGTATTCGGGTCCGTTTCGGTCGCTCGGTTAGCGTTTCCGGAACGTAACGCGTATTTTACGCGATTTTAAATAAAAGAGTTGTTAAACTCAATAAAATGATGAGTTTCAAAATTGTAAAAATATAAAACAAGTATTTTAACTATTTTTACTCTTCGTGCGTTGTCAGATCGTTAAACACATACAATTACGTGTATACCCGCAATCACGTACGTTTTTCGATCGTATTAATTATTTAAAGTCGTTTAATCATAATTATAAGTTCAACATTCGTATCATTATGGATCGTCACCCATAACTATACTCAGTCTCGCTTACGTATTACGATTCTTGATGAATTAATTAATTGTCATAATATTCGTCTTAACACTACGCACTAACACTATCCTGTTACACCGAACGCATTATACACATAGGGCTCACTCTCGCAGCCCACCACTGTTTCGATATAACACGATACTGTTCTTGCCTAGTGAAATCGACTGTAAATAATAATACATACTTGTTCTCAAATAATAAGGATTCTAACACACAAGCACATAATGAACATATGAATCACATAGATTAACTGAACATGGACACACACTGTTCTAACACTGTTTACGACTATCATGACTAAATGTACAAATGTTACATCGTGTTAAGGAAAAAGGCATAGGCCTTACACGCCTAAATTGTGATGTTTTGGTGGAGGCGGAAACTGCACACCATCGGCAGATTGAAAACAAGGCATCCTCTGCCATTTTCTTGCGAATCATCATTCCTAGATTGGTAGTGTAGTTAAAGTTTGCTTACATCCCCTGGACCAGTAGGACTGCAATGGGACCACAACAAGAAGGGAACCCAACACCCTTCCTTAGGAAGACCATAAGCAACAACAGGGGCTGAAACCCAACAGGGAGGGCTTACAGGTTGTGAAAACAACTCAAAACCTCCTTCCAAGCAAGGGAGGCGAAGTCCCCACTGACGGAGACATCTCCCAAAACCTGAAATTTCAGGGGAAATACACTCAGTGTGTGCAGCACCAATGACTGCAAGGGACAATGAGAAAGTTGATCCTGAGGATGAATGTGAAGAGACGGTCATTGACTGTCTCAGTCCAACACATTAAGATCGTAGATGACGAAAGAACAAACGAAGATGTCAAGAAATGATAATCTTCACCTCCCAAATGAGTATCAATTTCAACAACCCAACATCAGAAAGCATCCTCTACATGCGGCGTCCAACACAATCACTTGTTATGGAACCCTGCGTGCGAATCAAAGGAGGAGTTACTCCATGAGCTCGATGGGATTGGAAGAGAAACAATTCAGGATAGTTCCGAGAGAACTATGCTGCCAGATTGTGCAATGCCACAACTGACCTATCTGTACCCAATCGTCGGGTAATAAACGCAAGAGGTCAATCGCCAATGGACAGAATTTCCAAAACCCAATCGAGGACGATTCATAATTTGTTCTACCCGAATAAAATTACAAAGTCGAAGCCTCAGAGCAGTCATAACTACAAGGTGAGAGGACATCCATACAACTCCACGAGCAAACCGTGAACCCGAGGGTTTGAAGGAAAGAAACCATACGTATCCACCTCAAGAACAATGCAAGAAAACCGAACGACTCAAAGGGTATGGTTCAACACATTGCATTGTCAACAGTGAGTAAATTAAGGAAGTAGACGTTCTTGGAAACGCAAAGTGGAAACACGGATTCAATTAAAAGTCTAAGCAGATTAGACTAACTCACTAAGCAAACCCCAAAATCTACACGAACCAAGTTCGTATGCCTATCCCAATTGCGTAGCATCAGGAATAACCTATCCAAGTTATACATCTTCTTCTACCAAACCACAGCCATCAACTCGGTCAGTAAAGTACACAAAGACACAGATGGTATCGTAACATCATTTGTGCATCTATCGCCTGTGTAAAACCGATTTGACCACATTACACCATCGAGAATCATGGAATATCACGCCTACCTTCGGCACATCTCGTAAAAACAACCAACCGAAAACTGTCGTCAGCAACTCATATGACTCGAGTGAAGTACACACAAATGGATACCAGACTGTGACAACATTTTTTCCATGTACGCCTCAGTACAACATGGAGAACATGGAGACTCAAAATTATAACCAGTCGTCTCCCGGAACATTCAAAAGGAAAATGAGGGCCCGATAACACGTTTCCAATTTCGGGACGAAATTCCTTCCAAAGGGGGAGACTGTGACAACCGGATCCGAGCAACCATGAGTCAGAAATACAAGGGTGTACACATTCACAGGGTAAGACATAGGGTTATGAGAGCGAAGAAAACCATAATAAACGACAATAAAAATACACGGGTTTTCCTAAAACAGTTAGGAAAATCCACTTAATCACATGAACATGAATCAGAAGAAAAGAAACACAACCTGTGAGGGAAAACAATGAACAAAACCTCAATGGATAACATTTGGAGTATCGACCCAACGAGATGCCGACATGGGTGACGATTCATGTGGATATGTTGTTAGATTTGGATACCCTAAATTAAATCTTTACAGTATCAAACAATGCCAGCAGTCAAATACAACGCGGCGTTTGTATGGGTAACGATTCATACAGATGTCAGCGTGAGTCTTTAACGTTGACGTAAAATAATAAAAATTTTAACAAAATCTCACCAAAACAATTTAATAAACAATCAAAATTTTAAAACACACAACTGTTCGTATGAATGGACTCTCATTCGAACGAACCGGTCTAATTCGTGAAGCTTTATAGCCACAGTTCGTTCGCACAAATGGGAGCCATTCGCCTTAGAGAGCACAGCTATAAAAGCAACATTTACGTTTTTCAAACCCATTTTACACCCAACTCTCTCAACCGAACCCAAACACTCAGCCACTCTATTTTTCGGCCATTTCCACGCGAGATCGGACCATTCCACCTTCCAAATCGTGTGTATTTCAACCCCAACACCTCCATTTCAAGATTTCAACCCTTTTCATCTCATTTCGGTCAAATACGAGCCCCACAGTAAGTATTAGCACCGATCCTTAGCACCAAAACACTCGAAAACATTTTACCATAAATTCCGACCTTAAAAACACCAAAATCAACCACCGATTTCAAAAATGGCGTTCTTGGTAAACGTTCAGGCAAATGAGCCGTACGAAGGGCTCATTCGTGAGAACGAGAAGCCTCGTTCGTGAAGAAGAGTCACGCGAACGAGCTGCCAGACGAACGAGCAACCGCACGAACGACATGGGTTCATTCGTGTGGAACAACCATCCGAATGAAGACCCATTCGCACGAACGGGTAACAAGAAGGAGATTAGGCATTCGCATCACTCCGTTCGTGTGAATGAGTGCCATTTGCACGAACCAACCGTTCGCACCAAGAACACCCAAAACTGCTAAGTGTTGAAAGTTCTATCTTACATAGTTTGTACCGATAGAACCGAGCCTTAGACCCAATCTTAAATCTAATCAAACTAAAACCAATGAAAACACATTTTCCAAAATCACATCAAGAAACAGAGCATATAATCACCCAACACCTAGCTAACTAGTATTTAAAACAAGATTCAAACCGAGAGAACATACCGGGTGAGTGCATCGATGACCCAAGACCTCAGGTGAGTTCAAAGACCCCTTGTTTTCAATTTTCTTACATCCAAATCATTTGGGGCTGAGAACATGAAACCTCTTATTCGAGTGATCAACGAATAAGAGTTATTTTCAAATAATTTCAATAAAAGGATCAACTCTCAACCTCTTATACGAATGTTATACGTATAAGAGTTTTTTCAATTACTTTTACTGAGCATTCATCACTCCATTTAACTTTTCACCAAACAACAGCAACAAACCAGTTTCGAGGGTTCAAAACACAAATCACCGAGGAGATGTCCATTGACCACAACAGTTCGAGGCTTTGTGGCCAACCAAGAGGTGAACGGACACAAGTCGTGGAATTGTGTAGTGCACAATCGAATACCATCATTTTCATGGGAATCCCCCATCAAACAAACAACATTTTGTATGGTATCTGTCTTGGGTAATTCACTAGGACATGCGTCCACACAACATCACATAGGGAATTCGCTGAGGAATTCTCGAACAACACACAACAGAGTCATTTATCATTAGTTGATGCAGGTCAACCGACGGTAACGTAGATGGTACCACAGGTTTAACAAACCTCCAACGTTGAGGCTGGTACGTTACACGCAAGTACACACACAACAACAACTCAGATTAGTTCTAGGGGAACTAATCACACAATCATATCAGTTAGGGTTGGTAAATGATCACAAGGGTGATATTACAAGACAGACCACACAAAAAAAGTGAGAGTTTTGAAATCAAATAAATGTTCAAGACATGGTCTTAAACGAGTTTTAAACGAGTACACAGTAAACAATGTTTTACTACAACAAAGAAGCGTCACTAGTGTGATTTTCAAACAACAAAACGTGTCTTCTATATAAGGAGACAGACCATACGCTTCTTTTTCACAACTTCTTTTACACTCATCTATCGTGTCGAGTAGAGTGGAGATACACAAGTGATAGGGTCCGATTTCCGTTAAGGACATCCTCGTGGGTCATCGAAGGAATGGTGGGCTGGCGGCTGGGCTAGCGGTAAGCCTGACCCTACGTATGCCCTATACATAAACTACCTTCGATGATTTGGGATAGTGTCAGTAACGATGGTCAGGCCGACGCACCTGTGTAGTTCATTCGTGTTTTCAACACCATTCACACACCATATTTCAAATCGATGTGAATGGAAAGATTTTCACTAAACCTTTTACAAAACCTAATATTTTCAAAACAAATGTGACTCACCAACCTAGTGTTGACAGATTTTACATGTTCTCAGGTGAATAACAGGTGAACGCAGGATGACTTATAGAGAGAGAAAGATAGGATCCCTTAGAGGAACCTACAACTCCTGCGTGGAATCTCTCCGGCTAGCCCGGATACAAGATTAAAGACTTGCACCTATGCAAGTAACCCTTGTGGGACATCTGGTCCTCATTCTAGATGTCCAAGTCAAGCTATAATAAAATTAAATTATGAAACAATTGTAATTTTATTTTATTCATTTAATATATTTAGTATTTCTCATATTATCATGCACAATGTAACAATCTGATCACTCCGATTTCAATCACGCATCATGACTATTCCGCCCGACGGATCTCCGATCCAGCCCGCCGGCCCGGGGTGTGATAATTGGGCCTTATGAAAGGAACCACTTTTCATATCCCTATCCAACATCAAATTTGACCAAAAATTTGTCATGCGTCTTGAAATCTTTGGCAACAAATTATGTTTTTGGTACTAAATTCAAGTTTGATCTGATTTGATTAGGATAATTGATTATGGTGTGATTATTTTATTTTAGTATGTTAGTTCTTTGAAATTCATCTTCATCAATCTTGTTCATTTGGCAAATCACCTGTCTTATGCTTCTATCAACACTATTTATCTAAGAAATTTTCAGTGATTGATTATGTAATTATTTAATTTTTAGTATGTTGTTATTTGAAATTAATTTTCATCAATCTCGTTGATTTGGCAAATCATCCGCCTAAAGTTTCTATCAATGCTATTTATCTAAGCAATTTTTAGTATACAAATAGCTCCATTAGAGCTTTTGATTTATCCAGCCTGACATGCTTCTAGGCCGATCCGAAAGACGAGCTTATGTTTATCAGCCTGATTAAGAGAATTTAGTGTTTCAGTATCAAGTCTCAAGCTTTCATCTCACTAAATCTTTACGTTTTTCGGGGAACCACCCGTTGAAAGATTCAAGAATCTAATCTATCCCTTTACTTTTGACACACGATTTCATGTTTATGTTCTTGGTGTTCTTCATTTCTAGCAATACTTGTGTGCACATCTCGTAATTGATTTAGGGTGATAATGACAATTAATTTGGAGATAGTAGTCTAAGACTCAGATTTTTCTAAGGAATCATGTTTTCTTATCGTGATTTCTCGAAAATTTTTTATTTGCAGGTATCGTTCATCTTTTCTTGGTTTGTCTTCCAATTCTTATTTGTCAATTATATGTGTGTTTCTGTTTGAATCATTACTTTCAAATTAATTTCTATATACACACACATGCTTGTGCATATTATATATGTGTAACATTTGTTTTTCGAATTCAGTGGATTATAATTTCACCCCAGTTACTTGGAGTGATTTCATTTGCACACTACTAGCTGTTGTAGCACGAAAAACCTGTGTAGTACACCAATTAGACGTTAAAAGTGTGTAATGAGAATCATTTTTGTAGATCAATCACAAGGCTTTGTTAAACAAGGTGAAGAAAGAAAAGTTCAAATGTCAAGGCATGTATTATACAGATGAACTTGTTTTAATTGCATTGAAAGTTATTTTTAGTCAGAGGGTTTCAAGGAAAGCAGTCATGACCTTACTTTATTCTATCAAAGAAAGTATGGAATTAGATAATTAACGTTAGTTAATACATATGTTGATGATCTAATAATTTATGTAAAGAATGATGTTAGGATGGGAAGAATGCCTGTTTCGTTGGGATAGGAAGAATGCTTGTTTTCAGCCCAATCTCCTCATACCCTACAAATTAGTAACATTTTACTAGTTATACTTGTTTATACTTAAACTTCATTTAAAAAGTATTAATCATGGTTATGAACCAAAACGTATTAAGATATTACATATGTTTTGCAGTATCATTAGAAAATGTGAATGAGTAGAATAATCATGTTCAATTTGAATCAACAGAGCCAAGAACACATTTTCTTGCATAAAAGCGCCTTCTTCACAAATAATATTCTGATATTATATTGTATTGTCAGGTAAGGCTGGCAAAACGGGTCTTAACGGGTTTTAACAGGTTTCAGATGACGCGCTTAATGCAAATATAAAGAGTTAATTACACGGATGGTCCATGTGGTTTACCCATATTGCACGGATGGTCCCTAAGAAATTACATGCTTGGCCAAAAGCTTTGCAAATTTGTAACACGGGTGGTCCCTGGAGCTAATGAATGTTAACTTTTGCTGTTAAATGTGTTTGAAATGACCAAAATACCCTTTATCATCAACCTGCAAATCTCCCTTCATCTTCATCTTCCCTGTCGAATCAAAGCAGCTCTCCGGCAGTCCCCAAGCAAAGGCATCAATTCATCTTCCCCGCTCTTCAACTCGACAGCGTTGCTCATACCGCTCGCCGTCTGCCGGGGTTTCGTGTGATCATGGATGGTATGATCATGTGAGGATAAAGACGAAAAACTGGCCGGAAAGTTGGTTTTCGCCTTGGATCCACGGGGAGAGCGTGTGGCTGCATCGTTAGCACGGGCGACGTCCATGCGAGGTCATACGTACCTAACCAGACCCGGGCTTTCTTCCATAGGTCACGGATCTTGGCGGCGAACAAACCCCATGGTCTCCTTTGGACCCCCTGGTACCGTGGCTCGTTGGTCTGTATCAGTATCGGTCCGATTGGTTCTCCGACAGTGGTCTTCGCTCTGCTGCCTTGTCGCATGCCTGTTTTCCATTAAATCTTATGCAATCACAGATGCTAATCGGATCTGGTATATGATATTGGAGACTTGATTTGGGGTTTTCGTAATCACCACCACCAGGTGGTCTCAACCCTTTCTTCATGGATCGGTGAAGACGAGCTCATGATGATTAAATGATGTTGGAATTATGTTGATCAAGAGGTAATGGGTATGGGTAAGGGTAAGGGTAATTGGTAAGGGTAAGGGTAAAAGATAAGGGTATTTTCGTCATTTTTAAAAATTGAACAGCAAAAGTTAACGTCCATTAGCTTCAAGGACCACCCGTGTTACAAATTTGCAAAGTTTTTGGCCAACCATGTAATATCTGATAGTTAGGGATCATCCGTGCAATATGGGTAAACCATAAGGACCATCCGTGTAATTAACTCAAATATAAAACATGAAAACGACTTGTTTAACACTTACTTTGATAATTTAAGCATGACAGCTCTACATTTAATGTAACAAAAAAGAAAAATAATGAATTCTAGCCTCTTAATTTTTACTATTTTTCAAAAAAATAAAATCAAATAGTAAATTTTTTGTTAAACAGGGCTTATAACGTCTTAACAGATATCAATTTTGCTAGCTTTGTTGTCAGGTTGGTTGGGCACTATTTTAATAGGATGATTATTTTTGCATTTATAATAATAGATTAAAATAAAAAATTACATAAATTAAAAATAAAACTAAAATTTAAAACTTACATAAACTAAAATTTAAAAATTACATAAATTAAAAATAGTTTTACAATATTCAAATTTAAGTGTCGTAATATTAAAAAAAATTATTATTATTTATTTGATGCATTTATTTATTTTATTTTAAATTTAATAAATTTTATATTTTATTTAATAAAATAATTATTTTTAATAAGATAAAAATAATCATAAAAGCAATATTAATTTAGTAAAAATTGTGTTGGGTTAGTTGTGAATGAGAGTGAGAAAATTAACTTTGATTGGTTGTGTACCGGCCTTTCATCGTCGTGCCTTTGAGCGGGTGCTTAGGCCGGGTTTCCCCATGAATTGGTGGCTGGTGTGCTAAGGGCTCCGTCCGTCTGTACTAGTGGCCAGCTTGGGCATCCTTTAGCCATTGGGAGCCACGTACAGAGTACCCGGCAGTTGATTAGTTGGTCGTTCAAAAAAAAAAGATAGATGAAAGAGAAATTAATTTTTTAATGAATAATGTAGATTGGTTAGTTGTGAATGGTAATGGTCTTACGTGTATAATTCCACAGGTGGGGTCATCAAGGCATCGATGGCATATCATCTATGGTGATGGTGGTGCAAGACCACCACATCAGCATATTGTATTAATTAATGTATTTTGTCATAAATTAGAAGCTACAGTTTACCCAATCTTATTCGTTGGCAAAAATCTCAAATTTCGCAAAAACCTATACATTTGCTAACGTTACAAATGATAACTTCCAAAATTAGACATATTCATGAACCCTAAGTCATTCAAATGAAACTCCTCAACTCTAAACCCGCATAACTAGATGCCACAACATGCATCAGTTGCTTACAATCAAGAAGATATACTTCACAAGAAGCTCGTACCGAGTGCCAGGTCATTCAAATTTGAAATGATCTGCGAGCGTGTGGTACCAATCTGGTTTGCAATTTCATGTTGATGCTCAAATGGGAGCATATCATAACTGCAACAAAACATTAATATTAATCCCAGAAAAACCGAACTTTTGGCGCACTGTATGAAAAGACCCCTGACAAGTGAAGATAAGGTTAAAAAAAACTTACTGACACAGCAGCTCACAGTCTACTAAGCTGTCGGGACCAGGGCGGTGAGCCTTTCCGTTTGAATGGAACTGGCGAAAAGATCTGGGGTTCAATCCAGCAACATGAGGAACAGCATCGACGAGTTTTTTCTGTAGTGACTGAAGTCTGCGAAATGTTAGTTCATCAAGTGGTGCAATACACCCTATGCTGCCATCTAGGGTTGCAAACATAAGGGCAAAACGTTTTGTTTTATCGGAGCCTGGAGGATCCGTAGAAGCTGAAAACATCGGTAACCGTAGAAATTTAGTCACGTGTGCGCCCACATGAAACTCAGCCCGTGAAAGTAGTTTCTGTCCTTTCCAACTTTCTGACGCCTTTGGTGCATAACAAAATATCTGATGGTTTCATGAAAGGTCGGTCAATGTAATTCGTCTTGTAAAAAAGAACTCGTTAACATTTGAGTGACTTTTTACAAACTTTTTATGTTTCTAACCATTTGAATGTTATAGACAAAATATAACCTAAATCCATCCATTCACAAGTAAATTGGTCAAAATTTCCCATGCTAGAGATGATAGCTCAATTGAGAACTCCAATTATTTTCAATCAGTTTTGACATAAACCATGAATGCCTATTGCAATTAATATGAACAAATAAAAGAGAGCGCACAGTGCATGAAGTGCTAACCTGCACATTCTTTTGGGCATCTGAAACCAACAGGCTAAGAGTTGTTCCATCAATCAGAAACTCAGTTGCAAAACAGTCCAGGTTGCCAAAATCCTTAGCCAACAAGGTCAACTGAGATCCGTTTTCCTTCCAGCTTAAAAAATATATGCTTTTGTGGATATCTCCGATCAGAATAAAATTCTTAACCTAAAAAGGAAAGCGGTTTATAAACAAAGTCCAGTGGAATGGCACAAAAGTGGAGATTTACGAAAAAAGCATATCAATCACTTGAAATCATTTACAAGCAATAGGTTATACAAATAATTATTCTAGCACCAAAAGATTATGTTACTGGACAGATGTTGCAATCTGGTACAAGTTGGCATGCAAACAAACTGCGGGTTGAGGTCAAAATGCATGCCAAAAAGACAAGAAATATGACTCACAATATTTAAGCTGACTACGTAAAGTGGTGGGGCATCAAAAAAAGCAACACCATTTAGCTCAGAACCAGTCCACTTGTGTAGGATGACTTTAGGGCCTGAAGCGACTAATAGATAACCTTTAATTGAAGCTAATGCTGATATAGCACCTTTCATTTCCTTTGAGTATACCTCTGTAACCTAAAAGAAGAATAGAAGACAAAAAAATAAAAACAATAAAAGTTTAATGCCAAATCCCATAGACAATTGGCGGTAAAAATTAAAGACAGCATAACAGTTTAGACTGTAAGATGGTATAATGTCCGATCCTCTCATTACAATATCAAACCCCTATATATAATACAATATGGCCTAATCTATATATGGCTATGATTTTACAATTAGTGCTATTCAATCTATTACAAGAATACAATATATCTAATACACCCCCGCAGTCGAAGCAGGAGGCGAACGAATGTTGAGACTGGAGCGAAAATGCTCAAAAATATTCTTTGGAGACCCTTAGTGAAGATGTAGAACTCGGACTAGACCACGAGCTACCTTTTCACGGACAAAGTGAATATCTATCTCGATATGTTTTGTGCGTAGATGTTGAACCGGATTTGTAGAAAGGTAAACTGCACTCACATTGTCACAGTAAACAAGTGTAGAGTAGATGTTGAACCGGATTTGTAGAAAGGTAAACTGCACTCACATTGTCACAGTAAACAAGTGTAGCTTTGGATGGAGCAAAGTGAAGCTCACATAAGACGTTTTGGATCCAACAAGTTTCAGATACAACATTAGCTACGGCTCTATATTCGGCGTTGGCACTGGAGCGAGAAAGAGTGGGCTGGCGTTTGGAAGACCAGGATATGAGATTGTCCCTTAGGTAGACGTAGTATCCCGAAGTAGAACGGCGCGCATCCGGGCAGCCGGCCCAATCAGCATCCGTATAGAATGTGAGAGAAAAGGTATCAGTTTTTGTAATGGTAAGGCCGTACTAGATAGTACCACTTACATAGCGCAGGATACGTTTGATGGCATGCATGTGTGTGGATCTAGGGGCATGCATATGCATGCAAACCTGTTGAACTGCGTAACTGATGTCGGGTCGGGTGAAGGTGAGGTATTGTAATGCCCCGCATAGTTGTCGATATTTGGTAGCATTGTCAAGAAGGGTGCCAGCATATGAGCTCAGCTCAGTGCTTGTATCAACTGGTGTAGGTACGGGCTTGCAGGAGGTCATTCCAAAGCGCTGAAAAATGGTTGATGCATATTTCTGTTGAGTGAGAAACAATGACCCAGTGGGGGAGCGGCTGACAACGATGCCAAGAAAATAGCTTAAGGGACCAGGTCTTTCATTGCAAATTCTGCTGTTAAATGAGTCATGAAGCGGGTGCGAAGAGCTGTAGAGGATGTAATTAGCAGTATATCATCCACATAGAGTAGTATATAGGCAATGTCATGCCCTTTGTGATAAACAAATAGAGAGATGTCACATTGGCTATGAGTGAAACCCATGCCAAAGACATGATCCGCAAAACGTTGGTACCAAGCTCTTGGGGCTTGTTTAAGGTCGTAAAGGGATTTCTTCAATAGGCAAACATGATGTGGAAGTGATGGATCCCGAAAGCCCATGGGTTGGTGCATATAAACAGTTTTATGCAGTTTCCCATGGAGAAAAGCGTTCTTTACAACTAGCTGAGCCACGGCAATGCTGAGGACAGTGCGGATGGTGGCAAGTTTTACTACGGGACTAAA
The DNA here is from genome assembly GCA_009363875.1 of Mikania micrantha. Taxonomy (NCBI): domain Eukaryota; kingdom Viridiplantae; phylum Streptophyta; class Magnoliopsida; order Asterales; family Asteraceae; genus Mikania; species Mikania micrantha. The sequence continues at coordinate 64,644,504 of CM018697.1, forward strand.
AGTCTCACCACAGTCCACACCGACATGTTGGGAGCGACCATCAAAGACCAACCTAGCTTTATAGCGTTCAAATGAACCATCCGATGTTCATATGAGGATGCCGAGGTACAAGTTCCCAAGTCTTATTATCAATAAGGGCACGGAACTCGTCTAGCATGGCATTTTTCCAATCCGGGTTGGTCAGGGCTTCTGTGGGATTACGTGGTATTGGGGAAGGAGTGGTGATGGTGTGGAGATTTAAGAAACGCTGCCAAAGTTCGGATATTCTAGACATACTTCGTGGTGATTGTTCAGGCAGCAATATCAGTGGAGGAAACGGATGGTGGGATACTGGGATGGTTGGTTTTGGTCATCTGGAGTAGGTGATAATGGGAGGGGAGCTTTTTGACTGTGTGTAATCAGGTTGGTGAATGGGAGCTGTAGTAGCTGGTGGATCATGGGATTGGTCAGGAGGTTGGGCTGGTGCCTGAGGTTGGACAAGGGTAGGAGAGGAAGTGGTGGCAGGTGGCTGGCCAATAGATGAATTTGGTGCTGGTGGTGTAGTTGGAGTTTGGGAGTCAGAAGGTAACCAAATGGAAGGATGGTGGTCGGAGGTGAAAAGGTCATAATGTCATATTTAGGAGTGGAAGTTTGAAGGTTTTTAAGAGGGAAAGTGGTTTCATCAAAGATGACGTGTTGAGATAAAAGAATTTTTCTGGTGGAGATATTGTAGCATTTAAAACTACGATGGTTGTTGAGATAACCAAGGAAAACACAGGGGTAAGAGCGTGGTTGAAGTTTGTGGATTGTAGTTGACGGTAGTAATGGATAACACAAACAACCGAAAATGCGCAGGCGGTCATAAGAGGGGTGACGATTATAGAGAAGAAATTTGGAGTGGAGAAAGACAGAACAGAAGGTTGCTGGGTAAAATGTTAAGAATATATGTTGCAAATTCTAATGCATGGTGCCAAAAATTTAGGTACATGGAAGAATGGGCTAAGATTGTTCAAATGATTTAATGGAGCGTATTTTTCTTTTAGATTTACCATTTTGAGCCGATGTATATGGGCAAGAGAAACGAAGAACCATCCCATGGGAATCACAAAAATGTTTAAAAAATGTGGTCATATTCTTTTCCATTATCACATTGTAAAGATTTGATATTGGTATTAAATTGAGTTTTGATCAGGTTATAGAATTTAACAAAAGTTGGGAAACCCTGGTGGCGGTCCCGCTGACCAGTCAGCGGGCGGGGGTCAAGGGGGCAGCGCCCCTTGTGGGGTTCGGGGCAACGCCCCGAAACCTAAACGAAATGCTAGATTTATTGTATACGCATGCTTTAGTTCAATTAGGTTTCTTATTTTACCTAAACGGGTGAAATAAGGGTCAAAAAACTCAAAACAGGTAATAAAAAACAGCCCAAAATCAAAAAATACCATCTTTAGTGAGGCTTAAGCCTCACCGCCTCGCCTCACCGCCTCTACGCCTCAACACGCCTCGGTCCGCCTCGACACAACCGAGGCTTAAGTTCCAAATCACCCACCTGAGGCTAAGCCTCAAAGGCGTTTTCTGGCCGCCTCAGCCGAGGCGTACGCCTCGAGGCGCGCCTCACGGCGCCTTTTTAAACCATGGGCTTGACAGGATCCATATATATTGTTCAGGTCTTTCAGAAGAGTTTCTTCTAGGATTAATTTTGATCTGGCTTCATAGAACTCTGGTAGAGGGTTTGTTTGTTGTATCATCATGGCAATACCTTAATAGGATTCTATCAATCCAGCGATAAGTTGAAAACCAGTCGTTGATTTGTTACCGGAGCACCCACATTAGCAAGTTGGTCGGAGAGCATCTTTAACGCCTGACAGGATGCGGAACAATTTGGGAAGTTCTCGAGTTTGGTCGTGACAAATTTGTGTTCCAAATATAACCCCCGTTGATTTTGATTATCTTGAAAAATATTCTCTAGGGCTATCCATGCTTGTGCAGCCGTGGAATCAACTTTAAGAATTGTGTGTAAAAGATCGTTTGAGATGGTACTCTAAATCCATTGAAGGACGACCGCATCCAGACGACTCCACAATTCAGCATCCAAGGGTTTGACCGGGGTGGAGGTGGAGACATTATCAGAAGTTTTGCCTTTAGGGATAAGGTGATCAGTCACCAGAAACACGCGGCAGTGAATTTGGAATGGTTTGGCCCATGATGTGTACTGACCTCTCTCCATCTCGAGGGTTATAGGAATGAAATTCCTAATGTTAGTCACCATTAGTGCAGGATGAAGGTTTTTGGATTTCATTGCTGACAGAAGAAGATTTTACGAAGAAGAGGAAGAAGATTAGGGTATGCAAAGAAGAGGCTCTGATACCATGTAAGATGGTATAATGTCCGATCCTCTCATTACAATATCAAACCCGTATATATAATACAATATGGCCTAATCTATATATGGCTATGATTTTACAATTAATGATATTCAATCTATTACAAGAATACAATATATCTAATATAGACAACTGATTATGCCTGGCAATTTCAACCAATGCACTTAAGGACAGATCAATTCAGGTCATGACCACTGTTGTAAAAATCGCCCTAGCGGCCGCTTAAAAGATCGAATCCAACCACTTAACATTGAAATTCATCTCTAAACTTTGAACTCGGTGTTTAAGTTTGAACTTTGAAGTACTTGACTTAGTATTTTAAGCTTATTGTTTAAATTATTTGAGTTATTATATCAAATTATTGATATTGATGTGTGTATATAATATATATTTGTAAAATTACATATAAAAATTCCAATCCGCCTAGCGCCGATTAATCCCAATTAATCCCTAGGCACCGATTAATCCCTAGGCGGTACCTCACCCCCGACTAGCGCCTAGCGACATCTACAACCATGGTCATGACTGATCTTTAATAGATCAAATGGGTACATTAAAAGCATGGATTTAAAAGGCATGACCAAATGGATTAAACAGGTAAAAATATTAAAAAAACTCCTACAATGAAGTTTTGTAGGATAACATGTCTGAAATGGTCAAATCTCCTAGAATGTACTTTAAAAGGAAAACAGTGTGTTTTGACCTGTCAAGTTCAAGTCCATTTGCCAGCTCCACTACAAATAAATCCTGAAATAAGACATGCTAATCCAGTTACCTTTGCTTGTGAATTTTCAGTGCTACTTTCAACAGAAAACAAAAGAACTCGTCCTCTAGCAGCTACATCCTCTCCTTGCACATAAGCTGTCCCAATTGCCAAAAGAGTTTCATTCTCTCTTGTTGTTGTATTCTAGCTCAAGTACATTTCAGAACAATTAGCAACGGAAACAAAAATATTAAATATAAATATATCAATGACGGAAACAAAAGAAACGCAATCGCTGATTACTGGCTAGAACTTACAGATAATGTAACCACTCTCACAGTTAATGCATTCTCAGAAGTTTGCATGTGAATAGTTCCTTTTGTTTGCCATGACCCACTAGAACTATCTGGTTCCAAAATTCTAACCTCAAATTCTTCCACGGTATAAGTACCATCAAGATTTGGATTATCATGCTCGATTTGGTGGCCAGATTCTTGATCAACTAGAGATGATAGTACTTGATTTATAGGTTTTGAGACCTGCAAAGAACCAAGAAATAGGCAATCAAGCTCAATTTGATAACTTAATTATTAGAACTGTGATATCTTTACACAGAATGATCCAAATGTTCCGATGTTCTAAAAGATGAACACCATGCTTAGTAAAAATAACATGAAAAAATGAATTATTTTGGTTCATCTTTGATACTATTAATCTAATCATTGTTGTCCCAGATTGGTTTGAAGAACACAGAGAAAAAAAACAAGAAATTTCTATAGAACAAATGATTCGAATGAATTTACAGACATTTGATCTTGTATATATACCAATGTTGTAAAAGTCGGCCTAGGCGGCCGCCTAGGCGCTAGGCGCCCATCTACTGTCTAATTTTTGGCCTAGGCGGTGCCTAGGCGCTAGGCAGGGCCTAGGCGGGGCCTAGTCGAAATTTCATGATTATTTAGACGTTTCTCAACCAAAAATCTTTAATATGTCTCTGAAACATTGAATCCAGACAGTTAACATCGAAATTTATCTCTAAACTTTGAACTTAGTGTTTAAGTTTGCACTTTAAAGTACTTTTTTTAGTATATTTAAGTATATTTTTTAAAATTATTTGAAGTATTATATTAAATTATTGATATTAATGTGTGTATATAATATATATTTGTAAAATTACATATAAAAATTCCAATCCGCCTAGCGCCGATTAATCTCGATTAATCCCGATTAATCCCTAGGCGGTATCTCGCCGCCCGACTAGCGCCTAGCGACTTCTACAATCATGATATATACTACCTATATTTACACATATAACCCTTCAAGTTCAAGGGATTTAACATACTAAACTAAATACATTATTGACACAAATGGACCCTACACTTTACTTTGGTAAATGATCAGGATTAACCCTTTCATTCACCCCCTTAATCTTGATCATGTTGACTTGCTCGTAAATCTTGTACGCCAAGCAGCTCTCTCATTGTGAGAAACTTGATCCTCGCTAATGCTTTTGTCAGAATGTCTGCTCTTTGTAACTCTCCACCGATATGCTCAACGATGATATGATTGTCTTCAACACATTCTCTAATGAAGTGATAACGTGTGTCAATATGTTTACTTCTTCCATGAAACACTGGATTCTTCATCAATGCAATTGTTGATATGTTATCAACATATAGTCTAATTCTTCTTTCTTTCCATCCAGTAATTTCACCAATTAATCGTTTCAACCATAGTGCTTGACATGCAGCAGCTGTTACAGCCATAAACTCAGATTCACATGACGATAATGCCACAGCTTGTTGTTTCTAAGTGCACCAAGTTATGGGTGAATTTCCAAAGTAGAACACTATACTAGTAGTGCCTTTTCCTTCTATATTAACCCCATAACTACTATCACAATAGCCGGTTATTTCACAACTACCATTCCTTTTGTAAGTTATACCAAAATCTTTAGTTCCTTTGATATAACGCAACACTTGTCGAATAGCTTTCAAATGATGCTCTTTAGGTTCTTGCATAAATCGGCTAAGCAACCCAATAGAATAACTTAAGTCTGGTCTGGTGTGAAGTAAATACCTTAGACATCCAATCAAACTTCTATATTCAATAGCATCTACTATTTCACCCTCAGATTTCGTTAACAATGTACCTGGGTTCATTGGGATTTTAGTTTCATTACTATCTTAGATCCTGGTTATGTAACCAGATTGCTTGATAGATATTTCACCCCCTAATTGGGTAACTTCTATCCGAAGATAATATGCTAACAAACCCAAGGCACTCATCTCAAATTTCTTTTCCATTTGAGACTTGAAACGTTCTATTTCCTTCCTTGGAGTTCCAGTAACTATGAGATCATCCACATAGACTCCAATAAGTAAAATAGATGTTTTATTTCTTTTAGTATAGACTGCTTGCTCCAAAGTGCATATCTTGAAATCAACGTTTGGTCTAACTTCACATTCCATGCACGTGGTGCCTGTCTCAGTCCATACAATGCTTTAGAAAGTTTATAAACCTTTCCAACAAATGCTGGTTTCACAAAACCCTCTGGTTGTGTGACATAAACCTCTTCTTTCAGTTCGCCATGTAGGAAGGCTGATTTTACATCCAGATGATGTACTTCCCATCCATTATATGCTGCTAAAGAAAGAATCAGACGAACTATCTCTATGCGAGCTACAGGAGCAAAAACTTCATCAAAGTCTATTCCATGTTGTACATAGCCCTTTGCAACTAAACGAGCTTTATGCTTGATTATGTTGCCACTCGCATCTCTTTTGGTTTTAAAAACCCATTTTAGGCCAATTGCCTTATGATTACTTGGTAAATCAGTCAAATTCCAAGTATTATTCTTATTGATTGAATCTATCTCAGCTTGCATAGCTTCAATCCATTTCTTATCAACTGATGCTTCTTTATAATTTTGAGGCTCTTCCTCAGTAAATAGAAGTTCAGTTGTCTCTATTTCACAAGCTCTTTCATACACATCATCTAAGGATCTAAAACCCTTTATTGGTGTATGATCAAATGGTTTTGCTGAACTATCAGAAATAGAAGAGATGAGATTTGTTCAGACTCATTAATCTCATTATTTGCAGATTCACCTTCAGAATTTCCAGTGGTGGGAGTAGGGCTTTGATTAATAACAAAGTCTATCTATCCTGGTTCATCACTACCAACATCATTCATGTAATCTTTCCAATTCCATGAATCTTTTTCAACAAATTTGGCATCCCTACTGATGCAAATTTTCTTTGTTATTGGATCAAACAACCTATATGCTTTTGATCCTTCTTCCATTCCTAAATGTACCATTTTGATGCTTCTATCATCTAATTTTGTTAGATGTTGTGATGGTACTTTGGAATAGGGTATACAACCAAAAACCCTTAGAGAACCCAAATTAGGCTTTCTACCTTTTAAGGCTTCATAAGGTGTACAATCAGTTAAGGATTTGGTTGGTACTCTATTAAGAACATATATGGTATGCCTCACAGCTTCAGCCCAAAAATTTTGAGGCACTGACATAGCCTTTAACATGCTACGAGTTCTTGACAACATGAATCTATTCCTTCGTTCAACCACACCATTCTATTGTGGTGAATAAGGTGTTGTGAGTTGTCTTGCTATACCATTATTACAGAACTGTGTGAATTCATTAGAAGTGAATTAACCACCTCTATCAGCTCTTAACATTTTCAATTTAATTCCTACCTCATTTTCAACCTTTAGCTTAAATTCCTTAAAGGTTTTAAATGCTTCATCCTTAGAGGTTAGGAAATAAACCCACATATAACGTGTACAATCATCCACAAGTAAGAATATGTACTTCTTACCTGAATGAGTAGGTGGGGATATAGGACCACATAAGTCTCCATATACCGAGTCTAGAGGTTCATTAGATTTGAACTAAGCTTGATTTGGAAATGGAGTTCTACTATGCTTTCCCAACAAGCATGCATCACAAATTTGATTTGTATGACTTAAGTATGGAATCCCTTGTACCATTTTCTTATGAGTCATTAACTTGATTGAATCAAAGTTCAAATGACCCAAACGTGCATGCCACAACCATGCTTCATGTTCCAATTTGTTTAACAAACAAATGGGTGTACCAACTTTTAAGTTGATGTTGTAAAGTCTATTTGTTGATCTTTTAACTTTCACAAGTAAAGTTTGATTTTGATCATATAGATACAACAAATCATTTTCAAGTACGACTTTACATCCATTCTTAGTTAGTTGTCCTAGACTGAGTATGTTATTTTTCAAACTAGGAATGTAATAAACTTGAGAAATAATTCTCTGTTCTTGGTTTTTACATTCTAGTAATATTGAACCTTTGTCTTTTATTTTCACACATGACCCATCTCCAAAACGAACTTGTCCAGTGACATTTTCGTCTATTTCTAGTCATATGGTTACTTGCACCATTATCCAAATACCATAAAGTATTATTTGAATTTGTGCTAAGTTTAGGTTCAATCTCTTTCTCATTTAAGAGAATTTCCTCATCCTTAACTTCCTTGTTAATCACAGCCATTAACAAAGTAGGCTCCTCATCCTCTTTTATGAGGTTAGATTGTTCTTGTACTTTTCTTTCTAGAGTACAATCATTTGCATAATGTCCAAACTTTTGACAATTATAGCATTTCACTTTGCTCATCTTGTTTGAGCTTTTTGGTTTGTTAGGATTGTTCTTATGTGAGGAATTATTATCACTTTGTTTATATTTATTATGCCACTTCTTTCATGACGGGTTAAACTTCTTTTGTCCATGATTTCCAAACTGCCTTCTCTGGCTAGTTTTATTATCATGTTTAGTGAACAAAAGTTTATCATGATTGTCACTTGCATTTGCTCTTCTTGACTTGATCCTTTCCTCAAAGGTTTTAAGTCTACCAGTAGTTTCATCTAGAGTCACAATATCTACATTTGTAAATTGCTCAATTGAAGCAACTATTTGAATAAATCTATCTGGCATAGAATTTAAGAGCTTTCTAACTAGTGTTGGTTGATCAAATATAAAATCATAACTAGTTGCTCTAGTGACAATACTTGATAATCTTGTAGTGAAAGAGTCAATTGTTTCATCCTCTTTCATTTGCATTCTATCAAACTCAGTTTTGATAGTTTGTAAACGTGCCTTTTGCACTTGGTCTATACCAACATGCCTTATCTTAAGTGTATCCCACACTTCTTTGGCACTTTTAGAGCTTGCAACTTGTATGATAAGTTTTTCAGGCAAAGCCTAAAACAAGTATGCAGTTGCAGCATTGTCCTTTTTAACATCTTCAACTGTATTAACAGTTGGTTCTATCATTTCCCATAAACCATTTGCCACTAAAATGGTTTTCATACGAATTGCCCACACAGTGTAATTCGTACATTTTAACATAGGACATTGGAAACTTGATGGACCAATTTCTTTGTAAGTAACAATAGTGTTAGGTGGTGTTTGTTTTTCTGCAAAAAAGCTTCTAAACCTCTTTTGTCTGCGCCCCGCAGACTACGGACAAATGAAGAGTGTTTGTTTTTCTGAAGACCTTTCATTAAAAAACGTCTGCGAAACCTCTTCAACATCTTCTTGAATCTTCAAACCTCTTCTATGTTTCTCCCTTCCATTCCCGCACCCCATCTCCGTCTCTCCACCACCAGCGAGCTGCTCCACCACCGCTGTTCCATTGCCGCTCCTCCACCGCCCTTAGTATTGTTATTATTATTATTGTTTGGTGGTGGGGTTGACATGGTAATTAAACTATTTTAATTCCAAAAAAAACAACTTTGATATAACAAATTTTAATTGTTCAGATCAATAGATGATTAGAAGTCAAATTCTAAAACACTATACAAGTAAAATAATCTTAAAGATGAATAAGAAATACTTACTTGATCAATTGGGTAGCCTCAGTCCAAAAAAATGTTTCTGTTTTGATCTTAAACAAAGACTTGAACGAATCAAAAAAAAAAAAGAAAACTCACGGTTCTTTTTTTTATAAATGAAACCAAGAATTTAATTTTAGCCATATGCCTTAATTAAATTCAATCAATGAAAACAGGTCGTTTTTGTTCTTTGTAAAAAAACAAAAAACAAAATTTCGATGTGAAAAACACCTTTTTTTGTCTCTTAATTGAACCAAAAAAAAAAACTTGGATTGTGCCCACTTGATTGGAATCCAAAGAACAACCTTTTGTTGAAATTGAATATTATAATACAAATAAACAGGCCTTATTGCCTACAGGAAAGAAACACAACCTTGCCTTTTGACTTTGACCAAAAAATGGGTCAAAATAGGACTTACGTCCGAAGGGCCTTGAGTGTAAACAATGAATCACAATTTGATTCAAAAATATTTGACCAAATAGTCAAAATACAAAAAAGTTATCGGCCCAAAAAAAAATCAAATACAAATTGATTTTATATTTTGACCAAAATAAGTCAAACTAAGATCCTATGTGTCTTGGCTTTAACACTGGAATCATATTTGCTTTGATTTTTGACCAAAAAGTCAAAAAATAAAGACTATTATTATTCAGTCCTCCCTTTTTCACTTGATTCGAAAAATCCAAAAAAAAAAAAAAAACAGAAAGAGAAAGAGAGGAAACAGAGAGCCTCAATTCTCTGTCAATTTCGACAAAACAAACACAAAGAATTAACCTTTTGTTAATTTGCAATCTTGTTGCCGACTAGAATCAAACGAGTGATTCAATTTTGACCCAAGATAGTCAAAAATAAGAGACTAGTAATCGGACTTGAATATCAAACAAAGAATCACAAAACTGATTCTGATTTTGACTGCTCAGATTTGTCAAAATAAAGATTCTATGTCTCTTGGCCTCAATATCAACACGGGAACCCAATTTCAGCCCTAGGCTTAGAATGGAGTTCCAAAAAAAAAATAAACCCTAAAACGTGAACCCACAGTGGTTCAGGCATTTTGATACTGAATTTGAATCCAAACGCAGGCTCAAACCCCCTTTTTGAATTCGAAATCTTTAACACGAAACACCCTCAGTGATGTCTTGTGATAACTGATAAGCCTTGATATCGGCAGGAACCATAAACAGGTTCTGATTTTGACCGAAAATAGTCAAAATAAAAAAAAATAAAAAAAAAAAGGTTAACGACCCTCTTTTGATTTCACCACAGAAATCTAAAAATTTTCAATACAAACACCCTCAGTGATGTTTTGTATAAGAGATTGATCGAGCAAGGTCGTTTAATTGATTCTAAAATCGATTTGAAAGGAAAGAACTTGAACCCACAGTGGTTCGGTTCTTTAAACGTCGATTATACACAACAAAGTCAAACATTTACCTAGATTTGCTCTCAAATCTGGATTCGTAAGTCACCCATAGTGATGATTACGTACGTTAATCTTCAACTTGCTTGCCTATGATGTTGTTAATCAGAAGAACACCAAAAACCCGGCACCTGGCTTTCATTTTCTTCTTCGAATGAACGAGCGACGAACAACACAAGACATGATCAATGATTTTGAAGAAACGTTGGCTCTGATGCCAAATGTTGTCCCAGATTGGTTTGAAGAACACAGAAAAAAAAACAAGACATTTCTATAGAACAAATGATTCAAATGAATTTACAGACATTTGATCTTGTATATATACTACCTATATTTACATATATAACCCTTCAAGTTCAAGGGATTTAACATACTAAACTAAATACATTATTGACACAAATGGACCCTATACTTTACTTTGGTAAATGATCAGGATTAACCCTTTCAATCATGATCTTCATAATATCTATGACATTTTAAAGCAAATAATTTAAAGTCAACCAAAAGCATGGAAGAACTGAGAATTTACTCACTGGAACAGAAACTATAAGCGGGTACAAGTTCTTCTCAGGAAAGTATGTCACTTGATGTGGAGTTGCCTTTAAAGGAATCTGTACAACCACAAATGAATTCCGTAGTTTGTAAGTCAAACAAAACATTTGACTTGATAGCAATACATAAAATTATACAACAAATCACCTTTTGCACTGGCCAATAATTGTCATATGATAGCAAAGATGGAAGTTGACAGATCTTCAGAGTACCCTATTAAAAAACATTCATGTCTTAAAAACATTAATTATCAGAAGATGGAATGAGATAATATGCTAACCTACCTGTGAAGTAACATAAATGAACCCATGGTTACAGTACATGTTATGAAGAACCGTGAAAGCAACAATTGGTCCATCACAAAGCTGTAAACAAACAGTGAAAGATAGTGAGGATTAAATTGTGTAACTGAGTTACAAAAGAAACAAAAATTGCATTTGTCAAGGCCCCCGTTTTTCTTATATGCAGATATTTTCAGGTTCAGGAAGGACAATAGAGTTGGCAAATGATTAAAAAATGATTTTGGAAGAAATCATGTAGCAAATTAAGATCTGTTTGAGCACATTTGATACTATATCCAAAAGTTGCAATTCTAAGAGTAGCTAATAATTATGGTTAACCTACTCTCTGCTCAAATAAAACTCAAAACAGCAACTAAGGCTGAGTTCCAAAAGCAAGAAAGAGTGAATCCTAAATTCCAGGCTAGATTTAAATGGACATTCCATCTTGGAACTACGTTCACTAACACCCCAGAACACCTTTACTATCAAAGAGGAAACTATATCAGCAAATGGTAAAAATCGGATAATAATTAACAAGACACCCTAAACTAAATTAAAACAACTCAAGAATATATAAAGGCATAATGCTTAACCCATCTCCTAATTTCATGTACCACCTCTCCACTTGAATTTTTAGTCTTTTCCTGTCTTACTGCCACCCATCAGCTGATGGGTCTGCCTGACCCATTAAGATGACTTTGAAGACTCTGACCCAGTTTTGGGATCATATCAATACTTCCAGACCAGAGACACGACTTGTCCCCAAGTCAAACTTGAAAATTTTGGGGCAGTACTTGCTGGCCGGTGTTATAAATCTATCGGGATTTCACTTTTCTGGCGAGTGTAGATCATTCTCTTCATTCAGAGCAGCATTGAGTCTCAATAGGTCATTAGGAGTTTATGCAGGCCACTAACTCCCAAATTAGCTTCCTTCAACTGAAGGTTGCATCAAGCAACAAGCCATTCAATTGTAGTCAGAGCTGTTTCACGGACCCAATGATGTGTGATAACATTCTGAGGCTGAAGGTTAATTCCCCAATCTTTTGTGATAGGTATATGAACGATGGGTGTATTGCTCAACTAATCTACACCCACCAGACTTGTGGGATTAGATGGTATCTTGAAATTGTTTTCTGAGTTTCAGTCTATCATTACTTGTTCAACTGTTTCCTTTGATTTTCTTTGGCATGTTTCTTGTCATCTTCTTCAAGAACATAGTTTTTAGGAACTCTTACAACTTCAGACATCGAACTGCCACCGTTATCGACCTCCATGACCAGATTTGTCAATGGATCTTGAGGTGCATCATCAAGTTCCTTATCATCCATCCAAACCTTGATCACATCAACATCATCCTTCAGGGCTACCATGAAATCTAATCGAGCCCCAATGGATGTTAATTGAGCTATGATAGCCTCTTCTTCGTGGTTTAAGTTAGAGGACTTCCAAGTCATATTTTCCTAATGTTTCCTTTCAAAAACAGCCTGATCCGTAAGGGCTAGCTACATCATCCTTCAAGCTTTCAAATGATTCCAACCGAGATACAATGGTTGCGAGTTGGGCAGCAATTGGATCGGGATTTGAACTTCCTCCTTCCAGTTGAGTAGCTTTCGACTACTAGGGATCCGGAAAGATCTTGTTATTCCCTTGTCAATCGGTTAAGATATTCTTTCGACATTCCTTCGAATAACGTCTATATATAAGTCGATGGATATTACATCTTGTTTGAAGGCACCAGTCAAGTTAAGAATTGATCGACTTGTTTAATTGTGAGGTACGAGAAAGGGATGGGGGCAATGAAGTAGGTGAAGTGGCTCTAGGCATTTGATTAGGACAATGCACAATTGCACACATTTTGAACCTTTTGGTATGTATTGCCCCCTAACTATAGATCAGATCCGACAGACGAAAAAGAAAATTCCGCACCGTTGCTGAGTCGTCAGACTTATCCACCAAGAGGGTGTTTGTTTTTTGAAAAAACGTCTGCGAAGGTCTGCGAAAGCTCTTTTGTTTGCACCTCGCAGACCAAGGAAAGATGTAGGGTGTTTGTTTTCTCGCAGACATTTCATTAAAAAACGTCTGCGAGACCTCTTCTTGGAGAAGACATGGACCAACATCTTCAAACATCTTCTAACCTCTTCTCATTTCTCACCCCCATCTCATGCTCATCGATCGCCCCTCATCTCCTGCTCACCACCGGCAGCCCCCCACCGTCGTCGCCTCCCACCGCCGGTCTCCTCCACAGCCGGCTCCCCCACCGCCGTCGCCTCCCACCGCCATCGCCCCCACCGGTTCGATCTAGGGTTCGCCCCTTTTCAGTTGCGCCTCCCACCGCCGTCGCCCCCACCGGTTCGATCTAGGGTTCGCCCCTTTTCAGTCGCGCCTCCCACCGCCGTCGCCCCCACCGGTTCGTTCTAGGGTTCGCCCTCCTCGACGGTTCATCCTCTCGATCTACGGTTCATCCTCTCGACGGTCGACAGTCGGTGGAGGGGGACGATCGGAGGTGATGGTGACAGTGGTGGACGATCGGAGGTGATGGCTGGTGATCGGAGCAGACGGTGGGTTGGGGGACGGTGGGTTGGGTTTTCATATGAAGAGGTTTTCTTGTTTGAAGACGTTTTTGGAAAACAAACACCCTCAAAACCTCTTCTTGCAGAGGTTTGGTCCAGCTCTTCTGCAAAAGAGGTTTGCAGATGTGGTCCGCAGACTGCAGATGTTTTACCTCTTCAAAAACAAACAGCACCCAAGGGATTCGAGGAATTTATATGGATTGCGTTGGGGGAAATCTACCAAAACTAGGCAAATAGATAGACTCATTTCCCGCTGGTAAGGGAGAGCAAGAAAGATCAAAATTCTTGTTTTTTAACCAGCGCCCCCTTGGGTATGCAGGTACTAAGAGTCCTCTCACCACTAGGCATTTGATTAGGACATTGCACAATGCTCCGAACACTTTGTCGCATCTCTTCGATACGAATACAGTAAAGATCATAGCGATATCCTCTGGTACCTACTGGTACGTCAGGATCTGATTGGTCATGAACATCGTAAGGTGCTGCTCTTCGCAAATCTTAGCATACCCATGGTTGGGACAGGTTGGCCCACCACTTCACTTTCACTTAGGCCTAGGTCAAGTCAGTGTGTACTCCAAGTAGAGGATGCCATTGACCCATCATGTGTGACTGTGTGTTTCCCGGAAATGGAACCAAATGAAAGAAGCCAAAAACCAACAAGAACAAAATGATAATTTTGACAATAAAGTCGGCCTGATTCAAAAGGAGCAACTCTCCAAACATGGTAAAACTTGGATAATAATTAACAAGACACCCCAAAATAAATTAAAACAAGAATATATAAAGTTTAACCCATCCTAAGTTACTCGGCAATTCTGCCTTACTCCCCCATATCCTAATTTCATGCAACGCCTCTCCACTTAGTCTTTCCCTGCCTTACCGCCACCTAGCAGCTGATGGGTCTGTCCAACCCATTCAGATGACTCCAACCCAATTTCGGGATTGTATCAATATCACATAAAAATGACTATTTTTTAGACTAACAATGATGAGTTTGCTTTAATCATCTGTTGATTTGATAAATGAATGCTAAAAGTAACGAGGTGATTCGTCAGTGTTGGTTTATAAAACAGATGGCTTCGTGTAATATTATATTTGCTAATTTTTTTATTCTTGTATTGTTTAAACTGATGTATCTGCCAATAAAAGTTTCCACTTGGATATATTTTAACTCCAGGCTCCAACAAATCAAATGCCCTGACCCGTGGTGCATTTACATGCTTACTCTGTGACCAAGTTTGATATTTAGTTATTTAATAGATAAACTTGATAATGTCATTTTAAATTAACTTTAAGCCAATAAGTTTAATTGGAGAGACGATTAAACCATGCTCTTGGAGCTTGTTTGAGCCCGTAGAGTGACTTATGTAGGAGACACACGTGATCCGGTTTCTGTGGGTCAACGAAACCTGGTGGTTGGCTAAGATAAACAGTCTATGTAAGATCCCCGTGCAAGAAGGCATTTTGAACATCTAATTGCTGAAGGGACCAGCCCCTTGTAATTGCTAGTGACAAAACAACCCGAATTGTTGTAGACTTAACAATCGGACTAAACGTGTCATTATAGTCAATGCCCGGTTGTTGATGGAACCCCTTCGCAACGAGACGCGCTTTGTAACGCGTGACAGCCCCGTGTTGATCCTTTTTAATTTTATAGACCCATTTACAATCAACAATATTGGTGCCTGGGACTCGAGGAACCAAAGACCATGTGCCATTTCTCATAAGAGCAGAATACCAGCAGCCATGGCAGCTTGCCAACAAGGATTCCTGTTAGCAATGGTAAAAGAAGTTGGTTCGTTATCCGAGAAAGAGGAGGTGTGAAAAGAAGATGGAGTATAACGCTCGGGCTATTTAGGATTGGGACGAAGATTTGATGGACGGGGACGAAATGGTGGAGGTGGTGGTGGTGGAGTTTTAGAGGAGGTGGAGGGGTTAGTAGAGGCTGATGTGGAGGATGGGATTGATGTGTGGGTGGTGGAAGGGGTGGTTGGAGAGTCTGGTGGTGTGGGTGGACCTGAGGTTGGAGTTGGGTCAATGTGGAGATTAGGAGAAAGTGGTGAAGTTTGGACTGATGAAGTGGAGGGTGACTTGTGGGTATAGGGTAAGAGGAGAAATATGGTGGAGTTGGTGCTGGTGGAAACTGTGTTTGGGAGACAGCAAATGGAAAGACAGATTCGTTAAAGCGAACATGCCTGGCAACGTACATCCAACCAGAAATGGGATCAAAACACCGATACCCATGGTGTGCGGTGCTGTAGCCCAGAAAAACACAAGGAAGGGATCTAAAATCCATCTTATGTTTGTTGTAGGCTCGTAGATGAGGGAAACACTGACATCCGAAAACCCGAAGGAATGAGTAATCAGGTTTGCGATAAAAGATGTGTTCGAAGGGTGAAAGACTGCCATTGGTGCGAGAGGGCATACGGTTAATTAAATATACCGCAGTGTCAAACACAAAATGCCAGAAACGTTGTGGAACTTTAGATTGAGCGAGTAAGCCAAGACCGGTTTCAACCATGTGTCGATGTCGACGTTCGACAAGACCATTTTGTTCACTAGTGTGTGGACACGAGAGTCGATGGACTATACCAAGAGAAGTGAAAAATGGCGACAGCTTACGAAATTCACCTCCCCAATTAGTCTGTACAGATTTTAACTTTGTGTTGAATTGGCGTTCAACCATGAGTAAGAAATGCTTGAACGTATCAAAGACATCTGATTATCATTTAAGAGGAAAGAACCACATAAATTTAGAATAATGATCAGCACACAATAAAAATTAAGAGTGGTCATCACACGAAGAAACAAGGGTTGGACCCCATACATCACACACAATTAAATCCAAAATATGAGAACTTTTATAATCAGACAAAGGTAAATGTAGCTTGGAGGATTTTCCAATAACACAAGAATCACAAACAGAACCAAACTTTTTATTAGAAACAGGTAAACAAAATTTAGAGATCATTGACTGCAAAAGCTATGTATATGTAACTTTATATGTTAACTTGGTCTAAGTGATTAAAAGCTATTTTGACGCTCGCTCTCCGTACAATTAACTCTGAAACGCAAACGCAAACGGTAACCTAGAACCACCACCATCGCCGGCCGTCGTTAGCGCCACCACCGCCGACCAAAGCCCATCCACCTCTGTCTCTTCTCTTCGCGACGTTTCACGATTACGGTAAGCTCTCTCTCTCTCCCCGCTGCTCTCTTCTCGCACCCCTCTGCTCGTCTTCTTCTCCCATCTTCTCAACCCTACCCAACCCTCTCTAGCCGGCCGGCTGGGAAAACAAACGAGACTCTAAACCTTTAAACCCCACCCCCCAACCACTAAAGACTGAAACCCTAACCCGCCGGTCGAACACCATCGCTGAAACTAAAAATACCACCAATACCACCAACTACCACCGCAACCACTGAGACTACCACCTCCCGCAACCACTGAAACTATCCCCTCCACCCCCCCCCCCCCCCCACCCCCAACTGCTGCAGACAGCCGGCACCACCACCACAGCCGACTACTCAACTGCATTTACACCAAACCTTGTTCCCTTCCTTTCTGGTTGACCCACTACCCACTGCACCCTGCCTTCCTTTTCCTTCTTTTGCTGTTTGGGACTTTTGCAGGTTAAACGAGAACGGAAACGGATCAGACGTCACGCTCGAAGTGGGGGAAACGCTGTGAGATTGTTCCTATTCCTTTTCCTTTATACTAGAGTCTAATTTTCTGATTCTTATAGAAGAAGTAGCTGCCTGTTGCCAATTAGTGGCGTCGTCTAACTCATTATATGTGACTTTATATGCATTGTGAACATTGTGAGCTCTGTTTGAAACTAGTGTGTCTAACTATTGCTTTATTGTTTGCTGGATTTGTGGTATTTGTTTACAGGCATTGGGAGGTTCTGGGATACTTGTGTGACCTTGGGATATAGTATGTGTGCTGATCAGTTCTTGTTGACATTTTTGTGTGTATCATTGACCTCGTGCTGAGACTTGTATCTTTGAGCTTTGGTCTTTGATCTTTGACTTGACAGCATAGACGGGAGAGCACAGTATGATACGTTGAGATCATGTCCAAGGAGGAGTGGGGCGGGTAGAGGGAATAATATGACTGGTGATATTTTGCGCATAGGATCATGGAACATCGGAACCCTTACTGGAAGAGTTTTGGAACTGATGGATGCACTCAGAAGGCGCAAAGTCAAAGTGGCATGCCTGCAGGAGACAAGGTGGAAGGGAACAAAAGGAGCGGAATATAATGGATACAAGTTGTGGCACTCAGGATCCAATGGAGTAAAGAATGGAGTGGGATTCTTAGTTAGTAGAGAACTCCAGGACCAGGTGGTGGAAGTAAGAAGATACAACGATCGAATCATGATGCTGAGGATGGTGATAGGAGAGGAGGCGATTGCAGTAGTGAATGCCTACGCACCACATGTTGGGCTAGGAGAGAACGAAAGGAGAGAATTTTGGGAGTGCATGGATGCAGCTATGAGAAACATTCCAAGAGATGAGAAGGTCTGTATAGGAGGAGACTTCAATGGCCACATTGGGAAGGAGGAAGACGGGCTCCCCAGGACACATGGGTGTTTTGGTTTTGGTTTTGGATCCCGGAACGAGGGTGGGGTCACACTTTTAGAGTTTACGGTGGCTCATGACCTAGGCATCATAAACTCTTTTTTTAAGAAGAGAGATTCACATTTGATCACGTTCAGCAGTGGAGGACGGGACACCCAGATTGACTACCTCATGATGAGAAGAAACGATCGTGGAAGATGGTGGGACTACAAGGTATTTCTGGGAGAAACGGCGGTGTGACAACATAAACTCTTGGCAATGGATATTGTAATGCGGAAGAGGCAAGTAAATGGGAAGAAGAAGAACCCTCAGATAAAGTGGGGTGCCCTGAAGGGAGACAAAATACCGTTGTTCAGTAGCAAGGTTCTCGAAGGGACCCATATCAGTATATGCTAAGACACAAATCAATTATGGGATGAAATGGCCGCAAAGGTGACTAAAGCAGCAAAGGAGACACTTGGGATGACAACGGGTAACAGAAGTGGGCAGAAGGAGTCTTGGTGGTGGAACGACGAGGTGCAGCTCAAGGTTAGAGAAAAACAACAAAGTTTCAGGGAGTTTGCCAAATGCACGGAAACCACAGAGAGGGCACGACTGAAGACGAGGTACAAAGAGGCCAAGCGTGAGGCAAAGAAAACAGTTTTCGAAGCAAAAAGCAAAGCTTACATAGAGATGTATAAACGCCTTGAAACTAAAGAGGGAGAGCATGCTATGTTCAAGATCGCAAAGGCTAGGGAGAGGAAGAGGCAGGACCTGGAAGTAGTGAAATTCAGAAAGAGAGATGATGGGCGCGTTTTAGTAAAAGAGAATGAAATTAAAGACAGATGGCAGACATATTTCCACAACCTTTTCAACAAGAGCAACTATCAAGAAAAAGATGGAGGGAACACAACGAACACAGTAATAACTCGAAACAACTGCTATTGTAGACGCATCACCAAAGAAGAAGTTTTTACAGCTCTCAAGACGATGGGAAGGAGGAAAGCGGTGGGACCCGACGATATTCCCATTGAGGTATGGAAATGTTTGGGGGGACGAAGGATTGAGGTGGTTGACAATGTTGTTCAACACTATACTCAAAACTGGTAACATGCCAAACCAGTGGAGAAGTAGTATTTTAACTCCCCTGTACAAGAACAAAGGAGACGCCCAATGTTGCGATAATTACAGGGGGATTAAGTTGTTGAGCCATACTATGAAACTCTAGGAAAGGGTGATCGAGACAAGATTGAGAAGAGAAACCCAAGTTACGGCAAATCAATTTGGATTTATGCCAGGAAGATCGACAACGGAGGCAATACACATTTTGCAGAGATTAATGGAGAAATATAGGGAGAAGAGAAAGGACTTGCAGGTATTCATCGATCTTGAGAAGGCGTATGATAGCGTACCACGACAGGTGATTTGGGATAGCTTGGAGAGCAGAAGCATCCCTTAGAGGTATATTGAGGTCATCAAAGATATGTATGCAAATGCTAAAACTAGTGTCAGAGCACCGGTGGGAGATACAGACTTCTTCTCGGTGGAGGTGGGACTACACCAAGGATCGGCATTAAGTCCCTTCCTTTTTGCGGTAATTCTGGATGAACTGTCGCGGTCTATCCAGGCTCATATCCCTTGGTGTATGCTTTTCGCGGATGACATTGTTTTAGTGGCAGAAACGAAAGAGGAGCTAAATGTCCGTTTAGAAGAGTGGCGAACCGCATTAGAGCAACGAGGCTTACGCATAAGTAGGACAAAAACGGAGTACCTTCATTGACAGTTTAGCGAGGCAAACGAGGAAGATGAAGATGCTCAGGTGACTATTGGAGACCAAGAGGTGCCAAAGACGACAAAGTTCAAGTACCTAGGATCGTTTATACAAGGCGATGGGGACATTGACAGCGACGTAGCTCACCGGGTTCAGGCAGGTTGGAAAAAGTGGAGAGCAGCAACGAGCATTATATGTGACAAGAAGTTCCCAGAAAAACTCAAAGGTAAATTTTACAGAGTGGCGATCAGGCCAGCCATGATGTACGGCACAGATTGTTGGCCAATGAAGAAGATCAAAGTGAGGAAGCTAGAGACAGCAGAAATGAGGATGCTGAGATGGATGTGCGGCCACACAAGGCTTGATCGGATAAGGAACGAAGTCTTCCGGGAAAAATTACAGGTGGCAAACATCTCGGAAAAGATTAGGGAAGGACGATTAAGATGGTTTGGGCATGTGAAGAGAAGAAGCCAGTTGGCACCTGTTCGTAAAGTAGAACTTCTCACGGTGGAGTGGTAAAGGGGAAGGGGACGACCGAGGTTGACATGGGATGAGCAGATTCGCCAGGATTTCACAGAGCTACACCTCTCTGAGGACATGATCTATGATAGGAGTATGTGGAGACGTAGAATAAAGGTGCAAGATACATAGAGCCTTTCCTAGGTTCCTCCAGGTAGGGGTAGTGGGTTGTTGCTATATCTTTACTGGTTTTGAGATATATGATATGAGATTATATGTGTTATATGCATGCTTGCGGGATAGGGGTTGTTAGCGTTATCTGTTAGGTGTGGTGTGTGCCTTTGGTTTATGTTATGATCTTTCCTGCTAGTTGATTGCTTGTTTTGATTGCTTGTTTTAATGGCATAATGGGTTTTGGGGTTGGTTTCTCTGCTAGTTAGTTTTGTGTTGGCTCGATGACTTATGTAGTTAGGGCTTAGCTGCTTACCTGTTTACATTTAAAACGATGGTGCTTCATGTGTATGCTTTTGCTTTTGGTTACGTGTCTTCAAAAAAAATAAATAAAAAAAAAAGTTTTTTCGGGATCTTTGAGTCAGGGGACTCTTACGAAGCAGCCTCTCTATTCTACTTGTAGATAGGGGTAAGGTGTGTCTCTATTTTTCCCCTCCCAGACCCCACTCTAAGTGGGATTTTACTGGGTACGTGTTGTTGACTGCAAAAGCTGCGAATGTGGATGACCAAGTCGTTGATGCCATGTGTGTGGTGAAGCACGGACGGATGAGAAAGCAACTTTGGAAACTAGTTTAACTTGAGGAAGAGTAATGGAGTAGAGCCCATCATTTCTTGGACCCGTGAGGAGGGTAGTGCGTGTAAATTTGTCCTTCACAACAAAAAAGGCAGAGTGAAATTCAAAGAACACATCATTATCATGACAAAATTTTTGAACAGAAAGAATGTTCCTTTTTATTTTAGGAACATGAAGAATATCAATTAAAGAAAAGGTTTTATTAGGAGAAAAGAACCGTTTTGAACCAATGTGAAGAATTGGAAGAGCAGTACCATTGCCAACATGAAGGTTATCCTCGCCATAATAGGGTTCAGCATACTCAAACCCCGAGAGATCTGGAGTAGCATGATTTGTGGATCCTGTGTCAGGAAGCCAAGATGAAGATGATGCCTGAGACCGAGAATCAGCATAGTTGGCAGGCGGTTGGCGTCTCTTAATAGTAGCAGGATCTCGGTTTGTGCATTGTGAGGGGATGTGACCAATACCACATCTGTTGCAGGTGCCAAAAACAGTATTTTGTGTTGAAGCCCATGAGAATTGACTCCTGTTTGAACTACCTGTGTTGCGAGTGTTAGAGGAACTGCGACCCCGACAATTGTGGAAGTTACGGCTGCGACCCATACCACCCCGGTTGGTGTAAAAAGCTTGAGCTGTGGCTGCTTTTGTAGGCTGATCGTGAAGGCCAAGTTGTCCCAGAAGCTGCTGAATGTCCTGAACAGTGGCTGGTTGGGCAGAGGCAGAAGCCACAACCCCATTCGAAGGCAAGTTAGCGGTTGCCATAAATGCTTGAGTGGTGGGGACAAATGGCAGAGACATCCTGATCATGTAATCATGATCTGCCAAGAGACCATGCAGTTCGGTAAAGGCTGTGGCATGTTGTCGGGACAGAATATTTGATTTGAGACAGTTGTATTCGTCTCGGAGTCCTGCAACAACAACCATAACAATGTATTTGTCTTTCATAGGCTCCCCAATATTTGCTAGGGCAGTAGCATACTCTTGGGCGCGGGTCAGATAAGCCGAGGCTGTTTCATCAGCTTTCATCTCAATCCTCAACAGTTGACCTTTGAGTGTGTATTCACGAGATGCAGTGGGGGGCGTAAGCACGTTCTAATGATAAACAGAGATCGCGAGATGTAGAGTTGCCTGGAACATGCTGAAAAGAGGCTTCAGATATTGTCGATAGGATTATCATACGAACATGAGCATCATTCAACAGCCATGTGGTAAAATTAGGATTCAGTTGTGATGGTGGAATAGCATCCTTGTTAGACTAGCCAACAGTAGCGATGGTTGCAGGTGGACATGGTATTGTACCGTCAATATAGCCAAAAAGATTGTTGGTGATCAGGAAAGGTTCAAGCATGGTTTTCCAGTAACCATAGTTTGTGGGAGAAAGCTTGAATCCAAACTTGTGAGAGTTGTGGGTTGTTTTGTCAACCTGAGAAATTGAAGCAAGGAGAGCCATGTGGGTGTGAGAAGAGCCGGTCGTAGATGACGGAAGTGGGTGTTGATCAGGAGCCGATTGGAGATGACGGCTGAGAAATTCCCGATCGTAGATGACGGCGGACAGTATCACTGCTCTGATACCAAGTTGAATGTAATTGTGTTGTAATAAACCGGTACCAGTCTTTTTATTATTATTATATCATATAATTTGAGAATACAAGAGAATATATAGGCTTAGATCTAGAAGATGTAAAGCCTTTAGGATAGACAAACAGACTCAACATTAATACATACTTTATGATAATTATGAACTGTTTAATATGACTAATAGTGATACACAACTACAGAAAGGAACCTAACTCGATCATATGCATCTTGAGCCACATTTTGGCCAGTTATTCAGCCTGCCTAACATACGCCCAATCTTGCCAAATTTACAAATAACATATGGAAGCGATTTTGAACTATAAGAGAGAATGACCTGTGGATGTATTCGAATACGCTCTCTGAACTTCATAAACCAGGCAGGCCTTGAACCCGATAGGAAGCAACCCGGGAAACCACCAACATTTTTAAACATTGTTATTCGAGAAACACGGTTTTCTGTTGACATCTCTTCTCTTGTGTATGTATCCAAAGAAACACGTGAAAATCTTAAATTTTTAAGCCTTGAAGCACTGGGGTTTGAAGAACTTTGGCCATTAACTGGTTGACTTTTAGAAGTGTTTTCTGAACCTTCATACATGTAAGCATGATAACAAAGAATGGTACCATCAGTCAATATTCCAAAAAGAAATGGGCGGCTATTCTCTCCATGCCACCTATGCATAGCCAATTCAATGACCTTCATGTTCTGACTACTATCATTGTTATTGCTTTGAGATAATTTTTGAGAATCATAAGAAGATTCTTGGAATAAGTTGTCTCCAATAAATGCTCTTCCTGACACAAAGCTATCCACCGAAAAAACACAACAGAAATTCAGGACATCGTATATTTCAAGGGTCCCACTTTCGTAACAAATCACACAGTAGACATCACCCTGATCAGGTGTACCATCAGGTCCTTCAATTGCTTCACCGACACCAGTCAAAAGCCAGGCATCAGTACTTGTTTTTCTAAGCCATGGTTCTGTTCCTCTATCATGATAAAGTGTACAGGCGGTTATTAATTTCTTAGAGGTCTGAAATGCTGCTAAATTGTTGATGCTCATGGTGCATGTGGAGGGGTCTGCAAGTATGAAGAGCATACATTGTGAAAGAGAGCTGACAATTGGTTTAAGAACAAAGAAAAAGTCCAACACAAGATACATAGAGCTTGCATAGAACCAAGAAAAATACTACAGAGAAAACATTGATATATAGTTAAAGCAAATAAAAGCAGTAAAAATAAAAATAGCAAGTGTTACAATTTATTAGCTAACATGCATCGCACATAAACATCCGCTTCATTAAGCATCCCAAAAAATAACATCCAGCAACAGGATGTAAGGTAAATCATAAAATTTGAATATAGAACACCTCGACCCCTGCAAAGTAAGGAGTCTTGGTGCATGTGATTCTCCTTTATCTGAATGAACACAAATTTGTATAATTAAGAGGTATATCACAATTTTAAATATGCAACTATTTTGATGCATCGACTTACTACTACAATTTGAAGTATACGATACTTTGAAGCATTGACACATTCACACATACATGCTTGTACAAACAATACATGCTTAACTAGCCCAAGTAAATCTTACCAAAATAATATTTTACAATGGTTACTATACGTAGCAAAATTGGCGAGTTCACGAGGTGGGGTAATGATTATATGAGCTCAAATTAAAAGGAATTAAGAGGTAATCCTGTTGGTCATTAGTATCAGAATGACCCACACCAACCCTTTTACCCGCATTTTTATGTTCCATAAATAATTAATATATTAGATAAAAAGATGATGTTTATGGTGTAAATCATTAATGATTTTTATTGAATAAAGAAGCCTTTTAAATAGGGAGTAATACATCAGTAAAATAGGAAAAGATAAACATGATTAATTCAATAATAATAATGTAAGTCTAATACTAAAATAAAGCCAATATTTTTGGCCACACCCCATCAGTTTGAGCACAAATAACAGACGCTCAAGCTGGAACGAAACCATTCAAACATCTATCTTGAGAGGCCCTTTGTAAAAGCATCTGCGTATTGAAATGATGATGGCACATGAAGAACTCGGATATGACCCACTTGAACTTTAATGGGGACAAAATGGTTATCAATTTCAATGTACTTGGTCCGCCGATGATGTACCCACTTGATGGACAAATAAACTGCGGACGCATTATCACAATGAATTACTGAAGCCTGTCGTAGAGGGGTATGGAGTTCGAGTAGGGCTGTTCAAAAGCTTGTGGCTTGATTTAGTGTATGTGTGTGTGTGTATATATATATATAATACACATATAATGTTAAATATTATGTTTGTAAAAAATATATATTATGTATAATATATATATATATATATACACTAAGTTAAAGCCTGCTAAATATTTGAATTTTAAAATGTTTTGTTTAAAATAGCATACCATATATTTTTTAAAGACGTTTTATAAAAAAGTAAAGAATTGATTTATAATGTAATCATATTATCTACCGTATTTAATAAAATCATTAATATTTAATAAGAGAGAAATGATGAAAAAATCAAAATTTAATTAAAAGTTGACGTGCAAATATTTGTAAGAAATAGAGGCGGGTTAGGTGATGCAAGCTTCATTTACAGTTTTCCGGCTTTATTCGAGCTTCAAAAAAAAAAGGCTTGTGAATTAGAGGAAGATAAAAAAACAAGATAGCTCAAGGCTCGAGGTTTTTTACAAGCTCAAGCTTGAGCTCGAATTTTGGGCTCAAAAGAAGTTTCTACTCGGCTCGAAAATCCACGAGCAGAGCTGGAGCCAAGTCTGGCTCGACTCAGCTCGATTATAGCCCTAAGTTTGAGTAACAAGTTTTGTAGTCATGTAGTTTATGCGACGTCATTGACGACTCCCATGTATCCGGCTTCTATACTTGATCTAGACATTCTAGATTGCCTTTTAGAAGACCATGAGATAAGATTGTCTACCAGAAAGACACAATAACTGGATGTAGAGCGCCTTGAGTCTAAACAACCACCCCAGTCAACATCTAAATAAGCTACCAATGAATGAGAGGTTGTCTTGACAAGTCGAATACCATAGTCAATGGGACCTTGAAGATATCTGATGATACGTTTCAGGAAACCAAATGAGGGTCCCTTGGTTCATGCATAAACAATCAAACTTATTGGACATCATATGAAATGTTTGGGCTAGCGCTGGTGAGATACTACATAGCACCAGCAAGGCTTCGATATAGTGTAGGATCAAAAAATAGGGAACCTTTCATAGCACTTAGTTTAGATGACAAATCAACCGGTGGTGTGCAAGGTTTGCAAGATGTCATGGATGCACGACTAACAATATCTTTGGCATATTGAGCTTCATACAGAATAAGACCATTCGGTTGTTGAGTTACGATTACGCCCAGAAAATGTAGTATTCCTAGATCAGTCATGGCAAACTCTCAAGAGAATGTGAGAATAATATTATGCAAAAGAGCATCATTTGAGGATGTAAGAACGACGTCATCGACATATAGAAGCAAGTATGGAATATTATAAGCATCCTGATTATATATGAATAAGGAATTGTCACATGTGAGGTAATAAAGGTAGCAAATCAGGTGTACCACACACGCGGAGCCCGTTTAAGACTATAAAGAGTTCAAGTGACATACGTGATTAGGGACCTGTGTATCAACAAAACCGGGTGGTTGGTGACATACGTTTAAGAATCACACTGTTTTTCGGGTTTTTGGGGTCGGATAATATATTTTGAAATTCAGACCGGGTCAGGTTTCGGATAGACCAAAAAAAAATTCAAATCCGAATAACCCAATTCGAAGAACCTGAATAACTCGCTATCTAACCCGATGAACACCCCTATCAGGGTTTACTAGCAGAAACATGTTTGCCAAAACCTAGCAGTCACCATTGTTCCAGTAAGATCCATTGTTGCCACCATCAGCCGTAGCCAGGTCTCACCGAAACACATAAACAAAAAAAAATGTCTTTACGTTCCAAGATCCAGGTTGTTTCCTCGTGCTTAGCTTGCTCGGGAATATTATATTGATTATGTTCTTATTTGTGATTATCGTAATCGAGAGGATATGTTAATGCAACACCTAAGGGCATCTTTGTGTATCTAGCTCTATATATAGAGGCATATGTGACCCTATTATACACAATCAATATGCAATACTCTTCATGGTTTAAGTAAAATTGATATTAAAATATACTGTATGTCTGCCCAAGGTTGAGACACTAAATGCAATCTTATCAGAAACTCCTGCTTAATCAATGTCACAATTTTAGGCTAACCTTACTAACTCGTTTAGCAGGGAATATTCACTACATAGACATAAAACACGAACCATATGAATCAATATAATTGGTGGATTGAAGAAAGTGAAAGGAGAGAACTGGCATAATCAACGTACCTCCAACAAGAAGCTGAATACTTCCATCAGTCATCATCAATAATACATAAGGATCAGCAATGGAGACAGATGACACGGTCATAGAAGCTTCAGAATTTGCAGCTCGAAAGCTTAAATCTTGAGTCATGAAAGCACCATCAAGAATTCGAGCTCCACGGGGGTACACTTGTATCACTCGCCTCCTAATCAAAACGCAACAAACTTGGTAAAAGTGTTCCAATAAACATGAATTAAAGGAGATAACAAACAAAGATCCAAACGACTAATAACGCAATACATAATTCGATAGATGTATGTGCTATGTCTGTGCCTATACACACACACACACAAAAATATATATATGTATATGTATATGTATATGTATATGTATATGTATATGTATATGTATATGTATATGTATATGTATATGTATATGTATATGTATATGTATATGTATATGTATATGTATATGTATATGTATATGTATATGTATATGTATATGTATATGTATATGTATATGTATATGTATATGTATATGTATATGTATATGTATATGTATATGTATATGTATATGTATATGTATATGTATATGTATATGTATATTGGTAAGATTATTAACATAATAGTGAGAAAGCATAGCTTATTCAATCTTCACCTTCCAAAAAGATTCCCAACATAAATGGTCCTTCCTTGAACAAAATAATCCACATTTTCTGTCACCTCTTCAAGATTACTTACTGTTTGTAACACCTGCACACAGTAGAAACAACATCAGTCTCTAGGAGCTTAGGAAGAACAATTACATATCAAACATGCAAGCATTTAACAGCCATATGCCTCCAAAATTTTGTTAGACAATTGGCTCAAAGAACAAAACCAAAGAACACTTTAAGCAATCATCACCAATTGTTACATTGTGAAACTCAAAATGAAAAGAAAATGACTAGCACATTATAGCTCAATCCTACCAGGCGTATTAGCTATTTACAAGGAAAAGTAACTCCTAAAAATGAAAGAAAACCAAAAATGATATGCTTAAATCAAGCATTGCTTGATTTATGCTTAGACCTTGACCTTGACTTAATTAATTAACTTTAACAGCCTTGACTTTGCCTGCACAATTATTGACAGCATGATTATGGAAATTAAACTTGTCAATTTCGACCTACAAACTTTGATTAGAGACATCAAATATGCATAGCTTCTATAGCCATACTGTTGATTATGATTTCTTATATACTTTACATTAGAAACTGTACGCTTATTTAGCATTGTGAAATTCTTTATAAGGGTGTTCTTGTGCTGGATACCAGATTACCATCCATTTAGATTAAAAAGAATAAAGCAACCATAAAAAATAACATATAATTTCTGGAGTAACACGTATCATAAATACCATGGTCCGGTTTTCCAAACTGATAATCAAATATGCATGATACTCGTCATCTTCAGAAGCTGTTTTTGAATGATCAGCTTGATTGCGTGAACTTTTGTGGTAGACAGTCCAAAGCCCTTTACAGCCTGGTATAGCTTCCTATGAAATACAAATGTTGAGATGAATTTGAAGTATAATAAAAATAAAAGATATAACTAAACTCCAACAAGCTGTTAAAGAGAATTACATAAATAGACATACTTGAGTGATAATTTCTGGACGAATAGATCGCTGAAACACGCAGACAGAACCATTCTTTCCATGGCCAGAACAACATACCTGAAGACAGTTCATATATGATTAACAAATATCAATTAAATAATGTAGACCTCAAAGTATTTGATGTATTAATCGCAAAAAAAAAAAATAAATAAATAATTGCAGTTATTATGCATACAATTTACATGGCAACTAAAGTGGTCAAGCCGTAGAAAGAGACAACTTACAAGTTCAAAATTACTTTGTTTGGCAACACCTGTTGCATTTGTATCGGTATTCATACGTAAACCATAAGAGAAGTCCTTCAAAGGGCCAACATTAATCAGAGAGTCCCTCACGGTAAATGAGAACGTTTTCTAAATTGTTTAGAAAAGAAAGAGAAAAGATTAATTATAATAATTCGATTAATAGATCTTCCTAGCAATTATGTGATAAAGCATGGTACTTGTAATTGAAAATCAGTTTAACATGAACTGAAAATGTAGAAAAGGAACCTCCAGGGAAGTGGTAGAGTGGTTAAAGTGATGAAGGGACAACCTAGATGTCTCAATATCAAAACCCACTAAGCCTATTTTTCCTTGAAGGCCACCCGCTGATGGTCGCAATAAAAAATAAAATAAATGTAGAAAAGGATTGACCTGGGATGATTGTGCATTGTTGAGATCCGAACCATACAATGAAAGTTCATCATCATTTACCATATCTTGCAAAGCATCAGAAGAAGATCTTCTCAGTCGTTTAGCTGATGGAAGATCACCTTCAATATCACCAACCTTTAAAGGCACAAAATGCAAATTGTTTATTTAAATGAGTTTTAATGTGTCTTTTATTACTTTGAGCAATATTTGCATCAATTTTCTAGTTTAAAAAAACATGTTTTCTAGCTTATTATACAACACAAAAACAGTAAGTTTAATTAAGAAAGACAAATAACATTGAAACTCTGTAATCTGGAAAACCATGTTATCTTCGATTTTAAATAACATAGAAACTGCTGGCATAGTGAACTAATGTAGAGATACATAATATTAACATTATATAAGCATTTTGCCTTTTCTACTTTAAGCAACATTATACACATAACAATCTCCAACAGCGGTGACCAATTGCTTTCGGTTGGTTTTTCAAACGAAGAATAGGTTTTATATTAAATATTTTGTTTCTTACTTCTGGTTATTATGTTGCTTTGGTTTAGTGGTAGGATGCTGCAACATTGATTTCAGCAGTCATGAGTTTGAGGTAGGTTTCTTGCCAAATTTTGTTTTCTTTTTTCCTTTTTTTACTTTTGGCATTTTCTTATATTTGGGACTTCTTCGAAACAGCATCTATATCCCACAACTAAGACAGGGTAAGGTTTGTCTTATATTTGGTATTTTCTTATATTTGGGACTTCTTCGGACTATATGTGTTTGTGTATATACAAATATAGAAATATGTATATATATGTGTATGTGTATCGATTAAGTTCATGACTTATCTGTCATTCAAAAAAATACATTTGAACTTGGTGTAACTAGTTCGCCTTGAACTATAAAAGGTTTGATTTGATTCGATTTTATTTTTAATGGGATCAAAAGCCCAAACCGTACCCCAAACTGGAACCAAACCGTTGATAAGTGTTCAGGCTTTATTTTGAACGGTTCGGTTTTGGTTTTCATTACTCAAAAAACGTTGTTAATGGTTTGGTTTGCGGTTCCACCTAAAAACCAGACCGTAAACACCCATATATACCACAACATAGGTTGAATTTTAAAATTTTTTTCCTTTTGAGTTTTTTCATATATTTTTAATATTTTTATACTAAATAACTTTTATTATAAATTTTATATCTTAGCAAATGACAAAATTTATTTGTGTTTTGGTATATTTATACTTGGTTCTTAACTGATAGGAATCATAATCATAATTAGAATTATATTAATATGTTAGTAATAGTTAGTAATAGTAGTTCCTAGATAAGGGTAGTTTAGTAATAGTTATGGGATTAGTATGTTATAAATAGAGGGAAGGGTTTTGAGTGGAGGGTGTGAAGAATATTGTTTAGAATTGTAATTGGCTCTTGCTTTATGCAGAGAAGGGTGTAACCCTGGAACTGATTTTGTAATCAGTCGTTCATTAAATCATCATTCCATCATCTTCTTCTTTTTCAATTGTAATCTCTATTTCTATTGTGTGATTGATTTGGATCTTCATCATTGGTCCGACCTGCTTCAGACCTGCCGTTCTAATCCTTCAATTTGATTTCCATCCATGGTTGTCGTCACTTTCAATTTCATTACTGATGGATACCTACCGCCGATCTAGTCGTCTCCACCTCCAATGTCGACCTAATTTCATCTCTGCTGGATTTAATTGATGGAATACGGCTCCAATTCCTGGTCGATTTCACGTTCTGTTGTCGAATTTTTTTGGACTAGCGTTCAAGTCGCCGTTAATTACAGGTTACGTCATCTTCAATCTCATCATCGTGTTTCCAATTTCATTCAATTTGATTCCAATTTCATCACTGTTGGCTCTAATCGCCGCCGTTTCCACCCAGTTTCCGCCGATTTTGGTTGATTTTCCAGCTTAGTCGTCCAATTAGCCGTCGATTGCAGGTTGATTTTCTGGATTAGCTTCCCAACTATTCAGTGATTTAGACTCCGACGATTTCAATTTCAGATTCTGAATTGATTCCATTCGTATCATTCAAATTTCAAATCACGCTCACTTTGTGCCTATCTGATTCAATTTCTGTTGATTCAATTTCAATATCAATTTCTTTTGATTCAATTTTAATTTCTTTTGATTTCAATTTTATTTCGATTTGACTCAATTTCTGTTACCTGTTCATTCTGTTGGATTATACACTGTGTCGTTCCATTTTACTCATCCTTCACGTTCACCTTATCAATCATGGTTAATATAACCTCTCGTTTAGACGTTCACGAACAACAGATCGTTCAACTTCAGCATGAAGTGGCAGAAATCAAAACATCGATCAACTTGTTGCAAGAGGAGCGAATGGCATCAATAGAATTTCGCAAAACTATTCTCGATTGGATGACGAAACAGGACAAACAATTTGTTGAGGCTCAATTGGGATTATCTGACATTATTTTGTTCGATTCCAAGACCTCCTCCGGCTCCAAGGATGGTTTTGTTGATTTGCAAAAGCTTCAATTGCCGGAATTCAGGGAATTTGAACCTCAGAAAGACGTTCGAAAGGTGAACCTCAATTTGGACACATATTCCACTCCTGATGCTTTGGCAACAAACGATGAAGAGCTTCCTAATCCCAACAGCATTTATGTTTTACATTGTGGGGATCCATTGGAGCCTTTTGAAGCTACCAACATATTGGGTCAGTTTATGCTCAAACAAGGTGGTGCAACTCACTTCTATGACCGACAGTCCACACCACTAACAGAGAATCGGTGTTCGTTCAGCTCAGGAGCCTACTCTACTCCTAAGTTAGGACATCTTTTTCATCGTGATCAAGTAGTTCGATATCTTCTGCGCATGGAATGGAAAGGACGTAGGAAGAAAGGAATGTGTTTGCGTTGGGGCAATCGATATGGGCCAGCTCACAAATGTCCGGAAAGCAAGTCATGAAAGCGAGGCAGGACTCCCAAGTCTTGAGGACAAGACTTTTAAATAAGGGGGGAGTAATGATAGGAATCATAATCATAATTAGAATTATATTAATATGTTAGTAATAGTTAGTAATAGTAGTTCCTAGATAAGGGTAGTTTAGTAATAGTTATGGGATTAGTATGTTATAAATAGAGGGAAGGGTTTTGAGTGGAGGGTGTGAAGAATATTGTTTAGAATTGTAATTGGCTCTTGCTTTATGCAAAGAAGGGTGTAACCCTGGAACTGATTTTGTAATCAGTCGTTCATTAAATCATCATTCCATCATCTTCTTCTTTTTCAATGGTAATCTCTATTTCTATTGTGTGATTGATTTGGATCTTCATCATTAACACTCTCAGTCCTCCAATTCTTCAACCTGGTTTTGAGCTGATTTTTTTCTTTTTTTTCTTTTTTTCCCTTTATATTACTTATATTTTTTATATTAAATAACTTTTTAAAAAATTTTATAGTATAACATGTGACGTATTTTAAAATTGTTTAAATGTGTTTACACTTTAGTTATTAACAGTTTAACACACTCTGTCCTCCAATCTTCCACCCGATTTTGAGCCTCACATCCTCATAACATGGTTTTTTTTTTTTATTTACCTCTTTTTTAAATTTTTTTACGCCTTTCTTTCGATGTTTTTCAACATTGTTTTATTTTGTGGTATCAATGTTAGGCTCTATTTATGTCACAACGTGTGTGATATGATAGTTGTTTTTTTTTTGGGTTAAACCACGTTTATGTTAACATTGTATCTGTTTGGATTTCTTACTAACTTTTTCTATAATTCTTACTAACTTTTTCTATAATTTCGTAAGTTCAATGTTATGCCATGTTTACGTCACAAAGTGTAATGCATGAAGAAACAATTTAATGCAATTTTGCATGCCTCTTTTTGTGCTTAGTCACGTTTATGCAAACGTTACATCTGTTTAAATTTTATGAAAATTAGTTTATTCCAGCCGCGAAGCGCGTGGCTAATTTGCTCGTTTGGATCATTTTCCAAGTTTTGTTACATAAATAATAAGAAACCATATATGATTCTTACATATTTATTAATAAGTGTCTTCTGAGCCAAATCATTAATGTTCAGATGTGGATAATAGATCCAAACAATAGAATTTTTTTATATTTGAGCCAATGCTTCAGATACTTTTCCTTTTACATAATGATAATCTAAAAGGGAAACATATTATCAACAAACCTCTTCCTTTGCACCCATAGGGGATCCTGCTCCACAATTGAACTGCACAAGCAAACTATCTCCTAGGCGACTCCCAAGAAAAAAGAAAGAACTTCCAACAGTAGTGATTCCCTGAAAGAGAATCACCAATACATAAGGCAACTACTAAGAAAGATAAAATCTTCTTTAATATATAACGTGTTATTTGAATAATTGCTTACCGAAGTTAATACTGAAGCCTTTGACTTAGAAAGATCTAGTTTCTGCACAATTCTGCAAACATAAAAATAAAAATGAAGCTCAAAATATCACACATGCAAAACCAGATTGTAACTTCTGAAAATTTTCTAAAAGGGAACTATAACAACAATCATCAAACTAACACATGTTAATTAAAGAAAACAAGGAAAAAGGGCAAAAAGCAGCTATTTGTTACAAGTTATAAAAACAAAAAGATTGAAAAGTAATAGAGTGAAAGTTACACACCGTCCATCGTGAACAAGTGTCAACAGCAGTAATTCTCCGGATTTTGTTGACAACATGGCAACATCATTTGATAACCAAGTTGCATTTGCAGCATCAAGCTCCACGTTAAAACTTGATCTTGACGTTTCTTGACTGATAAAATAAAAATGGCAACATAACATCTAACGAATCACTTGATATTGCATGCAATAGCACGATTATAAACAAACAAACAATAGTATCGCGTAACAATAGGGTTTGTTGGTGTTGATTTGCCTTACCTCTATCCTAATGAAATAAAGAAATAAGAAGGCTAGTTCTAAAGACACCCTTGTTTCAAATATGTTATGTAGCGCACGTAGAGAAGCATGCAATAGCATCAAACCAAACAGAATAAGATAAAATAGAGCAAAAGCAAAAATAAGAACAAAACAAATTATAGCATGCATAATTACATCACGTGATCGGAGGAAATAGGATACATGGTTCTCATCTGCTGGTAACAATGCCCAGTGGGGCTGCTTATAGGGGGATGATAGGGCTGGCGGGGGCTCATTATAGAGTCAACAAATGGGTTGTGGATTGCTATGTTGCTGATTTGTTGATGGGGAATGCCCAGAACCTCTGGTGGGTTAGGGGCTGCTGGTTTGGATTCTTAAACGGGGATCAATGTAGGGAGGATCTGTATAATTTTTGCTTTGACTGGTTATGGAATACCCCTTGGTTGATAAGGCTTATGCCGAAGGTAATGGGTCTGGGGATCCCTTATGATTGTATGCTAAGGACCTGTTTAGTTGGCTGGTGTGATATTATATGGCTGCTTCTAGACCAGGTTGGTATAACCAATGGGGTTGCGTCTAGATTGGGGGGCCTGCTTCCTGGTCTGGGCGGTGGTTTCGGGATTTGTACAAAGGCTTTATGGGCCTGCGCCTGGCTTTATACACGGCTGAAGCATCATGTGTGGTTGTGGGGCTGTAATTCTCATGCGCTGGGGGGTCCTTTGCTAAGTGCCTTTATGTGCTTTAGAGGGGAGGATAAATGTGGGCTGTCTGCTGCTCCTATGACTATTTCAGGGGCTGCGTGGATGGATTATTTGGTGTGGCTGCACAAGGGTGGAGGGCTGCATCGTGCTGGTGGTCCTGTGGCTGGTGTGAGGGGGCCCTGTTTCTGGTTGGTAGGGGCTGCGCCTAACTCTAAGTTGTCTGTTGGCGGTGGCCCAGCTGGCTATTTTGTTACGAACTTCTGTGAGGGTCAAGCGGGAATTGAGTTGGTTTTGTTTGTTACATATAACTACTGATGGAGTTTGCTACTTTTGATTTGAAGTTTGGAAGGATTAGATGGGCTCACAGTATTGGGGTTGGGAAAATGGATATTTGGCACAACTACCAATCTACTGCTAGGGACTTGTGGATCTACATTAGGATTTTTGTGTTAACCTACACTTTGGAGGTGATGTATAATGTTCCTACTTACTCCCTTCATGTTACTAGGAACATTGTGCATCCTAGTCTTTTGTGTTTGGTTAGGTTGTTCTTCCATGTGTTGTATATTGTTAGAATTGTTATTTTGTATTATTGTAAGGGCGTTAACATTAGAGGTATCCACCCGTTTTTGTATAGGTGGGGTGTGACAGGGAAATTTATCCCTTCTATTTTTTGGGTTCCTAAAGTGCGTTTTAGGAACCGTGCATGTTTTAGGGGGAATGCCCCCTTTGGCTTGTAATTTCTTCCTGGTGGTATATATTTTTCCGGGCAAAATGCCCTTTATCCAAAAAAAAAAAAAAAAAAAAAAAAAAAAAAAAAAAAAAAAAAAACTAAGTATACCTAATACTATGGTCATACTTAAAACTAATATCTCTAATCTTTATCCTGAAAAACTCTAAAAATCTCTAACTTTTATCCTTCGTCCCCAAGAACTACAGATCATGTCCTCGGAGAGGAGCAAATCTAGCAAATTTTGTTGAATCTACTCATCTCATGTCAACCCTAGTCTACCCACCTACCCATGCTCCTCTTCCAATCCACCGTAAGTCTCTACTCTCCACAAAGGTGTCATCGTCTGTCTTCTCCACACATGCTCGAACCATCTCTATCTTCCCTCCTTTAATTTATCTAAGAATGCACACTACCCCTAATCTTTCCCTAATGACTTCATTCCTTATCCGGCCAATACAAATTCACAGCCAACCGTCGATAAGTTCTATAAAATCCCGAATGACCTCCCGAAGGATTAGTATGAAACTCATGTAATAAGAGGAATGAATTTAGATTGACGAGAAATAACAACACGATTCTTGTAATGAAGAATACCTTGCTGAATGGAATTTATTAGGTGTCAACAAAATTTTTTGAATTAATTGATGAATATCAGCATCTTGTTTTGCTTCTTTAACTAGATGGGCGCCTTGCAGCCATATCGGACCACAGATAGCTTGAAGAAACTCACCCGAATTAGCTCTGCGTGATAAAGCATCAGCTGCTCGGTTTTCACGCCCTGGTTTATACTGAATATCAAAGTTATATCCCAAAAGTTTTGCAACCCAATTTTGCTGATCCGGTGTTGAAACCCGCTGTTGCAATAGAAATTTAAGACTCTTCTGATCCGTGTAGACAGTGAAACAAGAGCCCAACACATAAGGTCGCTAATGCTGCACAGCCAACACCAAAGCCATGATCTCGCGTTCATACGCTGATTTAGTCAAATTCCGATCACGCAGCGCTTTACTAAAATAAGCAATAGGTTTATTGTGCTGCATAAGGACAGCTCCAATACCCCTACCTGACGCTTCACATTCAATCACAAAAGGAATTGTAAAATCTGGAAGAGAGAGAACCGAAGTTGTGACCAACGATTGTTTCAACTTATCAAAAGCCATTTGAGCCTCTGGATTCCACCCGAAAGCGTCTTTTTTGGTTAAGTCAGTGAGCGGTCTAGCAATACTACCATAGTTTTTTTACAAACTTCCGATAATACCCAGTCAAACCCAAAAAACCACGTAACCCCTTCAAATATTTTTGGAATTGGCGAACCTTGTACAGCTTCTATTTTCTTAGTATCCATTAACACCCCAAAATCATCAATGACATGACCCAAATAATCAACCGAAGTCTGCCCAAAAGAACATTTTGTACAGTTCACCATGAACTGATGCTGTAGAAGAATGTGGAAGACCAGCTGCAGGTCAGTCAAATGATCTTCCCACGTAGGGCTGTAAATCAGAATGTCGTCAAAAAAAATGACTGCTTTCTGACGAAGTAATGGCATGAAAATATCATTCATCACTGCTTGAAAGGTGGCGGGAGCATTTGTTAAGCCGAATGGCATAACAAGGAATTCGTAGTGGCCATTATGAGTTCGGAAGGCTGTTTTTCCAACACTCTCTGGCCTCATTCGAATCTGGTTGTATCCAGATTTTAAATCCAACTTAGAAAAATAAAAGAAACCATGGAGTTCATCTAAGAGCTCCTCCACTATAGGAATAGGGTACTTGTCCGGAACGGTTGCGTTATTCAAAGCCCTATAATCCACACACATGCGCCAAGTGTTATCCTTCTTACGAACTAAAATAACTGGGCTCAAATAAGCACTTTTACTTGGGCGAATCATTCCCAAACTTAGAAGTTCAGTTACGTGACGTTCGATTTCAGCTTTTTGAAGGTGGGGATAACGATATGGCCGGACACAAATTGGAGTCTCAGACTTTAACTGAATAACATGATCATGCACATGGGAAGGTGGCAGTCCCTTAGGTGCTGCAAAGACCTCAGCTACTTCGTGTAATAATTGGCAAAGAGACTTCTGTTGAGTAACAGAAAGGGTGGTTGCCACTGCAACACCATCTGTAGTGTCAGCCTCACAGGACTCCAAACGACCCAACCATTGTTGCAAGGCTGCCGAAGACGACTGAGTCGGAGAAATGCCTTGTAACCTCACAGCTTTCCCCCATATCGAAATTGCATTCAAGCATTGTGCCAATCATGAACCACTTCCCCCAACGAAGATAACCAAGCCATCCCCAAAATCAAATCCAAATTACCCGTGTCAAACACCAAAACATCAATCAAAAAATTAAAGGACCCAATTGTAACTGGAAGCTGTAAGCATTGTTCGGTGACAAATACAGAATATCCAACCCCCAAAGTGATATGAATTCCAGAAAAAAAGAAATTGAAAGACCCAAAGCAACAACCAAACGTCAAGAAATAAAGTTATGAGTGGCACCACTATCAACCATTAAACTGACTGGAATCCCCTGCAACAAGCCCTCAAATTTCAATGTTTTAGCACCCCCCGAACAGACTCCAAAGCTAAACATGAGCCAAACGAGGTGTCCGCACCCGGAGCTTCCTCGGTTACCTCCAATTGCTTCATTCGTAGATGGTCTCCTTCACTCAACTCATATTCATCATCACCCAGTAGAAGGATTCTTGACTTTCCTTCTTGGCATTTATGCGCTGGGCCATATTGTTGACCACAACGAAAACAGAGACCCTTTTTCCCCCGATCCTCTCATTCTGATTGTGAAAGAGAGCACACATCCCTCTCTTTGTGAAAAACTTGTCCCCATCAGTCGTTGAAGAATTTAGGGTTTCAGGAGTCAACGACGCACTTGGATACTCCGGACGAAATGAAGAAGCCCGCTCAGTGCCTTTTGGGCTTGAAAACATTTTGGTTTCAGACTGGCCCAATAAGGGTGATCCATCTGAGAAACCCCCTATACCTCCTCCCAACGGATTCAAGTACCGGAAACGGGAAAGAGCAAGATTATCAGCTGAAGAATTGGGACGAAGCATCCCTTCCACATCCTTTGCTAAGTACGTTGCATGTAAACGAGAAAGAGGACGATGTAAACGAACCCACTGTTTCACATCGTCTTTCAATCCCGTAATAAAATACCCCAAAGCTTGAGATTCTGGTAAGCGAGGAACCAGTGATAAGAGATACTCAAAATCATCAATATAATCATGGATTGAATCTCGTTGTTTGATAGTGGCCAATTGTTCATAGGGATTTTGGATCTCCAATCCACTAAAACGTTGAAGCAACTCAGATTGAAAATCCACCCAAGACAAAGAATCACGCACCTGAGTAGTGATTGTAAACCAATGTTGTGCCACACCAATCATGCTTAATTGAGCTAAGCGTATTCTCAGATCATCCGGCGTGTTGTTAATATCAAAATAGAGATTGGCCTTCTGAATCCAAACCTGTGGATCGAATCCACTAAATTCCGGTAGCTTCACCTTCTTCACAGCCCATGGAAGTCCCGTTGGGCGATCAACACCATCCCATGTATGATCATTATTGAAGAGGTGCCCTCCCGACACTCCCGATCCAGAAGAGCCCTCCATTTTCTGTGCTTCTTTAGCCATGCTAACATCACTTGCCGGAATTCCACAGATTCGACTCTGTTTGATTCTAAAGCATGTAACGTGGATTTCATCTCCAAAACATCCACATTAAGCTTCTAGATCTGTTGCTCTTGAGCATCCAATCTAGTAACATTCCGGGTTTCCATTGATACGAAGAAATGCCAAGTCAAGGCAGGTCGGACCAATGATAGGATTTTATGTTTTTTTTTTGGATAAAGGGCTTTTGCCCGGAAAAAGGATTGTAATCAAGGAAGAAGGATTGTAATATTAATAGGAAGAAAGAATTACAGAGAATAAAATCATCAAATCCAGGATAAACCCTCTCTTTCTACAACATGTAGGAGCCCATAGATCTAACAAACAATTCTCTACCTTCCTAATCCTTATTCCCTTCTATTTATACTATTCTCTCTCTTGTAACAAACTTCTAGCCACTTTTAGACTTGCCACTTTTTCCACTCCTAGAATACACATGCAACACATCTGCCTTAATATGAATAACCTGCTACTCAGGCAAACTGCAACCCAGAACGGCAATACAAGAGGCACCCCTCACCACCCCTGAAGTGCTACCTCCATCGCCTCTGCCTCAAGTTGTAGCCTAATCATTTCCATTTTTGCATGCGGCTTCAATAGCAGTTTAAATACGTAATCCATAGTTATCGATAGCAAATAGCGGAAAATAGCAATAAGCTACCTATATGCTACGTAGCGAATAGCGGTAAATAGCGACCGCTATTTCGTGTTTAGCGATAGAATAATATAAAAACTCAAATTACCATTCTAAACTTTAAACAAATACCAAATTTCCAATTCAGAGAATTAAAACCAAAAAATAGAAAAAAGACACAAGTGTTGAGCTTATAATAACCTGGACAGCCAACTCCAACACCAACTCTCAGCCAATTCTGTCCAATTCATCGTTTAATTGTGTCCAATCGTCCAATTGGGGCGTCATTGAAGTGGGCGTCGTCCAATTCCATCCAATCGTCTTCAACTCGTCGACAATTAGGGCGACGTCATCCCATTGGGGCGTCGGGGTCTCAGTCGTGATGTCAACTCCAACTCCCTGCCCTTAATCGACTATTAGGGTTGACAATCAGGTACGATTTGCCAAAAACGTTGATCTCCAATTCCGCTATTTCACGCTTTTCAGCCGCTAAACACCAATAGCGGGTGTTTCCCGCAACGCTACGTAGCGTGCTATAGCGCTCGCTACTAGCGCTATCAATAACCATGACGTAATCCTCTATGTAGAAGCCCTAATACCCCACATGCAAGTAATTCAGAGAACAGATTGCATTTCCAATTTTTGTTTGCTAATAATTAGTTACAAACAAACAAACATACCCGATATATTCCCACTATTACCCTATCCCAGTTGGGATAGAGAGGCTACTTCGAAGAAGTTCCTTGCTCAAAGTTATCGTTTGAAGTTAATCATCCCAAAGCTTTTAACATTATTTTCACAAAAGAAGTAAAATAACATGCAATTTTATTTTTTTGCCCCTTGATGGTCCACACATATATACATTATATGAGTGCACCGTAAATGGGGTGTTTGCTAATAATTAGTTGTGTGCAACAATTCTAAATATTTGGAAGAGAAATGAATGAAAACACATGACAAAAGAGAATAGCAAGAATGAAAGATGGGAATCACAATTAAAACAGACCTGCTATCCACAGGAACAACATAATTATTTAAAGCCAGTATGCACGATGCAGACTGTAAAAAAAAGTTGATAAATTAGAAGCATATTATAAGAGATTTAAAAACTAGAAAACTACAATAACTTTTCCAATTGCAATGTAAAGAAATATACCTGGCTATGATAATGAATAGTATTTGCACAAACAACAAGAACTCCACCAATTGGAGATGGCACAGCAAGAAGCTTATAGGCATCATGTGGAAGATTCTAATACAAAGAACAATAAATATCCATAAACAATAAGGATAAATATGCCGTCATACTTGAGGAGTTAAGGCTCAAAGGCTTCACCTGTCTACTAGGCGCAAGGTACAAAAAAAGCACACACCCAAGACTAACAAGACAAGACAAAACAAACAAACAAACAAACCTACCCAGTATATTCCCACTTTTCAGTAGGATCTGGAGGGGAAGGATAGACACAAACCTTACCCCTATCCCAGTTGGGATAGAGAGGCTGCTCCGAAGGAGTCCCCGGCTCAAAGTAATCATTTGAAGTTGATCCTCCCAACATTTTTAACGTTATTTTCACAAAATAAGTAAAATAACGTTAAAATTAATGCAATTTTACTTTGGCCCGTTGAGGGCCCACACATATATACATTATATGTGTGCACCGCAAAATAAGACAATACAATAGAACATATATAAATATATATATAATTGGTATAAAAAATTAATACTTGCTTCCCAAATAGGAAAAAAAATTAAAACTAGATATAATTAACCGTTAAAATCATCTAACTAATAGAAATATTTCAAAAACTTCAAAAATCACAAGCTTAGAAAAACTAATATAACTAACATTAGTTTTACCTCGTTGCACACCGATTTTGTGTATATAGGCAAAAAAAAAGGGGCACATAAACCAAAAGAGGGAAAAAAATGTCTAAAACAAAACAAAAACCTAAAACCAAAGAAAAAAAGCCCTAAACCATATTAAAATATATATATATATATATATATACACACATATACATATACA
Source organism: Mikania micrantha (assembly GCA_009363875.1). Lineage (NCBI taxonomy): Eukaryota > Viridiplantae > Streptophyta > Magnoliopsida > Asterales > Asteraceae > Mikania > Mikania micrantha. The sequence continues at coordinate 64,686,846 of CM018697.1, forward strand.
TATACATATATATTTTTTAGCAGCTGCATAGAAGAGAAAACCGAGGAAGAAGAAAGAATGGAGGAGAATCGGGGAGAAAATGACAAATTCATAGTAGTCACATATCGTCGCCTGAGTTTGTGTATCCAAAAAAGTAAAATCGCAGCAGAACTAAGAAGGAAGAAGCGCTCGCCTGCGCCTGCGCCTGCGCCCAGGCGCTGTGAACAACTTCCTTTGACAACTATGGCAGGATGTATTCCCCTATTCCAGCATCAACAAACCTACCTATCTGGAAGAACAATATGAGTTATGTGCTGCTTAAATAAAAAAAAGAACTTACAGTGGCAGACCATATGAGTGGATGCTGCTTCAAAGTGGTACTTATACTAAGTGCAGAAATTACACAAGTATGGTGTTTATATGGGAGACGCCCAGCCCAAGTGAGTTCTTTCTCATGAAGGATCACCAATACTGGTTCAATGTAACCTATAAACTCAACGCCGTCAAAACCATAACTCACCAAGAAACAAAGAATTTGAAGATTAATCCAAACAACGCTTCAAATAACGTGACAGCATAAGTTACTTTATATATATATAAAAAAAATAAATAAAAAAACTCATCCTGCAGGACCAGCATCTTAAATATGATCCAGTCCAGAATTTCAAGCATGCATTATGCAGCAGAAATACAACATTTTTAGCCAGCATGAGGATGAACAAAACCCGCGCAGAAAGAAACGCCAGTATCAAGTAATACGTTATATACACACATACATATACATATATGTAATTCTCACCATGAACGAATATAAAATCTTTCACATGCTTGACGTCAAGATCTTGTAAACTAATCATATACGATGACTGTATACGTGCAGAAACGGAGCCCCCACCACTAGAACCACCATCATCACCCACCAAACCACCAGCCTAACATCCAAAATAAGATAAAGAACAGTAATGATCTGAAACATTAATGTCTCAATCAAATGGAAAGCCTTAAACGCATCCTCTACACAAAGCACAAAATGATGAAAAACAACGATATGGTATTGCATCAAACTGAAGAAAACCGCGGTAGCATTATTTCGAGCACTCATGTAACATGTTCTACCACTACTGGTATGAAATATTCTAGTAAGATAAAAATTAACAATCTTCAGCTATTAAAAATTTCCTAAATCAAAAATCCATTTTTTAAATCAGCAAAAACAGATGAGCTACTATGGAAAATGGTTTGCCATGTGAGCAATTAGATTTTCTGAGAAGAAATTCATACAAGATAATGATTCAATTATTAACTAATTGTGGCTATTCAAAAAAATCCAGTCATAGAGCTCAGAGTAATTTCTTATGATAAATTTCAATAAAATTTAAACACTTCTCCCAAAGAGAATATTGTATTAGTTTGTAATTTAAAATAATATAGATACTGAATTACTGATGCAAAAATACCTCAGCAGCTTTGAGCATTATCATCTGCAGGTCATAAACAAGCACCCCTGCACATCTACCCAGAGGATCAGCTTTGATTATCGGCCCTCTGGTAAAACTTTCTCTGCCTTTTTTCAAGTAAAGCCACTGTGGGCCCTCAAAGCAGTGCATTGAACTGAACAGGAAGAAAACATTAACATGTCCCATAAAAATTTTGCAAATAATATAACACCACCATGTTAATATGGTCAAGATCATGGCTATGGTTATATGGTCCAACTCAGGACTAGATAACCAATTAACCATATAGAGATAGGTATAGGCTAATTGACACAGTTAATACAATGTAACTTGTTATGATGCAGAAGATTTGCCAACCAAAGTAATATGATAGATAGGTAGAACTCACCTTGTACGGAGTCCATACACTGAATCATCAAATTCTAAAACTGAGATTTTTGCATCTCGAAAGGTTAAGATGATAGAATCTCTTCTTCTGCCACCTGTCCGGTCCTCTGCTCCAGAAGATAGTACACCAACTGACTCTACATTACCATGCAACCTGTAATATTAAATATAGTTTCATATGCAACATGAAACTCTTGCTTATATTTCATTTCCCAACATGGAAGATCCTTTCATTTTACCTTCTAGCAAATATTAAGAATGGTGTTTTGTTATTCAGTTTGCAATCAATTGTTTGTATAATCCCAGGTTATGTTATCAACCGCACATATACTTCTGAGGCTTTTTGTCTCTTATTACTAGTATAAAGATGCCCACTCCCCTGTTGATCAAGCAATTAGGCGTAGGGCTGTCCAAAAAGCTCAAAGCTCGGATTCGGTTCGTAGCTCGTTCGGAAAAAGCTCGGATAAAGCTTGGCTCGGATAAAGCTCGTTTGCAACCGAGCCGAACCGAGCCAGCCTGTTTTGTAACCGAGCCGAGTCCGAGCTAGGGCTGGCTTGGCTCGTAGCTCGCTCGTTGCTCGGCTCGTATGCTCGGCTCGTGGCTCGGCTCGTTTGTACAACATGCTATGCTAAAATATAAAACTATAGGGTTACTTTTAATAATCAATATAATTTGGTGTTATTTTGTAATTATGTTAAATAATAAAAGAAAAGAGGAAGTAAATACGAAATGAGCCTCAATTCTCACGTGCTCCACTAATTCCTAATTCCTAAATCATATTCTTAATTCCTAGTTCAACATATTCACGCCTCTTCTCTTATGTAAAAACCGAGTCAAAAACGAACCGAGCCGAGTTGAGGTGAATGCAATTAAAATATTAAGTTTCTCATGTTAAAATCGAGCCAAAAGCGAGACAAAAAAGAACCGAGGCGAGTTGAGGTGAATGCAATTAAAATATTAAATTTTTTATGTAAAAACCGAGCCAAAAACGAGCCGAGCCGAGCCAGCTTGGTAAAAAACGAGCCGAGTCCGAGCCAAGATTTCAAGCTCGATTTACAATCCGAGCCAAGCCAGGCTCTGCTTAAATCCGAGCCGAGTCCGAGCTGACCCCTGGCCGGCTCGGCTCGTGAACACCCCTAATTGGGCGTTCGTATTCTTAACTATTAATGATTACTTATTTTCCATAACATGAAACATCATTGCTTCCTTGAGGGATACAAACTTGGTTTTTGTAGTAAGCCGTAGGGATGTTCAATGTCCGGTTCCTAGGGTTGTCTAAAAAACTCGGAGCTCGGATTCGGCTCATAGCTCGTTTGGATAAAGCTTGGCTCGGATAAAGCTCGTTTGTAACCGAGCTGAACCGAGCCGAGCCAAGGCTGGGGCGGCTTGTAGGCTCGGCTCGTGGTTTGCCTCATTTGTACAACATGCTACATCAAAATATAAAAATATAGGGTTACTTTTAACAATAACTTTACTTTGGTATCATATTTGTAATTATGTTAAAGAAAAAATAATTAAAAAAATAGAAGAAAACGTGATCCGGAGCTCACAAGTCACAAACTCACATCCTAAAATCTAAATTATGTAAAAACCGAGCCAAAATTGAACCGAGCCGAATCCGAGCCAAGATTTCAGGCTCGGTTTACAATCTGAGCCGAGTCCGAGCTTGCCTCTGGCACGGTTCGGCTCGGATCATGAACACCCCTACTGGTTCCAAACCTTGAAACTTCTCAAACCGGTCATCGGTTTGGTTATGTGGTCGGCTTTTTTTTCAAACATTTGGTTAGTCGGTTAAAAAATTTTGAAAGAGTAATGAACAGTTTGGTTTACAGTTTTCAACACAAACTAGTTGTAAAAAACCGATAGACCGTATGCATGTGTGAGTATAAATATATATATACACACACATGTATGTACATAGATATATCCATGGTTGGAGAAATCGATAGACGTTGCCAGGCCGGTTGACGAGGGAGTTGCGAGTACTCGGACTACTCGGGGGGTACTCGGATATTATAATTTATAGAGAAATAATTTTTAGAAAATTATATATATGTCAAATATCATAAATTTATTAGTATTTACAACAAATAAAGTAAATATCTATCCAAATAAAAAAGATACACGCTCAAATAATAAAGTATTTCAAAAATTGGGTATATTAAACTTGCTGGAATTGATTAGCAAGTTCAAAGCTAGTTGTATTCAGATAGAAACCATGGGCAAGTCGAACAAACTGATAAAGAACGGGGTGGGTGAAGGAAAACCTTCGAATCCGGGTATTCATGCTAAGTTTAGAGAGGAGCAATCTTATGAGGAGCAGCCAGATGGGGTGGGGGAGAGTAGAACGATGCGGAATGGATTCGAAAAAACCCTTGGGGTTCAAAACCAAAAGAAAAAAACGAGGGGGTGGTAAAAATGGGACTATGCGTGATCGACATCTTGGTTTTAAATTGCGAGATGCGATCCGATGCGAATGTTTCAAAAATACGTTGCGTGATGCGCGTTGCGCGATGCGAGCGCATCACGTAGGAAATGTGCTAATTATCAAAAAAATACTAAATTTTCTACACCATTTTAAAAAACTAAACATTTGAACAGTCTAAAGTAACAATAAGTTTAAATTCAAGCAAAAAATCAAATACTTAGTTAATATCACTCGAATTTTTTAAACAACTATCAAACTTGCATCAAACATCAGATTGATTACATCAGAATCTGCTTTACCAGGGGCGATTAACTTAACTATCAAATTCCCAATGAAATTACATTAGAATCTTATGTGTAGCGAAATTACTTCAGCGAAATTCACAGGGCAATTAAATAAGGAACATTTAACTATTAGATTGAAATCAGATTGAAATTAAATTAGATGCGATTGAAATTAAAATCATACCTGGGTCTAGAAAGAAGAAATCGGAAAATAATAGATTGATTGAAGAAATTAGTAACTTGATTGAAGGAATTAGTAGATGGATTGAAGAAATCAGAAGAGAAATTAGAGATTTAAGAAGAAGAAAATTGTCGATTTCACGTTTACGAGTCTGCATGTGAACAGCCGACCCCGTAGATCCTCATTTGCCGCTCAATTTCCTAAATCGGCGCAATAGGCCGCAATCCACAGTTGGCGCAACCTACGTATTTACGCCGCATCACCTCCGCATCACGGGTCGCATCCGCATCAGGGGTTGCGTTGCGGCATACCTACCGCATCATCGCATCTTCGCAATTTGCGCCCAAATTGCGCGCAATTTTAAACCAAGATCGACATTATTATCTAAGAGGGGTGATGGATAAAGAGTATATTCCTGCTAAGGTTATTCATCAAGCTGGAAAATGATAATCGACAAGAGTAGAACAATACCCTTGATGTTGAGAATGCACATGGTGATGGTTTTGACTCGACGGGTACATGCATAGGCACGTGCCGAGATGAAATAATCAATGGCAGCCAACCAAAGAACGCAAAAGTATAGGAGGATATCAACATTATGATGGGATTGAAGGAACATGCAGGCCCTATGCAACACAATGAGAACATATGTATCATCAATAAAAACCCAGTTGAGCAATCAGACTCCGAACAACCAACTCAACAACAAAGTAGTAATCATATACCAACGGACATACGGGAAGGTCATGAGCCACTGAATCCCCGAAATAATAATGAAGATTGTACCTTGGAGAACAAGGAGGATCCCAATTTGCATTCAACATACTTCGTTACTATGCATGAGAATGTATACACATCTACTCCAATTCCTCTCAACATAATCTTACCTGATACCAATGCAGCACTCTTGAGAGAATCAAATAAAACCATATTGTGTCGAAAGCGAAAAACGACGTTGGTGGCGGAGGATAATGCTAAGGATAACCGGATACCATTGGATACAGGGAGTCAGGGACTACGAAGGAAAGTTCCATGAAAAAGATGAAAGCCACTTTCACTACAAACAGTCCTAATGAGAGGCAGTCCTCACTTCAACCGAAGGAAGTAAGAGAACCTATAAGATATGGCATTTAAAAAATGTAAGTGAACAGAAGAACATGCCTAAGCCAAGGTTCAACTCTACGGTGAAACCCAATAAGATAATGGAGAGTTTGATTATCAATGCTAGCTACAAACCGGGCATCATGAGTGCTACTATCAATAGGAAGATCCCCAAGAAACAGAAATCACTAAAGACGTTGCTTAAAGAGGGTGCTTTAAACCATAACCTAGAAGCCTTAAAGGGAAGTCCTATTTTTGGCTTCCCTACTGATTTTACGTTGAAAAAGGCCATGCTCAGCACAAATTCTAAGGCAATGAGGGACACTCAAATGGAAAGCACTACCAATAGGACAAATATGACTTGCAATTTTTGTGGGAAAATATGCAAAGGAGGGGTTTATGACTAAAACAATTGAGAAATACAATTGATTGTATGAAGCCAATTGTATGGAATAGAACAATTAACCTGAATCTGCAAGCGAATGAACTTGAATGGAAGAAAATCGCAAATGGACTGGTGCGATTTGAAAAAGATCTACGATTGGAAGAAGATCGTGGCTGATTTCTTGCAAACTTCTCGACACAAGTAATTCAATTGATAAACCGAAGATACGTAAAATCCAATTTTCCATATTTGTTTAATCAATCAATTAAAAAAATTATAAACAATATCTAATTAAATATAAACCTAAAATAATAAAAAAAAAAGTAAAAAAAACGATTTTTTTGGAGCCACCGCCTTCCACGGTTGCGCCTCCCTAGAAAGCCACCGCCTTTGCCAAATTAGGCCCACGGCTGCGCCTCCCTCTTCCACAGGCGATTTGCTTGCGTCGGGCTTTATTTTTGCGCCTAGGCGACTCGGCGCTCGCTTTTGACAACATAGGCTTCACTTAAGTCAAAGTCTTCATTTGTATGTGTTTGTGTACGTCAGAAACGTCCAGCGGAGAAGAAAATGAAGACCAAACCCTAGTTCTTATCAACTCTATCAAATTCTTGTTGAAATCCAAGTGTAAATCGAAGATTGAAGCTAGAAATCAACACCCAAAGAGTTTACTAACAAGGGGTAAGTATTAGATTGTTGTTTTTGTTGAATTTACGTGGGTAGGAGATGGAGCCATGGGTGGTGTTTCATCCAAATCTTGAATTGGGTGTTGTATGTAGTAAGAACATTTTAGTTTCATCATATAAACATGTTTTAAACACCCGAACATCATATTCTTGTATATAGAATCAATAGGTGATGATATGGGTGTTGGGTAAATCATGTGGGTTTAAGTTCAAGTATGAGCTTGATGAATTTGAGTATAAGTTAATGGTTAGTTGATGTTTTAGAAGCAAAAGTGTTGTCAAAACTCAACAAACCTACTAAACTTATTATTTTGATGAACATGAATATACGATGGAATTGGGGTAAGTTGAATTTGATTAAGAACATGTGTAGATGAAATCTTGCACATAGTTGTTTGATAAAATGCCTCAAAGAGGTTTTGATTAAGTATGAGATATGAAATGGTAAGAATGATTAGTAAACCTAATCATATGATCAATTAGTATGAAATGTGGTTAGTTGAGTGAAAATCAGCTATATAGAATATGTGTGTGTTGACTAAATTGTGGTATGATCATAGGAAGTCTTAGTGATGAAGACAAGCATAGACTTAGGAGGAAGTTAGCTAAATGGTCATATTCACCCAGCTTAAGGTAAGTCACCCGTTACTGTTGAGTTTGTTTAATGTTATGAAAATGAATCACAAGTATTGTGATCATATGAACAAAACTCAAGTGTTGATTCACATGGATATAAACCATGTGTGGATTGTGATTTTAGTAATGACCTACAAGTGTGTAGGCATTCATATATGCTAGAATTGATGTGGATAATGTTTTGTGGAATCATGTTAAGATAGTTCACTTGAAAGTGAGCTAATGATGATAGTAGACATCCTCATTGATCTACAATGATGTATACAAATGCTTGATAGTATTTGATATGTATGTATAATTGTTTCACTTGGATATGAACAACTTGTGGTTGTTTTGCATTTAAATGATTCACAAGGTGTGTGAACATATGTATGAGTGATAGGTTTTATGTTGAATTTTAAGTTAGACACCAATATATGTTATTTTGAATCACAAATGTGTGACTATTTGTTGTTTGTGTCTAATGTTGATTATATGTGTAAATAACATGTATTGCAAACTTTGATTTAGTGGATTCTCAAAGGTGAGAATATAATTAGATTAGTGAAAGTTTGAGTGATTCACAAAAGTGTGAAAACTCAATAAGACACATAACTGTGTTGTTTTGAATTTTTTATGGTGTTGGGTAGTTACTAGTTAGAAAGAATTGTATTTGATGATCTACAATTGTGTAGACAATTTTGGTTGATTCACTTGATTGAGTCCATATTACAAGAAATTGTGCATTTTAGCATATATGTGATTAGTTGTTTTGTTAAACTTGATGGAAGTGGTTATGTGTTAGTGTGATTATTGTAATTGTATATTTGTATGATTCACAAAAGTGTGAACATTCAATTAGTGTTATGAGTTAAATTGATTCACAAGTTGTGTGACCAATTACCATAACGGAAGAAGTCAAGATCTACAAAAGTGTAGACACTTATTTTGCAATGTGCGGGCTCTGATTCACAATTCTGTGAACATAAGACTTGCAAAGTTAATGATGTAGATTCACAAAAGTGTGAACAATGGGTGATCTGCAAGAGTGTAGACATCTAATTTGTAGAGTCAAACTGGTTAAGTTTGACTTTTGGAGATTTGATGCACAATTGGATTGGTGTGCACAGTGCACATATGCGTTTATATTGGTATATAATGAATAGGCTTGTTAGTAATCCATATGATATGTATATGGGTGGGTTCAATCAATTCTAGAAGGGTAGGAATGATAATTGCTTGTTTAGGCAAAGTTTGACCCATTTAAGGGATTGAAATGGAAAATGATACACAATTGTGTTTTGTGTGCACATGTAAGTTATACTTGATATATAATGATTTAACCATGTTAATCATCCATATGATATGTATATGGATGTATTAAATCAGTTATAGAAGGGTCATAACGATAATAGATTGTTTATGGAATTTGTGACCTGATTAATGAGTTGCTTGTTATACGTTTGAAGGTATGATTTGATATCAAGACCTGCTTGAAATCAAATATAATATGTTTGAACTTATGCATATGATTAGTAAGACTTGTATGAAATCAAAAATAAGGTGATTTTGAATGATTTTGGGCAATTCAGAAAGTGGAGTCTGGGACGCCACTAGGCTCATCCCATACGCTACCTGAAACGCCACATGGAGTCCAGTACGCCACAGAGTCTCTCTAGACGCCACCCTAAAAGGCCACAGTGGAGTCCAGGACGCCACTGGCCTATCGGAGTGTTGGATTTTGATCAAAATTAATTATTTAAGTCATATATGCTCGAGGGAGAGAGCAAGGGGACTTAGTTCTTATGAACTAACGGGTGATTTTTTGTGATGTTTGTAGGTATGAAATAGTCAAGTAAGCGGTGGTGGTGATCGGGATCGAACATGGAGGCTTGGGTGGTGGTTTGAAGTTTTCAATCAAACCTTTTGTGAATCTTTGCATAACTTTAGTTATGTAAAATATGTGGATAAATATTGTTTTAAGATTAGTATGATGTAAAATGTGTTTGTTTACAAACAAAACACAAAAGTTTTTCTAAGACCTAAAAATAGTTTCCTAAATAATATTTTTAAATGTCCGAGTGGGGCATAAAGTAACGCAGGTGTTACAAATGTTATACAAGTTGTCACGGATAATGCATCGGCTTATGTCAAAGCGGGTAAGATTTGTATCTTGTAACATCAATTATGGATCTTATTACTATTGCATATTAATCTTGTGAAGGCATCCTTTTACACGATTCATTTTTGGAAGAATATAGCATATGCTTTGAAGTTAACTGGTCCACTTGTTAGCGTGCTTCGATTAGTTGATGGTGAAAGAAAACCAACAATGGGGTACATCTATGAGGCTATTGAGAGGCCTAAACTCACCATTAAAAAGAGTTTTAATGACAAAGAGGAGTTGTATGCTTGTGCATTTGAAATTATAGATAATAGATGGCAATGTCAACTTCATCAACTATTGCATGCCGCGGGACATTACTTAAACCTGGTCGTCTTTTATGAAGATTCACAACGCATTTTAAAAGATAAAGAAGTTATGAAAGGTTTGTATTCTTGTATTAGTAAGTTGTCTTCAAGTGAATAAGTTGGTGACTTGATCAATGGGCAACTAACTATTTTATACAAGTACTTACTTCTTAAATTTTGTTGTTTTTAGCGGAGTGGTGGGAATCATATGGAGCTTCGGCTCCGAATTTACAAGAGTTTGTTATACGAGTTCTATGTCTCACTTGTAGTGCTACAAGTTGTGAGAGAAATTGGGGTGTTTTCAACATATTCACACCAAAAAAAGAAATAGATTGGCACAAGATAGATTGAATGAGATGGTGTATGTAAAGTTCAATCATACTTTGGAGTGCCGATCTAAAAAGGAGGGAACCACCGATCCAATTATGTTAGAAGACATTGATGATTCTAATGAGTGGTTGATGGATGATGAATTTGTTTTTGCCAAGGAAGATTTATCGTGGAGGGATGTAAGTGAAGCATCGCGTGCACATGAGCCTTTTCATGCAACTAGATCATCAAAGGCTGGAACTGGAAGAGTTGATGATGAGGCTGGTCCATCAAGAAAGGACAAGGGAAAACGTGCTTTGTATCATAGTCACATAAATCGTTCAAAGGGGTGCGATCCACGTATTGGATCGAACTGTACCCAAACGGAAAACGATTGCGATCTGGTACGCTAGGGTTCGTCGTTCCCAATCGTCTGGATCGTCGACTTCAATTGCAGGCGTGCGTCGACTCCCAATCGGCCGGTACGTTGGCTTCTTTCAATGGAATTCGTGATTTTCTATGGGCTGGAACATCGAATTTCATCATTTTGGAATGTCGATTTTGGATTAATTTGGACAGATACGGTCGAATTGATTTTCTGGGCGGGATTTAAGGAACGACCTTCCAATAACCCAATGTTAGCGACGATTTGGTTCGATTTTAGAGTGATCCAGTTTCCAAAATCGTAATTGACGACCAAAATTCTCTATATCCACACCAAATTGAATCCTCATCTTCTTAATTCCTCTTCTGCTTATATACGGCTTCTCTTCTGCTTATATACACGTCTTCTCTTCTGCTTCCATTCTCACCTTTGAATATCAATTCTAAAATGGCATTTGGCAAGCAACAACATAATACTCAAGGAGAAAGTGAGACTTACATAAGTGATACACAAGCACCAGATTACATTGATTTGGAGGATGAAGTTCAACAATCTGTTCCAACATCAGCTGCTACAAGTGGTAGTGGAGCAAGTGGAAGTAAAACAAACAAAAAGTCAGAGGAGAAAGATGCTATCAGACCATTGGTTGATGAAGTAACTTTCCAAGGTGCGGGTAATATTGTAATAACCGAGAACATGAATTATGTTATGGTTTTCTTCAGTGTTATTGTTTCTATAGTTTTTGTTGATTGTTGTTGTACTTGCACAATCTACAGGGAACAGTAAGAATCCAGGAGGTAGCAAGCAGTGGACTTGCAATCACTGTAAGGGCAAGTTCACAAGCACTTACACTAGAATTCATGTTCATTTCTTTGGGGCTGCTGTTGGGAAAAAAGCAGAGATTAAGAGATGCCCGGTGGTACTTAGAGATAGAGGGTTGTATGAAAGGCTTTTTGCAAAGGTAAAAGAAGCTGAAAGTTCTGGTTCGGGAGTTTCTAAGTCTTTAAAAAACTCAGTGCTATCAAAAACTACATCTTCAAAGAAAGGTATTGAAGAAACATTTGGCATGTTAGAAAGAAATGCAGTGGATTTGAAGATCATTAGAGGATTGTGTGCCAACGGAATTCCCTTCAATGTATTACGCAATCCGCAATTCCTTGAAATGGTTAGTGCCATTAAGAATGCACCGATTGGATATAAACCCCCGTCAAGTGAAAAAGCAAGAACGGTATTACTTGATGAGTGTGTTCGAGATGTTGAGAAGGAACTAACACCCGTTAAAGACACATGGTACACGCAAGGAGTGTCAATCGTTTCGGATGGGTGGTCTAATGTTAAACATAACCCCCTAATCAATGTTCTTGCGGTCAACTCACGTGGTGCAATGTTTATGTATTCAGAAGACTTTTTGGGAGTGGAGAAAACGGGAACAGTGATCGCCAAGTTTCTTATTGGAGCCATTGAGACGATTGGACCGAGCAACGTGTTGTCGGTTGTTACGGATAACGCCGCTAATTGCAAAGCAGCTGGAAAAGAAATTGAGAAAGTGTACAAACACATTTTTGGTCGCCTTGTTGTGTTCACACTTTAAATCTTATTTTCAAAGATTTGGCGAATCAGTTCTTTTGGTTGTTCGACACGTATAAGAAAGGTAAGGTTATTGTAAAGTATTTCCTTAACCACACCCATGCCTTAGCAATTTGTAGAGAAAACTCAAAGTTAGAGTTATTGAAAGTTGCAAAAACTCGCTTTGCATCACATTATATTCTCTTGCGAAGGCTGTTAGATTGCAGGGAGGCACTAGCAACAACAATTGTCCTCAATTCTTGGCGTGATTGGGTGAAAAGCGGGGATGAAAATACTCGCATAGTTGGGACAAAAGTTTCTGATACAATTAAAGATGACTTGTTTTGGGAAGATGTTGAGAGTATATTAGCTATCACGAAACCAATTTTTTTGCTAATTAAGTTTTGTGATGGTGAAGGATCCAAAATGGAAGAAATCTATGAGAAAATGGACAACATGGTTGGTGAAGTTAAAGATGTGATGGCACGAAACAAGTTCTCATCTTATTTACCGGAAGTTGAGAAGATTTTGCTGGCTCGGTGGGAAAAAATGACAATCCCGCTTCACTGTTTAGGATTTGCCTTAACTCCTAAATTTTATGATAAGTACTATTTAGAGAAGTTGGCGCCCGGTGGCACAATAAGAAAAGCTCCTAACAAAGACAGAGAAGTTATGAATGGTGTCATAGACGCGTTTAAAAAAATTGCAGAAAATGAAGATGAGGACTCAATGTTGCGAGAACAGTTTGCAACATTTCATATGAAGAAAGGATTATGTTCAAGAGCCGCAACCCAAGCTGATGCTGTCACTATGGATTCAATTGACTGGTGGGGTACGTACGGCTCGGAGACTCCAGAATTGTCCGAAGTAGCAAAAAAGGTGCTCTCCCAACCAATTAGTAGCTCTTCGGCCGAAAGAAACTGGAGTACATACTCCTATATCCATAGCGTGAAGCGAAATCGTTTAAATTCCAAGAGAGCTGATAAACTAGTTTTTATTCACTCCAACATTCGGCTTCAATCACGTTATTCAGATTCTTATAAAGCTGGCCCGCACAAAAAGTGGGATATGAATCCAGAGAGTGCATACATTGAAGGCTCAAGTGCTCGATTAGAGGAAATGGTTTGGGAAGACCTTGATGATGAAGGAAATGACAACGGGAAAGGAAAAAGGAAAAGGATTGATTAGAGGAGCTGGCTTCACTTTTAGTTTACTGTTTTCTGTTTTTGGATTTGTTCTATGCATTTGTTAATCTGTTACTATGACTCTATTTGGTGTTTTTGAGATTTTCAGCTTTTGTAGCTACTACTATTATGTTAATCAGCTTATTTCTTAAATATCTTCTATTAATCATTTAACTAGCTGTTAATCTTACAATTAACTGTTTTTAATGGGGTACAACGAACTAGACTATATGGTCCACCGTACCGGAGCGTACCGAAATGAACCTACCCCCTTCGTACCGAATTCGTAAAAGCTAGCGAACCGCGTACCCGAACCGCGTTTTCGTACCGAAGCGAACCGCGATTTATGTGACTATGCTTTGTATAATGAAGATGAGATTGAAAAAGATATTGGGTTGACCGATGTTGAAGAAGATGATCGCGTGCCCGGTTATGATGATTGATAATTTGCCTGAGACTAGACTTTGCATTGTTTTTTTGTATTTTTAAGACTTTTTAAGCATGTTTTTATGTTTGAACCTTATTTTTAGTGCTAAAAGTATGTTATTTTGTTTGTTTTTTTTATTATTTTTTTAAAAAAAAATATCGCCTCGCATACGTAAAGCTCTCACCTCTTGCCTCACACCTCGGTTTTTGCGACCTCACCGCTTTTGAGCGCCTCAAGCTTTTTAAAACCAACCTTATGTACTAAATAGGGTGCCCATTCGACCTCTCAAGGATCAAACACTCTGATGATGTATTAACTGTAACCTTCCATTTTGAAGGATCTGATTAACTGATGTTTATGCCATCTTCCTGAAAAGTGCTCAACAATGTCAAAGTACTATCTCTTCTGTGAGGATGATGAATTACCACCCCTTTTGTGTGTGTGTTGGAGAGTACCCTTTTTTTCTCCCCGTTTCCCTATAGGGTGCTTTTTAGGGTTTTGAGAGCCCCCCATATGGATTTGTTATTAGTGGTGGGTTGTCCATTTTTATTTGGCCCCACTGTAACTAATTTATATCCATGAAAGGAACGACTTTTTTTGTCTTTATCCTTAGTCACCCACATTTAACATTATTATTGATATATTGTTATTAGGGTCCTTACATCATCACACTCTACGAGGTAATCCATCGTAGAAAACATGTTATGAGTCACTTGCGGGTGTTTAGATGCTTGGCATTTGCAAAAGAACCAAAATTAAACTTAAAGAAATCAGACGACAGCTCAAGAGCTTGGTATACTTTGGAACCAAGCCGGGTACCAAAGGGTATCGTTTACATGATGCAGAAAACACAAAGCTAGTGGTTGGTCGTGTCACGTGTGTGAAATTTGACGAGACAAAAGGATGGAATTGGGCCAATTAAATGAAGAATTATGAAACAAGTGGACCAGAATCATAGTCATCCATAACGAATAGCAGTAAATAGCGATAAGCTACCTATACGCTACATAGCGAATAGCGGTAAATAGCGACCGCTATTTTGTGTTTAGCAATAAAATAATATAAAAATTCAATAAATATTTTTAGTCATCTAAAATAACAACAAAATAAACATTTATGGTTTTAATAACTTATTTTGGTTAATTATAGCCTGGGCTAGCCAACTCCAACCTTCAACCAATCTTGTCCAATCGTCCAATTGAGCGTCATCCAGATCACTCCAATCGTCGTCGTCTGCGAATTGTGGCGCCAATTCAATCCAATTGTCGTCCAATTCAAGCATCCACTCTGCTATTGTGGCATCGTCTACTGAATTGGAGTGTTGATGTCGTCGGTCGTTCCCCCTATGTCACGTATCAGGTAAGAAAAATCCCGCTGATCTTGCTATTTCATGCTTTCAGACCGCTAAACACCAATAGCGGGGTGTTGTTGCATCGCTACGTAGCGCGCTATAGCGCTCGCTACAAACGCTATCAATAACTATGACCAGAATGGGTTTCCTTTTGTGTTCACCAAAACCACGGTATGGAAGACCAAGACAGAGAAACACCACAGGCCCATCTGGCCCAACAAGAGATCCCACATCAAAACCTAGTTACTATTGAATCTGGAACAGGTTACTTATCCATTGTAGCTAGATCATGTCCTATGCAATCTAATACATGGTGTATTTTAATAAATACGGCTGCCTTCTAAGATGAATGGAATGTAACATGCTAAAAATGAAAATTTGTATAAAAAAAAGAGTAAAAATAGACCAATCTCGTAACAATTATCTAACTAAATGTAAACAGCAATGTGAATTTAAGTTATAGCCAAGCTAATTGAACCAAACTTATTTTTATACATGTTTGCATAAATAGACAGTACCTGTAACTACAAACGAGTTCTAATGAAGCACCAGAAAGACCAGACATGAGGCCACCACGCTGCGGTTGAGCTACTGTGACTGAATCCTTGTTGGCATTACTACCATCATCTAGAACCCTAACTGTATACACTTCTAGAACGTTAGCCGCGGTCACAATGAGGTTCGGGATGGGACCGACACCCGGTGTCGTAGTTGCGGACCACGCGGAGTCTATATCTTCAGTCTGAACGGAGAGTAGGCGGGGGGCGAAGTCGGCCGGAGAATGCGCGATGAATCCCGCAGCGCAGTTGTCGATCCCGGTGGGCGGGTGCATCAATTTGTATGCTGCGTAGCTCATTTCGTCGCTGAAATGTAAGCTTATGTGATGATTTCTTGAATGTAGGATTGGATTTGAGGTCGAGAGATGGATGATTGTGCAGAGAGATGACTAGGGTTTTAAAAAGCCTTAGACGTTAAACCTCAGTGGTTTGAGCAGACAACACGGGCTCTTATGTTCGATAATTTTCGTTGGTATTCACTACTTCCATTTACGTCATAACGGGTAAGATACTACCGTTAAAACACGGTATGTTAAAGACATGAAACATGAACTAATTATACACGAACACGGCACGAATTCTTATAGTGTCTTTTTTTTCAAACATGTGCACAACATGTTAAGACATGAAACACGAACGGATTATACACGAACACCACCCGTTAACAACACGTAAACACGAAAATACCCGTTAAGGAACATGTTAACAGTTAACACTATAAATGACCTGTTAAATAATCTGTTAAAACATGTTAAGAAACATGTTAAAGGACTAGGGTTAGACAATTAGAAATTTGTTAAAGCTAATCGGTTACCCAAATGGCCATATATTTTATTATATTATTTATTTTAAATTTTAAACAGGTCTTAACTGATCTTAACAGGTCTTAACGGGTCTTAGCGGGTTTTACATGTTTAAACACGAAAAATAAACAGGTCTTAACGTGTCGACCTGTTTTAGGCACGAAACATGTTAAGAGTAAACACGAAACATGTTAAAGTAGTGTCGTGTTAACGTGTTCGTGTCTGAATTTGTCAGCCCTACCAATCAGTCAAACAGCCCCTACATTGTTTGATAGGTTAAATAAATGTTTTTTTTTATTTGTTTTATTTTTGTTTTGTGAGTGTTGTTTTTCTTTTTTTTCATGTTATTCTGCTAACAGTATAAACAATTATTCACAACCACAAATAAAAAATTAATAAAACACAAAAATAAATGAAGATAGAGGCAATTAGACAAACATAAATGAAAATAATTGTAAGTCGAGCT
Source organism: Mikania micrantha (assembly GCA_009363875.1). Lineage (NCBI taxonomy): Eukaryota > Viridiplantae > Streptophyta > Magnoliopsida > Asterales > Asteraceae > Mikania > Mikania micrantha. The sequence goes on from CM018697.1 coordinate 64,703,866, forward strand.
CATTTGTTAGTAACAACTATGAAAATCAAATAAATTTAAAAATAATATTAGTGAATGAATAATCTTTAAGTGTTTATTTAACTAACATAAACACAAGTTAATAAAACAAAATAATGTATATGAATAAACATTCACAAACATAAATCAACGAATGGACAATGAGTTCATGTTCCTTCGTTTATGTCTATTTATATGAAGAAAACATAGATTTGGTAATTTAAATAGACAAAAAAAATAAGAGTTAGTCACACAAATGGTATATGTAGTTTAGTCAAAGTAACATGAATGGATATTAACTTTCAAAAGTTGCATGTGTTGGATTTATGGTTTCAATTTTGTAACGAGTTTGTAATTTAACCCCAATAAACATTTAAAATTTTGTTAAGTTGGGTAAAATAACTAAAAGACTCTTTGATTAACTATTTACACAACTTACTCAAATACACTTAGACAAGGTTACTTGTGTTAAAGTATTAACTACACGAACCATTTATGTAATTATCTACTTATACATAATTAGTGGTGTGCCTATTCCTTAACTTGTAAAACCCTATCCCCACCCCCATTTGTCTGACGAGATCCTAACTCGTTAGTAATCACATATACTGGGGACTTGTTACTTTTGTTTAGTTCATGAAGCTTATACACATTTTTGTAAGTATGACGATTCAGTTTAAAATGTAGTAACAACTATAGCTTAGTTCACTATTAGGCCGTTGTAATAGTTAAGATCGAACATGCAATGAAGTTGAAACTTGATCTCCATCTAAATACTTTTTCTCTAGATCATTTGATTGCATCAATTGGTATCAAATTTAACATCCTTCATGTTCGTGCGATTATGGAATACATTAACAACAAAAATCAACAAATCAATTGCATAAATGAAAGAGATGATCCATAACTACATGATTCAACAAGGTGATGCGACGAAGGAATTGGATTCAACTAAGTTGAAATTAAATAAATTAACATAAGCATAAGATATGGCAGCAATTAATTAAAGAAGATTAGATTATAAGGTAAGTATAATCACCTCCCAAAACATTCTTAGTTTTATTGGTGATAGGAGAAGGGGTTCTTTATAACTTGATTTTCTTAATCTTAGGGAAAAAATTGTAACGGCCTATTTTGGAAGCGTATTAATAAAACAACTTATGTTATGATTTCAAAATTGCAGTGTGTGTAATTAGATAATTTTGTGTTTGTAATATAGATTGGGTTGATAAATGGTAAAAAAAACTAACTTGGTTAGGCTAGTTAAAAACTACTTGCATTGTAATTAAAAGTTGGGGGACTAAAATTGACATTACCTTAAACTTGTAAAGGAAGGGTTTATTAGTAAAGGGTCAACATTGTATGCCGCTTGGTGTTTGATTTCTAGATAAGAAGAATAAAGGAGAAAACCTTAGTTCTCAGAGTTTTTTTAAATTGGAAGCATGTTTGGGTGAAAATTGAAGATTGAATCCACAAACCAACACCCAAGACCATGTTAGTTTGATCTTATAAGTATGTATTAAACACCCAAATATATGATTCTTACATATTTAATAAATAGAGGATGATATGGGCGTTGGAAAAATCATGTGGGTTTGAGTTTACATATGAACTTGATTAATTTGATTGTAAAATGATGCTAAGTTGATGTTTTAGATGCTATCAAAACTCAACAAATTTATTAAATTTATTAATTTGAAGAAATTATGCATATAAAGGAATTGGGGTAACTTGAATTTGACATAGAAAAGGTGTAGATGAAATTCTGCATGCTAAGTTGTTTGATAAAATGCCTTAAAGAAGATTTTGATTTCTTGTGATGTGTAATATCGATAATGTTAAAGTCATCAGTAAACTTCGAGATTAATGGTGATGACTTTCTAGTATGAGCAACATTCCTTGATACTATTAGTATCGGCACCAAGCTTCTTTAATATTACTAGTATTGGTGCAACTTGTACCAATGTTACTAGTACCGGCTGATTTCTTTGAAAAGTTTCTAAGTGTTGGAGAAGACTAATTTAAAAAGTTTAACAATGGTCAATATATCATATTTATCTGCATTGTTAAGTGACAACGAGATTGGTACGATGACAAAACCTCTTAAGCTCATATCCTTGAGTGATTATTCATCATGGAGTTCAAATTTGAATTTTTTTTGTCCATTGTCAGCCCGAGTATGATGCTTCCTCTAATAGAAGGGTATGAGCAACCCTAACTGAATGGAGTTTTCAAGAATATATATGGACTTACTTAGAAGGAGAAGAAAGCCTATGACTTAGAGAAGAAAGCTTATGCTATACTTACAATGGCTCTTCCAAAAGAAAATTTCCAATCATTCAAAACACATAAGCAATGTAAAGGTCTATGGGGTGCCTTGGCGAAGCGATGTGAGGGTTGTGATCAACTGAAAAGAAGCAAGAAGGCCCTTCTGAAGAAACAGTTAGAAGTATTCTATTGTGTTGATGATATATGAAGTTATATTATCATAATCATCTTAGTTGTCTCTGTCATAATATGATCATACAAGCATGCATACAATGATAAGCGATAATAAGTCTAGCAATATTATCTAAATCAAATTATAAGCAATATGTTAAACTAAAACTTTTAAATAAATAAAAGATTTAGCATGTTTCTCAGCCCCGAGAGTTTAAAATCAGTTAATGATTAGAAAAGGGGCATATGAACTCACCTTGTAACTGTTGTGGTTGACTTAGCCTAAACAAGAATGCACGCGCTCGTTGTTGTACTTGTGGTTGTATTCACGATCCTGTATTGATTTCATGTTGTATTTAACTTGTAAGTGATAGTTGTAGTGATTTGTGTGTGTGTATGTGTTAGCCCTATAGTTGGCTAACACACGTAAGTCTCCGTCATCATTCGGCCCTTGTTTCAATTGTCATAGATTTTACTAACACTTGACTGCTTTAAGTCAAGCTTAGTATGTGGTGTTTTGTTTTTACTTGATTCATTGTCATTACAAGAGGAGTTCTAAGTGTAACACTTAAAATTTAGACTAAAGATTAGAAACCCGTAACCTCTTGTAGGAGAATTTGTATTCTCCTAGTTCAATTTGTCTTAGCACCCTTTTAAGTCACTTGTTATCATTTCCAAAAGACAAGATTTTAGGTTTCATGCAATCCATTAAACCAATTCACTACCACCTTTGTAGTAATAACCCCATGATTACCATGCATGTTACTCTTCATATTGGTTTCAAGTGTTTGTTCTCATATTTAATCATATGGGCCGAATGGTAACTCATAAGCCAAATGACTTATGGGCCGAAGCATTCCCATGGGCCAACTAGTTGTGTGGGCCAATTATGAGTTTAGTCCAAATAAGAAATGAGCCGAATGATTCATGTGGGGTTTGGCCCGATTGGGAGCAGATATGGGCCAATGTATTCACACGGCTAAGGGTTCGGTCATCAGTGGGTCAGCGAACCTATTAGCCACATCCATGGGGTTTGGTGGTGATGGTTCGTCCAGGTTAAGGTTCGTGATTAGAGGCTTCGACCAAGGTTTAGGTTCGGCCACATGATGGTTTGGTGATCAACCATGGTGCGTGACTTCTCAGGTTCGTTCAAGGGAGGTTCGGTTGTTCGAAGGCTGGTCCAGCATGGGTTCGTGGTAACAGCTTCGTGACAAGCCCAAGGTTCGTGGCAGTAGGGTTCGGCTGATGGTGGTTCGCAGCTCACAAATTCGTTGGTCCTAGGTTCGGCTTTCCTTGGTGCCCAGCTCCACCTAGGTTCGGCTGGTCGAAGGTTCGGCCAGCCTAGTTCCTTCGCGAACCTGCAATTGTTCACCATCATCTTCGAGTTCTCTGCTGTTACAGGTCGTTTCTACCCTCCTACTGGTCTGTTCTAACCTTCGTGGTGTTCGAATGAAAGCCTAGGATCGAGTAGATCAAGGTTTTAAACGGGTTGCAAGTATGGTCGACCAAGGGTTTAAAAAACCCTAGTTTTCGAGACCTTAACAGCTGATTACCTCGATTTTGGGTGGACAACTTCTCAGATCAGTTGTACTTTCTTGTAGAGGAGGTCGAGAGCTTCGTTTAGACACCAAGAACGCGTGATTTCATCAACAAACGAGCAAGATCTTGTGGTTTGAAGTCTTGAATTTTAGAGAGAGAGGGTTCGGGAAAAGGTGTTTAGAGAGAGAGAAAGAGTGAAATAAATGAGAAAAATGCCTCATTTAGGCTTTATATACCCCGAGGGTGTTCGGGTTCATTTTTGTTGCTCGGTTCTCGTCTCCGTTGCGTTTCCGGATTGTTGCGCGCATATTTTATGTTATCAATTAAAAGATTTATTTTTAATGTTTGGAAAGTGGTTATTCCTAGTAAATCTTTTAAGTTTGTTTTTATTAAATTATTTCATCGAAAACGATTATTTTAACTGTTTCGTCAGATCGCGTCACCTTTGCGCGTATTCGTTCGAATCGTCACCCGAACGAACACGACGATGGTTTTGCTTTCTAACTTTTGTTTTCTACTTTTCAGTCATTATTTCAGAACATTAAACTCACATATATGTTTGTGTGAATCGTCACCTATGCAAACACACTGTCAGTTCATTATTCTGAAATAACACCGCATTTATGTTCAGAATTGTGTTTCCTCACTGACGGACTCAACTAAACTTCCTGTTTTCACCTTGTTTTCATAATGGATTATCGGCCATCTGATTCCTGTCATCTATGGATATCAGATCGCAACCGACATGTTCTTGTTGTTTACTTGTGCACTATTGTTTCTCTTGACTCATTGTATTTATTGTACTTAGGTTTTCGCCTAAATACATACAACTATTGTTTATCGTGAGTTGTTGTACTTATAGTATTTAAGTTTTCACTTAAATACGTACAACTGTTTCTTGTTTTTTTGAGCTATGTTATCACACACAGTGTTTATACATTGTATTTACACACAGTAAATAATGAAAGTACACATAACGTACGGACTTGCCGGACGATTAGGTACTGGATGTCACAGTCTCCCCTTGTTAAAGAAATTTCTTCCCGAAATTTAAGCATCATTGTCGGGCACAACTTCTTCAAACAGGTGGGGATACTTTGTCTTCATGTTGTCCTCGCGCTCCCAGGTAAATTCTGGTCCACGCTTGGAGTTCCATCGAACCTTTACAATAGGGATATGGCTTCGTTTCAGTCCCTTGACTTCACGTTCCATGATCTCTACAGGTTCTTCAATGGAGTGTAGTTGTTCATCAACTTGTATCTCTTCCAGAGGTATGATCAGTGATTCATCAGCGAGACATCTCTTGAGGTTTGATACATGAAATACATCATGTACTCCGCTGAGTTCATCAGGGAGTTTGAGTCTGTATGCCACAGGACCTATGCGTTGTGTTATCTCAGACGGTCCGACATACCTTGGTGCTAACTTGCCTTTAGCCCCAAAACGAACCACACCTTTCCATGGGGACACTTTCAACATGACTCGGTCACCCACTTGGAATTCCAAAGGCTTTCGCCTTTTGTCTGCGTAACTCTTTTGGCGGCTACGTGTTCCTTGTAGTCTCTATTGTATTTGGGCTATCTTATCAGTAGTTTCCTAAATAAGTTCAGGCCCAGTAATTCTGTTGTCTCCCACTTCGGTCCAACAAATTGGAGACCGACATTTTCTACCATATAGTGCTTCAAACGGAGCACATCCAATGCTGCTGTGGTAGCTGTTGTTGTAGGAGAACTCGATGAGTGGTAAATGTTTATCCCAACTTCCACCGAAGTCTAGGATGCATGTTCTTAACATATCCTCTAGGGTTTGAATTGTTCGCTCGCTTTGTCCATCCGTTTGTGGATGATAAGCGGTGCTCAAGTTTACACTTGTCCCTAGAGATTGTTGCAATGATTTCCAGAACCGCGATGTAAATCGACTGTCCTGGTCAGAAATAATAGACAATTGCACACCGTGCCGCACTACTATTTCATCAACATAGAGTCTTTCTAACTTTTCCATCTTGTAATTCTCTCTGATCGGCAAGAAATGTGCGGACTTGGTCAATCGATCAATGATGAGCCATATAGAATCATGTCCGCTGGAAGTACGGGGTAGCTTGGTAATAAAATCCATAGCTATTTGTTCCCACTTCCATTGTGGTATCTATGTTTGTTCCAGCAAACCTGACGGTTTCTGGTGTTCAGCTTTGACCTTGGCACATGTTAAGCATTTGCCAACATAAGTGGCAACATCTTTATTCATACCTGGCCACCAATAAGACGGCCTAAGATCTTGGTACATCTTATCAGCACCAGGATGAACATAGTAACGTGTCTTGTGTGCCTCGTCAAATATGAGTGTTCGAAGTTCATCTACTGCCGGGATCAAAACACAATTCTGAAAATAGATAACTCCATCTTATTTTGTTTCAAAGTGTTTCTCGGCTCCACAATCGAGCTCGTGTTTCAAATTGTCTCTTGCCTTTGCTTCCTGTTGTGCTTGTATGATTTGATCTCTGAGACTTGTTTGCACAGTCATTCCCATTGCTTGAACGCGCAAGGGTTTGACTCTTTCCTTTCGACTCAAAGCGTCTGCGACAACATTCGCTTTGCCCGGATTGTATTTGATCACACAATCGTAATCATTCAGGAGTTCAACTCAACGTCTCTGTCTCATGTTAAGCTCCTTTTGATCAAATATATGCTGTAAGCTCTTGTGATCCGTGAAGATAGTGCATTTAGTACCGTACAGGTAATGTCTCCAAATCTTTAGAGCAAAGACAACAGCTCCAAGTTTTAAGTCGTGTGCTGTGTAGTTCTTTTCATGTATCTTCAGCTGTCTTGATGCGTAGGCAATGCCTTTGTCTCGTTGCATTAAAACACAACCGAGTCCCTGATGGGAAGCATCACAGTATACCACAAAGTCATCATTGCCTTCTGGGAGTGTTAAGATTGGAGCATTGCACAATCTTTGTTTCAATGTTTGAAATGCCTCGTCTTGTTTCTGTGTCCACACGAATGGTTCACTCTTCTGTGTGAGTTTGGTGAGAGCAAGGCTATCTTAGAGAAATTCAAGATGAATCTCCTGTAATAACCTGCCAATCCCAAGAATGATCGGATCTCTGTCGGTGTTGTGGGCACATCCCAGTTCTTGATTGCTTCAATCTTGGCAGGATCCACATGAATACCATTACTGTTAATCACGTGACCCAAAAACTGAACTTCTCTCAACCAAAATTCACACTTGGAGAATTTGGCATTAAGTCGTTCATCTCTCAAGAGCTCCAAGACTGTCCTGAGATGTTGTTCATGTTCTTTCTCGCTTCTTGAATAGATCAGTATGTCATCAATAAAGACGATTACAAACTGATCTAAGTACGGCTTGCACACCCGGTTCATAAGATCCATGAACACTGCCGGTGCGTTCGTTAGTCCGAATGGCATCACCATGAATTCGTAGTGACCGTATCGGGTACGAAAGGTCGTCTTAGGTATGTCTTCCTCCTGAATCCGGAGCTGGTGATAACCTGAACGCTGGTCTATCTTCGAGAAGTACTGAGCTCCTTGTAACTGATCAAACAAATCACAATCCTCGGTAACGGGTACTGTCACACCCCTGCGCCGCGTGCGGAATCCACGGCGCGGTGACGTATGATCAGTTGAATCATGCACAAGTATTGAATAAGAACAACCACAATGGATTACTACATTTCATAATGTTTAGACAGTTGATTAGTTACAGACAATCGATCTACCAAAAGTAAGACAACTACAGACCCAAAATATAGTTTACAAAATAAGACTCCAAACAAGACAATTAAACATTTAGGATTTAGTGAGTTTCTATTCCATCCTAGCATGTTTCTTCATCTTGTTCTATCTTAGAATGGTCTCCTTAGTTGTCCCTGAGAATGTCTTAAACCTGATTACCTGAAACACGTGAAAAGTAACTGTCAACTACAGACGTAGTTGGTGAGAACAATAGGTTTAAGCATTTGTAAACATGAGTATATGATATAAGACATAGGTAAGTTAAAGCATCATAAGATTCACACGGATGAGCTGCAACCCAAACTAACATCAAGTAAGAAAATGAGTGTAAACAGTCCAATCACTGTTTGCACATGAGTCAACATATAATATCAAGTCCCAAACCACGTTTGGAGTTAGATAATATGTCAACAGTTTTGAATAAACCATATGTAACCGAAATCTGCAGTTAGTTTATAAAACAGATTTAAAAACTAACTGCAGCAATCGGTCTGCCCCAATGTATGTGTCCGCTTTCCCTTGTTGTGATCACCCAGTACTAACGCTAATGAATATGATACTTGATGGGTTTATAAGTTTGTTTACAACAATGGACACGATGTTTTCTGAATCTTACTTTAACCGGATGTGTTAATGTCTTATTGAAAACCTGGATTTAACTCCACGAGTTGAATCCTTTGTTTATGTAACATGAAATGAATCTCTTGATTTGAATACCATGATGTGAACAACTTGACTTGAATACCATGTTTTGAACCAATGAATTTGAATACCATGTGTTGAACCAATGAATTTGAATACCATGTGTTGAACCAATGAATTTGAATACCATGTTTTGAACCACTTGATTTGGATACCATGTTGTGAACCAATGAATTTGAATACCATGTTTTGAACCACTTGATTTGGATACCATGTTGTGAACCACTTGTTTTGAATACCATGATGTGATGACCTTGTGTAATAACAAGGTTTATAACAAAAGGGTTTGTAAAATCCTTTAATAGAACATTTGAGTAAAACTGTTATAAAACATTTCAAGAAAACATTATAAAATCCTTTTTTGTAATAAGGGTTTAATAGTAAATAATTCCTTTAAAACAGTTGACAATTTCCTTAAACAGTGGAAGAATCCCTTGGATTCATAAGATAAACCTTTAATGTTTATGAATGCACATAAACTATGCAATGAAACAAGATTGAAATAGCGGTTTTGATCACGTGTTCCACCCCAAAACAGTTATAAAACAGTAAAAGAGGGGCTAAAGTTCTCACCTGTCTGCAGTAGACTCTGAACTAAACAGTTAGCAAGTAGCAAACAGGACTTCTAACTTGTTCCTATATCATTGTAATCATACATAAGATATAAGATTTATAATTGTATAGCTTGATTCATTGATTGACTTGTGTTCACTTGAACTTGTTTAACTTGATTACTTGATTGATCATGGGTTCAAGAAACTTGTGTAATGATCCTTTTGTACAACATCATGCTTGCTTCTCATTTGTTCCAGTGTTTGATAAACCATTTGTTAACATGACTTATGAAAATATGTTCCGATTGCTTATGTCTTTGAGATCGTGATTTGATCTCATGATTAGGTTAAGTCACAACTTAAACCTCAATTGATCAATTCACAATCATCAATTTTATGTTCATTATTGGTCTTTGAACCTATGTAACCACAATGGTCCTTCAACCAAGTCTATGGGCTACTTAGGTTCACGATGGGCCGATTGAATATGGTGTTGGGCCAAGGGGGTGTGATGTTGGTCCAACCACAAGTATATGGGCCATGTAAGGTCCTAAGCGATAATGGACCAATTAGTTATGATCTTAGTCCAATCAACATGTAATTAGATAGGGCCTAAGAATTTAAGTTGGCCATCAATTGTGAATGAAATCCATGTAACGATCCAAAGCGTTATCGAACTAGTTGAGTGTCTAATGGGCCAACATAACTCCCTTGAGTTTACCTCACACCTATGGGCCTTATACTAACACACTTGGGCCGAATAAGTTGAGTTTGGGCCGAAAAGAAAGTGGGCTGCCATTTGGGCAGCGAACCCTTAAGGATTTCAGCCAAGGTTCGTCCAATTGACTAAGGGTTCGGCTTAGTGGGTAGCGAACCATGCAGGGTTCGGCCTTCATGGATATGGCTTCACAGGTTCGACTAACATGATGGCAGGCAAGGTTCGTGATGTTGATGACAGTTAAGGGTTCGGTAAATTGAGCAACGAACTATGCAGGTTCGTGAATCCATGAGAGTTCGGTGGTCATGCGGCGAACCATGTAGGGTTCGTGATGTATCTGGTTCGGCAAGGCTCGTGTCATGCTTGCATGGGGGTTCGTTCGATCAGGGATGAAGGCTCGTGAGAGCCCCTAGAGTTCGGCTGGCAAACCCCACACGAACCATGCAGGGTTCGTCAATGCTAGCTGTGTACACAAGGGTTCGGCCAGGAACCTTCGTGGTTCGTTTCCTCCTGGTTCTCCCGAACCTGTTACCTGCGCCATCATCAACATATCCAACTGGTTCTAGGTCTGTAGCTAGGTCGATCTAACATCGCAAAAGGTTACTATGCAGTCGAAACTCAAAGAATAATGTAAATAAACCGGTTATGTGTGTGACTCACGAACTCACACATGAAAACCCTAATCTCGTGAACATTCAAGCATCAATACCTCTCGATTTGCTGGATGGATCTGCGAAAATCTTGTACTTCCGTGTAGAGGATGTCGAGAGCTACGCGTGGACACCAAGAACACCAAAATCCGTTGAGAAACGAAGAAGATACGCGCGTTTGAAGGTCGGTTTTCTAGAGAGAGAGAGGGTAGACGAACTATTAGAGAGAGAAAGGGTTGTTGGGGAATTAAATGAGGTTTTAAGCCTTGTTCAAGGCTTTTATAGCCCGGGTGATATTCGGGTTCGTTTCGGTCGCTCGGTTCGCGTTTCCGGAACGTAACGCGTATTTTACGCGACTTTAAAATAAAAGAGTTGTTAAACTCATTTAAATGATGAGTTTCAAAATTGTAAAAATATAAAATAGTTAATATAATTATTTTTACTCTTCGTGTGTTGTCGGATCGTTAAAACATTCACAATTACGTGTATACCCGCAATCGCGTACGTTTTCCGATCGTATTAAAATATTTAAAGTCGTTTAATCGTAATTATAAGTTCAACATTCGTATTATTATGGATCGTCACCCATAACTATACTCAGTCTCGCTTACAGATTACGATCTTGGTTGAATTAATTAATTGTCATAATATTCGTCTCGACACTACGCACTAACACTAACCTGTTACACCGAACGCAGTATATATATAGGGCTCACTCTCGCTGCCCACCACTGTTTCGATATAACCAGTTACTGCTCTTGCCTAGTGAAATCGACTGTAAATAAATAATACATACTTGTTTTCTGACTACTAAGATCCTGTAACACACAAGCACACATTATGAACATACTGAAACACATTGATTGAACTGAAACTGAACAGACACTGTTCTAACACTGTTTACAACTACATGACTATATGCACAAATGTTACAGTCTCCCCTAGTTAAGGGAATTTCGTCCCGAAATTAACTAGCCGAAGATACTGTAAAAAGATGAGGGTACTTGAGCTTCATCTGGTCTTCACGTTCCCAGGTGAACTCAGCACCGCGTTTGCCCTCCCATCGCACTTTCACGATCGGGATACGGCTGCGTTTAAGTTTCTTGACCCCATGATCCATGATCTCAACTGGACGTTCATTGAATTGCATGTTGTTCTGAATCTGTATGTCTTCCAGTGGAATCTGAACATCATGATCCGCCAAGCATTTCTTAAGATTTGATACATGAAAAGTATCATGAACATTGCTTAGCTCCACTGGAAGTTTGAGTTTGTAGGCTACGGGACCAATCCGTTCCAGGATCTCAAAAGGTCCAACGTACCTTGGTGCAAGTTTCCCTTTCTTCCCGAATCGGACAACGCCTTACCAGGGAGAAACTTTGAGTAAGACTCGGTCACCCACTTGAAACTCAAGAGGTTTCCGACGACGATCAGCATAACTCTTCTGCCGATCTCGTGCGGCCTTAAGCCGTGACTGAATGATTGTGATCTTGTCTGATGTTTCCTGAATGAGTTCTGGTCCTACGACCTGTGAGTCACCAATCTCGGTCCAACAGACCGGTGATCGGCACTTTCTACCATATAGAGCTTCGAATGGTGCACATTGAATGCTCGTATGATAACTATTGTTATATGAAAACTCAATGAGTGGGAGATGAGTGTCCCAACTTCCACCGAAGTCAATGACACAAGAACGGAGCATGTCCTCAAGTGTTTGGATAGTCCTCTCACTTTGGCCGTCGGTTTGGGGATGATACGCCGTGCTAAGATTAACACGCGTTCCCAAAGCCTTTTGCAATGATTGCCAAAAGCGAGAAGTGAAACGACTATCACGATCAGATATGATTGATGTTGGAGTACCATGACGTGCAATGATTTCGTTGATGTACAATGTGGATAACTTCTCCATCTTGTAATCCTCTCGGATTGGGAGAAAATGAGCAGATTTGGTGAGTCGATCAACGATCACCCAAATCGAATCGAAACCTCTCGGAGTTCTCGGCAACTTTGTTATGAAATCCATGGAAATTTGCTCCCATTTCCATTGAGGAATTTCAGGTTGTTGCAGAAGTCCCGAAGGCTTTTGATGTTCTGCTTTGACCTTTGAACAAGTAAGACATTTTCCCACGTACAGTGCTATGTCTTTCTTCATTCCCGGCCACCAGTAAGATGTCCTCAAGTCCTGATACATCTTGTCGGCTCCAGGATGAACTGAGTATCGCGACTTATGTGCCTCATCACAGATGAGTGTGCGCAATTCTTCAGACTTTGGAATCCACATGCGGCCATTGAGATATAACAACCCATCTGATCGAGGTTCTAGTTTCTTCTCAATGCCACAATCCAAGTCTGTTTTGAGTTGATTATCTGTTACTACTTGTTGTTGTGCAATACGAATCAAGTCTTTCAAGTTTGGCTGTGTGTTGATCTCCATGGCTCTAACACGAATTGGTTTGACTGGTTCCTTGCGACTAAGAGCATCCGCCACCACATTGGCTTTACCCGGGTGGTAACGAATCTCGCAGTCGTAATCAGTTAGAAGCTCAACCCAACGTCGTTGTCTCATGTTGAGCTCTTTCTGATTGAGAATGTGTTGAAGGCTCTTGTGGTCTGTATAGATGACACATTTAGTACCGTACAGGTAGTGTCTCCAAATCTTCAGTGCAAAGACCACAGCCCCTAACTCAAGGTCATGAGTAGTGTAATTCTTCTCGTGAACCTTAAGTTGTCTTGAAGCATAAGCAATGACCTTGTCCCGTTGCATAAGTACACAACCGAGACCAAGGTTTGAAGCATCACAGTAGACAATGAAATCATCACTGCCTTCTGGAAGACTAAGGATAGGGGAATTGCATAACTTCTGTTTAAGAAGTTGAAATGCATCTTCTTGTTTCTGTCCCCATATAAAAGCTTGACTTTTCTGAGTCAATGTAGTGAGTGGCAAGGCTATCTTAGAGAAGTTTGCAATGAATCTTCTATAATAACCTGCCAAACCCAGAAATGAACGAATCTCTGTTGGTGTAGATGGAGTAGTCCAGTTCTTAATCGCCTCAATCTTGGCTGGATCTACATGAATTCCATCTTTGTTTATGACATGTCCTAAGAAGTGAACCTCCTTTAGCCAAAATTCACACTTTGAGAATTTAGCATAAAGTTGTTCCTTTCTTAGTAGTTCCAAGACTTTCTTCAAGTGATCCTCATGTTCTCGTTCTGACTTGGAATAAATCAGTATATCATCAATAAAGACGATAACAAACTGATCCAAGTAAGGCCTGCAGACTCGATTCATCAAGTCCATGAATACTGCGGGTGCATTGGTCAGCCCAAATGGCATAACCACAAACTCATAGTGTCCATATCGAGTCCTAAATGCAGTCTTTGGTATATCCTCATCATTTACTCTTAACTGATGATACCCGGATCGTAAATCAATCTTAGAGAAGCAAGTTGCTCCCTGTAATTGATCAAATAAATCATCGATCCTAGGTAGAGGATATCTGTTCTTGATTGTTAACTTGTTCAGCTCACGATAGTCTATGCACATACGAAATGAACCGTCTTTCTTTTTGACAAAGAGAACCGGAGCTCCCCATGGAGAGAAACTCGGTCTTATGAAACCTTTGTCTAAAAGTTCTTGAAGCTGACTAGACAGTTCCTGCATCTCAGACGGTGCTAATCGATAGGGTGACTTCGCCACTGGGTTTGCTCCAGGGACGAGATCAATTCTAAACTCCACTTGTCGGACTGGTGGTAGTCCAGGCAAGTCTTCTGGAAATACGTCTGGATAGTCTTTGATAACCGGTACATCTCCAACTGCTTTCTTGTCAGGTTTCTTTTCCACCACGTGAGCTAAGAACGCATAATATTTCTTCTTTAGATACTTCCTCGCCTTGATGCACGATACAATCTTCAATTCGTGGCAGGGTTTCTCACCGTAAACTATCATCGTTTCACCGTACGGTAGGGGAATTCGAATAAGTTTCTCCGAGCATACGATTTCAGCATTATTCTTAGATAACCAATCCATTCCTACTACAACTTCGAAGCTTCCGAGAGTCATAGGAATGAGATCGATGGGGAAAAGATGGTCATTTAGTCTTAGCTCACAAGCATTAATGATGGAATCTACAACTATAGTCTTACCATTTGCTACTTCTACAGTATAGGGAGCAGTAAGTGTGGATAGTTGCATATTAAGCAAAGAAGCAGTATGAGTAGAGATAAAACTTTTATCAGCACCAGTATCAAATATGATAGGAACATAGTGATCATTGATAAGAAATGTACCCGTGATGACTGCCGGCTCTTCACGTGCTTCAGCAGTTCCAATAACAAAAGCACGAGCAGCAGCAGTGGTGTTGTTGAGTTTTGGACACTGGTTTCTGAAGTGCCCTTCTGCCCCACAATTATAGCAGGCTCTTCCACCTGCAGCAGTAGAAGTTGTGGCAGCAGTTGTTGCAGCAATAAGATGAGCAGATCGACAAGTCGCTGCAAAGTGTCCCATACGCCCACACTTGAGACACTTCTTGCATGGAGTATTGGGCAGATGATGGTACTGGCATTTGGTGCAGAGTGGAAACGAGCCAGTGTACTGCTTTCTGACATTAGCGGGTTGTGGCATAGCAGTGAGGGGAGTAGCATGAGTAGGTGCAGCCGCAGTCAACGCTGCAAAGTTCTTGATTGTTTTCTGTTTCTTCTTCTTATGATGGTGCTGTTCAGGCTTCTTGCCTTCCTCAATCTGTGCCCTTTTGAATCCCTTTCGAGTGAGCACTCCAGATTTCACATACTCTTCAGTAAGAGTAGCACCCAGTTGTATCGCAGCTTCCAAAGTAGTGGGGTTGTTCCCCATAACAGTTCCTCTAACCACTAGAGGCAAGCCTTCGATGTATTTCTCTATCCTGCGGGATAGAGGAGTAACCAGATGTGGTACCAAAATGCACAACTCATGAAAACGAGTTGTATACTTGGCATTTTCGCCACTATCCTGTACCAGATTCCACATCTCCACCTCCAGTTTCTTTAGCTCGTGACGTGGACAAAACTTTTCCACCAGTAAGTTCTTGAATCCATTCCATGGTAAGGCTAGAGCGACTTCACGTCCTCTGGTGTTCTTCTCAGAATTCCACCAGGTGAGTGCGCCCTTGTGAAATGCACTCGAGGCCATCTTGACCTTTAGATTTTCAGGGCATCCAGTGAAGTCTAGAATGTCTTCGATGCTTTCCAGCCATTGCAGTAGGCCGGTAGCTCCTTCGGTACCAGAGTACTTAGGAGGCTTAGCATCGTTGAACTGCTTGAAAGTAAAGTTAGCAGTTCCAGCGTTTGTGGCATTTGAGTTGTGTGCAGAATCACCGGTACTTCCCCGAAGATTCTGGGTGATGTCAGTGACCATGCCCGGGATTACATCCCTCATGTGAACAGCGATAGCTCGAGCAATCTTGTTAATTTCATCATCATTACCGCTTGTCGAACCCCCAGCATTTGGGTCTCGTCGAGGAGGCATTCTACGAATAGAAGCCACAAGCGGGTCAGTAATGAGAATGGATACAATTGAATTTTCATGATAAGGTCAGTAATATATCCATACTACTAGTATTATCATTCAATTGTAATATGATCCAGTACACGTATAAGTTATCAACTTATTTGTATACTTATCATGTGAATATGTACGATGTCTCATGATCTCTCCACCAAACCTACACACTGACACTTTCCCGATATACCGAAAATAGTATATATATAGGGCTCACTCTCGCTGCCCACCACCGTTTCGGTATACCACGATCATGCCCTTGCTAGCATTTGGCAACACGTTTGTACTGATTTCCATGTGTTTTCCATTGATTAAGAATCCCATGATCTTTGATCAACTTGAACTATGATTGATTCCATGATTGAACTATGATTATGTTATGCGTGCACCTTCTAACAATCGTTAACATGTAGAACTAAATCATACGTGTGTTCTACACTTTCCCGTTAACCTATGTTAGCAAGTACCAATGATGTAATCACTTAAGAATTTCACTTAAGGTTTACATTTACAGAATATTCACAACTTGGTTGATTCACCATAATGTCTGGTTCATCCAAGTTTGAATTTCATTATGATTTGATTCACCAATGATTGTTTCCCAAATGATTGTATCCCATGTGTTTTGACTAATGTTCCATGTGTCCAGTTGATCCCGAATCCTCACTCCAAATACAAACGCCGGATTCCCCCTAACATACTGAAATAAGCTTATATATAGGGTAAGCTCTCACCGACCCACCACTTACCTCAACACGTCAGCGTTAACCCGTCGTCTATATTTGGGGCTAAGATTCCAACTGTTGATTGATTATGATTGTCTCATGATTTCTCTTGTTCTGTGATTATGTTTATGATTGTGTAAACCATGGTCCTTAATTTACTAGAAACTAAGACCTTAGGTTTATGTATATGTGTCCTAGGTTAATCAACCTAGTTTCCCAATACTTACAGTACTGAGCATAATGATTTCCTGTGAGAACTTCAACTAAAGAATACTGTTACACAGATTCTAAGTTATAAAGTTCCTATGATAATGAATCCATGATAATGATAACAATGACAAGGATTTCAAATCTAAGTTCTAAATTAATAGACCTCAACCTTTGAATTCCTATAGTGATATGACCAGGATCTCAAATCCAAGTTCTAAGTTAATAGATCTTGACCTTTGAATCCTATAATGAATATGACAAGGATCTCAAATCCAAGTTCTAACTTAATAGATCTTGACCTTTGAATCCTATAATGAATATGACAAGGATCTCAAATCCAAGTTCTAAGTTAATAGATCTTGACCTTTGAATCCTATAATGAATATGACAAGGATCTCAAATCCAAGTTCTAAGTTAATAGATCTTGACCTTTGAATCCTATAATGAATATGACAAGAAATTCATATCAAAGATACTGAAACCACAGATCTTTGCCTCTGAATTTCTATAATGATCTCTGTGTGAGAATTTCAGATCAAGGATACTAAGAATACAGATCCTTGCCTCTGAAATCCTTAAATGCATATGTGTGAGAATTTAATTCGGTTTCTAAAATTATAGAAGTCCGATTCAAATTCCTTGACTCGATGTCTAATCTTAGAAAAATGTCCCTAAGATCTTTCAAGCTTATTGTAGACTTAATGCTCACTTAAGTTACTTAGATCCTAAGTATCCTCAAGCCTATAGCACTTAGTCCTATTGGGTAGCTTAGGTTATAGTCTAGGTCATTAAACATTGGGTTTTTCCTAGTTCTCTACAACCTTGGCTCTGATACCAACCTGTCACACCCCTGCGCCGCGTGCGGAATCCACGGCGCGGTGACGTATGATCAGTTGAATCATGCACAAGTATTGAATAAGAACAACCACAATGGATTACTACATTTCATAATGTTTAGACAGTTGATTAGTTACAGACAATCTATCTACCAAAAGTAAGACAACTACAGACCCAAAATATAGTTTACAAAATAAGACTCCAAACAAGACAATTAAACATTTAGGATTTAGTGAGTTTCTATTCCATCCTAGCATGTTTCTTCATCTTGTTCTATCTTAGAATGGTCTCCTTAGTTGTCCCTGAGAATGTCTTAAACCTGATTACCTGAAACACGTGAAAAGTAACTGTCAACTACAGACGTAGTTGGTGAGAACAATAGGTTTAAGCATTTGTAAACATGAGTATATGATATAAGACATAGGTAAGTTAAAGCATCATAAGATTCACACGGATGAGCTGCAACCCAAACTAACATCAAGTAAGAAAATGAGTGTAAACAGTCCAATCACTGTTTGCACATGAGTCAACATATAATATCAAGTCCCAAACCACGTTTAGAGTTAGATAATATGTCAACAGTTTTGAATAAACCATATGTAACCGAAATCTGCAGTTAGTTTATAAAACAGATTTAAAAACTAACTGCAGCAATCGGTCTGCCCCAATGTATGTGTCCGCTTTCCCTTGTTGTGATCACCCAGTACTAACGCTAATGAATATGATACTTGATGGGTTTATAAGTTTGTTTACAACAATGGACACCATGTTTTCTGAATCTTACTTTAACCGGATGTGTTAATGTCTTATTGAAAACCTGGATTTAACTCCACGAGTTGAATCCTTTGTTTATGTAACATGAAATGAATCTCTTGATTTGAATACCATGATGTGAACAACTTGACTTGAATACCATGTTTTGAACCAATGAATTTGAATACCATGTGTTGAACCAATGAATTTGAATACCATGTGTTGAACCAATGAATTTGAATACCATGTTTTGAACCACTTGATTTGGATACCATGTTGTGAACCAATGAATTTGAATACCATGTTTTGAACCACTTGATTTGGATACCATGTTGTGAACCACTTGTTTTGAATACCATGATGTGATGACCTTGTGTAATAACAAGGTTTATAACAAAAGGGTTTGTAAAATCCTTTAATAGAACATTTGAGTAAAACTGTTATAAAACATTTCAAGAAAACATTATAAAATCCTTTTTTGTAATAAGGGTTTAATAGTAAATAATTCCTTTAAAACAGTTGACAATTTCCTTAAACAGTGGAAGAATCCCTTGGATTCATAAGATAAACCTTTAATGTTTATGAATGCACATAAACTATGCAATGAAACAAGATTGAAATAGCGGTTTTGATCACGTGTTCCACCCCAAAACAGTTATAAAACAGTAAAAGAGGGGCTAAAGTTCTCACCTGTCTGCAGTAGACTCTGAACTAAACAGTTAGCAAGTAGCAAACATGACTTCTAACTTGTTCCTATATCATTGTAATCATACATAAGATATAAGATTTATAATTGTATAGCTTGATTCATTGATTGACTTGTGTTCACTTGAACTTGTTTAACTTGATTACTTGATTGATCATGGGTTCAAGAAACTTGTGTAATGATCCTTTTGTACAACATCATGCTTGCTTCTCATTTGTTCCAGTGTTTGATAAACCATTTGTTAACATGACTTATGAAAATATGTTCCGATTGCTTATGTCTTTGAGATCGTGATTTGATCTCATGATTAGGTTAAGTCACAACTTAAACCTCAATTGATCAATTCACAATCATCAATTTTATGTTCATTATTGGTCTTTGAACCTATGTAACCACAATGGTCCTTCAACCAAGTCTATGGGCTACTTAGGTTCACGATGGGCCGATTGAATATGGTGTTGGGCCAAGGGGGTGTGATGTTGGTCCAACCACAAGTATATGGGCCATGTAAGGTCCTAAGCGATAATGGACCAATTAGTTATGATCTTAGTCCAATCAACATGTAATTAGATAGGGCCTAAGAATTTAAGTTGGCCATCAATTGTGAATGAAATCCATGTAACGATCCAAAGCGTTATCGAACTAGTTGAGTGTCTAATGGGCCAACATAACTCCCTTGAGTTTACCTCACACCTATGGGCCTTATACTAACACACTTGGGCCGAATAAGTTGAGTTTGGGCCGAAAAGAAAGTGGGCTGCCATTTGGGCAGCGAACCCTTAAGGATTTCAGCCAAGGTTCGTCCAATTGACTAAGGGTTCGGCTTAGTGGGTAGCGAACCATGCAGGGTTCGGCCTTCATGGATATGGCTTCACAGGTTCGACTAACATGATGGCAGGCAAGGTTCGTGATGTTGATGACAGTTAAGGGTTCGGTAAATTGAGCAACGAACTATGCAGGTTCGTGAATCCATGAGAGTTCGGTGGTCATGCGGCGAACCATGTAGGGTTCGTGATGTATCTGGTTCGGCAAGGCTCGTGTCATGCTTGCATGGGGGTTCGTTCGATCAGGGATGAAGGCTCGTGAGAGCCCCTAGAGTTCGGCTGGCAAACCCCACACGAACCATGCAGGGTTCGTCAATGCTAGCTGTGTACACAAGGGTTCGGCCAGGAACCTTCGTGGTTCGTTTCCTCCTGGTTCTCCCGAACCTGTTACCTGCGCCATCATCAACATATCCAACTGGTTCTAGGTCTGTAGCTAGGTCGATCTAACATCGCAAAAGGTTACTATGCAGTCGAAACTCAAAGAATAATGTAAATAAACCGGTTATGTGTGTGACTCACGAACTCACACATGAAAACCCTAATCTCGTGAACATTCAAGCATCAATACCTCTCGATTTGCTGGATGGATCTGCGAAAATCTTGTACTTCCGTGTAGAGGATGTCGAGAGCTACGCGTGGACACCAAGAACACCAAAATCCGTTGAGAAACGAAGAAGATACGCGCGTTTGAAGGTCGGTTTTCTAGAGAGAGAGAGGGTAGACGAACTATTAGAGAGAGAAAGGGTTGTTGGGGAATTAAATGAGGTTTTAAGCCTTGTTCAAGGCTTTTATAGCCCGGGTGATATTCGGGTTCGTTTCGGTCGCTCGGTTCGCGTTTCCGGAACGTAACGCGTATTTTACGCGACTTTAAAATAAAAGAGTTGTTAAACTCATTTAAATGATGAGTTTCAAAATTGTAAAAATATAAAATAGTTAATATAATTATTTTTACTCTTCGTGTGTTGTCGGATCGTTAAAACATTCACAATTACGTGTATACCCGCAATCGCGTACGTTTTCCGATCGTATTAAAATATTTAAAGTCGTTTAATCGTAATTATAAGTTCAACATTCGTATTATTATGGATCGTCACCCATAACTATACTCAGTCTCGCTTACAGATTACGATCTTGGTTGAATTAATTAATTGTCATAATATTCGTCTCGACACTACGCACTAACACTAACCTGTTACACCGAACGCAGTATATATATAGGGCTCACTCTCGCTGCCCACCACTGTTTCGATATAACCAGTTACTGCTCTTGCCTAGTGAAATCGACTGTAAATAAATAATACATACTTGTTTTCTGACTACTAAGATCCTGTAACACACAAGCACACATTATGAACATACTGAAACACATTGATTGAACTGAAACTGAACAGACACTGTTCTAACACTGTTTACAACTACATGACTATATGCACAAATGTTACAGGTACCGATTCTTAATGGTAAGTTTGTTGAGCTCTCTGTAATCGATGCACATTCTGAAACATCCGTCCTTCTTTTTAACAAAGAGAACCGGAGCTCCCCACGGTGAGAAACTCGGTCGAATGAATCCCTTGTCGAGTAGCTCTTGTAATTGATTCGACAATTCCTGCATTTCTGATGGTGCAAGTCTATAAGGAGACAGCTACAGGAGTCGCTCTCGGAATCAAATCGATTCGAAACTGCACCGATCTCTCTGGTGGCAGTCCTGGTAAATCATCCGGAAACACGTACGCATAGTCTTTCACAACTGGTACGTCTTGAATCTTGATTGCTTTCTTGTCTTTCTCTACCACGTGAGCTAAAAATGCGATACACTGTTTTCTGAGGTACTTGCGAGCCTTCATGCACGATATTATCTTGACACTGCGGTTTGATTGATCTCCGTGAACTTCCAGAATCTGATCGTTCTCCACTGGAATGCGTAGTAGTTTTTCGGAACAGATGAACTCCACTCTGTTAAGAGATAGCCAATCCATTCCGACAATGATATCGAAATTGCCCAGTTCCATCGGTATCAAATCGATAGAAAATGTGTGATCGCTAAGTGTTAGTGGGCAGTCCTAAGTACTGTGTCAACTGTGATCTGTTTGCTGTTTGCTATCTCAATAGTATAAGGGAAGTCTAACGATTCCACAGTATGATTAAGATGGCAAGAAAAATCGGAAGAGATAAAACTCTGATCCGCACCAGTATCAAACAATATTGATGCATAAACGTCAGATAAGAGAAATGTACCCGTGACCACTTTCGGGTCTTGTCGAGCAGCAACAACTCCAATATGAAAGGCTCTTCCCCTAGCAACTTGAGCCCTTTGTTGATTCTTCTTGGGACAATCCCGAGAAAAGTGTCCAGGCTCGCCACAGTTGTAGCAAGACTTGTGATCAGCAGCAGTAGTAGCTGCATTATTGTTTCTGTTCAGATTCCCGTGCTCCTGCAATGGTTGGCCCAATGACCAAACTTCCCACAGTTAGTGCATTGTCTGCACTGGGTGTTTGGTGGATGATGATACTGGCAGGTGTTGCACAATGGTGCTGTGCCAGTGTAGGGCCTCTTGATTTGTAGTGGTGGTGGTTGGTTGATCATCGGTGTCTGAGTGGTCGCAACAAAGTTCTTGACCACCTTTTGTTTCTTAGCCGGGTGCTTGTCTGGCTTCCTTGAAGTTCCATCCTTGGCTTCCGTTTCTTTCTTTAGTGCCCCGGCGGCAACCATTACATTTGTCAAAGTTGCTGACAATGTAACAACCATCTCCATGGTAGTGGGGTGGGCAAGAATCACATGCCCTTGGATACAAGCCGGCAGTCCCCCGACATACCACTCGATCCTTTTCTCCAGTGTTGGCACCACATCCGGTGCCAATGTAGCTAACTCGTGGAATCTTGTGGTGTAGGCCAGATGCCCAGCACCAATCATGACAAGGTTGAGCAGCTTAGTTTCAACTTTCTTGAGTTCGTTCCTCAGGCAAAACTCTGCCCTCAGCATGGTTTTGAAATCCTCCCAGGGCATTGATAGTGCTTCATCCCTGCCCCGGGTCTGTACTTGAGTGTTCCACCATGTCAGAGCTCGCTTGTTAAACGAGCCAGCAACATACCTCACTCTATGCTGATCAGGACAACCACTGATGTCGAGGGTTATCTCCATCTTCTTGATCCATTGGATCAATCCGACGGCACCCTCACTGCCACTGAAACTAGGTGGCTTGCATCCTACAAAGTTCTTGTTGGAATAGTCCTGATGGTGTCGGGTGTTACCGCTGCCTTCTCCAGATGAGTTGGCGATGTTACTGTTGTTGTTGTTGATCCTGTTCATCATGTCAGGGATCACATCCCTTAGTTGACTGGTCAACAGTGTGGCCAGTGGTATAGTAGCAGGATCCAATTCATGAGCAGGTGGTGGCGGAGGAGGAGGTGGAGGAGGAGGTAGATGTGGAGGAGAGTCAGGTGGTGTCGGTGTCGATGAATGAGGAGCTTAATCTTGTGGCGGTGGCCGTAAAGCTGGTGGTGGTCTTGTTGGCGGCATTGTGATCATAACCGAAAGAAAATCGGTTAGTGCAGTGATCAAACGCAGAAGACACATGCAAATGTAATCCTATGTTGTATGATCGCTTCATGAGGGTCCCTAGGTTATAGTCTAGGCCAAACCGTTTAAGTAATATGACCTATATTTCTCTATAACCATGGCTCTGATACCAATCTGTCACACCCCGAGCCGGCGGGCTGGATCGACTTTCCCGTTGGGCGGAAAGTTCTCGGGGCCCGATATCGTTTGATAATCAAAATGTTCAGATTGTTTGCATAGCACATGATATATAAATGAGAAATGCTATCATGACAATGATATAGAATTACAGAGTTAAATTACATTGTTTCCTCATAATTTAACTATGTAAATCTATTCAAAAGAATCAATGAGTTTCTATCTTGTAACTGTACAAGATACACAAAAGATGATTCATCGTTTTGTCATTCAAAAATATGTTCGACTCAAAATGTAGCTAGGTCTTCTAATAGTCCATTAGCTATGTTCTTGAATACTGGTAACTAAACCCGTTTTTCACTTGAGAAAACATGCATTTAAACAAAGTCAACACTAGGTTGGTGAGTTCATAAGTTTGATAATTGAAACCCTTGAATTGTTCACATACACAGTCACAATGTCACATATGTTACTTGTAGATTGTTTGATTCACCCGTTCTCACAATGGCTTCTCCATTGTTATACTTACAAGTGATATCTCATCCTATTAGCTATGCTTATATATATGGCATATGTTGGGAACAAGCCCCAGCCACCGTCCCACCACATACCTATTAGAACTTAACACCACTTGCAATACAACTATAGATCTCCACTTTCGTTTCACCCGTCCGTTTATGTTCATCAACCATTGTATCATATGTAGAATAATATAATAAGAGGGGTTTAGTTATCAAACCAAATTATTGATTACCCTCAATGTGTTAAGGAACTTAGATTAAGTTAATCTGATCCTTGCTATTATTCTATTACTTGTAGGGTTAACTGTTAATCACTTTTAATAATAAGAGTGTTAGTTAACCAATTGTTATATGTTCTCAACTTGAAGTGTCACACCCCGAGCCGACGGGATTGGATCAGAGTCCCCGTCGGGCGGAAGGTACCCGGGGCGCGATATCGGGAGTGATAGTCAAAATGATCAGATTGTTACACTGCACATGATATATAAGTGAGAAACTTGCTAAAATAAAATAGAATTACAAAGTTAAATTACATCAATTAAGTTTATAATTTAACAATGTAAATCTACTATCACATCATAAATTTCCTATCTTATATCTGCACAAGATATACAAAATAACTGTATAATGATGCTTCAAAATATGCAGGTCCAAAAGCTAGGTCCTCTATCCGATAATTTAGTCCAAAGAAATAACTCTTCAGTTGACCTGTTCGTCACCTGAGAAGTCATGCAAAAATAAAATCAACACATGGTTGGTGAGTTCATTAAGTTTTATAAAATGAATTTGAATAACCTTAATGACAACCTTAACCTCACCATTAACCACCAATACCTTCCAGCTTAGTATGCTTATATATAGGGCATATGTAGGGTCGAACTTACCACCCGCCCAGCCACCGTCCCACCACATACCAAACCACATGATATATTGTTCCTGGTGATAATTAAGCATTTCATTTCACTACTTTGATTCCATGACCTATGATTTATAGCATTTGATTACCCTGAAAATGTTTACCTTGACCTCCCGAAGTGACAACCTTAACCTCATCAACAACCACCTATGCTATCCAATCAAGTATGCTTATATATAGGGCATATGTAGGGGACTAGTCCCACCACATACCGGACTGCTTAACATATTGTTATTAATGATAATTAAGCGTTTCACTCCATTCACCTCTGATTTAGATTCTGATTTCCACAATTCGATCTACCTTTGATCCTCTTGAGTTCATCATAGTTACATGATTTCCCAAAAGCATTTATAGAAATATAATGTTAAATATTTAATTAAACAAATAAATAAACATTTAAAATAAAACTAAGACCTGATGATTGGGTCTTGTTTGACTCAATCAATTAGACTTAGTTGTTGGTGGTTGTCCAAGTTGTAACCTCTCACACGTGACCCATATCAGGCATAACTCACAAGGAGTATACCTGAGCATGCCGGGATTTTAATGATGCCCATACAGCTTGACCCAATGGTCTACTGTACCTGAGTTGTTTTATAAAAGTTTGAATACGATAAGTATACGTAATAGTCGTCGTACCTAAGGTTTGGTCTTGGTGTGTGTAACTAAGTGTCCTAGTTACTGGTGAACTTATAAGATTTGATCTAACTGGTCTAGTTCAATTACCCATCTATAACCCCAAATCCCATGTTTAATTATAATTACTTACTTTTAAATTTTACAAAAATTTGGGCAGAGTTTCCTTTGTTTTCTGTTAAAATCCAGACAATTATATTGTCTCTTTTACAATCCAATCCCAAACAATTTAATCATAATAAGCCCTTAATCAAAACATTTATAATAAATTTCCATTTCGATTCAATATTAAGTCAAAATCGATTAATTAAGCTAGCAAATTTATAATTCGGTTTCTTTTATTAAAATGTCATCAACTTTATTTAAACTAATATATAACATATGATGGGCTTTAATTATGCCCATTGGGCCCACTTAGGCCCATTGATGTCTTTAACTCTCATTTGATCACACTCCATTTCCATAGATGATTCTACATAGCCCATTAACTCGTCCAAGTTAATTGTACTTGTTAAGACTTTATCTAGGTAAGTGTCAATGATTTAATTAGCACCCCATACTTTAATCTTTTGTTACTTACTTGACCTCATGCACACCCACATTCATGAGAACATTCTAATCCCATGCATGCATAACTAAGGTTTTATTTTTTTATTCATGCATACTCCCACACACGAAATCTCCCATGCATGCATGTATCCTTAAGTTCCCATGCATCACAACCCTCGATAATACCCTGTTTCTTAGAATTCAGGTTCTATGTTTCCATGACCAGCGAACCTATATACATTAGAGTTAGGTTCGGCTCCAAGTGAAGGTTCGTAGCTATGCGTATGAGTTTCTAGGTTCGTGCCCTAACATTCGGTGATCATAGCAGATTGGCGAGCCTTTAGGGTTCGCTGCGTCCACCAACTGGTCCTGGGTTCGGCCATGCATACATGGTTCGCCTGAAACTATAGGTTCGCTGCACACCCAGGGTTCGGCAATGGGGTTCGGTGGTCTTAAGGTTCGCCTCCCTAAGAATGGTTCGGTCAGGTTGCTAGGTTCGGCAATGACCCAACTCGGCGAACCCTTAAAGTTCGGCTGGGAGGAATAACAAGGTTCGCTCATGGTTCTGTGGTTGTACTAGGGTTCGTTGGCCACAGTTGAAGGTTAGACTATCATAGCAACGAACCTTTAGGGTTCGGTTAACATGCAACGTAGGTTCGTGGCAGGTGGCCACATGTTCGCTACAGGCATCAGGGTTCGTGAATCAGAGGGTTGCAGGGTTCGTTGCATCAATTGAAGGTTCGGCTATTGGAAGGTTCGTCCGAGGAACCCACGAACCTGTCGTGGTTTATGCCTCATCATCTTCGTCCTAGGGAGCTAAACCTGTTACAAAGTCACCCCTATTAGTTCCTAAATACATATAGCACCTTAACCCACGTGATTTAAGTGTTTATAATCGTTTAACACTACAAAACCCATGTGAATCGTGGAACACACCCTAAACCGAATTTAAATTCGAGATTTACCTCAACTTTCGTGGATGAAATCTTGAAATTCTTGTACTCTCTTGATCTACGTCACGTGGGGATCATTTTGACACCAAGAATGCTCGAAATCGATTAGAAAGCACCACAAATCTCTAGAGAGAAGGTGGAGGAACCACTTTTTAGAGAGAGAGTGAGCTAGAACGAAAATGAGGGGAAAGAGGGGGTTGTGTGGAGGTTGGTGATGCATTTAAGACCATCTTTAATGTTTTAGAGATACCCGGTAGATCGGTCTCGTTTGGTTTCGCGTAAAAGACCGGATCGCGAGGTTTTCGCGATGAAATGACAGTTTTTAAAAATAGAACTTATTTAATTATTCTAAGTTGTGATTCCTAATAAATTAACTAATATCTTTTATTTATTTAAATTTAAAATATTTAATTAACTGTTTAAATTGAATCGTACGGTCGTCGCGCGTATTCGTTCGAATCGTTACTCGTACGAACACGACGGTAACTATACTTTTCAATCTTGTTTTCTAATTATAAAATATCATTCAGAACGTTAAACTTTCAGATATATTCGTACAGATCGTCACCTATACGAATAACCCGTCAGTTTAGCATTCACATAACGATATTCGTGTTGTTTTGTTCTGTAAAGCCTCCCATACGTTTATACAAAATAAATCCTAACAAATAAACCCGTAATGGTTCTGTATTGTCAAATAATTATCTGACTCAAGAACCCTATTTCTGAACTTTGTTTTCCTGAATTAAATCTGAACTGTGCTGTGATAACATGTAATGAAAATGATATGCAATTGATAACTGAAATATGTATCTGATTTACTGTTCATGTACTGTAGAGATCACTGTTCCGGTGACAGTTCCGGCGCTGATGTTACAGTCTCCCCTTGTTAGAGAAATTTCGTCCCGAAATTTAAGAGTTGTTATCGGGTACGGCTTCCTCTTCAAACAGTTGGGGATACTTTGACTTCATGTGATCTTCGCGTTCCCAAGTAAACTCGGGTCCACGTCTTGAGTTCCATCGAACCTTTACAATCGGAATACGGCTTCGCCTCAGTTGTTTAACTTTGATATCCATAATCTCTAAAGGTTCCTCAATGAAGTGTAGTTGTTCATCCACTTGAATCTCTTCAATTGGAATAACAAGTGATTCATCGGCAAGACATCTCTTTAAGTTCGAGACGTGAAATATATCATGCACCGTACTGAGTTCATCTGGTAATCTCAGTCTGTACGCCACAGGACCAATACGTTCGATAATCTCGAACGGTCCTACTGTCACACCCCCAATTTCAACTAACGGAATCATACCGTTTGGGAACGTGACAAACCAGGATGTCAGATCATTAGACATAGCGAAGACCTCTATATGAATTTCAAAACATACGTTGGTCTTTAAAACATAATATTCAGAGTTTACAAAAAGTTGCGGAAGCGTTTAAAACCATAAACAATTGTAAATCAAACATTACAAACCAAAGTACTTAAATATTCAAATGTCAAATTCAAATTCAAAGTGTTTATAATGCATGAGACTCTATCTTCCTAGTCCATGCCAGCTGTAACGCGCGCCTTAGCGTCCTGAGAAAACATGCAAATCAAGTCAACACAAAGGTTGGTGCATAACACAGGTTTTAAATAATCATAGTGTTCAAAACATCAGTTTGAATAATAAGTTGTAGATGACATAATCACACATGCACAGTCATGATAGCTAGTCATATAAACTATTTACACAAGTGGTCGACACCGAAGCTGACGAGTTGCCATGCTATAACATGTTTTTGCCTTAACACTATTGTCTAGCACAAACAATAGCAATTTGTATGTTTGGTCAGTCAAACACCTGCGTAGATCCCATCTACCAAGTGAGGTTTGTCAAACCCAATAGATCTATCTTCAACTACCACGCTTTGCACTCCGGCAAATTAAACGGTTCGAAAGAGAAGGCGTTGTAATGCTATGTTTGCACTTAATGTAAACAGCTAACTCATGCAAGTGATATGTATCTAAAAAGAGTTTGTTGCACATGTTTTCTCCCCCAAAACAGTTAAAATAAGAAAGGGGCCGTGTACGCACCTTTGATGATTGCAGAATGATCAAATACGTGTACTTGCGTAGATAATCCTCTTACGAAGGATCTGTGTTTAAACAATAACGTTGTGTTATTCGAATAGTCGTTTTGTGCTTGAAATCACATACGTGTCAATACACGTATGTTAGAGTGTTAGAAACGTACATACGAATGTACGCGTGACTTTGAAATCGTTTAAATAAAACCCTATATGATTTTATTTGAATAAACGTAATTATACGCAATTTCGTTTTTGATCTAAAAATGTAAATTTTATTATTCTAATGTGTTCGTAATTCCCTTACGGTTCCAACGCAACTGAAACGGATTGAATCGGAGTTCGAACGAAGAAAATATGATCAAATTACTAAAATAGTTTAAATTTCAAAAACAGTTGGGGCCCGGGTTCGAACCCGTGACCTCCAACTCTACACACGCATGCCCAACCATCTCAACTGCTTCACATTTCGTTAACAAACTTCTGTTTCAATTCCTTTAATCAAAACCGGTCGGGTTCTCCTTTGTACTACTATAGCCGAAACATATAAGTTCTAATTGACTCCCAATTTCGACCCCGATCGAACTCAAAACATAGGGTTTTCCTTGATCATAGGATTTCGACTCATTATGCACAATTAATTTGATTCCTATAATCGTCTAACTCAAAAACCCCCAAAATCCTTTAACCATCGAACCCTAGAACTAAAAATCATTCAATTAGTTGTTGTTGATTGAAATTGACATAATGATTTCAATGAGATGATGATTCCGAATCTTTCTGTGGTGTTTAATTAGTTTATCAGACTTGCCTGAATCGAAACCCCCAAAACGATCCTAATCAAGAACCCTAGCAACTGAATTTAATCGATTTGTTATTGTTTTATGAAATTGGCACATAGATTAGTTTATTCAGAGACTTCTGAAACTCTCCATACAATTTAATTCGATTTTTGAATACTCTTAAATCGAAATCCCCAAAACAACTTAAATAATGAACCCTAGAATTCGATCAGTTATAATTCATTTTTGTTACACGAAATAGGGTTAGGGCTTAGCTTAATCGGGATATTTAGAGTGTGTAGGAGCCAGAACTTACTTGGTTTGATGCAGTATTGTAGTAGAACGATTTTTACTTGGTTTCGACTTGGCTCAAGATCAATTCTTCTTTTCACGCAATTGGAATCGATTTGCTGCTTACAAAAACTCCAGAGGATGCCGATTAGAGCTCTAGAAGGTTTAATTTCGAGAATTTCATTCGATTAATACGAATTCGATATTCACTGTAAACGGTTTTGAATTTTAATCATCATTTTAGTTTAATTCGACAATTTAATATGTTAAAAACGTATGGAAACTGATAATAATAATCAATAGAATGATTATGGTTCATTAATTTCGGTTGTTACATAGTTTTAATGTGAAATTCAATTTCAATTTGATGATATGATCAAATTTTGACTTTTAAAGTCAAAATTTTACATTTTAATTAGTTTGCAACCTTAATCCTTGTAATTTTAACATTTCAAGGCTTGTTTCGCTATATTCTAACCTTTGAAATTTATTTTTTTCTCGATTACATAACATCTCGGTTTGATCTAGAGTTAACGGAGTTAATCCGAATTGCCAAATTGTCATTAATTGACCCATTGGAATGTTATTGGGCTTCCTAAATACTATTGGGCCTACCTTGGGCCTCATTGGGCCTGCCTTGGCATTGTTGGGCCTTCATATACTTCATTGGGCCTATCTTGGCCCTACTGGCCAACCTTAACCTTATTGGACCTACTTTGGTCTTATTGGGCCTAACTTGACTTCATTGGGCCCAACTTCTATTCAATTGAGCCTACGAGAGTTAACGAGGTTAAATCAAAAAGTCGGATTGTCACATCATCCCCTTGTTGAAGGAATTTTCGTCCCGAAAATTAGCAAATGTTAGGAGTAGTTAGGAAACTACTTACGAGTTTAAATCGTACGTGTTAGTGTAATTTGATCATTCTGTGTACTTGTGTCTCACACACAAACTCTAATGCTCGCAACATCACAACTAAATGTGAGCGTTCAATGTAACTGTTTGCGTGTACACTAGTTAGTTCACCTAACTGTGACTGTTTGTGTTTGATCATACTGTGTTGTGTAACCTCACACATAGTGAGTGTCTGTAACTGTTTGTACTATGCAACTCTGCACATAGCAAAATGTGTGTAACTAATCATGCATGTACTACCATAACATGTAACATATGAAATGTAGCACATAAAATGTATAAATTGTAATGTAGCACAAATGTTTGTAACAAAACCAATTGAACAAAGTGTTTGTATACTGTACTATGTAATCTCACACATAGTAATTGTTTGAATGTAGTCGACAAAATAGAAACTTCCAAAATTCATGCGTAACTGTAAATTCACGAGTACATGGGCCCCTGTATTCGTCAATTTACCTTACCCAATTATTCTGCTTCCTTCTATATGTAACTCCATCATTGTTTAACCGTTCATGATTGTACTACCATGAAATGTAGTACATCAAATGAAATGAATAACAGTTTGAAATGTAGTACATTGTTTGAAATCAATCATGTATGTACTACTATGAAATGTTTGTGTTTGCATGTATGTACTACTATGAAATGTTTGTGTTTGCATTCTGCAAGTTGTTTATACTAAAATCAATAGTATAAGGTGTTTTGTGTCTACAGTTAGAGTGTGAAATATCACATCATCCCCTTGTTGAAGGAAATTTCGTCCCGAAATTTAACGTGTCTTCATAATGTTTGTCGTTATTTTGAATAAGTGGGGATACTTTCTCATCATTTGGTCTCCCCTTTCTCATGTGAATTCAAGACCACATCTTGAATTCCACCGAACTTTGACTATAATCTTGCTTTGTTTAAGTTGTTTGACCTCTCGGTCCATAATTTCTGTTGTTTCTTCAATAAATCGTAACTGTTCATCCACTTGTATTTCCTCCAGTGGTACAATCAATGTCTCATCAGAAAGACATTTCTTTAAATTCGATACGTGAAAAACATCATGAACTCCACTGAGTTCATCCAGTAGTTTGAGTTGAATCGTACGTTCACTTTGACCGTCGGTCTGTGGATGATAGGCGGTACTCATATCCAAACGAGTCCCCAATTACTTATGAGATGATTTCCAAAAGATGGAAATAAATCGGGCATCCCGATCTGATATGATAAAGATTGGCACGCCATGTCGTGCTACCACTTCCTTGATGTAAATGCGAATCAGTTTCTCCATCTTATCGGTTTCCTTGATTTCTAAGAAGTGTGCAGATTTCGTCAATCGATCGACAATTACCCATATTTTATCACAACCACTCAGTGTACGGGGTAACTTAGTAATGAAATCCATCGAAATCTGTTCCCATTTCCACATCGGTATCTCTGGTTGTTGCAGTAAACCAGATGGTTTCTGATATTCAATTTTGACTTTCGAACAAGTCAAACATTTGCTAACGTACTTAGCAATATCAGCTTTCATGTGAGGGCACCAATACAGTGCCTTCAAGTCATGGTACATCTTGTCTGATCCCGGATGGACTGAATATCTGGATTTGTGCGCTTCATCCATCACGAGTTCCCTTAAACCTCCATACAAAGGTATCCACATTCGGTTAATGAAATAACGAATCCCGTCAGAATTCACATCCAACTGTTCTTCCATTCCCCGTAAAGATTCTTGTACCAAATTTTCCTTTTTCAAATCTTCAATCTGAGCACTGCGTACCTCGTCAGGTTAGTCAGTATGTATTGTCATCATAAGTGCACGAACCCGTCTTGTTGAAGTATCCTTTCTGCTTAAAGCATCAGCTACTACATTAGCCTTTCCCGGGTGATACTTAATCGCACACTCATAATTATTCAACAACTCAACCCATCGTCGTTGCCTCATATTAAGCTCCTTCTGATCAAAGATATGCTGCAAACTCTTATGATCCGTGTAAACGGTACACTTAGTTCCATTCAAGTAATACCTCCAAATCTTCACAGCAAAAACCACTGCTCCTAACTCCCAGTCATGAGTAGTGTAATTCTTTTCGTGTGATCGCAGTTGCCTTGAAGCATAAACAATCACTTTATCCCGTTGCATCAACACACATCCCAAACCCTGTGCAGATGCATCACAATACACTACAAAGTCTTCCGTCCCTTCCGGTAAGGACAGAATCGGTGCGCTGCAAATCTTCTGTTTCAATAACTGAAACGCAGTTTCCTGTTTATCCGTCCAGTTATACTTTGTTCTCTTGTGCGTAAGAGCTGTAAGTGGTTGAGCGATCTTTGAGAAACCCTAAATGAATCGTCGATAATAACCCGCCAAACCAAGGAATTGTCGTACCTCGGTAGGGGTCTTTGGTGCTTCCCAATTCTTAATTGCTTCAATCTTCGTTGGATCAACATGTATACCCTTTTTATCAACTATACGACCTAGAAATTGTACTTCTCGCATCCAGAATTCACATTTCGAGAACTTAGCGTACAGTTGTTCCTGTTTCAATAATTCCAATAATAGTCGAAGATGTTCAGCGTGTTCCTCCTCAGACTGTGAATAGATGAGAATGTCATCGATGTAAACAATGACAAACTTATCCATATAAGGTTTACAAACACGATTCATGAGATCCATGAATACAGCGGGAGCGTTTGTCAACCCAAATGGAATGACCAAGAACTCATAATGGCCATAGCGTGTCCTGAATGCTGTCTTAGGAATACCTTCCTGTACTTTGAGCTGATAGTAACCCTATCTGAGATCAATCTTCGAGTAGTAACACGAACCCTGCAATTGATCGAACAGATCGTCAATTCGAGGTAACGGGTACCGGTTTTTGATGGTAACCTTGTTCAGTTCCCTGTAATCGATACACATACGGAAAATCCCGTCCTTTTTCTTGATAATTAAGACTGGTACTCCCCACGGTGAAAAATTAGGTCGTATGAAGCCCTTATCCAACAACTCTTGCAGTTGTGTAGGTAATTCTTGCATCTCTGATGTTGTAAGTCGATAAGGCGCCCTAGCTATCGGTGCTACGTCTGATGTAAGGTCGATTCTAAATTTCCACCTGTCTGATAGGCGGTAATCCCGGTAGATCTTCTGAAATACTTCAGGGAATTCTCAAACTACTAGGATGTCTTCTATATTCTTCTCAACTACCGGCTTCTCGGTTATAAGTGCTATAATTGTCGTATGACATTTCCGCAGACATTTGTGTGCTTTCATACAAGATATGAGACGCAGTGGCGTACTGCTCTTCTCGCCTTGTACATACAGTGTCTCTCCATGCGAAAGAGGTATTCGAACTATCTTTTAATGGCATACTATTTTAGCCTGGTGTTTGGACAACCAGTCCATGCCAATGCCTACATCAAAACTGCCTAAAGAGGTAGACATAAAATCAATGTCATGTGTTTGACCCATCAAGTCAAGAACACATCCTTTAGAAATATGGTTTACAACAACTTAACTTATCATTAGCTAGTTCTATAGTGTATGGATTTCCTAAAGCAGTAGGACTAATACTTAACAATTTTCAAGATTTGCTAGATACAAAACCCCGATCTGCACCGGTGTCAAATATCATAGAGGCAGAGTGATAATTCAAGAGAAACGTACCCGTAACGGCGTTGGGATTTTCCCGTGCCTGACGTCCTCCAATCACAAAGGCCCTGTCCTAGCAATATTGGTGTTGTTGTTGTTGTTTCCTTTTGTAATCATGTCATTAGCCCTTCTTTTCTTGAGTTGTGGGCACTCCTTCTTGAAATGTCCTGATAAGCCACACTCAAAACATCCTTTCTGTGTGTTGTTCTGGTTGAGCGAGCTTGCCTGCAGCTTCCCTCGACAGTCTTTTGCTACGTGCCCTATCTTTCTGCATCGCTGACATCTATATTTGTCACATTGTTTCCCAAATTGATGGAATCCACATTTGTTGCACTTTGGATATTTACCATTATACCCTCCTGATGACTGTTGGTTATTGTTTGGATTGTGATGAGTCTTGTTGGATTCCTGCTTGCGATTCTCCTGAAATGACTGCTGAGTAAAATTCTTGGAATCAATGTTATCCCATTTTCTTTTGTGGTCTCCTGCCTTAGCTGTTACTGTTCGTTTGGGTAATGTTCCCCGTTGCATCGTTTGATCAGTAAATTGGTGTGCCAGTCGAACAGCTTGCTGTATGGTAGTAGGATTTGCAGATATGATCAATTTTCGAACCTGAGATACTAGCCCTCCAATGTATTTCTTGATCCACTTGCTAGATGAGGTTGCCCTGTGCGGTAAAAGTCTTGCTAATTGCTGGAATCGAGTAGTGTATTCCTCAATATTAGAACCTTTCATCTTGAGTTGCCTGTATTCATCCTCAAGTTCTTGCATTTCATTATGGTGACAATACTCCTCCTGCAACAGGATTTTGAATCCGTTCCAAGTAAGTGCATTGGCTGTATTCAAACCGAGTGTCTGTACGATAGAGTTCCACCATGTCAAGGCTGAACCCTCCAAAGTACCAATTGCGTATCTGACCTTGTTTTCTTCCGGACAATTGCACCTCTCAAACACCAATTCTAATTGTTCAATCCATCGAAGAAGTCCAATGGTTCCTTCCGATCCTTTGAAATTACGTGGTTTATAGTTCAAGAATGTCTTGAACGTGCACATTTGTGGGTTCACCAGTTCTCCCGTTGGATCATGTGGTCCTGTTTGGTATGTTTGCGTATAGTTTGCGATTGCCTCGGTAATTCGAGTGTTAATAAGCGCCTCAACTTCCGTTGTGGTTATGTTAATGTTTCCTCCAACCATGATCTCCCTATTTACAAATATACATAATGAGACTACACCCATCGCATAATCATCACTCATGCACAAAGTAAATGTAACACACTACCATAGTCATTAAAGTAACAATTCTTAATCATTTATGATAAACTAGTGTTTACAATTGTTTGTCAAAGAGATGCAAAACAACTAAACACAAAATCTACTTTATGAGTACAACCCACTCATATAAGTTTGTTATTGAAAGATAAATAACATAAAGTAACTAAACTCCATTATTTGGCGGTGTAACACTGGAAGATGAATCAGCCTGTTCTGGTGGACCACCCTCTGCACCATGATCATACTGTATATGTTCTGTGACAAGTATCAATGCTTGCTCGGCCAAATCCCCGACTACACTAGTTCCATCTATAGCCGCATTAGATAGTGCAATGGCCTCTTCGGCCCTTGCCTCGGCCATAGCTGCTCGTAGTTCCGTCTCTTGTTGTCGTGCCTCGGCCATAGTTGCACGAAGTTCAGCATCTTGAAGTCGGTTGGTGAGTTCAATGATAGCATTTCGCATCATTTCTATATCTTCCACCATATTCTCATGTAACTCGTCAGTACGAGTCAGTTCCTCCTTAAGACTCCTCCACTTATCCATAATCCAATTGTTACTTTCCAACAATCCTGTGATTGCCCCTACCGCCTCGCGCATATTACGGATCTCTCGATCCATACGTGCCACGAATGCAGCAAATGCTTGCTCTAGCGGATACCCTAGAGCCGGTAATGTCCATATGTCAGTAGTAGATGAAGTAGCGGATGGAGGAGGCACTCTCTCCTCGCGTACCCAGCTACGGATGAGATCAGGGAACCATTGCCAATAATGGCTGCTCCCTCTGGGTCTAATGTGAATATCCTCGCCATAGTGAATAGTATCATCCACTGGCTCCAGTTTCCTCTTCTTAGCTGCTTCAATTTCCACATGTGACTCCTCATCAAGAATACGCTTAGACGATGATGCCATATCTGTTACATAATGCTATATGTAAGTGCATACAAACTATCGTGTAAGCAAGTGTCTAATGTCTAACAGTTATAGTCTAGATCTACAAAATGCAAACCTAGTTCGCTATAACCAATGTCTCTGATACCAATCTGTCACACCCCCAATTTCAACTAACGGAATCATACCGTTTGGGAACGTGACAAACCAGGATCTCAGATCATTAGACATAGCGAAGACCTCTATATGAATTTCAAAACATACGTTGGTCTTTAAAACATAATATTCAGAGTTTACAAAAAGTTGCGGAAGCGTTTAAAACCATAAACAATTGTAAATCAAACATTACAAACCAAAGTACTTAAATATTCAAATGTCAAATTCAAATTCAAAGTGTTTATAATGCATGAGACTCTATCTTCCTAGTCCATGCCAGCTGTAACGCGCGCCTTAGCGTCCTGAGAAAACATGCAAATCAAGTCAACACAAAGGTTGGTGCATAACACAGGTTTTAAATAATCATAGTGTTCAAAACATCAGTTTGAATAATAAGTTGTAGATGACATAATCACACATGCACAGTCATGATAGCTAGTCATATAAACTATTTACACAAGTGGTCGACACCGAAGCTGACGAGTTGCCATGCTATAACATGTTTTTGCCTTAACACTATTGTCTAGCACAAACAATAGCAATGTGTATGTTTGGTCAGTCAAACACCTGCGTAGATCCCATTTACCAAGTGAGGTTTGTCAAACCCAATAGATCTATCTTCAACTACCACGCTTTGCACTCCGGCAAATTAAACGGTTCGAAAGAGAAGGCGTTGTAATGCTATGTTTGCACTTAATGTAAACAGCTAACTCATGCAAGTGATATGTATCTAAAAAGAGTTTGTTGCACATGTTTTCTCCCCCAAAACAGTTAAAATAAGAAAGGGGCCGTGTACGCACCTTTGATGATTGCAGAATGATCAAATACGTGTACTTGCGTAGATAATCCTCTTACGAAGGATCTGTGTTTAAACAATAACGTTGTGTTATTCGAATAGTCGTTTTGTGCTTGAAATCACATACGTGTCAATACACGTATGTTAGAGTGTTAGAAACGTACATACGAATGTACGCGTGACTTTGAAATCGTTTAAATAAAACCCTATATGATTTTATTTGAATAAACGTAATTATACGCAATTTCGTTTTTGATCTAAAAATGTAAATTTTATTATTCTAATGTGTTCGTAATTCCCTTACGGTTCCAACGCAACTGAAACGGATTGAATCGGAGTTCGAACGAAGAAAATATGATCAAATTACTAAAATAGTTTAAATTTCAAAAACAGTTGGGGCCCGGGTTCGAACCCGTGACCTCCAACTCTACACACGCATGCCCAACCATCTCAACTGCTTCACATTTCGTTAACAAACTTCTGTTTCAATTCCTTTAATCAAAACCGGTCGGGTTCTCCTTTGTACTACTATAGCCGAAACATATAAGTTCTAATTGACTCCCAATTTCGACCCCGATCGAACTCAAAACATAGGGTTTTCCTTGATCATAGGATTTCGACTCATTATGCACAATTAATTTGATTCCTATAATCGTCTAACTCAAAAACCCCCAAAATCCTTTAACCATCGAACCCTAGAACTAAAAATCATTCAATTAGTTGTTGTTGATTGAAATTGACATAATGATTTCAATGAGATGATGATTCCGAATCTTTCTGTGGTGTTTAATTAGTTTATCAGACTTGCCTGAATCGAAACCCCCAAAACGATCCTAATCAAGAACCCTAGCAACTGAATTTAATCGATTTGTTATTGTTTTATGAAATTGGCACATAGATTAGTTTATTCAGAGACTTCTGAAACTCTCCATACAATTTAATTCGATTTTTGAATACTCTTAAATCGAAATCCCCAAAACAACTTAAATAATGAACCCTAGAATTCGATCAGTTATAATTCATTTTTGTTACACGAAATAGGGTTAGGGCTTAGCTTAATCGGGATATTTAGAGTGTGTAGGAGCCAGAACTTACTTGGTTTGATGCAGTATTGTAGTAGAACGATTTTTACTTGGTTTCGACTTGGCTCAAGATCAATTCTTCTTTTCACGCAATTGGAATCGATTTGCTGCTTACAAAAACTCCAGAGGATGCCGATTAGAGCTCTAGAAGGTTTAATTTCGAGAATTTCATTCGATTAATACGAATTCGATATTCACTGTAAACGGTTTTGAATTTTAATCATCATTTTAGTTTAATTCGACAATTTAATATGTTAAAAACGTATGGAAACTGATAATAATAATCAATAGAATGATTATGGTTCATTAATTTCGGTTGTTACATAGTTTTAATGTGAAATTCAATTTCAATTTGATGATATGATCAAATTTTGACTTTTAAAGTCAAAATTTTACATTTTAATTAGTTTGCAACCTTAATCCTTGTAATTTTAACATTTCAAGGCTTGTTTCGCTATATTCTAACCTTTGAAATTTATTTTTTTCTCGATTACATAACATCTCGGTTTGATCTAGAGTTAACGGAGTTAATCCGAATTGCCAAATTGTCATTAATTGACCCATTGGAATGTTATTGGGCTTCCTAAATACTATTGGGCCTACCTTGGGCCTCATTGGGCCTGCCTTGGCATTGTTGGGCCTTCATATACTTCATTGGGCCTATCTTGGCCCTACTGGCCAACCTTAACCTTATTGGACCTACTTTGGTCTTATTGGGCCTAACTTGACTTCATTGGGCCCAACTTCTATTCAATTGAGCCTACGAGAGTTAACGAGGTTAAATCAAAAAGTCGGATTGTCACACCTACGTACCGTGGTGCTAACTTGCCTTTATTCCAAAAGCGAACCACGCCCTTCCATGGGGATACCTTCAACATAACACGGTCCCCCACTTGAAATTCCAACGGTTTGCGTCGTTTGTCTGCGTAGCTCTTTTGCCTGCTTCTAGTAGCTTCTAGTCTTCTTTGAATCTGGGCAATCTTATCAGTGGTTTCCTGAATAAGCTCTGGCCCAGTTATACGATTATCTCCCACTTCGGTCCAACAGATCGGTGGTCGACATTTCCGGCCATAAAGAGCCTCGAATGGTGCACATCCGATACTGCTGTGGTAGCTGTTATTGTAGGAGAATTCTATCAGTGGCAAATGAGAGTCCCAATTCCCACCGAAATCCAAAATACAGGTTCTTAACATGTCCTCCAGGGTTTGGATTGTACGTTCGCTTTGACCATCCCTTTTGTGGGTGGTAAGCTGTACTCAGATTTAACTGTGTCCCCAAGGATTTCTGTAGTGATTGCCAGAACCTTGATGTAAATATGCTATCTCTGTCTGAAATAATAGACAATGGCACACCGTGACGTACCACTATCTCATTGATGTACAGTCTTGCCAGTTTGTCCATCGTGAAAGTCTCATGCATAGGCAAGAAGTGAGCAGATGTTGTTAAACGATCAATGATCACCAATATCGTATCATGACCACTGGAAGTGCGGGGTAGCTTGGTAATAAAATCCATAGCTATTTGTTCCCACTTCCAGAGCGGAATCTCAGGCTGTTCCAGTAAACCAGACGGTCTCTGGTGTTCCGCCTTTACCTTCGCACACGTTAGACATCGACCGACATACTCGGCTATGTCTTTCTTCATTCCCGGCCACCAATAAAATCCACGCAAGTCTTGGTACATCTTATCAGATCCGGGATGAACAGAATATTTAGTTTTGTGTGCTTTATTGAAGATAAGTCTTCTCAATTCATCTACCGCCGGAATCCATATACGTTCCCGGTAGTAGATCATTCCATCAGGCTTTGTGTCAAACTGTTTCTCCGCTCCGCAGTCAAGTTCTTTCTTCAAGTTTCCTCGGTCAACTGATTCTTGTTGTGCCTGAATGATCTTGTCTCGTAAGCTTGTCTGCACAGTCATTCCCATTGCTCTAACGCGCAAGGGTTTGACCCGTTCCTACCGGCTCAAGGCATCAGCTACCACGTTCGCCTTTCCCGGATGGTACTTGATCGCACAATCGTAATCATTCAGAAGTTCGACCCAACGACGCTGTCACATGTTTGAGTTCCTTCTGATCAAATATGTGCTGAAGACTCTTGTGATCAGTGAATATGGTACATTTAGTGCCATATAGGTAATGTCTCAGATCTTCAATGCGAAGATTACAGCTCCCAGCTCAAGATCATGAGTAGTGTAGTTCTTCTCATGAACTTTTAACTATCTTGATGCATAGGCTATGACTTTGTCCCGTTGCATTAGTACGCAACCAAGTCCCTGATGGGAAGTATCACAATAGACAACAAAGTCATCACATCCTTCTGGGAGAGATAGAATTGGAGCAACACACAATTTTAGTTTCAATATCTGGAAAGCATCTTCTTGTTTCTGCTCCCAGACAAACGGTTCACTTTTCTGAGTTAACTTAGTGAGAGGCAGAGTTATCTTAGAAAAGTTCGAGATGAACCTTCTATAATAACCTGCCAATCCCAGAAAAGACCGTATCTCCGTCGGTGTCTTCGGAGTATCTCAGTTCTTTATCGCCTCGATCTTGGCAGGATCAACGTTTATTCCCTCGCTGTTGATCACATGACCCAAAAATTGAACTTCTCTAAGCCAAAATTCACATTTAGAGAATTTAGCATAGAGTTTTTCTTTCTTCAACAGCTCCAAGATCTTTCTAAGGTGTTGTTGATCTGCTTTGCTCTTAGAATAAATCAGCATGTCATCAATAAAGACAATGACAAACTGATCCAGATATGGCTTACACACTCGGTTCATGAGATCCATGAAAACCGCTGGTGCATTTGTCAATCCGAAAGTCATCACCATGAATTCGTAATGCCCGTATCTGGTTCGGAAGGCCGTTTTTGGTGTGTCTTCGTCTTGAACTCTAAGCTGGTGATATCCAGACCGCAAGTACAATCTTTGAGAAGTATTGAGCTCCTTGCAGTTGGTCAAACAAATCATCAATCCTCGGTAATGGATACCGATTCTTGATGGTTAGTTTGTTCAGCTCCCTGTAATCTATGCACATTCTGAACGATCCGTCTTTCTTTTTCACGAACAAGACCGGAGCTCCCAAGGTGAGTAGCTCGGTCTGATGAAACCTTTATCAAGTAGCTCCTGTAACTGATTAGACAATTCCTGCATCTCTGAAGGTGCTAACCTGTAAGGAGATTTAGCAACAGGAGTTGCTCCAGGAACTAAGTCAATACGAAACTCTACCGGTCGCACAGGAGGCAAACCAAGTAAATCTTTAGGAAACACTTCAGGATATTCTTTCACCACAGGTACATCTTGAATCTTTTTCTTGTCCTTCTCCTTTTCCACCACATGAGCCAGGAATGCAACACACCGCTTCTGTAGACACTTACGCGCTTTTATACATGAGATGATTTTGACACTGCATTTTGCTTGATCCCCTTTAACTTCCAGTACGCGATCTCTCGACAATGGAACACGAAGTAGCTTTTCAGAACAGATGACTTCCACTCGATTAGAGGAAAGCCAATCCATCCCTACAATGATGTCGAAACTACCCAACTCCATCGGTATCAAATCGATGGTGAATGTATGACCATTAAGTGTCAATGGGCAGTTCCTATAAACTGTACTAATTGTACTCTGTTTTCCGTTAGCTACTTCTATAATGTAAGGGGAATCTAACTGTTCCTCTACTGAATCTAATTGGCATGCAAAATCGGTAGAGATAAAACTCTGATCCGCACC
Organism: Mikania micrantha; assembly: GCA_009363875.1. Classification (NCBI taxonomy): domain Eukaryota; kingdom Viridiplantae; phylum Streptophyta; class Magnoliopsida; order Asterales; family Asteraceae; genus Mikania; species Mikania micrantha. Next base: position 64,746,694 of record CM018697.1, read on the forward strand.
AGTATCAAATAAAACAGATGCATAAAAGTCATGTAAGAGAAACGTACCAGTGACCACATTTGGGTCCTGGCATGCAGCTGGTGCTCCGATAGCAAAGGCTTGTCCACGAGGAGCTTGAACTACCTATTGAGCCTTCTTCGGGCAGTTCTTTGCAAAGTGGCCTTGTTCGCCACAACTAAAGCATCCACCGTTGTTTTGATTGGCTGGTGGAGGGAGAGCTAGAGCAGCATTGTTGACTGCTGGATTTGGTGTAAATCTGCACTGTTGGACCCAGTGCCCTTTTCTTCCACAACCCGTGCATTGACGGCACTGATTGTTTGCAGCGTGATGATACTGACATTTAGTGCACAGAGGATGTGGGCCAGTATACTGTTTCTTGGGCACATTTTGTTGTGCTACTGCTACTTGATTGAGAGGGGTAGCAACTGTATAGTTCTTAATGCTGCTTCTTCTTCTGGTGTTGTTGATGATGTGGTTTCTTTGAAGACTCTTCCTTGCGTTTGCCGGTGTCAGCCTCTTTCTTTAAAACTCCAGAGGCTACCATCAGATCAGTGAGTTTTCCAGCCAATCTCACTGCAGACTCGACAGTGGTAGGGTTGGCTGAAACAACCATGCCCTGAATGCAGGCGGGAAGTCCACCTACATATCTGTCTATCCTCTTCTCTAAAGTTGGCGCCATGTCTAGCACTAAAGCAACTAACTCGTGGTAACGAGTAGTGTACCCCATATGATCAGCCCCTTTCATCACATGGTTGGACAGTTCAACCTCCAGTTTCTGCAACTCGTTCTTGGGGCAGAACTCTGTTCTCAGTAATGTCTTGAAATCTTCCCATGGCATGGCCATAGCTTCTTCTCTTCCTCTAGCATTGACTTGACCATTCCACCAAGTCAAAGCCCGCTTGTTGAATGTTCCAGCTGAATAGCGGACTTTGTGGTGCTCTGGGCAGCTACAAAGATCCAGTGTAGCTTCTATCTTTTCAATCCATTGGATTAATCCAACGGCTCCTTCAGACCCGCTAAAGCTGGGAGGCTTACATCCTACAAATGACTTGTAGGAGTAATGGGATGAACCTCCAGTATTTCCACTGGCTTCCCTTGATGAGTTGCCAGTGTTGTTGATTTCGTTGCGGAGACGGAGGAACATCTCCGGTATCGCCTCCTTCATTTGGTTGGTCATCTAGTTACTCAGAAAAGTCATCATGGCGATAGTGGCAGGGTCCATTATCGGTGTTGTGCCCGAGCTAGATGGTTGAGTGATCAAAGGAGGAGGAGGAAGTGGAGGAGGTGGTGGTGGTGATTCATTTGGTGACGGTGTGGAGGAGTGTGGAGCCAAGTCTTGTGGTGGTAGAGGTAACAAGGGAGGCTGTCTCCTTGTCGGCATTCTGATCATAACCAATAAAGTTATCGGTTAGTGCAATGATCAAATACAGAAGACAGTATTTAAGAAATTTCTAAATCCTGTTTTCTCTATATGCAGGGTCCCTAGGTTATAGTCTAGGCCAAGCCGTTTAAATAAATGACCTATATTTCTCTATAACCATGGCTCTGATACCAATCTGTCACACCCCGAGCCGGCGGGGTTGGATCGGAGTCCCCGTCGGGCGGAAGGTACCCGGGGCGCGATATCGGGAGTGATAATCAGAATGATCAGATTGTTACATTGCACATGATATATAAGTGAGAAACTTACTAAAATAAAATAGAATTACAAAGTTAAATTACATCAGTTTAGTTTATAATTTAACAATGTAAATCTACTATCACATCATAAATTTCCTATCTTGTATCTGCACAAGATATACAAAATAACTGTATAATGATGCTTCAAAATATGCAGGTCCAAAAGCTAGATCCTCTATCCGATAACCTAGTCCAAAGAAATAACTCTTCAGTTGACCTGTTCGTCACCTGAGAAGTCATGCAAAAATAAAGTCAACACATGGTTGGTGAGTTCATTAAGTTTTATAAAATGAATTTGAATAACCTTAATGACAACCTTAACCTCACCATTAACCACCAATACCATCCAGCTTAGTATGCTTATATATAGGGCATATGTAGGGTCGAACTTACCGCCCGCCCAGCCACCGTCCCACCACATACCAAACCACATGATATATTGTTCCTGGTGATAATTAAGCATTTAATTTCACTACTTTGATTCCATGACCTATGATTTATAGCATTTGATTACCCTGAAAATGTTTACCTTGACTCCCCGAAGTGACAACCTTAACCTCATCAACAACCACCTATGCTATCCAATCAAGTATGCTTATATATAGGGCATATGTGGGGGACAAGCCCCAGCCACCGTCCCACCACATACCGGACTGCTTAACATATTGTTATTAATGATAATTAAGCGTTTCACTCCATTCACCTCTGATTTAGATTCTGATTTCCACAATTCGATCTACCTTTGATCCTCTTGAGTTCATCATAGTTACATGATTTCCCAAAAGCATTTATAGAAATATAATGTTAAATATTTAATTAAACAAATAAATAAACATTTAAAATAAAACTAAGACCTGATGATTGGGTCTTGTTTGACTCAATCAATTAGACTTAGTTGTTGGTGGTTGTCCAAGTTGTAACCTCTCACACGTGACCCATATCAGGCATAACTCACAAGGAGTATACCTGAGCATGCCGGGATTTTAATGATGCCCATACAGCTTGACCCAATGGTATACTGTACCTGAAGGGACTTTACGGATATCCTTTGATTCTTGATCTCTTTGATTCTCTTGATTTTTGATATTGATTTTCATTTGATAGTTCACGTTATTGCCCATATAGCTTGACTACAAGAGTCTACTATTCATGACGGGACTTTATGTGTGTTACACGTGATCTTGATTCCCTATACAACTGACATCCACCTTAACTCAAATATTAATGATTTCATTAGATTGTAGTGATTTCATTATTTCCATGGTTCACACACATTTATGATTTCTGATTCCTTGAGTCTCTTGATTTGATCTTTAGAATTCCCATGATTCACAATGATAATTGATTCTTAATTAGGATCCTTTGTTTTCAGATCACACACTGAATTAGGTTTCTTTGAACATGATCTTTAGCTTTAGTTCTTTTGATTTCACTTTGAATTTAGGTTCTTGAATTTGAGCTTGATGGACTAAGGGTTTGTTTAGAGTTTAGAATTAGAGTATTACTCAAAAGAGTAATTTAATTAAATTGATTATTTGATCTGCATAGTAATTACCTAGACATGAGTCTAGGAGTATCAACAAATATATAAATATAACATATGATGAATAAAAGCATTTAAGTAAACAATTTAAATAAAACAGTTTACGCATGCTTCTCAGCCCCGCGTTTTAAAACAAAAATGTTTAGAAAAGGGGCAATGAACTCACCTGTGCTGCTATGTAAATGATCTACACAAAATGCGCTCTCTTGTTGTAGCTTAGGTTTCTTCGGTTCCTGAGTTGTTTTATAAAAGTTTGAATACGATAAGTATACGTAATAGTCGTCGTACCTAAGGTTTGGTCTTGGTGTGTGTAACTAAGTGTCCTAGTTACTGGTGAACTTATAAGATTTGATCTAACTGGTCTAGTTCAATTACCCATCTATAACCCCAAATCCCATGTTTAATTATAATTACTTACTTTTAAATTTTACAAAAATTTGGGCAGAGTTTCCTTTGTTTTCTGTTAAAATCCAGACAATTATATTGTCTCTTTTACAATCCAATCCCAAACAATTTAATCATAATAAGCCCTTAATCAAAACATTTATAATAAATTTCCATTTCGATTCAATATTAAGTCAAAATCGATTAATTAAGCTAGCAAATTTATAATTCGGTTTCTTTTATTAAAATGTCATCAACTTTATTTAAACTAATATATAACATATGATGGGCTTTAATTATGCCCATTGGGCCCACTTAGGCCCATTGATGTCTTTAACTCTCATTTGATCACACTCCATTTCCATAGATGATTCTACATAGCCCATTAACTCGTCCAAGTTAATTGTACTTGTTAAGACTTTATCTAGGTTAGTGTCAATGATTTAATTAGCACCCCATACTTTAATCTTTTGTTACTTACTTGACCTCATGCACACCCACATTCATGAGAACATTCTAATCCCATGCATGCATAACTAAGGTTTTATTTTTTTATTCATGCATACTCCCACACACGAAATCTCCCATGCATGCATGTATCCTTAAGTTCCCATGCATCACAACCCTCGATAATACCCTGTTTCTTAGAATTCAAGTTCTATGTTTCCATGACCAGCGAACCTATATACATTAGAGTTAGGTTCGGCTCCAAGTGAAGGTTCGTAGCTATGCGTATGAGTTTCTAGGTTCGTGCCCTAACATTCGGTGATCATAGCAGATTGGCGAGCCTTTAGGGTTCGCTGCGTCCACCAACTGGTCCTGGGTTCGGCCATGCATACATGGTTCGCCTGAAACTATAGGTTCGCTGCACACCCAGGGTTCGGCAATGGGGTTCGGTGGTCTTAAGGTTCGCCTCCCTAAGAATGGTTCGGTCAGGTTGCTAGGTTCGGCAATGACCCAACTCGGCGAACCCTTAAAGTTCGGCTGGGAGGAATAACAAGGTTCGCTCATGGTTCTGTGGTTGTACTAGGGTTCGTTGGCCACAGTTGAAGGTTAGACTATCATAGCAACGAACCTTTAGGGTTCGGTTAACATGCAACGTAGGTTCGTGGCAGGTGGCCACATGTTCGCTGCAGGCATCAGGGTTCGTGAATCAGAGGGTTGCAGGGTTCGTTGCATCAATTGAAGGTTCGGCTATTGGAAGGTTCGTCCGAGGAACCCACGAACCTGTCGTGGTTTATGCCTCATCATCTTCGTCCTAGGGAGCTAAACCTGTTACAAAGTCACCCCTATTAGTTCCTAAATAATATAACACCTTAACCCACGTGATTTAAGTGTTTATAATCGTTTAACACTACAAAACCCATGTGAATCGTGGAACACACCCTAAACCGAATTTAAATTCGAGATTTACCTCAACTTTCGTGGATGAAATCTTGAAATTCTTGTACTCTCTTGATCTACGTCACGTGGGGATCGTTTTGACACCAAGAATGCTAGAAATCGATTAGAAAGCACCACAAATCTCTAGAGAGAAGGTGGAGGAACCACTTTTTAGAGAGAGAGTGAGCTAGAACGAAAATGAGGGGAAAGAGGGGGTTGGGTGGAGGTTGGTGATGCATTTAAGACCATCTTTAATGTTTTAGAGATACCCGGTAGATCGGTCTCGTTTGGTTTCGCGTAAAAGACTGGATCGCGAGGTTTTCGCGATGAAATGACATAGTTTTTAAAAATAGAACTTATTTAATTATTCTAAGTTGTGATTCCTAATAAATTAACTAATATCTTTTATTTATTTAAATTTAAAATATTTAATTAACTGTTTAAATTGAATCGTACGGTCGTCGCGCGTATTCGTTCGAATCGTCACTCGTACGAACACGACGGTAACTATACTTTTCAATCTTGTTTTCTAATTATAAAATATCATTCAGAACGTTAAACTTTCAGATATATTCGTACAGATCGTCACCTATACGAATAACCCGTCAGTTTAGCATTCACATAACGATATTCGTGTTGTTTTGTTCTTTAAAGCCTCCCATACGTTTATACAAAATAAATCCTAACAAATAAACCCATAATGGTTTTGTATTGTCAGATAATTATCTGACTCAAGAACCCTATTTCTGAACTTTGTTTTCCTGAATTAAATCTGAACTGTGCTGTGATAACATGTAATGAAAATGATATGCAATTGATAAGTGAAATATGTATCTGATTTACTGTTCATGTACTGTAGAGATCACTGTTCCGGTGACGGTTCCGGTGCTGATGTTACATGAAGTGCATAGAGCCTAAAAGGAATCCATTGCAGTCCTCACATAATCAGATTACAATGCATTCGATTTACCTCCACCACTTTGTATTACCGTAGGCTTCATCGAATCTGTTACTAGAAATATGACATGAGAGAAAATAAATTCCTCAGTCTCCTAGTCAAAAGGAAATGATGGACTGTTCGTCACCCTGTCCCCTGTCATACGTTACCGGCCAAATGAGATTACGATCAACATACTAGCCCTACAAGATAGAGGTTTGTCAAACCTTTGGTACCACTATGCTATCGTCGGTTTAGTCACATCAAACTAACTGGTCAGTGATTTGTGAAGGGACTTACAATGATCAAACTTGAATACATGGCACATGTTTGAAATGATATAATACAGACATTTGAATAGTAATCAATTGTATTGTGTTCACCAATGTTGTTTGTTCTCAATGTTGTGTGTTCCCGTTGTTGTTAACAAAGTTGTATAAGATCTTGTCTTATTATACATTGTTAGTTGTTGTGTGAATGATGTTGTTATCATGAAGGTACATTATCAGGATTATCATTCTGGTTGTTCCATATAGTCACCCTGTTGCCACTATAGTGATGTAAGAGCTAATCTTATTACACATAGTCGACTCAGGTGGTGGATGATACTTGTTTTATGTTATCTTGTAATTTGCATCGAGTTGTAAATTAAGTGTTATAGAACTAGTCATATTACACTTAACTAACTCCGATGTTGAATGATATTATGAAGATATGTTATCTTCCTATCATTCTTGTTTTTTGTTGTTGTCATCATGTTCACCTGTGATAATCTCATTCTTTGTTCTTGTAAAAATAATTTAGTGTTATAAGATAGAATCTTACAACTACATTATTCTATTGTGTTGATGATTTATGAAGTTATATTATCATATTCATCTTAGTTGTCTCTGTGATAATATGACCATACAAGCATGCATACAATGATAAGCGATAATAAGTCTAGCAATATTATCTAAATCAAATTATAAGCAATATGTTAAACTAAAACTTTTAAATAAATAAAAGATTTAGCATGTTTCTCAGCCCCGAGCGTTTAAAATCAGTTAATGATTAGAAAAGGGGCATATGAACTCACCGTGTAGCTATTGTGGTTGACTTAGCCTAAACAGGAATGCACACGCTCGTTGTTGTACTTGTGGTTGTATTCACGATCCTGTATTGATTTCATTATGTATTTAACTTGTAAGTGATAGTTGTAGTGATTTGTGTGTGTGTATGTGTTAGCCCTATAGTTGGCTAACACACATAAGTCTCGGTCATCATTCGGCCCTTGTTTCAATTGTCATAGATTTTACTAACACTTGACTGCTTTAAGTCAAGCTTAGTATGTGGTGTTTTGTTTTTATGTTTCACTTGATTCATTTTCATTACAAGAGGAGTTCTAAGTGTAACACTTAAAATTTAGACTAAAGATTAGAAACCCGTAACCTCTTGTAGGAGAATTTGTATTCTCCTAGTTCAATTTGTCTTAGCATCCTTTTAAGTCACTTGTTATCATTTCCAAAAGACAAGATTTTAGTTTTCATGCAATCCATTAAACCAATTCACTACCACCTTTGTAGTAATAAACCCATGATTACCATGCATGTTACTCTTCATATTGGTTGCAAGTGTTTGTTCTCATATTTAATCATATGGGCCGAATGGTAACTCATAAGCCAAATGACTTGTGGGCCGAAGCATTCCCATGGGCCAACTAGTTGTGTGGGCCAATTATGAGTTTAGTCCAAATAAGAAATTGGCCAAATGAGTCATGTGGTGTTTGGGCCGATTGGGAGCAGATATGGGCCAATGTATTCACACAGCTAAGGTTCGGTCATCAGTGGGTCAGCGAACCTATTAGCCACATCCATGGGGTTCGGTGGTGATGGTTCGTCCAGGTTAATGTTCGTGATTAGAGGCTTCGACAAAGGTTTAGGTTCGGCCACATGATGGTTCGGTGATCAACCATGGTGTGTGACTTCTCAGGTTCGTTCAAGGGAGGTTCGATTGTTCGAAGGCTGGTCCAGCATGGGTTCATGGTAACAGCTTCGTGACAAGCCCAAGGTTCGTGGCAGTAGGGTTCGGCTGATGGTGGTTCGCAGCTCACAGGTTCGTTGGTCCTAGGTTCGGCTTTCCGTGGTGTCTAGCTCCACCTAGGTTCGGTTGGTCGTAGGTTCGGCTGGTCGAAGGTTCGGCCAGCCTAGTTCCTTCGCGAACCTGCAACTTTTCACCATCATCTTCGAGTTCTCTGCTGTTGCAGGTCGTTTCCATCCTCCTACTGGTCTGTTCTAACCTTCGTGGTGTTCGAATGAAAGCCTAGGATCGAGTAGATCAAGGTTTTAAACCGGTTGCAAGTATGGTCGACCAAGGGTTTAGAAAACCCTACTTTTCGAGAGCTTAACAGCTGATTACCTCGATTTTGGGTGGACAACTTCTCAGATCAGTTGTACTTTCTTGTAGAGGAGGTCGAGAGCTTCGTTTAGACACCAAGAACGCGTGATTTCATCAACAAACGAGCAAGATCTTGTGGTTTGAAGTCTTGAATTTTAGAGAGAGAGGATTCGGGAAAAGGTGTTTAGAGAGAGAGAGAAAGAGTGAAATAAATGAGAAAAATGCCTCATTTAGGCTTTATATACCCCGAGGGTGTTCGGGTTCGTTTTTGTTGCTAAGTTTTCGTCTCCGTTGCGTTTCCGGATTGTCACGCGCATATTTTATGTTATCAATTAAAAGATTTATTTTTAATGTTTGGAAAGTGGTTAATCCTAGTAAATCTTTTAAGTTTGTTTTTATTAAATTATTTCATCGAAAACGATTATTTTAACTGTTTCGTCAGATCGCCTTACCTTCGCACTTATTCGTTCGAATCATCACCCGAACGAACACGACGATGGTTTTGCTTTTTGACTTTTGTTTTCTACTTTTCAGTCATTATTTCAGAATATTAAACTCACAGATATGTTTGTGTGAATCGTCACCCATGCAAACCCACTGTCAGTTCATTATTCTGAAATAACACTGTATTTATGTTCAGAATTGTGTTTCCTCACTGACGGACTCAACTAAACTTCCTGTTTTCACCTTGTTTTCATAATGGATTATCGGACATCTGATTCCTGTCATCTATGGATATCAGATCGCAACCGACATGTTCTTGCTGTTTACTTGTGCACTGTTGTTTCTCTTGATTCGTTGTATTCATTGTACTTGGGTTTTCGCCTAAATACATACAACTATTGTTTATCGTGAGTTGGTGTATGTAACACCCTGACCGATGGCGGAAACGTCGGTATGCCATGAGAGAGGTGTAGATTGTTCATAAGCTCGTGGGCATCTAATTAAATCATCACATAATCATATAATCAACCAAATTAATTACAACAAAAATCATGTTCATCATGAATTAAATACATCAATTACACCAAAAGAATTAGCTAAACTAACTAAACTCTAATCGCGAGAATTTTAGTTAAATTTAGCTAAGTCCAAGATCCTATGTGACGATGTCCAAAAGAGTGAATTCATCTTCCTCAACCTACTTAGCTTCATCACCTGAAACATGTAAGAAAATCAAGTGTCAACTACGAAGTAGTTGGTGAGTAATCATAAGTTTTTATACTTTAAGATTGTTTTATAAAATAAGTATAAAAGTTTGTATTTTAAAAGGTTTTATAAAAAGTTTAGATAAAATGAGTATAAGAACTTATGGTCTTTCTGACAAAATCCACAAGAGTACCTGTGTGACAATCCAATACATATCCCAATACAATCAATCAAACACATAAACAAACACACATTCACCTATCTCACATATTCATAGATAATCATAAATAATCATAGACAATAATAGATAATCAATCACATAACCATTCAACCAATCTCAAACATCACTATTCTCAAATAGTATCTGTGACTATACATGGAAATTATGTAATTAACATAAGTTAAAGACATGATCCATGGAGTGGAAGCTATCCACGTGACAATACATGAAACCAATGCAATTAACCAAGGTCAAAGGAAATGTTTCACGAAGTTGTGATAATCCAAGTGGCAATACATGTAATCTTTGTTATTGACCGAAGTCAATGACAATAATACATGGATATATGATAATAAGTGATAATCCACAAATAATGATAATTCCATAATGTGAATATCATATTGATAAACAGGTATCAACCTTGTGTTATCAAAATAATACTTAAAATTGGTATACATGTTTCACCTCTGAGTTTTAAAACAAAACAATTTAAAAGAAAAGGAGGTTATGAGAACTCACCTGAGTCCGTAGATTCAGTGTTTAGCAAAATGCGCGCTCGCGTATATGAACTCCACTACTACTCAACGATCTGTAATTGTTTATGTTTTATGATCATAAGTATATGCCTTTTAGGTCAAGTTGAATGTCTATATGGGCTTTCCTTAACTCTTAGAGTGTTTCATTAATCCAGTTTAGTTAGTCCAGGTCAAAAGAATTACCTAAGTTATCCTGCATGATCATCATTAATATCTAGTTTAAGCTTATCAACTTTTGTTTTATAACATGGTAACAAGCAAGTTTTTGATATACAATGTATGCCCCCTTGAATATACATGATCACTCAAATCCACCACCATTATGTATAACAAAAATCTCTTTTAAGTTTATTGAGATCGTATTCGATTTATTCTCACAAAAGTTCACATTTTTATGTAAAACTTTCTAATTCAACTTAGGTATTTAACCAAAAAGGTGGTGACTATTAATGTTCACATATGCATAATTATCAAAGAGTTTCTCATAGTATTGTACTCCCCTCCCCATGATCTTAGCTCCATACTTAGGTTTTATTATTCATAGGGCAACGAACCCCTTTTTTTTGACAAAGCCTTAAGTTCGGCTCAAGCTAGTTAGTAGATTCGGCTTAGGCTAGTCACACGGCTGGGTTCGCTAGTTACTGGTTCGTCCAAGAGTTCACAGCCACTAGGGTTTAGCAAGGTAGCAGGGTTCGGCCCTAGGTTCACGGCTCACTTCAAAGGTTCGCGACGATCCAGAGTTCCTAGGTTCGGCTCCAAAGAGAGGAAAGGTTCGCTGCCTCAGCCTCATTCTTTCCCAAGGTTCGGCTAAGTCTACTGACCCAGGTTTGCCAACCTTAGGTTCGTCGACTGGGAGGGTTCGGCTCTCAACATGGCCAAGGTTCGGCTTCCAGCATGGACAAGGTTCGTGGGCTCCTTAGTGTCCGAAGGTCCGGCCCACCTGAGAGGGTGCCCTTCTTGCAGGGTTCGGCCAAAAGAGCGTGGAGCAGACGAGCAGCAGCCATAGGTTCACTGGATCGAGAGGTTCGGCTGAAAGAGGCTAGGTTCGTCCCTATCAAAGATTCGGCCATCCCAACTAGAGGTTCGTGAGTTCCATGGCTGCTGTAACCGGTTCAGCCAAGACCAGGAGGGGTTCGGCCCAGGTTGTGTCGCGAACCAGTCACCCATCATCTTTATTCTCGAATTTTTGCAGGTTTAAGGTCATCTATGGCTTCCCATGTTTCAACAACAACTCGATTAACACTCATGGAACCCTAAACTCGGTTAAAACTTGATAGCAACTCAACACACTAAGTTTTCAACAAAAACCGAAAATAACATCTCAGATTTACCTTGAATCGTTGCTCAAATGCAGGGTTTCTTCGTATAGTCTTCTTCTCCTCGATCACACGAACGATTAGGCGCCGAGATCTCGCGAATTCTCTGAGAAACGAAGAAGTTATGGTAGAGAGAAGATTTAGAGAGGGAGAGAGTGATGAGCTCTCTTGTTTTAGAGAGAGAAAAGGTTTGTGAAAGTGATGAAGAAGATGGGTTTCTTCCCATTTAATTACCCGTGTAATCCCGCGTGCCCGGTCTCTTTTTTATCGCGATAAATTATATAGAATGTTCGGTTTTTAACGTAAAACATGTACAAGGCATAAAACGTTTAAATAAATAAGTTTTGTTTTTAAATAAAATGATTTTTACTTAATATTGTTTCGTAAAACAACATCGAATACAGTTATTTCGTAAAACAGTTTTCGTTAAATTATTCTTTTAAATAAACAATTTATTCAAATTTAATTTAGGTTGTGATTCCTAATAAATGTTTCCAGTTCTTATTTATTAGTTTAATATCGTTAGATTTTATTTACTTATCTCATCGAAACGCGTTATTCGCATACGTATTTGTAAAGATCGTCACCTTTGCAAATTCAACGCTCGTATCATATTTCGATTCGATTTACGATTCATGGAACCTCGTTCAGAATATTATTCTTAATAATTATATTCGTGCGAATCGTCACTCACGCGAATACATTATTAAGTTAATATTTCTGAATCAATATTCGCGTTTAATTAATGTCCGTAACCTCACCATCACGTAATTGTTTTTATTACAACTTCCATTATTTAATTATCTTGAATATTATAATTCCCTATCCAAAACCCGCTAAACCCAAGTCACTGACACATCCATGATAGACTGAAATATGCATATATATAGGGCATATGTAGGGGTTAGTCACAACTGCCCCAGCCACCGTCCCACCGCTATTTCGATAAACCATGACCATGTGTCCTTGACTATGTTTAGCAACCATACAACAACCAACTCAAACTCCTTTCCATTTCCAAACCAAGATCCATAATCATCATAGTATTCATCTGCGATAAAATCTCTGGTTCTGTTTAGTTGAGTTACAACTAAACTTCCCATGGTTTACGCATCTAATAGTATGTTCTTATCATGTATACCAATAGTAGTGAAAATTATCAAATAATACATCATCATTAATAATTACAAATCTCAGGTCGTAACAGTACAATCGTACGGATGTATGGACGACCGGAAGTACAGTGATGTTACAGTGTACTTACAGTATTTAAGTTTTCACTTAAATACGTACAACTATTTCTTGTTTTTTTTAGCTATGTTATCACACACTGTTCATACATTGTTTTTACACACAATAAATAATGAAAGTACACATACCGTACGGACTTGCCGGACGATCAGGTACTGGATGTCACATACCATCGACTTGATACCTTTGGATTTGGGCAGTTTCAACTCATTGTTGGGATGGATTGGCTATCTCTCAATAGAGTGGAAGTCATTTGTTCTGAAAAGCTACTTCGGATTCCATTGGCGAATGATCGTGTATTGGAAGCTCGAGGGGATCAAGCAAAACATAGTGTCAAAATCATATCCTGCATAAAAGCGCGTAAGTGTCTACAGAAGCAGTGTATAGCTTTCCTGGCTCATGTAGTAGAGAAAGCGAAAGACAAGAGAACGATTCAAGATGTGCCGATAGTGAAAAAATACCCAGAATTATTTCCTGAAGACCTACCAGTTTTGCCACCTGTGCGACCGGTAGAGTTTCGCATTGACTTAATTCCTGGGGCAACTTCTGTTGCTAAATCTCCTTACAGGTTAGCACCTTCAGAGATGCAGGAATTGTCAAACCAGCTACAGGAGCTACTTGACAAAGGCTTCATCCGACCAAGCTACTCACCTTGGGGAGCTCCGGTTTTGTTCGTAAAGAAGAAGGATGGATCCTTTCAGATGTGCATAGACTACTGAGAGCTAAACAAGCTAACCATCAAGAATCGGTCTCCATTGCCGAGGATTGATGATTTGTTTGACCAACTACAAGGAGCTCAGTATTTCTCGAAGGTCGACTTGCGGTCTGGATATCATCAGCTTAGAGTCCAAGACGAAGACATACCGAAGACGGCGTTTCGTGCCAAATATGGGCATTACGAGTTTATGGTAATGCCTTTTGGATTGACTAATGCACCAGCGGTTTTCATGGACCTCATGAACCGAGTGTGCAAGCCGTATCTGGATCAGTTTGTCATTGTCTTCATTGATGACATACTGATATATTCTAAAAGCAAAGCAGAGCACGAGCAACATCTCAGGGTGATCTTGGAGCTGTTGAAGGAAGAGAAACTGTATGCCAAATTCTCTAAGTGTGAATTTTGGCTGAGAGAAGTTCAATTCCCGGGTCATGTAGTCCACAGCGAGGGAATACATGTAGACCTGCCAAGATCGAGGCAATAAAGGATTGGGATACTCCGAAGACACCGACGAAGATACGTTCCTCTCTAGGCTTAGCAGGCTATTATAGAAGGTTTATCTCATACTTTTCTAAGATAGCCCTGCTCTCACCAAGCTAACACAGAAAAGCGAACCATTAATTTGGGAACAGAAGCAATAAGACGCCTTTCAGACTTTGAAGCAAAAGCTATGTGATGCTCCGATCTTATCTCTTCCAAATGGTTGTGATGATTTTGTTGTGTACTGTGATGCATCCGATCAGGGACTTGGTTGCGTGTTAATGCAACGGGACAAAGTCATTGCGTATGCCTCAAGACAACTGAAGATTCATGAGAAGAACTACACTACTCATGATCTGGAATTGGGAGCAGTGGTATTCGCATTGAAGATTTGGAGACATTACTTATATGGCACTAAATGTACCATCTTTACTGATCACAAGAGTCTGCAACACATATTCGATTAGAAGGAACTCAACATGCGACAACGACGTTGGGTTGAGCTTTAAAATGATTATGACTGTGTAATCAAGTACCATCCGGGCAAGGCAAATGTTGTAGCTGATGCCTTGAGTCGGAAGGAACGGGTCAAACCCTTGCGTGTCAGAGCAATGGGAATGACTGTGCAGACAAGCTTACACGACAAAATTATTCAAGCACAACAAGAGGCAGTTGAACGAGGAAACCTGAAGAAAGAACTGGATTGTGGAGCAGAAAAGCAATTTGAAACAAAGCCTGATGGAATCATCTACTATAAGGATCGTGTATGGATTCCTGCAGTGGATGAATTGAGAAAGCTTATCTTTGATGAAGCATACAAGACCAAGTACTCCGTGCATCCCAGCGCTGATAAAATGTACCAAGACTTACAGGGATTTTATTGATGGCTGGGTATGAAGAAAGACATAGCAGAGTATGTTGGTCGATGCCTCACATGTGCCAAAGTGAAGGCGGAACACCAGAAACCGTCAGGTTTACTGGAACAGCCTGAGATTCCGCTCTGGAAGTGGGAACAAATAGCTATGGACTTTATTACCAAGCTACCCCGCACTTCTAGTGGACATGATACTATATGGGTTATCGTTGATCGATTAACAAAATCTGCTCATTTCTTGCCAATGCGTGAGACCTACACGATGGATAAACTGGCAAGACTATACATAAACGAGATAGTGGTACGTCATGGTGTGCCATTGTCTATCATTTCAGATCGAGACAACAGATTTACATCAAGGTTCTGGCAATCGTTGCAGAAATCTCTGGGGACGCACCTAAATCTGAGTAGCGCTTACCATCCACAAACGGACGATCAGATCGAACATACTATACAGACCCTGGAGGACATGTTGAGAACCTTTGTTTTAGATTTCGGTGGGAATTGGGACTCTCATTTGCCACCGTTCGAGACTCTTTATGGTCGAAAATGTCTATCGCCGATCTGTTGGACTGAAGTGGGAGATAATCGAATAACTGGGCCAGAGCTTATTCAAGAAACTACCGATAAGATTGCTTAGATTCAACAAAGGCTACAAGCAACCCGAAGCAGAAAAAAGAGCTATGCTGACAAACGGCGCAAGCCGTTGGAATTCCAAGTGGGAGACAGTGTCATGTTAAAGGTATCCCCATGGAAAGGCGTAGTCCGTTTTGGAAAGAAAGGCAAATTAGCACCACGATACGTACCGTTCGAGATTGTTGAACGTATTGGTCCTGTGGCGTATAGACTAAGGTTACCCGATGAACTTAGTGGTGTGCATGATGTGTTTCACGTCTCAAACTTGAAGAAATGTCTTGCAGACGAATCACTCGTTATACCAGTGGAAGAAATTTAATTGGACGAACATTTGCACTTTATCAAAGAACCTTTGGAGATTATGGATCGCAAAGTTAAGAAACTGAGACGAAGTCGTATCCCTATTGTCAAGGTTCGTTGGAATTCAAAGCGTGGACCCGAGTTTACTTGGGAACGCGAAGATCACATGAAGTCTAAGTATCCCCAACTGTTTACAGAGGAAGCCGTACCGGATAATGATTCTTAAATTTCGAGACGAAATTTCTCTAACAAGGGGAGACTGTAACATCAGTGCCGAAAACGTTACCGGAACAGTGATATGCACAGTAACTCGCACAGTAACTCAGGTACAAACTATGTGAACTATTTGTATGCTATTATCATGTAATGCTTGACACTAAACTATTATGCGATTGTTTCAGCAAACTGAGTAAACCTTTCGGTTTAACAGTCAGAAACATATCAGACAACAATGAGTTGACACACGA
Source organism: Mikania micrantha (assembly GCA_009363875.1). NCBI lineage: Eukaryota > Viridiplantae > Streptophyta > Magnoliopsida > Asterales > Asteraceae > Mikania > Mikania micrantha. The sequence continues at coordinate 64,762,944 of CM018697.1, forward strand.
ATGCTTGTTAATATGATATTTTGTATAAACGTATGCGAGGTTGAACAGAACAAAGCAATAACGGACGTCGTTACAGGAATGCTAAATGGACGGATTATTCGTATAGGTGACAATATGTACGAATACATCTGAAAGTTTAACGTTCTGAATGATGTCCAATAAATAGAAAACCATACTGAAAAGTGTCGTTATCGTCGTATTCGTACGGGTGACGATTCGATCTAAACTGTAATTTAAACGTTTTCAGAAAATTTAAATAAAGGAAAGATAATTAGTTAATTTATTAGGAATAACCACATAAATTAATTTAATAAACTTTACTTTTAAAAACCGTGATATATGGTTACGAAAGTGGAACGAAACAACGCTTCTACGCGAAACCGGGCAAAACCGATCGAGACCGAATACGCGGGTAGATGAAAGCTTTTAATGAGGCAATCAATGCCTCATTTAATTCCCAACAACCAGCCCCAACACCACCATTTTCGTCACTTTCTCTCTCTACATTCTCTCTCTAGAAACCCTCACCCTATCTCCTTCAATCCTCAACCAAATCAAGCCATTTTGGTGTCTAAACGACCACCACAGCACGTAGATCTCGAAAGTACAGTCGATCCAAGCTTTAAACCGTCTGATTTGAGGTAAATTCGAGTTCTAAGTTGCTATTTTAGGGTTTTTGAAACCTTTTTGATCGGCCCACTCCTTAGCCAGTTTCAAGCCAAAATACCTTAGGGAAAACACCATAACACCTTGCTAGAGTGTGTAGGAACAAGTGGGATAGTATTTGGGTAGTCATTTGCTCGATCTAGGTGGCTGCACCTCAAGGGCTTCGAACGGCCGAATGGCTAGGCTGCAGGTAGGCCGAATGGCCACTTGGGCCGCATGACTCCTTTCGGCCGAATGGCCACCAGCTCATTCGATTGGCCAAGGGTGCTGCTTCAGTCGTGACTACCTCATTCGACCACCACCCATTCGGTCCAGGCTTTGATTCGGGCAGCCACCATCATTCGGCCAAGTTCTCCTTCGGCAACCTCCAATCGGCCAGGTCTTATTCGGCCAAAGACCTTCGGCCACATCTCTTTCGGCCACAGGCCTATGTGGCCAAACCTATTCGGTCCAAGGCCCTTAGGTTAGCGGTTAACCGAACTAGTACATGAGGCTTAAACAAAGAAGATGACAAGAACTATAAGGATCATATGGGAGGTATAAACATCGACATACACACACATGCATGAATTGCATGGGTTAAGTGTGTGTGTGCATGGGAAATTAGTAGGGTTTCACTAACAAGAAGCTACTCTAGTTTTAAACTAAGGTGATAAGCTTGAAAGCTTGTCATGCTAAGGTTTAGGACATCAATATTTTGCTAAACAAATGTTAAACATATCTCTTGTCTAACACATGGGATTTGAGGGTAAACAAGGATTTATGCAACAACACTAAGGATTTCAACTACTACAAACATAAAGCATGAATTACAAGAATCAAGGAAGTAACTAAGTGTGGGTGTGGATTAAGTTCCAACATCCAACACTTAGTGCTTCTACGCAATCATATAACCAAGTTAGAGAGTTCCTTTGAGTTCTCTAGACTAAGTTATACACAAGGGTAATTCAAGAATCATGGAAAACAAATGCTAATAACAAACCAAAGGTTAATTTAATGAAATTAACTTAAGTCTAACAAGCTAAATGAAATTATGTTTTGGTTAAATAAAATGATTTATCAACTCCATATTTAAAATGTCTTAATTAAAGATCTTGATTTCAACTAGTATAAGCCTTACATAACTAAGGTTTATGTAGCAACTATTCATGGGTTAATGTTTATAAGCGGATAATACATTTAGAATAGTTAGATGAAATTCTAGCAACATATTAGTAACATAGGACACTTAGTTGCACGCCGAGACCAAAACCTTAGTATGCGTATATTATACAGACTTATAGTATTCGAATCTTTTAAAACAACCAGGTGTTGAAGATATTTAAGCTACCGCTAACGAGCGCGTATTATCTGTGGTAAATCATACTTAGTAACACAGGTAAGTTCATTGTCCCTTTTCAAACTATTTTGAATATTACTTCGGGACTGAGAAGCATGTTATACCTTTTAAAGAAATGTTTAAATGTTGCATGAATGCTTTTATACTTAATCATAATGCTAATACTAATGCTTATGCTGATTACACTTATTCTAAAAACTTAAAGCTAAGGCTTTAACCTAAATGCTAATGCTACATGCTAATGCTAAATGCTAATACTACATGCTAATGCGAAATGCTAATGCTACATGCTAATACTACATGCTAATGCGAAATGCTAATGCTACATGCTAATGCGAAATGCTAATGCTACATGCTAAGACTGCATGCTAATGCTACATACTTTTATACTAGTTTGCTTAAAACCATGGATGCTTTTCATATGCAAAGAATGCAAAGACTAACAGGTTGAAATGCTTTTATAAACTAACTTTGAAAGCTTGAATGCTCAAACTCAGAGAGGCTTATATGCTTGATATACTCGCTATGCTTGAATGCTCGAAACGCTTGAAATTCTCATAATGCTTTAAACTTGTATGCTTTATAAGCTTGAAATGCTAAGACAAATTAATTGGCCTCTCAGTTCTTGCCATACCGGTTGTGAAGCTAGTACTTGTGCATAGGATACGCAAATGCTAGGCTATATGAATGCTATAAACTTGTATGCTAAAGCTATCGGCTATGGTAGAACATACTGATTTGGCCTCTCAGTGCTTGCCATAGGGTGTTCTTCATAGTCGGGACTTGAAGGAACGGACTGTTGGCCTCTCAGTGCTTGCCATAGGGTGTCCTTCATAGTCAGGACTTGGAGGAACAGACTGTTGGCCTCTCAGTGCTTGCCATACAGTGATCCCTCATTGTCCACCCATGATTGTGATATGTGACTAGGATGATTCTGGTTTTCTTTAGTTGACTTTGTGTCATCTTAGAAATCCTTTATCAAAACACCGATGTTGCTAATCACATCTAGTTCCGATATGGATTGATACTGGATTCCTTGGGGTGTTTAGTTGTCCATAAAGGTAACTCTCAAACTATACTCGCAAATTCTATTGTGTGTGTGTTGTAAACTTTTAAACAGAATGCTAAAGCTATGATGGAAATGGGATTGGATGGTAGGTAAAACGCTCAACTATCATTAACAACATTGTCATATGCGGTTTAGTATGTGGTGGGATGGCGTCTGGGCGGGTTGTAGGGTCGACCCTTTCGTATGCCCTATATATAAGTATACCGAATTGGATATTACAGGTGATGTTAATGAGGTTAAGGTTGTTACCGAAAAGGTTTGCAAAAGCTATTTTTTTTCAAATACTAAAACTACATGAACTCACCAACCATTGTGTTGACTTTATTTTCTTACATGCTTTCTCAGGTGACGTACAGGAATAAGCTAAGGTTAAGGAATGCATGCTAGGATGCCCTGTTAGAGGACCTAGTAGATTTTGGGAAAGCACATATTTTGTTCATCGTTGTGAATCACTTTTGATATCTTGTACAATTACAAGATAGTAAACATTTGATTCTTTGATAGGTTTACTTAGTTAAATTATCAAACATTGACAGTTGTAATTTAACTATGTAATCCTAGTTTAATGCTATTTGTGCTTTAGTTAATCTCAATGTTGATGCTATGTAAACAATCTGATCATCACGATTATCATCTCACGATACGCACCCCGGGAACTTTCCGCCCGACGGGACACACTATCCGGCCCGCCGGCTCGGGGTGTGACAATGACCCAGTCGCATGGCAACTTTGGTTCGACTGGTTACCTCCATTCACATGGCCACCCATATTCAGCCTAACATTTTCATTTGTGTGGCCTTCCATTTGTGTGATAAGCTGCACGAATAAGAACTTGTGAGAATCATAAGGGATGAGCCATGGTATGCTTGTAACATGAACTAGTGAAACATGAAAAAAAATTATTAGGGTTTTCAAGTATGATACCCACTAACGTTAAGAGTTTTCAACACCAACTCCTTTCTAAATTACTTAAAACTATAAGCATGGATTTAAACTATTAAATGAGCATAAAACACTTGGGTTTTAATAAGTGAAATCAGGGGTGAGGTTGTTTGAAATGAATTATATTTAAGAGCGGTTAACCGAGGGTCAACCCAAAACCCTAGTATTTATACACTTAACTTGGGTTTTTAGATAATTAAATTGGGTTATATAATCATCTATACTTAGTGGGGCACTACAAAGTGTGACATGATGGGTACTTATGAAATCCATGGAAAAACGGGAAACAAACTAAGTGGTGATGTGTTGGTCTTACGTATCAACTCTGCATACTTGGTGATTTTATACAATCGTATAACTATCTTAGAATATTTAACTAAATAGTCTAATGTAGATTATACTCAAGGATGGACAATGAACTAACGAAGGACTTAGAGTTAACCAAGTGAGATTAATTTAAGTCATAGCATGTTTAACTTGTACTGTTTTAAAAAAGTAACTTATTTTCTTTAAATTAGGCAAAATGATTTATAAAAACTCTTTATTAAAATGATTTTTAAAATAAATCAAATAATTTCTAACTTAAAGATTTTAACTTAAAATGGGTTTTATTATAGATGTTTTACCTAAAAGGCTATGAATGTGATAAATTAGACCTTATATAATTAAGGTTTAGTTGTGAACACCTACGGGGCAAAAAAATAATTAGGGTAGACTAGTTAGAGAGACTTAGAAACACATTAGTAAAGTTTAGGACACATAGTCTCACACTGAGACCAAAGCCCTATATGCGTCGTCTTCGAACCCTTATCATATTCAAACCCTAATAAATTAACACATGTACTGAAGATACTTAATCTACAAACAACGAGCGCGCACATCTTTGTGATTCATTACGTAGCAACACAGGTGAGTTCATTGCCCCTTTTCTAAACATTTTTGTTTAACAAACGCGGGGCTGAGAAGTATGCGTAAATTATTTTCCTTGGATTATATTTACTTAAATGCTTTTACTTCATATATGTTTTACACGCATAATTGCTAACCTAGATTTCTGTCTAGGTAAACTATTTACAAGCCTACACATGAATTAATTACTCACTATGAGTAAGATAACTGTTTCAAAACCGAGAACTAATTTCAGAGATGTGTTTCAAAGAAACTAAAGATCTAAATCAAAAAACTATTGTCAGTGACGAGTTTCAAATAACTAACGATCCAAATCAAAGTACTATTTTTAGTGACGTGTTTCAAAGAACTAAAAATCTAAATCAAAGTACTATTTTCAAGGAAACGTTTCAAAGAACTAAGATCTAAATCAAAGAACTATTTTCAATAGTGTGTTTCAAAGAAACTAATGAGATAAACAAAGAACAATTTTAGGTGGCTGCCAGTCGTATGCCGATCAAGACCACGTGTAAAACAATTGAAAGTCCCGACACATATAGTAGACTTTCATAGTCATGCTAATATGGGCACAAATCGAACAATCAAACTAACCACAAGAAAACAGAGGTGAACAATGATCTAAGGATATCCTAAAGACCGACATATACAGTAGACCTGGAAAGTCGTACTGATATAGGCACATCATAAGTCTTGACACATACAGGTAGACTCCTTTGGGTCAAGCTTGATATGGGCCACGTGTGAGATGATACAGACTGGACACCACCAATAAACTAAGAATAGCTGATTGAGTTGACCAAGGCCCAATCATTATGTCTTAGATTTTATTAAATGTTTACATATCCATTTATTTAAGCATTTAATATTATGTTTCTACAAATACTATGGTTGATTATGATTGTGTGATGAACATAAGGAATCAATAGAATTTCAAATTTGTGGAACTCAAGAACTAATTTGTCGATGATGTGAAATGAAACGCTTAATTATCATTAACAATATGTTATGCAGTCCGGTATGTGGTGGGCTGGTGGCTGGGCTGGCGGTAAGCTTGACCCTACATATGCCCTATACATAGGCATACTTGATTGGATAACATAGGTGGTTGTTGATGAGGTTAAGGTTGTCATTTCGGGTGATCAGTGTTAACAAATTTTCAGGTTATTCAAACATTGTGAATCAAAGGTATGGGATGAAACGCCTAATTATCACCAGGAACAATACATCATGTGGTTTGGTATGTGGTGGGCTGGTGGCTGGGCTGGCGGTAAGCTTGACCCTACATATGCCCTATATATAAGCATATTGAATCAGATGGTACAGGTGGTTGATGGTGAGGTTAAGGTTGTCATTCAGACATGTTTATTCAAATTCATTTTCAAATAAAACTATATAACTCACCAACCATGTGTTGACTTGATCTTTTGCATGACTTCTCAGGTGACGAACAGGTCTAGCTAATAAGTTTATGCTTTTGGACTAGGACGCTAGATAGAGGACCTAGTATTTTGGATGTGCATATTTTTAAACATCATTTTACAGATTATTTTGTATATCTTGTGCAGATACAAGATAGAAGAATTATGATGTTAAAAGTAGATTTACATTGTTAAATTATGAACGAAACTTATGTAAATTAACTTTGTAATTCTATTTTATTTAGCATTTTCTCATTAAATATCATGTGCAATGTAAACAATCTGATCATCACGATTATCATTCCCGATATCGCGCCACGGGACCTTTCCGCCCGACGGGACACACGATCCGGCCGTCGGCTCGGGTGTGACAGGAACACTTATGATATGATATAGTTTTGTTTGGAATGGTTAATGGTTGAGGATTGGGTTATGGATAATTGATAAATATATATTAATTAAAACAATAAAAGGGATATTGGAAAATAATTACGCGATGGTGAGGTCACGAATATAAATTAAACGTGAATGTTATTTCAGAAATGTTAACTTAATAATGTATTTGTATGAGTAACGATTCACACGAATACAATTATTAAGAATAATATACTGAAACGATGTTCCATAAATCGTAAATCGAATCGAAATACGATGCGAACGTTGAATTCGAAAAGGTGATGATCTTTATGAATTTGTACGTAAGTAACGAGTTTCGATGAGATAACCGAAATAATATTTATGATATTTAAATTAACAAAAAGAATTAAAAAAAAGCTTTTATTAGGACTTACGACCTTAAACAAAATTAAATAAAATCATTTTCATTAAACAAAATCATATTATTTAACGTTTCGCATATAAAAATATAAATTACGTGAAAAACTGAGCACCTAAAATTTGTTAACACAAAAATATTCGTAACCGAGCATGTGGGAATGTCACAGGGTATAAGAGGGGATACCTTTCCCTTCTTCTTCATTTTCCCCACCATTTTCTATCACTAAAAACGTAAATCACAAGTTCTTCATATTTAAAAGTGTTTTCTGAATCGTTGGGTATAAACAACTTGAAATATAAGGTTTTGGGATACATTAGTATATAAATAATGTGGAGAATGGAGTTTTTAGGGAACCTGCAAGTTACGGGAAACCTGGGAACGAAGGTGGTAAAAGATGAATAACTCGAGAAACCTTTATATTTAATATTTGAGAATCCTTTTCTTGAATATTCGAGAAACCTTTTTGCTACTCAAGAACCTCCTTATTTTTTTTTGAGAATTCGAAAACATTAATTTGAGAAGCCTCCAAATTCTAGAACCTTATTTTTGGGATAACCCAAAACTAGAGAACCACCAAATTTAACTCTAAGAGTTCGAGAACCATATGTTGAACATCAAAAATTCGAGATCCCCTAATTTTACTTCATAGAGTTCGAGAACCATGTGACTCCCCTTCAAGAATTCGAGAACCACAAGATTAACACCATAAAAAAATTTTTGAGAACTCTTTTATGAAGCACCAATAATTCGAGAACATCACCCCATCAACTCGAGAAAACTTTGTGTAGTCGAGAACATCACGTTTCTCGAGTATGTAAGTTGAGAACACTTAATCTAGTGATAATCGAGAGCCATTGGGTTTTGTTACAACGGGTAAACATTTGACAAACCTTAGAACAAGTGTTTTAAATTTTACATATTTTTAAAACATATCAAAGGTTTATAACACATTCATGGTTGATCAAATTAACAAATATGATACTTATAAATAAACTAGTCAACTTTACTATAAAGTTGACGAAATATTTTAAGTTAACAAGATATCATTTGTGACAATCCGACTTTTCGGATTAACCTTGTTAACTGAAGATGGTGATATCACAGGCCCAACAGAGCCAATGTAGGCCCAACAGAGCCAATGTAGGCCCAACAGAGCCAATGTAGGCCCAATAAGGCCAGTGTAGGCCCAATGAGATTTAGGAAGGCCCAATAGAGCCAAGGTAGGCCCAATGAGCCAAAGTAGGCCCAGTAAGGCCAAAGGTTGGTCCAGTAAGGCCAAGATAGACCCAATGAGTTTAATGTAGGCCCAATTTTAAGAATGAGGCCCAAATGGATTATTTTAGCCCGATAGTATTTTAATTGAACCAATTAATGGTAATTCGGGATCTTTGGTTCAATTTATTAATCAAAGTGACATGTTATTGATCGAGGATAATTTATAAGGGTTAGAATTTAGTAAAACAAGCCTTGAAATGTTAAAATTACAAGGATTAAGGTTGCAAACTAGTTGAAATGTCAAAACTTGACTTTAAAAGTCAAAATACGATCATATCATCAAATTGAAGTTAAATTTCGTATTAAACTCAAGTTGTAACCGAAATTGGATCATCATAATCATCACAATTATGGTTATTAACAGTTTTTAGACGTTTTGAGGCTCTTCAATCATCGAATTTATTCAAAAACGGCCACAACACTTGAAACCGAAACCATTCAATGTCAAAACCACATAAATCAACTTCATTACTCACAATTGAACCTACAGAAACTATAGTCGGCACTTTTAGAGTCCTCAACATCCAAGAATTTGGTCTGAGAAGCCACAGGAAGAAAATCTCGAACGTGAGTCGATCGAATTCAAGTCTCAAGTCGATTCATATCAATTCGAAGACAATCCAAGTAAGTACCAGCATCTACACGTTCGTTCTAACCTTATTAAGCAAATCCCTATGTTAATTTCAAGTTCTAATATCGAATTGATCAGGTTCCATTTCTAGGGTTCATCACGAAAACTGTTTTGGGGATTTCTTATAAAATGAATTTAAAAATTCAATTAAGTTTTATAGATAGTTTCGTGAGATCATAGTCAACGAAAACCACATGTTAATTCCAAGTTCTAAGATCTAATCGTACGAGTTCGATAACTAGGGTTCACCATTCATAATGTTTTGGGGGTTTCTATGGAACTGAGTTCGATAACCAAATTGGATGTTATAGATAGTTTCAGAAGAGGCCGACTAAGGTTAATGTTATGACAATTTCATCAGAAGATAACAAATTGAATGATTTTGGATTTAGGGTTCTTCGGTTAAAATGTAGTTGGGGAATTCGAACTAGATGAACGAGATAATCAAATTAGATAGCACAGAAAGATTAGAAATACTATGATAAGGGAAAACCACATGAATCCAAGAACAATTGATCATGAATTCAATCGATTTGATTTGGAAATGGGTAAACTTATGTTCGGATGTTTATACATTTGATTAATCGAGTTATAGTGGTTTATTTTCAAAGTAAAATCACATGTAGAGTCGGGTGAGTACCCAGAAGTGAAGCCCTATGATTTTAGGCTGGATCGAGTTCGAATCGAGGTTCAATTTGGGTTGAAGGCTTCGGCTAGAGTAAACATAAGGGAACCAGATCAGATGGAATTAAAACAATTAAATTCCATAATAGAACAACAAGATCTGATCAGACTAGATGGTAGGGAGAGTGTGTGTTGGAGTTGGGGGTCGCGGGTTCGAGTCCGGCCCAACCATTTTTTTGGGTTTTAATACTAATTTATTATTTTAACCATATTTTATTCGTTTCAAGTCCGATTCGACTCGTTCGAGTTGCGTTGGAACCGTAACGGGAATACGAACAACTTGAAATAGAAAAATTTATATTTTAGAACGGAAACGAAATCGCGTATAATTACGGTTAATTAAATAGAATCAAATATGATTTTATTTAAACGAGTTCAAAGGCACGCGTACTTTCGTATGCATATTTCTCACACTTTAGCATACGTGTGTTGACACGTATGTGATTCCAAGCACAAAACGACATTCCGAATAACTTTAGGTTATTGTTTAATCACAGATTCTTCGTAGGAGGGGTATAGGTCTAACCATCTCAACTCCCCGTTTCTGGCATGCTATAGTTATTTAAGTCTCTCGACGGCGGCGAAAGTCCAGTAGCCGAAAGCATCACTAGCTTACGCTCTGACCCGAGTAGCATCTAGCTTTTAGTGTGTGATCATTCTGCAACTATCAAAGGTGCGTACACGGCCCCTTTCCTATTTTAAACTGTTTTGGGGGAGAAAACATGTGCAACAAACTATTTTTAGATACATATCACTTGCATGAGTTAGCTGTTTACATTATGTGACAACATAGCAATTTGAAAGTCCTTACACACCTCGAACCGTTTAGTTTGCTGTAACGCAAAGCGTGGTAGTTGGAAATAGATCTATTAGGTTTGACAAACCTCACCTGGTAGATGGGATCTACGCAGGTGTTTGACTGACCAAACTCATTTTACTATTGTTGTGCTAGACAATAGTGGCAAGGCAAAAACATGCTATAGCATGGCAATTCGTCAGCTTCGGTGTCGACCACTTATGTAAATAGTTTATATGACTAGCTATCATGACTGTGCATGTGTGATTATGTTATCTACAACTTGATATTCAAACTGTTGTTTTAAACATTGTGAATGCTTAAAACCTGTGTTATGCACCAACCTTTGTGTTGACTTGATTTACATGTTTTCTCAGGACGCTAAGGCGCGTAATAAAGACTGGCATGGACTAGGAGATAGAGTCGCATGCATTTTAAACATTTTAGATATTTGGATTTGAACATTTGAAACTTTGTATTGTATTTTACATTTTACAACTGTTACTGGTTTTATAACGCTTCCGCAAATTTTGAAAACTCTGATGTTATGTTTTAAAGACCAAAGTATGTTTTGAAATTCATATAGAGGTCTTCGTTATGTCTAATGATCTGAGATCCTGGTTTGTCACGTTCCCAAACGGTATGATTCCGTTAGTTGAAAATTGGGGGTGTGACAGATTGGTATCAGAGCCATTGGTTATAGCGAACTAGGTTTGCATTTGTAGACTTAGACTATGACTGTTAGACATTAGACACATATGTTTACACATACTGTTTAGAAATTACATATGATATTATGTAATTGACTTGTTTACACATTCCATAGCACTGCCCTTACATATGGTATTATGTAACAGGCATGGCATCATCATCAGTACCTTACATTTACATTGATGATTCTGAGGACGAGGCACCGATAGTTCCGGCACCACCGACATCACCACCACCACCTATTCCATCTCCTCCACCATATGAGATGGATGACTCAGATCCGGAGGAGGATCCGAAGGAGGATCCAGACGAGGACCCAGACGAGGATCCAGAGGAGGATCCAGATGAGGACCCGGATGAGGATCCAGAGGAGGAGTCAGAGGAGGGCACTCAGCAGATCCCTGCTGAGGGACCTTCTACACATCCACCACCAGTACTAGAAGCTCCTGAGCCTAAGAGGCAAAGGACGGACGCTGAGGAGATCGCCAAACTGCGCGAGGATTTGTACGAGGCAGAAGATAGGATCACACAACATTCTCAGGAACAATGGGATGCTAATGAGAGGCAAGAGGAACTTGCCCATCTGGTTCATGATATGCGGAATGAGATGATTAACTTGATTGATCGTCTTGAAGCTTCAGAGAACCGAGCTGAGATCTTGGAGGGCAGGATAGAAGCCTTGGAGGATTTAGTGGCCTCTGAGAACGAGGAACAGGATGAAGAGGAGGAGGAGGAGGAACCAGCACCAGTTGTTGATTCCGATCCTGAATCCACGGTTGAGGATGATTGACTTTTCTTTGTTTGTTTTGTTTAAACTTATTAGGAACGGGTTGTGTTCCTACATTAGTAATTTGAAAACTTGTATTTGATTTCAAAAGTATTGTACCCAAAGCAAATTTCTATCTATTGAAGAGCTATTATTTATTCCCAACAGTTGTGTTGATTTATATTATATGTTGTGTTTGTTGTTTTACTTACACATGTTACATTAGACTTTGCAAGCATGCTAACACTTCTTGTAAATAGGAAACTAATGGCTGAGGGAAACGTTCATATGACAGTCGCTGAGCTCAACGAGCTAATTAATAGCAGAGTCGCTGAGGCAATCGCACAATATGCTCAGACACACAACACAGGGCCACAGGGTCCAGCTGGGGGATTGGTTAACCCACAAGTCTGCACGTTCAAGATGTTCTTGGACTGTAAACCACATAATTTCAAAGGGTCGGAGGGGGCCATAGGACTCCTTCGGTGGATTGAAAAGGCGGAGTCTGTGTTTGAAATGTGCAACTGCCCTGACGAGAGCAAAGTGAAGTTTGCAACGGGAACATTGGAGGGTCCAGCATTAACCTGGTGGAACTCGAATGTTCAGACTCTGGGGTTGGGTGAGGCAAATGCCTTGACATGGAACAACTTCAAAACTTTACTGCAAGAGGAGTACTGTCCTCGCAGTGAAATGCAGAAGTTAGAGGAGGAATATTGGCACCTCAAGATGGAGGGGTCAAATATTGAAGAGTACACAACCAGGTCACATGAGTTGGCCAGACTTCTACCACACATGGCTACTCCAGCCAGCAAGTGGATTGAAAGATACATTGGAGGACTAGTGCCTCAGATCCAGGGGTTGGTTACTTCAGCAAATCCCACCACCATCCAACAAGCTGTTCGTTTAGCACATCAGCTTACTGATCAGGCAGTGTTACAGGGGACTCTACCTAAACGAACATCTGCTACCAAGGTGGGAGATCATAAAAGGAAGTGGGAAGGTAACAACTCCAAGGGTAACAACCAACAATCATATCAGCAAAACAGGAAGCAAGACTCAAACAAGTCTTACCAAAATTCAAACAGTGGTCAGCAATCGTCATCATCGGGGGGTTATATTGGTAAACACCCCAAGTGCAACAGGTGTGGGTATCATCATGCGGGTAATCAGTGTGAGAGAGCTAAGTGCCAGAGGTGTGGCAAGATTGGACATGCGGCTAAGGATTGTCGCGGGGAGTTACAGAACAACCACAAAAATCAGAATAACAATCAAAACAACGCACAGAAGGGTTGTTTTGAGTGCGGCAAGATGGGGCATTTTAAGAAAGATTGCCCACAACTCAAGAAAGGCGGGGACAATAATGGCAATGGCAATGGAAATGGCAACGGTAATGGCAATGGCACCAACAACAACAATAACAATAACAACAACAATGGTGCTAGAGGCAGGGCGTTTGTGATTGGAGGACGTCAAGCGCGGGAGGATCCCAACATTGTCACAGGTACGTTCCTCTTAAATAATCACTATGCCTCTATGTTATTTGACACTGGTGCCGATCGGAGTTTTGTATCTAGTTCACTTGCTAAGTTGCTAAATGTTAGTCCCACTGCCTTAGATAGTCCATACACTGTGGAATTAGCTGATGGTAAGTTGATCGTAGTGGAAAATATTTTTAAGGGATGTATACTTGATTTGATGGGTCAAACATTAGAGATTGATCTTATGCCTATTGCCTTAGGCAGTTTTGATGTAGTTATTGGCATGGACTGGTTGTCTAAAAACCAGGCTGAAATTGTATGCCATGAAAAGATTGTTCGCATACCTCTTCCGCAGGGAGAGACATTGTATGTACAAGGCGAGAAGAGCAGTACGCCACTGCGTCTCATATCTTGTATGAAAGCACACAAGTGTCTGCGTAAAGGTCATACGGCAGTTATAGCCCTTATAACTGAAAAGCCGGTAGCTGAGAAAAAGATTGAAGATATACCAGTAGTCTGTGAATTTCCGGAGGTGTTTCCAGAAGACTTGCCGGGATTACCGCCTATCAGACAGGTGGAATTTCGAATCGACCTTACACCAGATGCAGCACCGATAGCTAGGGCGCCTTATCGACTTGCACCGTCTGAGATGCAAGAGTTATCCACACAATTGCAAGAGTTGTTGGATAAGGGTTTCATACAACCTAGTTTTTCACCGTGGGGAGCTCCAGTTTTTTTTGTAAAGAAGAAGGACGGAACTTTCCGTATGTGTATCGATTACCGGGAATTGAACAAGGTCACTATCAAGAACCGGTATCCGTTACCCAGAATTGATGATCTGTTCGATCAGTTGCAAGGTTCGAGTTACTAATCGAAGATTGATCTCAGGTCTGGTTATCATCAACTAAGAGTTCAGGAGGAGGATATCCCGAAGACAGCATTCAGGACACGTTATGGCCATTACAAGTTTTTGGTCATGCCATTTGGGTTGACAAACGCTCCAGCTGTATTCATGGATCTCATGAATCGTGTTTGTAAACCTTATCTTGATAAGTTTGTCATTGTTTTCATTGATGACATTCTCATCTATTCACAATCTGAGGAGAAACACGCTGAACATCTTCGATTACTGCTAGAGCTATTGAAACAAGAACAATTGTACGCTAAGTTCTCGAAATGTGATTTCTGGATGCGTGAAGTACAATTTCTGGGTCATATAGTTAATGAAAAGGGTATACATGTTGATCCAGCGAAGATTGAAGCGATTAAGAATTGGGAAGCACCAAAGACTCCTACCGAGGTACGACAATTCCTTGGTTTGGCGGGATATTATCGTAGATTCATTGAAGGTTTCTCAAAGATCGCTCAACCACTTATAGCTCTTACGCATAAGGGAACGAAGTATAACTGGACGGATAAACAGGAAGCTGCATTCCATTTATTGAAACAGAAACTTTGCAGCGCACCGATTTTGTCTTTACCGAAAGGGACGGAAGACTTTGTGGTGTATTGTGATGCATCTGCACAAGGTTTGGGATGTGTGTTGATGCAACGTGATAAAGTGATTGCTTATGCTTCCAGACAACTAAGAACGCACGAAAAAAATTACACTACTCATGACTTGGAGTTAGGAGCAGTAGTTTTTGCTTTGAAGATTTGGAGGCATTACTTGTATGGAACTAAGTGTACTATTTACACTGATCATAAGAGTTTGCAACATATCTTTGATCAGAAGGAACTTAATATGAGGCAACGACGATGGGTTGAGTTGTTGAACGACTACGAATGCGCGATTAAATATCACCCGGGAAAAGCCAATGTAGTAGCTGACGCTCTGAGTAGAAAAGACACAACAGGAACAAGACGGGTTCGTGCACTTATGATGACAATACATACTGACTTACCTGACAAGGTACGCAGTGCTCAGATCGAGGCTTTGAAAACGGAAAATTTAGTACAGGAGTCTTTACGAGGAATGGAAACACAGTTGGATGTTAAGTCTGATGGAATTCGTTATTTCATTGATAGACTGTGGATACCTTTGTATGGAGGATTAAGGGAATTCGTGATGGATGAAGCACACAAGTCCAGGTATTCAATCCATCCGGGGTCAGACAAGATGTATCATGACTTGAAGGCACTGTATTGGTGGCCTCACATGAAAGCTGATATTGCTAAGTACGTTAGCAAACGTTTGACTTGTTCGAAAGTCAAAGTTGAATATCAGAAGCCATCTGGTTTACTGCAACAACCAGAGATACCGATGTGGAAATGGGAACAGATTTCGATGGATTTCATTACTAAGTTACCCCGTACACCGAGTGGTTGTGATACGATATGGGTAATTGTCGATCGATTAACGAAATCTGCACACTTCTTAGCAATCAAGGAAACTGATAAGATGGAGAAACTGACTCGCATTTACATCAAGGAAGTGGTAGCACGGCATGGCGTGCCAATCTCTATCATATCAGATCGGGATGCTCGATTTACTTCCAACTTTTGGAAATCTCTTCATAAGTCATTAGGGACTCGTTTGGATATGAGTACCGCTTATCATCCGCAGACCGACGGTCAAAGTGAACGAACGATTCAAACGCTCGAGGATATGTTACGAGCTTGTGTAATTGACTTTGGTGACAGTTGGGAAAATCATTTACCGTTAGTGGAATTCTCTTACAACAATAGTTATCATACAAGTATTCAAGCAGCACCGTTTGAAGCTTTGTATGGTCGCAAATGTCGTTCACCAGTTTGCTGGGCTGAAATCGGTGACAGTCAGATAACAGGTCCTGAACTGGTGCACGAGACGACAGAGAAGATAGTTCAAATCCGGAACCGTATGGCAGCGGCCCGGGATCGACAAAAGAGCTATGCTGACAAGCGTCGTAAACCATTGGAATTTCAAGTAGGAGACCGAGTTCTTCTAAAGGTATCACCTTGGAAAGGTGTGATACGATTCGGCAAGCGCGGGAAGCTTAGTCCACGTTACGTAGGACCTTTTGAGATTCTGAAAAGGATTGGTCCGGTTGCGTATCAACTCAAGTTACCGGATGAACTCAGTGGAGTTCATGATGTCTTTCATGTATCGAACTTAAAGAAATGTCTTTCTGATGAGACATTGATTGTACCGTTGGAAGAAATACAAGTAGATGAACAGTTACGATTCATTGAAGAACCAGCAGAATCATGGACCGGGAGGTCAAACAGCTTAAGCAAAGCAAGATTCCAATAGTCAAAGTTCGATGGAATTCAAGACGTGGTCCTGAATTCACATGGGAACGGGAAGATCAAATGATGAAGAAATATCCTCATCTATTCAAAACAGCTACTGCTAACACTGAGAGCGCACGTTAAATTTCGGGACGAAATTTCCTTCAACAAGGGGATGACGTGATGCTTCACACATCAAACACTGCAAATTTCAAACTGTAAGCACAAACACTTTATTCAATTGGTTTTGTTACAAACATGTGTGCTACATTATATTTTATATATTTTATGTGCTACATTTCATATGTTACATGTTATGGTAGTACATACATGATTAGTTACATACATTTTGCTATGTGCGGGGTTGCATAGTACAAACAGTTATAGACACTCACTATGTGTGAGGTTACACAACACAGTATGATCAAACACAAACAGTCACAGTTAGGTGAACTAACTAGTGTACACGCAAACAGTCACATTGAACGATCACATTTGAGTGGTGATGTTGCAAGCATTAGACTTTGTGTGTGAGTACACACAAGCACACAGAATGATCAAATCACACTAACACGTACGATTTAAACTCGTAAGTAGTTTCCTAACTACTCCTAACAATTACTAATTTTCGGGACGAAAATTCCTTCAACAAGGGGATAATGTGACAATCCGACTTTTCGGATTAACCTTGTTAACTGAAGATGGTGATATCACAGGCCCAACAGAGCCAATGTAGGCCCAACAGAGCCAATGTAGGCCCAATAAGGCCAGTGTAGGCCCAATGAGATTTAGGAAGGCCCAATAGAGCCAAGGTAGGCCCAATGAGCCAAAGTAGGCCCAGTAAGGCCAAAGGTTGGTCCAGTAAGGCCAAGATAGGCCCAATGAGTTTAATGTAGGCCCAATTTTAAGAATGAGGCCCAAATGGATTATTTTAGCCCGATAGTATTTTAATTGAACCAATTAATGGTAATTCGGGATCTTTGGTTCAATTTATTAATCAAAGTGACATGTTATTGATCGAGGATAATTTATAAGGGTTAGAATTTAGTAAAACAAGCCTTGAAATGTTAAAATTACAAGGATTAAGGTTGCAAACTAGTTGAAATGTCAAAACTTGACTTTAAAAGTCAAAATACGATCATATCATCAAATTGAAGTTAAATTTCGTATTAAACTCAAGTTGTAACCGAAATTGGATCATCATAATCATCACAATTATGGTTATTAACAGTTTTTAGATGTTATGAGGCTCTTCAATCATCGAATTTATTCAAAAACGGCCACAACACTTGAAACCGAAACCATTCAATGTCAAAACCACATAAATCAACTTCATTACTCACAATTGAACCTACAGAAACTATAGTCGGCACTTTTAGAGTCCTCAACATCCAAGAATTTGGTCTGAGAAGCCACAGGAAGAAAATCTCGAACGTGAGTCGATCGAATTCAAGTCTCAAGTCGATTCATATCAATTCGAAGACAATCCAAGTAAGTACCAGCATCTACACGTTCGTTCTAACCTTATTAAGCAAATCCCTATGTTAATTTCAAGTTCTAATATCGAATTGATCAGGTTCCATTTCTAGGGTTCATCACGAAAACTGTTTTGGGGATTTCTTATAAAATGAATTTAAAAATTCAATTAAGTTTTATAGATAGTTTCGTGAGATCATAGTCAACGAAAACCACATGTTAATTCCAAGTTCTAAGATCTAATCGTACGAGTTCGATAACTAGGGTTCACCATTCATAATGTTTTGGGGGTTTCTATGGAACTGAGTTCGATAACCAAATTGGATGTTATAGATAGTTTCAGAAGAGGCCGACTAAGGTTAATGTTATGACAATTTCATCAGAAGATAACAAATTGAATGATTTTGGATTTAGGGTTCTTTGGTTAAAATGTAGTTGGGGAATTCGAACTAGATGAACGAGATAATCAAATTAGATAGCACAGAAAGATTAGAAATACTATGATAAGGGAAAACCACATGAATCCAAGAACAGTTGATCATGAATTCAATCGATTTGATTTGGAAATGGGTAAACTTATGTTCGGATGTTTATACATTTGATTAATCGAGTTATAGTGGTTTATTTTCAAATTAAAATCACATGTAGAGTCGGGTGAGTACCCAGAAGTGAAGCCCTATGATTTTAGACTGGATCGAGTTCGAATCGAGGTTCAATTTGGGTTGAAGGCTTCGGCTAGAGTAAACATAAGGGAACCAGATCAGATGGAATTAAAACAATTAAATTCCATAATAGAACAACAAGATCTGATCAGACTAGATGGTAGGGAGAGTGTGTGTTGGAGTTGGGGGTCGCGGGTTCGAGTCCGACCCAACCATTTTTTTGGGTTTTAATACTCATTTAGTATTTTAACCATATTTTATTCGTTTCAAGTCCGATTCGACTCGTTCGAGTTGCGTTGGAACCGTAACGGGAATACGAACAACTTGAAATAGAAAAATTTATATTTTAGAACGGAAACAAAATCGCGTATAATTACGGTTAATTAAATAGAATCAAATATGATTTTATTTAAACGAGTTCAAAGGCATGCGTACTTTCGTATGCATATTTCTCACACTTTAGCATACGTGTGTTGACACGTATGTGATTCCAAGCACAAAACGACATTCCGAATAACTTTAGGTTATTGTTTAATCACAGATTCTTCGTAGGAGGAGTTCCTACACGAGCTTTTAGTGTGTGATCGTTCTGCAACTATCAAAGGTGCGTACACGGCCCCTTTCCTATTTTAAACTGTTTTGGGGGAGAAAACATGTTCAACAAACTATTTTTAGATACATATCACTTGCATGAGTTAGCTGTTTACATTATGTGACAACGTAGCAATTTGAAAGTCCTTACACACCTCGAACCGTTTAGTTTGCTGTAACGCAAAGCGTGGTAGTTGGAAATAGATCTATTAGGTTTGACAAACCTCACCTGGTAGATGGGATCTACGCAGGTGTTTGACTGACCAAACTCATTTTACTATTGTTGTGCTAGACAATAGTGGCAAGGCAAAAACATGCTATAGCATGGCAATTCGTCAGCTTCGGTGTCGACCACTTATGTAAATAGTTTATATGACTAGCTATCATGACTGTGCATGTGTGATTATGTTATCTACAACTTGATATTCAAACTGTTGTTTTAAACATTGTGAATGCTTAAAACCTGTGTTATGCACCAACCTTTGTGTTGACTTGATTTACATGTTTTCTCAGGACGCTAAGGCGCGCCATAAAGACTGGCATGGACTAGGAGATAGAGTCGCATGCATTTTAAACATTTTAGATATTTGGATTTGAACATTTGAAACTTTGTATTGTATTTTACATTTTACAACTGTTACTGGTTTTATAACGCTTCCGCAAATTTTGAAAACTCTGATGTTATGTTTTAAAGACCAAAGTATGTTTTGAAATTCATATAGAGGTCTTCGTTATGTCTAATGATCTGAGATCCTGGTTTGTCACGTTCCCAAACGGTATGATTCCGTTAGTTGAAAATTGGGGGTGTGACAGATTGGTATCAGAGCCATTGGTTATAGCAAACTAGGTTTGCATTTGTAGACTTAGACTATGACTATTAGACATTAGACACATATGTTTACACATACTGTTTAGAAATTACATATGATATTATGTAATTGACTTGTTTACACATTCCATAGCACTGCCCTTACATATGGTATTATGTAACAGGCATGACATCATCATCAGTACCTTACATTTACATTGATGATTCTGAGGACGAGGCACCGATAGTTCCGGCACCACCGACATCACCACCACCACCTATTCCATCTTCTCCACCATATGAGATGGATGACTCAGATCCGGAGGAGGATCCGGAGGAGGATCCAGACGAGGACCCATACGAGGATCCAGAGGAGGATCCAGATGAGGACCCGGATGAGGATCCAGAGGAGGAGTCAGAGGAGGGCACTCAGCAGATCCCTGCTGAGGGACCTTCTACACATCCACCACCAGTACTAGATGCTCCTGAGCCTAAGAGGCAAAGGACGGACGCTGAGGAGATCGCCAAACTGCGCGAGGATTTGTACGAGGCAGAAGATAGGATCGCACAACATTCTCAGGAACAATGGGATGCTAATGAGAGGCAAGAGGAACTTGCCCATCTGGTTCATGATATGCGGAATGAGATCATAACTCATACTTATAAGTTGCTAATAATATTGAATATACCACAGGTTGTTGGGACATTATTGATTCTGCAATAGTGAGCGCGCGTTTTGCAATATATTGAAACTGAGACATCACTGTGAGTTCTCATAACCCCTTTTTAAATCTTTTGCTTTTAAACTCGGGGTGAAACATGTATACCAAAATAAATCTGATTTTGATATAACAGTGTGGAACCAAAATTACTATTGGGATATTATTAATGAGATGAATTGAGAATATGGGTTGATATACTTTGAGGGAGTCATCATTGTTGAGTTGACTTCGGTCCTTCGCGATGATTGAATTGCTGTTAATTGAGTTGACTGCGGTCCTCCGCAGTAATTCCGCTATTGATTGAGTTGACTTCAGTCCTCCGTGTTGCACAATCTTGATAATTATGATTTTAGGAATATCGTTGATTGAGTCGACTGCTGTCCTCCGCGATGATTCCACCGTTGATTGAGTTGACTAAGGTCCTCCGCGATATCTTATATTGAGAATACTGTGGTGATTGATGATGGTTGACTGGATATGATTTATTGAGATTGATTGAATGTATTTGGATGATTACTTGTAAGTATTTGGATTATTTGACTTATTTGACTTGATGTGTTGTTGTTGTGATGGTACAGGTTGGTGTTATTAAACAGGTTCACATGAGTTATTCTTTAAACTTGTATAAACGTTGTGAATATTATAAAACTTATGATTACTCACCAACTACTCCGTAGTTGACACTTGATTTTCTACATGTTTTAGGGAATGAAGAGAAGTAGGTATAGAAGGGTAGCTCTACATCTTTTGGACTCATCACATAGGGTCTCGGACTTAGCTAATTTAATTGGATCAATGAAGATTAGGGTTTAGTTAATTTAGCTATATCTTTTACGTAATCATTTTAATTGAATCATGACGAACATGATTTTTGGGTAAATACTTTATTTGAAATTAATTGTTATGTGATGATATTTTAGATACCCATGAGCTAGTGAGCAATCTACACATCCCTCGTGGCATCCTGATGTTTCCGCCATCGGCCGGGGTGTTACATAGGGCATACGTAGGAGTCAGTCGCAACCTATCCAGCCGCCGTCCCACCACCATTTCGATAAACCATGACCATGTGTCCTTGACTATATTTAGTGACCAAACCATAACCTTTAACAACTCAAAACAAAACCTCAGATTCTCCTCACCAAATATCAACACTGACATACTCATGATAAACCGAAGAAAGCTTATGTATAGGGCATACGTAGGAGTCAGTCGCAACTTATTCAGCCGTTAGCCCACCACCTCTTCGATAGACCATGGCTATACCCTTGCCTATATTTGGTGATAGAATCCTTCACTACTACCAATACCAATTAAACCAAATATATCATGCGTATTCAATGGTAATAAACACTATGGGTATGTCTAGTTATATTCCAAACTACACTTCCCCATGGTTTATGCACATTAACTATGTGTTCTCATTAGTTATACCAGTGATTATATCATAATTCAAAACCAAAGCATTAAATCATCATAAAATGTTCTACCAATATAAAATAGGTGTAATAATAAGTACCTGAAATACAGTGATGTTACAGTCACCCCAGTTAAGGGAATTTTGTCCCGAAATTCAACTTGGAGTTTTCAACAAAATGATAGTATCGTCGATGCGTATATCATCGTGCGTCACTTGAAGATCCTGATCAGCTAAGCTGTTCTTTAAATTGGACACGTGGAAAGTTGGGTGCACATTACTGAGTTTAGGAGGAAGTTCCAGCTTTTAGGCCACCTTCCCGATTCGTTCAAGAATCTTAAAAGGGCCAACATAATGTGGAGAAAGCTAACCTTTCTTCCTGAAGCGTATAACTCCCTTCCATGGCGAGACCTTAAGTAAAACCATATCATCAACTTGAAACTCTAAAGTCTTACGACGTTTATCCGCACAACACTTTTGTCGACTGCGAGCAGCTCACAAGTTGTCGCAGATCTGGTGAATCTTGTTAATCGTTTCTTGAATAGTCTCGGGACCTGTGATATGCGATTCGTTGATCTCAGTCCAGCAGATAGGTGACCAGCATTTTCTACCATAAAGAGCTTCAAACTGTGCCATACCAATGCTCGCATAATAACTATTGTTATACGAGAACTCAACTAATGGTAAATGGCTATCCCAATTGCCACTAAAATCAATGAAAAAAGCTATTAACATATCTTCAAGTGTCTGAATCCTTTGCTCCATATGTCCATCCGTTTGAGGATGATAAGCCCTGCTAAGATCCATTCGTGTTCCAAAATTTTCATGCAATGATTCCCAAAATCATGCTGTGAAACGAGAATCACGATCCGATATTATGCTTAACGAAATTTCGTGTTGACTAACAATCTCATTTACGTAGATAGGAGCTAATTTTTGCATAGGGTAAGTTTCGCGTATCGGTAAGAAATGAGCTGATTTGGTTAACCGATCAATTATCACCCATATACTATAGTGACCACTTGCGGTTCATGGGAGTTTGGTGATAAAATCCATAGAGATATTCTCCCACTTCTACATGGGTATTTATGGTTGTACTAACACTCCCGAAGGGCGCTGGTGTTCAACGTTGACTTTTGCATAGTTAAGGCATTTGGCTACATACTCAGCTATATCCTTCTTCATTCCAGGCCACCTACAAGACTCTAAGATCTTGGTACATCTTGTCAGCACCTGGATGGATTGAGTAGCGAGACTTATGTGCTTCATTCATGATTGTCATCCTAAGATCATCTCTGTTCGATATCCACAACCGATTCAAATAATACATCAGACCATTATCCTTAGTTTCCAATTGCAATTCAGCCCCACAAGACATCTCATCATGCAGGCTGCCTTGAGACAATGAGGCTTGTTAGGCTACCATAATATCATTACGAAGACTAGTGTGTACTCGGACACTATGGATTTGAACGCGACTCTTACGACTAAGCGCATCTTCTACTACATTTGCTTTACTAGGGTGGAAGCGAATTTCACAGTCATAATCATTTAACGGTTCAACCCATCTATGTTGTCTCATATGAAGTTCCTTCTGGTTAAGAATGTGCTTCAAACTCTTGTGATCTGTAATGACTACACACTTGGTGCCGTAAAGATAATGTCTCCATATCTTCAAAGCAAACACGACTGCACCATGTTCTAAGTAGTGAGTAGTGTAGTTCTTCTTGTGGATTTTCAACTATCTTGATACATATGCCACAACGTTTCCCCATTGCATGAGAACACAACCGAGAACTTTGTTAGACGCATCACAGGTAAACCACAAAATCATCATTTCCATACGACAATGTTAAGACAGGAGCATCACAAAATTTCTGCTTCAATGTCTGAAATGCTTCTTCTTGCTTCGGTCCCCACTCATAAGGCCTATCCTTTTGAGTCAAGGAAGTGAGGGGAACAACAATCCGAGACAAATTTGAAATAAACCGCCGATAGTAACCGGCAAGACCAAGGAATGAACGAATCTCCATCGGTGTCTTCGGTGTACTCCAATTCTTCACAACTTCAATCTTTGTAGGATCCACATGAACACTATTCTAATTGACTGTGTGACCCAAGAGTTGAACTTCCTTTAGCCAAAATTCACACTTGGAGAATTTGGCGTACAATTTTTCTTTTCTTAAAATCTCCAAAATCACTTTAAACTGTTGTTTGTGTTCTTCTTTGCTTTTGGAGTATATCAATATAGTCTATAAACACAATTACAAATTTATCCAAGTATGGCTTGCAGACCTAGTTCATGAGATCCATGAAAACTGTCACACCCCTGCGCCGCGTGCGGAATCCACGGCGCGGTGACGTATGAACAGTTGAATCATGCACAAGTATTGAATAAGAACAACCACAATGGATTACTACATTTCATAATGTTTAGACAGTTGTTTAGTTACAGACAATCTATCTACCAAAAGAAAGACAACTACAGACCCAAAATATAGTTTACAAAATAAGACTTCAAACAAGACAATTAAACAATTAGGATTTAGTGTGTTTCTAATCCATCCTAGCATGTTTCTTCATCTTGTTCTATCTTAGTATGGTCTCCTTAGTTGTCCCTGCGAAAGTCTTAAACTTGATTTCCTGAAACACGTGAAAAGTAACTGTCAACTACAGACGTAGTTGGTGAGAACAATAGGTTTAATCATTTGTAAACATGAATATATGATATAAGGCATAGGTATGTTAAAGTAATAAATGATTCACATGGATGAGCTGCAACCCAAACTAACATCAAGTAAGAAAATGAGTGTAAACAGTCCAATCACTGTTTGCACAAGAGTCAACATATAATATCAAGTCCCAAACCACGTTTGGAGTTAGATAATGTGTCAACAGTTTTGATAAAACCATACGTAACCGAAATCTGCAGTTGGTTTATAAAACAAATTTAAAAACTAACTGCAGCAATCGGTCTGCCCCAAATGTGTGTGTCCGCTTTCCCTTGTTGTGATCACCCAGTACTAACGCTAATGAATATGATACTTGATGTTTTTACAAGTTTGTTTACAACAATAGACACCATGTTTCTGAACCTTACTTTAACCGGATGTGTTAATGCCTTATTTGATAACATGAATTGAAAACCTAGATTTAATTCCACGAATGAAATCCTTTGTTTTGAATAACATGAAATGAATATGTTGATTTGAATACCATGAAATGAACCACTTGATTTGAATACCATGATGTGAACCACTTGATTTGAATACCATGAAATGAACCACTTGATTTGAATACCATGATGTGAACCACTTGATTTGAATACCATAAAATAGTGACCTTGTGTAACAACAAGGTGTATAACAAAAGAGTTTATAAAATCATTTATTTAAAAGTGTTTATCCTTCATAAGTACATTTGAGTAAATCTGTTACAAAACAGTTCAAAGATCCTTTATAAAACCTTTTTAGTGAAAATAGTTTAATAGTTGATAATTCCTTTAAAACAGTTGATGAATCCCTAGGATTCGTAAAATGAACCCATAATGTTTATAAGAATACACACACCTTGTGTAATGAAATATGATTGTAAACGATTGGTTTGATCACGTGTTCCACCCCAAAACAGTTATAAAACAGTAAAAGAGGGGCTAAAGTTCTCACCTGTCTGCAGTAGACTCTGAACTAAAACAGATAGCAAGTAGCAAACAGGACTTCTAATTGGTTCCTATATCATTGTAATCATACATAAGATATAAGATTTATAGTTGTATAGACTTTGATTCATTGATTGACTTGTGTTCTCTTGAACTTGATTATCACATGATAATTTGTTCTCATGATTAAGATTGTTGTGTAAACTTGAAAATCATGCTTTGAATTACTTGATTGATCATGGGTCCAAGAAACGAATATGAAATGATCCTTTGTGCATAAATCTTATGCATAAAATGATAATTGTTTGCGAATTTGATAACCATTGATTAACATGACTTATGAAAAGATGTTCCAATTGTTTAAGTTCTTGAGATTGTGACTTGATCCCATGATTAGTTTAAGTTGCAACTTAAACCAACTAAGATCAATTTACAATCACTTTGAGTTGTGGCCAACCATGGGCCATTTAAGTTAACCATGAGCCAATTGAAAGTGGTGTTGGGCCAATTGAGTGTGATGTTGGCCCAACAACTTGTATATAGGCCTCGTAACACGCCCAAGCTAATATCGAGCTAATTAGGATCATAATGAGCCGTATGGGCTTGGATTGAGCCTAAGGGATTTGAGTTGGGCCGTCCAATGTTCATGTAGGCCATTTAAGCTTCTAAGTCAATATTGGGCCACTTAAGATCAAAACGAGTCTATATAACTCGATTGGGCTTGGTTTAAGACTATGGGCCCATTGCTAGTAAAGTTGGGCCAAAGAGACTTGAATTGGGCCGAAAGAGGTTATGGGCTGCCACTTGGGCAGCGAACCTTTTAGGTTTAAGGGGCTAGGTTCGCCGGTCATTCACAAGCCACCAAGGGTCGGCCAAGGATCCAATAGGGTTCGGCTCTCATGATATGCATGCAACGCACTATGTAGATTTGTGGAGGTTCGCTATAGACTACAGGTTAGTGATGGTTCGTGAAATCCCATAAGGTTCGTTCATCATCCATGAAAAGTTTGCTGACTATCTAAGAGTTCGGCTGAGGAAGCTGCGAACCATGCAGGGTTCGTGCATGGCGACTAGGGTTCGCAGAATGATCCTCACGTAGGGTTCGCAGATAGTTCGCTCTAAGGAGGGTTCGTTGGTCACCAACTGGTTCGTGAAGGCTCGTGGGACTCCCTATAGTTCGGCTGCTGAACCATGAGCATACAGGTTCGTTCAGGTTCGCCCTAAGCTCAAGGGTTCGTGAATCACCTCAGGGTTCGGCCAGGTGCAGTTGAGGGTTCGTTGGACGCCAAATGGTTCGGTGAAGGCTCGTGGGGATGCCTAGGGTTCGGCTGGTTGCTGAAGAGGGTTCGACAGCCCCCGTTTTCCAACGAACCTGTAACAACTTCGCATCCCATTCGATCCATGACCGTCCCTGATGAAGTCTCCACATCCTCGGTATACAAGAACCAATTGTCGCGGATCTAGTGTTGGTCTATGTGGGTTTTCATTATCGGTTATAGGGTTTGGTCGAGCAACAAAACGAAAACCCTATTTTTCAGCCCGTTCTTTCGATCGTACCTCGTTTTCAGCTGGATAAATCCACAGATCCTTTGTACTTCCGTGTAGAGAACGTCGAGAGCTACGCGTGGACACCAAGAACGACGAAATCCGTTGAGAAATAAGCGAGTTATGCGCGTTTAAAGCTCGGTTTTTAGAGAGAGAAAGGGTTGACGAAAATTCTGGTGAGAGAAAGTGGTGTAGGTGAAATAAATGAGATAAATGATCTCATTCAAGGCTTTTATAGCCCGTGTGGTATTCGGGTCCGTTTCGGTCGCTCGGTTCGCGTTTCCGGAACGTAACGCGTATTTTACGCGGTTTAAAATAAAAGGTTTGTTAAACTCAAATAAATGATGAGTTTCAAAATTGTAAAAATGTAAAATAATTAATTTAATTATTTTTACTCTTCGTGTGTTGACAGATCGTTAAACATTCACAATTACGTGTATACCCGCAATCGCGTACGTTTTTCGATCGTATTAAATATTTAAAGTCGTTTAATCATAATTATAAGTTTAACATTCGTATCATTATGGATCGTCACCCATAACTATACTCAGTCTCGCTTACGTATTACGATTCTTGTTGAATTAATTGTCATAATATACGTCTTAACACTACGCACCAACACTATCCTGTTATACCGAACGCAGTATATATATAGGGCTCACTCTTGCTGCCCACCACTGTTTCGATATAACACAATACTGTTCTTGCCTAGTGAACTCGACTGTAAATAAATAATACATACTTGTTAAATAATAAAGATTCTAACACACAAGCACATAATGAACACATGATTCACATTGACTGACTGAACATGGACACACACTGTTCTAACACTGTTTACGACTATCATGACTAAATGTACAAATGTTACAGTCTCCCCTAGTTAAGGGAATTTCGTCCCGAAATTAACTAGCCGAAGATACTGTAAAAAGATGAGGGTACTTAAGCTTCATCTGGTCTTCACGTTCCCAGGTGAACTCAGCACCGCGTTTGCCCTCCCATCGTACCTTTACGATCGGGATACGGCTACGTTTAAGTTTCTTGACCCCATGATCCATGATCTCAACTGGACGTTCTATGAATTGCATGTTATTCTGAATCTGTATGTCTTCCAGTGGAATCTGAACATCATGATCTGCCAAGCATTTCTTAAGATTCGATACATGAAAAGTATCGTGAACATTGCTTAGCTCCACTGGAAGTTTGAGTTTGTAGGCTACGGGACCAATCCGTTCCAGGATCTCAAAAGGTCCAACGTACCTTGGTGCAAGTTTCCCTTTCTTCCCGAATCGGACAACGCCTTTCCAGGGAGAAACCTTGAGTAAGACTCGGTCGCCGACTTGAAACTCAAGCGGTTTCTGACGTCGATCAGCATAACTCTTTTGCCGATCTCGTGCTGCCTTAAGCCTTGACTGAATGATTGTGATTTTGTCTGATGTTTCCTGAATGAGTTCTGGTCCTACGACCTGTGAGTCACCAATCTCGGTCCAACAGACCGGTGATCGGCACTTTCTACCATATAGAGCTTCGAATGGTGCACATTGAATGCTCGTATGATAGCTATTGTTATATGAAAACTCAATGAGTGGGAGATGAGTGTCCCAACTTCCACCGAAGTCAATGACACAAGAACGAAGCATGTCCTCAAGTGTTTGGATAGTCCTTTCGCTTTGACCATCGGTTTGGGGATGATATGCCGTGCTAAGATTAACACGCGTTCCCAAAGCCTTTTGCAATGATTGCCAAAAGCGAGAAGTGAAACGACTATCACGATCAGATATGATTGATGTTGGAGTACCATGACGTGCAATGATTTCGTTGATGTACAATGTGGATAACTTCTCCATCTTGTAATCCTCTCGGATCGGGAGAAAATGAGCAGATTTGGTGAGTCGATCAACGATCACCCAAATCGAATCGAAACCTCGTGGAGTTCTCGGCAACTATGTTATGAAATCCATGGAAATTTGCTCCCATTTCCATTGAGGAATTTCAGGTTGCTGCAGAAGTCCCGAAGGCTTTTGATGTTCTGCTTTGACTTTTGAACAAGTAAGACATTTTCCCACGTACAGTGCTATGTCTTTATTCATTCCCGGCCACCAGTAAGATGTCCTCAAGTCTTGATACATCTTGTCGGCTCCAGGATGAACTGAGTATCGCGACTTATGAGCCTCATCACAGATGAGTGTGCGCAATTCTTCAGACTTCAGAATCCAAATGCGGCCATTGAGATATAACACCCCATCAGCTCGAGGTTCTAGTTTCTTCTCAATACCACAATCCAAGTCTGTCTTGAGTTGATTGTTTGTTACTACTTGTTGTTGTGCAATACGAATCAAGTCTTTCAAGTTTGGCTGTGTGTTGATCTCCATGGCTCTTACACGAATAGGTTTAACTGGTTCCTTGCGACTAAGAGCATCCGCCACCACATTGGCTTTACCCGGATGGTAACGAATCTCACAGTCGTAATCAGTTAGAAGCTCAACCCAACGTCGTTGTCTCATGTTGAGTTCTTTCTGATTGAGAATGTGTTGTAGGCTCTTGTGGTCTGTATAGATGACACATTTAGTACCATACAGGTAGTGTCTCCATATCTTCAATGCAAAGACCACAGCCCCTAACTCAAGGTCATGAGTAGTGTAATTCTTCTCGTGAACCTTAAGTTGTCTTGAAGCATAAGCAATGACCTTGTCCCGTTGCATAAGTACACAACCGAGACCAAGGTTTGAAGCATCACAGTAGACAATGAAATCATCACTGCCTTCTGGAAGACTAAGGATAGGGGAGTTGCATAACTTCTGTTTAAGAAGTTGAAATGCATCTTCTTGTTTCTGTCCCCATATAAACACTTGACTTTTCTGAGTTAGTGTGGTAAGTGGCAAGGCTATCTTAGAGAAGTTTGCAATGAATCTTCTGTAATAACCTGCCAAACCCAGAAATGAACGAATCTCTGTTGGAGTAGATGGGGTAGTCCAGTTCTTAATCGCCTCAATCTTTGCCGGATCTACATGTATCCCATCTTTGTTTATGACATGTCCTAAGAAGTGAACCTCCTTCAGCCAAAATTCACACTTTGAGAATTTGGCATAAAGTTGTTCTTCTCTTAGTAGCTCCAAGTCCTTCTTCAAGTGATCCTCATGTTCTTGTTCTGACTAGGAATAAATCAGTATATCATCAATAAAGACGATAACAAACTGATCTAAATAAGGCCTGCAGACTCGATTCATCAAGTCCATGAACACTGCAGGTGCATTGGTCAGCCCAAATGGCATAACCACAAACTCATAGTGTCCATATCGAGTCCTAAATGCCGTCTTTGGTATATCCTCATCATTTACTCGTAACTGATGATACCCGGATCGTAAATCAATCTTAGAGAAACAGGTTGCTCCCTGTAATTGATCAAACAGATCATCGATCCTGGGCAGAGGATATCTATTCTTGATTGTCAACTTGTTCAGCTCACGATAGTCGATGCACATACGAAATGACCCGTCTTTCTTTTTGACAAAGAGAACCGGAGCTCCCCATGGAGAGAAACTCGGTCTTATGAAACCTTTGTCTAAAAGTTCTTGAAGCTGACTAGACAGTTCTTGCATCTCAGACGGTGCTAATCGATACGGTGACTTCGCCACTGGGTTTGCTCCAGGGACAAGATCAATTCTAAACTCCACTTGTCGGACTGGTGGTAGTCCAGGCAAGTCTTCTGGAAATACGTCTGGATAATCTCTGATAACTGGAACATCTCCAACTGCTTTCTTTTCAGGTTTCTTTTCCACTACATGAGCTAGGAAAGCATAATATTTCTTCTTCAAGTACTTCCTCGCCTTGATGCACGATAAAATCTTCAATCCGCGGCATGGTTTCTCGCCGTAGACTATCATCGTTTCGCCGGACGGTAAGGGAATTCGGATAAGTTTCTCAGAGCATACGATTTCAGCATTGTTTTTGGATAACCAATCCATTCCTATCACAACTTCGAAACTTCCAAGTGTCATAGGAATAAGATCGATGAGGAAGGAATGGTCGTTTAATCTTAATTCACAACCATGGATTATGGAATCTACAACTATAGTCTTACCATTTGCTACTTCTACAGTATAGGGAGCAGTAAGTATAGACAGTTGCATATTAAGCAAAGAAGCAGTACGAGCAGAGATAGAGCTTTTATCAGCACCAGTATCAAATATGATAGAAACGTAGTGATCATTGATAAGAAATGTACCCGTGATGACTGCCGGATCCTCACGTGCCTCAGCAGTTCCAATAACAAAAGCACGAGCAGCAGCAGTATTGTTGTTGAGTTTTGGACACTGGTTTCTGAAGTGTCCCTCTGCTCCACAATTATAACAGGCTCTTCCACCTGTAGCAGTAGTGGTTGTGGTAGCAGTTGTTGCAGCAGCAAGAAGAGCAGATCGGCATGTAGCCGCCAAGTGTCCCATACGCCCACATTTGAGACACTTTCTGCATGGAGTGTTGGGTAGATGATGATACTGGCATTTGGTGCAAAGTGGAAACGGGCCAGTGTAAGGCTTTCTGGCATTAGCAGGTTGTGGCATAGCAGTAATGGGTGTAGCATGAGTAGGTGTAGCTGCAATCAACGCTGCAAGGTTCTTGATCGTCTTTGGCTTCTTCTTCTTGTGATGGTGCTGTTCAGGCTTCTTGCCTTCTTCAATCTGAGCTCTCTTGAATCCCTTTCGGGTGAGCACTCCAGACTTCACATACTCTTCAGTAAGAGTAGCACCAAGTTGAATGGCTGCCTCCAAAGTAGTAGGGTTATTACCCATGACAGTTCCCCTGACTACTAAGGGTAGACCTTCAATGTACTTCTCTATCCTGCGGGATAGAGGAGTAACCAAATGGAATACCATAATGCACAACTCATGGAATCGAGTTGTATACTTTGCGTTCTCCCCACTATCTTGCACCAGATTCCACATCTCTACCTCGAGTTTCTTCAGTTCATGACGTGGACAAAACTTCTCCACGAGTAAGTTCTTGAATCCGTCCCATGGTAAAGCTAAAGCGACTTCGCGTCCTCTGGTGTTCTTCTCGGAATTCCACCAGGTGAGTGCGCCCTTATGAAAAGCGCTTGAGGCCATCTTGACCTTCAGATTTTCAGGACATCCAGTGAAGTCGAGAATGTCTTCAATGCTTTCTAGCCATTGCAGTAGGCCAGTAGCTCCTTCAGTCCCAGAGTACTTAGGAGGCTTAGCATCGTTGAACTGCTTGAATGTGAAGTTAGCAGTTCCAGAGTGATTGGTGTTGGAGTTGTTTGCTGAGTCACTGGTACTCCCCCGAAGATTCTGGGTGATATCAGTGACCATACCCGGGATCACATCCCGCATATGAACAGCGATAGCTCGAGCAATCTTGTTGATCTCATCATCATTACCACTTGTCGATCCCCCAGCATTAGGGTCACGTCGAGGCATTCTACGAATAGAAGCCACAAGCGGGTCAGTAATGAGGAAGGATACAATTGAATTTTCATGATAAGGTCAGTAATATATCCATACTACTAGTATTATCATTCAATTGTAATATGATCCAGTACACATATAAGCAATCAGCTCATTGGCACACTTCTCATGTGAATATGTATAATGTTCCATGATCTCACCACCAAACCTACGCACTGACACTTTCCCGATATACCGAAAATAGCTTATATATAGGGCTCACTCTCGCTGCCCACCACCGTTTCGATATACCACGATCATGCCCTTGCTAGCATTTGGCAACACGTTTGTACTGATTCCCAAGTGTGTTCCATTGATTAAGAATCTCATGATCTTTGATCAACTTGAACTATGTTTGATTCCATGATTGAACTATGATTATGTTATGCGTGCACCTACTAACAATTGTTAACATGTAGAACTAAATCATACGCGTGCTCTACATTTTTCTTGTTAACTATGTTAGTAAGTACTAATGATGTAATCACTTAAGAATTTCACTTAAGGTTTACATTTAAAGAATGTTCACAACTTGATTGATTCACCATAATGTTTGGTTCATCCAAGTTTGAATTGCACTATGATTTGATTCACCAATGATTGTTTCCCAAATGTTTGTATCCCATGTGTTTGACTAACGTTCAATGATTCCAGTTGATCCCGAATCCTTACTCCAAATACAAACGCCAGATTCCCCCTAACATACCAAGATAAGCTTATATATAGGGTAAGCTCTCACCGACCCACCACTTACCTCAGCATGTCAGCGTTAATCCGTCGTTCATATTTGAGGCTAAGATTCCAACTGTTGCTTGATTATGATTGTTTCATGATTGCCACTTGTTCTCAGAATATGTTTATGATTATGTAAACCATGGTTCTTAATTTGCTTGAAATTAAAACCTTAGGTTTTAGCATGTGTGTCCTAGGTTAATTAACCTAGGTTCTCAATACCTACAGTATCGAGTATAATGATCTCCTGTGAGAACTTCAACTAAAGAATACTGTTACACAGATTCTAAGTTATAAAGTTCCTATGATAGTGAACACCTGATAATGATAACAATGACAAGGATTTCAAATCAAGATTCTAAATTAATAGTTCTTGACCTTTGAATTCCTATAATGAGCATGACAAGGATTTCAAATCAAGATTCTAAATTAATAGATCTTGACATTTGAATTCCTATAATGAATATGACAAGGATTTCAAATCAAGATTCTAAATTAATAGATCTTGACCTTTGAATTCCTATAATGGATATGACAAGGACTTTAGATCAAAGATACCAATCTTTGCCTCTAAATCCTATACTGAATATGACAAGGACTTTAGATCAAAGATACCAATCTTTGCCTCTAAATCCTATAATGAATATGACAAGAAATTCATATCAAAGATACTGAAAATACAGATCTTTGCCTCCGAATTTCTATAACGATCTCTGTGTGAGAATTTCAGATCAAGGATACTAAGAATACAGATCCTTGCCTCTGAAATCCTTAAATGCATATGTGTGAGAATTTAATCCGGTTTCTAAAATTATAGAATTCCGATTCAAATTCCTTGACTCGATATCTAATCTTAGAAAAATGTCCCTAAGATCTTTCAAGCTTATTGTAGACTTAATGCTCACTTAAGTTACTTAGATCCTAAGTTCCTCAAGCCTATAGCACATAGTCCTATTGGGTAGCTTAGGTTATAGTCTAGGTCGTTAAACATTGGGTTTTTCCTAGTTCTCTACAACCTTGGCTCTGATACCAACCTGTCACACCCCTGCGCCGCGTGCGGAATCCACGGCGCGGTGACGTATGAACAGTTGAATCATGCACAAGTATTGAATAAGAACAACCACAATGGATTACTACATTTCATAATGTTTAGACAGTTGTTTAGTTACAGACAATCTATCTACCAAAAGAAAGACAACTACAGACCCAAAATATAGTTTACAAAATAAGACTTCAAACAAGACAATTAAACAATTAGGATTTAGTGTGTTTCTAATCCATCCTAGCATGTTTCTTCATCTTGTTCTATCTTAGTATGGTCTCCTTAGTTGTCCCTGCGAAAGTCTTAAACTTGATTTCCTGAAAGACGTGAAAAGTAACTGTCAACTACAGACGTAGTTGGTGAGAACAATAGGTTTAATCATTTGTAAACATGAATATATGATATAAGGCATAGGTATGTTAAAGTAATAAATGATTCACATGGATGAGCTGCAACCCAAACTAACATCAAGTAAGAAAATGAGTGTAAACAGTCCAATCACTGTTTGCACAAGAGTCAACATATAATATCAAGTCCCAAACCACGTTTGGAGTTAGATAATGTGTCAACAGTTTTGATAAAACCATACGTAACCGAAATCTGCAGTTGGTTTATAAAACAAATTTAAAAACTAACTGCAGCAATCGGTCTGCCCCAAATGTGTGTGTCCGCTTTCCCTTGTTGTGATCACCCAGTACTAACGCTAATGAATATGATACTTGATGTTTTTACAAGTTTGTTTACAACAATAGACACCATGTTTCTGAACCTTACTTTAACCGGATGTGTTAATGCCTTATTTGATAACATGAATTGAAAACCTAGATTTAATTCCACGAATGAAATCCTTTGTTTTGAATAACATGAAATGAATCTGTTGATTTGAATACCATGAAATGAACCACTTGATTTGAATACCATGATGTGAACCACTTGATTTGAATACCATGAAATGAACCACTTGATTTGAATACTATGATGTGAACCACTTGATTTGAATACCATAAAATAGTGACCTTGTGTAACAACAAGGTTTATAACAAAAGAGTTTATAAAATCATTTATTTAAAAGTGTTTATCCTTCATAAGTACATTTGAGTAAATCTGTTACAAAACAGTTCAAAGATCCTTTATAAAACCTTTTTAGTGAAAAGAGTTTAATAGTTGATAATTCCTTTAAAACAGTTGATGAATCCCTAGGATTCGTAAAATGAAC
This sequence comes from Mikania micrantha, assembly GCA_009363875.1. Lineage (NCBI taxonomy): Eukaryota > Viridiplantae > Streptophyta > Magnoliopsida > Asterales > Asteraceae > Mikania > Mikania micrantha. The sequence goes on from CM018697.1 coordinate 64,798,950, forward strand.
CCATAATGTTTATAAGAATAGACACACCTTGTGTAATGAAATATGATTGTAAACGATTGGTTTGATCACGTGTTCCACCCCAAAACAGTTATAAAACAGTAAAAGAGGGGCTAAAGTTCTCACCTGTCTGCAGTAGACTCTGAACTAAAACAGATAGCAAGTAGCAAACAGGACTTCTAATTGGTTCCTATATCATTGTAATCATACATAAGATATAAGATTTATAGTTGTATAGACTTTGATTCATTGATTGACTTGTGTTCTCTTGAACTTGATTATCACATGATAATTTGTTCTCATGATTAAGATTGTTGTGTAAACTTGAAAATCATGCTTTGAATTACTTGATTGATCATGGGTCCAAGAAACGAATATGAAATGATCCTTTGTGCATAAATCTTATGCATAAAATGATAATTGTTTGCGAATTTGATAACCATTGATTAACATGACTTATGAAAAGATGTTCCAATTGTTTAAGTTCTTGAGATTGTGACTTGATCCCATGATTAGTTTAAGTTGCAACTTAAACCAACTAAGATCAATTTACAATCACTTTGAGTTGTGGCCAACCATGGGCCATTTAAGTTAACCATGAGCCAATTGAAAGTGGTGTTGGGCCAATTGAGTGTGATGTTGGCCCAACAACTTGTATATAGGCCTCGTAACGCGCCCAAGCTAATATCGAGCTAATTAGGATCATAATGAGCCGTATGGGCTTGGATTGGGCCTAAGGGATTTGAGTTGGGCCGTCCAATGTTCATGTAGGCCATTTAAGCTTCTAAGTCAATATTGGGCCACTTAAGATCAAAACGAGTCTATATAACTCGATTGGGCTTGGTTTAAGACTATGGGCCCATTGCTAGTAAAGTTGGGCCAAAGAGACTTGAATTGGGCCGAAAGAGGTTATGGGCTGCCACTTGGGCAGCGAACCTTTTAGGTTTAAGGGGCTAGGTTCGCCGGTCATTCACAAGCCACCAAGGGTCGGCCAAGGATCCAATAGGGTTCGGCTCTCATGATATGCATGCAACGCACTATGTAGATTTGTGGAGGTTCGCTATAGACTACAGGTTAGTGATGGTTCGTGAAATCCCATAAGGTTCGTTCATCATCCATGAAAAGTTTGCTGACTATCTAAGAGTTCGGCTGAGGAAGCTGCGAACCATGCAGGGTTCGTGCATGGCGACTAGGGTTCGCAGAATGATCCTCACGTAGGGTTCGCAGATAGTTCGCTCTAAGGAGGGTTCGTTGGTCACCAACTGGTTCGTGAAGGCTCGTGGGACTCCCTATAGTTCGGCTGCTGAACCATGAGCATACAGGTTCGTTCAGGTTCGCCCTAAGCTCAAGGGTTCGTGAATCACCTCAGGGTTCGGCCAGGTGCAGTTGAGGGTTCGTTGGACGCCAAATGGTTCGGTATACAAGAACCAATTGTCGCGGATCTAGTGTTGGTCTATGTGGGTTTTCATTATCGGTTATAGGGTTTGGTCGAGCAACAAAACGAAAACCCTATTTTTCAGCCCGTTCTTTCGATCGTACCTCGTTTTTAGCTGGATAAATCCACAGATCCTTTGTACTTCCGTGTAGAGAACGTCGAGAGCTACGCGTGGACACCAAGAACGACGAAATCCGTTGAGAAATAAGCGAGTTATGCGCGTTTAAAGCTCGGTTTTTAGAGAGAGAAAGGGTTGACGAAAATTCTAGTGAGAGAAAGTGGTGTAGGTGAAATAAATGAGATAAATGATCTCATTCAAGGCTTTTATAGCCCGTGTGGTATTCGGGTCCGTTTCGGTCGCTCGGTTCGCGTTTCCGGAACGTAACGCGTATTTTACGCGGTTTAAAATAAACGGTTTGTTAAACTCAAATAAATGATGAGTTTCAAAATTGTAAAAATATAAAATAATTAATTTAATTATTTTTACTCTTCGTGTGTTGACAGATCGTTAAACATTCACAATTACGTGTATACCCGCAATCGCGTACGTTTTTCGATCGTATTAAATATTTAAAGTCGTTTAATCATAATTATAAGTTCAACATTCGTATCATTATGGATCGTCACCCATAACTATACTCAGTCTCGCTTACGTATTACGATTCTTGTTGAATTAATTGTCATAATATTCGTCTTAACACTACGCACCAACACTATCCTGTTATACCGAACGCAGTATATATAGGGCTCACTCTCGCTGCCCATCACTGTTTCGATATAACACAATACTGTTCTTGCCTAGTGAACTCGACTGTAAATAAATAATACATACTTGTTAAATAATAAAGATTCTAACACACAAGCACATAATGAACACATGATTCACATTGACTGACTGAACATGGACACACACTGTTCTAACACTGTTTACGACTATCATGACTAAATGTACAAATGTTACAAAAACCGCAGGTGCATTGGTAAGGCCGAAAGGCATTACCAAAAACTCGTAATGGCCATTTCTTGTTCTAAAAGTCGTCTTGGGAATTTCATCTTCATGTACACAGAGCTGATGATACCCAGACCGAAGGTCAATCTTCGAAAACCATGCTGAGCCTTGAAGTTGATCGAAGAGATCATCGATGCGCGACAGCGGGTATCGATTCTTAATGATCAGTTTATTCAATTATCGGTAATTGATGCACATTTGGAATGACCCGTCCTTCTTTTTGACAAATAGGATCGGTGCAGCCCATGGCGAATGGCTTAGGTAAATGAATCCCTTATCCAACAATTCTTGTAGTTGACTCGCCAATTAGGCACAAGTCTACAAGGAGCTTTGGAGTCAATTCGAAATTCCATTTGACGCTCTGGTGGGATCCCTGGAAAATCATCTGGAAATACTTCAGGAAATCTCTTATCACTAGGACATCTTGTATGCTCTTGCTTTGCTCCTTCTTCTCCACCACATGTGCTAGAAACGCTGTGCATTTCTTCCTAAGGTACTTACGGGCTTTGGTACATGACATCAGGCTAAGACCTTTACTAGGGGTTCCCTGAAAACTCTTAGAGTTTTATCCGAAGGTAAGGGAATAAGAATAAATTTCTCATGACAGCCTATTTTCGCTTTGTGGGTGGCTAACAAATCCAAGCCTATGATAACATCAAAGCTACCCAGATGCATAGGTATAAGATCAATTGGGAAAACATGATCATTTAAGTTCACAGTACATCCAATGATAATGGTGTCAATATCAATAATGTTTGCGCTAGTGTCAATGGATACTGGCATGTTTTCATTTATAATCTTTGCACTTGTGTTATTTAATAATAGCATAGATTATAGTTTTGCCTTTCTATAGTTGAGTATTTAACCTACTCATGCTGGGGAAACTCTAGAACTCCTCCTTACGCTATCGTAGTAGGAGGAGGTAAACAAACAATGTAGTGAATGACATGTATAGGTTGTTCACTCACCCTTAGTGAACAAACATTTACTATCAAATTAAAATCGATGGAAATGGGCAGTGTCAATACCATCGCCGGAACTGATGCTTTACCATTGATAGGGCCGAGGCCATCTATTCCGACAAAACTTTTCAATATCGCTACAGTGAACAATAGAGCGGAGTTCATGAATCTCATTACCTGTGTGTGAAAACTCACAATTCGATTCGTTAACGTTGTCTTCCTAGACAATATACGGATCCATCCCAAGAATGAAGGAATGAATGATTTCTCATACTGGGAAATTACTAATGAGTGTAAAGGTCATAGTGAACATTAGAAACTCTCAAGTTGTTGGAACAACTCAAGATACCTCGACGGAAGTAAACACAAATAGCTATGGATTTTAAATACCAAGCTACCTTGCACTTCCAACACAACCGATGCGTATCGGGTCACCATAAACAGGGCTAAGTCTACTTATTGAGGAGATTTAAGTTACCAAGAAACTACACTTCATTGAGGAACCTTGAAGGTTACGGATCTTACAGTCGAGAGAGTAAAACGAAGCCGGATCCCATCGTAAAGGTTCGATGGAACTCCAAACGCAATTCTGAGTTTACCTCGGAGCGTGAGGATCATACGAGGTCAAAGCATCTCCACCCATATATGGAAAAGTAGTACCCGAAATTGATGCATAAATTTCGGGACGAAATTTCTTTAACAAGGGGAGACTGTGACAACAAGTACCTGACCGTCCAACAATCTGTACGGTATGTGTATTTTCACCTATAACTATGTGTGAATAGTATGTAATAAACAATTGCGTGATAACTATTTTGTGGAAATATATAACAGTTGTATATATTTCAATGAGAACTGGAACATAAATATACAATAACACATGTGAAATAACAATGATGAATACAAATGACAAATACAATTCGGTTGTGATCTGAATTCCACAAATAACAGGACTCAGATAGCCGAAAATTCAGTGAGAAAACAATGTGAAATCAATCTTAATAGTAGGGAAACCGTTAAGTTTAGTTGAGTCCTTCAGTGAGAAGTCAATTCAAAACAATAATTCAGTGTCGTTTGCGAATCTTAAACTAACAGCGTGTTTGCGTGGGTGACAATTCACACAAACATATATGTGGGTTTAATGTTTTGAATGATATTTGAAAAGTAGAAAACAATAATCAGAAAGTAAAGCCATCGTTGTGTCGTTCGGGTGACGATTCAAACGAATACGCGCGAAGGTGAAATGATCTGACGAAACGGTAAAATAAATGGTTTCAAAACAGTAAAATAAGAAAATTAAATCTAAAAGATTTAGACTACCACCTTAAAAAGGTTTAAAGAAAACTATTTTATTTAATATTACCTAAATCTCCGTTACGTTTCATAAATGTAACGTAAACGAAAAACCGAACGAATCGAATGAACCGGAACAAGATTGGGTATAAAAACCCTGGAACACATTTAATTTTCTCATAATGTCTCAACCACCTCTCCCTCTCTCTAGATTCTTGATTTTCTTTCTCCCTCTCTAAAAATCCCACACAAGAATCAAGCTAAAATCTTCGTTTCTTAACCAAATCGTGGGAATTTGGTATCATATCGAAGCTTATAATCTCTACATTCTGAAACTACAGAGGATCGAGCTCAGAAACATCAAAAATCAATGTAAAATCTAGCTACAAGGGTCGGGTTTTCAAGGTTTTCTCAAACCCAGCTACTGCAGCTTTAAAACCCGATTTCTTTTCCTTAAAACGCTTCGAATTTACATCAAACCGACTTGAGCACACTTGGATTATGTTTTACTAAGGATCTGGGAGCTTGGGGGTTATATCGACACAAGAACACTCAGTATTGATGGATGAACTGAGTGCAAAAGTAGTATCATGTGAATTAGATAATAAAGATTTCATCTTTATTATCATACTTTTTATGTTATCATTATGTGTGCTTGTGTGTGAAATGACGTTGATGACAGATCAAGGATGATATCATAATAACATAACTTTATGATATCATCAAATAACTAGAATGACATAGTGTACTAATCTTTGATTTTATAACACTTTGTTATTTACACTAAGATGACAATGAAATAACACTGAGACAACTACGAGAGATAAAAAGAATGATATTCATGATAACATAATTTCATGATGATATCATTCACCACATACACTAACATTGGGTAATAAGACAAGATCTTATAACACAATGTTAATGACTAGAGACCATAACATTGTGCTCATTTCATTGAGACCATATCATTGGAACTAGATGACAGTAATTCAATAGCAATGAGCATGGGACAGTATTTTGAGTTCATTATATAACTTTAATGTTTTTGATAACTATAATGATCATTATATCAGTGAGGTTAGATTTCCAATTATAATTACAATGGTATTAGTTAATCTATTTGGATCATACTGGGTACTATATGTGCCAACATCGTAATAAGTAAACTAATTAGTAAAGCTGAAAATGCTTTGGGAATATATGCATGTCTTATAGGTATCGTTGAGGATATCTTACACTCCGGGCTGGTTCGTAATGACAGTGAAAGATACAACTAAGTCTCATTCTTAGCGGTATTGTTACTACATTTTGTAATAGGTTGCTTTCAAATTGTATAAGTTAAGTTAGGTTTTATGCTAGGTTCGTTTGGCCCACGAACCTAGGCATGAGTCTTTAAAGGTTCGGCTAACCTAGGGTTTGTTATGTAAAGGTTTGGCCAGCAAACCTGTTGGTTTGTTCGGCGAACCTAATGGTTCGGCTAGGTTCGGCTGATGTTTGTGTATATATTGCAGGTTTGTCTATTTTTGTAGGTGTGAGTGACAGAACCTTTGTGTGTTAGATATGTGTGATTGTGAAAGAACTGTGTGTTCTAACTGTGTGTTCTTGTAATAAGATTTCAGTATCAATAAAGATGATGTTTATTAAGTGATTGTATGTCTTTTATTCATATATATTCTATCTAGATTCCGCATAGATTGAATTGTTAATAGAATTCCAGTGATCGATCAAGAGCAATCTACAATGGTATAAGAGCTTTTGGAGGAGTTGTATACAAGTTCTTGAAGATTATCAATCATTTTGAAGATTATGAAATGGCTAGAGTTTGATTTTCAGTTTCCGAACATTTGCTGATATTTCATCATCATGTATTGCCATTTTGTTGGTTGAAATCAGAGATTTTTTTGTTAAAAACAGTGGTTTAGAAGGTTGGAGTTTTGAAGGTTTTCCCTCCAGTTTTTGAAGACTTTCCCTCCATAATTTTCAAGTCTAAACCATAGGTTCGTGAGACGAATTAGGTTGATTCTCAGCTAATTTTCAAATTGAGGTTCGTGTGTTAAAGATTTGGAGAGGTTCGTTGGAAAGGTTTTGACAAAGGTTCGTCTATCAAGAAGGTTCGTTGGTCAAGGTTTGTTGCTTGTTCGTTGACTAAGGTTCGTTGGTCAAGGTTTGTTGCTGGTTCGTTGATTAAGGTTCGTTTGATCAAGGTTTGAAAGTGGTTTGTCTGATACATAGGTTCGTGAGCTTATAAAAAGGGGAATAGGTTCACTGATAAAAAATTTGAATCATGGCAGATATGTTTGCAGCAGTTGCTAATCAAAATTCTAAGATTCAGAGTATTTTGATTAGTAAAACTGAGTCAGGAAGCACAAACAAAGTACCAAAACGACTTGATTTAACGGATTATGAGAATTGGAAAGGTCGGTTTGAGACACATCTCAATGGTACTGACACAAATCTTTGGGAAAGAATTTTATCACCATATGAACGACCAAAGGTGGTTGGAACATATGTTGATCAAACTCTTGATCGATTGGATGTTGAACAATGATAGAAATATGATTCTAAGAAGAAAGCATATTGGATGTTAAGTCAAGCAATTCCTAATCAAATTCTTCATCAATTTGATGAGCAGAAAACATCATATGGATTATGGAATGCTTAGAAGGCGAGAGTAGAGGGAAACACCAAACTCAAGAAAATGAAAGCCACTGATTTGAGAAAAGAATTTGAGAATTTCAACTATATAGGCAATGGGAGTCTTGATGGTTTGATTACAAGATATCGACATTTGTTGACAGAAGTTCATAAGTGTGGTATTGAGTATTCTGAAGAAGAGAAGATAGATTGTTTTGCAGATGCTTTGCCAGAAAGGTGGAATTCATTGGTGTTGATTTTGAGAGAATCTTCCTGGAATGACGCTTGTGGAATTTATTCAAAAATTAGAAGAAAAGTAAATGAAGGATAAAAGAAAAGCTAGAAGTGCTAATGTAACATAGGATCCTTCACTTTATGGTGCATCTTTGATCACACCTCCTGTTCCGTCTGCAAAAATACAAACAACTTTTGTGTCAAGTACTACTAAGAGTACTTCTGTACCATCAGCATCTACTAGTTCAAGTTCATCTTATTCTGGGAATGAGAAAAAGTCTGATTCGTCATCTGCTACTCCAATTCAATTGAAGACAACTAATCTGGGAAAGGTTTCTGTGGAGGCTGTCAGAGATCATGTGTCAATACTTTCATGTGTTGTCAGTGCTTATGATGAACAAATAGCTAGAAGAATAGGAAATTCTAATCTTACTTTCGAAGATTTTGAGCAGATAGATGATGATGAAATGGAATTGATTGATACACAGTGGGCTTTGGCTAGTGCAATAAGAAGAATTAACAAGTATGAGAAGAAAACAGGAAAGAAGTTTACTTTTGATCGTAATACAAAGTTTGGATTTAATCCAAAAGCCACACAATGTTACAACTGTGGGGAGTTGGGTCATTTTGCTCGAGAATGTAAAAATCCAAAGAAACAAAGCAACTTGAATCCATTCAAGCCAAAAGAAGTTTATCAGAAGAAAAATGAGAAGCCTGAAGAATCAACCAAAGCTTTAGTCAGTCAAGAAGACGAAGGATATGACTGGGGAAAACAATATGATGATTTAATGGGTGCTTTTATGGCTTCTATGGATGAAGAAGAAAGCAAGGGCAAAGAAAAGGCTGATGAGGTAAATAATGCTCTTTTAGAGGTTATTGAAAAGTTGAAGGAAATGAATGCTCAATTGACTGCTGAACTGATCGAGTGCACTGAAGCTAACAAAAAGTTGGTTTCAAGAGAAAAAGGTTATGATAAAAAGATCATTGACTTGGGAAAAGAAAATGAAGAATTAAAAATTAAAGTTTTGCAAAATAATCATGCAGGATCTGTGCATCTTGAGTCTGTACAAAAGTTGAAAGTTGAACTGTCAACAGCCAGAGCAAAGGCATAAGTGAATAAAAGCAAGCTAGAGAATTATCAGAATTCTTAGTATGTTATCGATTACTTGCTGCTATGCAAAGATCATCGAATGATACTACTGGCTTGGGATTTCATGCTGTACCACCTCCTTCAAGCTATGTTCCTAGGCCACAAATTGATCCTAATCTGGAAGTTCATCCAGCTTCTTTAATTGAATCTGAGTCAAAATGTTATTGCACATGCTAGAGTCTCATCTTCTGATGAAAAGGTGTCACTTGGCAGTGATGGTCTAGTCATTGAAGATATCACTGATGCAGAATATTCTTCTGATATTTTGAGACAAAATGGGTACAAGGGAAAAAGTGTTGAGAAAAAGACTGTTGAAATTCAGAAGTCAAAATCTGAGATTAAAGAAGTTGAGAAAGTGGTTCTCAAAACCACACAGGTTTCAAGACCAGTGACTAAAAGAAAACTGTAACATCTGTACATTTAATCATGGTAGTCGTAAACAGTGTTAGAACAATGTGTATTCATGTCCAATCAGTCAATGTGATTCATATGTTCATGATTGTGTTGGTGTGTTATAGGAATTCTTTAATTAGGAACAAGTATGTATTATTTATTTACAGTCGATTACGCTAGGCAAGAACAATATCGTATTATATCGAAACAGTGGTGGGACGGCGTCAGATAAGGCAGGTAGCTGGACTCTGGGGTATGCCCTATACATATACTGCGTTCGGTGTAATGGGATAGTGTTAGTGCGTAGTGTTTAGACGAATAGTATGACAAGCGAATTAATTAAACAAAAATCGTAATACGTAAGCAAGACTGAGTATAATTATGGGTGACGATCCATAACGATACGAATGTTGAACTTATAATTATGATTAAATGTCAATAAATAATTATTACGATCGAAAAACGTACGCGATTGCGGGTATACACGTAATTGTATTTGTTTAACGATCTGTCAACGCGCGAAGAGTAAAAATGAGTGAAATAATTTATTTTACATTTTTACAATTTTGAAACTCATCAAAATGATGAGAATAATAACTATTTTATTTAAATCGCGTAAAAGTTTCGGAACCGCGACGAAAACGCGAACCGAGCAAACGAAACGAACCCGAATACCACGAGGGTATATAAACACCAAATGAGGTGTTTTCCCTCATTTTTTTCAGCCACAAACCCTCTCTCTCTAGATTTTCGGAAATCCCACTCTCTCACTAGAAAACATCACTAAAACCTCCATATCTTCTTCGTTTCTTGATGAAAATGGATGATTCTTGAACCTACGCGAAGCTCTTGACATCCTCTACACGAAAGTACAAGAGATCTGAGGTTTTATCTGGCCAAACTCGAGGTAATGATGCTTGAATAATCCGGAAAATAGGGTTTTTGTTGTGTTTACGTCAATCATCAATATAACCGGTTTAGAACGGTAGTAATATTGATCCTATACCTTCGGGAGTGAGTCTGGAACAACAACAACACGATCACAGGCCCTGGTTGTCGGGGATGCTCCATGGTGATGATGCAGGTTCGATAGCTTCGGCGGTGGTCATGGGAGCCGAACCCTATTGGGGTGACGAACCTTGGCATGAGATGCGAACCCATGCATCAGCCGAGTCCCTTGTGATTGAGCGAACCTTCCAGTTGAACGAACCCTACATGAGGAACGAACCAATGGTTCGTTGATCACAACCAGCCGAACCTTCACCATCATGCACGAACCTTAAAATGACGAACCTTTCTGGTTGTAGGCGAAGCATTTAGTCGGACGAACCCCATGCATGCATCACGAACCCTCATTCCCGAACCATGTTCACGAACCTGTTGCCATGCTAGATGAATCCAGCACCCACAGCCGAACCCATGTTGGCTAGCCGAACCGCTCAACCTTCACCGAACCTATGTGGCAACCATGCGAACCTTTGATCACCACATCATTAGCAGAACCTCCATACTAATCCATGGCCGAACCATTTTCAAGCTGCGAACCCACCCAACCGGCGAACCTTCTGAGGACAGCCGAGACATTCCCATCGGACGAACCTTGGATCTCGTCCCCAAATTTCCGAACCTTATAAGTAACCATGGCCGAACCCTAGTAGTAAAACTAAATAGGTTCGCTGAGTAAGAGCCGAACCTATTCAGTTTCTTTTCCCCTATCCAGCCAAGACCATGTACAGCCCAAAGCAAACTTCGATCGGCCCAATTCCGGTTTGACAGGCCCAAGGAACTATCCTTGGCCCACATAGTTTTAATCAGGCCCATCACATTGTTTTAATCAAGTTATGGCATCGGCCCACTATGACCCAACATAAAACTCAATTGGCCCATGTATTACACCAATTGGCCCATGTATAACCCAATGGGCCCAAGTTGTGAGATTTGGTCCAAGAAATTCAATCCATGGTGCTTGATCTTCGGCCCAATTGACTAAGGCCCATAAATGGCCACATTCATAACTCTTGGCCCAGACATTCGACCCATTTTGATTAAATCGGCCCAACAATAAGCATCGGGCCCAATTGATTGGGTTACAACATATCTTGAAATCGAAACATTTCAATTGGCATAAAACATAAACGAAATTGTCATTTTTCATTGATAGATTAAATGGAAACAAAGGTAACCAATTTGGATTCGTGTAACATTTCTCAATCATAAAATCAAGTTATATAAGGATAATCAAGATGTCAATCAATCAATCAAAGTCTACACAATCTTAAATCTTATATTCTATGTATGATTACATTGATATAGGAACCAATTAGAAGTCTTGTTTGCTATTTGCTACTTATTATAGTTCAGAGTCTACTGCAGACAGGTGAGAACTTTAGCCCCTCTTTTACTGTTTTTCAACTGTTTTGGGATGGAACACGTGATCAAATTCTCTTTATGCTACTGTTCAACTGTTACAAGTTCATTTTAGAAATCCTAGGGATTTCTCAACTATTTCCAAAGGATTTATGATCTGTTTAAATGTTTTATCAACGGTTAAAAATTGTTGCTATTAAAAAGGTTTTATAAAGGTTCTTTAAATTGTTTTATATCAGCTTTACACTAAAGGTTTTATAAATGCTAAACACTCTTAACTAATGAGATTTATAAACTCTTTTACTATAAACTCGTATCTTGAGAATAATGATATGTTTTAAACCTTGTTATTACACAAGGACATTATCTTTGGTATTTAATCAAGAGTTTAAATACAAGGGTTTCAACCAATGGTTTTTATAGTGGTATTCAAACAAAGGATTTCAATTCATGGTATTCAAACAGGTTAATTAAATCATTGGTATTCATGGTATTCACGGGAAGTTTTCAAATCATGGAAATCAAATAAGGCATTAAATCAAAGGGTTTCAATTCAAGTTTTTCAAAAGAATGGTGTTCATCGTTGTGAACAAACTTATACACACATCAAGTTACATATTCATTTAGCGTTAGTACTGGGTGATCACAACAAGGGAAAGCGGACACAATTGGGCAGGCCTAATTCTGGAGTTAACTTTTAAATTTGTTTTAAAAGCTAACTGCAGGATTTGGTTACGAATGGTTATATCAATGTTGCTGACAAATTTTCTAACTCCAAACATAGTTTGGGACTTGATTATATGTTGGTTTTTCTAGCAAACAGTCTGATGACTGTTTGGACACGTTTTACAGACTTGATGTTAGTTTGGGTTGCAACCATCCATGTATTTTCATTCATTGTTTTATTCATATGCCTTACAATGCAAATTCATATTTACAACTGTTAAACCTATTGTTCTCACCAACTACTTTTGTAGTTGACAGTTACTTTTCACGTGTTTCAGGTAATCAGGTTTAAGACATTCTAAAGGACAACTAAGGAGACCGTTTAAGATAGAACAAGATGAAGAAATATGCTAGGATGGATTTAGAAACACATTAAAATCCTGATTGTTTAATTGTCTTGTTTGAAGTCTTATTTTGTAAACTATATTTTGGGTCTGTAGTTGTCATTCTTTTGGTAGATAGATTGAATGTCTGTAACTAAACAATGGTCTAAACATTATGAAATCTAGTAATACATTGTGGTTGTTCTTATTCAATACTTGTGCATGATTCAACCATTGATCGTCACCACGCCGTGGATTCCGCACGCGGCGTAGGGGGTGTGACAAAAACCAACCACTACTCTTAAACCGATTGTGTATGTTAGATCCTCTAACACACATCAAGGAGAGTCTAGTGGAAATTTTCGAAAGAAAAATGTGATTTCTAAGAATGTGGAAAATGTGGATTTTTCCTTTAATAATTTTGGGGTTAGGCACAAGGCTAAATCAAAGAATTTTCAAAAGTAAATGGATAATTCAAATAAAAGTTCACCTGGTTTTAGAAACAGAAGTTCATCTTCAAAGGTTTTCTCAAGACCTTTCAATTCATCATCTTTTTATGATGAACCCACACCAAAAACTCAAATTAAGGAGAGAAAGTGTTACCGATGTGGTAATATGGGTCATTTGGTTGCTAAATCCAATATAGAGTTCAGTTCAAGTGATTGTAGCAGTTTGAGATCTTTTTCACCAAAGGAAACACGAAAGTGTTTTACTTGTTGTGGTAAAGGATATATTTCTGCTAATTGTCCTAATAACAAAGTCAGAAAGAGTTCTGATGAGGAGTGTAGGGTGAATGTTTCAAGTGGAAGCTCTAGGAGAGATAGACCTAGTGAAGATGAGATGAAAGTTCTTAGGAAATTCAATCCTGATTGTTTTTGGGTGCAAGAAGAAATAAAGCAAAAGAAAATTTTTTTAGAAAACAAAGGAAATGTTAAAAAGATTGTGAAAATTGTGACTTCATATGATGATGATTCATTTGAAAATTTTGCATCAAGATCAGTTTCAAAACAACCTATCAAATCTAAATCATTTTGGAAACTCAAAGATAGATCAGGTGATGAATTTTCTAAGAAAGAGGATGACACAAGTGATGATGGTTATTCAATCAGGTCATCACAAAAGAATGGAAAAGGTCCATTCTGGGAGACTCGACGCCGAAATGACGAAGGTCATCCCTTTTGAATACTGACAAGTTTCTTTTAATTTATCATGCAGGTTACATCCACGGGCCATATTAATAATCGTTGGATTGTTGATAGTGGATGTTCCCGCCATATGACTGGAGAATTGAACTTGTTAAGAGATTTCAAGCTTGTGAAAGAAAGTTATGTGAACTTTGCTGGAGATAAAGGAGGTCAAATTACAGGGTTTGGTAGTTTGACAAATGGGAAGGTTTCGTTTGACAATGTTAATTTTTGTAAAGAATTAACTAACAATTTGTTGAGTGTATCACAGATTTGTGATAAGGATTACAAAGTGATGTTTGACAAAGAAAGATGCTATGTACTCAAGCAAGGATTTCATATTTCAGAGGAATGGATTATGACGACGGCTGATAGGAGCAAGGATCTTTATGTGCTTGATATGGCAAAGGCAGAGATAGTAAATAATGTGGAAACATGCATGGTGTCCAAAGCTACTGAACAGGACACACGTTCATGGCACAGGCGAATGGGACATATTCCATCCGGAAAATGAATCATCTCGTGCACAATCATTTAGTTGAGGGTGTACCTGTCAAACATTTTAGACTTCCAGATGTGTGTGTTTCATGTAAAATGGGTAAACAGAAAAGGAAGTCTCACAAAACAAAGAAAATTTTTTCTATTGACATGCCTCTTGAACTTCTTCACATGGATCTTTTTGGACCCATCAATGTGAAAAGTATAGGTGGTGAATCTTATTGTTTTGTGGTGACTGATGATTTTTCAAAATTTTCATGAGTTATGTTTTTGAAACATAAATCAGATACTTATGAAAACTTTGTTTTGTTGATAAATACGTTGGAGACTTTCTATAAGTTAAGGGTGAGGCGTATAAGATTTAACAATGGGACTGAGTTTAAGAATCATCAAATGAGGAATTTTGTAATTCCAAAGGCATCCAGCAGCAATTTAGTGCACCTTATGAGCCTCAGATGAATGGTGTAGCTAAAAGACAGAACATGAATTTGATTGAACTGCGAGAACGATGCTAGATGATTCTAAACTTCTCATTACTTTTTGGAATGAAGTTGTGGCTACTGCTTGTTTTACCCTCAACAGAGTTTTAATTGTCAAAAGACACAATAAAACTTGTTATGAATTGCTTCAGAATCAGAAGCCCATCTGGAACACTTGGAACTTGGCTATAGTCTTCCAAACAAACGTGTGTTTAACAAACGTGCGGGTGTTGTGGAACTGTGGTATCATGTGGATGTTCAACGACATACACCTATACCAAATGGAAAGGGTCCAGATTGGCTTTTCGATTACAATAAATTATTTGAGTCTTTTAATATGTCTTCAAATGTTTCTGATGATGATATATCCTTACAAATGTTGTGTGATTTGCAGAATTCAGAAGAACAAGGTATTTCTCATCAATCTGAAGATGAAGTCATTACACCACAAGGAGAAGGTTCTTCAGAAGTTATTAATGAAGATTGGTCATCAGAGGGTGAAAATGAGGAAAGTATGTATGTTGAGTTAGAGAAAACTCATGGAAGTCAAGAGCTCTGGATACATTCAACATTTATTTCTCAAATAGAGCCAAAGACTGTGACTGAAGCTTTGCGTGAGCCAGCCTGGGTGGAGGCTATGCAAGAAGAATTGAATCAATTTCGCAAGTTGGGGGTTTGACATTTGGTAGATTTGACAAAAGGAGAGAAAAATATTGGCACACGATGGGTGCTGAGATACAAATGAGATGACAGAGGTGTAATTGTCAGAAACAAAGCTCGTTTAGTGGTTCAGGGTTTTCGACAAGTTGAAGGAATTGATTATGATGAGGTTTTTGCACCTGTGGCGCGTTTAGAAGCAATTCGGGTTTTTCTTGCTTTTGCCGCCCACAAGAAGTTAAAAGTATTTTAGTTGGATGTTAAATCTGCTTTTTTGTATGGTTCACTGAAGGAAACAGTGTATGTTTGTCAGCCACCGGGCTTTGAGGATCCTATCCATCAGGATTAGGTTTACCTCTTGGACAAAGCATTGTATGGTCTTCATCAGGCTCCGCGTGCCTGGTATGAGACTTTATCGACTCACCTTATTGAACACGGGTTCAATAGGGGTTAGCTTGACAAAACTTTGTTTTTTTGGGAAAAGGGCAAGGACATTCTCCTCGTTCAGATCTATGTGAATGATATCATTTTTTGAACTACCGATGAATAAGTGTGCTTGGAATTCAAAGAGGTGATGATTGATAAATTTGAAATGAGTGCGATGTCCGATATCAAGTTTTTTCTAGGTTTACAAGTTGATCAAACTGATAATGGGATTTTCATTCATCAAACTAAGTATATTCAAGATGTGCTAAAATGGTTTAGCGTGCTTGATTCAAAACCAATTTCCACGCCCATTTAGCCTAATCACGGGATTGTGCCTGATATTAAGGGGGAGTTGATTGATCCTACACTTTATTGTGCAATTATTGGAAGTTTGATGTATCTGACAGCCTCAAGACCAGATATTGTTTTTGCTACAAGTGTCTGTGCAAGATATCAATCTAAACCTAAGGTGTCACATCTGATAGCAGTCAAGCGGATTCTTTGTTATCTAAAGGGTACACCAGACACCGGTTTGTGGTATCCTAAGGATGATAACTTTTCCTTCAATGCCTACAGTGACTCTGATTATGGAGGATGCAAGACAAATGCAAAGTCCACAATTGGTGGTGCACAATTTTTGGGGGAAAGACTGGTTTCTTGGCAATGTAAAAATCAAACTTCTGTGGCTACTTCAACTTGTGAAGCTGAATATGTCGCTGCTTCCAGTTGTTGTTCACAAGTATTGTGGATACAAAAACAAATGAGAGACTATGGTTTGAATTATCTTAACCCGATACATGTTGATAATGAGGCTGCCATTGATATTCGGTTTCATTTCATACGCGATTGCTATGAAAAGAAACTTATTGATGTGGTGAATATACACACAAATGAGCAACGTGTAGATCTTCTCACCAAGGCTTTAGATAAACTCATTTTGAGTATGTACTCAAATTAAATGGAATTCGAGTCATGGGTGAGGTCATATCAAACCAACTTCCTTGGTAATCAATTTTTATTGACTTGATATAAGATTTTTTTTCTTTATTTTATGTTTGTTTGTTTTTTCTGTGTTTTAGATTTTATGGGGAGAAAATTTGAAAAATCAAAAACATTTGAAAAATCAATAAAAACAAAAAAAACATTAAAAAAATAAAAATTTGAGAAATTGATTCAACCTAGTGAGAAATGATAGTACATTGTAGCAATCAGAAGCACATCTGTATCATACTAGAACTTAAACATAAAGAGCATTTACAATTACTTAGTATGATATGTTGGTAGGTTTATAACTTAGTTGAGAGAACATTTGACAAAATTATGATTATACTTTGTGGGAGATAGTTGCTTAGAATACAGTGATTAGCTTTGTCCTGAATATGTGGTTGTTAATCTTACAATGTGTTTCTTGAATTAAAATTACTTAATTGCTAGTTTTTGATCATGTGTTCAATTTTTAAAAGAAATTATAAATTTTTTTCTTTTATTTTCGTTTAAAGCTGAAACTTTCTCTGCGTATAGTTACGTATCGACCTGATTGTTATAGCTTTAAACAATTTAAATTAGTTTTCTTGGTTTGATTAAGATTTGGACAATTTCTGCATATATGAAAATATTGACCTGATTGTTAAATCTTAATCTTAAATTATTGTTTAGTTCATTATCTGAATCATCTGAGTATAGGAAAGTATCAACCTTGATTCTAAGATCTTGAACAACTTCAAATTATTTTACATTTTGTTATTTTCTAAAAGAAATTCTACTTTGTTTTTGCATGATCAACCTAGTTATATTTGAATTAAATGGTTTCAAGAACATTATTGTTTGATTAATGATTCACAAAACGGGGATGTGTTCAAGTAAATGAGGAACATAAAGTATTTGATTGTTTTGATTTCATTTGATATTTTAACTAAGTAATTTAATTTAAATTGGACTCATATACTGACAACCATCTTTGAATTGTGATTTGCTAATTAACATATTAATTAACTCAATCAGTTTCTACAGATGATCGTAATACAATATGATCTCATGTATGGATCTCTCTCACCAAAAATATGTGCTTATTTCATTCGTTTTCATGTTTCATTTCAGTTTTATTACAGAAATAAAATTTGGGTGTGTTTTTATATAAAATTTTAAAATCCAAAAAGATTTTTGATATATCTGATGTTGAATCAATAATTATTGATTATTTGTTTCTAACTCTGAAACACCAAATTTTGTTTTGTTTGAAATTTTTTTGATTAAATCTAAAAAAAATAAGAATAATAAAATGTCAAAGGGTTTGTGAAAATGTGTGTATTTGTTGAGACGAACCTATTGTAGGTTTGCTGGGAGGTTCGTTCATCAGGTTTGATGAGAGGTTCGTACATAAGGTTTGCTGAGAGGTTCGTCCAGTAGTTTGTATAGGAGGTTCGTTAAATTGGTTTGATAACAGGTTCGTCAAACAAGGTTTGCTTAAAGGTTTGTCAAACTAGGTTTGTTTATAGGTTCGTTGAAAGGTTTGTTTCACAGGTTCGTGTGATACTTGAAAAGGTATAAATTCAAAGGTTCGTGGAACACTTCATCACTTTCATGATTTTCTCTCAGAAACGAACCTCAGAGTGTTGATTTTTATTTTTCGATTTTGTGATTATTAGTGGGATTGCCATATATCATTAGATTTGTATTGTTGTTTTGATTCTAAAAAGGTAGATAGATTGATTTTTCATCGGCTAGATTTGTAGAAATTTAAGTTTTTAGTCCAGTTAGTCGAACCTAAGAACTGTTGAATAAAACTGTTTAAATCAAATTTTGATGAAAAATGTCTTTATTAAAGTTGTTAATCGACTAATGGCGAACCTATGGATGTGATTATTTTGGTGTAATTTGTAAATTTGGATTTTGAACTGGATTTCAAACAGGTTTGTTTTGATTGTACAGGTTCGTTTGATTTAAAAAGGTTCGGGCTGAACCTTTTCTAAATCATTGACCGAACCTCTGATGGTCAAAGGTTTGGTTGACTTAAAGGTTCGCATTTGAAATGTAGGTTTGTTTAATTATGAGGTTTGTAGACATGAAATAGGTTTATCTGTGTCTTAGGTTCATTCATAAGCAAAGGTTCGGCACAGGGGAGGTTTGTTGGACTTAGGACTTAGATTTTTTTTTTTAATTTTTGATTTTTGAATTAAAATTTTGTTTCTGATTTTTGATTGTTTTAATTATAGATATGGCAAATCTAGCATTCGATGATAAACACAATCTGTGTGTTTATTTGGATACTACTGCCAAGAATGGTGAAGAGTTCAGACCAATGATTGAGTTTCTGAGAAGATCGAGGATCTATTATGCTATCGTCAACTCTTGTCACATTTATAGATCTCATATTCAGAGTTCCTGGGAATCTGCTAGACTGATTACTGTAGATGATGTATTTGTGATTGAAGCGAGTGTTCTGGGACAAGTGATTAGAATAAGTGAAGCTGATGTGAGGAGAGTTTTACAGTTTGGAGGAGAACCTGAAGGAATGGCATTGATTCTTGAGAGGTGTATCAAAGGATGCTTCATGAGGATTAAGTATTTTGGAGTCTACAACGATTATTCTATCAAGAAGGGGAAGCTGCCTCTACAATACAAGTTTCTTGCACATGTGCCAACATTGAGAACAAACAACAACATTGGTGAACACAAATAACAACATTGAACTGTCTGCATTATATTATTTGAATCATGTGCCATGTATTCAAGTTGATCATTGTAAGTCCCTTTCATAAATCGCTGACCAGTTAGTTTGATGTGACTAAACCGACGATAGCATAGTGGTACCATAGGTTTGACAAACCTCTAGCTTGTAAGGCTAGTATGTTGATCGTATTGATTCATTGGCCGGTAAAGTATGACCGGTGACAGGGCGACGAACAGTCAGGGTCTGGTAAGCGACACATGGTGATATTAATCTGCAGTTGTAATTGAAATTAATCCATCGAGTTCTGTTGAATAGTAGACTGAGGAATTTACTTTCTCTCATGTCATATTACTAGTAACCATTTCGATGAGGCCTACGATAATACAAAGTGGTAGAGGTAAATCGGATGCATTGTAATATGATTTTGTGAGGATTGCAATGGATTCCTTTTAGGCTCTATGCACTTCAAGTTGAGAACAAATATTAAATGGTTAACTAACACTCTTATCATTAACAGTGATTAACAGTTAACCCCACAAGAAATAGAATAATAACAAGGATCAGATTAACATAATCTAATTTTCCTTAACATATTGAGGGTTATCAATACTTCGGTTTGATAGCTGAACCTCTTCTATTATATTATTCTACATATGAAACATTGGGTGATGAACACAAACGGACAGGTGAAATGAAGATGGTTATCTATAGTTGTATTGCAAGTGGTGTGGAGTTCTATTAGTTATGTGGTGGGATGTTGGCTGGGGCTTGTTCCCCTACATATACCCTATATATAAGCATAACTAATAGGATGAGATACTACTTGCAAATATAACTATGGAGAGTCCATCGTGTGAGCGGGTGAATCAAACAACTTACAAGTAAAATTTATGACATTGTGATTGTGTATGTGAACAATTCAAGGTTTTCAATTATCAAACTTATGAACTCACCAACCTAGTGTTGACTTTGTTTAAATGCATGTTTTCTCAGGTGACGAACAGGTTTAGTCACCAGACATACAGGGACATAGCTAGTGGACTTTAAGGAGGCCTAGCTACTTTTTGGTGTTGCATATTTTTGAATGACAAAACAGTGAATCATCTTTTGTAGATCTTGTACAGTTACAAGATATAAACTCATTGATTCTTTTGATTAGATTTACTTAGTTAAATTATGAGGAAACAATATAATTTAACTTTGTAATTCTAATTCATTGTCATGTTAGCATTTCTCATTTATTTATCATGTGCTATGTAAACAATCTGATCATTTCGATTATCAAACGATATCGCGCCCCGAGAACTTTCCGCCCGAGGGGAAAGTCGATCCAGCCCACCAGCTCAGGGTGTGACAGATTGGTATCAGAGCCATGGTTATAGAGAAATATAGGTCATATTACTTAAACGGTTTGGCCTAGACTATAACCTAGGGACCCTCATGTAGAAATCATGTCACATAGGATTCTAATTGCATATGTCTTCTGCATCTGATCACTGCACTAACCGATTTTCTTTCGGTTATGATCAGAATGCCGCCACGAAGACAACCACCACAAGATTTAGCTCCGCACTCATCGACACCGACATCACCTGACTCTCCTCCACATCTATCTCCTCCATCTCCTCCTCTGCCACCGCCTGCTCATCAGTTGGATCCTGTTACTATAGCACTGGCCACACTGCTGAGCAGTCAACTGAGGGATGTAATCCCAGAGATGATGAACAGAATTAACAGCAACAACAATAACAACATCGCCAACTCATCCGTAGAAGGCAGTGGAAACACCCGCCATCATCAGGACTACTCCTACAAGAACTTTGTAGGATGCAAGCCACCTAGTTTCAGTGGTAGTGAGGGTGCCGTCAGATTAATCCAGTGGATTGAGAAGATGGAGAAAACCCTAGATATCAGTGGCTAGCCTGATCAGCATAGGGTGAGATATGCTGCGGGTTCATTCAACAAGCGAGCGTTGACTTGGTGGAACGCTCAAGTTCAAACTAGGGGCAGAGATGAGGCTCTGTCCATGCCTTGGGATGATTTCAAGGGGATGCTGAGGGCAGAATTTGGCCTGAGGAATGAACTCAAGAAGGTTGAAACTGAGCTGCTCAACCTTGTTATGATTGGTGCTGGGCATCTGGCCTACACCACCAGTTTCCACGAGCTAGCAACATTGGCATCGGACGTGGTGCCAACACTGGAGAAAAGGATCGAACAGTACGTTGGTGGACTGCCGTCTTGTATCCAAGGGCATGTGATATTTGCCCATCCTACTACCATGGAGATGGCTGTTACTCTGTCAGCAACTTTGACAGACGTGATGGTTGCCTCCGAGGTACTCAAGAAAGAAACGGAAGCCAAGGCTGGGACTTCAAGGAAGCCGGACAAGCGCCCGGCTAAGAAAAAAAGGTGGTCAAGAACTTTGCTGCGACCACTCAGACACCGATGGCAAATCAACCACCACTGCAGATCAAGAGGCCCTACACTGGCACAGTACCTTTGCGCAACATCTGCCAGTATCATCATCCACCAAACACCCAGTGCAGACAATGCACTAACTGCGGGAAGTTTGGTCATTGGGCCAATCATTGCAGGAGCACGGGAGCTTCGAACAGAAACAACAATGCAGCTACTACTGCTGCTGCTGATAACAGGTCTTGCTACAACTGTGGCGAGCCTGGACACTTTTCTCGGGATTGTCGCAAGAAGAATCAGCAAAGGGCTCAAGTAGCACGAGGTAGAGCGTTTCAGATTGGAGCAGCTGCAGCTCGACAAGACCTGAATGTGGTCATGGGTACATTTCTCTTATCTGACTTTTATGTAATCATATTATTTGACACTGGTGCGGATCAGAGTTTTATCTCATCCGACTTTGCATGCCATCTTAATCATGTTGAGGAATCTTTAGACTCCCCTTATACTATTGAGATAGCAAACGGCAAACAGATAACAGTAGACACAGTACTTAGGAATTGGTCGTTAACACTTGGCGATCACACATTTTCTATCGACTTGATACCGATGGAACTGGGCAGTTTCGATATAATCGTCGGAATGGATTGGTTATCTCTTAACAGAGTTGAGTTCATCTGTTCTGAAAAGCTATTACATATTCCAGTGGAGAATGATCAGATCTTGGAAATTCATGGAGATCAAGCAAAACGCAGTTTCAAGATAATATCGTGCATGAAGGCTCGCAAGTACCTACGAAAACAATGTGTCACATTTTTAGCTCACGTGGTCGAGAAAGACAAGAAAGCAATCAAGATTCAAGACGTACCAATTGTGAAAGACTATGCAGACGTGTTTCCGGATGACTTACTGGGACTGCCACCTGAGAGATCGGTGCAGTTTCGAATCGATTTGATTCCGAGGCGACTCCGGTAGCTAAGTCTCCTTATAGACTTGCACCATGAGAAATGCAGGAGTTGTCCAATCAATTACAAGAGCTACTCGACAAGGGATTCATCCGACCGAGCTTTTCTTCGTGGGGAGCTCCGGTTCTCTATGTTAAGAAGAAAGATGGATCCTTCAGAATGTGCATCGATTATAGAGAGCTCAATAAACTCACCATCAAGAATCGGTGCCCGCTACCGAGGATTGATGAATTGTTTGATCAGTTACAGGGAGCTTAGTACTTTCGTGTGGACACGGAAACAAGAAGACGCATTCCAAACATTGAAACAAAGATTGTGCAACACTCCAATCTTAACACTCCCAAAAGGCAATGATGACTTTGTGGTATACTGTGATGCCTCCCATCAGGGACTCGGATGTGTTTTAATGCAACGAGACAAAGTCATTGCTTATGCCTCACGACAGCTGAAGATACACGAGAAGAACTACACAACACACGATTTAGAACTGGGAGCTGTTGTCTTTGCTTTAAAGATTTCGAGACACTACCTGTATGGTACCAAGTGCACTATCTTCACAGATCACAAGAGTTTACATCACATATTTGATCAGAAGGAGCTTAACATGAGACAGTGACGTTGGGTTGAGATCCGGAACGATTACGATTGTGTGATGAAATACCATCCGAGCAAAGCAAATGTTGTTGCAGATGCTTTGAGTCAGAAGGAAAGAGTCAAACCCTTGCTCGTTCGAGCCATGGGAATGACTGTGCAAACAAGTCTGAAAGATCAAATTATACATGCACAACTAGAAGCAATAGCAAGAGACAATTTGAAACGAGAGCTCGATTGTGGAGCCGAGAAACATTTCAAAACAAAACAAGATGGAGTTATCTATTATCAGTATCGTGTTTGGATCCCGTCAGTAAATGAACTTTGAACACTCATACTTGATGAGGCACACAAGACACGATACTTTGTTCATCCTGGTGCTGATAAGATGTACCAAGATCTTAGGTCATTTTATTGGTGGCCGGGTATGAAGAAAGATGTGCAAAAGTCAAAGCGGAACACCAGAAACCTTCGGGTTTGCTGGAACAACATGAGATACCACAATGGAAGTGGGAACAAATAGCTATGGATTTTATAACCAAGCTACCCCGCACTTCCAGCGGACACGATTCGATTTGGGTCATCATTGACAGATTGACCAAGTCCGCACACTTCTTGCCGATCAGGGAAACTTACAAGATGGAAAAGCTAGCAAGAATATATGTTGATGAAATAGTAGTACGGCACGGTGTGCCATTATCTATTATTTCAGACCGGGACAGTCGATTTTCATCGCGGTTCTGGTGATCATTGCAACAATCTCTGGGGACAAGTGTCAACTTGAGCACCGCTTATCATCCACAAACAGATGGACAAAGCGAGCGAACGATTCAAACCCTGGAGGATATGTTGAGAACATGCATCCTAGACTTCGGCGGAAGTTGGGATAAACATTTACCACTCATCGAGTTCTCCTACAACAACAGCTATCACAGCAGTATTGGATGTGCTCCGTTTGAATCACTATATGGTAGAAAATGTCGGTCTCCAATTTGTTGGACTGAAGTGGGAGACAACAGAATTACTGGGCCTGAACTTATTCAGGAGACTACTGATAAGATATCCCAGATACAACAGAGATTACAAGCAACACGTAGCCACCAAAAGAGCTATGCAGACAAACGGCGAAAGCCTTTGGAATTTGAAGTGGGTGACCGAGTTATGTTGAAAGTGTCCCCATGGAAGGGCGTAGTTCGTTTTGGGGCTAAAGGCAAACTAGCACCAAGGTATGTCGGACCGTTTGAGATAACTCAACGCATAGGTCCTGTGGCATACAGACTCAGACTCCCTGATGAACTCAGCGGAGTAGATGATGTATTTCATGTATCAAACCTCAAGAGAGGTCTCGCTGATGAGTCATTGATCATACCGTTGGAAGAAATACAAGTTGATGAGAAATTACATTTCATTGAAGAACCTGTAGAGATTATGGAGCGTGAAGTCAAAAGACTGAAACTAAGCCGTATCCCTATTGTAAAGGTTCGATGGAAATCCAAGCGTGGACCAGAATTTACCTGGGAGCGCAAGGACAACATGAAGACAAAGTATCCTCACTTGTTCGAGAAGTAGAGCCCGACATTGATGCTTAAATTTCGGGACGAAATTTCTTTAACAAGGGGAGACTGTGACATCCAGTACCTGATCGTCCGGCTAGTCTGTACCGTATGTGTACTTCCACATTTTACTGTGTGTAAATACATTATATGAACAGTGTTTGTGATAACAGAATTCAGAGAATACAAGAAACAGCTGTACGTATTTATGTGAAAACTTAAATACCGTAAGTACAACAACTCACGATAAACAATAGTTTGTATTTAGGTAAAAACCTAAGTACAGTTAATACAACGAATCAAGAAAGACAACAGTGTACAAGTAAACAACAAGAACATGCCGGTTGCGATCTGATATCATAGATGATAGGAATCGGATGGCCGACAAATCAATACGAAAACAATGTGAAAACAGGATGTTTAGTTGAGTCCGTTAGTGAGGAAACACAATTCAGCCATAATTGCAGTGTTATTTCAAAATAATGAACTGACAGTGTGTTTGCGTGGGTGACGATTCACACAAACATATCTGTGAGTTTAACATTCTGAAATAATGACTGAAAAGTAGAAAACAAGTATCAGAAAGCAAAACTATCGTCGTGTTCGTTTGAGTGACGATTCGAACGAATACGCGCGAAGGCGAAGCGATCTGACGAAATGAAAACGAAAAACGATACGAACGATAATAATTTAAGAAAATATAATATTTTAAGTTTTAGAATTTTGAAACTCATCAAAAAATTAATCAAAGAAAGTCTTTCTATTTAAAATACGTAAAATTTCGCGTAACAATCCGGAAACGCAACGGAGACGTGAACCGAGCAACAAAAACGAACCCGAATACCCTCGGGGTATTTAAAGCCTAAATGAGGCCTTTCACCTCATTTCCATCATCTTTCTCTCTCTAAAACACCACCCATAAATCTTTCTCTCTCTAGATTTCATCATCAAATCATCATATCTAGCTCGATTCTTAACGAAAATGGATGTTCTTGGTGTCTAAACGAAGCTCTCGACCTCCTCTACCTAGAAGTAAAACTGATCTGAAGGTTTATCCAGCCAAAAAAGAGGTAATAAGTCATGAGAAATCTAAAAACTAGGGTTTTCTAGACCCTTTGTTCGACCCAAGAATCTAGCCGGTTAACCACCTTGCTATTTCGAACCACACGTCCACGAGAAGCTTTATTCGCATAGCCATTATCATGGGGACAACCTACAATAACCAGGGGTTCGAGATGATGGTGCATGGTTCATGGTTCGCAAGGGGAGCTGGGCAAAGGGAGGTCGGCCGAACCTTGCTGGGGTGGAGTTCTGAGTTGGCTGAACCTACAACAAGCCGAACCTCCTGCTGACCAAGCCACAAAGGAGCCACGAACCATTAGCACCGAACCATCATTCACCGAACCTACCATGATCACGAACCTTGATGATTGTCGGACCCACGAGAGGCGAACCCTTCATGCATGTGAACCTGTGTGTGTGTGTTATCACGAACCTGCTTGGTTAAATCACTCCATGCCGAATCTACTGCAATGAACGAACCTTAGCCCCGAACCTTCTACCACCATAACCCTATGTCACACCCCTGCGCCGCGTGCGGAATCCACGGCGCGGTGACGTATGATCAGTTGAATCATGCACAAGTATTTAATAAGAACAACCACAATGGATTACTAAGTTGCATAATGTTTAGACAATTGTTTAGTTACAGACAATCTATCTACCAAAAGAAAGACAACTACAGACCCAAAATATAGTTACAAAATAAGACTCCAAACAAGACAATTAAACATTTAGGATTTAGTGTGTTTCTAATCCATCCTAGCATGTTTCTTCATCTTGTTCTATCTTAGAATGGTCTCCTTAGTTGTCCCTGAGATTGTCTTAAACCTGATTTCCTGAAACACGTGAAAAGTAACTGTCAACTACAGACGTAGTTGGTGAGAACAATAGGTTTAAACATTTGTAAACATGAGTTATATGATATAAGACATAGGTAAGTTAAAGCATCATAAGATTCACACGGATGAGCTGTAACCCAAACTAACATCAAGTAAGAAAATGAGTGTAAACAGTCCAATCACTGTTCGCACGAAAGCCAATAATATCAAGTCCCAAACCACGTTTGGAGTTAGATAATACGTCAGCAGTTTTGATAACCATATGACACCAGACCTGCAGTTGGCTTTTAAAAGCAAATTTAAAAGCCAACTCCATCCTGGATAAGAAAACAATGACACCAGACCTGCAGTTAGCTTTTAAAACAAATTTAAAAGCTAACTCCATCCTGGATAAGAAACAATGTGTCCGCTTTCCCTTGTTGTGATCACCCAGTACTAACGCTAATGAATATGATACTTGATGGGTTTATAAGTTTGTTTACAACAATGGACACCATGTTTATGAATCTTACTTTAACCGGATGTGTTAATGTCTTATTGAAAACCTGGATTTAACTCCACGAGTTGAATCCTTTGTTTATGTAACATGAAAATGAATCCCTTGATTTGATTACCATAATGTGAACCATATGATTTGAATGCCATGAAATGAACCATTTGATTTGAATACCACAAAATGAACCACTTGATTTGAATACCATGATATAGTGACCTTGTGTAATGTGGGGTTGTTCACTATGACAGTTCCTCTGACCACCAAAGGCAACCCTTCAATGTATTTCTCTATCCTGCGGGATAGAGGAGTAACCAAATGGGGTACCAGAATGCACAACTCATGGAATCGAGTTGTATACTTTGTGTTCTCTCCACTATCTTGCACCAGATTCCACATCTCCACCTCCAGTTTCTTCAGTTCATGACGTGGACAAAACTTTTCCACAAGTAAGTTCTTGAATCCGTCCCATGGTAAAGCTAGAGCAACTTCACGTCCTCTGGTGTTCTTCTCAGAATTCCACCAGGTGAGCGCGCCTTTGTGAAAAGTGCTTGAGGCCATCTTGACCTTCAGATTATCAGGACATCCAGTGAAGTCGAGAATGTCTTCAATGCTTTCCAGCCATTGCAGTAGGCCGGTAGCTCCTTCAGTACCAGAGTACTTGGGAGGCTTTGCATCATTGAACTGCTTGAATGTGAAGTTAGCAGTTTCAGTGTGATTAGTGTTGGAATTGTTCGCTGAGTCACTGGTACTCCCCCGCAGATTTTGGGTGATATCAGTGACCATGCCCGGGATCACATCCCGCATATGAACAGCGATAGCTCGAGCAATCTTGTTGATCTCATCGTCGTTGCCACTTGTTGAACCCCCTCCGTTAGGATCACGTCGGGGAGGCATTCTACGAATAGAAGCCACAAGTGGGTCAGTAATGAGAAAGGATACAATTGAATTTTCATGATAAGGTCAGTAATATATCCATACTAGTAGTATTATCATTCAATTGTAATATGATCCAGTACACGTATAAGTTATCAACTTATTTGCATACTTATCATGTGAATATGTACGATGTTCCATGATCTCTCCACCAAACCTACACACTGAAACTTTCCCAATATACCGAAAATAGCTTATATATAGGGCTCACTCTCGCTGCCCACCACCGTTTCGGTATACCACGATCATGCCCTTGCTAGCATTTGGCATCACGTTTGTACTGATTTGCAAGTGCGTTCCATTGATTAAGAATCCCCTGATCTTTGATCAACTTGAACTATGATTGATTCCATGATTGAACTATGATTATGTTATGCGTGCACTTTCTAACAATCGTTAACATGTAGAACTAAATCATACGTGTGCTCTACACTTCCCCGTTAATCTATGTTAGTAAGTACCAATGATGTAATCACTTAAGAATTTCACTTAAGGTTTACATTGAAGGAATGTTCACAACTTGAGTGATTCACCATAATGTCTGGTTCATCCAAGTTTGAATTCCAATATGATTTGATTCACCAATGATTGTTTCCCAAATGTTTGTATCCCATGTGTTTGACTAATGATCCATGTGTCCAGTTGATCCCGAATCCTCACTCCAAATACAAACGCCGGATTCCCCCTAACATACTGAAATAAGCTTATATATAGGGTAAGCTCTCACCGACCCACCACTTACCTCAACACATCAGCGTTAATCCGTCGTCTATATTTGGGGCTAAGATTCCAACTGTTGATTGATTATGATTGTTTCATGATTTCTCTTGTTCTGTGACTATGATTATGATTATGTAAACCATGGTTCTTAATTTACTTTGAAATTAAAACCTTAGGTTTCTGTATATGTGTCCTAGGTTAATTAACCTAGGTTCTCAATACCTACAGTATCGAGTATAATGATCTCTTGTGAGAACTTCAACTAAAGAATACTGTTACACAGATTCTAAGTTATAAAGTTCCTATGATAATGAACACCTGATAATGATAACAATGATAACAATGACAAGGATTTCAAATCAAGATTCTAAATTAATAGTTCTTGACCTTTGAATTCCTATAATGAGCATGACAAGGATTTCAAATCAAGACTCTAAATTAATAGATCTTGACATTTGAATTCCTATAATGAATATGACAAGGATTTCAAACCAAGACTCTAAATTAATAGATCTTGACATTTGAATTCCTATAATGAATATGACAAGGATTTCAAACCAAGACTCTAAATTAATAGATCTTGACATTTGAATTCCTATAATGAATATGACAAGGACTTTAGATCAAAGATACCAATCTTTGCCTCTAAATCCCATAATGAATATGACAAGAAATTCATATCAAAGATACTGAAACTACAGATCTTTGCCTCTGAATTTCTATAATGATCTCTGTGTGAGAATTTCAGATCAATGATACTAAGAATACAGATCCTTGCCTCTAAAATCCTTAATGCATATGTGTGAGAATTTAATTCGGTTTCTAAAATTATAGAATTCCGATTCAAATTCCTTGACTCGATATCTAATCTTAGTAAAATGTCCTAAGATCTTTCAAGCTTAATGTAGACTTAATGCTTACTTAAGTTACTTAGATCCTAAGTATCCTCAAGCCTATAGCACTTAGTCCTATTGGGTAGCTTAGGTTATAGTCTAGGTCATTAAACATTGGGTTTTTTTCCTAGTTCTCTACAACCTTGGCTCTGATACCAACCTGTCACACCCCTGCGCCGCGTGCGGAATCCACGGCGCGGTGACGTATGATCAGTTGAATCATGCACAAGTATTGAATAAGAACAACCATAATGGATTACTAAGTTGCATAATGTTTAGACAATTGTTTAGTTACAGACAATCTATCTACCAAAAGAAAGACAACTACAGACCCAAAATATAGTTACAAAATAAGACTCCAAACAAGACAATTAAACATTTAGGATTTAGTGTGTTTCTAATCCATCCTAGCATGTTTCTTCATCTTGTTCTATCTTAGAATGGTCTCCTTAGTTGTCCCTGAGATTGTCTTAAACCTGATTTCCTGAAACACGTGAAAAGTAACTGTCAACTACAGACGTAGTTGGTGAGAACAATAGGTTTAAACATTTGTAAACATGAGTTATATGATATAAGACATAGGTAAGTTAAAGCATCATAAGATTCACACGGATGAGCTGTAACCCAAACTAACATCAAGTAAGAAAATGAGTGTAAACAGTCCAATCACTGTTCGCACGAAAGCCAATAATATCAAGTCCCAAACCACGTTTGGAGTTAGATAATACGTCAGCAGTTTTGATAACCATATGACACCAGACCTGCAGTTGGCTTTTAAAAGCAAATTTAAAAGCCAACTCCATCCTGGATAAGAAAACAATGACACCAGACCTGCAGTTAGCTTTTAAAACAAATTTAAAAGCTAACTCCATCCTGGATAAGAAACAATGTGTCCGCTTTCCCTTGTTGTGATCACCCAGTACTAACGCTAATGAATATGATACTTGATGGGTTTATAAGTTTGTTTACAACAATGGACACCATGTTTATGAATCTTACTTTAACCGGATGTGTTAATGTCTTATTGAAAACCTGGATTTAACTCCACGAGTTGAATCCTTTGTTTATGTAACATGAAAATGAATCCCTTGATTTGATTACCATAATGTGAACCATATGATTTGAATACCATGAAATGAACCATTTGATTTGAATACCACAAAATGAACCACTTGATTTGAATACCATGATATAGTGACCTTGTGTAACAACAAGGTTTTTAACAAAAGAAAGAGTTTATGAAATCATTTATTTAAAAATGTTTATCCTTTAAAAGAACATTTGAGTAAAACTGTTATAAAACATTTCAAGAAAACATTATAAAATCCTTTTTAGTAATAAGGGTTTAATAGTGAATAATTCATTTAAAACAGTTGACAATTTCCTTAAACAGTTGAAGAATCACTTGGATTCATAAGATAAACCTGTAATGTTTATGAATACACATAAACTGTGCAATGAAACAAGATTGAAATAGCGGTTTTGATCACGTGTTCCACCCCAAAACAGTTATAAAACAGTAAAAGAGGGGCTAAAGTTCTCACCTGTCTGCAGTAGACTCTGAACTAAAACAGATAGCAAGTAGCAAACAGGACTTCTAATTGTTTCCTATAACATTGTAATCATACATAAGATATAGGATTTATAGTTGTATAGACTTTGATTCATTGATTGACTTGTGTTCACTTGAACTTGTTTAACTTGATTACTTGATTGATCATGGGTTCAAGAAACTTGTGTAATGATCTTTTGTACAACAACATGCTTGCTTCACATTTGTTTAAGTGTTTGATAAACCATTT
This sequence comes from Mikania micrantha, assembly GCA_009363875.1. NCBI lineage: Eukaryota > Viridiplantae > Streptophyta > Magnoliopsida > Asterales > Asteraceae > Mikania > Mikania micrantha. Next base: position 64,830,656 of record CM018697.1, read on the forward strand.
GATAACATGAGTTGTGAAAAGCTGTTCTAATGTTTAAGTCTTTGTGTTGTGAATTAATTCCATGAACGGTTAAGTTACACTTAAACCATTAATGATTAATTCGCAATTGTCAAGTTATGATTCAATAATACGCTTTGAACCTATGTAACCACAATGGTTCTTGAATCAAGTCCATGTGCCACTTAGGTTCACGATGGGCCAAATGAATGTGGTGTTAGGCCCAATGGATGTGATGTTGGTCCAACCACATGTATATGGGCCATGTAAGGTTCTAAGCGATATTAGGCCAATTAGAGATCAACATGAGTCATTATAACACAATTGGGCTTTGTTTAATCCATGGGTCAAGTTGCTAATGGAATTGGGCCACATAGAGTTGTATTGGGCCGAAAGGTGTGTGAGTTGCAAATCTTGAGCAGCGAACCTTCTATGGTTCTAGCCTAAGGTTCGCCAATGATCAAAGGTTCGTGAACAGGGAGGCCACATGTAGGTTCGCCAGGGTTCGGCCTTGACAGCCCTGAGGTTCGGCAGTCTTTCATCTACTCAAGGTTCGTCTAAGTGCTTGGCGAACTAGACAAGGTTCGTTCTGCATGCATGAGGGTTCGGCTAATGTTCCTGTCCAAGGGTTCGCTGCATAGCTAAGGATTCGGCTAAGTTGGTTCGCCTACATGCTCCACGAACCATGCAACGGTTCGGCAGTAGAAGGTTCGGCATGCATGGGTTCGTCTAGGGTTCGCCAAACTATATGGTTCGTGTATTTCTTAAGGCTCGTCTGCATGAAGGTTCGTCTGGTGATTACTGCTTCTAGAAGGTTCGTTGGAACCTCAGCGAACCATGCCAAGGTTCGCCCTAAAGGTTCGCACGATCTAGAGTTCGGCTAAAGGCTCGCCGGAGCTGAACAAGGTTCGGCCGTAGGTCTCCTTGTCGAACCTGTCATCTGCATCATCTTCATCATCTAAGACATGGTTCTGGGCCTTGATCTAAGTGAATATAACATCAGAAAGGGTTGCTAATGGTGCGAAAACAGAATGGTGATGTTTTAACCGGTGGTTCGTCGGGTTTGATCACAAACACAAATACAAACATGAAAACCCTCTTTTCCAGATTTTCAACCGATCATACCTCGTTTTTGGCTGGACAAATCCGTGGTTTTCTTGTACTTTCGTGTAGAGAACGTTGAGAGCTTCGCGTGGACACCAAGAACACCGAATTCCGTCAAGAAACGAGTGAGATACGAACGATTAAAGTTTGGTTTTCTAGAGAGAGAGAGGGTTTGCGAAAATTTGTAGAGAGAGGGAGGGTTTGGCTGCCAAAAATGAAAGGAAAAGGTTTGTTCAAGGCTTTTATAGCCCGTAGGGTATTCGGGTCCGTTTCGGTCGCCCGGTTCGCGTTTCCGGAACGTAACGCGTATTTTACGCGACTTAAAATAAAAGAGTTGTTAAACTCATTAAAATGATGAGTTTCAAAATTGTAAAAGTATAAAATAATTAATATAATTATTTTTACTCTTCGTGTGTTGTCGGACCGTTAAACATTCACAATTACGTGTATACCCGCAATCGCGTACGTTTTCCGATCGTATTAATTATTTAAAGTCGTTTAATCGTAATTATAAGTTCAACATTCGTACGATTATGGATCGTCACCCATAACTATACTCAGTCTCGCTTACAGATTACGATCTTTGTTGAATTAATTAAATGTCATAATATTCGTCTCGACACTACGCACTAACACTAACCTGTTACACCGAACGCAGTATATATATAGGGCTCACTCTCGCTGCCCACCACTGTTTCGATATAACAAGTTACTGTTCTTGCCTAGTGAAATCGACTGTAAATAAATAATACATACTTGTTTATGAACACTATGATCCTGTAACACACAAGCACACATTATGAACATACGAATCACATTGATGAACTGAACCATGAAAAGACACTGTTCTAACACTGTTTACAACCACTACGACTAAATGCACAAATGTTACAGTCTCCCCTAGTTAAGGGAATTTCGTCCCGAAATTAACTAGCCGAAGATACTGTAAAAAGATGAGGGTACTTAAGCTTCATCTGGTCTTCACGTTCCCAGGTGAACTCAGCACCGCGTTTGCCCTCCCATCGCACTTTCACGATCGGGATACGGCTGCGTTTAAGTTTCTTGACCCCATGATCCATGATCTCAACTGGACGTTCTATGAATTGCATGTTATTCTGAATCTGTATGTCTTCCAGTGGAATCTGAACATCATGATCCGCCAAGCATTTCTTAAGATTTGATACATGAAAAGTATCATGAACATTGCTTAGCTCCACTGGAAGTTTGAGTTTGTAGGCTACGGGACCAATCCGTTCCAGGATCTCAAAAGGTCCAACGTACCTTGGTGCAAGTTTCCCTTTCTTCCCGAATCGGACAACGCCTTTCCAGGGAGAAACTTTGAGTAAGACTCGGTCACCAACTTGAAACTCAAGCGGTTTCCGACGACGATCAGCATAACTCTTCTGCCGATCTCGTGCGGCCTTAAGCCGTGACTGAATGATTGTGATTTTGTCTGATGTTTCCTGAATGAGTTCTGGTCCTACGACCTGTGAGTCACCAATCTCGGTCCAACAGACCGGTGATCGGCACTTTCTACCATATAAAGCTTCGAATGGTGCACATTGAATGCTCGTATGATAGCTATTGTTATATGAAAACTCAATGAGTGGGAGATGAGTGTCCCAACTTCCACCGAAGTCAATGACACAAGAGCGAAGCATGTCCTCAAGTGTTTGGATAGTCCTTTCGCTTTGGCCGTCGGTTTGGGGATGATATGCCGTGCTAAGATTAACACGCGTTCCCAAAGCCTTTTGCAATGATTGCCAAAAGCGAGAAGTGAAACGACTATCACGATCAGATATGATTGATGTTGGGGTACCATGACGTGCAATGATCTCGTTGATGTACAGAGTGGATAGCTTCTCCATCTTGTAATCCTCTCGGATCGGGAGAAAATGAGCAGATTTGGTGAGTCGATCAACGATCACCCAAATCGAATCGAAACCTCGCGGAGTTCTCGGCAACTTTGTTATGAAATCCATGGAAATTTGCTCCCATTTCCATTGAGGAATTTCAGGTTGCTGTAGAAGTCCCGAAGGTTTTTGATGTTCTGCTTTGACCTTTGAACATGTAAGACATTTTCCCACGTACAGTGCTATGTCTTTCTTCATTCCCGGCCACCAGTAAGATGTCCTCAAGTCTTGATACATCTTGTCGGCTCCAGGATGAACTGAGTATCGCGACTTATGAGCCTCATCACAGATGAGTGTGCGCAATTCTTCAGACTTTGGAACCCAAATGCGGCCGTTGAGATATAACACCCCATCAGCTCGAGGTTCTAGTTTCTTCTCAATACCACAGTCCAAGTCTGTTTTGAGTTGATTGTTTGTTACTACTTGTTGTTGTGCAATACGAATCAAGTCTTTCAAGTTTGGCTGTGTGTTGATCTCCATGGCTCTTACACGAATTGGTTTGACTGGTTCCTTGCGACTAAGAGCATCCGCCACCACGTTGGCTTTACCCGGATGGAAACGAATCTCGCAGTCGTAATCAGTTAGAAGCTCAATCCAACGCCGTTGTCTCATGTTGAGTTCTTTCTGATTTAGAATGTGTTGTAGGCTCTTGTGGTCTGTATAGATTACACATTTAGTACCATACAGGTAGTGTCTCCAAATCTTCAATGCAAAGACCACAGCCCCTAACTCAAGGTCATGAGTAGTGTAATTCTTCTCGTGAACCTTAAGTTGTCTTGAAGCATAAGCAATGACCTTGTCCCGTTGCATAAGTACACAACCAAGACCAAGGTTTGAAGCATCACAGTAGACAATGAAATCATCACTGCCTTCTGGAAGACTAAGGATAGGGGAATTGCATAACTTCTGTTTAAGAAGTTGAAATGCATCTTCCTGTTTCTGTCCCCATATAAACACTTGACTTTTCTGAGTTAATGTGGTAAGTGGCAAGGCTATCTTAGAGAAGTTTGCAATGAATCTTCTGTAATAACCTGCCAAACCCAGAAATGAACGAATCTCTGTTGGAGTAGATGGGGTAGTCCAGTTCTTAATCGCCTCAATCTTCGCCGGATCTACATGTATCCCATCCTTGTTTATGACATGTCCTAAGAAGTGAACCTCCTTTAGCCAAAATTCGCATTTTGAGAATTTAGCATATAGTCGTTCAGTTCTTAGTAATTCTAAGACCTTCCTCAAATGATCCTCATGTTCTTGTTCTGACTTGGAATAAATCAGTATATCATCAATGAAGACAATAACAAACTGATCCAAGTGTGGCCTGCAGACTCGATTCATCAAGTCCATGAACACTGCGGGTGCATTGGTCAGCCCAAATGGCATAACCACAAACTCATAGTGTCCATACCGAGTCCTAAATGCAGTCTTTGGTATATCCTCATCATTTACTCTCAACTGATGATACCCAGATCGTAAATCAATCTTAGAAAAGCAAGTTGCTCCCTGTAATTGATCAAACAGATCATCGATCCTGGGCAGAGGATATCTATTCTTGATTGTCAACTTGTTCAACTCACGATAATCGATACACATGCGAAATGAACCGTCTTTCTTCTTGACAAATAGAACCGGAGCTCCCCATGGAGAGAAACTCGGTCTAATGAAACCTTTGTCTAGAAGTTCCTGAAGCTGACTAGACAGTTCCTGCATCTCAGATGGTGCTAATCGATACGGTGATTTCGCCACTGGGTTTGCTCCAGGGACGAGATCAATTCTAAACTCCACTTGTCGGACTGGTGGTAGTCCAGGCAAGTCTTCTGGAAATACATCTGGATAATCTTTGATAACTGGTACATCTCCAACTGCTTTCTTTTCAGGTTTCTTTTCCACCACGTGAGCTAGGAAAGCATAATATTTCTTCTTCAAGTACTTCCTCGCCTTGATGCACGATACAATCTTCAATCCGCGGCATGGTTTCTCGCCGTAGACTATCATGGTTTCGCCGGACGGTAAGGGGATTCGGATAAGTTTCTCCGAGCATACGATTTCAGCATTGTTTTTGGTTAACCAATCCATTCCTACTACAACTTCGAAGCTTCCGAGAGTCATAGGAATGAGATCGATGGAAAAGAGATGGTCGTTTAATCTTAATTCACAAGCATGAATTATGGAATCTACAACTATGGTCTTACCATTCGCTACTTCTACAGTATAAGGAGCAGTAAGTGTGGATAGTTGCATATTAAGCAAAGAAGCAGTATGAGTAGAGATAAAACTTTTATCGGCACCAGTATCAAATATGATAGGAACATAATGATCATTGATAAGAAATGTACCCGTGATGACTGCCGGCTCTTCACGCGCTTCAGCAGTTCCAATAACAAAAGCACGAGCAGCAGCAGTATTGTTGTTGAGTTTTGGACACTGATTTCTGAAGTGTCCCTCTGCCCCACAACTATAGCAAGCTCTTCCACCTGTAGTAGCAGTGGTGGTGGTAGCAGTTGTGGCAGCAGCAAGATGTGCAGATCGGCATGTAGCTGCCAAGTGTCCCATACGCCCACACTTGAGACACTTTCTGCATGCAATAGTGGGTAGATGATGGTATTGGCATTTGGTGCAGAGTGGCAATGGACCAGTATAAGGCTTTCTGACTGTGGAAGATTGTGGCATAGCAGTAATGGGTGTGGCATGAGTGGGAGTAACTGCAGTCAGGGCTGCAAAGTTCTTGATTGTCTTTTGCTTCTTCCTCTTTTGATGATGTTGTTCAGGCTTTTTGCCTTCATCAGTCTGTGCTCTTTTGAATCCCTTTCGGGTGAGCACCCCAGATTTCACATATTCTTCAGTGAGTGAAGCACCAAGTTGAATTGCTGCTTCCAAAGTAGTGGGGTTGTTCCCTATGACAGTTCCTCTGACCACCAAAGGCAACCCTTCAATGTATTTCTCTATCCTGCGGGATAGAGGAGTAACCAAATGGGGTACCAGAATGCACAACTCATGGAATCGAGTTGTATACTTTGTGTTCTCTCCACTATCTTGCACCAGATTCCACATCTCCACCTCCAGTTTCTTCAGTTCATGACGTGGACAAAACTTTTCCACAAGTAAGTTCTTGAATCCGTCCCATGGTAAAGCTAGAGCAACTTCACGTCCTCTGGTGTTCTTCTCAGAATTCCACCAGGTGAGCGCGCCTTTGTGAAAAGTGCTTGAGGCCATCTTGACCTTCAGATTCTCAGGACATCCAGTGAAGTCGAGAATGTCTTCAATGCTTTCCAGCCATTGCAGTAGGCCGGTAGCTCCTTCAGTACCAGAGTACTTGGGAGGCTTTGCATCATTGAACTGCTTGAATGTGAAGTTAGCAGTTTCAGTGTGATTAGTGTTGGAATTGTTCGCTGAGTCACTGGTACTCCCCCGCAGATTTTGGGTGATATCAGTGACCATGCCCGGGATCACATCCCGCATATGAACAGCGATAGCTCGAGCAATCTTGTTGATCTCATCGTCGTTGCCACTTGTTGAACCCCCTCCGTTAGGATCACGTCGGGGAGGCATTCTACGAATAGAAGCCACAAGTGGGTCAGTAATGAGAAAGGATACAATTGAATTTTCATGATAAGGTCAGTAATATATCCATACTAGTAGTATTATCATTCAATTGTAATATGATCCAGTACACGTATAAGTTATCAACTTATTTGCATACTTATCATGTGAATATGTACGATGTTCCATGATCTCTCCACCAAACCTACACACTGAAACTTTCCCAATATACCGAAAATAGCTTATATATAGGGCTCACTCTCGCTGCCCACCACCGTTTCGGTATACCACGATCATGCCCTTGCTAGCATTTGGCATCACGTTTGTACTGATTTGCAAGTGCGTTCCATTGATTAAGAATCCCCTGATCTTTGATCAACTTGAACTATGATTGATTCCATGATTGAACTATGATTATGTTATGCGTGCACTTTCTAACAATCGTTAACATGTAGAACTAAATCATACGTGTGCTCTACACTTCCCCGTTAATCTATGTTAGTAAGTACCAATGATGTAATCACTTAAGAATTTCACTTAAGGTTTACATTGAAGGAATGTTCACAACTTGAGTGATTCACCATAATGTCTGGTTCATCCAAGTTTGAATTCCAATATGATTTGATTCACCAATGATTGTTTCCCAAATGTTTGTATCCCATGTGTTTGACTAATGATCCATGTGTCCAGTTGATCCCGAATCCTCACTCCAAATACAAACGCCGGATTCCCCCTAACATACTGAAATAAGCTTATATATAGGGTAAGCTCTCACCGACCCACCACTTACCTCAACACATCAGCGTTAATCCGTCGTCTATATTTGGGGCTAAGATTCCAACTGTTGATTGATTATGATTGTTTCATGATTTCTCTTGTTCTGTGACTATGATTATGATTATGTAAACCATGGTTCTTAATTTACTTTGAAATTAAAACCTTAGGTTTCTGTATATGTGTCCTAGGTTAATTAACCTAGGTTCTCAATACCTACAGTATCGAGTATAATGATCTCTTGTGAGAACTTCAACTAAAGAATACTGTTACACAGATTCTAAGTTATAAAGTTCCTATGATAATGAACACCTGATAATGATAACAATGATAACAATGACAAGGATTTCAAATCAAGATTCTAAATTAATAGTTCTTGACCTTTGAATTCCTATAATGAGCATGACAAGGATTTCAAATCAAGACTCTAAATTAATAGATCTTGACATTTGAATTCCTATAATGAATATGACAAGGATTTCAAACCAAGACTCTAAATTAATAGATCTTGACATTTGAATTCCTATAATGAATATGACAAGGATTTCAAACCAAGACTCTAAATTAATAGATCTTGACATTTGAATTCCTATAATGAATATGACAAGGACTTTAGATCAAAGATACCAATCTTTGCCTCTAAATCCCATAATGAATATGACAAGAAATTCATATCAAAGATACTGAAACTACAGATCTTTGCCTCTGAATTTCTATAATGATCTCTGTGTGAGAATTTCAGATCAAGGATACTAAGAATACAGATCCTTGCCTCTAAAATCCTTAATGCATATGTGTGAGAATTTAATTCGGTTTCTAAAATTATAGAATTCCGATTCAAATTCCTTGACTCGATATCTAATCTTAGTAAAATGTCCTAAGATCTTTCAAGCTTAATGTAGACTTAATGCTTACTTAAGTTACTTAGATCCTAAGTATCCTCAAGCCTATAGCACTTAGTCCTATTGGGTAGCTTAGGTTATAGTCTAGGTCATTAAACATTGGGTTTTTTTCCTAGTTCCCTACAACCTTGGCTCTGATACCAACCTGTCACACCCCTGCGCCGCGTGCGGAATCCACGGCGCGGTGACGTATGATCAGTTGAATCATGCACAAGTATTGAATAAGAACAACCATAATGGATTACTAAGTTGCATAATGTTTAGACAATTGTTTAGTTACAGACAATCTATCTACCAAAAGAAAGACAACTACAGACCCAAAATATAGTTACAAAATAAGACTCCAAACAAGACAATTAAACATTTAGGATTTAGTGTGTTTCTAATCCATCCTAGCATGTTTCTTCATCTTGTTCTATCTTAGAATGGTCTCCTTAGTTGTCCCTGAGATTGTCTTAAACCTGATTTCCTGAAACACGTGAAAAGTAACTGTCAACTACAGACGTAGTTGGTGAGAACAATAGGTTTAAACATTTGTAAACATGAGTTATATGATATAAGACATAGGTAAGTTAAAGCATCATAAGATTCACACGGATGAGCTGTAACCCAAACTAACATCAAGTAAGAAAATGAGTGTAAACAGTCCAATCACTGTTCGCACGAAAGCCAATAATATCAAGTCCCAAACCACGTTTGGAGTTAGATAATACGTCAGCAGTTTTGATAACCATATGACACCAGACCTGCAGTTGGCTTTTAAAAGCAAATTTAAAAGCCAACTCCATCCTGGATAAGAAAACAATGACACCAGACCTGCAGTTAGCTTTTAAAACAAATTTAAAAGCTAACTCCATCCTGGATAAGAAACAATGTGTCCGCTTTCCCTTGTTGTGATCACCCAGTACTAACGCTAATGAATATGATACTTGATGGGTTTATAAGTTTGTTTACAACAATGGACACCATGTTTATGAATCTTACTTTAACCGGATGTGTTAATGTCTTATTGAAAACCTGGATTTAACTCCACGAGTTGAATCCTTTGTTTATGTAACATGAAAATGAATCCCTTGATTTGATTACCATAATGTGAACCATATGATTTGAATACCATGAAATGAACCATTTGATTTGAATACCACAAAATGAACCACTTGATTTGAATACCATGATATAGTGACCTTGTGTAACAACAAGGTTTTTAACAAAAGAAAGAGTTTATGAAATCATTTATTTAAAAATGTTTATCCTTTAAAAGAACATTTGAGTAAAACTGTTATAAAACATTTCAAGAAAACATTATAAAATCCTTTTTAGTAATAAGGGTTTAATAGTGAATAATTCATTTAAAACAGTTGACAATTTCCTTAAACAGTTGAAGAATCACTTGGATTCATAAGATAAACCTGTAATGTTTATGAATACACATAAACTGTGCAATGAAACAAGATTGAAATAGCGGTTTTGATCACGTGTTCCACCCCAAAACAGTTATAAAACAGTAAAAGAGGGGCTAAAGTTCTCACCTGTCTGCAGTAGACTCTGAACTAAAACAGATAGCAAGTAGCAAACAGGACTTCTAATTGTTTCCTATAACATTGTAATCATACATAAGATATAGGATTTATAGTTGTATAGACTTTGATTCATTGATTGACTTGTGTTCACTTGAACTTGTTTAACTTGATTACTTGATTGATCATGGGTTCAAGAAACTTGTGTAATGATCTTTTGTACAACAACATGCTTGCTTCACATTTGTTTAAGTGTTTGATAAACCATTTGATAACATGAGTTGTGAAAAGCTGTTCTAATGTTTAAGTCTTTGTGTTGTGAATTAATTCCATGAACGGTTAAGTTACACTTAAACCATTAATGATTAATTCGCAATTGTCAAGTTATGATTCAATAATACGCTTTGAACCTATGTAACCACAATGGTTCTTGAATCAAGTCCATGTGCCACTTAGGTTCACGATGGGCCAAATGAATGTGGTGTTAGGCCCAATGGATGTGATGTTGGTCCAACCACATGTATATGGGCCATGTAAGGTTCTAAGCGATATTAGGCCAATTAGAGATCAACATGAGTCATTATAACACAATTGGGCTTTGTTTAATCCATGGGTCAAGTTGCTAATGGAATTGGGCCACATAGAGTTGTATTGGGCCGAAAGGTGTGTGAGTTGCAAATCTTGAGCAGCGAACCTTCTATGGTTCTAGCCTAAGGTTCGCCAATGATCAAAGGTTCGTGAACAGGGAGGCCACATGTAGGTTCGCCAGGGTTCGGCCTTGACAGCCCTGAGGTTCGGCAGTCTTTCATCTACTCAAGGTTCGTCTAAGTGCTTGGCGAACTAGACAAGGTTCGTTCTGCATGCATGAGGGTTCGGCTAATGTTCCTGTCCAAGGGTTCGCTGCATAGCTAAGGATTCGGCTAAGTTGGTTCGCCTACATGCTCCACGAACCATGCAACGGTTCGGCAGTAGAAGGTTCGGCATGCATGGGTTCGTCTAGGGTTCGCCAAACTATATGGTTCGTGTATTTCTTAAGGCTCGTCTGCATGAAGGTTCGTCTGGTGATTACTGCTTCTAGAAGGTTCGTTGGAACCTCAGCGAACCATGCCAAGGTTCGCCCTAAAGGTTCGCATGATCTAGAGTTCGGCTAAAGGCTCGCCGGAGCTGAACAAGGTTCGGCCGTAGGTCTCCTTGTCGAACCTGTCATCTGCATCATCTTCATCATCTAAGACATGGTTCTGGGCCTTGATCTAAGTGAATATAACATCAGAAAGGGTTGCTAATGGTGCGAAAACAGAATGGTGATGTTTTAACCGGTGGTTCGTCGGGTTTGATCACAAACACAAATACAAACATGAAAACCCTCTTTTTCCAGATTTTCAACCGATCATACCTCGTTTTTGGCTGGACAAATCCGTGGTTTTCTTGTACTTTCGTGTAGAGAACGTTGAGAGCTTCGCGTGGACACCAAGAACACCGAATTCCGTCAAGAAACGAGTGAGATACGAACGATTAAAGTTTGGTTTTCTAGAGAGAGAGAGGGTTTGCGAAAATTTGTAGAGAGAGGGAGGGTTTGGCTGCCAAAAATGAAAGGAAAAGGTTTGTTCAAGGCTTTTATAGCCCGTAGGGTATTCGGGTCCGTTTCGGTAGCCCGGTTCGCGTTTCCGGAACGTAACGCGTATTTTACGCGACTTAAAAATAAAAGAGTTGTTAAACTCATTAAAATGATGAGTTTCAAAATTGTAAAAGTATAAAATAATTAATATAATTATTTTTACTCTTCGTGTGTTGTCGGACCGTTAAACATTCACAATTACGTGTATACCCGCAATCGCGTACGTTTTCCGATCGTATTAATTATTTAAAGTCGTTTAATCGTAATTATAAGTTCAACATTCGTACGATTATGGATCGTCACCCATAACTATACTCAGTCTCGCTTACAGATTACGATCTTTGTTGAATTAATTAAATGTCATAATATTCGTCTCGACACTACGCACTAACACTAACCTGTTACACCGAACGCAGTATATATATAGGGCTCACTCTCGCTGCCCACCACTGTTTCGATATAACAAGTTACTGTTCTTGCCTAGTGAAATCGACTGTAAATAAATAATACATACTTGTTTATGAACACTATGATCCTGTAACACACAAGCACACATTATGAACATACGAATCACATTGATGAACTGAACCATGAAAAGACACTGTTCTAACACTGTTTACAACCACTACGACTAAATGCACAAATGTTACACCCTACTTGAACGAACCTTCTCACAAGCGAACCTTCGTGATGATTTAATCCTTTAGCCGAACCTTATTGGGTGCCACGAACCTAGGGTCTGCCAATTGAAAGGTTCGCCGAACCTAGTACCCTAGTCGAACCCAAGGTGGTTGATGAAAAGGTTCGCTGGTTTCATGACACCAGGTTTGGGCTTATCGAATCTTGGTGTGGCTTGGCCTAGCATCACTACAATTCGACTCAGGGGATAGCTCCACCTGTTTGGGCTTATTTTTTTTTGATTTCTATGACTGAATCGGCCCACCTTAACCACATGGCCCATACATGACACTTAATTGGCCCAAACCCTTGTGATAATTGCATTGGCTCAATAGCTCGGTCCACATACAAACACAACCCAACTAGTTATCCGGCCCATGACTATCTAGTGGTCTAACTAACTCATTCGGCCCATATGATGTACAATACAAACTAACAGAGTGAAATAATTAGAGGTTTTATAATATGCAGGGATTGGTTAATTATTACTACAAAGGTGGCAAGTCGTGAACATGATGATACAAAACTATGTTACAAGATGCTAAGAGTATTAACCTTTAACTTAAAACCTAAGTTTTATACCTAGAATCTCCTTGGTTATAAGACCAAAACAAATAAACAAGAATGTTAACGTTAACCTAATTGGGCTAATTGACACTCAAATCTCTAATAAGTAAATAGGGCCGAATGATGACCGCGACTCACGAGTGTTAGCCAACTTAGGACTAACTCACACACGCACACAAGTCACTACAACTTATACTTATAGGTTACATACAATGTGAAATCAATACAGGATTGTGAATACACAACAAGTACAATCAAGAGCGCGTGCATTTCTTGTTTAAGCTAAGTCAACCACAACTACTACAAGGTGAGTTCATATGCCCCTTTTCTAATCTTAACTGATTTTAAACTCTCGGGGCTGAGAAACATGCTTAACTTTTATTTATTTAAAAGTTTTAGTTTAACATACTGCTTATACTTTGACTTAGATAGTATTGCTTGACTTATTATCGTTTATCATTGTATTCATGCTTGTATGATCATGATATGACAGGAACAAATAAGATGAATATGATAATATAATTTCATAAATCATCAACGCAATAGAATAACTTAGTTGTAAGATTCTATCTTATAGCACTTAGTTATTCTTACAAGAACGAACATTGAGATAATAACAGGTGAACACGATGACAACAACAACAAAACACATGAATGATATGAAGATAATATATCTTCATAATATCATTCAACACCAGAGCTAATTAAGTGTAATAAGACAAGTGCTTATAACACTTAACTTACAACTCGACACATATTACAAGATAACATGAAACAAGTATCATCCACCACCTGAGTCGACTAAGTGTAGTAAGACTAGTTCTTACCACATATTACTGACAACAGGGTGACTACATGGAACAACAGGTAATGATAATCATGATAATGTAACTTCATGATAACAAAATCATTCATACAACAATTAACATAATGTAAAAGACAAGTTCTTATTTAACTTTGTTAGCAACAACGAGAACACAACATTGAGAACAAACAACAACATTGGTAAACACAATACAATTGATTACTATTGAACTGTCTGCATTATATTATTTCAATCATGTGCCATGTATTCAAGTTGATCATTGTAAGTCCCTTTCATAAATCGCTGAACAGTTAGTTTGACGTGACTAAACCGACGATAGCATAGTGGTACCATAGGTTTGACAAACCTCTAGCTTGTAGGGCTAGTATGTTGATCATATTAATTCATTGGCCGGTAACGTATGACCGGGGACAGGGCGACGAATAGTCAGGGTCTGGTAAGCGACACATAGTGATATTAATCTACAGTTGTAATTGTAATTAATCCATCGAGTTCTGTTGACTAGTAGACCGAGGAATTTACTTTCTCTCACGTCGTATTACTAGTAACCGTTTCGATGAGGCCTACGGTAATACAAAGTGGTAGAGGTAAATCAGATGCATTGTAATCTGATTATGTGAGGATTGCAATGGATTCCTTTTAGGATCTATGCACTTCAAGTTGAGAACAAATATCAAATGGTTAGCTATCACTCTTATCATTAACAGTGATTAACAGTTAACCCCACAAGAAATAAAATAATAACAAGGATCAGATAAACATAATCTAATTTTCCTTAACATATTGAGGGTTATCAATACTTCGGTTTGATAGCTGAACCTCTTTTATTATATTATTCTACATATGAAACATTGGGTGATGAACACAAACGGACAGGTGAAATGAAGATGGTTATCTATAGTTGTATTGCAAGTGGTGTGAAGTTCTATTAGTTATGTGGTGGGATTTTGGTTGGGGCTTGTTCCCCTACATATGCCCTATATATAAGCATAACTAATAGGATGAGATACTACTTGCAAATATAACTATGGAGAGGCCATTGTGTTAGCGGGTGAATCAAACAACTTACAAGTAACATTTATGACATGTGAACAATTCAAGGTTTTCAATTATCAAACTTATGAACTCACCAACCTAGTGTTGACTTTGTTTAAATGCATGTTTTCTCAGGTGACGAACAGGTTTAGTCACCAGACATACAGGGACATAGCTAGTGGACTTTAAGGAGGCCTAGCTACTTTTTGGAGTTGCATACTTTTGAATGACAAAACAGTGAATCATCTTTTGTATATCTTGTACAGTTACAAGATATAAACTCATTGATTCTTTTGATTAGATTTACTTAGTTAAATTATGAGGAAACAATGTAATTTAACTTTGTAATTCTAATTCATTGTCATGTTAGCATTTCTCATTTATTTATCATGTGCTATGTAAACAATCTGATCATTTTGATTATCAAATGATATCGCGCCCCGAGAACTTTCCGCCTGATGGCAAAGTCGATCCAGCCCGCCGGCTCGGGGTGTGACATCGCATATATCATATATAGCAGAATTGTAGTTACTATGTAATAAACATATAAACACGAAATCCGGAATATAGTAACTAGTGTATGAAATAATTCATACTAGGGTATCCTATGGTTATAGACTAGGTCACCCATTTCTTGTAACCTAATTCCATATAACCCAGGCTTTAATACCAATTTGTAACACCCCAATCGATGGCGAAAACATTAGGATGCCACGAGTGATGTGTAGATTGTTCATAAGCCCGTGGGCATCTAAATGTATCATCACATATCATTTAATCAATTAAAGTAATTACACAAAAAATCATGTTTTTCATGAATCTATTACAACAAATACACAAAAGATATAACTATATTAACTAAATCCTAGTCTTCAGTAATCAAGTTAATTTAGCTAAGTGCATGGCCCTAAGTGATGATATCCAAAAGTTGTTGAGCTTTCATTCTCTACCTACTTCTCCTCATTACCTGAAAAATGTAGAAAAGCAAGTGTCAACTACATACGTAGTTGGTGAGTAATCATCTCAGATTCCAAATGAACAAATTCAAACTTGAAAAGGATCTTTCACTCAAAAGGTGCTGAGTTGGAATCCCATTCTAATTCTAACTAACCAAGGTTTCTCTTTATATTTATGATAAAGTATAACAAACTCGGGAAAGTTTCAACAGTTCTCCCACTTCCAGGATAAATTCTCCCTTTGCTACTTCAGAAAAAGAACCAGCAGGTTGGAGAATTAGATGGTCTTCCCGAACAGGCCTTTTATTTGGTAGGTAACATCGATGAAGCTATGGCGAAGGCTATGAACTTAGAAATGGAGAGCAATTTGAAGAAACCGACACAGGTGGGTAGGTAGAGAATACCTAGGGGCACACCAAAAATATTTATAAGAGTTTCAAGTAAACACATGTGAACCTGTAAAGATGATCATATCCTGTATATTCACTAGCAAGCATATAAATCAACAAACAATCTAGTAATTCAATCAACATTCCAAATAACTCAATCAATAACCAATAATCACAACCAAGAGTTTAACTTAATGTACTACGAAGGACCTTAGTCAACTCAATCAATAGTATGAGGAATCATCACGGAGGACTGTAGTCAACTCAATCAGCGATGATTCTATATGAACTAGAATTTCTCCTGTGCACTGCGGAGGACCGAAGTCAACTCAATCAACAGTGATTCAACAAGAGTATAGTGACAATACATCATTGACATCCAAGTTTCACAAGTGTTATATCAAATCATAAGGGTTTAGGTATACATGTTCCACCCCCGAGTTTAAAAGCAAAAAGATTTAAAAAGGAGGTTATGAGAACTCACAGTGATGTTATGTGATTCGTGTTTGTAGAATGCACGCTCACTATTATGGAATCAACAATGACTCAACAACCTGTATTTCAGGTGTTTCATACTCATAAATATATGTATTTTATTAATATGTGTTGTGTTTTGTGTTTAATCTAAAGTCTATATCTCGTGTTATTATACGTATGATTTTATGTAATTAAAATGACTATTTGTGTTTACATAAGTTGTAACCATTATGATTTAGGGTAAATTTGTAACCATTATGATTTAGGGTTTTTAAAAATTTGTTAGTTTCAACTAGATAATAATGGTGACTTTAATTTAAAACCAAAGTATGTTAATATATATACATATTGAAAAGGTGGTAACCTTGTTTATATATATATATATATATATACACACACACGTACATGCATGCATACATGCATAAGTCCATGCATGTTTATTCTTTTTGTATAAAACATTATCAAAGTTGTTTATTATTATGTATATGAGCATCCTTCGATATCAATAAGATTGACACTTCCATAAGCCATCGATACTGCTAACCTAGATGGATAATATCAATGGTTAGTCTCAAGAAAATAGTATCAGAGGATTAGTATCGAAAATGATAAGGAGCTCGGGGTTAATATTGACCACCTTCCTAGTATCGACATTCAATCATCGAGATTATCAATCTCGATGATCAGTATCGACGATCATCAAAGATTAATATCGATGAGTACAATATCGATGGCTAGTATCGGCAGTGAATAAGTTCGATGGATCCACTGTTTGATACTAGCAACTTCGATAAACACCCTGCCGAAACTAGTAATATCGATGGAGGTGGCCAAGTTCGATGAACCACACATCGATACTATAAATATCGATGTGAGTCTTCTTCCCCAGCAGCCATGTTCGATCAAAATGTTGCAGGTCCATTCCAATGGTTCCAAATCATCCATATATGTTTGTTTTAGGGTTTCCATGTGTCGAAATTCGTTTAAAAGGTGATATCTACACGGGGCTGTGAAGCATGCGTAAATTATTTTCCCTGGATTATATTTACTTAAATGCTTTTAGTTCATATATGTTTTACATGTATAACTGTTATCCTAGATTTCTGTCTAGGTAAACTATTTGCAGGATTTCAAAATGAGTTATTTAATCATCACGAGTAGATAACTATTTCAAATCAAAGAACTATTTTCAAAGGTCCATTTTCAAAGAACTAAAGATATAAAACAACGAACTATTTTCAAAGATCTATTTTTAAAGAACTAACGATCTAATCAAAGAACTATTTTTGGTGGTGTGTTGTCAAAGAACTAATGATCTACTTTCAAAGAACTAAGGGTCTAATCAAAGAACTATTTTCGGTGGTGTGGTGTCAAAGCACTAAAGCTCTATTTCAAAGAACTATGTACAAAGAACTATTTTCAAGGGTCTGTCTGGGAAATATCAAAGACAACATGTGCCAATCTCAGGTTCAAAAGATGTCCTAGCTAGACTGATTGAATATGAGACGCATGTTTGATGATATTTACAGCATCTCCTAACCAGTTTTTAAGGAACATCTGGGAAATACTCAAAGATAACATGTGCCAAAGAACTAAAGACTATATGAACTACGGACGATCTATAACAACTATAAAATCCTATATGTCAAAAGATGTCCTAGCTAGACTGATTGATTATAGGTCACATGTTTGATGATATTTACAGAACTCATTCACTACTAAGAACCTTGATTGATAGACTAGCCTACTCGAGTTGACCAAGGCTCAGTCGTTAGGTCTTAGATTTTATTAAATGTTTATCTATTTGATTATTTAAGCATTTAATGTAATGTATCGACAAATGCTATGGTTGATCATGATTGTGTGATGAACTTAAATAATCAAGAGAATTTCCATATTTTGTGAAACTACAAGAACTAAAGAACTATTGGGTTGATGATGTGGAATGAAACGCTTAATTATCATTAACAACAATATGTTATATAGTTTGGTATGTGGTGGGCTGGTGGCTGGGCTGGCGGTAAGCTTGACCCTACATATGCCCTATATATAAGCATATTTGATTGGATAATATAGGTGGTTGTTGATGAGGTTAAGGTTGTCATTACGGGTGATCAGTGTTAACAAATTTACAGGTTGTTCAAAGTTTGTGAATAAAATGTATGGGATGAAATGCTTAATTATCACCAGGAACAATATATCATGTTTGGTATGTGGTGGGCTGGTGATTGGGCTGGCGGTAAGCTTGACCCTACATATGCCCTATATATAAGCATACTGAATTAGATGGTATAGATGGTTAATGGTGAGGTTAAGGTTGTCATCTGGTCAGGTTTGTACAAAATTTATTTCTAAACAAAACTATATGAACTCACCAACCATGTGTTGACTTGATGTTTTTGCATGACTTCTCAGGTGACGAACATGTCTGACTAAGAAGTTCGTGTTTTTGACTAGGATGCCCAGATAGAGGACCTAGTATTTTGGACGTGCATATTTTTGAACATCATTATACAGATTATTTTGTATATCTTGTCCAGATACAAGATAGAAGAATTATGATGTTGATAGTAGATTTACATTGTTAAATTATGAACGAAATTGATGTAATTTAACTTTGTAATTCTATTTCATTTAGCATTTTCTCATTATATATCATGTGCAATGTAAAAAATCTGATCATCACGATTATCATTTCCGATATCACGCCCCGGGACCATTCCGCCCGACGGGACATTTGATTCCGCCCGCCGGCTCGGGGTGTTACAATAACGACCAATGAAAATGAAATACGAATAACGTACCGACGTCACTCACCGGAGGTTTGTCAAACCTATGGTACCACTACGCTATCGTCGGTTTAGCCTCTACTATATGAATGGTAAACGATATAAAGAGGGTCTTATGACTGGACATGAATACTTGGACACATGAATACAGTGATACAATGCAATCAGGCTTAATAGTAACCAGATTGTTGTTATGTGTTCTCCTATTGTTATAGTCTTAGTGTCATTTCTTATCAATGATATGTGTTCAATGTCTTTAACATAGTGTTATAAGAACTTGTCTTATTTTACAATGTTAGTACACGTGGTGAATGATATCATGAAATTATGTCATCGTGATGTCATTCTTCTTATCTGTTGTAATTGTCTCAGTGTCATCTCAATGTTATAAACACAGTGTTATAAGATCTAGTCTTAATACACTATGTTATTTCAATGGTTTGATGATATCATGAAGTTATTTTATCAAGATATCATCCTTGATATGTCATAATTGTCATTTCACACACAAGCACATATATTGATATGATAATAAAGATGAAACCTTTATTATCTAGATAACATGATAATTGAAATAAAGTACTAAAACTTTTAAATAAACAAAGAGTTAGCATGTTACTCAGCCCGACATTTGAAATCAAAAGATTAGAATAGGGCATATGAACTCACCTTGATGTTGTAGTAGTTGATTAAGACTCAAGTAATGCATGCGTTCACTGTTGTTGTAATGATTTTAAATTCAAAATCCAGTGTTTGATTCAACGTCGCTAACAACTTATAAATATAAGTTATTGATTTGTGAGTTAACCCTAAAGTTGGTTAACTTATGTAATTCTTTGTTATTTTAGTTATCCTCAACTTGTTTTGTAGTATAACTCCCCAACACTTAACATTATTTAAATCATGTCTAGTGTGTTATAATATTCCTTGTTTAGATGCTTGAACTTAATCAAAATCGTTAACATTTTGTATAAGTTTGAAAACATGACATTTCCTAAGTTACTACTTAGGCTTGTTAGGTTAAAATATAACTATCCACTTTTAGATTTAACTAGGTTTGTTATTAGCAATCTAAGTGTGTTATTACAAGTTTTCTGTTACTAAAACATGTTCATTTGACCTATTACAAAAGATTTAGAAGGTGTTACATGAACTTTGCTTCAAAAATTTGATAAACATTTTTAAGAAAACCCTAATAATCTTTGAATAAAGTGTGGCTTACTTAACATCCTTTAATTATGGTTTAAACCTTATTTTATGATTAAAACACTTGTTTTATAGGTCACTTATGTTTTATATGGAGTCTAGATAATATATACGGCTTCAAAAGGGATAATATCGATGAGTTCCCAAAACCGGCTAACACCCAAACCCTAATGGATTCATGATCGATACCATGGTGTTCCCATCGATATTGTGACTTTTTTTGTGACTCATTTTGCTTTGTTTTTGGTTTATGTTGCTTGGATGAGCCTTAGGTACTAGTATTGACAAAGTTTTAGACCTGTATCACCATCGAAGTTGTTAATATCGACGAACAATGAATCAGCTCTCTATCGATACTAACAGTATCGACAGGAGCTTTGTCTTGATGCCCATGACAACATCGATGGTAATATCGATGGAAATCAGCTTCTGGTTACTAGGCGTAGTGGATACTACTAGTATAGACCAAGAGTTGGTCGACTTTGAGGCCATCGAACATAGCAATATCGATGAATGTCCCCAGATATAGCTGTCCATCGATACTATCCCTTCATCCCATGCTCATCCTTCGATTCTATTGTTTTGCCATTGATATTAACACCATCCTTTCCATATCCTTATTTCAGTGTATTCCAAACATGGAAAACTCATTTTTATGCAAATCTAACAAGGTTTATTGGCTTAAATTCGAGTTCTAAGTTCGGTGAGCCGGTACTAATCAAAACCAAGAAAAATCGTGACTTTAAGATCATTATACTTTCGATTCGATTGGTTTCAAGCCCGATCCTTTGTACTTTCATGTTGTGGATGTCAAGAGCTTCGATTTGTTACCGAATTCATCCAATTTGGTGAAAAAATGAGGGGTTTAGAGAGAGAAATTGGGAGAGAGAGAGAGAGTATTTTTGTTGGTTGAAGCATTTATGGTGAAAATTAAATGTGGTTGAGGGTTTTTATACCCGGTCTCGTTTCAGGTTCATTCGGTTGTCTGGTTTTACATTCACATTACGTTTACGAAACGTAAGGGGTATTTTTCGTATTTAAAATGAAACGGTCGTCTTCTAACCTTTTTAAGGTTGTAGTTCCTAATAAATCTTTTAAGTTACTTTTTCTTATTTTTATGTTTTGAAATCGTTTATTTTATCTGTTTAGTCAGATCGTATCACCTTCGCGGGTATTCGTTCGAATCGTCACCCGATCGAACACGACGATGGCTTTACTTTCTGATTTTTGTTTTCTACTTTTATATATCATTCAGAACGTTAAAACCACAGATATATTTATGTGGATCATGACTCACGCAAACACAATGTCAGTTTATTATTCGTATATGATATTGAATTTGTGTTATGAATTGAGCCTCCCACTGACGGACACAACTAGAACTAACTGTTTTCACATTGTTATGACTGATTTCACATTGTTTTCTCATAAAATTTTCGGCGTATCTGATTCTTGTTATTTGTGGGAATCAGATCACAACTGAATTCTTTTTGTCATTTGTCATGAATTCTTATTATTTCACAAGGTTTGTTGTATATAAATATTTCAATTTTCATTGAAATACACAACTATTATATGTTCTCACAAAATGGTTGTCACATAACTGTTTATCACATAGAAATCACACATAGTAATAAGTGAAAGTACACATGCCGTACGGTTGCCGGATGGTCAGGTACTAGTTGTCGCACCTGATTTCCTGAAACACGTGAAAAGTAACTGTCAACTACAAGTAATTGGTGAGAACAACAAGTTTAAAATTTGTAAATTTGTATTGACAGTTGTAAACAATATGAATCAAACATTTGATAAATATGTCATGGACAATTGTAACACAAACTAGCATCAAGTAAGAAGAACCTGTGTAAATAGTCAATAACTATTTACCAAACAAAAGCCAACATAAGATCAAGTCCCAAATTACATTAGGAATTAGATTAGTAGTCAGGACAATGGATACAACACGAGCTGTACTATTGAATTTATTCAAAAGACAACTCCGTGTTGATGTAACCCAGCCAATATGACCTATGATGGTAAACTTAATTAGCAGCAAATCCATATTACCATAACGCATCCAATCTGTAGTTAGTTTTTAAAATGTATTTAAATGCTAACCACACCCTTGGCGTAACCAAACGTGTCCCGCTTTCCCTTTTTGTGATCACCCAGTACTAGCGTTAAAAGATTAAGATTAAGAATGAATGAATGAATGTGTCTGGATATGTATAAGTTTGTTTACAATGATGAACACCACCATGACGACCAGTTTTTTTAAGATTGAATAATTGATTAACATGGTTGAATACACTGATTTAAAATCCTCAATTGAATACCTTGATTTGAAAACCCTTGATTGAATACAATGATTTGGAAACCTTGTTTGTTAACCAATGATTGAATACTTTGATGGAAAATCATTTTGAATACAAGGTTTGAGTTAAAATAATTATTTGAAAACACTAAGTTTACTATTTAAAAGTTTATAAAACTTATCCTTTCAAAAAGAGTTTAATAGTTTCTAAAACCAATTAGTGTATAATAGTCTATAAAACCAATTAGTGTAAGAGAGTTTAACTAGTTATTAATGCGATAGAGTAGTGTACTGTAGTTGAAAAATTATACCATTGAAAACATTTGATCACGTGTTTCATCCCAAAACAGTTGTAAAATAGTAAAAGAGGGGCTAATGTTCTCACCTGACAGTAGTAGACTCAGTTCTTGTATAAGTAGCAACTCAACAAGACCTCTTAATGATTCCTATACCATTGTAATCATACGTATAATATAAGATTCATTACCATGTTTTGTACTTTGTTTACTTGATTAACTTGTATTAACTTGCTAATGGATTTCCTTTTTGTATAACTTGCTCTATGTTTAAGTGTGTTAGATTATCTTTATAAGCCATGACTTAATTGTTAGAATAATGTTTTGTGACAACCAGTACCAGATCGTCGGGAAATCCGTACGGTATGTGTACTTTAACTATAACTATGTGTAAACAACTGTGTGTTAAACAGTTGTGTGAAAACATGACTGTAAAACATATAACAGTTGTATATATTTCGATGAAAATCGAAATACAGAAATACAACAACACTGGTGAAATAACAGTTATGAAAACAAATGACAAAAACACATCGGTTGCGATCGGATTTCCCTAAATAACAGAAATCAGATGGCCGACAATTCAGTGAGAAAACAAAGTGAATTAACTCATAACAATGTGAAAATAGTTTAGTTTAGTCGAGTCCGGCTGTGACAATGTCTAATTCAAAAAAATATTTCAATATCGTTTACGAACAATAGAATGACAGTGTGTTTGTGTGGGTGACGATCCACACAAACATAACTATGAGTTTAACGTTCTGAATGATATCTTAAAAGTAGAAAACAAAATCAGAAAGTAAAGCTATCGTCGTGTTCGTTCGGTGGCTATTCGAACGAATTCGGGCGAAGGTGATACGATCTGATGAAACAGTATTTAATAAACGTTTTGAAATAATAAAATAAGAAAAATAAATAGAAAACATTTGCTAGGAATAACCACCTTAAAAATGATTTTGATAAAACTATTTTAACTAAATTTCGTAAATACGCGCGTTACGTTTCATAAACATAATGAAAATGAAAACCGAGCAACATAAACGAACCCAAACTTGCCCGGGGTATAAAAACCCCAAACAAGCATTTATTTCCCCATTTATTACCCATCTACCTCTCTCTCTCTCCTAAAACCCGAAACCCCTTTCTCTCTCTAGAAATTCTTCACAAAAACACCTATAACTTCTTCAATTCTTGCTCAAATTGAGCAAACTTGGTATCAAATGAAGCCCTTGATGAGTAGAACACGAAAGTACAGAGGATCGGCCTTGAAATCGTCCAAAACGAAGGTGAGATTAGCTAGAACTCTGGGTTTTTCACGGTTTTTACAAAACCCAACACTTAAGAACTTAGGACTCGAATTTAGCTCATCAAATCTTGTTACATTCACATTAAAACAATTTTATTGTGCTTGGAATACATCAGAGTAAAGGTTTGGGAACATTGGTGATAATATCGATCCAAGAACTTGTAGTATCGATGGTTCCGTATGCTGCATGATAGTATCGACGAGCTGATTAGTTTGGATGTCTTTCCATCGATATTAGTAAATTTGATGGTGAAAAAATCGATCAGTACTCATCGAACTTGATAAGTTCAAAGTCCTCCAAGCTGAACCAGACCACGAACCTTCCATACTGTCAAAATCGGAGGCCACAATATCGACACAAAGCTGCTATCGACACTGATAGTGTCGACAGCCCCATACTTAGAAAATTTCAAGTGTGATCGAAACTACCCTTGTCGATACTAGCACTGATCCATCGATACTACTAGAACAACATGAACCAAGTAAATTGGAACAAGAATTAGCTAAAATGGAGTAGAATTGGAATCATAATATCGATGGGAACATCATGGGGTATATCGAGAACCCAATAGGGTTTGAATGGAACCGGTTTTGATAAACACCCATCGGTATTACCTATATGTCCATCGATACTAACTTAAGCCTACTCAAAATCATGTAAACCATAAAGTAAGTATTTTAACATTAAGGATATAATCTAGAACAGCAACATGGATGATAACAAGTCATGGCTTTGGTATAAACATTAGGGGTTATACTAAAAGATGATAACTAGTTTTTACTACAAAGTTGATAAAGTGTTTTATTAAAATGACTTAATAACATCTAAATCCTTTTGTAGTATGATAAATGTTTAAGTTTTGTAGACATGTTAATTGTGTTAGCACATTAAAATGATGATAAATCATTTTAAGTTAACATAAGGGTTAAATACTAAGCTTTAACCTATAAACCTAAGTTTTATACTTAGGAAGATATCATAATTTCAATAAATACAATATGTCAAGGATTGTAAGTTAAATACAAATACATAAACTAATGAGGTGGAATATATTAATTCTTGACCTAAAATTGGTTAAATGTTAGTGTGTTACACCACAAGGGAACTAGAACTAAACCAATCACAAAGGCTATAAGTGTTAACCAACCTTAGGGTTGACACATGAATCCATAATTTTTACTTATAAGTTACAAACAACTTTGGAATCAAACACAAGCTCGCGAATACAACATCAAGTACAACAAGTGAGCCGTGCATTCTAGATCTAATTAGTCAACCACTACAACATCCAGGTGAGTTCATATGCCTCTTTTTCTTTAATCTTTTGATTTTAAAATACGGGGCTAGGAACATGCTAAAATTTTTCTTAAATGTTTTAGTACGACTTATGGTAGTAAGGTTTTAGTTTGTATTGATATTGTATGCCTTGTTATGATAATGATTATACCTATGAGACTAAACTTGTGATATCCATGAGACTATATTTGTGATAACTATGAGACTATATGTTTTATGCTTATGAGACCATAACTGTATTTCTATGTGGGTCCAGATTTGGATCAAGACACAAGCTTTATCACTCCAATCGACACCAAAAGACTATAACGTGTGCGGAATCCAGGTTAGAATAAACAGAAGAGATGCAAAAATAAGCTCTGTATAAATCTTGAACTTCGCAAGAACAATGCCTCAATACGTCTAGAGAGCAATGCCTTGGGAATCCAACCCTAGAACAGTACAAAATATGTCTATTTATGCTACTCTAGGAGCACTCGAACCTCTATACACGAAAATGGTTCGAGTACTCGAAAAACAAAAGTAGATGAAAAACAATGTACACGAAAATCCACAAAAAAGGTCTTCATCCGCTTACGGGTGAGCTTTTCAGTCTTTGTCTCTGAAATGGGCTCTACAAACTCCCCTTAGACTGATGAGGTCAACCAATAGGAAGTGTGACCGAATGAGGACCTTCACCAGCATACAACTTGAGGTCCATGGCGAAAGCAACGAACCTGGTGAAAGGCTTTGCCTCCTCATCCCAGCCCCCATAGACTCTGATTGGAGTATCATGCAGCTTCTGCATATCTTCTTTACCAAAATTGAGTAGGTCCATGGGGTCTGTAACATGAGTGTCCAAATCGTAGCCGGAACAGTAATGTGTACAATAGATTAGGTACGAACTATGTGTAATTGCGTGTATGCTATTATCATTGATGCTTAATACATAACTATTACATATTCATTATAGAAACACATTTCAAATCAATGGCGTAACAGTCAGAATCAGATTTGACAACATAGAACTATTATGTGAATGTTAGTTAGGATTTTATTACGTATAAACGTACGTGAGATTGTATAGAACAAAACAATAACAGATGTTGTTACGTGAATATTAAATTAACGAATTATTCGTGTAGGTGACGATCTGTACGAATATATCTGTAAGTTTAACGTTCTGAATGATGTCCAATAATTAGAAAATCAAATCGAAAAGTATAATTGTCGTCGTTGTAGGTCCAGATTTTATTAACTCGAGCTTTATGGCCCCGATCAACATCAAACGACTTTACAATGTGCGGAATCCATAATAGAATCACAAGAAGAGATAGAAAAATGATTGCTTTGCATATTGCGTGAAGTTCTCGAAAACAGTGCCTCAATACGTCTAGAGAGCACTTGTCTCGGGAATCCAACCCTAGAATAGTACTATATACGTCTATATATACTATTATAGGAGTACTCGAACCCTATACACAAAAATTGGTTCGAGTACTCGAAAATCATAAATACACGAAAATAGAACTACACGAAAATGGTCAAAATCAAGTCTTCAGCTCGTAATGACTTTGTCAGTCTTCATCTTTGATTGGGCTCTACAAACTCCCCCTAGACTGATGAAGTCAACCGATGGGAAGTGTGATTGAGTGAGGACCTGCACCTGCATACAACTTCATTTCCATTGCAAAAGCAACAACCCTGGTGAAGGGTTTTGCTTCTTCATCCCAGTCGCCATAAACTTTGATTGGTGACTTGTGAAGCTTCTTCGTGTCTTCTTTTCCAAACTTCAAAAGGTCTATTGGATCCAGAATCATGTCAATATCATTGATGTTATCTTTATTCCTGAGGATAACAGCAACAAGAGTCTTTTCATCAAAATACCAAGATAAGAAGTTCACCAGAGAAATGTCTGGAACTCTTGTGGAGATTGGCATGGCCTTCTCTATAGCTGGAGACGGGTATTTGTAGTAGACCCAAGGCTCTTTCTTTACTGGATCCAGTATGCATGAGGAGACAAATCTTCTTCCTTTGGCAGCTTTCATCACATGGAATTCCTTGCCACACTGATCCTTAAGAAATTTGGCAAAGAGCTCAGCTTGGGTATCCTTAGAAGTATTGAAGAATATGGCACTGTTTTTGCTCCTAAGATCAAACTCTGGCATCGAGCAAAAGTCTTGAGGTATTCTGAAGTATTCTAGCTTTCCGTTCATCATCTTCACCAGATACAACTGTTTGTCCTTGTCGTACATCCAACAGGAGACATTGGATTTCTTGTTTCGTACAACAAACAGGTTACGAGGATCTGAAGTCCAAGTAAGATCATTCTGTTCAACAGGAACATCTCCCAGCCAGGTCTGTTGCACCTCAGGAGGAGCAGGAGTCCAGTCGCTTTGTCGATCAAAGCAGCCATCGATCACCTTCCCAAGCGATGCAACTTCCTGTCCTTGAGAATTGACATACTTGTGGGCATGCAAGTAGTCGACGTATGGATCCGTGGAGACATTCCCAAGTATAATGTTCTCTGGTTCCTCTTCTACGGATGCTCCCGTAGAAGACTCGCAACCTCCTTCCTCTCCTGATCACAAACTGCATCAAATACAGAATCCATGGTGACATCGGCATATAAGTTTCCAAGACCCGCTGCACTGAACTCATCACCAAATCCATCAAACATGAAGTACTCAGGAAGGTCCTTAAATAAATCATCAAAGTAATCTAGAGGCTTCTCCGAGGAAGGTGGATTCTTTGAAGCATCACATTCTGTAACATCCCTAGCAGGTTCATCCTCCTGTTGTCCCAAGGAACTCGCTCTTTGACCAACATCGCCACCAGCATATCATCATCATCATCATCATCATCATCATCATCATCATCATCATCCTTCTTGTCATCTTTCTTGTGAGATTTGTCATCATCATTGTCTTCCTTTTCCTTATCTTCCTTATCATCGTCATATTTGTCATCATCAGCCTTATTATCTTCCTAAACATCAGACTTTGATCCAGTCAGCTCCTCAACTACTTTTGAAAGTCGTTTGTTTTCTTTCTCCAGGAGACCGATGTCTCTATTCTGCTTTCTAAGCATATCACATACTTTGAACATGGCTTCCTGTAAAATGAGAATTTGTCCGTCCTTAGTGACTGAATCCTATTCCAATTGGAACACTCGTTCTTGTAGCCACTCCAAATCCACATGCGTCTTTTCAGGCATGTAGGGTGATGGAGTTTGTAATGGTGCCTTTCCTTTGTCTTTTATGGTATTGGGTGGTGATTTTGAGAAGTGAATGGGAATTGGAGAATGTGGTGGTGAGATGTGAGTATGTGGAGGAGATGATGGCGTGGCTTGGGTGGTTTCTATGGTGGTGGAGGTATGTGGAGGAATCAGTTTTTGGGTGGATGTTGTGGGTTGTGTGGGTGGTTTAGGCTTTGGTGGTAGTGGTGGCTTTGGCTGAGTAGGTTTATGTGG
This sequence comes from Mikania micrantha, assembly GCA_009363875.1. Classification (NCBI taxonomy): domain Eukaryota; kingdom Viridiplantae; phylum Streptophyta; class Magnoliopsida; order Asterales; family Asteraceae; genus Mikania; species Mikania micrantha. Next base: position 64,859,601 of record CM018697.1, read on the forward strand.
AGATGGTTTAGGCTGTGTGGTCTTTGGTGGAGGTGGTTTAGGCTGTGTGGGCTTGGGTGGAGGTGGTGGAGGCGGTGTCTGAGAAGACAAAGATGTTCCTATAGTCTTTTTATTCAGTCATGGATCTCTTGTCCTTTTGGACATCATCTTCATTCTCTTCTTCTTTGGAGAAGTCTATGGAGTTGGGACATAGTCGTTATCCTGAACTTCTTCGCGTTCAGCTCTAGACAATGGTGGAATAATTGGATCGCTAATGATCTCTTCTTCACCTGATGAAGATGTTTTTGATGATGAGTCCTCTACAGCTTGACTCGATTCAGCAGCTGTGCCCGCAGGAGGATGATCATGTTCTTCATGCTCCTCAGCCACAAACGCTACAGGAGTGCCTTGTTCCTCAACCTCTTCTTCTAATCCTGCAAATAACCTACCAAACTTCTCAAAAGGGCGCCCTTCGATGTATTGCTTCTTGCCTCTCTTGTTCATAGTCATATACAAGAAGATATATTCTCTCATCCGGTTAGACCCTAGTGTACCGATAGTAGGAACAAGATTTTGATGACGTTTGTTGATCACAATCTGAATGAATCTTGGAAAGGTCAGGAATCTCTCTTTCCGCTTCCCCTTGATATTTGCATGCATGTCCCTGAATATCATTCTTGAATAGTTGAACTCAAGACCCAAAGCGATGGCCACCATGCAAGAACTAAGCGTCTGGTTAAGCACATCGTGCCCTCCTTTCCTTCCTAACAAGAACTAAGTCACCACATGTGCCAAATAGCTCCAACAGGGGTGGAGAAGCTTCTTCTCCGTTGGAGGATAGACACCCTTGTGTCGCATCCTGTAAACGGTTCTTTGCACGAGCTCATGATCAATCTCAACCGGGTAAGTTTCCTTGTCACCGAACTGTAAACATACCCGAAGGATTTGCTCTGTTATAATGATCGGCTGCCCCTGAACCTTTTCTATCAGGCTCACATTTCCATTGGCACCAGTGCGCTCGGTAATGGAGTTCCAAAAATCATGAATGTACTCGGAGATAATCTCAGGATGCTTCATAATCGCATAGTTAACCGGAGAGAGGATCAGTCCTTCCACCATGCTCTTGAACATGGCATGCTTCTCTAGAGGATCTCCGACATACGCTGGCATGTTATGGTCCGGCACAAACCGTAAGTCACCCATCTGAAACAAAAACAAGTTAAGTTAGTTAAAGAAAATGTCAATGGTCAACAATCAAAAAAAAAAGTCTAAGTCCTAGTCCATGTCAAACGAGTTCAAGTCAAAATGACCAAGTCAAAAGAAGTTCACGATTTTCAGCAGTTCATGGTTTTTCAGGAGTTCACGAAAATTTGGAGTTCACGAAATTTCAGTTGTACTCGAAATTCTGTAATCGAAAATGGAGTTCACGAAATTTGTTCAAAAAAAAGTAGTACACGAAAATTTGTACTCGAAACATGTACTCGAAATTCAAATTTTCGAGAACTCTGAAATCTTAATAAATCCTTAAATTTGGTATCCTTAGAACTCCAAATTATACTCAACATGCTCGAAAATTGGAGGCAACCAACATATGAGAATATCGCTTTCCAATTTTGAGTATTTCGTGGTGATTTGTCCAAGATTCCCTCAGTTAACGGACGGAAGTACTCGAAAATTGTTTTTGTCGCATCAATTTTTATTTTGCGGTTAAAATTATACCAAAATCTATACCTAGGTTAGCCTAAGTCTGATCTACAAAGTGGTCGGAATGGATTTTTGATTTCGAGTACAGAAAACGAGATCGCCTATGAGATAGAAAAATCGTACACAAAATTATGGTACTCGAAAACTGCACATCTCGAACTATTTATAGACTGATTTCGAGTATACCATTTCGAATACTCATTTCGAGTACTAATTAATTTAAAATTTTTTAACTTAAATAAAATAAAATAAACTCAGAAACTTTGGGCAAGTTCAACTTTGAGTTGGGTCACTTTCGTGGGATCAAATCTGTATCAAAAATTTGACTACCTTAAAATAATTTCTTACAGATACCCAACCTTAAAATAATCATACCCCACAAATGATTTCCACTCGTTTATCTATAATTTCAAAAATAAGACTCATGATCAAAAATTTTCTTACGGTTTTTCTGAAAATCCTTTTGGGAAGTTTATGAACAATCAGGTAGTAAAACCAGATTATCATGCAACCTATCAATTTTGTGACATCTTTTGTTTCAAATTTTGATTACGTTTCAATGAACTTAAAGCGTTTTGATAGAGTTTAAGGTGAGAAGAGAAAAGAACAGAACTATCAGTTTAGAATCAAGAACAAGAAGGGGTTCTATCATCTTTGTGCTCATTGGCGTCTTTTACTTTACTGAATAACAGACACATTGGCCTTAACGTCATACATCCAGGTCTTTGCTTACACAAAGCAAAGGATGCTTCAGTAAGTATTTCCCGCTCTTTGTTTGCACAAAACATGGAAAATACCCGTGTTTTTCAAAAACAATTTCAAGTTTTTCGAAACACAATCTTGTTTTGACTTAAAAACTTACACAAAAAGTCAAATAGTTGTTGCATTCTTTCGGTTATCTGATTTTCCTTACTCCTCTCTTATTTATATATATTTAATAATTTTGAATGATCATGTCCAATCCTTTCATTTGGAAAACGTGTTTTAACTTCTTGATGATTTATAGTTATCTAAAATTGTTATTCTTTATAAATTACTTTTAGGTAGTGAATTTCTGAGTGCCAGAAATCATTTCACTTCCCAATTGAACACTTCACTTGACCATCCAAATAAAATCTTTTTTTTTATTTTTCTTAAAATCTTTTTGTATTTTTCTTAAATTTTGAAAATGTAAAATCTTTTTGTTGTTTTCTTAAAATTCACTCCCCCTAAACTTGTAGATCATCTTAAACTGACTCAAAACCGAAAATCTTTTTGTTGTTTTTATAAATAGACTCAAAGAATGAAAATCTTTTTGTTGTTTTTGTAAATATTCTCCCCCTAAATATTTTCCGCCAGATTATCATCTGTGTGGACCTTTTCAAGATGAATCAATTTTCTTTCAAAACAGTCGTAGGTAAAGTGAATCCGGATGTCAATGTGTTTAGTTTTGAAGTGTTGTACCGGATTCTTGACAATTTGTAGAGCGGCTTCGTTATCACATTAAATAGAAGAGTCAAGAAAGTTCAAACTGTTAGTGCATGAGATGTCCCTAATTCAGCTTGTTGTATGATCTTTGATGTATAAGTTGATGTTATTAATGAAATCAGTCTTTCTATATTGTTCTTAATGTTTATTCAAGTTTATATATGTTTGAAAATTGTTGACTTTGATTATATATGTCTTATAGACCCATTCGTGCGAATGACCCTAAGAATGAGGTCATTCGTGCGAATGAACGCCTAGCGAATGACTAGGGTGAACGAATGAGTCATCCGTATGACTCATTCGGTTGACCAAGCTCATTCGACTGAGCCATTCACCGAATGAGTTGTTTCGGAAACTCATTCGGCCGAATGAGTACAATATATATTGATTCCAACCTAACTTTTCGGAGCCTCCTCTCTTCCCAGAGCACTCCAGTGTCATACCCTTACAATTTTGAGCAGTTCTTCCCTGTCCAACTGTGATTCTAACCCCGTGGTGTTCGATCTTGATCCAAACGTTCACTCCTCATCTTCGGATCGCCACGGGGCCTGTTGGTTTCGATTGGAAAACCCTGGAATAGGATTCCACACTATTCCCGAGGATGTCGAGCAGATCTACATAGGAACCAGATTGTTTCCGGGCTCCAAATTGGCCCTACAAAGTGGTATCAGAGATTTGGCTCTTGATTTTGCTCGATTTTCAATCAAAATCATCAAATCTCAGATTGGGTGTTCGAGATATTCAAAAACCCTAAGTTTCTTGCCCTTCAAGTTACTGTTTCATTACAAATCTGTGGGTTTTTGTGGATGTTTTGTCAAATCGATTATTCCAGTTGCTTGGTAATGATGTCTTGAAATTCTGTACCAATTTTGGTGGTTAGATTCACTCTAGATCAGAAGTTATCGCGATTTTTGTTGCTGAAAACCCCAGATGGTACGAATGAGCCGCTCATCCGAATAGGCCGTCCGCATAACCCTCTTTCGGCTGAATAACTTCATTCGCCAAATAGCTCTCTTTCGGCCTACACATTCAGTTTTCTGCTTAGTCGGTCACCTGCTCATTCGGTTGATTCATTCTTTCGGTCCAATCATCATTCGGTTGTCCATTCATTCGGATTACAGATCATTCTGTCCTCCTTTTATTCGGTCTCCTCACTACATTCGGTTGATTTACTCCTATTTGGTCCCCGACATTCGGCCAAATCATTGCCATTCGGCCATCTGATTTGAAAATTTTTCTAAGTGTTGGATACTTTTGTTCTTGATAAAATGGAGGATCTAACTTTGATGGCTAACCAGAATCATCGGATTCAGACTTTGTTACTCACTGAGACTGAGACTGGGAACTCTAATAAAGCTCCTAGGTTGCTTTCATTAGATGATTACCCTCATTGGAAGTACAGTTTTGAGATCCACATCAATGGAGTTGATACGAAGTTGTGGATGATGATAGAGGGTGGTTATTTGAGACTCTAAATGAAGATGGAACTCCAATGTTAGTCACCCAGATGACTGAACCACAGATGAAGTTATATGACTTTGAGAAGAAAGCCTATGCTATTATGTCTCAGTCCACTACTACTGATATCTTTCATCAGTTCAGACAGTTTACATCCTCTAAGTTACTTTGGGATGCGTTGCAGCAGAGATATGAGGGAAATGATGCTTTGAAGAACATAAAGTCCAAAGATTTGAGGAAAGAGTTTAATGTTTAGCAGATGCTTTGAAGAACATAAAGTCCAAAGATCTGATTGCTAGATTTTACCATATTCTGAGTGAGCTGTTCAGCCATCAGGTCAAGACTACAACTCAAGAGAAGATTCAATGTTTAGCAGATGCTTTACCTCCCAAATGGGAGTCATTCCTCATGGTCTTGAAGCATAATGAGATGATGGCTAGTATGGACATCAATGAGTTTATCCAGAAGCTGAAAGAACAGGAGATTGAGAACAAATGGAAGGCAAAGAGAGTTGCTCAAGTTCAGGACCCTTCATTGTATTACTCTACTCCTACTATAGAGAGAACTTCTTCTCATGCTCCATTGAGGACTGCCTTTGTCTCTCAGACTAAAGAAGCTCCTGTTCCAACCAGATACACTTCAGTCAATCATCCTCAACATCAACCTCTCAGAAAGAAAGTTGCCATCCAGTCACCAATCTGAAGAAAGATCATTTTGATAAAGTGACTGTAGAGGTTGCAAAGGAGCATATGGGTCTTCTGTCTACTCTTGTGAGCTCCTATGATGGATTACTAGCCGGGCAGATTGGTAATCCTCACTTGACAAATGAAGATTATTCTCAGATTGACCTGGATGATATGGAGAGGATATACATCATGTGGACTCTTTCCAGTGCAGTCAGAAGAGCTAAGGACTTTGTGAGAAGACAGTGCAAACAACCAAAGAAGACAGGCAACAAGAATCCTTTTCAGAATCAGAGATCTTCTACAGCAAATATACAAAGAAGACTTGTACCTATTGATACTCCCACTCATGCAAGTTCTTCAAATGCTAGCAAAGCCTTGATAGTACAAAATGATGAAGGCGAAAACTGGGATTTCAGATTCAATCCTGATCAGGGAGGACAAGATAAAGCCTGCGTTGCAGAAATCCAGAAGGCTAATGAATCCAGTAAAGAAAGCATTTCAGAAGATACAAATACCGATATGGAGGAATCATCTGGATCTGAGTCAGAAAGTACTTCAGACTCAGACACTCAAGGAGATTCTGATGCTGACTTTGAAGAACCTGCTACACAGTTTGCTATGATGGTGAACACTTCTGCTACCTCTCAGTCAGATCAGGTATTTGATGAATGTTTTTCTTCTCATTCTAGATGTTTTAACTGTATTGATCTTGACAGTAAGGTCTTGGCTTATCAGAAGCACAATGCTGACTTGATCCGCGATCTCAACCAAATGATTGAAGCAAACATAATTTTAAAATCTAATGAAAAAGATTTTCAGGATAAAATTGATGTGCTCAATAAGCAGGAAGCATTTACTTATTATCTTAACACCATCAATGAGACTAAGAAGAAACTTTCCATAGTCGAGTGTGACTATGAGACTTTAAGCTAGAATCTCAACAGCTATGAGAGATCCTCATACATTATTGAGCACATGATTAGTAATGGGACTGATGAAACTGGGAAGGGTAAAGAAACAAAATATAATCGTTGTCCCCTACCAGTCTTGAACTGCTTTGTCAATTCTCTGAATGACAAAGAGATCAAATACTTTTAGGTGAAAACTCCATTAGTTATTGATCCTATTAGGATAATGTCTGAATTGAGTTCCTCAATGTTTGAGGAATCTTTTGTGGAGGGCGTGGTTGAAGATTGGGTTTCTGATTTTGAGGATGAGTCTGATGTTACTCCTCAAGTGTCTTATGTCAAGAATCAAACATATGTTGCCAAAAAGGCCGACCCAATCTTACCCAAGACAAACATGGCTTCTAAGTTATCCAAAGCCATTTGCTTTGTGAAGTCTTCACATAATGGTGAAGCAAGTGAGACCAATGAAACTGAAAAAACCTGTTTTTAATGGCACAAAAGGTTTGGGTTTTGTGCAAGATAAGGCTAAGAAAAATTCTTTTCAAACCAAAAATTCTCAATCTAAAGCCAAACAGTTTTCTCACAAAGACAAAAGAGTTTGCTTTGAGTGTGGTGCACCTGGACATGTTGTCATATTTTGTCCTCAGTTGATCAGACCTAAGGTTGCACCACCAAGAAAACAAAATCGGAATTTTATCAAACAAGTCAAATCTGATTGTAAACCTTCTCAAGCAAAGCCCAAACAAGCTCATATTGTTAAGCCTTTGGATAAGGGTAAAGGGAAAGTTGTGAACTTGGATGTTCCCAAGGTTGTTAATGTCAATCAATCAAAACCATCATCCATTTACTTGAAAAACTCTTTCAGTAAAAACTCAGTCTGGAAAGTTAAGTCTTCTGATACTTCGGTTTTAAATATTCCAGGCAAGGCAACCCCAGATGATAAATGGATTGATGTTTGGATCCGAGACTCATTGAGTCAACTCAAGACTATAAAGGCTTGGGTTCCCAAATTGAACTAATTGTTTGTGTTTGTGCAGGTTGCACCAACTGCTGCTCTTAACAGCTCTTGGATCGTTGATAGTGGGGCTTCAAGGCACATGACTTGAAATATTTCGCTGCTCACCAATGTCAATGCAATTCGAGGTGGATATGTAGAGTTTTCCGGTGACAAAGGAGGGTTCATTACCGGAGAGGGTATTATGTCAAACGGACAATTTCATTTGATAAAGTCAGATACGTGAAGCAACTAGAGAACAATCTTCTTTCAGTGTCACAGATTTGTGACAAGCAGTACAAAGTTCTTTTTGATGAATCCAGTTGCTACATCCTCAAACAAGGAATCACTATTCCTAAAGACTGGATTCTGATGTCTGCACCCTGTAAGCAGGACTTGTATGTACTCAACATGGCAACAGCTTCAACAACATCCTCCTCAGCTTCATGTTTTATGTCAAAAGCTACAGAGAAAGACTCTATTCTTTGGCATAAGAGGATGGGCCATTTGAGTCTATGCAAGATGAATCATTTGGTACACAACAATTTGGTTGAGGGTGTCAGCTTGAAGAATTTCAAGTTGTCTGATATCTGTGTCTCTTGCAAGAAAGGAAAGCAGACCAAGCAGTCTCATAAGCTGAAAAAGTATAATTTAATCACTGTTCCTCTTGAGCTTCTCCATATGGATTTATTTGGTCCAGTCAACCACAAGAGTATAGCTAGAGATCAATACTGTTTAGTCATCACTGATGAGTATTCCAGATATTCTTGGGTTTTCTTTCTGAAGGAGAAATCAGAAACGTTCGAGTGTATTCAAGTTTTGGCAACTAAACTTGAATCATTTTATAAGCTCAAGACCCGTATGCTTAGAACAGATAACGGGACAGAGTTCAAGAATCACAATATGGAGAACTTCTGTAAGAACATTGCATTGTCCAACAATTCAGTGCTCCATATATCTCGCAAATGAATGGCGTTGCTGAGCGCAAGAACATAATTTTGATTGAGGCTGCTCGGACTATGCTTGCTGATTCATCTCTTCCAGTTCAGTTCTGGAATGAAGCTGTTGCAAATGCTTGTTACACACTTAACCCGGTTTTGATAGTCAAGAGACATGGGAAGACTTGCTTCGAGCTGCTCCATAACAGAAAGCCTAATCTTAAGTATCTTGAACCTTTTGGTGCTCCGTGCACGATGCTTAAGAAACACGAGCAAGGCAAGTTCAATGAGAAGGTGGAAGAAAGGTATTTTCTTGGGTATAGCACTCCTAATAAAAGGTTCTACAATAGATCAACTCAAAATATGGACGAGTGGTACCACGTGGACGTTCAAAGACACTCTATGCCCCCACCTGGGAAAGGTCCAGACTGGAGGTTTGAGTATTCAGACCTTTTAAACTCATTAAATATGCCTCCCATGTACTCAGATGAAGCCGTTGCTGTTCAAATGATATATGATGCACAAAATGCACCTGATGAACCTATGCAACCTTCATCAGCTTCAATTCCCGTACAGATACATGATGACAGCTCAGACACAGATGATAACCCAGTTCAACCAGCTGCCCCCGAACCAAATGTTGACAACATTTTACCTGCTCTTGAGGACTTGAATCTGAACAACCGTGGTCCACAGGTTGAGGTGCCTGCTCATCCTGTTGGAAGAATTAATTGCATTCATCCTCATGATAACATTATTGGAAGTCCGCGTGATGGGGTTAAGACAAGAAATCAGCTATCTTCAGGTGTTCTTGCTGATATTCTTGACTTTGCTGATGTGAACTATTGTGCCCATTCTTGCTTCATCTCTCAAGTTGAACCATGAACCATCACTGAAGAGTTGAGAGAAGAATCATGTGTTGATGCCATGCAAGAAGAACTCTTACAATTCAAGAAACTAGGTGTTTGGCAACTTGTTGACAAACCGAAAGGTGCAAAGGTTATAGGCACCAGATGGGATGATCACGGGATCGTTGTGCGAAACAAAGCATGTCTGGTGGTGCAGGGATTCAGACAGAGTGAGGGACTTGATTATAATGAAGTGTTTGCACCGGTTGCTCGTCTCGAAGCAATTCGTATTTTCTTGGCATATGCATCCTTCAAGAAATTTGAAGTTTATCAAATGGATGTCAAGAGTGCATTCCATCACGGTGTGATCAACAAAATTGTGTATGTCAATCAACCTCCCGGGTTTGAGGATCCATTGCATCGTGACCAAGTCTACAAGCTAAACAAGTCTTTATATGGATTGCATCAAGCTCCGCGAGCGTGGTACGAGACACCGTCTACTCAGCTTCTGAACAACGGGTTCAGAAGAGGTGTCATTGACTGCACATTGTTCATTTGAGAGAAGGATGGTGATTTACTCTTGGTACAAGTTTATGTGGACGACATCATTTTTGGTTCTACAAATGATAGTCTGTGTAAGGAATTCGAGAAGGTTATGAAAGACAAGTTCGAAATGAGCTCAATGAGGGAGATGAAATTTTTTCTTGGGTTGCAGGTGGATCAATCTGAGGCAGGGATCTTCATTCATCAGACCAAATACATTGGTGACATTCTGAGCCGGTTCAGTATGTCAGATGCAAAACCTACTGGTACCCCACTGGCTGTCAATCACGGGATTACACCAGATGAAAAGGGGGAGTTAATCGATGCCACTCTGTACCGAGGAATGATTGGGTCTCTCATGTATCTCACTGCTTCTCGGCCAGACATCATGTTCACCACATGCTTGTGTGCTCGCTATCAGTCCAAACCAAGATTATCACATCTGATTGCTGTGAAGAGGATTTTGCGTTATCTGAAGGGTACTCTGGATCTTGGCTTATGGTACCCCTAATGATGATAATTTTGAACTTACTGCATACAGTGATTCAGACTATGGTGGATGCAAAAGAGATTTCAAGTCAACATCTGCAGGATGTCAGTTCTTTGGAACCCGTTTAGTTACTTGGCAGTGCAAGAAGCAGACGTCGGTGTCTACTTCAACATGTGAAGCTGAATATATTGCTGCTGCTAGTTGCTGCTCACAAATCATCTGGATACAACAACTCAGGGACTATGGGTTACATTTTTTAACACTCCTATTTATGTTGATAATACTACCACCATTGGTATCACTAAAAAACCAATCCAGCACTCAAAAACCAAACACATCGACATAAAATATCACTTTATACGTGATTGTTTTGAAAAGAAACTCATCGATGTTCTTAAAGTTCACACCGATCACCGGAAAGCCGATCTTTATACAAAAGCTTTTGATAAACCCAGATTTTTATATCTGCTATCGGCTAATGGTGTTTTTCAAAAGGATGAAGTCATTCCTTCATCTGATTCAAACAAATGATCATCGCTTTTATTAGTTAGTTTCTTTTGCTTTTTTTTTCATTGTTAGTATTTCTGTTATTTTTCTTCCATTTAATCAAAAATTCAAACAGATTTTCTATTTTAGGTTTTTAGGAGGAGAAAAAGTAGATTAATTTGGAAAACCAAAAACATTTGAAAATTTGAAAATGAGAAAGTCTTGTTTGAGAAAGTGATGTGTTAACCTATCATGTCTTAAAAGTGAAAGTGAATGCATAAACCGAAAGCACATGAGTTATGTGATTTGATGTACTGATAGGCCAAATTTACAAAATGTATACACTATTGGTGATTACTTAGAGAGTCTGATTTGTGGGATCCTTTTTAGAAAAACAGCTGAGTGATAAATAGTTTTTGACTCAAATCAGGCATACACCTGTTATCATAGGATCTAATGAGGTTTCCAATGATTCATGAATTCAAGCTGTACACGTGCCATATTTCCATATTAAGGAAATAAAATATTTTCTATTTTACAATTTTGAAACTCATCATAAAATAATTTAAACTAAACTGTTTTATTAAATTGTGAAACAATAAACGAAACGCGTAAAATATTAATATTTCGATAAATAATTAAATGCAACAATATTTAAAATGTTTTCTAATAATATTTGTGTTCTAAAAATCCTAGAAATAGTTCTTTTATTTAAATTACAAAATACGCGCGTGACGTGCCGGATACGCGAAGAAATTACGAACCGAGCAACCGAAACGAACCCGAATACCCACGGGGTATATAAACCCTAAATTGAGTCATCTACCTCATTTATTTCATTTCTATCCTCTCTCTAACTCCACATTTCCGGCCACCACATATATCCACCATCTACAACCTTTGAAAGCCCATATCTCCCTCGTTTCTTAACGAAATCGGGTGATTCTTGCGCCCACGCGAAGATCTTGAAGTCCTTTACAAGAAAGTACAGCTCATCTGAAGTTTTATCCGACTGAAATTGAGGTATAATCGAAAGAAGATTTCTGAAATTAGGGTTTTCTGCTTACTTCTGTTCTAACCGAACCACCAGCCGGCTAACCCCTTCATTTTGACTCACACACACACACTCGACGTTGTTATGAGTTACCATGACGTTGTTATGAGTTACCATGACGTTGTTATGAGTTACCATGAAGAGAGTTACAGGTTCGTGATATGGGGGCTGGTCGAGGTTCCCCAGCCGAACCTTCTTGCAGCTAGAAGCAGCCGAACCCTTTCGTGTTAACACAGCCACCATAGCCGAACCATGCAGTAGCCACGAACCCACGCCAGGAGACGAACCTTTGGAACGCCGAAGCTTTCCTCACGAATCCTAGTCCCATTGGCGAACCCTATAGTCCCGAACCTAAGGGATGACCGGCCGAACTCTAAGGCACCTGAACCCTAGGCAGGCGAACCTTTGGGCTACCACCATCCCGAACCTTGGTGCTATCCGACGAACCCATGCATTCTTGAATACCATCACCGAACCCTAAGAGGATACCACGAACCTACTGCCGGAAATGTGGAGGTTCGCTGGATTGGGCTCAACAACTTAATTTGATCGGACCTTGGCCCATGTGTCGGTGTTTTAACCCAGTAGCATACAACGGCCCAAATAACTTAGGGAATTAGCCCACTGTTAATTGGCCAATATGACCATATTCGGCCCAATTCTTTTCTTTGGGCCCACACACGTGTTAATGGCCTATGAAGTCCTAGCTCAAGCCCAGTTAAAACCCCTCGGCCCAATTCCAGGTTTCCGGCCCACAGATGCGGCCCACACTTTGCTGGCCCACGAAATTCCCATTTGGGCTACACAATCGTCCTCGGCCCACATCACCCAAAGATGACCCAACCTAAACGATTCAGTCCATACTCGTGTTCGGCCCTAGAATTAAAACCCACATAAAATTTAATCAGGCCCACAGCGAACGGGTTCAGCTCACTACCGGCCCGAAACATTCGTGGCCTCAAAGGGCCCAGGGACCTTATATAAATTGGTTCAATGTGTTGAGATAGCCCAATGAATAATTAATTTGGGCCACTAACATTGAGGTCACTTATTGCCTAAGCCCAATGTTAACACGAATCGCTTACAATATTATCCGGCCCAATAGGTGTCAAGTGATTAATAAACAAATGAATAGACATTGAAAGTTATGAAAACAAAGAGTAAATACATTGATGAAACAAACATTTTCTTAGTATTTATAAAACGATAACAAGTTTTAGACAAGTTACATGAAGGATTAAAAGTCTTAAATAACAACTTGTGATTGATGAGCAAGTAAGACATCTTTAGCAATGAAGAAGTTGAGCCGGATAACAAACCAGATTTGTAAGTATTAGTCAACTTTAGGACTAACACTTACACGCACAACAAATACTTGAGAACTTATACTTATAAACTACAATATTATGAAATCAATACAGGAGCTTGAAAATCATAACGAAAGCAAACAAAGAGCGCGTATATTCTTAATCCACTTAGTCAAGCACTTCGGACATAAGGTGAGTTCGTTTGTCCCCTTTCAAACTTATTTGTTTTACTTCGGGACTGAGAAGCATGTTAAACATTTTCATAAATTGTTGAAATGTTACTTATTGCTTTAAAACATAAACATAATCCTTATGTTGAAACATATACTTTAAGCTTGAGGCTTAAAAGCAATTGTTGAATCCTTGTGAGATTTAATGCTATTACATGAGACTTGATGCTATTACATGAGACTTGATACAATTACATGAGACTTGATGCTATTACATGAGACGTGATGCTATTATATGAGACTTGAAATAAACATATGATATACATGATGAATCAATGATTGAATACTTGAAACTGTATGCTTGGAAACTATTACTTGCGCATGAAACATTGTACATGTATCTAACCATAGTCTACGTAATTGCTAAACTTCTGGTATTCCAGAGCTTGTACTTATGGGGTGAGATACATGTAAAAACATAAACATAATGATACTCAGCTATTACCTGGTTATAAGGGACATGTAATTGCTAAACTTCTGGTATTCCAGAGCTTTTGTCGGCTTATATGAGGTATGTAAAGGCTAAACATGAAAGTATCGATTCTAGGCTATTACCTGGTTATAAGGGACACGTAATTGCTAAACTTCTGGTATTCCAGAGCTTGTGTCGACTTATATGAGGTATGTAAATGCTAAACATAAACGTAACATTACGGGGCTATTACCTGGTTATAAGGGACATGTAATTGCTAAACTTCTGGTATTCCAGAGCTTTTGTCGGCTTATATGAGGTATGTAAAGGCTAAACATGAACCTATTGAATGCTAAGCTATTATCTATATAAGAGACATGTAATTGCTAAACTTCTGGTATTCCAGAGCTTTTGTCTGCTTATAGGAGATAAGTAATGGCTAAACTATGTGTGTGTGAATCTATGATGCTTGATAAACATGATGAAAGACTAATACTTATGAATACAATAGACATGAAAACTTTGAAACAGATACAAAAGCTTTGGTGAGGATTGAATTGATTGGTAGGTAAAATGCTTAATTATTATTAACAACAGTGTCATATCCGGGTTAGTATGTGGTGGGATGTTGGCTAGGGCTTGTTCCCTTACATATGCCCTATATATAAGCATACCGACTTGGATATTACATGTGGAGTTAATGAGGTTAAGGTTCTACCGAAGGAGGTTTGTGAAACTATTTTTAAACTTAAAAACTTTATGAACTCACCAACCGTTGTGTTGACATGGTCTTTTTACATGCTTTCTCAGGTGAAGAACAGGTTTAAGTTTAAGCTCTTGGATTTGCATACTAGGCTGCCCATATAGAGGACCTAGTAGACTTTTGGGAAGTACAACTTTTGTTGAAGAAAAACATTATTTTGATATCTTGTACATATACAAGATATAAACATTATTCTTTTGGGATAGGTTTATTTAGTTAAATTGCAGAACATTGCTATATGTAATTTAACTTTGTAATCCTATATATCATTTGATTGTGCTTTAGTTATTCTTAAACATTGATGCTATGTAAACAATCTGATCATCATGATTATCACCCGCGATATCACGCCCCGGGAATCTTCCGCCCAGCGGGGACTCCGATCCAACCCCGCCGGCTCGGGGTGTGACACTGAGGTTTTAGAAAGTTGAGTTTTAACCTGTTCTAATTCTGAAGTGACTCAACGATTTTGCATCTAGCATCTCGATAATTTGACTCTTTGTCACTTAAAAGTTCTTTCAATTTTGAAACATCATGACCCTCAGCCTCAAGTTTTCTTTTAAAAATGGCTTCATTTTTTAGAAATTCAGAGTTAAAATATTTTAGTTTTGTGACTTCTTTGATCAAGGTCTCATTGTGAGACCGATATTTAAAGACCTTATCAATGCAAGAGTTAGAACAGAGATTTTCAGTTACCTTCTTTGACTTTTCATCCACCTCTACCATGAATGTGTGGCTCAAGGTCATCTCCAGCTCCTACACTTGATCACTAAGAGTCAGTTTCCTGAGTAACTAGTGCCTTGGATGTTCTTGCTCCTCCCCCAGCTGCAGCCTTCTCATCAGGCTTCTTCTCTGACTCCTTCACCACCTTGGGCTGTTTCCAAAACTGTTCCTCCCATGCACGAAAGACTGCCATGGCCATCTGCCATGAGATATCCATTTCTTCAACATTAGCTGGGTTAATCTACTCTAAGTTGTCTTTGTAGAGCCCTTAAAGCGTTGAAGACTGACAAAGTCAACCTAGAAAGAGTCAACGCACTGATTTGACCATTTTCGTGTACAGCCATTTCGAGTACACGATGTGTTCGTGTACTCGAATTTTTGTATTAGATTTCGAATACACCTAGGCCTAGTATAAATATATTTTGTACAGGTTTGGGTGGGAATCCCGAGGCATTTGCTCTCTAGACGTATTGAGGCACTTGTAGTCGAATTTTCAGTTTATATATACAAAGATTACATTTTTCTACTTGCTTTCTTGATTCTAACTTGGATTCCGCACTTGTTAGAGATCATTGATGATGATTTAGAAGATAAAGTTCAGTTCTTGATCCGGTTTGAGACCTACAAGTGGTATCAGAGCTTGAGTGCTCTTTTCATCGTCAAGGTAACAACTTTCTGAAGCAAGTTTAGCACTTTATCATTCTTCTCTACTCCATCTAGCTACTGTGTAAATTTGGGACTCCAAACCTTAAGAAATATTTTTATAAAATTTTTCTTAAGTATTTTCGAGTTCAAAATTTTCGAGTTCAACTATTTCGAGTAAAGATAGAGTGTTCAAAGGTTTGCCACAGTTCGAGTACAAGAAAATTTCGACTACAAAGGTTACTTCGGGTACAAGTGATTTCGAGTACAACATTATTTTCGAATACAAGAGGAACTTCGAATACAATTTCATTTTTGAGTACATGATATTTCGAGTATAAACTGAGCTTCGAATACAGGTTATTCTTCGAGTACAGGTTTCTCTTCGTATAAAAGAGAATTTCGATTACAGTATTATCTTTAGGAAGTGTTTGGTGATCTGTTCTACAGAAATTTCGTGAACAAAACTTAGAAATTTTTCTAATTCATCATGGCTTCAAAGAATCTGACAAATTTGTCCAATTTACTCAATCTGGACAATGAGATCGGCACCAGAACAAAGTCACCGAGGCTCGTGTCGGGAGATAACTTCCAAGATTGGAAATTCGGATTCCAATCCTTTATCAAATACACTGATCCAAAGCTCTGGAGATCCATTGAAGAGGGCCCCTTTGTGCCTTCCTACCAGAGTGAGATCAATGGTCCTCTTGTTGCTAAGGATCCTGAATTGTACATTGACAATGACATCCTTATGATGGAAAAGGATGAAAAGGCCTATGCATCAATCAGAATGGCACTATCAACTGAAGTGGCTCATGGGTTTAAGGAACACAAGACCGCAAAGGAACTATGGAATGCCTTGATTGAACTTTTTGAAGGAAATGAAGACATGCAAGAGAGTCGCAAGGATATGCTGAGACAGAGGTTCAACATGTTTAACCACATTAAAGGAGAGTCCCTTGAAGCACAGCTGAATAGATTCACCCATTTGATGACCGAGATGACAAGTTCTGGAATTGTGATGACTAAGGGAGAAGTGAACAAGAAGCTTTTGAATTCACTACCTTACACTTGGAACTCAAACTGCACAACAATCAAAAGAACAAAGGATATGTACAAGACCTCTCTGAGTGAGCTGATCTCAATCATCAACTCCTATGACATGGATGATAAACAGAGAGCACTGAACCATGCCAGCTCGATGGGCATTGCACCCGTGTCTTAAAAGTGAAAGTGAATGCATAAACCGAAAGCACATGAATTATGTGATTTGATGTACTGATAGGCCAAATTTACAAAATGTATACACTATTGGTGATTACTTAGAGAGTCTGATTTGTGGGATCCTTTTTAGAAAAACAGCTGAGTGATAAATAGTTTTTGACTCAAATCAGGCATACACCTGTTATCATAGGATCCAATGAGGTTTCCAATGATTCATGAATTCAAGCTGTACACGTGCCATATTGCTTTGTAAAGACCTAGCTGAAGCCGTCCATTCAGATGAGAATGATTGAATCACAAGAAAATAAAAGTAAATCCGATTCTGTACACGTGCCATATTCCTGGGTTGCAGCCTAGCTGAAGCCGTCCATTCAGATAGGATAAGCTAAGAAAAATACAAAAATAAAATAAGTTCGATTCCATACACGTGCCATACTGCTTTGTAAAGACCTAGCTGAAGCCGTCCATTTGGATAGAACAAGTTGATCATGTCAACACAGTTCTGTATACGTGCCATATTGCTTTGTAAAGACCTAGCTGAAGCCTTCCGTGAGAATGTGTTGAACATGAGAGACAAATCAAAAATAAAAATACAAAAAGAGAATAAATTGGAACCTCATAGAATTTATGATGTTAGGTATTAAGTTATGCAGAGATGAGTTACAAACTGGTTTTGATCTTTATTGGTTAAATACAATGGGTAACTCAGTCAGAAAAATATGAGTGATCATTAATTTGTTTAGAAATGATGTATTGTTCGGTTTAAAGTGGGCAAGTATATCAGTAATCAAATCATAAGACAAATGTGTCTGAAGTACAACATTCATTAATGCTGATTAGACATGATCTGGTGTATGTGTCATCTTCTTGAAAGACTGCTCACAAAAATATGTGTTTCTTAACTGTTTTTAGTTTGACTTGTTAGTTGTACAGTTGTATTTCGTTTCAGAAAAATACAAAAAGATTTTACATTCAAATTTGTTTTGGATGATCATTTGTGTGTTCAGATGTTCAATCGTATCTGAATCCATCACCAAATCAGTCTATCTTCATAATGGCACTCGTTTAAATGTTAAACATGTCAAATTTGAAATTAATTTGTGTTTGTGAGTGCTAAGTTTCATTCATGCGAATGAAACAGGTGAATGACTCAGGCAAAAGGCTCTTTCGACCGAATGACTTCACTTATGAGAATGAGTCATTCGGCCGAATCAAGTTGATGCGAAGAAACTCATTCGGTTGACCTCTCAGCCGAATGAATCATACTATAAGTTGAGTTCTTTCGGCCAAAAAAGCTCATTCCCCCAAAATTTCATTCGCTCAGATTACTGTGTGCCCCTTTCGCCCGAACCACTCTCTCTCAACTGTTCTTCAAGTTTTCATTGATTAACCCGATTTTTTTTTCTAAGATTCCTTCTTGTGATTGTTACAGGTATCATTGGGACCAATATTAGCCAATTTTGACCGCTGATTCACTGTTAACAGATCATTGTTTAGGGTTTTAGGGCTCGTAATCGTCGCTTTCGAATAAATGGCCAAATAGGAGAATAAATCACCTAAGACTTGTTTTAAAAATCTTAATCGGTCGTATCTGAACACGTTGGTGTGATTTTTGTGGTCTAATTTGTGATTTTGGCAACTTGTAATTTTCAAATTCTTTGGCCGATCGAATGAAGTCCTTTCGGACTTCAAGAGCTGACCGAATGAGATGCAGTGACAGAATGAAGCCATCCGACCGAATGAGGCTCTTTCGGCCACTAGCCTCATTCGCTGATCATTCGGTTTGTAACATCCCAAATTTTCTAATACAAGTTACTTGAACTTACCAATGCGTGACGAACAATTTACTTGTAGGAAAATAGACGAAAATAACCAAGGCTAGGATTACAGATCGTGTACTCGAAATGGTAAGATTTCGAGTACACCAATTTCGAGTACACCACATTTTCGTGTACAGGGGTTTTCAAATACAGGGAGCCTCTCTATAAATACCCGTGCCTTGGGAAATGTGACAACCTTTGGTTGGAAACACAGCTTCTCTTGAGTACACGAAGTTGAAGTTCAAGAACATCAAGAATCGAGCTTTGATCGACTAAACAAAGGAAGAAACGAAAGGGATTCTACCAGGAGAATCAGCTACCTTTAAGTAAGTGTTCTAGACTGAAAAGTTAGGATTTTTATACAAAAGTTAGGATGGTTAAACAAAGGGTGAACTTATGCATAAAGCTCACACCTTTATGCATGAAGTTCATAACTTTGAGGTTCCAATATGTTGGTAACAACCAAAGGAACCTAGAACTAGCTCCCCAAAGTCTTAGATGAATTTCTGAGATGTTTAATGATGAAATAATGAGTACACGAAATCATGAGCAGAGGGTATTCGAAATCATACATCTTAGTACAAGGTGATTTCGAGTACACCATTAGGTTCGAGTACACATGGATGTTCGTGTACACCCGGGGGTTCGTGTACCTTGGGTATTTCGTGTACTAGTGTTTCGAATACTCATGGATTTCGTGTACATGAGGACTTAATGGATTTCAAGGGTTTCGAACACTTAGCTAAGTGTCGAGGACTTGGGTTCAACAGGGGGAACTAGTAGGCTATGGGGACTTAGACTATTTTCTAGGTCCAAAGAACGTAACGTAATATAATGAGATGGTGTAACGGATGTAGGTTCCCGGGTCTTAACTAAGGAGTTCGGTTAAGAAGACAAGGATCCATTATCAGGTGAGTTCTAGACGCCCTCTTTTATGTTTGATGTTTTGGGCTGACATACATGCTTATTGTTATGTCTATGATGTTATGTGCTTATGATGATGATGAATGAATGATGATATGCCCGGACTATGTATGCATGTTTATGTGTTAGCATGGTGTATGCATGAAAGTATGCTAAGTATGATGAATGCCTGATAAATGAGTTATGATGATGAATAACATGACATGATAATGATGCTAGCATATGATATGATGATGACTTTATGATCACATGCTTCATGACGATAACTATGAGAATAGTTATAGGGATATGGCAAGGTCCTAGGTGGCTAGGATGATAGTATGATACCATGATGTTATGATATGATAATGATGCTAGTATGTTATGATGGTATGATGAAATGATGCTAGTATGTTATGATGGTATGATGAAATGAGGCTAGTATGACATGCCTAAGATGCCATGATTAACCCGATGAATGATGTTATAATGCTAGCATGAAATGTATGAGGATTGTGACGGTATGATGCTAGCGTATCATGTATGATGAATGAATGATGTCCCTATACGTGCTATAGGATATGTGTGAATGATGATGCTCCGGTACTTGTACTGGGTGAATATGAATGATGACCTGACCGTATCAGGATATGAACAGCCGATCGGGCTATAAACATGGAGCCGATCGGGCTATAAACAGGGGAGTCGATCGGACTATAAACAGGGAGCCGACCGGGCTATAAACATGAGAGTCGACCGGACTATAAACATGGAGTCGACCGGACTATAAACAAGAGAGTCGACCGGACGATAAACATGGAGCCGACCGGGCTATAAACACGGAGCCGATCGGGCTATAAACATGGTAAGAGCCGATCGGGCTATAAACATGGTAAGAGTCGATCGGACTATAAACATGGAGCCTTGTGCCGGCATAAGCCCACTGTTCGTATGGTGACAGTGGAACGTAAGACGCTGATGGAAATGATGATATGTGCTAAGGTTATGAACTATGTGTATGAAATGATGTTTATGATATGTATGTTTAATGTTGTTTTACGAAAACTAGAACTCACCAGCGTAAGCTGACTTGATTTAGCATGTATGTCAGGTTAAAGCTATGATAAGAGGAGGCATGGAGCTCGGGCATCAATTCAGACGATCCGTTGGTTTTGGCAATTCGATATGATTTTGATACAGACACTTTATTAAATTCTGTTTATCAAACTATGTTTACATTTCCGCTGCATGATTATGAAAGTTTTTAGTTTAAGAGCTATGTGTTATGATGAAAACCAACCTCTGCGAGGTGCCCGGTTTCGGGGCCTCACAAGTTGGTATCAGAGCCATAGTTTGAGAGATCTTGGCATCCCAAATGCCAAGAGTTAAACTGAGAATGGGATTAAGTGATGCGGATTGCCAACCACGGATGAACGGATGTCACGAGCTGAATGTTTATGTATGAGTTAAGGGTTAGATGTAAGGTTATGTATGTAGTTAGTGTCATGCACATTGAAGAGATGGGATGGGAAACGTTTAGAGCCTATGAGTTATGTAAATGGTTAATAGCACTTGATCAACGTCATTAACGATTTACAAAGCTTATTCCGTGCTAAACTGATCCTGTACTAACTCATCAATTGTTGCATCCTGTAGATAGTTAGATGGCTGGACAAAAGGGTAGACCACGTAAGCAACCACAGAAACCTGAAGAACCACGTGTCGAGAGTGAAGAACCCGTCAATGAAGACGACCACGAGCACAACGAGCAACCAGAGAATGAAGAAGAGTTCACTCTTGAGCCTGTTGTAGTGAAGGCTATTTTTGATGAGGTCTACAAGATCATGGATGAGAAGCTACCAGCCTTGATTGCTAAGGCACTGAAGGATACTCTGAAGGACAAGTCCGAGGGAACCAAGGAAAGCTCTAAGGGAGATGAGGATGTTGTGATCGTCGAGACAAAGAGCAGTGATTCTATGTCTGGGAAACTGAAGGGTTGTGATTACAAGTCCTTCAAGGGATGTAACCCACCGATCTTCGATGGGAAGAAGGATGCTGTGGCCACCTGCCACTAGATTTCTGCGATGGAGGCTGTTATTTCCATCAGTGAGTGCCGAATTGATCAAGCTGTCAAGTTTGCAGCTCACTCCTTTGTCGAGGAGGCACTTCACTGGTGGAACACCGTTAAGCAGTCCAAGGCTGCAACCGATATGGATAAGATGACTTGGGATGATCTAAAGGAACTGGTCACTAAGCAGTTATGTCCCAAGAATGAGCTGGATAAGGTTGAAAGGGAGTTTCTGGTGCTGAAAGCGGGAAGTCTGAATCACAGGCAGTACACTTCACGGTTCAATGAGATGGCAAGACTCGTTCCTCATCTGGTTTCTACCGAGGAACGCAGGGTGAAGTTGTACATGGAGGGCTTGCCTCCAAAAGTAAGAATTCATGTCAAGGCCAATGCTCCTAAGACCTTTGACTCCACTGTTGAACTCAGTGGTATTGTATGGGATGATGTGATGGCCGATGAGCTAGTGAAAGAGGAAACCAAGGTGAAGGAGTCTTCCGGGACTAAGAGGGGTCGAACAGACCAACGAAAGACTTTTGGCAAGAAGATCAAGCGAGAGGAAACAGGTCTATGCCGTAAGTGTGGCAAGAGCCACTCTGGGCTGTGCCGTGTGGGCACAAACTTATGCTTTCGATCTGGAAAGGTGGGGCATTTTTCAGCCAATTGCCCCGGTGCTATGAGATGCTACAACTGCAACGGGATGGGACATCTGTCCAAAGATTGTAGACAACCACGGGCCGATGCTTCGGGCTCGGGTAAGAAAGAAGAGAAAGGAAAGGAGAAGCAGAAGGCTAAAGCACGAGCCTTTACGATGACGAAGGATGATGCGATTGAGGACCCTGATGTGGTCACAGGTACCTTTTCTATCAACAATATTCCTGCTTCTGTATTGTTTGATTCTGGTGCCAGTATGAGTTTTGTATCTTCTACTTTCTGTGATGGGTTATCTGGGAAGGTTAAGAAGATAGATCGGGTATTTGATGTATAGACGGCTAATGGTATGATGACCAGGGTGACTGAGGCTATTGATGATTGCTATGTTGAGATAGGAGGTCATAGGTTCCCAGTACGATTGTTTCTTATTACCTTAGGAGGATTCGATGTGGTTTTGGGTATGGACTGGTTAGCCGAATATGAGGCTAACATTGTATGTCGACGAAAGATGATATGCCTACGTGCGATGGATGGGAGCTCCGTGACGGTTTATGGTGATAGAGCGATGTATGCGCCTAAGATAATTTCAATGATCAAGGCTGATGTTATGATGAGGCGAGGGGGTGTAGCCTACTTGGCCTACGTGATTGAGGAACGTATGGATATGAGGACGATTGATGATGTTCCCGTGGTGTGTAACTTCCCCGATGTATTCCCTGAGGAATTGCCTGGATTACCACCCGAACGGGGAATTGAGTTCCAGATCGACTTAGTGCCAGGGGCACGAACCGTTGCCAAAGCACCTTACCGTTTAGCTACAACTGAGATGAAGGAAATGATGACCCAACTACAAGAACTCCTTGATAAAGGTTTCATACGACCGAGTGTCTCTCCGTGGGGAGCACCGGTGCTGTTCGTTAAGAAGAAAGATGGAAGCATGCGTATGTGTATCGATTACAGGGAACTGAATAAGTTGACCGTAAAGAACAGGTATCCTCTACCTAGAATTGATGACTTGTTCGATCAACTGCAAGGTGCAAGCTGGTTCTCAAAGATAGATCTCCGATCCGGTTACCATCAGTTGAAGGTTCGAGAGCAGGATATTCAAAAGACTGCTTTCCGTACGCGTTATGGACATTACGAGTTTCTCGTTATGTCGTTTGGATTGACAAATGCTCCCGCAGCATTTATGGATTTGATGAACATGGTATGTCGACCGATGCTGGACCGATCGGTGATAGTGTTTATTGACGATATTTTGATTTATTCAAAGAACGAAGGAGACCATGCTTGCCACGTACGTGAGGTATTGGAAATCCTGAGGAAAGAGAAACTTTATGCTAAGTTCTCCAAATGCGCTTTCTGGTTACGAGAAGTACAGTTTCTGGGGCACGTGGTGAACCCAGACGGCATTATGGTAGATCCAGCTAAAGTTGAAACGGTTATGAAATGGAGTCCTCCAAAGTCACCCACGGAAGTACGCAGCTTTCTTGGTTTGGCCGGTTACTATCGGAGATTCATTCAAGACTTCTCCAAGATAGCGACGCCACTGACGAAACTCACGAAGAAAGACGTAAAGTACGAATGGGGTCCAAACCAAGAACAAGCGTTTTCAGTGCTAAAGGAGAAACTTACCCAAGCTCCTGTTCTAGCACTGCCGGATGGAAATGATGATCTTGTTGTGTACGCCGACGCGTCACGACAAGGGTTGGGATGCGTACTCATGCAAAGGGGAAGGGTAATAGCTTATGCTTCGTGCCAGCTAAAGATTCATGAAGCTAACTACCCGACCCACGATCTTGAACTCGCTGCAGTGGTGTTTGCATTGAAAATATGGAGGCACTACTTGTATGGAGTAAGGAGTACCATCTATACCGACCACAAGAGCTTGAAGTACTTCTTCGAGCAAAAGGATTTGAACATGAGGCAGAGACGATGGCTTGAGCTACTAAAGGATTATGATTGTGATATTCTATATCACCCGGGAAAGGCCAATGTAGTGGCAGATGCCTTGAGTCGCAAGACTGATCATCCTGCCATACGAGTAAAATCGTATAGTTTGGTGATAACGCCAGACTTTCTGAATGAGCTCAAGCAGGCACAACAGGAAGGATTGAAAGAAGAGCATGTGGGTTTTGAACGTGTCTTCGGGCAAGTCAAGAACTTGGAAGACAATGATCACGGTGTGAAAGTACGATTCGGTCGTATGTGGGTACCCAGAAATGGGGACATTCGGTCGAGGATTTTAGATGAAGCCCACAAATCACGTTATTCTGTGCATCCCGGTGCGACAAAGATGTATCAAGATCTTCGGAAAGATTATTGGTGGCCGGGCATGAAGTTTAATGTGATGCAGTATGTGAACAGGTGCCTTACTTGTGCGCAAGTGAAGGCTGAACATCAGAAGCCCTACGGATATGTTCAACCACTAGAGGTACCGGAATGGAAATGGGAACACATCACCATGGATTTCATCACCAAGCTACCGAGGACAGCTAAGCGGCATGATACCATATGGGTGATTGTGGACCGACTGACGAAGAGTGCACATTTTCTCCCTATCAGGGAAACGTATACGTCCGAAAGTTTGTCTGAATTGTTCGTGAAAGAGATTGTGACTAGACATGGAGTTCCTGTCTCCATTGTGTCAGATCGGGATACGAGGTTTACTTCCAGATTCTGGAAGCAGTTTCATGATGCCATGGGAACGAGGTTAAATATCAGTACCGCCTATCACCCTCAGACTGATGGACAGTCAGAAAGGACTATCCAGACGTTGGAGGATATGCTTAAGGCGTGCATTATCTATTTTGGAGGGAGCTGGGATGACCACTTGCCATTGGTGGAGTTTTCATACAATAACAGTTACCACTCCAGCATCGGAATGCCCCCATATGAGGCGTTGTACGGAAGACGATGTAGAACCCCGGTGTGCTGGGGTGAAGTTGGACAGAAAGAAATGGGAAACAAGGCTGCAGTGATTGACATGGCAGAAAAGTTACGGGTGATAAAAGCACGTATGAAAGCTGCGCAAGATTGCCAAAAGTCTTACGCGGACAAGCGTCGAAGACCGATTGAGTTTGATGTTGGCGATCGAGTGCTGCTGAAAGTATCACCATGGAAGGGTATCATTCGATTCAGAAAGCGAGGCAAGTTGAGTCCGAGGTACATCAGACCGTTTCCGATAAAAGCAAGGGTAGGGAAATTCGCGTATCGACTGGACCTACCAGAGGAGCTGAACGGGATTCATCCTACCTTCCACGTGTCACATCTTAGGAAGTGCTTGGCAGACGAACAGGCGCATGTTCCTTTGGATGACATTGAGGTAGATAATCGACTGAACTACATTGAAGAACCAGTTTCCATTGTGGATACGAAGGAAAAGCAGCTACGGAATAAAACGGTTCGTCAAGTAAGAGTTCAGTGGAAGCATCGGAAGGGTTCAGACACGACGTGGGAATTGGAAGACGAGATGAGGAACTTATATCCTCATCTGTTCGATACGTAACGAGGCAGGTTTCGGGACGAAACCTATTGTAAGGAGGGGAGACTTGTAACATCCCAAATTTTCTAATACAAGTTACTTGAACTTACCAATGCGTGACGAACAATTTACTTGTAGGAAAATAGACGAAAATAACCAAGGCTAGGATTACAGATCGTGTACTCGAAATGGTAAGATTTCGAGTACACCAATTTCGAGTACACCACATTTTCGTGTACAGGGGTTTTCGAATACAGGGAGCCTCTCTATAAATACCCGTGCCTTGGGAAATGTGACAACCTTTGGTTGGAAACACAGTTTCTCTCGAGTACACGAAGTTGAAGTTCAAGAACATCAAGAATCGAGCTTTGATCGACTAAACAAAGGAAGAAACGAAAGGGATTCTACCAGGAGAATCAGCTACCTTTAAGTAAGTGTTCTAGACTGAAAAGTTAGGATTTTTATACAAAAGTTAGGATGGTTAAACAAAGGGTGAACTTATGCATAAAGCTCACACCTTTATGCATGAAGTTCATAACTTTGAGGTTCCAATACGTTGGTAACAACCAAAGGAACCTAGAACTAGCTCCCCAAAGTCTTAGATGAATTTCTGAGATGTTTAATGATGAAATAATGAGTACACGAAATCATGAGCAGAGGGTATTCGAAATCATACATCTTAGTACAAGGTGATTTCGAGTACACCATTAGGTTCGAGTACACATGGATGTTCGTGTACACCCGGGGGTTCGTGTACCTTGGGTATTTCGTGTACTAGTGTTTCGAATACTCATGGATTTCGTGTACATGAGGACTTAATGGATTTCAAGGGTTTCGAACACTTAGCTAAGTGTCGAGGACTTGGGTTCAGCAGGGGGAACTAGTAGGCTATGGGGACTTAGACTATTTTCTAGGTCCAAAGAACGTAACGTAATATAATGAGATGGTGTAACGGATGTAGGTTCCCGGGTCTTAACTAAGGAGTTCGGTTAAGAAGACAAGGATCCATTATCAGATGAGTTCTAGACGCCCTCTTTTATGTTTGATGTTTTGGGCTGACATACATGCTTATTGTTATGTCTATGATGTTATGTGCTTATGATGATGAATGAATGAATGATGATATGCCCGGACTATGTATGCATGTTTATGTGTTAGCATGGTGTATGCATGAAAGTATGCTAAGTATGATGAATGCCTGATAAATGAGTTATGATGATGAATAACATGACATGATAATGATGCTAGCATATGATATGATGATGACTTTATGATCACATGCTTCATGACGATAACTATGAGAATAGTTATAGGGATATGGCAAGGTCCTAGGTGGCTAGGATGATAGTATGATACCATGATGTTATGATATGATAATGATGCTAGTATGTTATGATGGTATGATGTCATGATGCTAGTATGTTCTGATGGTATGATGAAATGAGGCTAGTATGACATGCCTAAGATGCCATGATTAACCCGATGAATGATGTTATAATGCTAGCATGAAATGTATGAGGATTGTGACGGTATGATGCTAGCGTAACATGTATGATGAATGAATGATGTCCCTATACGTGCTATAGGATATGTGTGAATGATGATGCTCCGGTACTTGTACTGGGTGAATATGAATGATGACCTGACCGTATCAGGATATGAACAGCCGATCGGGCTATAAACATGGAGCCGATCGGGCTATAAACAGGGGAGTCGATCGGACTATAAACAGGGAGCCGACCGGGGTATAAACATGAGAGTCGACCGGACTATAAACATGGAGTCGACCGGACTATAAACAAGAGAGTCGACCGGACGATAAACATGGAGCCGACCGGGCTATAAACACAGAGCCGATCGGGCTATAAACATGGTAAGAGCCGATCGGGCTATAAACATGGTAAGAGTCGATCGGACTATAAACATGGAGCCTTGTGCCGGCATAAGCCCACTGTTCGTATGGTGACAGTGGAACGTAAGACGATGATGGAAATGATGATATGTGCTAAGGTTATGAACTATGTGTATGAAATGATGTTTATGATATGTATGTTTAATGTTGTTTTACGAAAACTAGAACTCACCAGCGTAAGCTGACTTGATTTAGCATGTATGTCAGGTTAAAGCTATGATAAGAGGAGGCATGGAGCTCGGGCATCAATTCAGACGATCCGTTGGTTTTGGCAATTCGATATGATTTTGATACAGACACTTTATTAAATTCTGTTTATCAAACTATGTTTACATTTCCGCTGCATGATTATGAAAGTTTTTAGTTTAAGAGCTATGTGTTATGATGAAAACCAACCTCTGCGAGGTGCCCGGTTTCGGGGCCTCACAAGTTGGTATCAGAGCCATAGCTTGAGAGATCTTGGCATCCCAAATGCCAAGACTTAAACTGAGAATGGGATTAAGTGATGCGGATTGCCAACCACGGATGAACGGATGTCACGAGCTGAATGTTTATGTATGAGTTAAGGGTTAGATGTAAGGTTATGTATGTAGTTAGTGTCATGCACATTGAAGAGATGGGATGGGAAACGTTTAGAGCCTATGAGTTATGTAAATGGTTAATAGCACTTGATCAACGTCATTAACGATTTACAAAGCTTATTCCGTGCTAAACTGATCCTGTACTAACTCATCAATTGTTGCATCCTGTAGATAGTTAGATGGCTGGACAAAAGGGTAGACCACGTAAGCAACCACAGAAACCTGAAGAACCACGTGTCGAGAGTGAAGAACCCGTCAATGAAGACGACCACGAGCACAACGAGCAACCAGAGAATGAAGAAGAGTTCACTCTTGAGCCTGTTGTAGTGAAGGCTATTTTTGATGAGGTCTACAAGATCATGGATGAGAAGCTACCAGCCTTGATTGCTAAGGCACTGAAGGATACTCTGAAGGACAAGTCCGAGGGAACCAAGGAAAGCTCTAAGGGAGATGAGGATGTTGTGATCGTCGAGACAAAGAGCAGTGATTCTATGTCTGGGAAACTGAAGGGTTGTGATTACAAGTCCTTCAAGGGATGTAACCCACCGATCTTCGATGGGAAGAAGGATGCTGTGGCCACCTGCCACTAGATTTCTGCGATGGAGGCTGTTATTTCCATCAGTGAGTGCCGAATTGATCAAGCTGTCAAGTTTGCAGCTCACTCCTTTGTCGAGGAGGCACTTCACTGGTGGAACACCATTAAGCAGTCCAAGGCTGCAACCGATATGGATAAGATGACTTGGGATGATCTAAAGGAACTGGTCACTAAGCAGTTATGTCCCAAGAATGAGCTGGATAAGGTTGAAAGGGAGTTTCTGGTGCTGAAAGCGGGAAGTCTGAATCACAGGCAGTACACTTCACGGTTCAATGAGATGGCAAGACTCGTTCCTCATCTGGTTTCTACCGAGGAACGCAGGGTGAAGTTGTACATGGAGGGCTTGCCTCCAAAAGTAAGAATTCATGTCAAGGCCAATGCTCCTAAGACCTTTGACTCCACTGTTGAACTCAGTGGTATTGTATGGGATGATGTGATGGCCGATGAGCTAGTTAAAGAGGAAACCAGGGTGAAGGAGTCTTCCGGGACTAAGAGGGGTCGAACAGACCAACAAAAGACTTTTGGCAAGAAGATCAAGCGAGAGGAAACAGGTCTATGCCGTAAGTGTGGCAAGAGCCACTCTGGGCTGTGCCGTGTGGGCACAAACTTATGCTTTCGATGTGGAAAGGTGGGGCATTTTTCAGCCAATTGCCCCGGTGCTATGAGATGCTACAACTGCAACGGGATGGGACATCTGTCCAAAGATTGTAGACAACCACGGGCCGATGCTTCGGGCTCGGGTAAGAAAGAAGAGAAAGGAAAGGAGAAGCAGAAGGCTAAAGCACGAGCCTTTACGATGACGAAGGATGATGCGATTGAGGACCCTGATGTGGTCACAGGTACCTTTTCTATCAACAATATTCCTGCTTCTGTATTGTTTGATTCTGGTGCCAGTATGAGTTTTGTATCTTCTACTTTCTGTGATGGGTTATCTGGGAAGGTTAAGAAGATAGATCGGGTATTTGATGTAGAGACGGCTAATGGTATGATGACCAGGGTGACTGAGGCTATTGATGATTGCTATGTTGAGATAGGAGGTCATAGGTTCCCAGTACGATTGTTTCTTATTACCTTAGGAGGATTCGATGTGGTTTTGGGTATGGACTGGTTAGCCAAATATGAGGCTAACATTGTATGTCGACGAAAGATGATATGCCTACGTGCGATGGATGGGAGCTCCGTGACGGTTTATGGTGATAGAGCGATGTATGCGCCTAAGATCATTTCAATGATCAAGGCTGATGTTATGATGAGGCGAGGGGGTGTAGCCTACTTGGCCTACGTGATTGAGGAACGTATGGATATGAGGACGATTGATGATGTTCCCGTGGTGTGTAACTTCCCTGATGTATTCCCTGAGGAATTGCCTGGATTACCACCCGAACGGGGAATTGAGTTCCAGATCGACTTAGTGCCAGGGGCACAACCCGTTGCCAAAGCACCTTACCGTTTAGCTCCAACTGAGATGAAGGAAATGATGACCCAACTACAAGAACTCCTTGATAAAGGTTTCATACGACCGAGTGTCTCTCCGTGGGGAGCACCGGTGCTGTTCGTTAAGAAGAAAGATGGAAGCATGCGTATGTGTATCGATTACAGGGAACTGAATAAGTTGACCGTAAAGAACATGTATCCTCTACCTAGAATTGATGACTTGTTCGATCAACTGCAAGGTGCAAGCTGGTTCTCAAAGATAGATCTCCGATCCGGTTACCATCAGTTGAAGGTTCGAGAGCAGGATATTCCAAAGACTGCTTTCCGTACGCGTTATGGACATTACGAGTTTCTCGTTATGTCGTTTGGATTGACGAATGCTCCCGCAGCATTTATGGATTAGATGAACAGGGTATGTCGACCGATGCTGGACCGATCGGTGATAGTGTTTATTGACGATATTTTGATTTATTCAAAGAACGAAGCAGACCATGCTTGCCACGTACGTGAGGTATTGGAAATCCTGAGGAAAGAGAAACTTTATGCTAAGTTCTCCAAATGCGCTTTCTGGTTACGAGAAGTACAGTTTCTGGGGCACGTGGTGAACCCAGACGGCATTATGGTAGATCCAACTAAAGTTGAAACGGTTATGAAATGGAGTCCTCCAAAGTCACCCACGGAAGTACGCAGCTTTCTTGGTTTGGCCGGTTACTATCGGAGATTCATTCAAGACTTCTCCAAGATAGCGACGCCACTGACGAAACTCACGAAGAAAGACGTAAAGTACGAATGGGGTCCAAACCAAGAACAAGCGTTTTCAGTGCTAAAGGAGAAACTTACCCAAGCTCCTGTTCTAGCACTGCCGGATGGAAATGATGATCTTGTTGTGTATGCCGACGCGTCACGACAAGGGTTGGGATGCGTACTCATGCAAAGGGGAAGGGTAATAGCTTATGCTTCGCGCCAGCTAAAGATTCATGAAGCTAACTACCCGACCCACGATCTTGAACTCGCTGCAGTGGTGTTTGCATTGAAAATATGGAGGCACTACTTGTATGGAGTAAGGAGTACCATCTATACCGACCACAAGAGCTTGAAGTACTTCTTCGAGCAAAAGGATTTGAACATGAGGCAGAGACGATGGCTTGAGCTACTAAAGGATTATGATTGTGATATTCTATATCACCCGGGAAAGGCCAATGTAGTGGCAGATGCCTTGAGTCGCAAGACTGATCATCCTGCCATACGAGTAAAATCGTTTAGTTTGGTGATAACGCCAGACTTTCTGAATGAGCTCAAGCAGGCACAACAGGAAGGATTGAAAGAAGAGCATGTGGGTTTTGAACGTGTCTTCGGGCAAGTCAAGAACTTGGAAGACAATGATCACGGTGTGAAAGTACGATTCGGTCATATGTGGGTACCCAGAAATGGGGACATTCGGTCGAGGATTTTAGATGAAGCCCACAAATCACGTTATTCTGTGCATCCCGGTGCGACAAAGATGTATCAAGATCTTCGGAAAGATTATTGGTGGCCGGGCATGAAGTTTAATGTGATGCAGTATGTGAACAGGTGCCTTACTTGTGCGCAAGTGAAGGCTGAACATCAGAAGCCCTACGGATATGTTCAACCACTAGAGGTACCGGAATGGAAATGGGAACACATCACCATGGATTTCATCACCAAGCTACCGAGGACAGCTAAGCGGCATGATACCATATGGGTGATTGTGGACCGACTGACGAAGAGTGCACATTTTCTCCCTATCAGGGAAACGTATACGTCCGAAAGGTTGTCTGAATTGTTCGTGAAAGAGATTGTGACTAGACATGGAGTTCCTGTCTCCATTGTGTCAGATCGGGACACGAGGTTTACTTCCAGATTCTGGAAGCAGTTTCATGATGCCATGGGAACGAGGTTAAATATCAGTACCGCCTATCACCCTCAGACTGATGGACAGTCAGAAAGGACTATCCAGACGTTGGAGGATATGCTTAGGGCGTGCATTATCGATTTTGGAGGGAGCTGGGATGACCACTTGCCATTGGTGGAGTTTTCATACAATAACAGTTACCACTCCAGCATCGGAATGCCCCCATATGAGGCGTTGTACGGAAGACGATGTAGAACCCCGGTGTGCTGGGGTGAAGTTGGACAGAAAGAAATGGGAAACAAGGCTGCAGTGATTGATATGGCAGAAAAGTTACGGGTGATAAAAGCACGTATGAAAGCTGCGCAAGATCGCCAAAAGTCTTACGCGGACAAGCGTCGAAGACCGATTGAGTTTGATGTTGGCGATCGAGTGCTGCTGAAAGTATCACCATGGAAGGGTATCATTCGATTCAGAAAGCGAGGCAAGTTGAGTCCGAGGTACATCGGACCGTTTCCGATAAAAGCAAGGGTAGGGAAAGTCGCGTATCGACTGGACCTACCAGAGGAGCTGAACGGGATTCATCCTACCTTCCACGTGTCACATCTTAGGAAGTGCTTGGCAGACGAACAGGCGCATGTTCCTTTGGATGACATTGAGGTAGATAATCGACTGAACTACATTGAAGAACCAGTTGCCATTGTGGATACGAAGGAAAAGCAGCTACGGAATAAAACGGTTCGTCAAGTAAGAGTTCAGTGGAAGCATCGGAAGGGTTCAGACACGACGTGGGAATTGGAAGACGAGATGAGGAACTTATATCCTCATCTGTTCGATACGTAACGAGGCAGGTTTCGGGACGAAACCTATTGTAAGGAGGGGAGACTTGTAACATCCCAAATTTTCTAATACAAGTTACTTGAACTTACACATGGATGTTCGTGTACACCCGGGGGTTCGTGTACCTTGGGTATTTCGTGTACTAGTGTTTCGAATACTCATTGATTTTGTGTACATGAGGACTTAATGGATTTCAAATTTGAACACTTAGCTAAGTGTCGAGGACTTGGGTTCAGTAGGGGGAACTAGTAGGCTATGGGGACTTAGACTATTTTCTAGGTCCAAAGAACGTAACGTAATATAATGAGATGGTGTAACGGATGTAGGTTCCCGGGTCTTAACTAAGGAGTTCAGTTAAGAAGACAAGGATCCATTATCAGGTGAGTTCTAGACGCCCTCTTTTATGTTTGATGTTTTGGGCTGACATACATGCTTATTGTTATGTCTATGATGTTATGTGCTTATGATGATGATGAATGAATGATGATATGCCCGGACTATGTATGCATGTTTATGTGTTAGCATGGTGTATGCATGAAAGTATGCTAAGTATGATGAATGCCTGATAAATGAGTTATGATGATGAATAACATGACATGATAATGATGCTAGCATATGATATGATGATGACTTTATGATCACATGCTTCATGACGATAACTATGAGAATAGTTATAGGGATATGGCAAGGTCCTAGGTGACTAGGATGATAGTATGATACCATGATGTTATGATATGATAATGATGCTAGTATGTTATGATGGTATGATGAAATGATGCTAGTATGTTATGATGGTATGATGAAATGAGGCTAGTATGACATGCCTAAGATGCCATGATTAACCCGATGAATGATGTTATAATGCTAGCATGAAATGTATGAGGATTGTGACGGTATGATGCTAGCGTATCATGTATGATGAATGAATGATGTCCCTATACGTGCTATAGGATATGTGTGAATGATGATGCTCCGGTACTTGTACTGGGTGAATATGAATGATGACCTGACCGTATCAGGATATGAACAGCCGATCGGGCTATAAACATGGAGCCGATCGGGCTATAAACAGGGGAGTCGATCGGACTATAAACAGAGAGCCGACCGGGCTATAAACATGAGAGTCGACCAGACTATAAACATGGAGTCGACCGGACTATAAACAAGAGAGTCGACCGGACGATAAACATGGAGCCGACCGGGCTATAAACACGGAGCCGATCGGGCTATAAACATGGTAAGAGCCGATCGGGCTATAAACATGGTAAGAGCCGATCGGGCTATAAACATGGAGCCTTGTGCCGGCATAAGCCCACTGTTCGTATGGTGACAGTGGAACGTAAGACGATGATGGAAATGATGATATGTGCTAAGGTTATGAACTATGTGTATGAAATGATGTTTATGATATGTATGTTTAATGTTGTTTTACGAAAACTAGAACTCACCAGCGTAAGCTGACTTGATTTAGCATGTATGTCAGGTTAAAGCTATGATAAGAGGAGGCATGGAGCTCGGGCATCAATTCAGACGATCCGTTGGTTTTGGCAATTCGATATGATTTTGATACAGACACTTTATTAAATTCTGTTTATCAAACTATGTTTACATTTCCGCTGCATGATTATGAAAGTTTTTAGTTTAAGAGCTATGTGTTATGATGAAAACCAACCTCTGCGAGGTGCCCGGTTTCGGGGCCTCACACGGTTGACTTAACTCTTTCAGTCAATGATTCAACCAAATGAGTTCATTCGGTTGTCATTCGGTTGACTTGACCTATTCGGTCATGGTAGACTCATTCGCCAAGGGTCATTCGGTCATTGTACTCTCATTCGATTCGTACAAGTTGTATACTTGTGCAAATTTTATGATTTTACCCAATTGGTTAACTGAACTGACATGTTTATTCTCTTGTTTTTCAGTATGGCTGACTACAAAGCAGTGACAAAGAACAACATATGTGCTGACTTGGATCTTGCCACCAAGAACGCTAAGCATTTTAGAGAGATCATTACTTCTCTCAGGTGTTTTAGGATTTTTGCTGCCATATCTACAGTATATGATCCATATCAGTCACACCAGCGGGATTTCTGGAGATCATCAGACATCAACTGTGAGGTTGAGCCACCTGTGATTAGAGTCAAAGTGAGAGGGCATGACATTGTAGTTTCTACAAAGCACATTAGGAAGATATGTGGATTCCAGGATGCACCTGATCATCCTATCTTACTTGATCGCTATCTTGTTCGACGATGCTTTATGCGATGCAAGTACGATGGTGACTTGGGAGTCGGAGTTATCAACAAAGCCTTTCTATCTCTACAGTTCAAGTACTTAGCACACGTAATTATTCACTGCTTGGGCTCGAGGCGTGGGGGATTTGATGAGCTGAGGGAAACTATACAGTGTGCTTTCGTTGCTTTGGTGCTGAATCTACCATTCAACTTCTCTAAGATGGTTTTCACACATCTGAAAGAGAATGTCGTTCTCATGGGTGACAAGAAGTTCCTCATATACCTTAGATTCCTTCAACAGATCATTGATGCTCAAGTACCTAACCTACCGAAGACCAGCTCAGACATCATTCGGTTAGAGCACATGAAAGACATTATTCTTAACAGAGTATTATCATACAGAGGAAAAGAGACAAAGTCTCCAGTTCGTGCTCTATTTGGTCATCTTCACAACCCTGAGTACATTGCACCTGGTGGAAGGAAATGGAGACATGACGATTCTGATTTGGATGTAGAGGATATTATAGTACCAGGTTATGATGATGGAGATGATGGTGATGATGGTGGAGATGTCGGTGCTGGTTTGGGTGTTAGTGGGGCAGGTGCTAGTGGTGCTGGTGTTTATGTGTTTGGAGCTGGTGGTGATATTTCTGGTGGTGGTGTTGATGCAAGTGTTGGTGGTTTAGGTGCTGGTGATGAGGATGTAGATGTTGGTGCCTTATTAGATTTCATGGCTACTACTGAGGCCATCATCTCTACTCCACTAGATATGGCTGGTACTACATCAGCTGAAGATGAACAAATGGAAGACGTAGATGATGAGGATGAGGATGCCTCAGATGATTATAATTCTGAAGACACTGGGCCACAGGTTGTGACCACATGCTTTAGATCTCAAGTTGTGTTTCTTGAGACATGAGATATAGAGCCTGATAGGGAGGAGATCAGGGATCCATCATTTGTCCCTGAGTTTGACTTCTCTCCTCCCCCACGTACTTCCAGTTCTACATCTACTGCTGCTACTACTGTTCAGGCCACATCATCTCCTGCTCCCAAGAGAAGAAAGACAGTTTTTCCTACAGAGGCGGTCAGAAGTGTCTTCTGTTGCAGCAACCACTGTTACATCAGCTGCAACAGTTGCAGTTTCTTTACTGACCAGGTCACGAGCTATTCCATCACGTATTTCTATTGCCCCTCTGACCTCCTCTGGTGCCCATACTGATGTTTTCACTGCTGCTTCTTCTGCTCCCTCCACCACACGAGCTAATCCATACATTCCTACTGTTTCAGTGACTGAATAGCTCAGTACACTGAACAATTTGGTTCTTAGGCTGATGGAGAGGAACCATCAGCAGGCTGAAGCTATTGCCCAACTCACGTTGAGGGTCAGCGAGCAAGATGCTTTATTGTTACAGGCTGCTGACCAGCATGTAGATTTGAGGGCTAGATCTGCTCAGCAGGAGGATCAACTGCTTAAGTACATTCATGAGCACAACCAGTTGGCTTTGACTACCTCTAGTTTTAGTGATAGGATCCTAGATCTTGAGGCCGAAAACTCGCGTCTTACAGAGCAAGTTGAAAGCCTCAAAGAGGCTACTCCTAGGATCGAGGGTACTGAAGTTGACTTCCATGATTCAAATCAAGAAGAAGAAGAAGAAGACGAAGAAGAAGACGATGAATCTGATGAGGAGAAGGTTGACTACGAAGATTCTAATAAAGACAACGATTCAGATGATGATGATAGTTCCGGAAGTGGGTCTACCAGTTCTTCAAGTGCATCAGGGCAACAGTCCCCTCTCAGTAAGATCCGGACCAAGACAAAGCACGATAGGAGTGCCAAGCCTCCTCCTCCTCCTCCTCAGACTGAAGATCCTAAAGCTACTGAGGAAGTTCAAGCTGTGCCTCTGAGACGTCATTTGGATGAGACGTTGACCATGATTCTGGACGCTCAAGGCATTATACAGCACTCAGTTAGTTACGACAAGGAGGAAGGAGAGATTATTCACTATTTGACTAAGGAGCAAATTGTTGAGCTGTTCAGGTTGAATCCTGACGAGGTTGTCATTGATGAAACCTCTGCTCCTGTTTCTGATATTCCTTCTCCTGAAACCTTTGATGATGTTGATGAAGTGATTTTGGAGTATATTACTGAAGAAGAGGACACAAAGTATACTTCAGCTGAGGATGAACTGCCTACCTTTACTGATCTTTTTGGTCAACATACCGAGGAGAAACTGACCAAGAAAATTGACGAGAAGATCAGTGGTAGTGAGTCTTCAGTAGAATACATCCAGAAAAGAAAGGAAGAATGGAAAGCTTACTGGGAAGTCCTGAAGAAAGAGAGTGTTGCAAATATGCCAGCTACACACACACTAAAGTATATAGGACCAAAGGATACAAGGCCAGAGGTCAAATACTGAGCTGGGCATACTTTCATGATCTGCAATACTATGTTGTCAAGAGAGAACAAGGGATTCAATATTTCAAGCACCCCCATGACTTCAAGACGTTGCCAGGATTTGAAGTCAACCAACTCGCACGTTTGAAGATGCGTTACAGTGGAGATTCGGGGATGTCAGCTTGGTTCTCTAGACAGATCCAGTATGAGTATAGGAAGAGGTGGATCAATTTCAAGCCTTAGGAACCCGAAAGATACTATCACCCAGAAATCAACGAAGATACCCGCAGATACAAAGTCATCCTGAAGTGGCTACCTCCAAGAGTCATTAAGAAGATTCCCTTACGGAAGATGCGTCAAGACTTCTTGGACAGTTTCCGATGGTGGTATTATGATGGGCGAACTGCAAAGGCTGTGATTGTGTTTTGCAAGGACAACAAGTGGGATATAGAACGTATATTTGATCCTAAGTGGCTGAAAAATCTGTCACACAATGATGTCAAAGCTTTGTGCAGATGTCAGATTTTCTTTGATGCAGAAGACATGGAACAAGCACTACAAAACATGAGAGTTATCCGGGTCTGCATTCTTTTTGGGATTCATGCTGGAACACACTGGAAAGCTATATCAGACAAGTATTTCAAGAAAGATGCTGAAAAGTGAAGAACTAGGTCCAAGGGGGAGTATGTTAGTGCATGAGATGTCCCTAGTTCAGCTTGTTGTATGATCTTTGATGTATAAAGTTGAAGTTATTAATGAAATCAGTATTTCTATATTGTTCTTGATGTTTATTCAAGTTTATATGTGTTTGACTATTGTTGACTTTGATTATATATGTCTTATAGACCCATTCGTGCGAATGACCCTAAGAATGAGGTCATTCGGGCGAATGAACGACTAGCGAATGACTAGGGCAAACGAATGAGTCATCCGTATGACTCATTTGGTTGACCAAGCTCATTCGGCTGAGCCATTTTCAGAATGAGTTGTTTCGGCCACTCATTTGGCCGAATGAGTACAGTCTATATATACCTGTTCAAACATATTCAAACCAAACTTTTTCGAGCCTCCTCTCTTCCCAGAGCACTCAGTGTCATACCCATAGGGTTTTGAGCGTTTCTTCCCTGTCCAACTTCGATTCTAACCCCATGGTGTTCGATCTTGACCCAAACGTTTACTCCTCATCTTCGGATCACCATGGGGCCTGTTGGTTTCGATTGGAAAACCCAGGAATAGGATTCCGCACTATTCCAGAGGCTGTCAAGCAGATCTACATAGGTATCGGATTGTTTCGAAGCTCCAAATTGGTCCTACACAAACCATAATCAAGGAGTTGTTGCATCCAGATAACCTGAGAGCAGCAACTGGAAGCCGCGACATACTCAGCTTCCGTAGTGGAGGTAGACACGGTTGTCTGTTTCTTGCATTGCAATGAGACGAGGCAATCTCCTAAGTATTGACATCCTCCTGTGATTGATTTCATGTCTAAGTTGCAACCACCAAAATCACTGTCAGGGTAAGCAAATAAAAGGAACTCAGAGTTCTTAGGATACCACAAACCGAGACGAGGTTTCCCGACGAGGCAGCGAAAGATCCTCTTGACAGCAATCAGATGAGAAGCCTTCGGATTTGCTTGGTATCTGGCACACTAACATACAGAAAACATGATGTCTGGTCGGCTAGCGGTCACGTACATCAGTGAGCCAATCATCGAACGGTAAAGGTGCTGATCAACATCTTCACCATCAAAATCCGAAGTTAAGACGGGACGAGCAGCCATAGGAGTGGATGCGGGCTTTGATTCCAACATGTTGAACTTGGTGAGAATGTTGGTAACATACTTGCCCTGATGAATCAGCACACCCTTAGGATCCTACTTTACCTGGAGACCCAAGAAGAAGGTCATCTCCCCCATTGCACTTATCTCAAACTTTTTCTTTACACAGCCTTGAATACTCTACACAGCACCGAGTTCGTGGAACAAAAAATAATGGCTCCACGGGTATATCCATTTGCAAGCAGATGATATGTAAGTGTTGCATACCATGCTCGCGGTGCTTGATAAAGCCCATAAAGGGCTTTGTCTAGCTTGTAGACAAGGTCGGGATACTGCGAATCCTCGAACCCCGGGGGCTGACATACATAAATCTCTTCCTTGGCCTTTCCATACAAGAAGGCAGTCTTCACATCCATCTGATAAACAGTGAAGTTCATGTAGGAAGCATAGGTCAAGAAAGGCGAATAGCTTCAAGTCTTGCTACTGGTGCAAAGACTTCTTCATAGTCGATCCCCTCATGTTGGTAGAAGCCCTGGACTACCAACCTAGCTTTATTCCTGATGTTCACACCCGAATCATCTCTTTTGTTTCTGAAGACCCATCTGCTTCCAATTGGCAGTTTCCTTTTGGGCAACAGAACTAGATTCCACACCTTGAGCTTCTAAAACTGCATCAGTTCTTCCTGCATCGCTTCAACCCATCTTGAATCCCTAAGAGCCATCTTGATATTTTTGGGTTCGACTGGCGAAATAAAACAGGAATACAAACAAGAATGAATTGGACCTGATTGACTTCGTGTAATAGCTCATTCAGGCAAGGTGTTTTAAGCTGGAATGGATCTGCTCCGGGTGAGAACTCCTTCTGAAAAAGGTCCAATGATGTTTTCTATGGGATGGTTCTTGTTGATGTTTAAAGTTGGCACTTCCTCTACAGCTAAATTGTTTAGCGGGTTGTTGATGTGAGTCAGCTGATCTTCATTCAAGGAAGATATGTTGTCAATGGGAGCAGTTTCACTTGCTTCAGCTCCATTATCCACACAATGTTCCTCAGGGATGTTGTCTGAGAACAGTGTATTGTCAAAGTTCTAGTGGGAAGAAGATGAGGCTTGATCTGTCTCCAGAGTTGGTTAAACTGACTGAGAGGTCTCCGGATCTGATGGGATGACTTCATTGATTAGTGTTGGCTGAACTGGAGGAGCTCGATCATACATGCCTGATGGATCAACCGTCAGAAGCTTGGGATCACATGGAACGTAGTCAACCCCATAGTCTACATCATCACCTTTGTAGAAGTTGTCAGTTGGCTCAGATGGTCCTGAACTCTTAGATGAAGTGTTGAAGGGCTCAAAATTGGAATCATACTGAAATAACCAGTTTGGACTAGAACCGGCATCGGTGTTATTCATCTCTTGCCAATCTATATAGTATGACTCCACAATCATCCGGGTCTTCTTGTTGTATACCCGGTAGGCAGATTTATTAGACGAATATCCCACAAAGTAACACTCATCAGTCTTGTCAACAAACTTGTGATTTGGCTTAGTGTGGAAGAGAGTGCACGGACAACCAAACGACTTGAAATAACCAACCTTTGGTTTCTGGTTGAAGAAAATTTCATAGTGAGTCTTCTTATAGCTTGTTCAATAATGCTCGGTTTTGAACGTAGCAGGATGTGTTAACAGTTTCTGCCCAGAAGAATATTGGCAGCTTGGACTTTGACAACATGGTCTGTGCAGCCTCGATAAGCGTTGTTTTCCTTCTTTCAGCATCACCGTTTTGCTGAGGTGTACGAGCTGCACTGTACTGTCAAGCAATTCCCTTCTCATCGCAGATATCAATAAGTGTTTGATTTCTAAACTCAGTGCCGTTGTCAGTTCTGATCACCTTAACTTTTAAATTCTTCTGATTTTGGATCAGGGTGATGAACTTCTTTAGAATCTCTGGTGTCTCATCTTTCTTGGCCAGAAAGAACACCCAAGTAAATCTGGAATAATCATCTGTCACAACAAGACAATATGACTTCTTCCCGATGCTCATTACTTTAATCGGTCCAAAGAGATCCATATGAAGAAGTTGCAGAATTGATGAAATTGAATTGAACAGTTTGGGCTTGTGGGGTCCCTTGTGTTGCTTCCCCTTGGCACATGCGATGCACTTCTCAATTGTGGAGAAGTCTTTAGAAGGTAAGCCAATAACATGATCTCCCTTAGCAAGTCGGTTGAGATTCTTTTGGTTGACATGACCCAGTCGGCGATGCAAAGCAAACAGTCATTCTCCGACACCTTAGAAAACAAACATGTGTTTTCAGTGAATGAATTAGAATTCGTATTGATGATATTGGCATTGTTGAGTCTCGGAGTCCTCATCAAGATCCATTTCTCCGGCAAGATAAATCCGGGCTTTAGAATGAGACATTCTTTGTTTGTGAAGTGTGTTGAAAAGCTCTTGTCACAGATCTGAGAAACACTCAGTAAGATGTGATTAAGTTCTTCAACATAGTACACATCTTCAAAACTTAGAGTTTCATTTGTGACTGTGCCCTTCATGCTGATCTTCCCACCTTTGTCTCCAGCAAATGAGAAATATCCTCCATTAAATGGTGTGACTTCATGGAACTTAGAAAAATCCATAGTCATATGCCGGGAGCAGCTACTATCCACGTACCAAAACGTTCTTCAGCTTATTTGGCCGTCCCTGCATAACACACACACACACTTAATGGGAAATGGGTACCCAAATCATAACAGATTTAGGTGCTTGTGGGACATTGGGCTCGCTCTCGGTGATCCCTTTGGGCTTTTCTGATTTAGCCCTGTCATTTTTGGGCCTTACACCACTGCCATGATCAATTGTTTTTAAAGGAGGTTTCACCTGTGGCTTATTCTTCCACTGTGGTTTGTTTTTAGTTTTGGATCCAATCCAAATCACGATGTCATTTTCTTGTTCTTAAATGGGCCTCGTTAATCTTTTTAGGTGTTTTTAGTTTTGGAAACCATTGGTTTTTGTTTATAAAAACCATAATGATTTTGTTTTGCTGGTTTGGCCCTTTGGCAGTGGGATGATTTTGAGTCATCTTCTGAGGTTTCACCCTAGGCTTGGAGGATTGACCAGTCCTCATTGATCTATTGGTAGGTTTAGCCTTGGGTGTGACCTTCTGATTCTTCCCATAGAAGAATTCGGTAGGTCAGTGCTAACAGTGTCTTGCAATATTGACCATATCTTCTAAAACCTTTATTGCATAGTCGTATTTTTCACATCTGACTGAGTGTAACATCAGTGCCGGACGAGTGCCGGAACAGTGATCGCAACAGTAAACATGTACAGAAACTCAGGTACACATTACATGAAACTATGTTTAAACTATTTATGCAGTTGATTAACATGAAAGTATTATACGATTGTCTGAATCTGACAAAAACTTTAGGGTTTAACATGTCAGATAACACAGTGTTGAAACGTAAATACTTGATTTGGTACTACTATGCATAAACGTATGTGAGGTGAAACAAAACGAAACTATAACGATTATTGTTACGGAATGCTAAACCGACGAGTTATTCGTATAGGTGACGATCTGTACGAATGATTCTGATAGTTTAACGTTCTGAGATGATGACTTAACGGTAGAAAACAAGAATCAGAAAGCCAAACCATCGACGTGTTCGTTCGAATGACGATTCGAACGAATACGCGCGATGGCGACGCGTTCTGACGAAACGAAAACAAATAACGATTCGAACGATCATAATTTTAAGGAAATAAAATATTTTCTATTTTACAATTTTGAAACTCATCATAAAATAATTTAAACTAAACTGTTTTATTAAATTGTGAAACAATAAACGAAACGCGTAAAATATTAATATTTCGATAAATAATTAAATGCAACAATATTTAAAATGTTTTCTAATAATATTTGTGTTCTAAAAATCCTAGAAATAGTTCTTTTATTTAAATTACAAAATACGCGCGTGACGTGCCGGATACGCGAAGAAATTATGAACCGAGCAACCGAAACGAACCCGAATACCCACGGGGTATATAAACCCTAAATTGAGTCATCTACCTCATTTATTTCATTTCTAATCTCTCTCTAACTCCACATTTCCGGCCACCACATATATCCACCATCTACAACCTTTGAAAGCCCATATCTCCCTCGTTTCTTAACGAAATCGGGTAATTCTTGCGCCCACGCGAAGATCTTGAAGTCCTTTACAAGAAAGTACAGCTCATCTGAAGTTTTATCCGACTGAAATTGAGGTATAATCGAAAGAAGGTTTCTGAA
This sequence comes from Mikania micrantha, assembly GCA_009363875.1. Taxonomy (NCBI): domain Eukaryota; kingdom Viridiplantae; phylum Streptophyta; class Magnoliopsida; order Asterales; family Asteraceae; genus Mikania; species Mikania micrantha. The sequence continues at coordinate 64,903,311 of CM018697.1, forward strand.
ATTAGGGTTTTCTGCTTACTTCTGTTCTAACCGAACCACCAGCCGGCTAACCCCTTCATTTTGACTCACACACACACACTCGACGTTGTTATGAGTTACCATGATGTGTAGTCGGCCCTGGAACATTGTGTTCGGAGAAGACAGAGATGGAAGAGAGTTACAGGTTCGTGACATGGGGGCTGGTCGATGTTCCCCAGCCGAACCTTCTTACAGCTAGAAGCAGCCGAACCCTTTCGTGTTAACACAGCCACCATAGACGAACCATGCAGTAGCCACGAACCCACGCCAGGAGACGAACCTTTGGAACGCCGAAGCTTTCCTCACGAATCCTAGTCCCATTGGTGAACCCTATAGTCCCGAACCTAAGGGATGACCGGCCGAACTCTAAGGCACCCGAACCCTAGTTAGGCGAACCTTTGGGCTACCACCATCCCGAACCTTGGTGCTATCCGACGAACCCATGCATTCTTGAATACCATCACCGAACCCTAAGAGGATACCACGAACCTACTGCCGGAAATGTGGAGGTTCGCTGGATTGGGCTCAACAACTTAATTTGATCGGACCTTGGCCCATGTGTTGGTGCTTTAACCCAGTAGCATACAACGGCCCAAATAACTTAGGGAATTGGCCCACTGTTAATTGGCCAAGATGACCATATTCGGCCCAATTCTTTTCTTTGGGCCCACACACGTGTTAATGGCCTATGAAGTCCTAGCTCAAGCCCAGTTAAAACCCCTCGGCCCAATTCCAGGTTTCCGGCCCACAGATGCGGCCCACACTTTGCTGGCCCACGAAATTCCCATTTGGGCTACACAATCGTCCTCGGCCCACATCACCCAAAGATGACCCAACCTAAATGATTCAGTCCATACTCGTGTTCGGCCCTAGAATTAAAACCCACATAAAATTTAATCAGGCCCACAGCGAACGGGTTCAGCTCACTACCGGCCCGAAACATTCGTGGCCTCAAAGGGCCCAGGGACCTTATATAAATTGGTTCAATGTGTTGAGATAGCCCAATGAATAATTAATTTGGGCCACTAACATTGAGGTCACTTATTGCCTAAGCCCAATGTTAACACGAATCGTTTACAATATTATCCGGCCCAATAGGTGTCAAGTTATTAATAAACAAATGAATAGACATTGAAAGTTATGAAAACAAAGAGTAAATACATTGATGAAACAAACATTTTCTTAGTATTTATAAAACGATAAACAAGTTTTAGACAAGTTACATGAAGGATTAAAAGTCTTAAATAACAACTTGTGATTGATGAGCAAGTAAGACATCTTTAGCAATGAAGAAGTTGAGCCGGATAACAAACCAGATTTGTAAGTATTAGTCAACTTTAGGACTAACACTTACACGCACAACAAATACTTGAGAACTTGTACTTACAAACTACAATATTATGAAATCAATACAGGAGCTTGAACATCATAATGAAAGCAAACAAAGAGCGCGTATATTCTTAATCCACTTAGTCAAGCACTTCGGACATAAGGTGAGTTCGTTTGTCCCCTTTCAAACTTATTTGTTTTACTTCGGGACTGAGAAGCATGTTAAACATTTTCATAAATTGTTGAAATGTTACTTATTCCTTTAAAACATAAACATAATCCTTACGTTGAAACATATACTTTAAGCTTGAGGCTTAAAAGCAATTGTTGAATCCTTGTGAGATTTAATGCTATTACATGAGACTTGATGCTATTACATGAGACTTGATACAATTACATGAAACTTGATGCTATTACATGAGACGTGATGCTATTATATGAGACTTGAAATAAACATATGATATACATGATGAATCAATGATTGAATACTTGAAACTGTATGCTTGGAAACTATTACTTGCGCATGAAACATTGTACATGTATCTAACCATAGTCTACGTAATTGCTAAACTTCTGGTATTCCAGAGCTTGTACCTACGGGGTGAGATACATGTAAAAACATAAACATAATGATACTCAGCTATTACCTGGTTATAAGGGACATGTAATTGCTAAACTTCTGGTATTCCAGAGCTTTTGTCGGCTTATATGAGGTATGTAAAGGCTAAACATGGAAGTATCGATTCTAGGCTATTACCTGATTATAAGGGACACGTAATTGCTAAACTTCTGGTATTCCAGAGCTTGTGTCGACTTATATGAGGTATGTAAATGCTAAACATAAACATAACGTTACGGGGCTATTACCTGGTTATAAGGGACATGTAATTGCTAAACTTCTGGTATTCTAGAGCTTTTGTTGGCTTATATGAGGTATGTAAAGGCTAAACATGAACCTATTGAATGCTAAGCTATTATCTATATAAGAGACATGTAATTGCTAAACTTCTGGTATTCCAGAGCTTTTGTCTGCTTATAGGAGATAAGTAATGGCTAAACTATGTGTGTGTGAATCTATGATGCTTGATAAACATGATGAAAGACTAATACTTATGAATACAATAGACATGAAAACTTTGAAACAGATACAAAAGCTTTGGTGAGGATTGAATTGATTGGTAGGTAAAATGCTTAATTATTATTAACAACAGTGTCATATCCGGGTTAGTATGTGGTGGGATGTTGGCTAGGGCTTGTTCCCTTACATATGCCCTATATATAAGCATACCGACTTGGATATTACATGTGGAGTTAATGAGGTTAAGGTTCTACCGAAGGAGGTTTGTGAAACTATTTTTAAACTTAAAAACTTTATGAACTCACCAACCGTTGTGTTGACTTGGTCTTTTTACATGCTTTCTCAGGTGAAGAACAGGTTTAAGTTTAAGCTCTTGGATTTGCATACTAGGCTGCCCAGATAGAGGACCTAGTAGACTTTTGGGGAGTACAACTTTTGTTGAAGAAAAACATTATTTTGATATCTTGTACATATACAAGATATAAACATTATTCTTTTGGGATAGGTTTATTTAGTTAAATTGCAGAACATTGCTATATGTAATTTCACTTTGTAATCCTATATATCATTTGATTGTGCTTTAGTTATTCTTAAACATTGATGCTATGTAAACAATCTGATCATCATGATTATCACCCGCGATATCATGCCCCGGGAATCTTCCGCCCGGCGGGGACTCCGATCCAACCCCGCCGGCTCGAGGTGTGACAGATTGGTATCAGAGCTCAAGGTTATAGAGAATAATAGGTCATTTACTTAACGGTTTGGCCTAGACTATAACTTAGGGACCCACATGTAGAGAATTTAAGACTTAAGTTTGCATTATGTTTTCTGCATTCGATCATTGCACTAACCAAATTCTTTTGGTTTTGATCAGAATGCCGCCAAGAAAACAACCTACTCCGCAAGTCTCTGCTCCTCACTCTTCGACTCCTACACCACCGGATTCACCACCGCCACCTCCTCCTCCTCCACACTCTCCACCACCGGGTTCAAGCACTGCTCAGACATTAGATCCTGCTACCATTGCCTTGGCGACACTGCTGAGTACCCAACTGACAAGCCAACTGAAAGAGGTCATCCCAGAGATGATAAACAGGATCCAGGGCCATGGCAACACTTCTGGTCATACTACAGGAGAAACTAGTGGAAACACTAGCCATACGTCTGACTGCTCCTACAAGTCCTTTGTAGGATGCAAACCTCCTAGCTTCATTGGAGGAGAAGGAGCTGTTGGATTAATCCAATGGCTAGAGAAAATGGAGAACACTCTGGACATTAGCAGCTGTCCAGAACACCATAAGGTTCGCTATGCAGCTGGTTCATTCAGCAAGCGAGCTCTAACATGGTGGAACGCACAGATCAGGGCTAAGGGAAGAGATGAAGCAATGGCGATGCCCTGGGCAGAATTTAAGCTTCTTCTGAGGAATGAGTTTTGCCCGAAACATGAACTGCAACAATTGGAGATTGAGATCTCGAATCATGAGATGAAGAGAGAAGACCATATGACTTTTACCAACCGCTATCATGAACTGGTAGCCCTGGTGCTAGAAATGGTACCAACCTTGGAGAAACTAATTGATCGCTATGTGGCAGGATTACCTTCATGTATACAAAGCGTTGTACTGGCTTCATATCCTGCTACTTTGGAGTCAGCCATTTCCCTCTCAGCTAAGCTTACCAAGGTAATGGTAAAGTCTGGAGTTCTTAAAGACGAAACAGGGAAGTCCAAGGAAACAACCACAACAAAGAAGCCCGAGCACCACCCAAAGAAGAAACAAAAGGTTGTAAAGAATTATACGGCCGTCACTCCTTTGAGACAGGCACCTGCAGCGCCTGTCAACCCTACTACAAGGGGTTATGGAGGGGAATATCCCCAGTGCACAAACTGCAAGTATCATCATCCTGCTGGTGCTCAATGCAGGAAGTGCACGAATTGTGGCCGGTTTGGCCACCGGGTGAACAAATGCCGCTTTGCGGTGAATCAGGCTACTAACACTGCAGCAAGAGCACTACCTCCACCACCACCACAGAACCCAGTCAACAACAACAACAGAGGATGCTACAACTGCGGGGTAATGGGTCATTTCTCCCGCAACTGTCCAAAGAAAGTGCAACCTAGAGCACAAGCACCTCGCGGACGAGCTTTTGTTATTGGAGCTAATGCTGCACGCCAAGACCCTAATGTGGTCACTGGTACATTTCTTTTACATGACTCTTATGCATCTATACTATTTGATACTGGTGCAGACCAGAGTTTTATTTCATCTGATTTTGCACGACAACTTAGTCTTACTGAGGAAACTCTAGACTCCCCTTACATTATCGAAGTAGCGAATGGGAAACAAGTTACAGTTAGCACTATACTTAGGAACTGCCCACTTACACTCGTAGATCACACATTTGCCATCGACTTGTTGCCGATGGAGTTGGGCAGTTTCGATATCATCGTGGGGATGGATTGGCTCTCACTCAATCGAGTTGAAGTCATCTGTTCTGAGAAGCTACTTCGGATTCTAGTAACGGATGATCGTGTATTGGAAGTTCGTGGGGATCAAGCAAAGCGAAACGTAAAGATCATATCATGCATAAAAGCGCGTAAGTGTCTGCAAAAGAAATGCATAGCATTCTTGGCTCACGTGGTGGAGAAAGAAAAAGACAAGAAAACAATACAAGACGTACCGATAGTGAGAGAATATCCTGAGGTGTTTCCTGAAGATCTACCTGGTTTGCCTCCTGTGCGGCCGGTAGAATTTCGTATTGATCTGATTCCTGGAGCAACACCTGTTGCTAAATCTCCTTACAGGTTAGCACCTTCGGAGATGCAGGAATTATCTAACCAACTACAGGAGCTACTTGATAAAGGTTTCATCCGACCGAGCTACTCACCTTGGGGAGCTCCGGTTCTGTTCGTGAAAAAGAAGGATGGATCTTTTCGCATGTGCATAGACTACAGGGAATTAAACAAACTAACCATTAAGAATCGGTATCCATTACCGAGGATTGATGATTTGTTTGATCAATTGCAAGGAGCCCAATACTTTTCGAAGATCGATCTGCGTTCCGGATACCATCAACTCAGAGTACAAGACGAAGGTATACCGAAGACGGCGTTTCGTACCAGATACGGGCATTACGAGTTCATGGTGATGCCTTTTGGTTTAATGAATGCACCTGCGGTTTTCATGGATCTCATGAACCGTGTGTGTAAGCCGTACTTAGATCAATTTGTTATTGTTTTTATTGATGACATATTGATCTATTCTAAAAGCAAAGCAGAACATGAGCAACATCTTAGAACGATCTTGGAACTGTTAAAGGAAGAGAAGCTCTATGCCAAATTCTCTAAGTGTGAGTTTTAGTTAAAAGAGGTTCAATTCCTAGGCCACGCTATTAACAGTGAGGGAATTCACGTTGATCCTGCCAAGATCGAAGCAATAAAAGACTGGGACACTCCAAAGACACCCACGGAGATACGTTCCTTTCTAGGCTTAGCAGGCTATTATAGAAGGTTCATCTCGAACTTTTCTAAGATAGCCCTGCCACTCACGAAGCTAACACAGAAAAGCGAGCCGTTTGTTTGGGAGCAAAAGCAAGAAGAAGCCTTTCAGACATTGAAGCAAAAGCTATGTGATGCTCCAATCTTATCTCTCCCAGATGGTTGCGATGACTTTGTTGTGTATTGTGATGCATCCCATCAGGGACTTGGCTGTGTACTTATGCAGCGGGACAAAGTCATTGCCTACGCTTCGAGACAATTAAAGATTCATGAGAAGAATTACACAACGCATGATCTAGAACTGGGAGCAGTGGTGTTTGCACTAAAGATCTGGAGGCATTACTTATATGGAACCAAGTGTACCATATTTACTGACCATAAAAGTCTGCAACACATATTCGATCAGAAGGAACTCAACATGCGACAGCGACGTTGGGTTGAGCTTCTGAATGACTATGACTGTGTAATCAAGTACCACCCGAGCAAGGCAAACGTTGTAGCTGATGCCTTGAGCCGGAAGGAACGAGTCAAACCCTTGCGCGTCAGAGCAATGGGAATGACTGCGCAGACAAGTTTACACAATCACATTATAGAAGCACAACAAGAAACGATTGAACGAGAAAACTTGAAGAAAGAACTTGATTGCGGTGTAGAGAAACAATTGGAAACAAAACCTGATGGACTTGTTTATTTCAAGGATCGCATCTGGATTCCTGCAGTAGATGAGTTAAGGAAACTTATTTTTGATGAAGCACACAAGACCAGGTACTCTGTGCATCCCGGTTCCGATAAAATGTACCAAGACTTACGTGCATTTTATTGGTGGCCGGGTATGAAGAAAGATATAGCGGAATATGTTGGTCGATGCCTTACGTGTGCTAAAGTGAAGGCGGAACACCAGAGACCATCAGGTTTACTGGAACAGTCTGAGATTCCACTTTGGAAGTGGGAACAGATAGCTATGGACTTTGTCACCAAGTTACCCCGCACTTCCAGTGGACATGACACTATTTGGGTTATCATTGATCGATTAACCAAGTCTGCTCATTTCTTGCCGATGCGAGAAACTTATTCCATGGATAAACTAGCGAAGCTTTACATCAACGAGATAGTGGTACGCCATGGTGTGCCACTGTCTATCATTTCAGATCGTGATAGCAGATTCACATCAAGGTTCTGGCAATCATTGCAGAAATCTTTGGGGACGCAATTAAACTTGAGTGCAGCTTATCATCCACAAACGGATGGTCAAAGCGAACGTACTATTCAGACCCTGGAGGACATGTTAAGAACTTGTGTTCTAGACTTCGGTGGTAATTGGGATTCTCACTTGCCACTAATCGAGTTCTCCTACAACAACAGTTATCACAGCAGCATCGGTTGTGCCCCATTTGAGGCTCTTTATGGTCAGAAATGTCGGTCACCGATCTGTTGGTCAGAAGTGGGAGATAATCGAATAACAGGGCCAGAACTTATCCAAGAAACTACAGACAAGATTGCTCAGATACAACAGAGACTACAAGCAACACGAAGCAGGCAAAAGAGCTATGCTGATAAACGGCGCAAGCCGTTGGAATTCCAAGTGGGAGACCGTGTCATGTTAAAGGTTTCCCCATGGAAGGGCGTAGTTCGATTCACAAAGAAAGGCAAATTAACACCACGGTACGTGGGACCGTTCGAGATCATCGAACGTATTGGTCCTGTGGCGTACAGACTGAGCTTACCGGATGAACTTAGTGGTGTACACGACGTTTTTCACGTTTCAAACTTGAAGAAATGCTTAGCCGATGAAACTCTTATCATACCGGTTGAAGAAATTCAATTGGATGAAAACTTACGTTTTGTTGAAGAACCGTTAGAAATCATGGATCGCAAAGTCAAGAAACTGAGGCGAAGCCGTATTCCTATAGTTAAAGTTCGTTGGAACTCAAAGCGCGGACCCGAGTTTACATGGGAATGTGAAGATCACATGAGAAACAAGTATCCCCAACTCTTTGCCGAGGAAGTCGTACCGAATAACGAGTCTTAAATTTCGGGACGAAATTTCTCTAACAAGGGGAGACTGTAACATCAGTGCCGGACGAGTGCCGGAACAGTGATCGCAACAGTAAACATGTACAGAAACTCAGGTACACATTACGTGAAACTATGTTTAAACTATTTATGCAGTTGATTAACATGAAACTATTATACGATTGTCTGAATCTGACAAAAACTTTAGGGTTTAACATGTCAGAAAACATGTCAGATAACACAGTGTTGAAATGTAAATACTTGATTTGGTACTACTATGCATAAACGTATGTGAGGTGAAACAAAACGAAACTATAACGGTTATTGTTACGGAATGCTAAACCGACGAGTTATTCGTATAGGTGACGATCTGTACGAATGATTCTGATAGTTTAACGTTCTGAGATGGTGACTTAACGGTAGAAAACAAGAATCAGAAAGCCAAACCATCGACGTGTTCGTTCGAATGACGATTCGAACGAATACGCGCGATGGCGACGCGTTCTGACGAAACGAAAACAAATAACGATTCGAACGATCATAATTTTAAGGAAATAAAATATTTTCGATTTTACAATTTTGAAACTCATCATAAAATAATTTAAACTAAACTGTTTTATTAAATTGTGAAACAATAAACGAAACGCGTAAAATATTAATATTTCCATAAATAATTAAATGCAACAATATTTAAAATGTTTTCTAATAATATTTGTGTTCTAAAAATCCTAGAAATAGTTCTTTTATTTAAATTACAAAATACGCGCGTGACGTGCCGGATACGCGAAGAAATTACGAACCGAGCAACCGAAACGAACCGGAATAACCACGGGGTATATAAACCCTAAATTGAGTCATCTACCTCATTTATTTCATTTCTATCCTCTCTCTAACTCCACATTTCCGGCCACCACATATATCCACCATCTACAACCTTTGAAAGCCCATATCTCCCTCGTTTCTTAACGAAATCGGGTGATTCTTGCGCCCACGCGAAGATCTTGAAGTCCTTTACAAGAAAGTACAGCTCATCTGAAGTTTTATCCGACTGAAATTGAGGTATAATCGAAAGAAGATTTCTGAAATTAGGGTTTTCTGCTTACTTCTGTTCTAACCGAACCACCAGCCGGCTAACCCCTTCATTTTGACTCACACACACACACTCGACATTGTTATGAGTTACCATGATGTGTAGTCAGCCCTAGAACATTGTGTTCGGAGAAGACAGAGATGGAAGAGAGTTACAGGTTCGTGATATGGGGGCTGGTCAAGGTTCCCCAGCCGAACCTTCTTACAGCTAGAAGCAGCCGAACCCTTTCGTGTTAACACAGCCACCATAGCCGAACCATGCAGTAGCCACGAACCCACGCCAGGAGACGAACCTTTGGAACGCCGAAGCTTTCCTCACGAATCCTAGTCCCATTGGCGAACCCTATAGTCCCGAACCTAAGGGATGACCGGCCGAACTCTAAGGCACCCGAACCCTAGGCAGGCGAACCTTTGGGCTACCACCATCCCAAACCTTGGTGCTATCCGACGAACCCATGCATTCTTGAATACCATCACCGAACCCTAAGAGGATACCACGAACCTACTGCCGGAAATGTGGAGGTTCGCTGGATTGGGCTCAACAACTTAATTTGATCGGACCTTGGCCCATGTGTCGGTGCTTTAACCCAGTAGCATACAACAGCCCAAATAACTTAGGGAATTGGCCCACTGTTAATTGGCCAATATGACCATATTCGGCCCAATTCTTTTCTTTGGGCCCACACACGTGTTAATGGCCTATGAAGTCCTAGCTCAAGCCCAGTTAAAACCCCTCGGCCCTATTCCAGGTTTCCGGCCCACAGATGCGGCCCACACTTTGCTGGCCCACGAAATTCCCATTTGGGCTACACAATCGTCCTCGGCCCACATCACCCAAAGATGACCCAACCTAAACGATTCAGTCCATACTCGTGTTCGGCCCTAGAATTAAAACCCACATAAAATTTAATCAGGCCCACAGCGAACGGGTTCAGCTCACTACCGGCCCGAAACATTCGTGGCCTCAAAGGGCCGAGGGACCTTATATAAATTGGTTCAATGTGTTGAGATAGCCCAATGAATAATTAATTTGGGCCACTAACATTGAGGTCACTTATTGCCTAAGCCCAATGTTAACACGAATCGCTTACAATATTATCCGGCCCAATAGGTGTCAAGTGATTAATAAACAAATGAATAGACATTGAAAGTTATGAAAACAAAGAGTAAATACATTGATGAAACAAACATTTTCTTAGTATTTATAAAACGATAACAAGTTTTAGACAAGTTACATGAAGGATTAAAAGTCTTAAATAACAACTTGTGATTGATGAGCAAGTAAGACATCTTTAGCAATGAAGAAGTTGAGCCGGATAACAAACCAGATTTGTAAGTATTAGTCAACTTTAGGACTAACACTTACACGCACAACAAATACTTGAGAACTTATACTTATAAACTACAATATTATGAAATCAATACAGGAGCTTGAACATCATAATGAAAGCAAACAAAGAGCGCGTATATTCTTAATCCACTTAGTCAAGCACTTCGGACATAAGGTGAGTTCGTTTGTCCCCTTTCAAACTTATTTGTTTTACTTCGGGACTGAGAAGCATGTTAAACATTTTCATAAATTGTTGAAATGTTACTTATTGCTTTAAAACATAAACATAATCCTTATGTTGAAACATATACTTTAAGCTTGAGGCTTAAAAGCAATTGTTGAATCCTTGTGAGATTTAATGCTATTACATGAGACTTGATGCTATTACATGAGACTTGATACAATTACATGAAACTTGATGCTATTACATGAGACGTGATGCTATTATATGAGACTTGAAATAAACATATGATATACATGATGAATCAATGATTGAATACTTTAAACTGTATGCTTGGAAACTATTACTTGCGCATGAAACATTGTACATGTATCTAACCATAGTCTACGTAATTGCTAAACTTCTGGTATTCCAGAGCTTGTACCTATGGGGTGAGATACATGTAAAAACATAAACATAATGATACTCAGCTATTACCTGGTTATAAGGGACATGTAATTGCTAAACTTCTGGTATTCCTGAGCTTTTGTCGGCTTATATGAGGTATGTAAAGGCTAAACATGAAAGTATCGATTCTAGGCTATTACCTGGTTATAAGGGACACGTAATTGCTAAACTTCTGGTATTCCAGAGCTTGTGTCGACTTATATGAGGTATGTAAATGCTAAACATAAACGTAACATTACGGGGCTATTACCTGGTTATAAGGGACATGTAATTGCTAAACTTCTGGTATTCCAGAGCTTTTGTCGGCTTATATGAGGTATGTAAAGGCTAAACATGAACCTATTGAATGCTAAGCTATTATCTATATAAGAGACATGTAATTGCTAAACTTCTGGTATTCCAGAGCTTTTGTCTGCTTATAGGAGATAAGTAATGGCTAAACTATGTGTGTGTGAATCTATGATGCTTGATAAACATGATGAAAGACTAATACTTATGAATACAATAGACATGAAAACTTTGAAACAGATACAAAAGCTTTGGTGAGGATTGAATTGATTGGTAGGTAAAATGCTTAATTATTATTAACAACAGTGTCATATCCGGGTTAGTATGTGGTGGGATGTTGGCTAGGGCTTGTTCCCTTACATATGCCCTATATATAAGCATACCGACTTGGATATTACATGTGGAGTTAATGAGGTTAAGGTTCTACCGAAGGAGGTTTGTGAAACTATTTTTAAACTTAAAAACTTTATGAACTCACCAACCGTTGTGTTGACATGGTCTTTTTACATGCTTTCTCAGGTGAAGAACAGGTTTAAGTTTAAGCTCTTGGATTTGCATACTAGGCTGCCCAGATAGAGGACCTAGTAGACTTTTGGGAAGTACAACTTTTGTTGAAGTAAAACATTATTTTGATATCTTGTACATATACAAGATATAAACATTATTCTTTTGGGATAGGTTTATTTAGTTAAATTGCAGAACATTGCTATATGTAATTTAACTTTGTAATCCTATATATCATTTGATTGTGCTTTAGTTATTCTTAAACATTGATGCTATGTAAACAATCTGATCATCATGATTATCACCCGCGATATCACGCCCCGGGAATCTTCCGCCCAGCGGGGACTCCGATCCAACCCCGCCGGCTCGGGGTGTGACACTGAGGTTTTAGAAAGTTGAGTTTTAACCTGTTCTAATTCTGAAGTGACTCAACGATTTTGCATCTAGCATCTCGATAATTTGACTCTTTGTCACTTAAAAGTTCTTTCAATTTTGAAACATCATGACCCTCAGCGTCAAGTTTTCTTTTAAAAATGGCTTCATTTTTTAGAAATTCAGAGTTAAAATATTTTAGTTTTGTGACTTCTTTGATCAAGGTCTCATTGTGAGACCGATATTTAAAGACCTTATCAATGCAAGAGTTAGAACAGAGATTTTCAGTTACCTTCTTCGACTTTTCATCCACCTCTACCATGAATGTGTGGCTCAAGGTCATCTCCAGCTCCTACACTTGATCACTAAGAGTCAGTTTCCTGAGTAACTAGTGCCTTGGATTGTCACACCCCCAATTTTCAACTAACGGAATCATACCGTTTGGGAACGTGACAAACCAGGATCTCAGATCATTAGACATAGCGAAGACCTCTATATGAATTTCAAAACATACGTTGGTCTTTAAAACATAATATTCAGAGTTTACAAAAAAATTGCGGAAGCGTTTCAAACCAAAACCAATAAACTGTTGATAAGTAAAACATTACAAATCAAAATACTGAAATATTCAAATTCAAATGTTCAAAGTGTTTATAATGCATGAGACTCTATCTTCCTAGTCCATGCCAGCTGTTACGCGCGCCTTAGCGTCCTGAGAAAACATGCAAATCAAGTCAACACAAAGGTTGGTGCATAACACAGGTTTTAAATAATCATAGTGTTCAAAACATCAGTTTGAATAATAAGTTTGTAGATAACATAATCACAATTGCACAGTCATGATAGCTAGTCATATAAACTATTTACATACGTGTTCGACACCGAAGCTGACTAGTTGCCATGCTATAGCATGTTTTCGCCTTGCCACTATTGTCTATCACAACAATAGTAAAAAAAATGTGTTTGGTCAGTCAAACACCTGCGTAGATCCCATCTACCAGGTGAGGTTTGTCAAACCTAATAGATCTATTTCCAACTACCACGCTTTGCATTACAGCAAACTAAACGGTTCGAGGTGTGTAAGGACTTTCAAGTTGATATGTTTTCACATAATGTAAACAGATAACTCATGCAAGTGATATGTATCTAAAAGTAGTTTGTTGCACATGTTTTCTCCCCCAAAACAGTTTAAAATAAGAAAGGGGCCGTGTACGCACCTTTGATAATAGTAGAATGATCAAACACGTGTGAACTTGCGTAGAAATCCTCTACGAAGAATCTGTGATTTAAACAATAACCTATTGTTATTCGAATAATCGTTTTGTGCTTAAAATCACATACGTGTCAACACACGTATGTTGGATTTGCTAAGATTGCGCATACGAAAGTACGCGTGCTACTGAAATCGATTAAATAAAATCATATTTGATTTTATTCAATTAATCGTAATTATACGCGATTTCGTGTTCGGATTAAAATATGAATTTTATCATTCTAATGCGTTCGTATTCTCGTTACGGTTCCAACGCAACTCGAACGGATTAAAACGGAGTTAGAACGAATAAAATATGATTGAAATACTAAATTAGCATAAAAACCCAAAAACCGGTTGGGCCGGGACTCGAACCCGCGACCTTCAACACCAAACACACCGCATCTACCATCTCAGCCCGCTAGGGTGTCGCAACAGATATCAGAATTTAATTCTTTTACATCCTAACTCACTGGTTCTCTTTGATGCCATTATAGCCGAAGCTTAACCCACCAAATTGATCAATATTTCGAATCTGATTGATCTTATCAACACAAGTTTATGATTCTAATCTCTTAAACGTACCTAATGATGGTTCCAATTCGATCAAACCTTAATCAATGAGTTCCAATTGATCCCAAATAGGTTCGGTTTTGAACCGAACTAACTTTCAACTCGAAATCCTCTAATTCATGATTGAAATATCAAATTAACTTAGGCTTTCGTTTAATCGAAACATTCTGAAACTTCCTATCTAGTTTAATTCGATTATCAGTCCAATTAAACAAGAAACCCCCAATTCGTTCCCCTTTAAGAACCCTAGATTCAAAATCCACAATCCCGAATTGTTTTGATGAAATTAATCTATCATTTACTTCGATCGATCACTTATGAAACTTTCTATACCCTTTAATTTGATTCTTAAACTCCTTTGATCGAAAACCCCCAAACCGAATCCCATCAAGAACCCTAGAATGCGTGCACATATAATTCGATGTTGAGAATCAGAATTAGCATGTGCTTATCATTATTCGGCCAGTTTAGGTTGTTTAGTGATAGAGACTTACTGGTTATGATGCCGAATTGCTAAAACTCCCTTCTTGCTTGAACTTCGGCCGACCTTTGATTCAAATCCTTCTCCCGATGGTTCTAGGATCGAATTGTTGTTTGTATCCACCTCTAAGGATGCCGACTAGAGGATATTGAGTTTCAATTGCGAGTAATATGATCGAATTGTATAGTTTTGATGTAACCATGTGACGGTTACGCCTTTTGGTTGCGATTAGAGATTAATTCGACCCTTTCAAAAGTTGTAACAGATGATTAATGGCTAATCATTATCACAATGAGTTACATGAACATTTAATTCGATGATTAACAGCCTATTGATGCATCCTTCGAATTCCCCCATTCAATTTTGGCCGAATTTTGACTTTTAGGAGTCAAAATTGATACTAAAATCAATTATAAGCTTAATCTTCAACCATTTAACACTTAGGATTTTATTTTTCCTAATTCCTAACTCCTATAAGTTATTCCGGATTGCCAACATATTATTTCGATTAACAAAGTTGAGCCAACAAACCCGAATAGTCACTAATTGAATCCTTTAACTCATTGTTGGACTAAATTTACTCAATTGGGCTTCTCAAATATAATTGGGCCTCATTGGGCCTTCCTGGGCCTACCTTGGCCTTCCCTGCGCCTACTTTGTTTACATTGGGCCTTACTTGAACTTATTGGGCCTTACTGGGCCTCTCTTGGCTTATTGGACCTACATTGGCTCTGTTGGGCCTACATAGACTTCGTTGGGCCTAATTGATCTTGTTGAGTCTTCCTTGACCTTACTGGATCTTCTTTGGCTTTACTGGGCCTTCATTGGTCTTGTTGGGCCTTCATTGGCCTTGTTGGGCCTACGGAGGTTAACAAGGTTAACTTGAAAAGTCGGATTGTCACATCATCCCCTTGTTGAAGAAATTTTCGTCCCGAAAATTAGCAAGTGTTAGGAGTAGTTAGGAAACTACTTACGAGTTTAAATCGTACGTGTTAGTGTGATTTGATCATTCTGTGTGCTTGTGTGTACTCTCACACAAAGTCTAATGTTTGCAACATCACAACTCAATTGTGATCATTCAATGTGACTGTTTGCGTGTACACTAGTTAGTTCACCTAACTGTGACTATTTGTGTTTGATCATACTGTGTTGTGTAACCTCACACATAGTGAGTGTCTGAAACTGTTTTGTACTATGTAACCCCGCACATAGCAAAATGTATGTACTATGCAACCCCGCACATAGCAGAATGTGTGTAACCAATCATGTATGTACTACCATAACATGTAACATATGAAATGTAGCATAAAATATATAGAATGTAATGTAGCACAAATGTTTGTAACAAAATCAATTGAATAAAGTGTTAGTGCTTACAGTTTGAGATTTGTAGTGTTGATGTGTGAAAGCATCACGTCATCCCCTTGTTGAAGGAAATTTCGTCCCGAAATTTAACGTGCGCCCTCAGTGTTAGCAGTAGCTGTCTTGAATAGATGAGGATATTTATTCATCATTTGATCTTCCCGTTCCCATGTGAATTCAGGACCCCGTCTTGAATTCCATCGGACTTTGACTATCGGAATCTTGCTTTGCTTCAGTTGTTTGACCTCTCGGTCCATGATTTCCGCCGGTTCTTCAATGAATCGTAGCTGTTCATCTATTTGTATTTCTTCCAGTGGTACAATCAATGTCTCATCAGAAAGACATTTCTTTAAGTTCGACACATGAAACACATCATGAACTCCACTGAGTTCATCCGGTAGTTTGAGTTGATACGCAACCGGACCAATCCTTTTCAGAATTTCAAAAGGTCCTACGTAACGTGGACTAAGCTTTCCGCGCTTGCCAAATCGTATCACACCTTTCCAAGGTGATACTTTTAGAAGAACTCGGTCTCCTACTTGAAATTTCAACGGCTTGCGACGTTTGTCTGCATAACTCTTCTGTCGATCCCGAGCCGCTGCCATACGGTTCCGAATTTGAACTATCTTCTCTGTCGTTTCGTGCACCAGTTCAGGACCTGTTAACTGACTGTCACCAATTTCAGCCCGGCAAACTGGTGAACGACATTTGCGACCATACAAAGCTTCAAACGGTGCTGCTTGAATGCTTGTATGATAACTATTATTGTAAGAGAATTCCACCAACGGTAAATGATTCTCCCAGCTATCACCAAAGTCAATTACACAAGCTCGTAACATATCCTCGAGCGTTTGAATCGTTCGTTCACTTTGACCGTCGGTCTGTGGGTGATAAGCGGTACTCATATCCAAGCGAGTCCCCAATGACTTATGAAGAGATTTCCAAAAATTGGAAGTAAACCGGGCATCCCGATCTGATATGATAGATATTGGCACGCCATGTCGTGCTACTACTTCCTTGATGTAAATGCGAGTCAATTTCTCCATCTTGTCAGTTTCTTTGATTGCTAAGAAGTGTGCAGATTTCGTTAATCGATCGACAACTACCCATATCGTATCACAACCAGTCGGTGTACGGGGTAATTTAGTAATGAAATCCATCGAAATCTGTTCCCATTTCCACATCGGTATCTCTGGTTGTTGCAATAAACCAGATGGCTTCTGATATTCAACTTTGACTTTCGAACAAGTCAAACATTTGCTAACGTACTTAGCAATATCAGCTTTCATGTGAGGCCACCAATACAGTGCCTTCAAGTCGTGATACATCTTATCTGATCCCGGATGGACTGAATATCTGGACTTGTGTGCTTCGTCCATCACGAGTTCCCTTAAACCTCCATACAAAGGTATCCAAAGTCTATCAATGAAATAACGAATTCCATCAGACTTGACATCCAACTGTGTTTCCATCCCACGTAGAGATTCCTGTACCAAGTTTTCCGTTTTCAAAGCCTCAATCTGAGCACTGTGTACTTTGTCTGGTAAGTCAGTATGTATTGTCATCATAAGTGCACGAACCCGTCTTGTTCCCGTTGTATCTTTTCTGCTCAAAGCATCGGCTACGACATTAGCCTTTCCCGGGTGATACTTAATCGCACACTCATAATCGTTCAACAATTCAACCCATCGTCGTTGCCTCATGTTAAGCTCCTTCTGATCAAAGATATGTTGCAAACTCTTATGATCAGTATAAATAGTACACTTAGTTCCATACAAGTAATGCCTCCAAATTTTTAAAGCAAAAACCACTGCTCCTAACTCCAAGTCATGAGTAGTGTAATTCTTTTCGTGTGTTCGTAGTTGTCTGGAAGCATAAGCGATCACTTTATCCCGTTGCATCAATACACATCCCAAACCCTGTCCAGATGCGTCACAATACACCGCAAAGTCTTCCGTTCCTTCTGGTAAAGACAGAATCGGTGCACTGCAGAGTTTCTGTTTCAATAACTGGAATGCAGCTTCCTGTTTATCCGTCCAGTTATACTTTGTTCCCTTGTGCGTCAGAGCTGTAAGTGGTTGAGCGATCTTTGAGAAACCTTCAATGAATCGTCGATAATAACCCGCCAAACCAAGGAATTGTCGTACCTCGGTAGGGGTCTTTGGTGCTTCCCAATTCTTAATCGCTTCAATCTTCGCTGGATCAACATGTATGCCCTTTTCATTAACTATATGCCCCAAGAACTGTACTTCTCGCATCCAGAAATCACATTTCGAGAACTTAGCGTACAGTTGTTCCTGTTTCAATAACTCTAGCAGTAATCGAAGGTGTTCAGCATGTTCCTCCTCAGACTTTGAATAGATGAGAATGTCATCGATGAAAACAATGACAAACTTATCCAGATAAGGTTTACAAACACGATTCAAGAGATCCATGAATACGGCTGGAGCGTTTGTCAACCCAAATGGCATGACCAAGAACTCATAATGGCCATAGCGCGTCCTGAATGCTGTCTTCGGGATATCCTCCTCCTGAACTCTTAGTTGATGATAACCCGACCTGAGATCAATCTTCGAGTAGTAACTCGAACCTTGCAACTGATCGAACAGATCGTCAATCCTGGGTAACGGATACCGGTTCTTGATAGTAACCTTATTCAATTCCCGGTAATCGATACACATACGGAAAGTCCCGTCCTTCTTCTTTACAAACAATACTGGAGCTCCCCATGGTGAAAAACTAGGTCGTATGAATCCCTTATCCAACAACTCTTGCAATTGTGTGGATAACTCTTGCATCTCTGACGGTGCAAGTCGATAAGGCGCCCTAGCTATCGGTGCTGCGTCTGGTGTAAGGTCGATTCGGAATTCCACCTGTCTGACAGGCGGTAATCCCGGCAAGTCTTCTGGAAACACCTCCGGAAATTCACAAACTACAGGTATATCTTCAAGCTTCCTCTCAACTACTGGCTTTTCAGTTATAAGTGCTATAACTGCCGTATGACCCTTACGTAGACACTTGTGTGCTTTCATACAAGATATGAGACGCAGTGGCGTACTGATCTTTTCACCTTGTACATACAGTGTCTCTCCGTTTGTAAGAGGTATACGAACAATCTTTTCATGGCATACTATTTCCGCCTGGTGTTTGGACAACCAGTCCATGCCAATAACTACATCAAAACTGCCTAAGGCGATAGGCATAAGATCAATCTCTAATGTCTGACCCATCAAATCAAGGATACATCCCTTATAAATGTTTTCTACAACAATCAACTTACCATCAGCTAACTCCACAGTGTAGGGACTATCTAAGGCAGTGGGACTAACATCTAGTGACTTAGCAAGTGAACTAGATACAAAACTCCGGTCGGCACCAGTGTCAAATAACATAGAGGCATAGTGATTATTTAAGAGGAACGTACCCGTAACAATGTTGGGATCCTCCCGCGCTTGACGTCCTCCAATCACAAACGCCCTGCCTCTAGCACCGTTGTTGTTGTTGTTGTTGTTGTTGGTGCCATTGCCATTACCGTTTCCATTTCCATTACCATTACCATTGTTGTCCCCGCCTTTCTTAAGTTGTGGGCAATCTTTCTTGAAATGGCCCATCTTGCCACACTCAAAACAACCTTTCTGCGCGTTGTTTTGATTGTTATTCTGGTTGTTATTGTTGTTCTGCAGCTCTCCGCGACAATCTTTAGCCGCATGCCCAATCTTGCCACACCTCTGGCACTTTGCTTTGTCACACTGGTTACCCGCATGATGGTAACCACACCTGTTGCACTTGGGGTGCTTACCAATATAGCCCCCCGATGATGATGATTGTTGACCACTGCTTGAACCATGATAAGACTTGTTTGAGTCTTGTTTCCTGTTTTGCTGATGTGATTGTTGGTTGTTGCCCTTGAAGTTGTTACTTTCCCACTTCCTCTTGTGATCTCCTACCTTGGTAGCAGATGTTCTCTTAGGCAGATTTCCCTGTAACACTGCGTGATCAGTAAGCTGATGTGCTAGACGAACAGCTTGTTGGATGGTGGTGGGATTTGCTGAAGTCACCAACCCTTGAATCTGAGGCACTAGTCCTCCAATATACCTTTCGATCCACTTACTGACTGGATTAGCCATGTGTGGTAGCAGTCTGGCCAGTTCACGCGATCTGGTCGTGTACTCCTCAATATTTGACCCCTCCATCTTGAGGTGCCAATACTCTTCCTCCAACTTCTGCATTTCACTACGAGGACAATACTCCTCTTGTAGTAAGGTTTTGAAGTTGTTCCAGGTCAACGCATTTGCTTCTCCCAACCCCAGGGTCTGAACATTGGAGTTCCACCAAGTCAGTGCTGGACCCTCCAACGTTCCAGTAGCAAATTTCACCTTGCTGTCATCAGGGCAGTTGCACATCTCGAACACAGACTCTGCCTTTTCAATCCATCGGAGAAGTCCTATGGCTCCCTCCGACCCTTTGAAGTTGTGTGGCTTGCAGTCCAAGAACATCTTGAACGTGCACGCCTGTGGATTAAGCAATCCCCCAGCTGGACCATGTGGCCCCGTGTTGTGTGCCTGTGCGTATTGTGCTATTGCCTCTGCAACCCTGTTGTTGATTAGCTCGTTGAGCTCAGCAACTGTCATCTGAACATTTCCGTCAGCCATTTCCTTCCTATTTACAAGAAATGTTAGCGCATAATCAAAAATCCAATTTTGACATGTGTAATTGTAAACAACAAACACAACATGTAATATAATCAACACAGTTGTTGGTAACAAACAATAATTCTTCCATACATAGAAACCTTCTTTGAGTACAATACTTTTGAAATGAAATACAAAATTTCAAACTATTAATGTAGGAACACAACCCGTTCCTAATAAGTTTAAACAAAACAGAAATAAAATAAGAAAACAATCAATCGTCCTCAACGGCGGATTCAGGATCGGACTCAGCAACTGGTGCTGGTTCCTCCCCTTCTTCCTCCTCATCCTCCTCCTCATTCTCAGAGGCCACCAAATCCTCCAATGCTTCTACTCTACCCTCCAAGAACAAAGCTCGGTTCTCTGCAGCGTCGAGACGACCAATCATGTTCACCATCTCATCCCGCATGTCATGAACTAGATGGGCAAGTTCATCTTGCCTCTCAATGGCATCCCATAACTCATGAGATCTCTGTATAAGCTTGTCTTCTGTCTCATCCAAGTCCTCGCGCAACTTGGCGATCTCCTCCGCGTCCGTCCTTCGCCTCTTAGGCTCAGGAGCATCTAGTGCTGGTGGTGGGTGTGTGGAAGGTCCCTCAGCAGGGATCTGCTGAGTGCCCTCCTCAGGCTCCTCTTCCGGATCCTCATCCGGGTCCTCCTCTGGATCCTCGTCTGGATCCTCATATGGGTCCTCGTCTGGATCCTCCTCTGGATCGGAGTCATCCATCTCATACGGTGGAGGTGATGGAATAGGTGGTGGTGGTGATGATGGTGGTGCCGGAACTATCGGCTCCTCGCCCTCGGAATCATCAATAATGATATATGGGACTGATGATGAAGCCATGCCTGTTACATAATACCATATGTAAGTACAGTGCCATGGAATACGTAAACATGTCAATTACATAGTGTCATATGTAATTTCTAAGCAATACGTATTAACAGATGTGTCTAATGTCTAACAGTCATAGTCTAGGCCTACAAATGCAAACCTAGTTCGCTATAACCAATGGCTCTGATACCAATCTGTCACACCCCCAATTTTCAACTAACGGAATCATACCGTTTGGGAACGTGACAAACCAGGATCTCAGATCATTAGACATAGCGAAGACCTCTATATGAATTTCAAAACATACGTTGGTCTTTAAAACATAATATTCAGAGTTTACAAAAAAATTGCGGAAGCGTTTCAAACCAAAACCAATAAACTGTTGATAAGTAAAACATTACAAATCAAAATACTGAAATATTCAAATTCAAATGTTCAAAGTGTTTATAATGCATGAGACTCTATCTTCCTAGTCCATGCCAGCTGTTACGCGCGCCTTAGCGTCCTGAGAAAACATGCAAATCAAGTCAACACAAAGGTTGGTGCATAACACAGGTTTTAAATAATCATAGTGTTCAAAACATCAGTTTGAATAATAAGTTTGTAGATAACATAATCACAATTGCACAGTCATGATAGCTAGTCATAAAAACTATTTACATACGTGTTCGACACCGAAGCTGACTAGTTGCCATGCTATAGCATGTTTTCGCCTTGCCACTATTGTCTATCACAACAATAGTAAAAAAAATGTGTTTGGTCAGTCAAACACCTGCGTAGATCCCATCTACCAGGTGAGGTTTGTCAAACCTAATAGATCTATTTCCAACTACCACGCTTTGCATTACAGCAAACTAAACGGTTCGAGGTGTGTAAGGACTTTCAAGTTGATATGTTTTCACATAATGTAAACAGATAACTCATGCAAGTGATATGTATCTAAAAGTAGTTTGTTGCACATGTTTTCTCCCCCAAAACAGTTTAAAATAAGAAAGGGGTCGTGTACGCACCTTTGATAATAGTAGAATGATCAAACACGTGTGAACTTGCGTAGAAATCCTCTACGAATAATCTGTGATTTAAACAATAACCTATTGTTATTCGAATAATCGTTTTGTGCTTAAAATCACATACGTGTCAACACACGTATGTTGGATTTGCTAAGATTGCGCATACGAAAGTACGCGTGCTACTGAAATCGATTAAATAAAATCATATTTGATTTTATTCAATTAATCGTAATTATACGCGATTTCGTGTTCGGATTAAAATATGAATTTTATCATTCTAATGCGTTCGTATTCTCGTTACGGTTCCAACGCAACTCGAACGGATTAAAACGGAGTTAGAACGAATAAAATATGATTGAAATACTAAATTAGCATAAAAACCCAAAAACCGGTTGGGCCGGGACTCGAACCCGCGACCCTCAACACCAAACACACCGCATCTACCATCTCAGCCCGCTAGGGTGTCGCAACAGATATCAGAATTTAATTCTTTTACATCCTAACTCACTGGTTCTCTTTGATGCCATTATAGCCGAAGCTTAACCCACCAAATTGATCAATATTTCGAATCTGATTGATCTTATCAACACAAGTTTATGATTCTAATCTCTTAAACGTACCTAATGATGGTTCCAATTCGATCAAACCTTAATCAATGAGTTCCAATTGATCCCAAATAGGTTCGGTTTTGAACCGAACTAACTTTCAACTCGAAATCCTCTAATTCATGATTGAAATATCAAATTAACTTAGGCTTTCGTTTAATCGAAACATTCTGAAACTTCCTATCTAGTTTAATTCGATTATCAGTCCAATTAAACAAGAAACCCCCAATTCGTTCCCCTTTAAGAACCCTAGATTCAAAATCCACAATCCCGAATTGTTTTGATGAAATTAATCTATCATTTACTTCGATCGATCACTTATGAAACTTTCTATACCCTTTAATTTGATTCTTAAACTCCTTTGATCAAAAACCCCCAAATCGAATCCCATCAAGAACCCTAGAATGCGTGCACATATAATTCGATGTTGAGAATCAGAATTAGCATGTGCTTATCATTATTCGGCCAGTTTAGGTTGTTTAGTGATAGAGACTTACTGGTTATGATGCCGAATTGCTAAAACTCCCTTCTTGCTTGAACTCCGGCCGACCTTTGATTCAAATCCTTCTCCCGATGGTTCTAAGATCGAATTGTTGTTTGTATCCACCTCTAAGGATGCCGACTAGAGGATATTGAGTTTCAATTGCGAGTAATATGATCGAATTGTATAGTTTTGATGTAACCATGTGACGGTTACGCCTTTTGGTTGCGATTAGAGATTAATTCGACCCTTTCAAAAGTTGTAACAGATGATTAATGGCTAATCATTATCACAATGAGTTACATGAACATTTAATTCGATGATTAACAGCCTATTGATGCATCCTTCGAATTCCCCCATTCAATTTTGGCCGAATTTTGACTTTTAGGAGTCAAAATTGATACTAAAATCAATTATAAGCTTAATCTTCAACCATTTAACACTTAGGATTTTATTTTTCCTAATTCCTAACTCCTATAAGTTATTCCGGATTGCCAACATATTATTTCGATTAACAAAGTTGAGCCAACAAACCTGAATAGTCACTAATTGAATCCTTTAACTCATTGTTGGACTAAATTTACTCAATTGGGCTTCTCAAATATAATTGGGCCTCATTGGGCCTTCCTGGGCCTACCTTGGCCTTCCCTGGGCCTACTTTGTTTACATTGGGCCTTACTTGAACTTATTGGGCCTTACTGGGCCTCTCTTGGCTTATTGGACCTACATTGGCTCTGTTGGGCCTACATAGACTTCGTTGGGCCTAATTGATCTTGTTGAGTCTTCCTTGACCTTACTGGATCTTCTTTGGCTTTACTGGGCCTTCATTGGTCTTGTTGGGCCTTCATTGGCCTTGTTGGGCCTACGGAGGTTAAAAAGGTTAACTTGAAAAGTCGGATTGTCACATGGATGTTCTTGCTCCTCCCCCAGCTGCAGCCTTCTCATCAGGCTTCTTCTCTGACTCCTTCACCACCTTGGGTTGTTTCCAAAACTGTTCCTCCCATACTTTTTGATGAATTTCTTGGCACGAAAGACTGCCATGGCCATCTGTCATGAGATATCCATTTCTTCAACATTAGCTGGGTTAATCTACTCTAAGTTGTCTTTGTAGAGCCCTTAAAGCGTTGAAGACTGACAAAGTCAACCTAGAAAGAGTCAACGCACTGATTTAACCATTTTCGTGTACAACCATTTCGAGTACACGATGTGTTCGTGTACTCGAATTTTTGTATTAGATTTCGAATACACCTAGGCCTAGTATAAATATATTTTGTACAGGTTTGGGTGGGAATCCCGAGGCATTTGCTCTCTAGACATATTGAGGCACTTGTACTCGAATTTTCAGTTTATATATACAAAGATTACATTTTTCTACTTGCTTTCTTGATTCTAACTTGGATTCCGCACTTGTTAGAGATCATTGATGATGATTTAGAAGATAAAGTTCAGTTCTTGATCCGGTTTGAGACCTACAAGTGGTATCAGAGCTTGAGTGCTCTTTTCATCGTCAAGGTAACAACTTTCTGAAGCAAGTTTAGCACTTTATCATTCTTCTCTACTCCATCTAGCTACTGTGTAAATTTGGGACTCCAAACCTTAAGAAATATTTTTATAAAATTTTTCTTAAGTATTTTCGAGTTCAACTATTTCGAGTAAAGATAGAGTATTCAAAGGTTTGCCACAGTTCGAGTACAAGAAAATTTCGACTACAAAGGTTACTTCGGGTACAAGTGATTTCGAGTACAACATTATTTTCGAATACAAGAGGAACTTCGAATACAATTTCATTTTCTAGTACATGATATTTCGAGTATAAACTGAGCTTCGAATACAGGTTATTCTTCGAGTACAGGTTTCTCTTCGTATAAAAGAGAATTTCAATTACAGTATTATCTTTGGGAAGTGTTTGGTGATCTGTTCTACAGAAATTTCGTGAACAACACTTAGAAATTTTTCTAATTCATCATGGCTTCAAAGAATCTGACAAATTTGTCCAATTTACTCAATCTGGACAATGAGATCGGCACCAGAACAAAGCCACCGAGGCTCGTGTCGGGAGATAACTTCCAAGATTGGAAATTCGGATTCCAATCCTTTATCAAATACACTGATCCAAAGCTCTGGAGATCCATTGAAGAGGGCCCCTTTGTGCCTTCCTACCAGAGTGAGATCAATGGTCCTCTTGTTGCTAAGGATCCTGAATTGTACATTGACAATGACATCCTTATGATGGAAAAGGATGAAAAGGCCTATGCATCAATCACAATGGCACTATCAACTGAAGTGGCTCATGGGTTTAAGGAACACAAGACCGCAAAGGAACTATGGAATGCCTTGATTGAACTTTTTGAAGGAAATGAAGACATGCGAGAGAGTCGCAAGGATATGCTGAGACAGAGGTTCAACATGTTTAACCACATTAAAGGAGAGTCCCTTGAAGCACAGCTGAATAGATTCACCCATTTGATGACCGAGATGACAAGTTCTGGAATTGTGATGACTAAGGGAGAAGTGAACAAGAAGCTTCTGAATTCACTACCTTACACTTGGAACTCAAACTGCACAACAATCAAAAGAACAAAGGATATGTACAAGACCTCTCTGAGTGAGCTGATCTCAATCATCAACTCCTATGACATGGATGATAAACAGAGAGCACTGAACCATGCCAGCTCGATGGGCATTGCACCCGTGTCTGAAAACTCTGCTCTTCTATCATCTATCAATCTTCAAGCTTCAAGGATGCAACACTATTAGCATTCCTCATCTCAGTCAATTCCTTTTGAGACTGCATTCCTATCATCTAGACAAGCTGGATTAGTGTCCAAGATCAATCCAGAAAGTGAAGAAAATCTGCTGTTGTTTAAAGGTTTTATGAATAGCTACAATGCATTCATAGCAGGAGAATTGGCACCTGCCAACCTAACTCAAGACAACTTAGAGCAGATAAATCCAGCTGATGTTGAGGAAATGGATATCTCTTGGCAAATGGCAATGGCTGTTTTTCGGGCAAAGAAGTTCATCAAGCGATATGGAAGGAATAGTTTTGGAAATAACCCGGGAAAGAAACTTGGATTTGACCAGTCAAAGCTGCGGTGCTACAACTGTGATCAACCAGGTCACTTTGCTAGAGAATGTAAGCAGCCTAAGACAGACAAGGAAGGAGAAAAGAAGTCTGAAGAGAAAGCTGTGACTGTAGCTGCAGGAGGAAGTGCTAGCACGTCTAAAGCACTGGTAACTCAAGAGACTGACTCCTATGATTGGAGTGATCAAGTGCAGGAACTGGAACTAACTCTGAGTCATGCCTTCATGGCTGAGGTGGATGACAAGCAAAAGGAGGTAACTGAAAATCTTTGCTCAACCTCATGCATAGATAAAGTATTTAAGTACAGGTCACACAATGAATCATTAATCAAAGAAGTAACTAAACTTAAATATTTTAACTCAGAATTTCTTAAAAATGAGGGAGTTTTTAAAAGAAAACTTGAAGCCGAGGGTCGGGATGTGGCAAGGCTAAAAGAACTTTTAAGTGACAAAGAGTCCAACTATCGTGATGCTAGACGCAAAATCGATGAACTCACTTTGGAGTTGGACCGAGTCAAAACTCAACTTTCTAAAACCTCAGTAAAATGTGAAAAATTTGATTATTCAAGCAAAGTTTTGGAAGACATGGTAAGCATCCAATACAGGGAAAAGAGGGGTAAGGGTCTTGGTTTTAATGAGTGTGAATCACCGTTTAACCATAATTACTCAAGTATGCCAAGTATCAACACATCGGTTGATGACTTGGAATTGGATTCTGATCGTGCTTGTGACTTTCCCACCAAACCTTTTATACTCACAGTTGACCCTGTTATGACTAATGATTCTGAGGTTTGTGCAGAAAAACTAAGTGTTACAGGTTCAGAGGAGAAGGAGGTAGAAAGAAGTGCTAGGAGGAGCACAGATTGTTCAACATCTACAAGTCAATCATATTTTGTTCCAAAAACTGATTTTGTTGGAAAATTTGATGAAATTAACATTAAGCCTAATGATATGTTGAAAAGTTTTCAGAAGACTTTTGCTATAAATCACGCCTCACAATCAACTTCCTCTCCTTTGACAAAGCAGGCAGCATTGGCTCATTCCACAGTTACCAATGGGGAAGGTTCACAATTAAATCCTAATTGTGAACCTTATATTCCAACTAGGTCCTTGGAACAAGTTTCTTCAAACTTATCCTCTGGCCAAAGTAACTGTGATGTAAAGCCCTTTGACCCAATTGAAATTCACCAAAAGGTCTGCTGCTTTGCATGTGGGAAACCAGGCCACATTGCTCGACATTGTATGCACCGACCTACTGAGTTCTTCTACTGGAAGAATCAGAAGGTCACACCTAAGGCTAAACTGGTTAACAAATATTTGAGGATAGTTCCATCCTCTAAGCCTGAGGTAACCTCTCAAAAGGGGACTCAGACTCAGATTCCTTCCACTGCTAAAAGGAACAAGAAATCAAACCAAACTAAACCTGGTTTACATAAGAAAAATCCAAAGAGTTTTAAAACTAAAGCTAACTCTCTTCAAAAACCTAATGTAAAACTAGTTGACCTTGACAGTGGAAGCAAGTCAAAATAAATTAAAAACAATTCAGACAGACCCAAGAACAGACCCAAACCCAGAAACAAATTCTATGTGATTTCCAAAGTACCTAAGTCTATTATGATTTGGGTACCGGTCTCTCATTAATTGATTGTGTGTGATGCAGGGACGACCAAGCAAGCTTAAAAATGTTTGGTATGTTGATAGTGGTTGCTCCCGGTACATGACTGGGGATTTCTCTCAGTTACATGAGGTCACAC
Source organism: Mikania micrantha (assembly GCA_009363875.1). Taxonomy (NCBI): domain Eukaryota; kingdom Viridiplantae; phylum Streptophyta; class Magnoliopsida; order Asterales; family Asteraceae; genus Mikania; species Mikania micrantha. The sequence goes on from CM018697.1 coordinate 64,931,584, forward strand.
CTTTTAATGGCGGATATGTTTCATTTGCTGGAGACAAGGGAGGAAAGATAAGCATGAAGGGTACAGTGACAAATGGAACTCTTAGTTTTGAAGATGTTTATTATGTTGAAGAACTCAATCACAGTCTGTTAAGTGTTTCTCAGATATGTGATAAGAGTTTTTCAACTCACTTCACAAACAAGGAGTGTCTTATTCTGAAGCCTGGCTTTGTAGTGCCTGAGAAGTGGATTCTGATGAGAACTCCAAGGATAAACAATGCCTATATTATCAAAATGAACTCAGATTCATTCACAGAGAATACTTGTTTGTTCTCAAAGGCATCGGAGCATGATTGTCTGTTATGGCATCGGCGACTGGGTGTCACACGCCGAGCCGGCGGGGTAGGATCGGAATCCCCGTCGAGCGGAAGGTTCCCGGGGCGCGATATCGTGAGTGATAATCGGAATGATCAGATTGTTACATTGCACATGATATATAAGTGAGAAACTTGCTAAAATAAAATAGAATTACAAAGTTAAATTACATCAGTTAAGTTTATAATTTAACAATGTAAATCTACTATCACATCGTAAATCATCTATCTTGTATCTGCACAAGATATACAAAATAACTGTATAATGATGCTTCAAAATATGCAGGTCCAAAAGCTAGGTCCTCTATCCGATAACCTAGTCTAAAGAAATAACTCTTCAATTGACCTGTTCGTCACCTAAGAAGTCATGCAAAAATAAAGTCAACACATGGTTGGTGAGTTCATTAAGTTTTTATAAAATGAATTTAAATAATCTTAATGACAACCTTGACCCGCCCAGCCACCGTTCCACCACATACTAAACCACATGATATATTGTTCCTAGTGATAATTAAGCATTTCATTCCACGACTTTGATTCCATGATATATGATTCATTACATTTGATTACCCTGAAAATGTTTACCTTGATCCCCCTAAGTGACAACCTTAACCTCATCAACAACCACCTATGCTATCCAATCAAGTATGCTTATATATAGGGCATATGTAGGGGACAAGCCCCAGCCACCGTCCCACCACATACCAGACTGCTTAACATATTGTTATTAATGATAATTAAGCGTTTCACTCCATTCGCCTCTGATTTAGATTCTGATTTCCACAATTCGATCTACCTTTGATCCTCTTGAGTTCATCATGGTTACATGATTTCCCAAAGGCAATTATAGAAATATAATGTTAAATATTTAATTAAACAAATAAATAAACATTTAAAATGCAACTAAGACATGATGATTGGGTCTTGTTTCACTCAATCAATTAGACTTAGTTGTTGGTGGTTCTCCAAGTTGTAACCTCTCACACGTGACCCATATCAGGCATAACTCACAAGGAGTATACCTGAGCATGCCGGGATTTTAATGATGCCCATACAGCTTGACCCAATGGTCTACTGTACCTGAAGGGACTTTACGGATATCCTTTGATTCTTGATCTCTTTGATTCTCTTGATTTTTGATATTGATTTCATTTGATAGTTCATGTTATTGCCCATATAGCTTGACTACAAGAGTCTACTATACCTAAAGGGACTTTATGTGTGTTACACGTGGTCTTGATTCCCTATACAACTGACATCCACCTTAACTCAAATATTAATGATTTCATTAGATTGTAATGATTTCATTATTTCCATGATTCACACACATTTATGATTTCTGATTCCTTGAGTCTCTTGATCTTGATATGTAGAATTTCAATGATTCATAATGATAATTGATTCTTGATTATGATTCTTTGTTCTCAGATCCCACACTGAATTTGGTTTCCTTTGAATATGATCTTTTGTTTTAGTTCATTTGATTTCACTTTGAATTTAGATTCTTGAATTTGAGATTGATGGACTAATGGTTTATTTAGAGTTTAGATTTAAAGTATTACTCATATGAGTAATTTAATTAACTTGATAATTTGATCTGTTTAATAATTACCTAGACATGAGTCTAGGAGTATCAACAAACATATATATATGTAAAACATATAATAAATAAAAGCATTTAAGTAAACAATTTAAATAAAACAGTTTACGCATGCTTCTCAGCCCCGCGTTTTAATACAAAAATGTCAGAAAAGGGGCAATGAACTCACCTGTGTTGCTATGTAAATGTTTTATCACAAAATGCGCGCTCTTGTTTGTAGACTATGTGTCTTCAGTTCCTGAGTTGTTTTAGAAGAATTTGAATACGATAAGTACACGTAATAGTCGTTGTGACTAAGGATTGGTCTTGTCGTGTGTGCAACTAAGTGTCCTATTACTAGTGTAATTCTAAAAATCTTATGTAACTTATTTACCCCTTTCATAATCCCAATTCCCATGGTTAGTTAAAATAACTTAATTTTATATTTTTAGAAATTTCAGCAGAGTTTCCTTTGTTTTCCGCTTAAAATCCAGACAAGTATTTTGTCTATTTTACAACAAGTTCCCAAACAATTAAATCACAATAAGTATTTAAATCAAAACATTACAATTAACTTCCATTTTAATTCAATATTAAGTCAAAATTACTTAACGAAATCTAACAAGTTATAAATAGGTTTCTTTTATTAAAATCTCATTACTTGAGTTTAAGTAACTTTTGATGTGTGATGGGCTTAATTAAATCCCATTGGACCCACTGTGGCCCAATTGAATACCCTTGATTTCTAATTGATTACAAGACTCGAACTTTTGATTCTCCTGATCACATAAGAATATTATCAGGTTGTTAAGCCATCTCATGACCATTAACAATTCATGTTGAATTGTTATTGCATGTTAAGAATTATATTGTTATAGTAATCCCTAACCCATGAACCCATGAAATTTCTAAGTTATTTACTCCATGCATAGATTACGTGGGTTCCCATGCACCCACATACTTTGCCTAACACATACATACACATCTAACCCCCCATGCATCTTAGGAATTTCCGATTTAGAGTTGTCTAGGATTAAACATACTCCCAAGGCAGCGAACCTTTTGAAGGGGCTGACCTTGGGTTTGGCTACACTCATCACCACGAACCCTTAGGGTTCGGCTCTCAATTTGCCACCCACGAACCCTCAAGGTTCCTTCAGTTTCTAGGGTGTTGCATGTACAAGGGTTCGGGACCTACCAGGGTTCGTGAGTTACAGATTTTAGTTGCCGAGTAGGGTTCGGCCATCCCTTGCATGGAGGTTCGCGAACCCATGCACAAAAGGGTTCGTCACCCCAATGGTTCGGCCAACTGTAGCATGTTTCGGTTGCAGGACTATAGTCAACAATAACAGGTTCGTGGCTCAGATGGTTGTAGGGTCTTGGTCAGAACCAACAGGCTTGTTGCTCAGTCCACAGGGTTCGTTGCAGGTGGGATCACAGGTTCGTTACAGCCATCGAAGGTTCGGCTCAGCCTTAAGAAGGTTCGGCCACCCTAATGAACCTGCATCAGCTCTAAATCTCACGAACCTGTGAAACTAATCCGCATTTCGACCTTAATCTGTTACAATTTAGTTTCCAATGTGTCTACGTTGTTCATATGTATTTATCTATGTGTTTTGTGAGTGCGTATATCGATTAAAATCATCAAACAAGGAGGGGTTCGTGTCATACCCTAAAACCGAATTTAAAGGGGTACTTTACCTTAGATCTCGTGGATGGAAGCTCGAAATACTTGTACTTCTGTAATCTACAAGATGAGAGGATCGTAATGGCTCCAATTATGCTCGAATCTGACTTGAAATGGGTGAGATCTTCTTAGAGAGAAGGTGGAGGAAACACTTTTTCGAGAGAGAGTGAGCTAGAACGAAGATGAGGGGAAAGAGAGGGTTGGGTGGAGGTTGGTGATGCATTTAAGACCATCTTTAATGTTTTAGAGATACCCGGTAGATCGGTCTCGTTCTGTTTCGCGTAAAATGTCGGATCGCGTAGTCTCACCGCGAACGACTCGATTTGTAAAAATAGAATTTATTTAATGATTCCAAGTTGTGATTCCTAATAAATTAACTAATATCTTCTATTTATTTTAAAATTCACAATATTAATTTACTATTTAAATCGAAATGTACGGTCGTCGCGCGTATTCGTTCGAATCGTCACCCGTACGAACACGACGATAACTATACTTTTCAATATTGTTTTCTAATTATAGAATATCATTCAGAACGTTAAACTTTCAGATATATTCGTATAGATCGTCACCTATGCGAATAACCCGTCGATTTAGCATTCACATAACAATATTCGTGTGTTTTGTTCTTTAAAGTCTCACATACGTCTATACATAATAAATCCTAACAAATAAACCCATGATGGTTCTGTATTGTCAAATAATTATCTGACTCAAGAACCCTATTTCTGAACTTTGTTTTCCTGAATAAAATCTGAACTGTGCTGTGATAACATGTAATGAAAATGATATGCAATTGATAAATGAAATATGTACATGATTTATTGTTCATGTACTGTAGAGATCACTGTTCCGGTGATGGTTCCGGCGCTGATGTTACACTGGGTCACGTAAATCTTAAGAATCTGAACAGACTCGCCAAGGGAGATCACGTCATCGGTTTACCTTCTAAAGATTTCTCCACTATTGAGAAATGCATCGCTTGTGCCAAAGGGAAACAACACAAGAGACCCCACAAGCCTAAATTGTTCAATTCTATCTCTTCAGTTCTTCAACTTCTTTATATGGATCTCTTCGGACCGGTCAACGTAATGAGTATCGGGAAAAAATCATATTGTCTTGTTGTGACAGATGATTATTCCAGATTCACTTGGGTGTTCTTTCTGGCCAAGAAGGATGAAACACCAGAGATTCTGAAGAAGTTCATTACCTTGATTGAAAATCAGAAGAATCTAAAGGTCAAGGTGATTAGAACTGATAATGGAACTGAATTTAGAAATCAGACTCTTATAGATTTCTGCGATGAAAAAGGGATTGCTAGGCAGTACAGTGCAGCCATAACACCTCAGCAAAATGGAGTTGCTGAAAGGAGAAACAGAACGCTTATAGAAGCTGCACGAACAATGCTGTCAGAATCTAAGCTGCCAATCTTCTTCTGGGCCGAAGCTGTTAACACCGCTTGTTATGTTCAGAATCGAGCATTCTTGAACAAGCGACATCAGAAGACTCCCTATGAGATTCTCTTCAATCAGAAACCCAAAGTTGGCCACTTCAAGTCATTTGGATGTCCTTGCACTCTTCTTCATACAGAGCCCAATCACAAGTTTGATGATAAGGCAGATGAGTGTTACTTTGTGGGTTATTCATCCGAGAAAGCAGCCTACAGAGTTTATAACAAGAAAACTCGGATGATCGTGGAATCATACTATATAGATTGGCAAGAAATGAACTCTACAGATGCTGGTTCTGGTCCAAACTGGTTATTTGAGTATGATTCTACTTTCAGGCCTTTTAACAATACATCCGAGAATCCAGAAACATCCAAGCAGACTGGTGATTTCTACAAGGGTGATGATGTGGACTATAGGGTTGACTATGTTCCATGTGATCCTAATCTCTTGACAATTGATCCTCCAAGCATGTACAATCGTGACCCTCCAGCTCAGCCGACCCCATTACATGAAGTTCTCCCATCAGAACCAAACACTTCTCAGTCTGTTCAACCACTTCCAGAAACTGATCAAATCTCGTCTTCCTCCCACCAGACTTTTGATAATCCATTGTTCTCAGATAGCATTCCTGAGGAACATTACGTGGATCACGGAACCGAGTCAAGTGAAAATGCTCCTATCAACAACAACTCCCCAAGTGAAGATCAAGTGAATAACAACAGCAACTTGCTAGACAATCTAGCTGTGGAAGAAGTGCCAACACTCAGTGTAAACAAGAATCATCCGGTTGAAAATATTATTGGACCTCTCTCGGAAGGCGTTCTCACTCGAAGCAGATCCATTACAGCTCAGAACCTCTTGCCTGAAGAGACAACTACCGGAAGTCAATCAGGTCCAATTAATTCTTGTTTATATTCTTGTTTTATCTCGCAGGTTGAGCCCAAGAATGTTAAAATGGCTCTCAAAGAGTCCAGCTGGGTTGAGGCAATGCAGGAAGAGCTGATGCTGTTTCAAAAACTTAAAGTATGGAATCTGGTTCCCCTGCCCAAAGGAAAACTGCCTATAGGAACCAAATGGGTTTTAAGAAATAAAAGAGATGACTCAGGAGTCATTATCAGAAACAAAGCAAGGTTGGTGGTTCAAGGCTTTTACCAACAGGAGGGGATAGATTATGAGGAAGTCTTTGCGCCAGTTGCACGACTTGAAGCCATCCGAATTTTCTTGGCCTACGCCTCCTACATGAACTTCACGGTATATCAGATGGATGTGAAGACAGCTTTCTTGTACTGAAAGGTAAAGGAAGAAATCTATGTGTGCCAACCCACTGGTTTTGAAGATTCTCAGTATCCAGAGCATGTCTACAAGTTAGACAAAGCTCTTTATGGTCTTCATCAAGCACCGCGAGCATGGTATGCTACGCTTACTGATCACCTGCTTGCAAATGGATATACCCGTGGAGCTATCGATCAGACTTTATTTGTTCTCAAGGATAAGGATGATTTAATTCTCGTCCAAATCTATGTGGATGACATTATCTTTGGCTCCACAAGCTCAACATTGTGCAGGGAATTTGAAGGGGTGATGAAGAAGAAGTTTGAGATGAGCGCAATGGGAGAAATGACTTTCTTTCTAGGTTTGCAAGTGAAGCAAGATTCAAAGGGTGTGCTGATTCACCAAGGAAAGTATGTCAAGGATATTTTGACCAAGTTCAAAATGATGGAATCAAAACCAGCATCCACTCCCATGGTTGCTCGTCCTGTCTTAACTTCGGATATGGATGGTGAAGATGTTGATCAACACCTCTATCGCTCGATGATTGGTTCCCTGATGTATCTGACTTCTAGTCGTCCAGACATCATGTTTTCAGTCTGTCAGTGTGCCAGATATCAGCGAATCCGAAGGCATCTCACCTTATAGCTGTCAAGAGAATCTTTCAGTATCTTGTCCGGAAGCCTCGTCTTGGCCTTTGGTACCCAAAGAACTCTGAGTTTCGTCTATTTGCATACTCAGACAGTGACTTTGGTGGATGTAACCTGGACAGGAAGTCAACCACCGGTGGGTGACAGTATCTGGGAGATCGCCTTGTCTCGTGGCAATGCAAGAAACAAAGGACCGTATCCACATCTACTGCGGAAGCCGAATACGTTGTTGCTTCCAGTTGCTGCTCTCAGGTTATCTGGATGCAACAACAACTCCTTGACTACGGTTTGAATTTTCTTGACTCTCCTATTTATTGTGACAATGAAGCCGCCTTACAAATCGTCAAGAATCCGGTACAACACTCCAAAACTAAACATATAGACATCCGGATTCACTTCATCCGTGACTGTTTCGAACGGAAACTAATTCATCTTGAAAAGGTCCACACTGATGACAATCTAGCGGATCTTTTCACAAAACCGTTCGACACAGCACGCTTTCATCACTTGCTTGCCTCTCTCAAACTAATAAGCTTTAATTAAAAGCATTTTTGTAAATACATTAAAATTTGTGTCCTAGTTTGTTCACAAATTTAGGGGGAGAAAATTTACAGAACAACAAAAAGATTTTTCGTGCTTTGAGTCAAAATATACAAAAACAACAAAAAGATTTTAGTCCTTTTAAGTTAAAGTCTTTAAGAAAATACAAAAAGATTTTCGGTCTTTGAGTTAGTCTAAGATGATCTACTAGTTTAGGGGGAGTTAGGTTTCTTTTGAAAACCAATGAAAAGGAAATCCTGCCTCTTGTTATTCAAAGAAAATTACAAAAGATTTTATCTTTTCAAAGTTTAAGAAAATACAAAAGAAGTTTATTTGGACAAGCAAAGTGAATCGATCAAATTGGGAAGTGAAATAATTTCTAAGGATCAAAATTTTACTATCTTAATAAGATTTCTAAAAGAATAATAACTTTGAATATCTATTATACACTAAGAAGTTGAAACAAGTTTTTCAAAACTTAAAGAATCAGACTTGATCAAATTAAAATATATATAAATAAATAAGTGTGAAATTGTGATCGTTAGATAACTATGAATGTGTGACAACTATTTGACTTCTTGTTTAAATCCTTGAGTCAAAACAAGATTGTGTTTCAATAGACTTGAAATTGTGTTTGAAAAACTCGGGTATTTCCTATGTTTTGTGCAAACAAAGAGCGGGAAATACCTACTGAAGCATCCTATGTTTTGCGTAAGCAAAGACCTGGATGTGTGATGTTAAGACCAATGTGTCTGCAGATCAGAAAATAAAAGATGCCAATGAGCACAAGATGATAGAACCCCTTCTTGTTCTTGATTCTAACCTAATAGATCTGTCTTTTCTTTTCTCACCTAAAACTCTGTCAAAATAATTTTAACTTCGTTGAAACACAATCAAAGTTTGAAACAAAGGATTTAACAAGACTGACAGGTTGCATATTAATCTAGTCTCACAATCTAATTGTTCATCAAATTCCCATAAGATATTTTATAAAAACTTGATCATATAACTGATTTTTAAGAAATGGAACAACGATTGGAAATCATTGGTGGGAATAGCTATTTAAAGGTTGTGCTTCGTTAAGAAAATAACTAAGCTGGTAAAATTTTGATAACAGATTTGATCCCACAAATTTGAACCGACTAAACTTAAACTTGTCCAAAGTTTATTTTATTTTATTTTATTTTATTTTATTTTATATTATTTTATTTTATTTTATTTTATTTTATTTTATTTTATTTTATTTTATTTTATTTTATTTTATTTTATTTTATTTTATTTTATAAAAGTTAGAATTTTTAAATCGAAATAAAATAAATGTGTATTCGAAATTGAGTACACGAAATCGTGTATTCGAAATGTGCTTATAAATAGCCCAACCGCATTGAATTTCGAGTACCATTATTTCATGTACACATTTTCTTCATTTCGAGTACAGACTTGATGTTTTTAGGCGATTTCACTTTCTAGAGCTCATTTTGAAATTCCACTCCGGCTATCTTTTAGATCATCAATAGGCATCCTAGGTATGAATTTTCATAAATTTTTGACCGTGAAATTGAAAGTTATGGACAAAAGGAAGTTTCGAGTACGCAACTTTCGTGTACTCAAGGTTATCAATCAAATTGACCTTGAAATCCGTTGAATTGGGAGGCTATTACTGAATATGATGGTCATCTAGTAATTCCGAGTAATTCACATGAGATCAGAAAATCTAAAGAGCCAAAATGATGAATTTTTCAAAAGATTTTTGAGTACACGAAATATAAAACTTTGAGTAGAGATGCACTTCGAGTACAACCTATATTTCGAATACACGATTCACTTCGCGTACAGATTGTATTTCGTGTACAGAGTGCACTTCGTGTACAGACTATTTCGTGTACAGATTGCATTTCGTGTACAGGTTGTACTTCGTGTATGGCTTGATCTTCGTGTACAGTGTGTTGTCTCGAGTGCAACTGTTAGTTCGAGAACAGAATACTTAAGACTTAGAAAATTTTCAGTAAATTCATTTTTCTTGAACTTGAACTAACTTGATCTGTTTGTGTCTTTCAGATGGCAGACTTACGCTTCGTGCATGACCACAACATGATAGCATTCCTTGGGGACCCTCCAGAGAAACACTAAGAGTTCAAGAGTATGTTGGAAGGACTTATTCTGTCACCCATCAACTATGCCATCATGGAGTACCCGCCTATTGTGACTGACTTTATTAGGAGCTTTTGGAGTACAGTGGAAGAAAATACTGATGCGGATGGGAACGTTAGCATCGTTGGAAAGATCCAAGGTCATCCCATCGTTATCACTGAGCAGATTATCAGAGAATGTCTGCAGTTTGGAGATAAAGAGTCTGACCCAGTTGAGCTTGATCAAGCATTGGTGAACCGAACTGTATTTCAGATGGGACACGAAGGTGCCTACCCTCCAACAGAAAAGAAATTGTTGCATCCCTACTGGAGATATCTGGCACACATAGTTACACATTGTCTCTCCGGATGGAATGGAGGATACGATGTCCTAAACCAGACTCTTAGCTCCTGTCTGGTGGCTTTAGCACTTGGAATGGAGTTTAACTTCTCGAAGATAATCTTCCTTGATATGCACGCAAACATCAAAGGACGAAGAAAGGAACGGTTTTTGGCTTTCCCCCAGTTTGTGCAGATCATTATCAACAGAAAGTATCCTTCTCTGACTCCCACTCTTGGCACCTTGGAGATCAAGAGAATACGTGATGACATTTTTGGATATATGAAGATGAACAAACGAGGAAAGAAACAGTACATTGGAGAGAGGCCTCTAATCAAGTTTGGTCACTTTGTGGGAGACGTGAATGTTGTAGAGGATCAAGGCACTCCTGTTGCCTTTGTGGCTGAAGAGCATGATACTGGTACACAAACTGGCCCTACTCCTGAGGGACACATCTCTGAGACCTCCTCATCTTCAAGTTAAGATTTCATTGCGGAGAAACCTCCACCTACAAGACAAGAAAGAGAGGAGGCATAGGATGTCGACTACTCTCCAACTCCTGAGTCATCACCGAAGAAGAAAAGGCAAAAGACTATGGCTATGAGAACCAGAGATCCTCGACTCCAGCAGATGTTCTCTACCTTGTCCTTCTCATCAGCTGCATCGATCATATCACAGGCACCTACACCACCACCTCCTCCTACACAACCACATCCACCTACACAACCACCTCCACCTACTCAACCACCTCCACATACACAACCCAATCCATCCACTCTACCAAAATCATCCACTCAATCTAAATCTTCCACTGCCGGACCCACACAATCCAAGCCATCTACACGAACCAAGCCACCTTCAAAACCCAAGCTATCTTCTCAATCTAAACCTGCAATCAAACCAGACCGGCCAAACTTAGTTATCAAAATCCCAGCCAGATCAACTACCTCTACTCCTCACAACAAAACTGCTTCATCTCCACCTCGCTCGAGCAGTGACAAAGGAAAATCTCCTTTGCACTCAGATTCACCGTATGAGCCGAGGGATGTGCCTGTTGATATCATTGGATTACAAGACAAGGTTTATTTGCTAGAAAAGGATTATGAGCGCAAGGATAGTCTCATCAGAAATTTGCAGGAAGGAATGATTAAGATATGCAGCAAATTGAGCAAATATCATGGGCAAGTCAAGGCACACCGAAGGGCCATCAGATCCCTTTCCTTGGAAAACTACGAGATGAGCAAGGAAATCAAAAGGCTAAAAGGGGAAGAAGTTCCAGACTCAGATGATGATGTCAAGGATGATAGTGATGATAGTGATGATGACGGTGATGATCAAAATGAGAAGGACTCAGATAAGAAGAAGAATGACAAGGATGATAAAGATGATGATAAGGATGGAGACAATAAAGAAAAGGATCAAGGACCTCCAGACGACAAAGATCAAGGAGGAGCCACTGGAAATCAATCTTCTTCGGAAAAGCCCACTAGTCATTATGATGATCTTTTCGGCGATATTCCCGATGATGTTTTATTTGGTGATAGCCTACCTGGAGCAGACATGGAGAATGCAGGGCTTGATGACTTTTTCAGGGATCTTCCTGATGATTATCTTTACGAAGGAGTTGGAAAAGAAGCCGAAGGCAAAGCTGAATCTTCTGCAGGGGCATCTGTCGAAGAAGAACCGGAAAACATTGTGCTTGGAAACGTCTCATCCGATCCATATATGGGACAGGAGGTCACCTCTCTTCATGAAGTGATTGTCAGCTGGTTTGACAAAAAGAAGGACTGGACACCGTCACCTCCTGTGAGTAAAGACACTTGGTTTAAGGAGATGAGTGACAAACATCCAGAGCATACATTTATTTCAGATGACAGAAACCTGTTCGCTGTTCGCAACGACAGATCAGAAGTGTGCTGCTGGATGGATGATAAAGAAAGAGACATTTACCTAGTCAAGAGAAGAAATGGAAAGGTCGAGTTCTTCAAGAAACTGCAAGATTTTTGCTCACTACCCAAGGTTGATATACGAAGCATAGACAAAACAATGTTCCTCAACCCTTCCAAGGACTCACAGGCCGATTTATTCGCTAAGTTCATTAAAGATCAGTGTGATAAGGACTTCCTAGTGATACGAACTACCAAGGGAAAACGCTTTGTTTCAAAATGTATCATTGATCCAAAGACGAAGAAGCCATGGGTATACTACAAGTACCCTCCACCTCGTGTTGAGCAAGCAGTGACTGTATCTCCTAGAGTTCCAGAAAATTCATTGGCCAACTTCTTATCCTGGTACTATGACGATCTAAACCTCGCAGCAGTCATCATCAAGAACAAAGACAATGTTGATGATGTTGATATCATTCTTGATCCAATGGATCTCTTGAAGTATGGGAAGGACGACATGATGAAGTTACACGAGTCTCCTATACGAGTATACTCTGGGAATGATGAAGAGGCTAAGCCATTCACTCGCTTGGTTGCTTATGCTGTCGAGCTGAAACTTTATGTCGGAGCTGGACCACACAATGTCACTCTTTCTATTGGATGACTTCGCCAGTCTAGGGGGAGTTTGTAGAGCCCTGAAAGCATTGAAGAGTGACAAAGTCAACCTAGAAAGAGTCAACGCACTGATTTGACCATTTTCGTGTACAGCCATTTCGAGTACACGATGTGTTCGTGTACTCGAATTTTTGTATTAGATTTCGAATACACCTAGGCCTAGTATAAATAGACATATTTTGTACAGGTTTGGGTGGGAATCCCGAGGCATTTGCTCTCTAGAAGTATTGAGGCACTTGTACTAGAATTTTTAGTATATATATACAAAGATTACATTTTTCTACTTGCTTTCTTGATTCTAACTTGGATTCCGCACTTGTTAGAGATCATTGATGATGATTTAGAAGATAAAGTTCAGTTCTTGATCTGGTTTGAGGCCTACAACAATGAATGCATTGTAACTGTTCATGAATCCCTTGAAGAGCAGCAGGTTCTCCTCACTTTCTGGGCTAATTTTGGGCACTGAACTGACTTGCCCTGAAGAAAGGAATGCAGTCTCAAAAGGAACAGACTGAGATGAAGGGTTCTGGTAATGCTCCAGAGGCTTGAAAATTGATGGCAGACAACAGAGCAACATTCTCAAATGCAGGAGTAATGCCCATAGAACTGGCATGATTGAGTGCTCTTTGTTTGTTATCTATGTCATATGAGTTGATGACGGATATCAACTCACTGAGAGAAGACTTATACATATCCTTTGTCCTCTTGATAGTTGTGCAGTTGGAGTTCTAGTTATATGGTAACGAATTCAAGAGTTTCTTGTTGACTTCTCCCTTTCATAGTTCAATCCCAGCACTAGGCATCTCAGTCATCAGATGAGTAAATAGTTTGAGTTGGGCTTCCAGGGACTCTCCTTTGACATGATTAAACATGTTTAACCGTTGCCTCAACATGTCTTTGCGATTTTCTCGCATGTCCTCATTCTCTTCAAATCTTTCCACTAAAGCATCCTAGAGTTGCTTGCCGTTCTAGTGCTCCTTGAAACCATGAGCCACATCAGTAGACAAGGCCATAGTATTCGAGGTGTATGCATTGTCATCCTTTTCTTTCAATATGATGTCATTTTCAGTATACAACTCCGGGTCTTTGGGAATTAGCCCGTTTAACTCACTTTGGTACATAGGCACATAAGGCCCTTCTTCAATCAACCTCCATAACTTCGAGTCTGTATACTTGATGAAAGACTGGAATCCGAATTTCCAGTCTGGGATGTTATCCCCTGACACGAGCCTAGGTGGCTTGATTCCGGTGCCAATTTCATTGTCTAAGCTTAGAAGGTTGGACAGGTTGGAGAGATTTTTGGATACCATGACAACAGAAAATTTTTTGAAGTATAAGTTCACGAAATCCTCAAGAGTTTGAAGTCCCAAGCAGTGCATGAAGTCCAAGTTGTACTCGAAATACCAAAACTACTCGAAATCCAAGGTGTACTCGAAGTCCAAGACTGTTCTCGAAAATCAAGTATTCGAAATTTCAAGTGTACTCGAAATACCAAGTGTATTCGAAATCTCAAGTGTACTCAAACTCCCAACATTACTCGAAATTTAAAGTGTACTCGAAATCCCAATTGTACTCGAATTCCCAATGTACTCGAACTCCCAATGTACTCGAACTCCCAAGTGTACTCGAAATTCTGTTCTCGAAAACCTGTTCCCCAAGTCTGTACTCGAAAAACTGATCTCGAAATTTTGAACTCAAAAATACTTAAAAAATTTCTACAGAAAAATTCTTCAAGATTCAGAGTCCCAAATTTCAACAGCAGCTGGGTGATGAAGAGAAGATCAAGAAATTATCGAACTTCCATGAAAAAGCTTATACCTTGATGTAGAAAAGAGCTCAAAGGCTCTGATACCACTTGTAGGTCTAGATCTTGTCAAGACTCGAGCTTTATGGCTCCGATCAACATCAAACGACTCTAGAATGTGCGGAATACATAATAGAATCACAAGAAGACATAGAAAAATGATTGCTTTGTGTATTTCGTGAAGTTCTCGAAAACAGTGCCTCAATACGTCTAGAGAGCACTTGTCTTGGGAATCCAACCCTAAAACAATACAAAATACGTATATATACGCTCTTCTAGGAGTACTCGAATCCTATAAACGAAAAATGGTTCGAGTACTCGAAAATCATAAGTACACAAAAATAGAACTACATGAAAATGGTCAAAATCAGGTCTTGAGCTTGTCAAAGGTTGATTTTGTCAGTCTTCATCTTTGAGTGGGCTCTCAGTCGTGTTTGTATGGGTAACGACCCGAACAGATACGCGCAAAAACCGTACTATTCGATTAAACCTTTAAATTAAATGTTTTCAAAATTTTAAAAATAAACAGAAGATACTTAGTTAATTTATTAGGAATTACAACCAAATATAAACTAATAAATTCTACTTTTAAAATCGTAACATTTCGTTACGAAAACGACCGAAAAATCGACGCTTCTACGAGAAAACAAGCGGAACCGAACGTGTCAGAAAGTTAAAAGACTTGAAATGGCATTAAATGCCATTCAAGCCTTCCACCAACCCGCTTCTCTCTCTAAAAACCTGGAACTTTCTCTCTACCTTTTCTCTCACAAGAAAACTCTCATTTCTCACTCACTTCTCATCCAAACTGGGTGAATTTGGTACCAAAATGACGGTAGAAATGTGTAGATTGTGTTAAGAGGAAGAAATCAAGCTTTGGATCACCAGATTTGAGGAAAAAATGAGCAAAATCGAACTGTTTCTGTGTTTGGACACTATTCCGAACAACTGCGGTTTGTTTGCCGATTTTGGAGCTGCAAGACCTTTGGATTTGCACTAAAATGGGTTAGGAATATAAGGATGATGCTAGATTGAAATTTGGGTTAGCTGGATTTCGATTTGGAGCTGAGCATGTCAATCTTGACGTAAGAACAAAACCTGCAACTTAGTATCGATGGATGACACTCATCAGCACATTCATGCGTCGAGATTGCTAGGTTTGAGCAGATCAAAATCGATGGGTTGCTTAGAAATTGCTAATGTCGATTTCCTCTAGGTCTGGAATAGCAAGTACCATCGATACTAGCAGTATCGATGGGCAAAATGGTTGTGAACCTACTGGTCGAACATAACGGAATCGAAGGGCTTGAGTTTGACTCCTATCGATACTAACCCATGTCAGACCATCGATATTAGTTGATACTTGTGTCGATTCTAGTACAACATCATCATCCAAGTATTCTAAACTTGGAACCAGCTCAAACCATTCGGAATTGAGTGCATGGGATTGAATAGATCACAAGGAGGTCGGTTACGATGCACTAGGGTTTCTAAGTGTCTAAATTGGTTTTGTTGTTCGCCGAAACTAGGTTTTTCAAACTAAAACTTTTTCTAAACTAACCTAAAATTTAAAAAAAATGTTTTGGGTAATCAATTTTATATATAATACCTGAAATTTGATTAAAGAAAGTCCTAAGTAAAGATGACAACATCAAAAAGGGTCAAAGGTGACTATTTTGAAGTGTTATCTGATTTTATGATCATCAATCCTAATAGTTTTCAACATTCAATGTTTCTAAATCATTTTAATCATATCAATTCAAGTTTTAGTCATCAAGGATGGTTAAATAGGTGATAACTTATGGTGTTAACCGAAGGGATGCTTACCAAGTTTCAAGGGTCATGTAAAACAAATAAACTAAGTAGGTAGCATATAAATCACAACAGGTCAAGGATTCTAGGTGATTTTGGGTTACAAAGAACTATGAAACAATATGGATTTTATGGGAGATCAATAAAATAACTAAGTAAGAATGGGTTGGCCATATGAGTCAACACTCAACACTTAGAAATTTTCATGCTTTGGATAACCAACTTAGGTTGCTCAAAGCATATAACCTAAGGAAATGATTATTTCAAGAATGAACAAGAACAAGTAGTAACAAAGAACTATTGAGAGTCTTAGGGGTTAATCTAATAAGGTTAACCTAAGTCATACAAAGTAACTTATAATTTTTATAATGAAATAACTCATGTTTTAGTAAAAAAAATAATGATTTGCAAAACATCGTAACGTAACTTATTAAAACCTTTTAAAATAACTTGGATCATTTATAAACTTAATATTTTGCAACATAAAGAGAATTTTATAAATGATGTTATGTATTTTATTAATATAAACCTTATATAAATAAGGTTTAGTTGTGATTAACTAAGGGATAAGGGTTCATAGAGGGTATGTAACATAGAATAGTTAGAGAAATCTTAGTAACACATTAGTAAGTATATAGGACACTTAGTCGCACACCGAGACCGAAACCCTATATACGTCATATTCCAATACTCATCGTATTCGAATCATAATAAATCAAAAATAAGTGCTGAAGATACAAAATCTACAATCAACGAGCGCGCATATCTTTTGTGGTTCATTGCATAGAAACACATGTGAGTTCATTGCCCGCTTTTCTAAACATTTTGTTTTATAAACGCGGGGCTGAGAAGCATGCGTAAATTATTTTCCTTGGACTATATTTTACTTAAATGCTTTTACTTCATATGTGTTTTACATGTATAATTGTTATCCTAGATTTTTGTCTAGGTAAACTATTTGAAGGTTTTCAAAAAAGGGTTATGTACTCATCATGAGTAGATAATTATTTTATTTCAAAGAACTATTTTCAAAGAACTAAAGATCTAATTCAAAGAACTGTTTGCAACGATCTATTTTCAAAGAACTAAAGACCTATTTTAAAGAACTGTATGCAACGATCTATTTTCAAAGAACTAAAGACCTATTTGAAAGAACTGTATGCAACGATCTACTTTCAAAGAACTAAAGATCTATTTCGAAGAACTGTTTTCAACGATCTATTTTCATAGGAACATATGGGAAATATTCAAAGATAGCATGTGCCAAAGAACTATCGATCTATACGAACGAGATTGAACAAGGACGATCTAGAGCAAACTATAAAATCCTATACTTCATGAGGTCCTAGCAAGACTGACTGATTATAGGTCACATGTTTGATAAAATTTACAGATTTCCTCAACTAATAAGAACCTTGATTGCTAGACTAGTCTACTCGAGTTTGACCAAGGCCCAATCATTAGGTCTTAGATTTTTAATTAAATGTTTATTTATTCATTTATTTAAGAACTTTAATTAAATGTTTCTACAATTGCCATGGTTGTTCATGTGTGTGCGATGAGCTTAAGGAATCAAGAGAACTTCCACATTTTGTTGAAACTAACAAGAACTAGTGTGTTGATGATGAGGAATGAAACGCTTAATAATCACTAACAACAATATGTTATGCGGTTTGGTATGTGGTGGGCTGGCGGCTGGGTTGGCAGTAAGCTTGACCTTACGTATGCCCTATATATAAGCATACGTGACTGGATAGTATAGGTGGTTGTTAATGAGGTTAAGGTTGTCATTCGGTCAAGTTTATACAAATTCATTTTCAAAAAAAAAAACTATCTGAACTCACCAACAATGTGTTGACTTGATCGTTTTGCATGACTTCTTAGGCGACGAACAGGTTAACTAGGAAGTTCGTGTTATTTACTAGGGTGCCCATATAGAGGACCTAGTATTTTTGGATGTGCATATTTCTGAACATCATTATACGAGTTATTTTGTATATCTTGTGCAGATACAAGATAGATGAATTATGATGTTGATAGGTAGATTTACATTGTTAAATTATGAACGACACTGATGTAATTTAACTTTGTAATTCTATTTCGTTTAGTGCTTTCTCATTATTATCATGTGCAATGTAAGCAATCAGATCACTTTGATTATCATCCCAATATCGCGCCTCGGGACCATTCTGCCGGACGAGACATTCGATCCGGCCCGCTGGCTCGGGGTGTGACAGGGTCCACAATGATGTCGATATCGTAGATGTCACCCTTTTTCTTCATAATAGTGGCTTCGTGTGTCTTCTCGTCAAAATACCAGAAGTCGAAATTCTGTAGCGTGTTGTCGGGGACTCTGGTGGATACTGGGATGACCTTTTCGGTAGCTGGTGGAGGGTACTTGTAGTGGTCCCAAGGTTCTTTCTACACTGGATCCAGTATGCATGTCAAGACAAATCGCTTCCCTTTGGCAGTCTTCATGGTAGGGAAATCTTTCTTGCACTGGTCCTTGATGAATTTAGCGAAGAGTTCGGCCTGACTATCCTTGGATGGGTTATAGAAAATGGTGTTGTTGATGCTTTGGATATCAAACTTTGGCATCAAACAAAAGTCTTGTGGCCGTTTGAAGTATTCCAGCTTTCCATTCCTCCTCTTCACGAGATACGACTGTTTATCTTTGTCATACATCCAGCAAGTGACTTTAGATCTTTCGTTACGCACAGCAAACATGTCACGAGCTTCGGAGTTCCTAGTAACATCATTCTGTTCAGCTGGTACTTCACCCATCCAAGACTGTTGTACTTCAGAGGAGCAGGAGTCCAATCACTCGGTTTGTCTAACCAACTGTCTACCATTTTGCCCAGTGATGCGACTTCATGTCCTTGTGTGTTGACGTATTTGTGAGCATACAAATAGTTGACGTAGGGATTTGTGGAGATGTTTCCATGTATGATGTTTTCAGGTTCCTCTTCTTTGGATGCTCTCGCAGAAGACTCGACAATCTCTTCTCTTTCCTATGCACAAATCGCATCAAATACTGAGTCCATCGTGACATCAGTAAAAAGGTATCCTAGACCTGCATCCTTTAGCTCAAACCCATCGAACATGAAGTTCTCAAGAACATCCTCGAACAAATCATCATAATTGTCCAGAGGCTTCTCTGAGGAAGATGGATTGCCTGTGTCATCACCGCCTTCATCATCCTTGGCGGGCACATCATCCTATTGGCCCGAGGAGCTTGTGCCTTGGTCAACATCTCATCCATCATCATCATCATCATCTTTGTCATCTTTCTTGTCATCCCCTTTATCATCATCATCATCATTTTCATCATCTTTCTTCTCTTTGTCTTCCTAACCATCATCATTTTCTTCATTGTGTGCAGGTTTAACTCCTTTAAGAACATCAATCTCCTTACGTAGTTCTGCATTTTCTTTCTTTATAAGCTCTATAAAGTTCTGATGTTTGTTGATGAGATCGCAAACCCTGAGCATCCCATCTTGCATATTCTTGATGCCACTGTCCTTGGTTGCTGAATCTTGTTCAAGGAGGAACACTCTCTCCTGCAGCCAGACAATATCAACCAGAACCTGATAAGGCAAGTATGGTGATGGGGTCTCCAGTGGTGCCTTTCCTTTATCTTTCTTGTCTTTAGATGGTAATGGTGATGGTTGAGAGAAGTTGATGGAAATTGGGGAATGTGGAGGTGAGACGTGTGTAGGTGTAGGAGATGGTGGTTTCCTTTAGGTGGCTTCAGTGGTGGTGGATGTATGTGGTGGAATGGTGGTTTGGGTGGATGCGGCTGGTTTTGTGGATGGTTTAGGTTGAGGGGCTAGTTTTGGCTTTGGTGGTTGTGGTTGAGGCTTAGGTTGTGCAGGCTGAGGTTTAGGTGGTGGTGGTGGTGGCTGTGCTTGAGATGTCTGAGAAGATGATGAGTTGCCGCTATCTTCTTCTTTAGGGGCATTAAATGCACCAACAAGAGGGCATATGTATCACGAATGAAGCCGCCAGCCCACCACACATCTAACCAAACTCAATGCCACCTGTATTGTATCTATAGATACCCATTTCCTAACACATAGATTTACCCACAAATAGAATTTCCCATATAATAATCCGCTACCTCACATTAATTTCATGATAGCATAATAGACTTTAACGAGTACTATTCTCCACAGTTATACGTGGTGGATTGCCACAGTTATTAATGGTGGCATACTCTTTTTATTTTAGAGAGTAATTCATCCACAATTATTGATGGTGGATTACCACAGTTATAAATGGTGGCGTTACCACAGTTATCAGGGGTGGTATACTCTCTGACATACTATTACTCACATCTGATTAGGAAGTGAGAGTAAGTCTGACACGTAGTTCTATCCCAATTTATCTATAGGATTGAATTGACCACATTGTAGCCACCACAAAGGCAAACCACAATGTCCTCAATTCATTCCTATTCCTTAGTTTTCCCAAGACCTCACAACTATTTGTCACTAGCTTATGACACGAGAGAGTTCAGTCTCTCTGTCTACCGGTCCACAGAATAGAGGTGGTGAGATAATTAGCAGACACTATCGTACCCTTATCACCCGTGTCAGAAATGATAGAGTTGTTATAGGCTGTCTAAAAATCAAAGGAGTTCTTATAGTTCTCATCTCATAATCATCTACTCATAACCTCGTGTTCATCATCACATAAGAAATCTCATAGATATATCACACATGTTCTCACAGAAATAACTGATCTATTCACTTAGATTTAACTGCAATATTCTCACAGGGATAGCATCCATAATTTCCTTAGAATTAATATAATAATTCAATAGGAATAATGTGTATTCCTCATAAGATTACAGTTGTAATCGTAGAGGAATAATAGTCTTATCACATAGAAATTATAGATATTGTCTCAAAGGAATAGCAGTTATGAACTCGTAGGAATACTAGGCATAGTCTAACAGAAATGACAGTTATAATCTCACAATTATTAACATTCACAGAATAAGGCATACAATTGTAATAAAAAGTAAAACCTTGTTATCATAAAGCGTACTAAAACATTTAATAAAAGGTTTTAGCATGTTCTCAGCCCCGTAGTTAAATCAAAAGATTAGTAAAAAGGGGCGTATGAACTCACCTGGATGTTGTAGTGGTTGACTAAGTGATCAAAGAATGCATGCGCTCGTTTTTGTTCTTGAGGTTGTATTCACGATCCTGTGTTTGATTCCAAGTTGTTTGTAACTCATAAGTTTAAGGTATGAATGTGTGTGTTAACCCTAAAGTTGGTTAACACTCATAAACCTTTATGATTTGTTTAGTTTTAATGCCTTCATAGTGTTGTATACTACACTTAATCCTTAGGTTAAATATTAATATACTATAACACTCTTGTTTATGTGTTTTAGACTTAGATATTCTATTGTTACTTTGTAAAGTTTTTAAAATCATGGCATTTTCTAAGTAATAACTTAGTTTTAGGTTAAAACTTAGAATATCACTTTGTGTTAACTTAAAAGGACTATCATCATTTTAATATGTTAACACAAGTAATGTGTCATAACTTAACCATTAGATATGTTACAAAAAGATTGTAGCAAATGTTTCGCCAACTTAGTTTAAATTTAGTTAACACAATTTTCGTGAAAACCCTAATAAAGTTCATATCAAACAATAACTTTTTATTACTCCCCTTGTTGTTCTAGATTATCCCCTTTATGTTTAAAACATTTATTTTATAGTTTACATATGTTTTAAACATGTTTAAGTTAATATTGATATACATAGGTAATATCGATGAGGGGGTATCACAACTGATTCCATTCAAACCCTAAGGAGTTCTCGGTTGACCATCCTTTCTTCCCATCGACATTAAGGCCTTGTTTGTAATCTATTCTTCTTGTTCTTGGCTTAACCATACTTGGGGAATCATAAGAGGTTAGTATTGACAGACTTGGAGCTGGAATAAGCACATCGAGATTGCTAACATCGAAGAAAAGTTGAGGGGCAGCCTGTTGATACTATCAGTGTCGACAGCTTTAACGTTTTGATGGTTCTCCTTCGATACTAAAAAAAATCAAACTTGGACCAGTCGATACTAATAATTTATACCTTAGACCATCGATCTTAGACCTGTCGACTTTGATATTAATGATGGAAGTTAGCTGGTCCAATCTGTCATCGATACTACTTCCTCCTTCTTGTTCATACATCGATGTTAAGTGTACTTGGGTCGATACTATGCCCAAGCAATTCAGATCCTCAAACTGATGTTATCCAAGTGTGAAGAACTTATTTTGATGTAAATCCAACACATTTTTATGGATTAAAATCATGTTCTAAGTTCGAACAGCTGGGTTTTACGAAAACCCTGAAGAACCAGATATTCAAGCTAACCTTGTCTTCATTTCAGAGGATTTCACTTCCGATCTGTTGTACTTTTTTGTAGAGGATGTTGAGTGCTTCGTGTGGATACCAGATTCGAGCAATTTGGTCAAGTAATGAAGGAGATATGATGATTTTTGTGTGAGTTTTCTAGTGTGAGAAACAAGAACCAAAAATTAGAGAGAGAACGGGTAGATAGGATATTAAATGAAGAATTTATAGCTTGAGTGGGTTTTTATACCCCACTTAACTTTGGGTTCGATCGGTTTGCTCGGTTCTTGATTTCGTTACATTTCCGGAACGTAATACGTGACATTACGAAATTTAAGTAAATAGTTTTCTAAAACCATTTGTAATTCCTAATAAATATTTTCTATTTTATTTTTCTTATTTTATTACTTCGGAATCGTTTATAAATTTCGTTTTGTAACACCTCGACCGATGGCGAAAGCGCCGAGATGCCACGAGGGATGTGTAGATTGTTCACAATCTCATGGGCATCTAAAGTATCATCACTGTTAGTACATGTTTGTAATTGTTTGCTATTCAAAAAATGTATTTATTTTGGGATTGAATAAAGGTTCGGCTACATTATGCCTAAGGTTCGTCTGGCCCACGAACCTTAGCATATTGGCGAACCTATTGAGTTGATAGGTTTAGCGAACCTATAGCCTGGCAAAGGTTCGGCGAACCTTTTGATTGTTTTCATAGGTTCGTCTAGCAAATCTAAGGGTTCGCTCAGCGAACCTTAGGGTTCGGCTGGCAAACCATAGGTTCGACTAGCAGTAAAGGTTCGCTGGTTCTAGTTTCTATAAATAGCAGGTTTGTTTGTAGATCTGGTAGAACTTTGGACAGACTATTAGAAATTCTCTGTATTTTCTCTATGTGAGAATTTTGATCTTGTAATCATTTGTTGATAATACAAGAGGTGTTTATTGAATTGATTGTGTTCTTTGGATTTATACATATTGACTATGGATTCCACACGTGGTTGATAGTTCGTAGGACTTTGTATTCGATCCTGATCGGTTTCAACCAAACTGTAACATCAGTGCCGGACGCGTGCCGGAACAGTGATCGCAACAGTAGACATGTACAGTAATTCAGGTACACATTACGAGAAACTATGTTTAGACTATTGATGCATTTGATTAACATGAAACTATTAAACGATTGTCTGAATCTGACTTAAACCTTAGGGTTTAACAGTCTGAAACATGTCAGACAACACAGTGTTGAAACATAAATACTTGATGTGATATTAGTTTGCATAAACGTATGTGAGGTTAAACAAAACGAAACTATAACGGTTATTGTTACGGAATGCTAAACCGACGAGTTGTTCGTATAGGTGACGATGTGTACGAATAATTCTGATAGCTTAACGCTCTGAAATAATGACTTAACAATAGAAAACAAGAATCAGAAAGCCAAACCATCGACGTGTTCGTTCGAATGACGATTCGAACGAATACGCGCGATGGCGAAGCGATCTGATGAAACGATAACGAAAACGAATAACGATTACGAACGTTAAAATAATAAAAATAAAATAAAAATAATATTTATTAGTAAATCCCACTTAAAAAGATTTAAGTTTAACTACTTTTGTTAAACTACGCGAAATTAACGTTAAATAACGAAATAACGAGGTTTAACAGTCTGATCCCGAACGAAACAGTAAAAATAAGTAATATATAATATTTTACGTTTTACAATTTTGAAACTTATCAAAAATAATCAAAGAAATCTAAAAAGTTTAATTACGCATCCGTAATAAAACGCAAGTAAAAATACGTGAAACCGACACCGAGCGAGACCGAACTCGCGGGGAACCAACCGGGGCATAAAAGGCTTTATTTCCTCCCCATTCTTCTAAAAATATGCAGCTCTATTACTCTCCCTCTCATCTTTCCCGTCCAACCTTCTAATACCCTAGAAAACTCACACTAAATCGACCATAACTTCTTCGTTTCTACACCAAATCGCGCATATAATATATCAAAACGACCGGCTCGACGAGGGGAATCTGAAAGTACAATGGATCGGAGCTGATTCAAAGTATTCATGTCGGAATCCTAGAAAGAAGTTACTGCACTGAAGGTATGTTACTATTCATCATCTTCTTCACTTTGAAAACTGATTTACAGCTTCTAAACTCGACTAGAGGGCTGGTAATCACCTGGGAATTTGTTTGAGATGTGTGAATTAAAGTATTATAAGCAGGGCTGAACTTGAGTTGGTCGTGGGAATAACAAAAAAAAAATCGTTTATGATAAGCTGGGTTCTAGAATAACGATGGGTATGTGCTGGTTGCTCAAGTTTATAGCGAATCTACTATCTTCGCTGGACCTGTTTTGACTTAGAACCACTTTAAACACTTAAGGGTGGCTAATTCAAGTGAACAGGGGCTGGTTTCAGTCGAGTCTAACAGCCTCGGTGAGGGGTTTCATCGATATTAAGCTTATAGTATCAATGGGAGTGATGTTGTACAACCGGTGAGCATGATCAAACATACCCATCCCCAACCGTTCTTAGTAGGATCTTGAAGCAACATAGAAAGTTAGAAATCTGGAATCTAAACGTAATTGAACTAGTTAGAATAAAGATGGAAGAAATTTCACCACAATATCAATGGCCATGGGAACCATCGTTATCATTACGATCGAAGGGACCCCCATGCATACATTAATCCCACCAAGTGATGTAGCTATGCCAGCACATATTAAGACCACCGACCCAAGTTTCTAACAATTGTTATCAGCCAAGTAAATCAATGGCAGTGATTGGTTTAGACCATATAATAGGAAGTGATAAAAATCAGAGAAAAGCCATCAAATTTATTCAACACCGATGGTATTAATGTTGATGGATCCATGTTTCAGCTCAAATGGTGCTTAACGCAGCCATGTAATTACATAGAACCATTTTAAAACATAAACATGTTTTAATAAAATAAACCAAGGGAATTAGAACAATTAAACATGGACCTTGAATGTTAAACAAAACAATATCGGTGAAACTAGGGACCATCGATATCACTAATATCGACTGGTTCCCATAAACCTTAGGTGATCTATATTACCAATATCGACCCACACCCACTACCAAGGGTTGTCGATATTAGTTGCTTAGTCCATATATGAGGTCAAAACCTAAGGATTTTCCAAGTTCCACAATAATGAACTTACAAATGATCATGTAAGCCTAAAAGATCAATAAGGGTATTTTAACCCTAATTTCATCTTAGTGATTGAGTACTACTCTTATTCTAATTAAGTTATCTTAATTTAAGGATAAGATTATGTCCTGGTTACAAGGGCTTAAAACATCTACATATTTTTAAGTAAATATGTGAGCAAGGATTTTGAATGACATAACTACATGTTATTTATTACGCATAACAAGTGTATGTATAAAATAACATGACACGTATTTTTAATATATCAAGTATTAATTCAAACGATCCAATCATATCCTTCAAATTCATACGACACTTTTAAACACGAGGACGAGTTACTCAAGAAGTAATCACCAACAAGAACAAAAGGCAACCGGTTAACATAAGTCGATCAATCAATCAAAGTCTAAAACATTATAAATGAAATCTTATTATATGTATGATTACCATGATATAGGAACCGGTTAGAAGTCTTGTTTGCTACTTGCTACTTGTTTTGGTTCAGAGTCTACTGCTGTCAGGTGAGTTCATTTGTCCCTTTTCAAACTTATTTGTTTTACTTCGGGACTGAGAAGCATGTTAAACATTTTCATTAAACTATTGAAATGTTATTTAATGCTTTAAACATAAACATGATACTTATATTGAAACTTATGCTTGAAACTTAGTATACTTTGAAAAACAATAGACTTGAAACTTATACTTTAAACTTGATGTTGAATGCTTATGAGACTTGATGCTTAAACATGAGGTTAGATGTTTGTGGAACGATATGCTCAAACATGACACTTTATGCTTGGGAAAAACTATATGCTTATAAGACTTGATGCTTATGAAACTATATGATTGAACGTGAGACTTTATGCTTGTGAAAACTTTATGCTTAAACATGAGACTTGATGCAAACCCATGGAATTCATGATGAAACATTGTGTGAACACTTGAAACTTTATGTTTGAAACTACTACTTGCGCATGAAACATGGTACATATATCTAATCGTAGGCCACGTAATGGCTAAACTACTGGTAATCCAGAGCTTGTACCTATGGATTGAGATATATGTAAAACATAAACGTAACGAGACTAAGCTGTTACATATATAAGAGACATGTAATTGCTAAACTACTGGTAGTCCAGAGCTTTTGGTCTGCTTATATGAGGTATGTAATTGCTAAACATAAACATTACGATGCTAAGCTATTATCTATATAAAAGACATGTAATGGCTAAACTACTGGTAATCCAGAGCTTTTGTCTGCTTATATGAGATATATAATTGCTGGAATTACTTGTGTATGCATGGCTTGTGTCCATGTACGAGATATGTAATTGCTAAACTACTGGTAAACCAGAGCTTTTATCTTGTATAGGAGACACGTAATTGCTAGACTAAGCTTAACTAATCTGTGAGCTACATAATTGCTAAACGACTGCTAGTGCAGAGCTTGTACTCACACATGAGATTAGAGACAGCTAAACTATGTGCGTGTGAAATTTGATGCTTGATAAACATACTTTGAAACTAACATTTATGAACACCATAGACTTATAAACTTGGAAACAGACAACAAAAGCTTTGATGAGGAATGGGTTGATTGGTAGGTAAAATGCTTAATTATTATTAAAAACAGTGTCATATCCAGATTAGTATGTGGTGGGACGGCGTCTGGGCGGGTTGTAGGCTCGACCCAGGGGTATGCCCTATATATAAGCATACCGATTTGGATATTACATGTGGAGTTAATGAGGTTAAGGTTTTACCGAAAGAGGTTTGTTAAATACTTTGAACTTATAAACTTTATGAACTCACCAACCGTTGTGTTGACTTGGTCTTTTTACATGCTTTCTCAGGTGAAGGACAGGGTTAAGTTTAAGCTCTTGGATTTGCATACTAGGCTGCCCAGATAGAGGACCTAGTAGATTTTTGGGAAGCACATCTTTTGTTGATGATATATATTACTTTTGATATCTTGTACATATACAAGATATAAACATTATTCTTTTGGTTAGGTTTACTTAGTTAAATTGCAGAACATTGCTATTGTAATTTAACGTTGTAATCCTATATATCATTTGATTGTGCTTTAGTTATTCTTAAACGTTGATGCCATGTAAGCAATCTGATCATCATGATTATCACCCACGATATCACGCCCTGGGAACCTTCCGCCCGACGGGGACTCCGATCCAACCCCGCCGGCTCGGGGTGTGACACAAACCAACAGTGGTATCAGAGCGTTTGGTGAGGTTCTACACAACAATTTCAAAGAATTCAAGCAATTGAAGATTTGAAGATTTTTGATGGATCAAATTTTTTCTTCTTGATTGATTTTCTGGTGATTTGTGACTATGTTTATCATCAATTGTTGTTGAGTTACAACAATTGAAGTTTTGGAGGTGTTTTGGTAGAGATTTGGAAGGTTTTTTTAAGTTTTGGAAGGTTTCCCGCTCAAAAATTTCAAAATCTGCGCGACAGGTTCGTGGGACGAACCTGTGACTTGCTGAAGACAAAGGTTCGCTGTTATTCTGGTTTTTCATAGGGTTCGTTTGATAGTTCGCTGAAGGTTCGGCGAAGGTTCGGCATAGTTTTGTCAAGGTTCGGCAAGTTTGGGTGATAGTTCAGCAAAGGTTCGCTGCTTACTGTTCATAGTTCGGTTGAGGGTTCGCTTGAACTAAAGGTTCGCCAGTTTCTTGGTTCGTCTATGCAAAGGTTCGTGAGTGTCAAGGTTCATTGTTCAAAGGTTCGCTGCTCAGAGGTTCGCTGCTCAAAGGTTCGCTGCTCAGAAGACAAATTTTGTCCATAGGTTCGGCTGAGGTTCGCCTGAAGGTTCGGCTAAGACAAATTTTAGTCCATAGGTTCGGCTGAGGTTCGTCTGTAGGTTCTACTAAGTCAAAATTTTGTCTAAAGGTTCGGCTGAGGTTCGTTTGAGGTTCGGCTAGTGGTATTTTGGAAAAAGGTTCGCTGCTTACATTTCTAAAATCATGTCTGACATGTACGCTGCAATGGCAAGTCAGAATTCCAAACTTCAGAGCATCTTAATCAGTGAGACTGAAGTGGGTAGTACAAATAAAGTGCCAAAGCTAGTGGATTTAGCTGATTATGACAACTGGAAAGGACGATTTGAAACTCATATCAATGGCACAGATACAAACTTATGGGAAAGAATTTTATCTCCTTATGAGAGACCAAGGGTAGTTGGTACTGATTTGTTTCAACTCTTGGAAAGACTGGATGTAGATGAGCGGAAAAAGTATGACTCAGAGAAGAAAGCTTATTGGTTATTGAGTCAAGCCATTCCTAATCAAATTCTGCATCAATTTGATGAACACAAGACTGCTTACAGTCTTTGGAATGCATTAAAGGCAAGAGTTGAAAGAAATACCAATCTGAAGAAAATGAAGGCTACTGACATCAGAAAGGAGTTTGAGAATTTCAACATCATCGGCAATGAAACTTTGGATGCCTTAATTACCAGATACAGACACTTGTTGACTGAAGTGAGGAAATATGGTATTGAGTATTCAGAGGATGAGAAGATAGACTGTTTGGCTGATGCATTACCTGACAAATGGAACTCCTTGGTGCTCATATTGAGAGAAAATCTACCCGGATTGACATTGGTAGAGTTTATTCAGAAACTGAAGGAACAAGAAATGAAGGACAAACGTAAAGCAAGACGAGTAAATGTCACTCAAGACCCTTCCTTGTATGGTGGTTCAGTTGCTACACCTCCTGCTGTATCTGCGAAGATACAGACTGCTTTCGTGTCTAGAACTTCTGAATCTACTCAGAGTTCTTCAGTGCCTACAAGTTCTAGCTCACACTGTCCTGTCAATGAGAAAAAGTCTGAGTCTACACCACCTCCAGTTCAGCTTAACACAACAAATTTGGGAAAAGTGACAGTTGAAGCCGTTAAAGATCATATGTCTATTTTGTCATGTGTAGTGAGTGCTTATGATGAGCAGGTGGCGGGGAGAATTGGAAATGAAAATCTGACTTTTGAAGATTATGCACAGATTGATGAGGATGAGATGGAGTTGATAGATACGCAGTGGGCATTGGCGAGTGTTATTCGCAGAATTAATAGATATGAGAAGAAAAATGGGAAGAAATTCACCTTTGACCGGAACACAAAGTTTGGATTTAATCCAAAATCTACACAGTGTTATAACTGTGGTGAACATGGTCATTTTGCAAGAGAGTGCAAGAATCCCAAGAAGCAAGGAAATCTGAATCCATTCAAGCCAAGAGAAGAGAATCAGAAAAAGAAAGAGAAATCTGATGAATTATCTTCTAAAGCACTTGTGAGTCAAGCTGATGAAGGTTATGATTGGGGTGTTAAGTATGATGATCTTATGGGTGCTTTCATGGCTTCTTTGGAAGAAGAATCAGGGAAAGGAAAGGAGAAGATTGATGAGATGACTGAGGTACAAAGTGATTTGTATGAGATGATAGATAGACTCAAAGAGATGAACTCACAGTTGACTTCTGATCTACGAGTATGCACATAAGCAAACAAGAATTGATTTCAAAAGAAAAGGTGTTTGATAAGAAGATAATTGATCTTAGTAAAGAGAATGAAGATTTAAAAATCAATGTTTTACAGAATAACCACGCTGTTTCTATGCATCTGGATTCAGTTCAGAAGTTGAAAGTTGAGTTGCCAGCTGCAAAAGCTGAAGCTGAGTTGAACAAAGCCAAGCTTGAGAATTATCAGAATTCCGCGTATGTCATTGATCATTTTGCGGCTATGCAAAGATCTCGTGATAATTCTGGGATTGTTTTCATGCTGTCCCACCTCCTTCTAGTTTTGCACCGAGACCACAACTTGAACCGGATTTAGAAGTTGATCCTATTTCATTAAAGGAGAGTGGATCTGATCATGAGAGTGATTTTGTTGACAATGATGCTCCTATCATCGAGGACATCACTGATTTAAAATATCCAGATGATATTCTAAGGATGGTTGGTCATCAAAAGGCCAATTCTGTTGAAAAGAAGAGTCCAGTTTTTCAGAAATCAAAATCTGAAGTAAAATCTGCTGGGGAATCCAGTGGCTAAACAAAAGTTTGTTTCTAAATCAAACCTAAAAGTTAAGACTACTTCTACTATCAAACCAATTGTGTTTGTTGAATCTTCAACTACACAAAAAGGAGAGTCAAGCAAAGTTTTTCAAAAACCAGAGAAATTTTCTAAAAAGATTGACAAGAAGTTTGTCAAAGTTGTTGACAAGGTTAACCAAAGTGGGGCTGGAAACAAGGGAAAATCAAAGATTTATCAAAAGAATGACAAAATTAAAGCCACTGGTTTGAAGAAAAAGATTTTATCTCCATCTGTAGCATCCAAATCTTTGGAATCATCTAAGGGGTGTGATGAAAAGCCAAAGAAAGTGTCATCAAGGAAATGCTACAGATGCGGGAAACTAGGTTATGTCATTGCTGAATGTGATATGGACAATTGTAACAGATTTCATACTTTTACTCCACGAGAAACACGACAGTGTTTCACTTGTGGAGGAAAAGGGCATATTTCTGTTAATTGTCCAAATCACAAAGTCAAGAAGAAAACTTCTGTTAATGACAATTGTGTGATCCATGCAAGTGGGAATCCTAGGAGGGTAAAGCCTAGTGAGGAAGAGATGAAAATTCTCAGGAAATTTGATCCTGAGTGTGTCTGGGTCAAGGATGAACAATTTCATAAAAGACAAGTTTTTGATAATCAACAAAAAGGTAAAAGAGTTTTGAACAGGTCATCATCATCTGATGATGAATTTTATGATAATTTTCCTTATAAAAGATTTTCAAAACAAGATTCTAATTCTAATTCTTGTCGGAAATCCAGACACAGGTCGGGTGATAGATTTGATGTGAGAAATGATGAATGCTTGGAAGATGGGTCTTCAAGTAATTCATCGAGATCGAACGGCAGGAGGCTGTTCAGGGAGACTCAACGCCGGAATGGCGGGAGTCATCCCTTTTGGTACTGATCATATTTTTTTTTAATTTATGGTGCAGGTTGCATTCACGGGCCATATCAATAGTCGATGGATTGTTGATAGTGGATGCTCCAGGCACATGACGGGAGAGATCAGCTTGTTGAAAGATTTTCGGGAGATGAATGGATGTTATGTTAACTTTGCAGGAGACAAAGGTGGTCAAATTACCGGGAGTGGTAGTTTGACTAACGGTAAAGTTTCCTTTGACAATGTGAATTACTGCAAAGAGTTAACTAATAATCTTTTGAGTGTGTCGCAGATAAGTGATAAAGGTTATAAGGTTTTGTTTGACGAGAAGAAATGCTATGTGCTCAAACAAGGAATTCAAATTCCTGATGACTGGATTTTGATGACTGCAGACACGTGTAAAGATCTGTATGTGTTGGACATGGCAAAGGCGGAAACGGTTAATAAAGTTGAGACGTGTTTGGTGTCGAAGGCCACAGAACAAGATACTCGGTCTTGGCACAGGAGAATGGGTCACATACACATCAAAAAGATGAATCATCTCGTACACAATCAATTGGTTGATGATGTACCGGTTAAACATTTCAAATTACCTGATGTGTGTGTTTCGTGTAAGAGAGGCAAACAGAAAAGGAGGTCACATAAGACTAAAACTGTTTTTTCTATTGATAAACCTCTAGAACTTCTTCACATGGATCTGTTTGGACCGATTAATGTGAAAAGCATTGGGGATGAATCATATTGTTTTGTAGTGACCGATGATTTTTCTAGATTTTCATGGGTTATGTTCTTAAAATTTAAATCTGAAACTTATGAAAACTTTGTGTTGCTTGTGAACAGATTGGAGACTTTGTACAAGTTGAGGGTTAGGCGTGATCGATCAGACAATGGGACATAATTTAAGAATCAGAACATGGAAGCATTATGTGATTCAAAGGGCATCCAGCAGCAATTTAGTGCACCGTATGAACCACAAATGAACGGTGTAGCTGAAAGGAAGAATCGTACATTGATAGAGTCTGCTCGGACGATGCTTGCTGATTCTAAGCTGCCCATTACTTTCTGGAGTGAAGCTGTAGCGACCGCCTGTTTTACTCTCAACCGAGTGCTGATTGTCAAACGACATAACAAGACTTGTTATGAACTTCTTCAGAATCGGAAACCAAATTTGGAACACTTGGAACCTTTCGGGGCTCCTTGTACCATGCTTAAGAAAGATGCTAAATTCAACTCTAAGGTTGAAGAAGGTTTCTTTCTGGGCTATAGCCTTCCCAACAAACGTGTGTTTAACAAATGCACTGGTGTTGTGGAACTCTGGTATAATGTGGATGTTCAAAGACATACACCTATACCTGAAGGCAAAGGTCCAAATTGGTTATTCGATTATGATAAACTTTTCGAATCTTTTAATTTGTCTCCTAATGTTACTGATGATGAAATTTCTTTGCAGATGTTATATGATTTACAAAATTCTGAAGATCAAGGAGTTTCTCATCAGGTTGATGATAATCATCCAACTGAGGAAGGCATTTTTGGAGCAGTTAATGATGATTGGTCATCGGAAGATGATCAGGATGTTTTTGAAGATGTCGTTTCTCAAGATCAAGATGAAGATCAGAATATCACAAATCTTGATCATGGTGTTGGAGTCCCGCAAGTGCCAGTGTCTAGAGTACATGTAAATCACCCTGTGAAGCAGATCATTGGAGATCCGTTTATTGGAGTACAGACGAGGCGACAAATTACAAACGTGGAGAGTTTGTATGTCGAGCTGGAGCGTAATCATGGGACTCAAGAGTTATGGATGCATTCTGCATTTGTTTCTCAGATTGAGCCTAAATCTGTAACTGAAGACCTGCGTGAGCCTGCCTGGGTGGAGGCCATGCAAGAAGAGCTTAATCAGTTTCAGAAACTGGGAGTTTGGCATTTGGTAGATTTGCCAAAAGGTGAGAAGAAGATTGGCACTAGGTGGGTGTTGAAGTGTAAGCGAGACGATAGAGGCGTAATTGTTCGGAACAAGGCGTGTTTGGTTGTCCAAGGGTTCAAACAAATAGAAGGAATTGATTATGATGAGGTGTTTGCACCTGTGGCGCGGCTTGAAGCGATTAGATTATTTCTATCTTTTGCTGCCCACAAGCAGTTCAAAGTGTTCTAGTTGGATGTTAAGTCTGCATTTCTTTATGGGTCATTGAAGGAGACAGTGTATGTTTGTCAGCCACCGGGCTTTGAGGATCCGATCCATCAGGATCAGGTATACCTCCTGGACAAAACACTGTATGGTCTTCATCAGGCTCCTCAAGCGTGGTATGAGACTCTCTCGACTCACCTTATTGAACACGGGTTCAATAGGGGTCAGATAGACAAAACATTGTTTTATCGGGAAAAGGGCAAGGACATTCTCCTTGTTCAGATCTATGTTGATGATATCATCTTTGGATCTACTGATGAACAATTGTGTTTGGAGTTTAAAGAGGTGATGATTGAGAAGTTTGAGATGAGTGTTATGTCTGACATCAAGTTCTTTTTGGGTTTACAAATTGATCAGACTGATGATGGCATTTTTATTCATCAGACCAAGTATATTCAAGATGTGCTAAAACGGTTTAGCATGCTTGATTGTAAACCCATTTCCACGCCCATTCAGCCCAATCACGGGATTGAGCCTGGTCTTAAGGGGGAGTTAATCGATGCTACATTATATCGTGGAATGATCGGGAGCTTGATGTATTTGACAGCCTCAAGACCAGATATTGTATTCGCTACAAGTATCTGTGCTCGCTATCAATCAAAGCTTAAAGTTTCTCATCTGATTGCAGTCAAGAGGATTTTACGTTATTTGAAGGGTACACCAGACACCGGTCTGTGGTATCCTAAGGATGATAACTATACCTTCCATGCTTATAGTGATTCAGACTATGGAGGATGCAAGACTGATTCCAAATCAACTACTGGAGGTACTCAGTTTCTGGGGGAGAGATTAGTCTCATGGCAGTGTAAGAAGCAAACATCTGTTGCTACATCTACATGTGAAGCTGAATATGTAGCGGCTGCCAGTTGTTGTTCCCAAGTCTTGTGGATACAACAACAAATGAGAGACTATGGACTGAACTTTTTATCTACCCCGATTCATGTAGATAATGAGGCTGCCATTGCAATTACCAAGAATCCAGTTTATCATTCGCGTTCCAAGCACATTGATATTCGGTTTCATTTCATACGTGACTGTTATGAAAAGAAACTGATTGATGTGGTGAACAT
Organism: Mikania micrantha; assembly: GCA_009363875.1. Taxonomy (NCBI): domain Eukaryota; kingdom Viridiplantae; phylum Streptophyta; class Magnoliopsida; order Asterales; family Asteraceae; genus Mikania; species Mikania micrantha. The sequence continues at coordinate 64,966,542 of CM018697.1, forward strand.
ACACACAAACGAGCAAAGGGCAGACCTTCTCTCCAAGGCCTTTGACAAACAACGTTTTGAGTATTTACTCAAATTAAATGGGATCAGGGTCATGGGTGAGGTAATCAAGAATCATCTTCCTTCATAATCATTTTTTATTGAATTAAGATCAGATTTTTTTATTTTCTCTTTTGTGTTTTTGTTTTTAGGGGGAGAAAATTTTGAAAAATACAAAAACATAAAAAATTAAAAATCTGAGAAATTGATTCGATCTAATGAGAAATGATAGCACATTATTTGCATTTGGAAACATATCTGTATGTGTTATTAAAATTTAATGAATTATTACAAGTATTAAGAATGATATGAAAGTAGGTTTATAACTTAGTTAGGATAAGTTTAAACAAAGTTTTGATTATATTTTATAGGGAAAATGTTATAGAAACATAATCAACTTTTGATTTTGTTCCAATTAAATCACTGGAACTTTGTTTTGTTTCAATTAGGTAACTTAAGTTTAATTTATGTTCTATTACTAGATAAAAAACCTGGATAACAGGTAGTCTTGATTCGTTTAGGCTTTATAAGTGAATTTTTAAATGATTTTAGGATCCGTTTGAAGGTTTTAAACGTATTTTAGTCTCATTTGAACATTTTGTTTTTTTTTTCTAATAAATTAAATACTTTTACATTTTTTAAAATAATTCACAAATTTTTTAAGTATTTAAAATTTTTGCAATTTTAAAAATATTTTGAGTTTTTTTTTTCAAAATCTATGTTATTTTCATGTTATCATACAATAAAAATAAAAAATAAAAATAAAAAAATTATAGTTATAAGTTATATAAGTCACATATCTAAAATTGAAACATAAAAATAAACTTAAGTTATCATATTAGAACAAAACAAAGTTTGAATGACTTGATTAGAACAAAATTAAAACTTGGTTATGTTTCTACAAAATTATCCCTATTTTATAAGAAACAGGTGCTTAGAATGCAGTACTTAGTTTTGTCCTGAAAGAGTGGTAATTTTTCTGACAAAATGTTCTTGAACAAAAAGTCAAAGTACTAGTTTGATCATGTGTTTAATTTTTAAAAAGAAATTCTGATTTTGTTTTTCTTTTATTTTAGTTTAAAGCTAGAACAATCTTTGCGTATACTTACGTATCGACCTGATTGTTATAGCTTTAAACAATTCAAATTTGTTTTCTTGGTTCTGATTAAGATTCGGACAATCTCTGCGTATATGAAAATATCGAACTGATTGTTAAAAGCTTAATCTTAAATTATTGTTTCGTTCATTTTCTGGATCATTTGAGCATACGTAAGTATCAACCTTGATTCCAAGATTTTGAACAATTTCAAATTGTTTTCTATTTTGTTATTTTCAAAAAGAAATTCTGCTTTATTTTTGCATGATCAGATTAGTTAAAATTGAAATTATAAGTTTAAGGACATTTATGTTTGTTTAGTTATTCACAAATCGGGGATGTGTTCAACTAAATGGATTATTATAAAGTGTTTTCATAATCTTGTTTTAAACTGATTTCTTGACTAAGTGATAAATTTAAAAGGATAAGTATACTGACAATCATCTTAAACTTGTAATTTTCAGATAATATTTGAAATAATATAAACAGATGTGTTGAAAATTGTAAAATAATCTGATCTCATGTTAGGATCTTTCTCAAACAAAAAGATTTTATTTTTTTAGGGTAGTTCTTTTGTTAATATTGTAGTTTAATTGTTCTAAAATATTTGAAAAATTCCAAAAAGATTTTATTTTTTCATCTGATGTTAAATCAATAATTTTTGATTATTTGTTTGACTTTGGAATGATTGAACATGAATTTGTTTTGAAATTTAATAAAAAATTCAAAATTTTAAAAAGGTTCGTCTGGGTTTGAAGAAGGTTCGCTTAGATGGTTCGTGGAGTTAGGTTCGTTGGTAATGGTTCGTTGGTAAGGTTCGCTGGTTAGGTTCGCTGGCTAGATTTGTTTGGCTAGGTTCGCTGACTAGGTTCGCTTATTAGGTTCGGTGAAATGGTTCGCTTGAAAGGTTCGCTGCAAAAGGTTCGCAGCAAAGGTTCGTGAAAGGCTTGTCTGGAAAAGGTTCGTGACATATATAGAGGGTTCGCCAGAAGGGTTCGTCACTCTCATCGTTTTCACGCTCACGAACCTGCAAGAAGAGATTTTTCGTTTTTCGATCTTGGACCTTCTAGACTTTTTCATTGTTATCATTAGATTCAGAATCATCTCGTGAACATTTCTAGGTAGAAATTTTTGAATTTGACCGACTAATTTGAAAGATCTAAGCAATTTTAGGATTTTTAAGATTGAATCTGTAATTGGACTTAAAACTGATTAAAATCTAAAAATTGAACAAACTATCTTCATTAAAGTTGTTCATCGGCGTGTTTTGAACCTGGGTGTATGTTTTTTTATCATCAGAATCAAAGTTTTGAAATTTTGATTTAAAATCTGGAAAAGGTTCGCTGATGAACAGGTTCGTTGGATGAACAAAGGCTCGCCGAACCTTGAGGGTTCGTCTGATTCTGATAGGTTCGTGGCGAACCTATGGATTTCAAAAGAACTGAACCTTTTGGTCAAGGTTCGTTTGACCAACAAGGTTCGTTCATGTGAAGGTTCGATCATGTGAAGGTTCGTTCATTCTGAGGTTCGTTCATTCTGAGGTTCGTTCATCAGAAGGTTCGTTCATCAGAAGGTTCGTTCATTCAGAAGGTTTGTTCATCAAAAGGTTCGTTCATGATAAGGTTCGTTCAAAAGGTTTGTCTGGTTAACTGGTTCGTCTGAATTAGGTTCGCCTAGCATTAGGTTCGTCTAAGGGGGATAGGTTCGCTGGTCTACTTAGAAATTTTTTTAAATTTTTAAATTTTTGATTAATTTTTGTTTCTAATTGTTTTTATTTCTAATTGTAGATATGGCAAATCTAACTTTCGGAGACAAACACAATGTTTGTGCTTACTTGGATCCAACAACAAGGAACAGTCAAGATTTCAGGCCTATGATCGAGTTTCTCAGGAGGTCGCGGATTTATCATGCTATTTCTAACTCCTGCCTGATATATAGATCTCATATCCAGAGTTTCTGGGAATCAGCTCGTGTCATTTCAGTTGATGAGGACTATGTCATTGATGCGAATGTGCTTGGACAAGCAATTCGTATATCAGAGGCTGACATAAGGAGGGTATTACCGTTTGGAGGTGAACCTGAAGGTGTAACTCTCATTCTTGAGAGGTGCATCAAAGGTTGCTTTCTTCGCATTCGTTATTTTGGAGCTTATAACTCTATTTCTGTGAAGAAGGGAAAGCTACCTCTCCAGTACAAGTTTCTTACTCATATTCTACTCCATTGTCTTAGTATGAGGAAAGGCACGTTTGATGAGCTGAGGGATTTGATGCGATCAGCTATGGTGGCGCTTATATTGAACAAACCATTCAATTTTTCTGGCATGATCTTCCGCTACATGTGGGATAAAGTGACAAAGGCTAAGGATATATTCTACATGTATCCTAGATTCGTACAGATGCTGATAGACGAGAGATTGCCTGAAGGCATGCTACCTAGGGAAGCAGCAGATCTTCTGAAACTCAAACATATGACTGATTCCAGCTTGGGTCAGGTCAGAGTTTATCAGAGGACTGGGGATGCTGTTCTAGAGAAAGACCTGATTGGTCACTGTGGCAGGGCAAACTATGTTGCACCTGAGGAGGATGCCTGGAGACATGCTGATTCAGGATCCGACAACGAAGAATTTGCAGCTGATGAAGATCAAGCACCACCTCCACCTCCACCAAGGCAACAACCAAGGAAAACTACTGGTCAATCATCTCGATCTACTCCTCAAGCCAAATCATCCCAAGAACAGAGCTCTCAGGAACCTTTAGAGGTTGATATGTCTGAGCAGCAGACAGAGGCTGTTGTTGCTGGTGATGAAGAAGTTGAATCTTCTGACACAGAGTCAGAGTATGAAATGGTTCAGGAGGGGAGCCAGATGGTGAGGAGATTGAAGAAGAAGTTTGCTGAAAAGGCCGAAGAAGAAAGGGCTGAAAGAGCTTATCCTAGCTTTATTCCTGAGGAGCCTGAGACTTCTAAGCCTAAGAAGATGAAAAGAATGGCCAAGGGAGGGCCGTATGAGAGGAAAAAGGCAAAAAGTACTAAGACCACTGTGTCTTCACCTATTATGTCTACTTCAGTTTGTGTCTCCATATCTCCTGTTGTTACTTCTTCTGCTACTGTTTCTATAGTTCACACTTCTACTTTGCAAACTCCTGAGTTTGTAAATGTAGCTACTTTTATGTCTTGTTTTGTGGAGACTACTACTGTTACTACTTTCTTGCCAGAGACTTCTATTCCTCAGGATTCAATTCCTAGAGATGATGTATTTTCAGGACTTGATGATTTGGGAGACATCAATTTCACAGTGAACTATGATGATACTGATCTTAAGCGAAGATTATCTATTCTTTCCAAGGAGTTTGAGAGCTATAGGAAAGAGAAAGAGCAAAAGGTTGCTGAGATAGATGAGCTTAAAGCACAAATGTCCTTAATGATAAAGTGGAGAGAGGAGGATCTGGTAGAGAAGAAGAAGATGAAAGACAAAATCTCTGAGTTGGATTTCTTCATCAAATTACAATCAGAAGATTTAGTTTAGTTGAAGAATGAGAATACTGACTTAAGATTCAAGATCAAAGAATTGCAGTCAAAGACTGCAAAGTTAGAAGCTTCAACTTCTAAAGTTGAGAAGGTAGTGGTGGATGTGGAGATGGAAGAGGAAGAGAAGGGGGAAGAAGAAGAAGAGGAAGAAAAATTGGATTATGGTGATACTGACGTGGACGAACATCCGGATGATTTTGATTATAATGGTGATGATGAGACTGATGGTGATGGTGCTGGTGGTATGACTGGTGGTTCTGGAGAGTTGAACTCTGTTACTGGGGCTTTGGTGATCTATTCTCCTCCAAAAGTGTCTTCTGAAGCTGTTCCGATTAGGTCTATGTCATCTGATAGGGCTAGGGATTGTACTGAAGTTGATTTTGAAGATTTAGATGAAATAGAACGTCCCATGGCTATTCTTGATTACTCTCTGCCTACTTTCCTTGATTTATTTAAAATGAATTCTGATATAGATTTGCAGAGGAAGATTTTTGAGATTCAAGTGGATCAAGAAGTAGAAGAAGGAGAGATCATGGGTGATTATACAGTTCAAGATTATCAAGACTTCTTAGTGGATGATGATGACTTAATGTTTGATTTTGAAGAGGAAGAAGATCTGGATTTGTCTAATTATGATAAAGATATCATTGATGAAGAGTTGTTGAACTTAAACACAATAAAGAAAGTGTTTGAAGCTGGGAGTTTTTCAAGAACAACTCTGGATCCGATTAAAGAAAAGACTTTTAAAGATTTATGGAAGGATATTGAAGAAGAGAAGAAATACATCATTGATCATTTGCATGTATTCAAGATTATGAGAGAAGTTTTTGAAGACAAAGATCCAGACAACCTAACTAAACAATCCACAAAGTACAAGATTGGATCTACATCCAAAATGATTGGACGGATTATTAGTTATGGTTACTTTCATGACATTTCAGGAAGCTTAACTGGTAAAGGATGTTATGTGGTCAAACGAACTGATGGATGTCAATACTTCGGCAAAGCTTCTGATTTGATGACTCTTCCAGCATTTGAATGTAAAGATCTTTCTAGATTAAAGATGATCAAGCCCATTCAGACTCGTCACAATGAAATTTTTGAGAACTTGTTAAAGAAAGAAGCACGTTTTGGATGGAGTTTATTATCACCACAGTTTAGAGAAAGATTTCATGACTATGTGAAGCCAAATGTTTTTAAAAGACCAAAACTAAGAAAGATGGAACATAACTGGAATCCATATTTTAAGTTCTGGTTCTATGATGAAAGAACGTCTGAAGGTGTTATTCTTTTGAAGCAAGATGATATTTGGAGGGTTATTCGATTGCTGGATCCTATTTGGATTGTAAATTGTTCAGAGGATGATGTTGTTTTTCTGGATACTGCAGAGATTTATGCTGAAGATGGTTATCATGATTTTGGAGTGAGCTTCAAAGATATGGCAATTCAATATCAGACCATTGCACGAATGTGTTATACATTGGGTATACATTTTGGTTGCAATTGGAAAGATGTGAATGATTTTTATACTGAATTGATGCAAGTTCAGAAGGAAAGAGATGAAAGAGATGCTAAGGTTGAAGCAGAAAGGTTGGCAAAGATACCACGTTCGGTTGTTATACGAGCGGTGGATAATGTGGTTGTAGAAGTTGGAGAATCGAGTGGAGTTAAAGACAGAGTTGAAGATACAGTTGAAGATAAAGTTGAAGATAGAGCTGAAGGCAAAGACTAAAGATTTTGATAGCAAACATTTAGGGGGAGTTTGTTAGTACATGTTTGTAATTGTTTGCTATTCAAAAAATGTATTTATTTTGGGATTGAATAAAGGTTCGGCTACATTATGCCTAAGGTTCGTCTGGCCCACGAACCTTAGCATATTGGCGAACCTATTGAGTTGATAGGTTTAGCGAACCTATAGCCTGGCAAAGGTTCGGCGAACCTTTTGATTGTTTTCATAGGTTCGTCTAGCAAATCTAAGGATTCGCTCAGCGAACCTTAGGGTTCGGCTGGCAAGCCATAGGTTCGGCTAGCAGTAAAGGTTCGCTGGTTCCAGTTTCTATAAATAGCAGGTTTGTTTGTAGATCTGGTAGAACTTTGGATAGACTGTTAGAAATTCTCTGTATTTTCTCTATGTGAGAATTGTGATCTTGTAATCATTTGTTGATAATACAAGAGGTGTTTATTTAATTGATTGTGTTCTTTGGATTTATACATATTGACTATGGATTCCGCACGTGGTTTATAGTTCGTAGGACTTTGTATTCGATCCTGATCGGTTTCAACCAAACCAACAATCACATAACAATTACTTTCAAATAAAGTATTTACATAAAAATCATGTTCGTCATGATGCAAATATAATGATTACTCAAAAGATATAGCTAAATTAACTAAACCCTAATCTTCATTGATCTAGTTAATTTAGCTAAGCCCGAGACCCTATGTGATGAAGTCCAAAAGATGTAGAGCTATCCTGCTCTACCTACTTCTCTTCATTTCCTGAAACATGTATAAAATCAAGTGTCAACTACAGAGTAGTTGGTGAGTAATCATAAGTTTTATATTCTTCAAAACGTTTGTAAAAGTTTAAAGAATAACTCGTGTGAACCTGTAAAATAATCCAATTTGTATAACCACAATATCAACACATCAAGTCAATCAATTAAAATAATCCAAATAATCTCAAGTAATCATTCACTTCCATTCAATCAATCTCAATCAATCATATTAATTCAACAATCATCATTCATCACAATATTCTCAATTTAATATACCGCAGAGGACCTCAGTCAACTCAATCAACGGTGGAATTATCGCGGAGGACCGCAGTCAACTCAATCAATGATTTTCCTAATAATCATAATTTTCAATGTTGAGTACCGCGGAGGACCGAAGTCGACTCAATCAACAGTAGAATCACCATGGAGGACCGAAGTCAACTCAATCAACAGTAATTCAATCATCACGGAGGACCGAAGTCAGCTCAATCAATGGTGACTCACTCAAAGTATATCATTCCATAATCACAATTTATCTCAATAATTATATCTCAATAATAATCCCGGTTCCAAACTTATTATATCAAAATCAGTTTATTTTGGTATACATGTTTCACCCCGAGTTTAAAAGCAAACGATTTAAAAAGGGGTTATGAGAACTCACCTGAATGTCTTAGATTCAGTATTTTGTAGAATGCGCGCTCATGTAGGTGAAATCAATGGTGACTCAACAACCTGTAATTATCTTGTGTTTCGTGTTCATAAGTATGTGAGTTATATCATTATATTTGTTTAACTTTAATCATTAAGTGTGCCACTAACTTAGATTAATTTTTCTAAGTTGTATTGATACACTTATATGTTATAAGTTATAATCATCCTAAGTTTAAGTTTAAAACTTGTTAGTTTTAAATAGATAATGATGATCGAATAAAGTAGAAGATTTTACACTTACACATGTAGACATGTATGCTAAAGGTAGTAACCTCACACGTACACATACCTATGCATGCATACATGTTTATTTAAGTTAATCATTATAACATAAGTCTTGAAACTTAATTAAGTTTTAAAGAAATTACATTTAGGTCATTTGCATAAAATCTAAGTCATGTAAATTTATAAGTGTGTATATGTATCATGAAAAGGTGATAACTTAGAATATAAGCATGTATGCATGAAAGCATGCAAACTTATCTCTAAGTTGCTGGTTATCATGAAAAGGTTATTTATAGATCTTTATAGCTTATCACTCCCACCGATATCATTATGGTTTGTAGTCACCAAGAACAATGATGTTCTCGGCTACCAGTGCCTGAAAGGGAGAAGGGTTTCTCGATCCCTTGTGGGTTCTCGGTTATACTACATTAGAGAAAGAGGTTCTCGGCCAACTTTTGTTGTTTTCGGTCCAGAGTATTACAACACAAGGGGTTCTCGCTGATTATATGGTTTGCCTCATGAGGTTCTCGACCTTTATGGGGTTCTCGACCAGCTCACAAATCAAAGGGGTGTTCTTGATCATCACACAAAACCAAGGGGGTGTTATCGGTTTCTTTGATTAGCCGAGAACGAGAACGAGAAAGTGAAAAAAAAGAGAAATTCACTGTTCATCATCTTCAACCTTAAACACCCATCATTTTAAACCCCATAAAGTTGCAGGTTAGTTTCTATAGCTTCCAATCGTGTATATGAAACAATCTTAAGAGTTTTAACTATACAAAAATCGGTTTCTAAGGTGGAATGATGGACCGATTGTATTTGGGTGCAAAAACCAAAAAGTAAAATATAATATCTACCTATAAAACGAGGTTTTAAGCATGAAATCTATGTGGTTTCTTTTTCTCCTTGATAACACGAACGTTTAGCAACAAAAATCAACCAAAACGGTTTGGTTTTGAGCAAGTAAGGGTAGAGAGAAGTTCTAGAGAGAGAGAGCTCCGAATTTTGCTTCTAGAGAGAGTGTGTGTAGGTGAAAAATGAGGAAGATGAAGATGTCCCTCCTTTTTATACCCCGCGTTGATCCAACTTGTCCGGTTTCGCTTAGTTACGCATTTATTTATTTTAATTGCTCGGTTTTCTCGTAATTTATATTTTTAATTACGAAACGTTTAATAAAGATTATTTCGTTTAAGGTAATAATTCCTAATAAATGTTTTTAATTTCATCTTATTAATTTAATTATCGTAAAATCTTTATTTTGGTTATCTCATCGAAACTTGTTACTCACGTACGAATTCGTAAAGATTGTCACCTTTTCGAATTCAACGTTCGCATCGTATTTCGATTAGATTTAGGATTTATGGAATATCGTCTCAGAATATTATTTTTAGTAATTGTGTATGTGTGAATCGTCACCCACGCAAATACATTATTAAGTTAACATTTATGAAATAACATTCACATTTAATTTATATTTATGACCTCACCATCGCGTAATTTTCTTCCAATATTCTTTTCATCATTTTAATAAAAGTATATTAATAAATTATCCATTTCCCAATCATCGGCCCCACTAAATCATATCACTGACACATCCATGATAGACTGAAATGAGTTTATGTATAGGGAATACGGAGGAGTCGGTCGCAACCTATCCAGCTACCGTCCCTCCACCATTTCGAAAAGCAATGACAATGTGTTCTTGAATATATTTAGTGACCAAACCATATCCGTTAATCATTTCAAACCAAACCAGATTATATCATAAGTATTCCACTGCAATAAACACTTTGGTTCAGTCTATTTGTATTTCAAACTAACTTCCCCATGGTTTATGCCTAATTATCATATGTTCTCATCAATGTATACCCATCGATATTATCATAAATTAAATTCAATTATCAAATTATCATCACAGGTTATGTCAATACAAGTTCAAAGATAATACCTGAAAAACAGTGCTGGTACACGTTTCGTCCCAAAGTTTTACGTTCACGCGTATTCGTTCGAATCGTCACCCGAACGGACACGACGATGGCTTTACTTTCTGATTTTGTTTTCTACTTTTCAGTTATCACTCAAAACGTTAAACACACAGATATGTTTGTGTGAATCGTCACCCACGCAACGCCCTGTCAGTATATTATTCTGAGACGATACTGAAATATCATTCTGATTTAGACATTCTCACAGACGGACTCAACTGAACTTGCCTATTAGCACATAACACAGAGTTATACTGTTTTCACCTGGTTTTCACACTGAATTATAGGGAATCTGATTTCAGTTATTTGTGGAATCAAATCGTAACTGATATGTTTTTGTCATTTGTTCTCACACTTAGTTATTTCTCACGATTTGTTGTATTTATGTATTTCGATTTTCATCGAATACATACAACTGTTATATTATTTTATAGTCCTGTTGTCACACAACTGTTTAACGAATAGTTATTCATGTATATTCATTCACACAAAGTTATTTACACATAGTTATTTACACATAGTCATTGTGAAAGTACACATACCGTACGGATTGCCGGACGATCTGAACTAGTTGTAACAGTCTCCCCTTGTTAAAGAAATTTCGTCCCAAAATTTAAGCATCATTATCGGGTACTACTTCTTCTTCAAACAGGTAAGGATACTTTGTCTTCATGTGATCCTCACGCTCCCAAGTAAATTCTGGTTCGCGCTTGGAGTTCCAACGAACCTTCACGACAGGAATACGACTTCGTTTTGGTCTCTTGACTTCATGATCCATAATCTCTACAGGTTCTTCAATGAAATGCAGTTGTTCGTCCACTTTTATTTCTTCTAATTGTATGACAAACGATTCGTCAGCGAGACATCTCTTAAGATTTGATACATGAAATACATCGTGTACCCCGCTGAGTTCATCAGGAAGTCTGAGTCTGTATGCCACAGGACCAATTCGTTGAGTTATCTCAAACGATCCGACATACCTTGGTGCTAATTTGACCTTAGCCTAAAAAAGAACCATGTCTTTCCACGGGGACACTTTCAACAAGACTCGGTCACCCACCTGGAATTCCAAAGGCTTTCGCCGTTTATCTGCGTAACTCTTTTGGCTGCTACGTGTTGATTGTAATTTTTGTTGAATCTGGGCTATCTTATCAGTAGTCTCCTGAATAAATTCAGGCCTTGTGATTCTGTTATCTCCCACTTCGGTCCAACAAATTGGAGACCCACATTTTCTACCATACAACGCTTCGAACGGAGCACATCCGATGCTGCTGTGGTAGTTATTGTTATAGGAGAAGTCAATGAGTGGTAGATGATTGTCCCAACTTTCACCAAAGTCCAGGACACATGTTCTCAAAATATCCTCTAGGGTTTGAATCGTTCACTCGCTTTGACCGTCCGTTTGTGGATGGTAAGTAGTGCTCAAGTTCACGCTTCTCCCTAAGGATTGTTGCAATGATTGCTAGAACCGCGATGTGAATCGACTGTCCTGGTCTGAAATAATAGATAATGGCACACTGTGCCATACTACTATCTCATTAACATAAAGTCTTGCGAGCTTTTTCATCTTGTAGTTTTCTTTGATCGGCAAGAAATGAGCAGACTTAGTCGATCTGTCAATGATAACCCATATAGAATCATGTCCGCTGGAAGTACGGGGTAACATGGTAATGAAATCCATAGCTATTTGTTCCCACTTCCATTGTGGTATTTCTGGTTGTTCCAGCAAACCTGACGGAATCTGGTGTTCAGCCTTGACTTTAGCATATGTTAGGCACTTACCAACATAAGTAGCCGCATCCTTCTTCATACCCGGCCACCAATAAAATGACCTAAGATCTTGGTACATCTTATCGGCACCTGGATGAACATAATAACGTGTTTTATGTGCCTCATCAAGAATGAGTTTCTGGAGTTCATCTACTGTCGAGATCTATACATGATCCTGAAAATAGATAACCCTGTCTTGTTTTGTCTCAAAATGTTTCTCTGCTCCACATTCGAGCTTGTTCCTCAAGTTGTTTCTTTCCACTCCTTCTTGTTGTGCTTGTATAATTCGATCTCTCAGACTTTTTTGCACAGTCATCCTCATTGCTCTAACACGCAAGGGTTTGACTCTTTCCTTCCGGCTCAAAGCGTCAGCTACAAAATTAGCTTTGCCCGGATGGCATTTGATCACACAATCCTAATCGTTCAGGAGCTCAACCCAACGTCTCTGTCTCATGTTAAGCTCCTTTTGATCAAATATGTGCTGTAAACTCTTGTGATCTGTGAAGATCGTGCGTTTAGTACCATAAAGGTAATGCCTCCAGATCTTTAGAGCAAAGAGAACAGCTCCCAATTCAAAGTCACGTGTTGTGTAATTCTTCTCTTGTAATTTCAGTTTTCGTGACGCGTAGGCAAGTACTTTGTCTCGTTGCTTTCAAACACAACCGATTCCTTTATGAGAAGCATCACAATAAACAAAAAAGTCATCGTTGCCCTCTGGAAGCGTTAAGATTGGAGCATTGCACAATCTTTGTTTGAGTGTTTGGAACACCTCTTCTTGTTTCTGCGTCCACACGAATGATTCGCTTTTCTGAGTTAGTTTTGTGAGTGGCAAGGCTATCTTAGAGAAATTCGAAATGAATCTCCTATAATAACCAGCTAGACCCAGAAATGATCTTATCTAAGTAGGCGTTGTGGGCACGTCCCAATTCTTGATTGCCTTGATCTTGGCAGGATCAACATGAATACCATTATTGTTAATCACGTGACCCAAGAATTGAACTTCTCTTAGCTAAATACAGCTTACACACCCAATTCTTTAAATCCATGAACACCTCCGGTGCGTTCGTCAAACCGAATGGCATCACCATAAATTCATAGTATTCATATCGGGTACGAAAGGTCGTCTTGGGTATGTCCTCTTCTTCAATTCGGAACTGGTGATAACCTGATTGCAGGTCTATCTTTGAGAAGTACTGAGATCCCTGCAATTGATCAAACATATCATCAATCCTCGGTAACGGGTACCGATTCTTGTTAGTGAGCTTGTTAAGCTCTCTGTAATCAATGCACATTCTGTAGGATCCATCCTTTTTCTTAACAAATAGAACCGGAGCTCCCCATGGTGAGAAACTCGGTCGGATGAATCCCTTGTCTAGTAATTCTTGTAATTGGTTCGACAGTTCTTTCATTTCTGACGGCGTGAGTCTATAAGGAGACTTAGCCACAGGAACCGCTCCCGGAATCAAATCGATTCGGAATCGCATCGATCGCTCAGGTCGCAATCCCGGTAGATCATCCATAAACACGTCTGCAAAGTCTTTCACAACTGGTACAACTTGAATCTTGATCGCCTTCTTGTCTTTCTCAACAACGTGCGCGAGAAATGCTACACACCGTTTCCTTAAGCACTTGCGTGCCTTCATGCACGATATTATTTTGACAATGTGATTTGCTTGATCTCCGTGAATCTCCAACACACGATTGTTCTCCACTGGGATACGTAATAGCTTTTCGGAACAGATGATTTCAACCCTGTTAAGGGATAACCAGTCCATTCCGACAATGATATCGAAACTGCCTAGTTCCATTGGTATTAAATCAATGGAAATGTGTGCTCATCAAGTGTTAGTGGGCAGTTCCTAAGTATTGTACTAACTGTTATTTGTTTGCCATTTGCTACCTCAATAATGTAAGGGGAGTCTAATAATTCCTCTATACAATTAAGTTTTTGTGCAAAGTTGGAAGAGATAAACTCTGATCTGCACCGGTGTCAAATAATATAGATGCATAAATGTCATGTAAAAGAAATGTACCAGTGACCACATTAGGGTCTTTCGTGCAGCAGTAGCTTCAATCTGAAAGGCCCGTCCTCTAGCTACCGGGGCCCTTTGTGGATTTCTCTTGGGGCAGTCCCTTGGGAAATGGTCAGGTTTGCCACAGTTGTAGCAAGACCTGTTGTCAGTAGCAGCAGCCATCACTGCTGCGTTGTTGTTCTTGTTCTGGGGAGTTGGGTTTCTGCAGTGAATCACCCAGTGGCCCAGTTTTCCACACCCAGTGCATTTCCTGCACGGGATTCCAGGATGATGATGAAACAGACAGTTGTTGCATAGAGGGTTCATGCTGGTATACGGCTTCTTGATCTGCAGTGGTTGGGGTTGTGTGGTTGTTGGAGCATGAGTGGTCGCAGCAAAGTTTCCAACCACTTTCTGTTTCTTGGCCGGCAGTTTATCCGGTTTCTTTGACCTCCCAGTCTTGGCTGCTTCAGCCTCTTTCTTCTGTGCCCTATAGGCAACCATTACATTTGTCAATGTTGGTGATAGAGTGACAGCCATCTCCAAGTTAGTTGGATGGGAAGAAATCACGTGCCCTTGGATGGCAGTCCACCGACATACCGCTCAATCTGTTTCTCCATCGAGGGCACTATATCCGGTGACAGTGTTGCTAGCTCATTAAATCGGGTGGTGCAGGCCAGATGCCCAGCACCAACCATGACATGGTTGAGAAGCTCTGTCTCAACCTTCTTCAGCTCGTTTTTAGGGCAAAATTAGCAACAATTTGAATTCCTCCCAAGGCATAGATAATGCCTCATCTCGCCCCCTGGTCTGCACCTGGGCATTCCACCATGTAAGAGCTTGCTTGTTGAATGAGTCTGCTGCATACCTCACCTAGTGCTATTCAGGACAACCATTGATGTCGAGGGTCGTCACCATTTTCTCGATCCATTGGATCAAGCCGACAGCTCCCTCGTTGCCACTGAATGCCGGTGGCTTGCATCCTACAAAAATCTTGTTGGAATAGTCTTGTTGATGTCTGGTGTTCCCGCTGCCTTCACCAGTTAAGTTGTTGTTACTGATGCTATTATTGGAGTTGATCCGATTCATCATGTCGGGAATCACTTCCCTCAATTGACTAGCCAGCAAAGTGGCCAGTGCGATAGTATCCGGATCTAACTTGTGGTTTGGTGGTGCTTGATGAGGTGGAGTATGCGGAGGTGGAGGAGATGGAGGTGGTGATGGTGTGGCTGAATGTGGAGGTGAATGCGGTGGTGGTGGCAACAGAGGTGGAGGTCTTCTTGGTAGCATTCTGATCACAACCGAAAAGACATCGGTTAGTGTAATGATCGAACGCAAAAGACACATGCAAATAATGTCCTAAATCTTATGTTCTCTACATGAGGGTCCCTAGGTTATAGTCTAGGCCAAACCGTTTAAGTAATATGACCTATATTTCTCTATGACCATGGCTCTGATACCAATCTGTCACACCCCGAGACGGCGGGTTGGATCGACTTTCCTGTCAGGCGGAAGGTTCTCGGGGCGCGATATCGTTTGATAATCATAGTGATCAGATTGTTTACATAGCACATGAGATATAATGAAAATTGCTAACATGACATTTATATAGAATTACAAAGTTAAATCCCACAATACATGTTCATAATTTAACTAAGTAAATCTACCCAAAAAGACTCATTGAGTTTCTATCTTGTATCTGCACAAGATTTACAAAAGATGATTCAGAGTTATGTCATTCAAAAATATGCACATCACAAAAGTAAGCTAGGTCTCTTCTAAAGTCCACTAGCTTAATCCTGCTGCTTGTAATCTAGACCTGTTCATTACCTGAGAAAACATGCATTTATACAACACCTTGTATTACAAGCCACAGTCATTCTCATTTGGCATTTACTCATCACAATGTCCTCTCTATAGATACATCTACAGATAAGATATCGTCCAGTTAAGCATGCTTATATATAGGTGTAGGACCTGGGAAACCACTCCGTCTCTTGCGGATTCTGCTCGGTAGTCTCTCGAATAGTACGGAATCCTATTCGAGGGTTTTCCAATCGAAATCACCAAGCCCCGTGGCAATCCGATGATGTGGAGTCAACGTTTTGATAGAAATCGAACACCACGGAGATGAGAGACGAACTTGGAGAAGGGGTGGTGGCTTAAAACCCTAGGGATGTGACAGGGAATGTTCAGGGGTCAGAAAAAGTGATAGAAACATTCTATTTGCATGTCTATATATAGGTTGTACTCATCCGGCCGAATGAGTTGTGCGAAACACTCATTCGGTCGAATGGCTCAGCCGAATGATCTAGTCAACCGAATGAGTCATGCGAGTGACTCATTCGTTCTCCTCAGTCATTCTCTAGTCGTTCATTTGTGCGAATGAACTCATTCGTAGGTATCATTAGCACGAATGGGTCTATAAAATAGATAAAGTCAAAGTCAAACATGGTTAAACATATTAAACTTAAATAAACATAAACGAACAATACAGAATAGTCAATTTCGTTACTGTTATAAACTTTATACAATCAAAATCATGCAATGCATATAAGTAGGGACATTACATGCACCAACAAACTCCCCCTTGGACCTAGTTCTCTATTTATTAGCACCTGTCTTCAAAAACTTATCTGTAAGAGCTTTCCAGTCAGAGCCGACAAGAATATCAAACGCGAAGCATAGCCGGATGACTCTCATAAACTGTAGAGCCTGCTCCATATCTCCAATATCAAAGAAAATCTGACATCTGTATAAGGTCTTCACATCTTCTAACGACAGATTGGTAAGCCACATGGGATCAAAAATACGTGCGGAATCCCATTTGTCTTCTTTGCACAGCACAATCACAGCTTCAGCAGTTCTCCCATCATAGTACCACCATCTGAAACTGTCCGAAAAGTCTTGAGGCATCTTTCGTAAAGGAATTTTCTTCATGACGTTAGGAGGCAGCCACTTTAGGATAACTTTGTGTCTTCGGGTGTTAGCATCGATCTCTGGTTGATAATAACGTTCCAGTTGTTGCATCTTAAAGTTCACCCATCTTTTCCTGTACTCAAACTGGAATTGCCTAGCAAACCAGGATGACATCCCTGAATCCTCACTGTACAACATCTTCAGACGTGCAAGCTGATTGACTTCAAATCCAGGCAGCGTCTTGAAGTCATGAGGAAATCGAAAGTACTGGATCCCTCTTTCTCTCTTCACCGCATAACAATGCAAATCATGAAAATATGCCCAACTCAGAATCTGACCGCCAGATGTGTATCCTTTGGTCCTGTAGACTTTGGTGTGAGGAGTTGGCATAGGTGGAACACTTTCCATCTTCAGCACTTCCCAGTATGCTGCCCAATCTTCCTTTCTCTTCTGAATGTCTTCTGCTGAAGACTCACTGCCAACAATCTTCTCGCCTATCTTTGTGTCCAATTCCTCCTCAGAATGTAGACCGAAAAGATCAGCAAATGTAGGCAGCTCCACTTCAGCTGAAGTGTACTTTGTGCTTTCTTCCTCAGTAATGTCTTACAGAATAAATTCATCAATATCATCAAATGCTTCTGGAGTAGGAAGATCATAATCGGGAACATTAGCATCATCCAAGACCACCTCATCAGGATTCAACCTGAATAATTTTGCAATCTGCTCCTTTGTGAGGTGGTGGATGATCTCACCTTCTTCTTTATCATAGCTAACAGAATGCTGAATGATGCCTTGAGCGTCTAGAATCACAGTCAACTTTACAACCAGTAGACGTCTCACAGGCACAACATCAACCTCTTCAGTAGCCTTAGGTTCTTCATCTTGATTCTGAGGTGGCTTCAGAGCTTTATCATGCCTTGTCTTCGTTCTGATCTCTGTGGGTGGGGACTGCTCATCAATATCATCATCATCTGTACCATCATAATCAACCTTCTCCTAATCAGACTCTTCCTCATCTTCCTTGTATGAATCATCTGAGACAAGTTCAGCAGCCTCTATCCTGGGAGTAGAATCCTTCAGGCTTTCAACTTGCTCAGCAAGACGCAAGTTTTCTGCCTCAAGAGCAAGAATCCTGTCATTGAAGCCATAGGCAGTCAAGGCTAGCTGATTATGCTCATCCATATTCTTGAGCAGACGTTCCTCAAGATCAGCAGATTGGGCTCTCAAATCCGCCCTTTGATCAGCAGTCTGTAGCAATAGAGCATTCTGCTCATTGACCCTCTGAGTTAGCTGAGAAATAGTCTGATCTTGCTCATGATTTTTCTCGATCAGCCAAAGAACTACACTGTTCAATGTGCTAAGCTGATCAGCAACTGAAGCAGTCACAATATATGGATCTGAACGTGTAGTAGAGGGACCAGAGGAAGCTGCGGTGTAAATAGCTGTAGTAGCAGCAGACAAGGTCATAGGGAGAGTAGTAACACGTGCAGGAATAGCCCTTGACCTGGACAGTGAAGAAGTTGTGACTGTTGCAGCAGATGTAGCAGTGGTTGCTGCAACAGACACAGACTCTATCTGTCTCTTTAACACAAATCTGGTCCTCTTTTGCCTCTTCGCTGGAGGGGAGGAAGTCTCTGCAGTAGTAGATGTAGAGAAAGTGCGATGAATAAGATCAAAATCAAACTCCGGAATAAAGGTCGGATCCCGAATCTCCTCCTCATCTATAGAGGCATGCTCTCTAGACCTTGTCCCAATCATAATGACTTGGGATATGTAGCTGATAGTCACAGCTTCAGGCTTAGTGTCCTCTGAGTCAGATTTATTCGTGGCATCATCAGCTTCACCTTCAACATCCTCCATCTGAACATCTTCCTCCTCATCTGCAGAAGTAGTACACCCAGATCCAATGGAGTAGAGACGGTGATCATAGAAACAATAGTAACAACTGGGTCATGAAGAGCAGCACTTGCATCAACAACATGCTCACCCTCACCAATACTAGCACCAATACTCCCACCGGCACCAACATCAGCATCTCCAGCATCACCAGCATCATAATCATCACCATCTTCACCTCCTGTCATCACCTCCTGGAACAATAATGTCTTCTTGGTCTGAATCTGAGTCCTCATTTCTTCGCCTCCTCCCAATAGGTGCAACATAGTCAGGATTGAGGAGGTGACCAAAAAGACGACGAAAAGGAGGCTTTCTTTCCTTTCCCCGATATAACAGAACTCTGTTGAGTGTAATGTCATTCATATGCTCCAGTCTGATGATATCTAAATTGGCCTTCGGAAGATTCGATACTTGAGCATCAAAGATCATCTGTAAGAACCTCAGATACATCAGAAATTTCTTTTCACCCTTCAGATACACGTTCTCCTTCATGTGAGTAAACACAATCTCTAAGAAGTTGAACGGAATGTTCAGCACTAGAGCAAAAAAGGCAAACTATAGAGTCTCTCGAAGATCATCAAATCCTCCACGCCTTGATCCTAGGCAATGAATAAGAACATGGCTTAGATACTTGAACTGTGGGCAGAGAAAGGCCTTGTTCAGGACACCAACTTCCAGATCCCCATCATACTTGCATCTCATAAAACATTTATGAACAAGATATCTATCAAGAATAATAGGATGCTCTGGTGAGTCCTTAAATCCACACACACGCCTAATGTGCTCAGCAGAGACAACAACATCTTGTCCTCTGATCTTCCCTCGGATAACTGGAGGCTCTACCTCAAAATCAATGTCGGCTGAACCCCAGAAATCTCTCTGATGTGATAAGTAAGGATCATGAACAGTAGAAATGGCTGTGAATATCCTGGATCGTCTCAGAAATGCTATAATCTCAGTAAAATGCCCAACATTCCTCGTAGTGGCATCCAGGTGTGCACAAATGTTATTCTTCATAAAGGCCTTGTAACTTGCCATTCTGAAACACAAGAGAAACAAAATGTCCGTTCAGATCAGTAAACAATTAAACAAAATCAAAATTTTAACACAAGTTCTTAACTTGTGCGAATGATACAAACTCATCCGTATGTGTCACACCCCGAGCCGGCGGGGTAGGATCGGAGTCCCCGTCGGGCGGAAGGTTCCCGGGGCGCGATATCGGGAGTGATAATCAGAAGTGATCAGATTGTTTACATTGCACATGATATAAATGAGAAATGCTAAGTAAAATAGAATTACAAAGTTAAATTACATCAGTAACGTTTATAATTTAACAATGTAAATCTATTGTAAACATCATAAAGTGAATATCTTGTATTTACACAAGATATACAAAATAAATTGTATAATGATGTCTTCAAAAGTATGCAGTCGCAAAATACTAGTCTTCTATATGAAATCCTAGCCCAAAAGCATAAGCTTCCTAGTTGACCTGTTCGTCACCTGAGAAGTCATGCAAAAATAAAATCAACACATGGTTGGTGAGTCCATATAGTTTTAGTAGTTGAAAATGATTTGAAAACCTCCTTTGGTAAAGACCCTAACCTCATTAACACCACATGTAATATCCACATCGGTATGCTTATATATAGGACATATGTAAGGGACAAGCCCTAGCCAACATCCCACCACATACTAATATGCATATGACACTGTTGTTAATGACAATTAAGCATTTTTACCCTTAACACAATCCCATAAGTTCTTCTGTTTGTTGTTCCTGTCATTACAATCATTTGAAATCCATATTGATTTCACAAGTTCATCACACCATATGATCAACCATACAATTGTATAAACAGTTATAAATGCTTAATTAAGAAAGTAAGTAAACATTTAATAAAATCTAAGTCCTTATGATTGGGGCCTTTGGTCATACTCGAGTAGACTAGTCTGTCAGTCTAGGTACTTAGTAGTTAGGGAATTCTGTAAATATCCTCAAACATATGACCTACAAGTCAATCAGTATAGCTAGGACTTCTTGAAATATAGGATTTCTGGATTCAATGTGTTGGCATATGTTATCTCTGATATTTCCCATACTATCCCTTAAAATGATTTAATGATTCGTCTGATTATGTCACAAGATGTACTTGATGTGTTGATCATAGAATACAAGATTCATTGATCGATTGTACACTTGATTCGTTATTCAACAAACACTTGGTTTGTAGAACATTGAATGTTGTCTTTGCAAAGATCGTTTTGTTAATGTCTTGATGTCCCACACTTGTTTTGTCAAAATGCTTGATTTGATTCCTTGAATTCACCCACTTGATTTGTCAAAATGTTTGATTTGATTCCTTGAATTCACCCACTTGATTTGTCAAAATGTTTGATTTGATTCGTTTGAAATGTTTAGACTTATTGAAAAGTTTAGTTTAACTCGATTATTCACTTAATATATAAGTAAATCGGTTAGTAAACCTGCATAAAATCTTCCTAGACATGGTCTAGGATAACATTTATATATATGTAAAACATATAAATTTTAAAAACATTTAAGTAAACAATTTAAATAAACAGTTTACGCATGCTTCTCAGCCCCGCGTTTTAAAACAAAAATGTTAGAAAAGGGGCAATGAACTCACCTGTGTTGATGTCTAATGTACTATCACAGAATGCGCACTCTTGTTTGTAAGCTAAGTATCTTCGGTTCCTGAGTTGTTTTATAAAAATTCGAATATAATAAGTACGCATAGTAGTCGTTGTGCCTAAGTCTTTGTCTTAGTGTGTGTGACTAAGTGTCTTAGTACTAAGTACATCTAGAATCTAATCTACTTTAGTTACCCTCTTTAATGATCCCAATTCCCATAGTTTATCATAATACCTAACATTTTTTTAAAAATTTCGGCAGAGTTTCCTTTGTTTTACTTTAAAAATCCAGACAATTACATTGTCTATTTTATGACAAATCACAATCAATGATATTACAACAAAATCCCAATCAATTAATCAAAGTAAGTAATTAAATCAAAACACTACAATTCACTTCCAATTAACCCAATATTAATCAAAATCATTTAATGAAATTTAATAAGTTAAGAATAAATAAATGAGATTTTATTAGAATCTCATTACTTGAGTTTAATAAATCATTTAATACATGATGGGCTTACTTAAGCCTCATTGGGCCCACTTAGGCCCAGTTGAACTTCTTTGATTTCTACTTGATTCCCAACTTGTGTTTTTGATTCCCATGAGTTTGTAACCCTTTTAACCTAGTTGTTAAACAATTTTATGTTCAACATTTATTTCTACATGCACATGCATGACTAGGGTTTCCTCCTTGTTTATGCAATCACACATGTACATATGATTGATCCACATGCACTCATTGCATGCAACATATATGATCAACTTCTCATGAAATGGCTAGATTTAATGGTTCACTATCCGTTTCCTAAGTTATAGCATTTATTCTTTGATCCTAGTCCATAATAACCACATTAAACAATCCCTAAGTTCGACAGATGGCCCAGGGCAGCGAACCTATGCTAAACCGGCCAAGGGTTCGGCTCTAATGGAGGTTAAACGAACCTATGTGTTCCAGGTAGGGTTCGGCTAACACTTTGAATCCAACGAACCCTTAGGGTTCGGCTCATAGTTCGGCTAAGTTGGCAACATATAGGGTTCGGCCATGCAAGGCTCGCGTATCCTAGGTTCGTGATGCTATGGTTCGTTGCATGCTACTAGATTCGGCCGAGAATGGTTCGTTCACAGGTGGTTACGGGGTTCGTTACAGGCCCTGCAGGTTCGTTGCATACAAGACAGGGTTCGATGCCCAGAAGGCCACAGGTTCGTGACAGGCCCTGCAGGTTCGTTGCAGGGTTCGTACATGGTTCGACCATCCATGAGAAGGTTCGGCTGGTTCCTACCCTCTCAAGAAGGTTCGGCCAGCTGTATGCGTCCACGAACCTGTATGTTCAACTCTTTTCTCGATCAAATCTGTTACAACACAAGTCCCTAGCTTCTTCTAGTTGATCACGTGATTCATCTAGGTGTTTTAAGTGTTTAATACCGGTTCTAATCCAGGTACATCGTGAGTTCGTGAAAACCCTATAAAACTGAAAATAAAATGAATATTTACCTTAGATTTCGTGGATGAAAGCTCACAATACTTGTACTCTCGTGATCTACAAGGTGAAAGGATCAAAATGACGCCTAGAACACTTGATTTCAACGAGATTTGAGCCTCCAAAACGTAGAAAGAAAGTGATTTTCTTGTGAAGAATTAGAGAGAGAGAGGGAAAAAAACGATTTAGAGAGAGAGAGGAGAGTGATGGGTGGTGGTTGTGACATAAATGCCACATTAAATGTGGGATACAATACCCACTCGTTCGGTTTCGCGTAAAATGTCAGATCGTGTAGTTTTCGCGACGAAACGACACGATTATAAAATTATAAATCACTAAATTTTTACAAGGTTGTGATTCCTAATAAATTAACTAATATCTTCTATTTTTTTTTTTACAATATTACAAAATTGTTTAAATCTAAATGTACAGTCGTCGCGCGTATTCGTTCGAATCGTCACCCGTACGAACACGACGATAACTATACTTTTCAATCTTACTTTCTAATTTTAGAATATCATTCAGAACGTTAAACTTTCAGATATATTCGGACAGATCGTCACCTATACGAATAACCCGTCAATTTAGCATTCACATAACAATATTCGTGTGTTTTGTTCTATAAAACCTCACATACGTTTATACATAATAATTCCTAAGCAAATAATCACTTAATGGTTCTGTGTTGCCAGATAATTATCCGACTCAAGAACCATTGTTCTGAACTGTGTTTCTGTTAAATGTGTCTGAAACTGTTCTATGACAACTCACCATGATAATGATAAATGATATGAATATGAAAATTACTGAAATGTGTATGATTCATACCTGTTTACTGTTCTTGATAGTGTTTAAGATCACTGTTCCGGCGACGGTTCCAGCACTGATGTTACAGTCTCCCCTTGTTAGAGAAATTTCGTCCCGAAATTTAAGAGGTGTTATCAGGTACAGCTTCCTCTTCAAACAGTTGGGGATACTTTAACTTCATGTGATCTTCACGTTCCCAAGTGAACTCGGGCCCGCGTCTTGAATTCCATCGAATCTTTACAATAGGAATACGGCTTGGCCTCAGTTGTTTAACCTTGCGATCCATAATCTCTAAGGGTTCTTCAATGAAATGTAACTGTTCATCGACTTGAATCTCTTCGATTGGAATGACGAGAGACTCGTCAGCAAGGCATTTCTTTAGGTTTGAGACGTGAAACACATCATGCACACCACTGAGTTCATCTGGTAATCTCAGTCGATAAGCTACAGGACCTATACGTTCGATGATCTCGAACGGTCCCACGTATCGTGGTGCTAATTTGCCTTTCTTTCCAAAGCGTACCACGCCTTTCCATGGGGATACCTTTAACATTACACGATCTCCCACTTGGAATTCCAACGGCTTGCGCCGTTTGTCGGCGTAGCTCTTTTGTCTGCTCCTTGTTGCTTGTAGTCTTCTTTGGATCTGAGCTATCTTGTCGGTGGTTTCTTGAATTAGTTCTGGCCCAGTTATTCGATTATCTCCAATTTCAGTCCAACAGATCGGTGATCGGCATTTCCGGCCATAAAGAGCCTCGAATGGTGCACATCCGATACTGCTGTGGTAACTTTATTGTAGGAGAATTCAATCAGTGGCAAATGGGAATCCCAGTTTCCACCGAAGTCCAATACACATGTTCTCAACATATCCTCTAGGGTTTGAATAGTACGTTCGCTTTGACCGTCCGTTTGTGGATGGTAAGCTGTACTCAGATTTAACTGTGTCCCTAGAGATTTCTGCAATGATTGCCAGAACCTGGATGTGAATCTGCTGTCTCTATCAGAGATAATAGACAATGGCACACCGTGGCGTACCACTATCTCGTTGATGTATAATCTTGCCAGTTTATCCATGGTGAAGTTCTCACGCATGGGCAAGAAATGAGCAGATTTGGTTAAACGATCAATGATCACCCAAATTGTATCATGACCACTGGAAGTGCGGGGTAGCTTGGTGATGAAATCCATAGCTATTTGTTCCCACTTCCAGAGTGGAATCTCAGGCTGCTCCAATAGACCGAACGGTCTCTGGTGTTCCGCCTTTACCTTCGCACACGTTAGACATTGACCGACGTATTCGGCTATGTCCTTCTTCATTCCAGGCCACCAATAAAATCCACGCAAGTCTTGGTACATCTTATCAGCACCTGGATGAACAGAGTATTTAGTCTTGTGTGCTTCATCGAAGATAAGTTTCCTAAATTCATCTACCGCCGGTATCCATACACGTTCTTGGTAGTAGATCATTCCGTCAGACTTCGTGTCAAACTGTTTCTCTGCTCCGCAATCAAGTTCCCTCTTCAGATTACCTCGGTTAAGTGCTTCTTGTTGTGCTTGAATAATCTTGTCACTTAAACTGGTCTGCACGGTTATCCCCATTGCTCTAACACGTAGGGGTTTGACCCGTTCCTTCCGGCTCAAGGCATCAGCTACAACGTTCGCCTTTCCCGGATGGTATTTGATCACACAATCATAATAATTCAGAAGTTCAACCCAACGGCGCTGTCGCATGTTGAGCTCCTTCTGATCAAAGATGTGCTGTAGACTTTTGTGATCAGTGAATATGGTACACTTGGTGCCATATAAGTAATGTCTCCAAATCTTCAACGCGAAGATTACAGCTCCCAGTTCAAGATCATGAGTAGTGTAATTCTTCTCATGAACCTTTAACTGTCTTGATGCATAGGCTATAACTTTGTCCCGTTGCATTAACACACAACCGAGTCCCTGGTGGGAAGCATCGCAGTACACAACAAAGTCATCACAGCCCTCTGGGAGAGATAGAATTGGAGCATCACATAGTTTCTGTTTCAATGTCTGAAAAGCATCTTCCTGTTTCTGCTCCCAGACAAACGGTTCGCTTTTCTGGGTTAGCTTAGTGAGAGGCAAAGCTATCTTAGAAAAGTTTGAGATAAACCTTCTGTAATAACCCGCCAATCCCAGAAAAGACCGTATCTCCGTCGGTGTCTTCGGAGTGTCCCAATTCTTTATCGCTTCGATCTTGGCAGGGTCTACATGAATTCCCTCGCTGTTGACCACATGACCCAGAAATTGAACTTCTCTTAGCCAAAACTCACATTTGGAGAATTTGGCATAGAGTTTCTCTTCTTTCAACAGCTCCAAGATCTTTCTAAGGTGTTGCTCATGTTCTGTTTTGGTCTTGGAATAAATCAGTATGTCATCAATAAAGACAATGACAAACTGATCCAAGTACGGCTTGCACACTCGGTTCATAAGATCCATGAAAACCGCTGGTGCATTTGTCAATCCGAAAGGCATCACCATAATTCATAATGCCCATACCTTGTTCGGAAGGCCGTTTTCGGTATGTCTTCATCTTGAACTCTCAGCTGATGATATCCAGACCTCAAGTCAATCTTTGAGAAGTACTGTGCTCCTTGTAGTTGGTCAAACAAATCATCAATCCTCGGCAATGGATACCGATTCTTGATGGTTAGTTTGTTCAGCTCTCTGTAATCTATGCACATTCTGAACGACCCGTCTTTCTTTTTCACGAACAAGACCGGAGCTCCCCAAGGTGAATAGCTCGGTCTGATGAAACCCTTGTCAAGTAACTCCTGTAACTGATTAGACAATTCCTGCATCTCTGAAGGTGCTAACCTGTAAGGAGATTTAGCAACAGGAGTTGCTCCAGGAATTAAGTCAATACGAAATTCTACCGGTCGCGCCGGTGGCAAACCAGGTAGGTCTTCGGGGAATACTTCAGGATATTCTTTCACTACCGGTACCTCTTGAATCTTCTTCTTGTCTTTCTCTTTTTCCACCACATGAGCCAGAAAAGCTATGCACTGCTTCTGTAGACACTTACGCGCCTTTATGCAAGAGATGATTTTGACACTTCGTTTTGCTTGATCCCCTTTTACTTCCAATACACGATCGCTCGACAATGGAATTCGAAGCAGCTTCTCAGAACAGATAACTTCCACTCGGTTAGAGGAAAGCCAATCCATTCCAACAATGATGTCGAAACTACCCAACTCCATCGGTATCAAATCGATGGCAAATGTATGACCACTAAGTGTCAATGGGCAATTTCTATAAACTGTGCTAACTGTAATCTGTTTCCCGTTAGCTACTTCTATAATGTAAGGGGAGTCTAACTGTTCCTCTAATGAATCTAGTTGGCATGCAAAATCGGTAGAGATAAAACTCTGATCCGCACCAGTATCAAATAAGACAGATGCATAAAAATCATGTAAGAGAAACGTACCAGTGACCACATTTGGGTCCTGGCGTGCAGCTGGTGCTCCGATAGCGAAAGCTCGTCCACGTGGTGCTTGAACTGCTGGTTGTGCCTTCTTCGGGCAGTTCTTCGCAAAGTGGCCTTGTTCGCCACAATTATAGCATCCACAATTGTTCTAATTTGCTGGTGGAGGGAGAGCTAGAGCAGCATTGTTGACTGCTTGATTAGGAGTCATCCTACAGTATTGGACCCAATGGCCCTTTCTTCCACATCCCGTGCAATGCTTGCATGGAGTGTCAGCAGTGTGCTGATACTGACACTTGGCACACAGAGGATATGTGCCAGTGTAGGGTTTGCGGTTGGGGTTTTGTGGTGTTGCTGCTATTTGTTGCAGAGGTGTGGCCACCGCGTAGTTCTTGATGGTCTTCTGTTTCTTCTTTTGATGGTGGTGGGGTTTCTTGAAAGACTCAGCTTTGTTCTTACTGGGTTCAGCCTCCTTCTTTAGAACTCCAGAGGCTACCATGAGGTCTGTGAGTTTCCCAGACAGTCTCACTGCAGATTCAACAGTAGTAGGGTTGGCTGAAACAACCATGCCCTGAATGCAGGCGGGAAGTCCACCCACATAACGGTCTATCCTTTTCTCCAGAGTTGGTACCATATCTGGTACTAAAGCAACTAACTCGTGGTAACGAGTAGTGTACCCCATGTGATCAGCCCCCTTCATCACATGGTTGGATAGTTCAACCTCCAACTTCTGCAGTTCATTCTTGGGACAGAATTCTGTTCGCAGCAGTGTCTTGAAGTCTTCCCATGACATTGCCATAGCTTCTTCTCTTCCCCGGGCATTGATCTGACCGTTCCACCAGGTCAAAGCCCGTTTGTTGAATGTTCCCGCTGAGTAACGGACCTTGTGGTGTTCGGGGCAGCTACAAAGATCCAATGTTGCCTCAATCTTCTCAATCCATTGGATTAATCCAACGGCGCCTTCAGACCCACTAAAGCTGGGTGGTTTACATCCTACAAAGGACTTGTAGGAGTAGTGAGATGAATCTCCAGTGTTTCCACTGGCTTCCCCTGATGTGTTGCCAGTATTGAGGATCTCATTACGAAGACGAAGGAACATCTCCGGTATTGCTTCTTTCATCTGATTCGTCATCTGGCTACTCAGTAACGTCACCAGAGCGATAGTAGCAGGGTCCATAGTCGGTGTTGTGCCTGAACCAGATGCTTGAGTAATCAATGGAGGAGGGGGAGGAGGTGGTGGTGGAGAGTCATTCGGAGACGGTGTGGAGGAATGTGGAGCCATGTCTCGAGGTGGTAGCTGTATCAAGGGAGGTTGTCTCCTCGGCGGCATTCTGATCATAACCAATAAAGTTATCGGTTAGTGCAATGATCAATTATAGGAGACAGTATGGAAATAATTTCCTAAATTCTGTTTTCTCTACATGCAGGGTCCCTAGGTTATAGTCTAGGCCAAACCAATTAAATAAGTGACCTATATTTCTCTATAACCATGGCTCTGATACCAATCTGTCACACCCCGAGCCGGCGGGGTAGGATCGGAGTCCCCGTCGGGCGGAAGGTTCCCGGGGCGCGATATCGGGAGTGATAATCAGAAGTGATCAGATTGTTTACATTGCACATGATATAAATGAGAAATGCTAAGTAAAATAGAATTACAAAGTTAAATTACATCAGTAACGTTTATAATTTAACAATGTAAATCTATTGTAAACATCATAAAGTGAATATCTTGTATTTACATAAGATATACAAAATAAATTGTATAATGATGTCTTCAAAAGTATGCAGGTCCAAAATACTAGTCTTCTATATGAAATCCTAGCCCAAAAGCATAAGCTTCCTAGTTGACCTGTTCGTCACCTGAGAAGTCATGCAAAAATAAAATCAACACATGGTTGGTGAGTCCATATAGTTTTAGTAGTTGAAAATGATTTGAAAACCTCCTTTGGTAAAGACCCTAACCTCATTAACACCACATGTAATATCCACATCGGTATGCTTATATATAGGACATATGTAAGGGACAAGCCCTAGCCAACATCCCACCACATACTAATATGCATATGACACTGCTGTTAATGACGATTAAGCATTTTTACCCTTAACACAATCCCATAAGTTCTTCTGTTTGTTGTTCCTGTCATTACAATCATTTGAAATCCATATTGATTTCACAAGTTCATCACACCATATGATCAACCATACAATTGTATAAACAGTTATAAATGCTTAATTAAACAAGTAAGTAAACATTTAATAAAATCTAAGTCCTTATGATTGGGGCCTTTGGTCATACTCGAGTAGACTAGTCTGTCAATCTAGGCACTTAGTAGTTAGGGAATTCTGTAAATATCCTCAAACATATGACCTACAAGTCAATCAGTATAGCTAGGACTTCTTGAAATATAGGATTTCTGGATTCAATGTGTTGGCATATGTTATCTCTGATATTTCCCATACTATCCCTTAAAATGATTTAATGATTCGTTTGATTATGTCACAAGATGTACTTGATGTGTTGATCATAGAATACAAGATTCATTGATCGATTGTACACTTGATTCGTTATTCAACAAACACTTGGTTTGTAGAACATTGAATGTTGTCTTTGCAAAGATCGTTTTGTTAATGTCTTGATGTCCCACACTTGTTTTGTCAAAATGCTTGATTTGATTCCTTGAATTCACCCACTTGATTTGTCAAAATGTTTGATTTGATTCCTTGAATTCACCCACTTGATTTGTCAAAATGTTTGATTTGATTCCTTGAATTCACCCACTTGATTTGTCAAAATGTTTGATTTGATTCGTTTGAAATGTTTAGACTTATTGAAAAGTTTAGTTTAACTCGATTATTCACTTAATATATAAGTAAATCGGTTAGTAAACCTGCATAAAATCTTCCTAGACATGGTCTAGGATAACATTTATATATATGTAAAACATATAAATTTTAAAAACATTTAAGTAAACAATTTAAATAAACAGTTTACGCATGCTTCTCAGCCCCGCGTTTTAAAACAAAAATGTTAGAAAAGGGGCAATGAACTCACCTGTGTTGATGTCTAATGTACTATCACAGAATGCGCACTCTTGTTTGTAAGCTAAGTATCTTCGGTTCCTGAGTTGTTTTATAAAAATTCGAATATAATAAGTACGCAGAGTAGTCGTTGTGCCTAAGTCTTTGTCTTGGTGTGAGTGACTAAGTGTCTTAGTACTAAGTACATCTAGAATCTAATCTACTTTAGTTACCCTCTTTAATGATCCCAATTCCCATAGTTTATCATAATACCTAACGTTTTTTTAAAAATTTCGGCAGAGTTTCCTTTGTTTTACTTTAAAAATCCAGACAATTACATTGTCTATTTTATGACAAATCACAATCAATGATATTACAACAAAATCCCAATCAATTAAATCAAAGTAAGTAATTAAATCAAAACACTACAATTCACTTCCAATTAACCCAATATTAATCAAAATCATTTAATGAAATATAATAAGTTAAGAATAAATAAATGAGATTTTATTAGAATCTCATTACTTGAGTTTAATAAATCATTTAATACATGATGGGCTTACTTAAGCCTCATTGGGCCCACTTAGGCCCAGTTGAACTTCTTTGATTTCTACTTGATTCCCAACTTGTGTTTTTGATTCCCATGAGTTTGTAACCCTTTTAACCTAGTTGTTAAACAATTTTATGTTCAACATTTATTTCTACATGCACATGCATGACTAGGGTTTCCTCCTTGTTTATGCAATCACACATGTACATATGATTGATCCACATGCACTCATTGCATGCAACTTATATGATCAACTTCTCATGAAATGGCTAGATTTAATGGTTCACTATCCGTTTCCTAAGTTATAGCATTTATCTCTTTGATCCTAGTCCATAATAACCACATTAAACAATCCCTAAGTTCGACAGATGGCCCAGGGCAGCGAACCTATGCTAAACCGGCCAAGGGTTCGGCTCTAATGGAGGTTAAACGAACCTATGTGTTCCAGGTAGGGTTCGGCTAACACTTTGAATCCAACGAACCCTTAGGGTTCGGCTCATAGTTCGGCTAAGTTGGCAACATATAGGGTTCGGCCATGCAAGGTTCGCGTATCCTAGGTTCGTGATGCTATGGTTCGTTGCATGCTACTAGACTCGGCCGAGAATGGTTCGTTCACAGGTGGTTACGGGGTTCGTTGCAGGCCCTGCAGGTTCGTTGCATACAAGACAGGGTTCGATGCCCAGAAGGCCACAGGTTCGTGACAGGCCCTGCAGGTTCGTTGCAGGGTTCGTACATGGTTCGACCATCCATGAGAAGGTTCGGCTGGTTCCTACCCTCTCAAGAAGGTTCGGCCAGCTGTATGCGTCCACGAACCTGTATGTTCAACTCTTTTCTCGATCAAATCTGTTACAACACAAGTCCCTAGCTTCTTCTAGTTGATCACGTGATTCATCTAGGTGTTTTAAGTGTTTAATACCGGTTCTAATCCAGGTACATCGTGAGTTCGTGAAAACCCTATAAAACCGAAAATAAAATGAATATTTACCTTAGATTTCGTGGATGAAAGCTCACAATACTTGTACTCCCGTGATCTACAAGGTGAAAGGATCAAAATGACGCCTGGAACACTTGATTTCAACGAGATTTGAGCCTCCAAAACGTGAAAAGAAAGTGATTTTCTTGTGAAGAATTAGAGAGAGAGAGGGAAAAAACGATTTAGAGAGAGAGAGGAGAGTGATGGGTGGTGGTTGTGACATAAATGCCACATTAAATGTGGGATACAATACCCACTCGTTCGGTCTCGTTCGGTTTCGCGTAAAATGTCAGATCGTGTAGTTTTCGCGACGAAACGACACGATTATAAAATTATAAATCACTAAATTTTTACAAGGTTGTGATTCCTAATAAATTAACTAATATCTTCTATTTTTTTTTTTTACAATATTACAAAATTGTTTAAATCGAAATGTACAGTCGTCGCGCGTATTCGTTCGAATCGTCACCCGTACGAACACGACGATAACTATACTTTTCAATCTTATTTTCTAATTTTAGAATATCATTCAGAACGTTAAACTTTCAGATATATTCGGACAGATCGTCACCTATACGAATAACCCGTCAATTTAGCATTCACATAACAATATTCGTGTGTTTTGTTCTATAAAACCTCACATACGTTTATACATAATAATTCCTAAGCAAATAATCACTTAATGGTTCTGTGTTGCCAGATAATTATCCGACTCAAGAACCATTGTTCTGAACTGTGTTTCTGTTAAATGTGTCTGAAACTGTTCTATGACAACTCACCATGATAATGATAAATGATATGAATATGAAAATTACTGAAATGTGTATGATTCATACCTGTTTACTGTTCTTGATACTGTTTAAGATCACTGTTCCGGCGACGGTTCCGGCACTGATGTTACAGTATGGGCTTCAAACGAATAAACAAGAGAACCGAATGAACTGTGCCATCCCAATGACATACGAATGAGGTCATTGGGTTGATTCAATTCATTCGGATGAAAAATCGCCTAAATGACCCTATTCGATTCACCCTTTGACCGAAAGACTCTCATTTGGTCGAAAGCCCTCATTCGGTCGACCCTGTGATGCGAATGAACTTCATTCGGTCGACCGAAGATCCTTGAAACCACAAACTCCCAAAATCACAAATTAGACCCTAAAAAATGATGAAACTTTGTTCAGAAATATCCAATTGATGTTTTAGAACCGGTTTTAAGAGTATTAAAGTTCATTTTGATAGGTTATTAACTTGAAACAGGTTCGAGCCCTAAAAACCCTAAAAATCAAACTGTTATGATTTAAAATGCTGTCAAAATCAAGGAATCTTAACCCCAATTGTACCTGAAACAAACACAAGATGATATATGATCAGTATAGGTCAAGTATATGGCAAAAAACGAAGAAGAAGAACAAGTATG
Organism: Mikania micrantha; assembly: GCA_009363875.1. Lineage (NCBI taxonomy): Eukaryota > Viridiplantae > Streptophyta > Magnoliopsida > Asterales > Asteraceae > Mikania > Mikania micrantha. The sequence continues at coordinate 64,999,570 of CM018697.1, forward strand.
TGCTTCGGGCAAAACGGGTTCACACAGTTGGCGAAAGAGAAAATCTTATGTGAATGAATCATTCGGCCGAAAGACCCTCATTAAATTGGGAGACTCATTAGGGAGAGCGATCACCCAAATGACCTATTCTCATGAGGAGTTCATCCGAATGACCCATTCACATGTATGGATTCATTCGCTCGGTTGAGTCATTCGCATGACTCATTCGAGCGAATGAGATTCTGCAATTAATACCTTTCAAACACATTTGTTATATCAACACCCAAAACACAACCCATGTTCAGATTTTGACATTTTGATCAGTTAAACGAATATTATTATGAAGTTCTGTCTGGTTTGGTGATCGGTTGATATGAGATTGAATATCTGAACAAACGAATGATCATTTAAAACAAACTAAAATTGAAAATCTTTTTGTGTTTTTCTGATAAGCAAACAACTGTACAACGAAAACTAAGACAATCAAAACACATATTTTTATGAGTAGCCTTTCAAGAAAATGACATATACACCAGGTCACATCAAATCAGCATTCATGAATGTTATACTTATGACACATTTGATTTATGAAGTAATTACTGATATACTTGTCCACTTTACACCTGACAATACTTCATTTTTAAACCAATCAATGATCACCCATATTTTCTGACTAAGTTGCCTATTATAGCCAACCAATATGGGTCAAAACTAATTTATAACTCATCTCTGCATAACTTAATACCTAACATCATAAGTTCTATAAGGTTCCAATTTAATTTATTTTTGTATTTTTCTTTTTGATTGGTTTCTCAAGTTCAACACATTCTCATAGGCGGCTTCAGCTAGGTCTTTACAAAGCAATATGGCACATATACAGAACTGTGTTAACAAGATCAACTTGTTCTATCCAAATGGATGGCTTCAACTAGGCTGCAACCCAGTAATATGGCACATGTATGGAATCGAACTTATTTTATTTTTTGTATTTTTCTAGCTTATCCTATCTGAATGGAAGGTTTCAGCTAGGCTGCAACCCAGCAATATGGCACGTATACAGAGTCGGATTCACTTTTATTTTCATGTGATTCAATCGTTCTTATCTGAATGGACGGCTTCAGCTAGGTCTTTACAAAGCAATGTTGCACGTGTACAGACTTGAATTCATGAATCCATTGGAAACCTCATAAGATCCTACGATACTAGGTGTATGCCTGATTTGAGTTAAAAACTGTTTGTCCATTAACTAGTTTTCTAAACTGGATCTCACAATTCAGACATTCTAAGCAATCGCCAATAGTCTATAAACTTTGTAAAGTCGGCCTATCAGTACATCAAATCATAAAACCCATGTGTTTTCAGTTTATGCATTCAATTTTGAGCATTTAAGACATGACTAATTAACACATCACTTTCTCAAACAAGATTTTCTCATTTTTACAATTTTTCAAATGTTTTTGGTTTTTCAATTAAACTACTTTTTCTCCCCCTAAAAACCTAAAACCGAAAATCTTTTTGAGTTTTTGAATAAGTGAAAGAAAGACAACAGAAGTACTAATAAGTAATAATAAAACAAAACAAACTACCAAGTAAAAATAAAATAACAAGACAATGATCATTTGTTTGTTTCAGATGAAGGAATGACTTCATCATTTTGAAAAACACCATTAGCTGATAACAAATATAAAAATCTGGGTTTATCAAACGCTTTTGTGTAAAGATCAGCTTTCTGGTTATCGGTGTGAATCTTAACAACATCGATTAATTTCTTTTCAAAACAATCACCTATGAAGTGATATTTGATGTCGATGTGTTTCGTTTTTGATTGCTGGACAGGATTTTTAGTGACAGCAATTGCAGCAGTGTTATCAACAAATATAGGAGTGTTAGAAAAATATAACTCATAGTCCCTGAGTTGTTGCTAAATCCAGATGATTTGAGAGCAACAACTAGCAGATGCAATGTATTTAGCTTCACAAGTGGAAGTAGACACCGACGTCTGCTTCTTGCGCTGCCAGGTAACTAGGCGTTTCCCGAAGAATCGACACCCTACAGATGTTGACTTGAAGTCTCTTTTTCATCCACCATAGTCTGAATCACTATAAGCAGTCAGGTCAAAGTTATCATCATTAGGGTACCATAATCCTAGATCCGGAGTACCCTTCAGATAACGCAAAATCCTCTTCACAGCAATAAGATGAGTTACTCTTGGCTTTGATTGATAACGAGCACACAAGCAAGTAGCAAACATGATGTCTGGACGAGAAGCTGTGAGATACATAAGAGATCCGATCATCCCTCGTTACAGAGTGGCATCGATTAACTCCCCCTTTTCATCTGGAGTAATCCCGTGATTAACAGCCAGTGGGGTACCAGCAGGTTTTGCATCCAACATACTGAACCGGCTCAGAATGTCACCAACATATTAGGTCTGATGAATAAAAATCCCTGCATCAGACTGATCCACCTGCAATCCCTAGAAAAAAATTCATCTCTCCCATGGAACTCATCTTGAACTTGTCTTTCATAACTTTCTCAAAATCTTTACACAGAACATCATTTGTGGATCCAAAGATGATATCGTCCACATATACTTGCACCAAGAGAAAATCCCCATCCATTTCTCTAATGAACAAAGTGCAGTCAATGACACCTCTTCTGAATCCGTTGCTCAGAAGGTGAGTAGAAAGTGTCTCATACCACGCTCGCGGATCTTGGTGCAATCCATATAAGGCCTTGTCTAGCTTCTAGACTTGGTCACGGTGTAATGGATCTTTAAACCCGGGAGGTTGATTGACATACACAACTTCATTTATCACACCATGAAGAAATGCGCTCTTAACATCCATCTGATAAACTTTGAACTTTTTGTAGGATGCATAAGCCAGAAAAACTCGGATTGCTTCAAGACGAGCAACCGGTGCAAATACTTCACTGTAGTCAATCCCTTCAATCTGTCTAAAACCTTGCACCACCAGACGTGCTTTGTTTCGTACCAAAATGCCATGATCATCTTGTTTGTAGTGTAAAACCCATCTTGTGCCAATAACTTTTGCACCCTTGGGTCTACCAACAAGCTGCCAAACTCCAAGCTTCTTAAATCGCAGCAACTCTTCCTGTATAGCATCTACCCAAGATTCTTCTTTTAAAGGTTAAGTAATGGTTATGGGTTCAACTTGGGAGATAAAGCAAGAATGGGCACAAAAGTTTACATCTGCAAACTCAAGTATGTTAGCAAGACCTCCTGAAGACAAATGATTTCTAGTCTTCACTCCATCAGTCAGATCTCCAATAATATTGTCTTGAGGATGAATTCTGCTAATTCTACCAACAGGATGAGCAGGAACCACAACCTGTGGATCTAGATTGTTTAGATTGAGATCCTCAAGAGAAGGTACAATATTCTCAACATCTGCTTCTGGAACATCTGGATGAGTGATTATCATCTGAGTCTGAACTATCATTCATGTGCCTGCACTGGAGCTTGAACTGAAGAAGGTTTCACTGGTTCATCAGGTGCATTTTGTGCATCATACATCATTTGAACATCAACATCTTCATCAGTGTACATGGGAGGCATGTTGAAAGAGTCAAAAAGATTAGAATAGTTGAACATCCAGTCATGACCCTTTCCAGGTGGTGGCATAGAATATTTCTGAACATCCACATGGTACCACTCCTCCACATTGTGAGTATATCTGTTGTAAACACGTTTTTTTGGAGTGTTGTACCCAAGAAAATAGCCTTCTTCCACCATTTCATTGAACTTGCCTTGCTCATGTTTTTAAGCATTGTGCATGGAGCACCAAATGGTTCAAGATACTTAAGATTTGGTTTTCTGTTATGGAGCAATTCAAAGCAAGTCTTCCCCTGTCTCTTCACAATCAACACCCGATTCAGAGTATAACAAGCATTAGCAACAGCTTCGTTCCAGAATTGAACCGGTAAGGAGGAATCATCAATCATACTTCGAGCAGCCTCAATTAGTATTCTGTTCTTTCGCTTAGCAACACCATTCATCTATGGGACATACGGAGCACTAAATTGTTGAATAATACCACGTTTATTGTAGAAAGTCTCCATATTGTGATTCTTGAATTAAGTCCCAATATCTGTTCTGAGCATGCAAACCTTGAGCTTATACAGTGATTCAAGCTTAGTTACCAGAACTTGAATACATTCAAACGTTTCAGATTTCTCCTTCATAAAGAACACCCAAGAATATCTGGAATACTCATCAGTAATGACTAAGTAGTATTGATCTCCAACAATGCTCTTGCGATTGACCAAAAAGATCCATGTGGAGAAGCTCAAGTGGAACAGTAATTGAATGAAACTTTTTGAGTTTGTGAGACTGCTTGGTTTGCTTTCCCTTATTGCATGAAACACGGACATCAGACATCTTTAAGTTCTTTAAAGTCACTCCTTCAACCAGATTGTTGTGAACCAGATGATTCATCTTTCTTAAACTCAAATGACCCATCTTCTTATGCTAGAGATAGAATCTTTCTCTTTTGCCTTAGACATAAAACGTGAAGCTTTAGAAGATGTAGTTGAAGCTGTGGCCATGTTGAGAACATACAAATCTTGTTTTCTTGGAGCAGACATCAAAATCCAGTCTTCAGGAATGGTAATACCTTGCTTGAGAATATAGCAGCTAGAATCATCAAAAAGAACCTTGTACTTCTTCTCACAGATTTGTGACACTGAAAGTAAATTGTTCTCCAGCTGCTTCACATATCTGAGCTTGTCAAATGAAACTTGACCATCTGAAAGAATTCCTTCTCTAGTAATAAACCCGCCTTTGTCACCAGCAAAAGCTGTAAAGACGTGATAGGACCGGCAATTTCACTTTGGACGGAAGGTTAGGGTTTGCACACACGACGAACATGAAGATGATGAACAAAATCAAATGATATATTGATAGAATCGAATGATTATATTATTTAATCCACATCATAAAAGAACATAGTGTTGCCGAGGAGAGATCGAGCATGATCTCTCCCCCTCTCGTGCTCAAACCCTAGAACACACACAAAAACCTTAAACCCTAAAATCTGGAAAACTGGTATTTATAGGGGCTGTATCCCATTCGCCCGAATGGAGACATTCGGCCCCACATTCGGCTGAATGGACCCCTTTACATGAAATCCATTCGCATATGCTCCTGCGAACGACTCAGTTTCCAATGTAACAACACACAATTACATACAAGTGATTACAAATAAGCAAATACAAATCTAATCTATTCGAACAGCAGCGGACATCCAAAATATGCATCAACAAAAGCGACATATCCTCTTTTAATTGAATGAACATTGGTAAGAAGAGATATGTCTCCGGCCATGTGCCTTGATGGCCCACTATCAACAATCCAAGTGCTGTTAAGAGCAGCAATGTGGGGCAACCTGCACATACACAAATCATTAGTTGAATTTGGGAACCCAAGCCTTTACAGTCTTGGGTTGACCCAATGAGTCTAGGATTTTCATTTCATTCCATTGTCCATCTGAGTTTAGTTTATCAGTAAGTTTAGAAACAGTAGTTTCAGAGGACTTAGCCACCCATACAGTGTTTTTGCTGAAAGATTTCTTTAAGTACACTAAAGATGGCTTGGATTGTTTGTCAAAAACAATTTTGGGTGTATCATGATCAACCATTACCCGTTTACCCTTATCTTGAGATTTGATGGGTGAAGGATGTTTGGGTTTAGCCTGAGATGTTTGACAAGAAAATTTGTCCTCTTTAACAAAATGTTGATTTTGTTTTCGATGTGGTGCAACTTGTGGTATAATCAAATGAGGACAAGATCTAAAAAAATGTCCAAGTGCATCACACTCAAAACAAGCTCGTTTATCTGTGTGATAAAACTGTTTGGTTTTAGAATGATACTGTTTGTTTTGAAAGTTTGAACCATGTTTTTTATGAAAAGCATTTGTCTTTGTCTTGTCTTTCTTGAAACCCAAACCCTTTGTCCCATTAAAAACAAGGTTGTCAGTTTTGTTAAACTCACTGGCTTCACCCACTTGTGAAGCCTTCACAAATCATACGGCTTTGGAGAATTTGAAGACATGTTTGTCTTGGATGAGATTGGGTCAACCTTTTTGACACCATATGTCTAATTCTTAACAATGGACACTTGAAGAGAAACATCAGAATCATCCTCAGAATCAGAGACCCAATCCTCAACCAGTCCCTCCACAAATGATTCTTTAGACAGTGAAGAACCCTCATTTGAAATGACTCCAACTGGATCAATTACTAATGGAGTTTTAACTTGAAAATCTTTAATTTCTTTGTCATTAGGTGAATTGACAAAACAATTTAAGACTGGTGGAGGACAATGGTTGTACTTTGTTTCTTTTCCCTTACCCTTCAGATCAGTCCCATCACTGATCATGCGCTCAATGATGTATGAAGATATTTCATAGCTCTTGAGCTTCTGACTCAAAGTTTTATAGTCACATTCGACTATGGCTAACTTGTTCTTTGTCTCATTGATGGTATTGAGATAATAAGTAATAACATCTTGCTTATTAAGCACAGCAATCTCAGCCTCATGCAATTGCCTGTTTAATAAATCAATTTTTGCTTGAAAATCTTTTTCATTTGATTTTAAAATCCGGTTTGCCTCAATGCATTGGTTGAGATCACTGATGTAACATCACTGCCGGAACCAGTACCGGAACAGTGATCTCAACAGTAACTTGAACAGTATTCAGGTACAAACTATATATATGTCATTTCATGTCATGTTTATATCATGTATTGTTATCATTTCGTGTAATCAAACAGTGAATTCAGAATCGTTACAGAGAAACAGAACTCAGAAAACATGGCTCATCAGTCAGATAATTATCTGGAAATACCGAACCATCATGTGATTATTTGTTAGGATATTATTATGTATAAACGTATGTGATGCTTTACAGAACAAAACAACACGGATGACGTTACGTGAATGCTAAATCGATGGGTTATTCGTATAGGTGACGATCTGTACGAATAAATCTGAAAGATTAACATTCTGAATGATATCCGATAATTAGAAAACGATATTGAAAAGTATGGTTATCGTCGTGTTCGTACAAGTGATGATTCGAACGAATACGCGCGGCGACTGTACGATTCGATTTTAAACTGTTAATTAAATAATTTCGTAAATTTAAAATAAACGGAAGATATTTAGTTAATTTACTAGGAATAACTACCTAAAATAATTTTATAAATCTTACGTTAAGACCGAGTCGTTTCGTTACGAAGAACTATGAATAACCGACATTTTACGTGAAACCGAACGAAACCGAACCTACCGGGTATTTGTGAACCATTTAATGTGGAGAATTAATGTCACAACCACCACCACCAACCCAATTCATTCACAATTTTCTTCCTACTCTCTCTCTAGATTCTCTCTCTACTTCTCTCTACAATATCTCTCTCAATTCACAACCATTTGACAAGATCTTGCTGTCAAATCGTTCGTGTGATCAAGGAGAACAAGAAACCACGAAGAAATTCCACGTTTGGCCGACTTTTTGAGGTGAATCTTGAGTTTTCTTTTCGTTTTGCTACTTAGACACAACCATGTTAAATGCTTATGTTTTTAAACGACTTGTACACCTTAAAAACCCTAAATCGTACGTGTTTGAGCTTGAAGGAAACCAGAATAGACTTGTAACAAACTAGGAAATGAAGACGGTGAGGATGCATAGGCACGAACAGTAGGTTCGGGAGGGGCTAGGGCTGGGCGATTGTTGCAGGGTTCGTGAGGCATGTCATGACCGAACCTCGGGTTCCTTTTTTAGCCGAACCTACGAATCCATGAACCAGCTAGCAGCCGAACCTCCCTGCTGATGGCCGAACCAGGGAGCAACAAACCTGAAGTGGCCGAACCTTTTTCTCTCCACGAACCCATGCTGTCAGGAACCTTCTAGTTAGCCAAACATGCAGCCGAACCAATGAAGGGACGAACCTTCTTCTGACCGAACCCTCTATGCCACGAACCTTTTCTTAGCCGAACCTCGACCTAGCCAAACCTTTGGGCAAACCTAGAGGTTCTGCCGAACCCAGGAGCCTCTGCCGAACCCACATGGTGTAACGAACCCTGAACCCATGAACATGAAAGGGGTGAACCTCATCGGGACAAACCTTGCATGACCACCGAACCTTATGGGGAACGAACCAGGAGCCATGCGAATCTCCTGTTGAACGAACCAAGGGACAAACTAAATCCTCTTAGCCGAACCCTAATGATTTCCAGCCTTTACCGAACCTAGACCAGGGCTGAAATAGGGGGAGCAGCGAAACTGGGATTAGGACGAACCATATGACTTCATGCAAGAGTATCTCATATAAACATGCATGAAGGGTGGTCTCATTGTGGGTATGCCTTGAATACTCATTAGGACTCTTTACCGAACCCTCGTTAGGGACGAACCCTAAGCATCGAACCTTGGGGCTGATTGAACTTGGGCCTTGTCAATTAGGACTTGAGACTAAATATACTCAAGCATGCATTAATGATTTAAGCACTTCCACCTTTTACCTAATGGGCATAACTTGTGAACTATGGGTTTTATACATTGAACATTGCATGGATAACCTAAGTATGATGTTCTTGAACCTAAACGATTTAACTGAATTATTTAGGCCAAAATTATTCAAAGGTCTTGATTAATAATCACTTGGAAATCAAAGTTTAGTAATGGGCACGATGTTGGCCCAATGGGCTTAACCCAAGCCCATCATGTGTAAAATATCATTTTCTTAAAGTAATTATGTTTTAATAAAAGAAATTTATTTATAAACTTTGTTAAAATTTATTTAAATGATTTTCTAAATAAACGTTCAACTCAAGTGAGTTAAATTATAAACGTTTTAGGTAAGAAATTGTAATAAGAAATTGTGGGATATGGATTATTAATGGGTACTTTGTAGACTAGTAGATAGAGTCTTAGAAGTTCGTTAGTCACATAGGACACTTAGTTGCACACCGAGACCAAGACCCTAGATACGACGACTATTATACATACTTATCGTATTCGAATTCTCTTAAAACAAATTAGGTACTAAAGATACATAAACCACAAGTAACGAGCGTACATTTTGTGAAAAATCATTTGCACAGCAACACATGTGAGTTCATTGCCCCTTTTCTAAACATTTTGGTTTTCAAACGCGGGGCTGAGAAGCATGCATAAACCTTCTTATTTAAATTGTTTTACGTAAATGCTTTTACTTATTATATGCTTTATATATGTTGGTTATACTCCTAGACTCCTATCTAGGTAATTGTTATACAGATTGAACTATCAAGTTAATTAATTACTCCTATGAGTAATACCTTAATTCTAAACTCTAAACAAACCCTTAGTTCATCGAGTTCAAATTCCATAATCTAAATTCAAAGTGAAATCAAGAGAACTAAAACTTAAGATCAAATGCAATGGAATCTAATCCAGTGTGTGATCAGTAAACTAAGGATCCTAATCAAGAATCTATAATCATTGTGGAAATCATGGAATTCAAAAGATCAGAATCAAGAGAAACAAGTGAATCATGGAAATCATAACCATGTGTGAATCATGTAAATAATGAAATCATTAAAATCTAATGAAATCATTAATGCTTAAGTTAAAGTGGATGTCAGTTGTATGTAAATCAAGACCACGTGTAACACACGGAAAGTCCCGGCATAAATAGTAGACTCTTGTAGTCAAGCTATATGGGCATAACGGAAACTATTAAACAAATCAACATCAGGAGAATCAAAGAAGATCAAGTATCAAAGGATATCGTTAAAGTCCCGGCATGTACAGTAGACCAATGGGTCAAGCTGATATGGGCATCATTAAAGTCCCGACACATACAGGTAGACTCCTTGTGGGTCATGCCTGATATGGGCCACGTGTGAGAGGGTACAACTTGGACAACCACCAACAACTAACTCTAATTGATTGAGTCAAATAAGGCCCAATCATCATGTCTTAGTTGTATTTAAATGCTTTATTATTAATTTAATTAAACATTAAATATGATATTTCTACAAGTGCTTTGGGGTAATCATGAATACATGGTGAACTCAAGAGATCAAAGGTAAATCTATTTGTGGAAATCAAAATCTAAATTGAAGGTGAATGGAGTGAAACACTTAATTATCATTAACAACAATATGCTAAGCAGTCCGGTATGTGGTGGGACGGTGGCTGGGGCTTGTCCCCTACATATGCCCTATATATAAGCATACTTGATTGGATAGTATAGGTGGTCGTTAATGAGGTTAAGGTTGTCATTTTGGGGATCAAGGTAAACATTTTCAGGGTAATCAAATACTAAGAATCAAAGGTTATGGAATCAAAGAAGTGGGATGAAACGCTTAATAATCACCAAGAACAATATATCATGTGGTTTGGTAAGTGGTGGGACGGTGGCTGGGCGGGCGGTAAGTTCGACCCTACATATGCCCTATATATAAGCATACTGAACTGGATGGTATAGGTGGTTAATGGTGAGGTTAAGGTTGTCATTCAGGTCATTCAAATTCTTTTTTATAAAACTTAATGAACTCACCAACCATGTGTTGACTTGATCTTTTTGCATGACTTCTCAGGTGACGAACAGGTCAACTAAGGAGTTATTACTTTTGGACTAGGATACCTGTTAGAGGACCTAGCTTTTTGGACCTGCATATTTTTGAAACATCATCTTACAGATTGTTTTGTATATCTTGTGCAGATACAAGAATGAAGAATTATGATGTTGATAGTAGATTTACATTGTTAAATTATGAACTAAACTGATGTAATTTAACTTTGTAATTCTATTTTCATTTAGAAGTTTCTCATTTATATATCATGTGCAATGTAAACAATCTGATCATTCCGATTATCACTCATGATATCACGCCCCGGGAACCTTCCGCTCGACAGGGAAGTCGATCCAACCCGCCGGCTCGGGGTGTGACAACTGATCAGGTCTGCATTATGTTGTTGAAAAGCCAACACCTTACTTTCAAGGTCAACACAATTAAAACAACTAGAATACGATGAATAATAGTCATCATATACCTGATCAGACTGAGATGAAGCAGAAGTATTAACCATCAAATCAAATTGTGTAGCAGGTTGTTCTTCAGACTCAGCATCTGACTCACCTTGAATTTCTGAATCTGATGTGCTTTCTGATTTTGATCCTGATGATTCAACCAGACTGGTCTTTGTTTCTTATGAATTACTATCATCAATAGGTTCAGCAGCTTCCTTGAATTCTGCAACACAAGCTTTATCTTCTCCTCCCTTTTCAGAATTGAATCTGAAATCCCACTTCATCATTCTGAACCACTAAGGCCTTGTTTGCATTTGATGAGTTAGCATGAGAAGGAGTCTCAATTTGTACTAATCTTCTTTTAGGGTTAGCAGCTAATGATCTTTGGTTCTGAAATGGATTCTGATTACCCATCTTCTTTGGCTTGTTGCATTGTATTGCAAAATGTCCTTTATCACCACAGTTATAGCAAGTAACAGAGGACATGTCAAAACCAAACTTTGACTCCTTGTTCAGATTGATGTCCTTCCTAGTTCTTCTGACAAAGTCTTTTGCTCTTCTGACAGCACTTGCAAGAGCCCACATGATGTCAATCCTATTCCATATCATCTGGATCAATCTGAGAGTATTCTTCATTTGTCAACTGTGGATTTCCAATTTGCCCAGCTAACAACCCATCATAAGAACTCACAAGTGTAGACAATGATTATCCTCTTTCTGAGATGTAGAAGTTGTAGTAGACTGACTGACATGTGCCTGACTTGAAACAGGAGCTTCTTTGGTCTGAGAGACAAAAGTTGTTTTCAGAGGAGCATGTAAAGGAGCTCTTTCCATAGTAGGAGTAGAGTAATATGGTGATGGATTTTGAACTTGTGCAACTCTCTTTGCTTTCCACTTGTTCTCTATCTCCTGTTCCTTCAGCTTTTGAATGAAATCATTAATATCCATGGTAGCAATCATCTCACTCTGTTTAAGCACCATGAGGAAAGATTCCCACTTGGGAGGTAATGCATCAGCCAAACATTGAATCTTCTCTTGAGTATTTGTCTTGACTTGATGGTTGTAGAGCTCACTGAGAAGATCATAAAATCTAGCAATCAGATAATCCAAAGACTCGTTTCCCACACACATGAAACTATTGAACTCTTTCTTCAACACTTTAGACTTGATGCTTTTCAGTGCATCATTTCCCTCATATATTTGTTGCAAAGCATCCCACAGTAATTTGGAAGAAGTGAACTGTCTGAATTGATGAAATATATCCGTAGCAATAGACTGAGACAATATTGCATAAGCTTTCTTCACAAAATCATACAACTTTCTCCGAGGTTCAGTCATTCGAGTAACAAGCATAGGTGATCCATCCTCATTGAGTGGTCTCAGGTATCCACTCACAATCATCATCCAAAGATTGGTATTCACTCCATTTATGTGAATCTTGAATCGATACTTTCAATGTGGATAATCATCCAAGGAAAGTAACTTTGGAGCTTTGTTTGAGTTTCCCGTCTTTGTCTCAATAAGCAACAGATTCTGAATTATATGGTTCTGATTCGCCATCAATGCAAGTTCCTCCATCTTGTCAAAAATACACTAAACCAACACTTAGAAAACTTTCAGAACTTGGGCCGAATGAAGATGTACCAGCCGAATGTCGGGGGCCGAATGAGAACCGAATGTACTGATTTGACCGAATGGCATGTCTTATGCGAATAAGAAGACAAGCGAATGACTTGACAACCGAATGAACCTCAATCAGCCGAATGAGAAGCTATTCGAATCAATCCTCGGACCGAATAAGAGCTATTCGGCCGAATGAACCTATTCGCATGGGGCGAAAGAAAGTTATTCGCCTGATCGAGCCATTCGCATAAACTGGGGTTTTCATCAATAAAAATTCTGATAACTTTGGATTTTGATCGAATCTGACCACTAAATTTGGTACACAGCCTCAAGACAATATACCTAAGCTTTAGGAATGCACTATTGATCAAAACAACCAGTAAAACCCACTGTTTACTAATGAAACAGTAACTTAGAGCCCAAGAAACTCAGGGTTTTCAATATTTCGAATCAACAATATGTAATATGATGATTTGGATCGAAAAACGAGCAGAATCAAGATCAATGCTCTGATACGACTTTGTAGGACTTGGGAAACCACTCGGTTCCTTGCGGATTCTGCTCGGCAGTCCCTCGAATACTGTGGAATCCTATTCGAGGGTTTTATATTGGAAATCACCAAGCCCCGTGGCAATCCGATGATGCGGAGTCAACGTTTTGATCGACATCGAACACCACGGGGATGAGAGACGAACTTAAAGAAGGGGTGGCGGCTCAAAACCCTAAGGATGTGACAGGGAATGTTCAGGGGTTAGAAAAAGTGATATAAGCATTCTGTTTGCAGGTCTATATATTGGTTGTACTCATTCGGCCGAATGAGTTGTGCGAAACACTCATTCGGGCGAATGGCTCAGCCGAATGAGCTAGTCAACCGAATGAGTCATGCGAGTGTCTCATTCATTCGCCTCAGTCATTCGCTAGTCGTTCATTCGTGCGAATGAACTCATTCGTAGGTATGATTCGCACGAATGGGTCTGTAAAATAGATAAAGTCAAAGTCAAACATGGTTAAACATATTACACTTAAATAAACATAAATGAACAATACAGAATAGTCGATTTCATTACTGTTATAAACTTTATACAATCAAAATCATGCAATACATAGAACTAGGGACACTACATGCACCAAAATCATGCAATACATAGAACCAGCCCAGCACACACCTAACCGAACTCAATTGTAACATCAGTGCCGGAACCGTCACCGGAACAGTGATCTTAAACAGTAGCATGAACAGTAAACATGTACGAATCATATACATTTCAGTACGTTTTATTATTCACATCATTTATCATTATCATTCTGGGTGTTCATAGAGCAATTTCAGAAACAGTAAACAGAAATAAGTTCAGAACAATGGTTCTTGAGTCAGATAATTATTTGACAAGACAGAACCATCATGTGATTAATTGTTAGTATTATATTATGTATAAACGTATGTGAGGCTTTACAGAACAAAACACACGGATTTCGTGATGTGAATGCTAAACTGACGGGTTATTCGTATAGATGACGATCTGTGCAAATAAATCTGATGGTTTAACGTTCAAAATGATATCCGATAATTAGAAAACAATATTGAAAAGTATGGTTATCGTCGTGTTCGTACGGGTGACGATTCGAACGAATACGCGCGACAACCTTACATTTCGATTTAAACAGTTAATTAATATTTTAAATTAAATAAATAGAAGATATTAGTTAATTTATTAGGAATCACAATCTAAATTGATTTTATAAATCCTATTTTAAAATCGTAACGTTTCGTTACAAATATAACGAAAAACGACGCGCGAAATCGAAACCGAGCGAGACCGAACACCCCCGAACATAACCGGAATATTTAAACTCACAAACCCACTCTTCTTCTTCAAAAATTTCAGCAACATCACTTCCCCAACCCCATTCCCGTTTTTCCCGTCACCACCTCACCTCCCAACTTCAAACCTTCATAACTTTCTCATTTCTCCACCAAATTCGACGTACTAGTACTCGAAACGACCGTGAGAACGAGAGGAACACAGAAGTACAGGAGATCGGAGCTGAAACGAGTGCTATCGGTCGCAGTTTACAAAAGAAGAGGCTGAATTTGAGGGTTTTCTGCACTGTTCCGACCAGGTGAGTTTTAAACGTTTTTATCAATTCAAATCAGTTAGGATAACACTATAACAACTGTAGAAACTTGTAGATCGTGATTAGACAAAGATATGGAGCTTTGAATCATCAAAATCGGACCAAAAACGAGCAAGATCGAGCTGTTTTCCTGTTGTTACTGTTGAGGTTAGTTTTCTCGAGCATCAGCACCTTTCACTCGACTTTTGGAGCTGTAAGACCTTAGGAAATTACACTAAAACGGTTCAGGAAGTTAATGAACACATAGGATTGATGTTGGGTCTGTTGGAATCGATTTGGGGCTGATATTGGCAAAGAAATGGAGTTCAAAAGGGGCTGTGCTAGGGGCTGGGTAACATGGCAGATTCTGCCCAGCCTGTTTCTTTGTACTTTTAACATAGCAAACGTTCAATTTAACTCACGAAACTTTCCAGAATACTAGTTCAATATATTAGGAACAACTTTCATCAAGACAAGTTTCATTGGTTCGGACTTTAAATGGGTCAAAACAGTGTCCTAATTCAGAAGGTGCTGAATGGAGCACTGAATTTATACCATCTGTTTGGAGCCTCATTTGGACGAATTAGAAAGCTTATAAATAATGGATAGAAAGATAACATCCCAAACTTGATCATGAATCTTTAGTTTGCTCGATTTGGAGTTCCTATGATCAAGTTATGACCTGTAGAAGTCGGAACAACCTACTGCCCGATTTCCAGATTTTGGTTAGTTTAAGAAATCTTAAGTTTTGACATGTTTTGCAAACTACCAACTATGGGTTATGATGTTTATATCGACAAGGGTATAAGTGGTTAACTAGGTGCTAACCAAATGCTAAGGCCATTGATATTAACTTGTGAATTTCTAAACTAATAAATTAAGTTTACTTAGTAATTCGCATCGAGTTAATGACATGATAAGTAGCCATGAGATTTCAAAGAATTAAAGAACAAGATGAGAACTATGGGAATTCAAGAGAAACGACTAAGTATGGGATATTGACATTAGGATGCCAACATCCAATACTTGAAGTTTTTCATCAAGATTGACCATCAATGAAGTTTTCAAATGAATAAATTAGTTGATAGTCAATCTCAAGAAAGAACAAGAATCAAGTTAGGAAACAAAGAACTATCAAAGGACTTGGAATTGATCTAAATTTGATCAACTCAAGTTCTAACACGTTTAACTTGTATTTTCATAAGAATAACTTATGTTTTTAATATAATAGAATAACTTTAATTAATAGCTAATTGTTATATTTTCATAAATGTCATTGGTTCTGTTTAAAGTTTATATAGTTATGAAAGTTAGTTTTATTATAATTGATTGGTATTTGGTTGTAAAATAGACAATATAAATTGTTTGGATTGGGACTAAAAACAAAGGAAACTCTGCCCGATTTTTGTAAAATTTAAAAGTAACGTGTTATTAACTAACAGATAAGGGATTCATAGAGGGTATGTAGCATAAATTGAATTTAAAGAAAGACTTATTAATAAAGAACTTATTGTGACTAATTATGGGAAATGGGTCAGAAATGGGTAATTAATTTGGATTAGCTAGACTAAGTCTTAGAAACATAATAGCAATCTAGGACACTTAGTTGCACACCGAGACCAAACCTTAGATACGACGAACTAATACGTATACTTATTATATTCGAACTCTTTTAAAACAACTCAGGAACTGAAGAAACCTAAGCTACAGAACGAGTGCGCATTTTGTGATAGATCATTTACATAACAACACAGGTGAGTTCATTGCCCCTTTTCTAACATTTTGTTTTAAAACGCGGGGCTGAGAAGCATGCGTAAACTGTTTTATTTAAATTGTTTACTTAAATGCTTTTAAATTTATATGTTTTACATATATATAAATGTTATCCTAGACCATGTCTAGGAAGATTTTATGCAGGTTTACTACTGATTTACTTATAAATTAAGTGAATAATCAAGTTAAACTAAACATTTCAACAAATCAAAACATTTCAAACGAATCAAACTAGACATTTTGACAAAACAAGTGTGTGAGTTCAAGGAATCAAACGAAACATTTTAACGAATCAAATGGGTGTTTTCAGAGAATCAGACGAAACATTTTGACAAATCAAGTGGGTGAGTTCAACGAATCATACGAAACATTTTGACGAAACAAGTGTGGGATTTCAAACGAATCAAACGAAACAATCTTTGCAAAGACAATATTCAATGTTCTACAAATCAAGTGTTTGTTGAACAACGAATCAAGTGTACAATCGATCAATGAATCTTGTATTCTATGATCAACGAATCAAGTACATCTTGGAACAAAATCAGACGAATCAATAAATCATTTTCAAGGGAAAGCCTGGGAAATATCAGAGATAACATACGCCAAAACAGACGAAACATGAAATCCTACATTTCAAGAAGTCCTAGCTAGACCGTTTGACTTGTAGGTCGTATGTTTGAGGATATTTACAGATTCCCTAACTACTAATTACCTTGATTGACAGACTAGTCTACTCGAGTATGACCAAAGGCCCCAATCATTAGGACTT
Source organism: Mikania micrantha (assembly GCA_009363875.1). NCBI lineage: Eukaryota > Viridiplantae > Streptophyta > Magnoliopsida > Asterales > Asteraceae > Mikania > Mikania micrantha. Next base: position 65,016,875 of record CM018697.1, read on the forward strand.
AGATTTTATTAAATGTTTATTTATTTATTTAATTAAACATTTTATAGCTGTTTATATAATTACTGTGAATCATATTTTGTGATGAACTTATGAAATCAACTTGGATTTCAAATGATTGTAATTACAGGGAGAATAAACAGAAGAACTTATGGGATTGTGTTAAGGGTAAAAATGCTTAATTGTCATTAACAGCAGTGTCATATGCATATTAGTATGTGGTGGGATGTTGGCTAGGGCTTGTCCCTTACATATGCCCTGTATATAAGCATACCGATGTGGATATTACATGTGGTGTTAATGAGATTAGGGTCTTTACCAAGGGAGGTTTTCAAATCATTTTCAACTACTAAAACTATATGAACTCACCAACCATGTGTTGATTTTATTTTTGCATGACTTCTCAGGTGATGAACAGGTCAACTAGGAAGCTTATGCTTTTGGACTAGGACTTCAGACAGAAGACTTAGTATTTTTGGACCTGCATGTTTTTGGAACATCATTGTACAATTATTTTGTATATCTTGTGCAGTTACGAGATAGATATTTTATGATGTTCATGATTGGATTTACATTGTTAAATTATGAACGATATGGATGTAATTTAACTTTGTAATTCTAATCAATTTAGCATTTCTCATTTATATCATGTGCAATGTAAACAATCTGATCACCTTGATTATCACTCACGATATCGCGCCCCGGGAACCTTCCGCCCGACGGGGACTTCGATCCAACCCCGCCGGCTCGGGGTGTGACATATTGGTATCAGAGCCATGGTTATAGAGAAATATAGGTCACTTATTTAAACGGTTTGGCCTAGACTATAACCTAGGGACCCTGCATGTAGAGAACATAGGATTTAAGGCTTATTTGCATACTGTCTTCTGTATTTGATCATTACACTAACCGATGACTTTATTTGTTATGATCAGAATGCCGCCGCGAAGACAACCTCCCCTGTTACCTCTACCACCACAAGACTTGGCTCCACACTCCTCCACACCGTCGCCGAATGATTCACCACCTCCTCCACCTCCTCCTCCCCCTCCTTCATTGATTACTCAAGCATCTGGTTCAGGCACAACACCGACTCTGGATCCTGCTACTATCGCCCTGGTGACGTTACTGAGTAGCCAGATGACAAATCAGATGAAAGAAGCCATACCGGAGATGTTCCTTCGTCTTCGTAATGAAATCCTCAACACTGGCAACACATCAGGAGAAGCCAGTGGAAATACTGGAGATTCATCTCACTACTCCTACAAGTCCTTTGTAGGATGTAAACCACCCAGTTTCAGTGGGTCTGAAGGCGCCGTTGGATTAATTCAATGGATTGAGAAGATCGAGACAACTTTGGATCTCTGCAGCTGCCCTGAACAACACAAGGTCCGTTACTCAGCTGGAACATTCAACAAACGAGCTCTGACCTGGTGGAACGGTCAGATCAATGCCCGAGGAAGAGAAGAAGCCATGGCCATGCCATGGGAAGATTTCAAGACACTGCTGCGAACAGAGTTCTGCCCTAAGAACGAGTTGCAGAAGTTGGAGGTTGAACTATCCAATCATGTGATGAAGGGGGCTGATCACATGGGGTATACAACTCGTTACCATGAGTTGGTTGCTTTGGTACCTGACATGGTACCAACATTGGAGAAAAGGATAGACAGATATGTGGGTGGACTTCCCGCCTGCATTCAGGGCATGGTTGTTTCAGCCAACCCTACCACTGTCGAATCTGCAGTGAGACTGTCTGGGAAACTCACTGACCTCATGGTAGCCTCGGGAGTCTTAAAGAAAGAGGCTGACACCGGCAAGCGCAAGGAAGAGTCTTCAAAGAAACCCCACCACCAGCACCATCAGAAGAAGAAACAGAAGACCATCAAGAACTACACGGTGGCCACACCTCTTCAACAAGTAGCAGCAGCACCACAGAACCCCAACCGCAAACCTTACACTGGCACGTTTCCTCTGTGTGCCAAGTGTCAGTATCATCACGCTGCTAACACTCCCTGCAAGCATTGCACGGGATGTGGAAGAAAGGGCCATTGGGTCCAGTACTGCCGGATGACACCTAACCAAGCAGTCAACAATGCTGCTTTGGCTCTCCCTCCACCAGCTAATCAGATTCATGGTGGATGCTACAACTGTGGTGAACAAGGCCACTTTGCGAAGAACTGCCCGAAGAAGGCACAACCAGCAGTTCAAGCACCCCGTGGACGAGCCTTCGCTATCAGAGCACCAGCTGCACGCCAGGACCCAAATGTGGTCACTGGTACGTTTCTCTTACATGACTTTTATGCATCTGTTCTATTTGATACTGGTGCGGATCAGAGTTTTATCTCTACCGACTTTGCATGCCAACTAGATTCCATAGAGGAACAATTAGACTCCCCTTACATTATAGAAGTAGCTAACGGGAAACATATCACAGTTAGTACAGTTTATAGGAACTGCCCATTGACACTAAATGATTATACATTTACCATCGATTTGATACCGATGGAGCTGGGTAGTTTTGATATCATTGTTGGAATGGATTGGCTTTCATCTAACCGAGTGGAAGTCATATGTTCTGAGAAGCTGCTTCGAGTTCCATTACCAGATGATCGTGTGTTGGAAGTTAGAGGGGATCAAGCAAAGCGAAGTGTCAAAATTATTTCTTGCATAAAGGCGCGTAAGTGTCTACAGAAGCAGTGCATAGTTTTTCTGGCTCATGTGGTGGAAAAAGAGAAATACAAGAAGAAGATTCAAGATGTACCGGTAGTGAAAGAATATCCTGAAGTATTCCCCGAAGATCTGCCAGGTTTGCCACCTGTGCGACCGGTAGAGTTTCGTATTGACTTAATTCCTGGAGCAACCCCAGTTGCTAAATCTCCTTACAGGTTAGCACCTTCAGAGATGCAGGAATTGTCTAATCAATTACAGGAGCTACTTGACAAGGGTTTCATCAGACCGAGCTACTCACCTTGGGGAGCTCCGGTTTTGTTTGTGAAGAAGAAAGACGGATCGTTCAGAATGTGCATAGATTACAGGGAGTTGAACAAATTAACCATCAAGAATCGGTATCCTTTGCCGAGGATTGATGATCTGTTTGACCAACTGCAAGGAGCTCAATACTTCTCAAAGATTGACTTGCGGTCTGGATATCATCAACTGAGAGTTCAAGATGAAGACATACCGAAAACGGCCTTCCGAACCAGATACGGGCATTACGAATTTATGGTGATGCCCTTCGGATTGACAAATGCACCTGCGGTTTTCATGGACCTCATGAACCGTGTGTGCAAGCCGTACTTGGATCAGTTTGTCATTGTTTTCATTGATGACATACTGATTTATTCCAAGACCCAGACAGAACATGAGCAACACCTTAAAAAGATCTTGGAGCTGTTGAAGAAAGAACAACTCTATGCTAAATTCTCTAAATGTGAATTCTGGCTAAGAGAAGTTCAATTCCTGGGTCATGTGGTCAACAGCGAAGGAATACACGTTGATCCCGCCAAGATCGAGGCGATAAAGAATTGGGACACTCCGAAGACACCGACGGAGATACGGTCTTTTCTGGGATTGGCAGGTTATTATAGAAGGTTCATCTCGAATTTTTCTAAGATAGCTCTACCACTCACTAAGTTAACCCAGAAAAGTGAACCGTTTGTCTGGGAGCAGAAACAGGAAGATGCTTTTCAGACATTGAAACAGAAACTATGTGATGCTCCAATCCTATCTCTCCCAGAGGGCTGTGATGACTTTGTTGTGTACTGCGTTGCTTCCCATCAGGGACTCGGTTGCGTGTTAATGCAACGGGACAAAGTTATAGCCTATGCATCAAGACAGTTAAAGGTTCATGAGAAGAACTACACTACTCATGATCTTGAACTGGGAGCTGTAATCTTCGCACTGAAGATTTGGAGACATTATTTATATGGCACCAAGTGTACCATATTCACTGATCACAAGAGTCTGCAACACATCTTGTAAAAACGTGATAGGACCGGCGATTTCACTTTGGACGGAAGGTTAGGGTTTTGACCCACGAAGAACATGAAGATGATGAACAAAATCATATGATAAATTGATAGAATCGAATGATTACATGATTGTATTCACATCATAAAAGAACATAGTGTTGCCGGGGAGAGATCGAGCATGATCTCTCCCCCTTTCGTGCTCAAACCCAAGAACACTCACAAAAACCTTAAACCCTAAAATCTGGAAATCTGGTATTTATAGGGGCTGTAGCCCATTCGGCCGAATGGAGCCATTCGGCCCTTCATTCGCCGAATGGGTCCCTTTACATCATTTCCATTCGCAGATGCTCCTGCGAACGACTCAGTTTCCAGATAAACAACATACAAACACATACAAGTGATTACAAATAATCAAATACAGATCTAATCTATTCGAACAGCAGCGGACACCCAAAATATGCACCAACACATCTTTGATCAGAAGGAGCTCAACATGCGACAACGCCGTTGGGTTGAACTTCTGAATGATTATGATTGTGTAATTAAGTATCATCCGGGAAAGGCGAACGTTGTAGCTGATGCCTTGAGCCGGAAAGAACGGGTCAAATCCCTACGTGTTAGAGCAATGGGGATAACCGTGCAGACCAGTTTAAGTGACAAGATTATCCAAGCACAACAAGAAGCACTTGACCGAGGCAATTTGAAGAAGGAACTTGATTGCGGAGCGGAGAAACAGTTTGACACGAAGCCTGATGGAATCATCTACTATAAGGATCGAGTATGGATTCCTGCGGTAGATGAATTGAGAAAACTTATCTTCGATGAAGCACACAAGACTAAATACTCTGTTCATCCAGGCGCTGATAAAATGTACCAAGACTTGCGTGGATTTTATTGGTGGCCTGGAATGAAGAAAGACATAGCTGAATATGTCGGTCAATGTCTAACGTGTGCAAAGGTAAAGGCGGAACACCAGAGACCGTCTGGTTTACTGGAACAGCCTAAAATTCCGCTCTGGAAGTGGGAACAAATAGCTATGGATTTCATTACCAAGCTACCCCGCACTTCCAGTGGTCATGATACGATTTGGGTGATCATTGATCGTTTAACCAAAGCTGCTCATTTCTTGCCCATGCGTGAGAACTTCACCATGGATAAACTGGCAAGATTATACATCAACGAGATAGTGGTACGTCATGGTGTGCCATTGTCTATTATTTCTGATCGAGACAGCAGATTCACATCAAGATTCTGGCAATCTTTACAGAAATCTCTAGGGACACAGTTAAATCTGAGTACAGCTTACCACCCACAAACGGATGGTCAAAGCGAACGTACTATTCAAACCCTAGAGGACATGTTGAGAACATGTGTATTGGACTTCGGTGGGAACTGGGACTCCCATTTGCCACTGATTGAGTTCTCCTACAATAACAGTTATCACAGCAGTATCGGATGTGCACCATTCGAGGCTCTCTATGGTCGGAAATGTCGATCACCGATCTGTTGGACTGAAATTGGAGACAACCGAATAACTGGGCCAGAACTTATTCAAGAAACCACTGACAAGATAGCTCAGATTCAAAGAAGACTACAAGCAACAAGGAGTAGACAAAAGAGCTACGCTGACAAACGGCGCAAGCCGTTGGAATTCCAAGTGGGAGACCGTGTAATGTTGAAGGTATCCCCATGGAAAGGCGTTGTACGCTTTCGAACAAAAGGCAAATTAGCACCACGATACGTGGGACCGTTCGAGATCATTGAACGAATTGGTCCTGTGGCGTATAGACTGAGATTACCTGATGAACTCAGTGGTGTGCATGACGTGTTTCACGTCTCAAACCTAAAGAAATGCCTTGCTGACGAGTCTCTCGTCATTCCAATTGAAGAAATTCAAGTCGATGAACAGTTACACTTTATCGAGGAACCCTTGGAGATTATGGATCGCAAGGTTAAACAACTGAGGCGAAGCCGTATCCCCATTGTAAAGGTTCGATGGAGTTCAAGACGTGGACCCGAGTTTACTTGGGAACGCGAAGATCACATGAAGTCAAAGTATCCCCAACTGTTTGAAGAGGAAGTTGCACCCGATAACAACTCTTAAATTTCGGGACGAAATTTCTCTAACAAGGGGAGACTGTAACATCAGTGCCGGAACCGTCACCGGAACAGTGATCTTAAACAGTAGCATGAACAGTAAACATGTACGAATCATATACATTTCAGTACGTTTTATTATTCACATCATTTATCATTATCATTCTGGGTGTTCATAGAGCAATTTCAGAAACAGTAAACAGAAATAAGTTCAGAACAATGGTTCTTGAGTCAGATAATTATTTGACAAGACAGAACCATCATGTGATTAATTGTTAGTATTATATTATGTATAAACGTATGTGAGGCTTTACAGAACAAAACACATGGATTTCGTGATGTGAATGCTAAACTGACGGGTTATTCGTATAGATGACGATCTGTGCAAATAAATCTGATGGTTTAACGTTCAAAATGATATCCGATAATTAGAAAACAATATTGAAAAGTATGGTTATCGTCGTGTTCGTACGGGTGACGATTCGAACGAATACGCGCGACAACCTTACATTTCGATTTAAACAGTTAATTAATATTTTAAATTAAATAAATAGAAGATATTAGTTAATTTATTAGGAATCACAATCTAAATTGATTTTATAAATCCTATTTTAAAATCGTAACGTTTCGTTACAAATATAACGAAAAACGACGCGCGAAATCGAAACCGAGCGAGACCGAACACCCCCGAACATAACCGGAATATTTAAACTCACAAACCCACTCTTCTTCTTCAAAAATTTCAGCAACATCACTTCCCCAACCCCATTCCCGTTTTTCCCGTCACCGCCTCACCTCCCAACTTCAAACCTTCATAACTTTCTCATTTCTCCACCAAATTCGACGTACTAGTACTCGAAACGACCGTGAGAACGAGAGGAACACAGAAGTACAGGAGATCGGAGCTGAAACGAGTGCTATCGGTCGCAGTTTACAAAAGAAGAGGCTGAATTTGAGGGTTTTCTGCACTGTTCCGACCAGGTGAGTTTTAAACGTTTTTATCAATTCAAATCAGTTAGGATAACACTATAAAAACTGTAGAAACTTGTAGATCGTGATTAGACAAAGATATGGAGCTTTGAATCATCAAAATCGGACCAAAAACGAGCAAGATCGAGGTGTTTTCCTGTTGTTACTGTTGAGGTTAGTTTTCTCGAGCATCAGCACCTTTCACTCGACTTTTGGAGCTGTAAGACCTTAGGAAATTACACTAAAACGGTTCAGGAAGTTAATGAACACATAGGATTGATGTTGGGTCTGTTGGAATCGATTTGGGGCTGATATTGGCAAAGAAATGGAGTTCAAAAGGGGTTGTGCTAGGGGCTGGGTAACATGGCAGATTCTGCCCAGCCTGTTTCTTTGTACTTTTAACATAGAAAACGTTCAATTTAACTCACGAAACTTTCCAGAATACTAGTTCAATATATTAGGAACAACTTTCATCAAGACAAGTTTCATTGGTTTGGACTTTAAATGGGTCAAAACAGTGTCCTAATTCAGAAGGTGCTGAATGGAGCACTGAATTTATACCATCTGTTTGGAGCCTCATTTGGACGAATTAGAAAGCTTATAAATAATGGATAGAAAGATAACATCCCAAACTTGATCATGAATCTTTAGTTTGCTCGATTTGGAGTTCCTATGATCAAGTTATGACCTGTAGAAGTCGGAACAACCTACTGCCCGATTTCCAGATTTTGGTTAGTTTAAGAAATCTTAAGTTTTGACATGTTTTGCAAACTACCAACTATGGGTTATGATGTTTATATCGACAAGGGTATAAGTGGTTAACTAGGTGCTAACCAAATGCTAAGGCCATTGATATTAACTTGTGAATTTCTAAACTAATAAATTAAGTTTACTTAGTAATTCGCATCGAGTTAATGACATGATAAGTAGCCATGAGATTTCAAAGAATTAAAGAACAAGATGAGAACTATGGGAATTCAAGAGAAACGACTAAGTATGGGATATTGACATTAGGATGCCAACATCCAATACTTGAAGTTTTTCATCAAGATTGACCATCAATGAAGTTTTCAAATGAATAAATTAGTTGATAGTCAATCTCAAGAAAGAACAAGAATCAAGTTAGGAAACAAAGAACTATCAAAGGACTTGGAATTGATCTAAATTTGATCAACTCAAGTTCTAACACGTTTAACTTGTATTTTCATAAGAATAACTTATGTTTTTAATATAATAGAATAACTTTAATTAATAGCTAATTGTTATATTTTCATAAATGTCATTGGTTCTGTTTAAAGTTTATATAGTTATGAAAGTTAGTTTTATTATAATTGATTGGTATTTGGTTGTAAAATAGACAATATAAATTGTTTGGATTGGGACTAAAAACAAAGGAAACTCTGCCCGATTTTTGTAAAATTTAAAAGTAACGTGTTATTAACTAACAGATAAGGGATTCATAGAGGGTATGTAGCATAAATTGAATTTAAAGAAAGACTTATTAATAAAGAACTTATTGTGACTAATTATGGGAAATGGGTCAGAAATGGGTAATTAATTTGGATTAGCTAGACTAAGTCTTAGAAACATAATAGCAATCTAGGACACTTAGTTGCACACCGAGACCAAACCTTAGATACGACGAACTAATACGTATACTTATTATATTCGAACTCTTTTAAAACAACTCAGGAACTGAAGAAACCTAAGCTACAGAACGAGTGCGCATTTTGTGATAGATCATTTACATAACAACACAGGTGAGTTCATTGCCCCTTTTCTAACATTTTGTTTTAAAACGCGGGGCTGAGAAGCATGCGTAAACTGTTTTATTTAAATTGTTTACTTAAATGCTTTTAAATTTATATGTTTTACATATATATAAATGTTATCCTAGACCATGTCTAGGAAGATTTTATGCAGGTTTACTACTGATTTACTTATAAATTAAGTGAATAATCAAGTTAAACTAAACATTTCAACAAATCAAAACATTTCAAACGAATCAAACTAGACATTTTGACAAAACAAGTGTGTGAGTTCAAGGAATCAAACGAAACATTTTAACGAATCAAATGGGTGTTTTCAGAGAATCAGACGAAACATTTTGACAAATCAAGTGGGTGAGTTCAACGAATCATACGAAACATTTTGACAAAACAAGTGTGGGATTTCAAACGAATCAAACGAAACAATCTTTGCAAAGACAATATTCAATGTTCTACAAATCAAGTGTTTGTTGAACAACGAATCAAGTGTACAATCGATCAATGAATCTTGTATTCTATGATCAACGAATCAAGTACATCTTGGAACAAAATCAGACGAATCAATAAATCATTTTCAAGGGAAAGCCTGGGAAATATCAGAGATAACATACGCCAAAACAGACGAAACATGAAATCCTACATTTCAAGAAGTCCTAGCTAGACCGTTTGACTTGTAGGTCGTATGTTTGAGGATATTTACAGATTCCCTAACTACTAATTACCTTGATTGACAGACTAGTCTACTCGAGTATGACCAAAGGCCCCAATCATTAGGACTTAGATTTTATTAAATGTTTATTTATTTATTTAATTAAACATTTTATAGCTGTTTATATAATTACTGTGAATCATATTTTGTGATGAACTTATGAAATCAACTTGGATTTCAAATGATTGTAATTACAGGGAGAATAAACAGAAGAACTTATGGGATTGTGTTAAGGGTAAAAATGCTTAATTGTCATTAACAGCAGTGTCATATGCATATTAGTATGTGGTGGGATGTTGGCTAGGGCTTGTCCCTTACATATGCCCTGTATATAAGCATACCGATGTGGATATTACATGTGGTGTTAATGAGATTAGGGTCTTTACCAAGGGAGGTTTTCAAATCATTTTCAACTACTAAAACTATATGAACTCACCAACCATGTGTTGATTTTATTTTTGCATGACTTCTCAGGTGATGAACAGGTCAACTAGGAAGCTTATGCTTTTGGACTAGGACTTCAGATAGAAGACTTAGTATTTTTGGACCTGCATGTTTTTGGAACATCATTGTACAATTATTTTGTATATCTTGTGCAGTTACGAGATAGATATTTTATGATGTTCATGATTGGATTTACATTGTTAAATTATGAACGATATGGATGTAATTTAACTTTGTAATTCTAATCAATTTAGCATTTCTCATTTATATCATGTGCAATGTAAACAATCTGATCACCTTGATTATCAATCACGATATCGCGCCCCGGGAACCTTCCGCCCGACGGGGACTTCGATCCAACACCGCCGGCTCGGGGTGTGACATCAATGCCACCTGTATTGTATCTATAGATACCCATTTCCTCACACATAGATTTACCCACAAATAGAATTTCCCATATAATAATTCGCTACCTCACATTAATCTCATCATAGCATAATAGACTTTAAAGAGTACTATTCTCCACAGTTATACGTGGTGGATTACCACAGTTATTAATGGTGGCATACTCTTTAGATTTTAGAGAGTAATTCATCCACAGTTATTGATGGTGGATTACCACAGTTATAAATGGTGGTGTTGCCACAGTTATCATGGGTGGTATACTCTTTGACTTACTATTACTCACATCTAATTAGGAAGTGAGAGTAAGTCTGACACGTAGTGTTATCCCAATTGATCTATAGGATTGAATTGACCACATTGTAGCCACCACAAAGGCAAACCACAATGTCCTCAATTCATTCATATTCCTTAGTTTTCCCAAGACCTAACAACTATCTGTCACTAGCTTATGACACGAGAGAGGTCAGTCTCTCTGTCTACCAGTCCACAGAATTGAAGTGGTGAGATAATTAGCAGACACTATCAAACCTTTATCACCCATGTCAGAAATGATAAAGTTAGAATAGGTAGTCTAAAAATCAAAAGAGTTCGTATAGTTCTCATCCCAAAATCATCAACTCATGACGTCGTGTTCATCATCACATAAGAAATCTCATAGATATATCACACATTTTCTTATAGAAATAACTGATCTATTTACTTAGAATTAACTGCAATATTCTCACATGGATAGCTGTCATAATTTCCTTAGAATTAATATAATAATTCAATAGGAATAACGTGTATTCCTGATAAGATTACAGTTGTAATCATAGAGGAATAATAGTCTTATCACATAGAAATTATAGATATTGTCTCAAAGGAATAACAGATATGAACTCGTAGGAATACTAGGCATAGTCTAACAGAAATGACAGTTATAAACTCACAGTTATTAACATTAACATAATAAAGCATACAATTGTAATAACAACGTAAAAACTTATTATCATAAAGTGTACTAAAACATTTAAGAAAAGATTTTAGCATGTTCTCTGCCCCGCAGTTAAATCAAAAGATTAGTAAAAAAAGGCGTATGAACTCACCTGGGTATTGTAGTGGTTGACTAAGTTATCAAAGAATGCACGCGCTCGCTGTTGTTCTTGAGGTTGTATTCATGATCCTGTGTTTGATTCCAAGTTGTTTGTAACTCATAAGTTTAAGGTATGAATGTGTGTGTTAACCCTAAAGTTGGTTAACACTCATAAACCTTTATTATTTGTTAAGTTTTAATTCATTCGTAGTGTGTATTCTATACTTAACCACCCTTAGGTTAAATATTAGTATACTATAACACTCTTGTTTATGTGTTTTAGACTTAGGGGCTGTTTGTTTGGGTCTGAATAGGTCTGAATGGGTCTGAATCTGAATGGTTCAGATTCAGACCGTTTGTTTCAACATCTGAATGGAGGTCTGAACGGAAGGCAGGGTCTGAATGGAGGTCTGAAAGATTCAGATTTGGAGAGGAGTCTGAATGGAAGATTAGACTCTGAATGGCAGCCTTATCCAGCCTCGAACGTGACCTCTCCCCACCAATGTCGTCCAGCCCCTGTTGACCACCACCATCCACTGACGACCACCACCATCTACTGACTGATCGACGACCACCACCACCCACTGACTGCTCGTCGACAACAACCACCCACTGACCTTTTAATCCCAGTGACTATGAGATGGTGAGATGGCCGGAGGGCAACGGCGATCGATCGATAGTGAGATGGTGAGATGGCGGAGGAGGGTTTCTGCGGAGGTGCGATGAGGGTTTCTAATATGGAGGTGGTGCGATGAGGGTTTCTAAGATGGCGATGGTGCGATGGCGAGATGGCGACCGAGGGTTTCTGCGGAGGATGGGCCGAGCTGCGGAGGTCATGGGCGGAGCTGCGGAGGTGCTGGGCGGCGGAGCAGTGGATGTCTTTTGGGTGCGTCGACCGGATAGGGTTTAAAAAGAAAAGTTTTTTTTTTAATTTTCATTCAGATGTGTAACCAAACAGTCTTAAATGGTTCAGCACTTAATGGTTCAGACCCTCTTAACCATTCAGACATCTTAACCATTCTGCACTTAGTGATTCAGACACAACCAAACGGCCCCTTAGATATTCCATTGTTATTTTGTAAAGTTTTGAAAATCATGGCATTTACTAAGTAATAACTTAGGTTTTAGGTTAAAACTTAGAGTATCACTTTGTGTTAACTTAAAAGGACTATCATCATTTTAATATGTTAACACAAGTAATGTGTCATAACTTAACCATTAGATATGTTACAAAAAGGTTGTAGAAAATGTTTCACCAACTTATTTTAAATTTAGTTAACACCATTTTCGTGAAAACCCTAATATAGTTCATATCAAACAATAACTTTTTATTACTCCCCTTGTTGTTCTAGACTTTCCCCTTTATGTTGGAAACGCTTATTTTATAGTTTACATACGTTTTAAACTTGTTTAAGTTAGTATTGATGGATACATAGGCAATATCGATGAGGGGGGTATCAAAACCGATTCCATTCAAACCCTAAGGTTTTCTCGGTTCACCATCCTTTCTTCCCATCGACATTAAGGACTCGTTTGTAATCTATTCTTCTTGTTATTGTCTTAACCATACTTGGAGAATCATAAGTGGTTAGTATTGACAGACTTGGAGCTGGAATAAGGACATCGAGATTGCTAACATCGAATAAAAGTTGAGGGGCAGTCGACAGCTTTAAAGTTTTGATGGTTCTCCTTCAATACTAAACAAAATTGACTGATTCCTTTTTCCCAGCCTTGAACCTGTCAATACTAATAATCTCTACCCAAGACCCATCGATCTTAGACCTGTCTACTTTGATATTATCAATGGAAGTCAGCTGGTCCAATCTGTCACCGATACTACTTCCTCCTTCTTGTTCATACATCGATATTAAGTGTGCTTGCGTCGATACTATGCCCAAGCAATTCATATCCTCAAATTAATGTTATCCAAGAGTGAAAAACTTATTTTGATGTAAATCCAACACATTTTGATGGATTAAAATCATGTTCTAAGTTCGAACAGTTGGGTTTTACGAAAACCCTGAAGAACCGGATTCAAGCTCACCTTGTCTTCGTTTCAGACGATTTCCCTTACGATCTGTTGTACTTTCGTGTAGGGTTGAGATCTTCGTGTGGATACCAAATTCGAGCAATTTGGTCAAGTAATGAAGGAGATATGATGATTTTAGTGCGGGTTTTCTAGAGTGAGAAACAAGAACCAAAAATTAGAGAGAGAAAGGGTAGATAGGATATTAAATGAAGAATTTATGGCTTGAGTGGGGCTTTTATACCCCACTTAAGTTCGAGTTCGATTGGTTTGCTCGGTTCTTGATTTCGTTACATTTACGGAACGTAATATGTGACATTATGAAATTTAAGTAAATAGTTTTCTAAAACCATTTTAAGGTTGTAATTCGTAATAAATATTTTCTTTTTATTTTTCTTATTTTATTACTTCGAAATCGTTTATAAATTTCGTTTCGTCAGATCGTTTTACCTTCGCGCGTATTCGTTCGAATCGTCACCCGAACGGACACGACGATGGCTTTACTTTCTAATTTTGTTTTCTACTTTTCAGTTATCACTCAGAACGTTAAACCCACATATATGTTTGTGTGAATCGTCACCCACGCAACACCCTGTCAGTTTATTATTCTGAGACGATACTGAAATATCATTCTGATTTAGACATTCTCACAGACGGACTCAACTGAACTTGCCTATTAGCACATAACACATAGTTATATTGTTTTCACCTGGTTTTCACACTGAATTATTGGGAATCTGATTTCAGTTATTTATGGAAATCAAATCGCAGCTGATAAGTTTTTTGTCATTTGTTCTCACACTTTGTTATTTCTCATGATTTGTTGTATTTATGTACTCTTATTTTCATCGAATACATACAACTGTTATATTGTTTTAAACTTCTGTTGTCACACAACTGTTTAACAAATAGTTATTCATGTATATTCATTCACACATAGTTATTTACACATAGTTATTTACACATCGTTATTTACACATAGTCATTGTGAAAGTACACATACCGTACGGATTGACGGACGATCAGGTACTAGTTGCCACAGATAATCATCTTCGAATAGTTAAACTCAAGTCCCAAAGCAATCGCCACCAGATAGGAACTGAGAGTCTGGTTTAGAATGTCGTATCCTCCCTTTCATCCCGAGAGGCATTGGGTGACAACATGAGCTAAATATCTCCAATATGGGTGAAGAAGCTTCCTCTCTATGGGACGGTAAAGACCCTCGTGCCCTATCCTGAATACTATGCTTTGAAACAGCTCCTGATCAAGTTCAATGGGATATGTGTCCTTGTCACCAAACTGAAGGCATTCCCTGATGATCAGCTCTGTTATGAACACAGGTTGTCCTTGAACCTTCCCAATCAAACTAATGTTTTCATTAGCATCAGTCCTATCTGTAATGGAGTTTCAGAAGTCCTGAATAAATGAAGAAATGATCAAAGGATGCTCCATAATAGCGCAGTTGACTGGTGAGAGAATTAGTCCGTCCACCATACTTTAGTACATTGCGTTCTTTCTTCTCCGGAGGATCGCCCAGATAAGAAGACATATTGTGATCAGGCACAAACCGTAACTCAGACATCTGAAACAAAAATGAGCTAAATTAATTAAAAGTCAAAGTCAAAAGAAAAATCAAAGTCAAAAGTCAAACTTAAAAGTCAAATGGGTCAAAGGTCAAATCAAAAGTCAATATCAAATTGTAGTTCACAAAAACAAGGAGTATTCAAAAATCTAAGGAGTTCACGAAACTAAGATAGTACATGAAGATATGTCAGTACACGAAACTTGGTTTATGAAAACATGTACTCGAAGTTTGGTTCTCGAAAAAGTGTACACAAATTTTTGTTCTCGAATAGGTTTCTCCGAAATTCAAATTTCGAGTACAGAAAAACCTCCATATCTCCTTCAATTTTGCTCCTTAGAACACCAAATTGTACTCGAAATGCTCGGAATTGTAAGGTAACCAACATATCAAAAGATCGGTTCCAGTTTTGAGTATTTTTGGGGTTATTTGACCAAGATTCCCTCGGTTAACGAACACAAGTACTCGAAATCCTCTTTTGTTCGATATCTTTTTATTCTACGGTCAAAATTTTACAAAAATCTATACCCAGGTTCGTCTAAGTGTGATCTTCATGGTGGTCGGAGTGGAATTTTGAGATCTAGTCCAGAAAGTCACATCGCCTAGAGAGAGAAAACGATTATAGAAAACGATTATGGTACTCGAAATTCTGATTCTCGAACTATTTATAGGCAGATTTTGAGTACTCGATTTTGTGTACTTGAAATAGTGTACAATTATTTCGAATACCACATTTCGAATATTCATTTTTGAATAAAAATTAATTTTAAATTTGCTAACTTAATAAAATAAAGTAAAGTAAAATAAAATAAAATAAACTCAAACTTTGGACGAGTTCAAAATTGAGTGTGGTCAATTTTGTGGGATCAAATCTGTATCAGAAATTTGACCACCTTGACATAATTTCTTTATAAAAAACCCAACCTTAAAATACTTATATCCTACCAATAATTTTCACTTGTTTATCCATAATTCAAAAAACAAGACTTATGATCAAAAATTTTCTAACGATTTTTCTGAAAATCCTTTTGGGAAGCTTATGGGCAATCAGGAAGTTAAACCAGATTAACATGCAACCTATCAATTTTGCGAAATCTTTTTTTTTTTCAAAATTTGAACGTGTTTCAGCGAACTTAAAACGTGTTGACAGAGTTTAATGTGAGAAGAGAAAAGAACAGATCTAATAGATTAGAGTCAAGAACAAGAAGGGGTTCTATCATCTTTGTGCTCATTGGCATCTTTTATTTTATTGATCTGCAGACACATTGGCTTTAACGTCACACATCCAGGTATTTGCTTATGCAAAACAGGTTTTTGTATATTTCTTAAATTTTGAAAAGGCAAAATCTTTTTGTTGTTTTTCTTAAATTCCACTCCCCCTAAACTTGTAGATTATCTTAAACTGACTCAAAAACAAAAAATCTTTTTGTTGTTTTTTAAATAGACTCAAAAGCGAAAATCTTTTTGTTGTTTTTGAAAATATTCTCCCAGTAAATTTGTGATCTAAAAAAATAAAATAAAACAAAACACAAATTTTGCAGTATTTACGAAAATGTTTTAATCGAAACTTATTAGTTTGAAAGAGGCAAAAAGATGGTGGAAGCGGGCTGTGTCGAACAGTTTTGTGAAAAGGTCCGCTAGATTATCATCTGTGTGGACCTTTTCAAGATGGATCAACTTCCGTTCTAAACAGTCGCGAAGAAAGTGAATCCGGATGTCAATATGTTTAGTTTTGGAGTGTTTTACCATATTCTTGACGATCTGTAAAGCGGCATCATTATCACAATATATAGGAGAGTCAAAAAAGTTCAGATCGTAATCGAGAAGCTGTTGTTGCATCCAGATAACTTGAGAACAGCAACTGGAGGCAGCGACATTCTCAGCTTCCGCAGTGGAGGTTGACACGGTTGTCTGCTTCTTGCATTGCCACTAGACGATGCGATCTCCTATGTACTTACATGCATATGTGGTTGACTTCCTATCTAAGTTGCAACCACCAAAATCACTGTCAGAGTAAGAAAATAAACTAAAATCAGAGTTCTTAGGATACCACAAACCGAGACGAGATTTTCCAATGAGGTAGCGAAAGATCCTCTTGACAGCAGTCAGGTGAGAGACCTTCGTATTTGCTTGATATCTAGCACACTAACATACAGAGAACATAATGTCGAGTCAGCTAGCGGTCAGGTACATCAGTGAACCAATCATCGAACGGTAAATGTGCTGATCAACATATTCACCATCAGAATCCGTAGTTAAGACGGGACGTGCAGCCTGCGACAACCGGCATACGAGCTACTATGAGTCTGAAATCGAAGGGCGTACACAACCATAGTGTGAGACATTGTGCTATGAGAGTGACAATAAAGATAACAAACAACAATCAAAATACACTGATTATTCCTAAAACAGTTATGAAAATCCATTGAATCACACAAACATGAATCAAAAGAAAAGACAAACACCTTGTGAGGGAAAAAATGAACAAAATCTGAACGGATAATATTTGGAATATCGATCCAACGAGATATCGGCATGGGTGACGATCCATGTGGATATATTGTTAGATTTGATACACTAAATGATATCTTTACAGTGCAAAGCAATGTCAGCAGTTAAATCCACCATGACTTTTCTATGGGTGACGATTCATACAGATGTTTGCGTGAGTCTTTTAACGCTAGCATAAAATAATAACAATTTTAATAAAATTTCACCAAAACATTTTTATAAACAATCAAAGTTTTAAAACACACAACCATTTGTACGAATGGACCCTCATTCATACGAATAGGTTTAATTAGGTGAAGCTTTACAACCAAAGTCATTCCTCAGAATCGGAGCCATTCGTACGAATGGCTCATTCGTGCGACAGCACATCTATAAAAGCAACGCTTCTGTTTTTCAAAGCCATTTTTCACCCAACTCTCTCAACCGAAACCCTCTCTCGGCCACTCCACTTTTCGACCATTTCCACACAAATCAGACCATTTCACCATCCAAATCGTGTATATTTCAACCCTAACACCTCAATTTCAATATTTCGACCATTTTCACCCCATTTCGGTCAAATACGAGCTCCACAGTAAGTATTAGCACCGATCCTTTGCACCAAAACTCTCCAAAACGTTTTACCATCAATTTTGACCATAAAAACACATAAAATAGCCACCGATTTCAAAAATGGCATTCTTGATGATCTTCAAACGAATGAGCCAAATGAAGGGCTCATTCGTGCGAATGAGAAGCCTCATTTGTCGAGAAAAGTCGCCCGAACGAGCTGCTGAATGAATGAGCAGTCACACGAATGACATGGACTCATTCGCATGGGACAACCATACGAATGGAGACCCATTCGCATGAATGGAACACAAGAATGAGAGTATGCATTCGCATCATTCCATTCGTGTGAATGAAGTCCATTCGCACGAATAGGCCATTCGCACCAAGAAAAGCCCAAAAATGGCTAAGTGTTGAACATACTATCATACACCATTCATATTGATGGAACCGAACCTTAGACTAAATTTTACATCTAATCAAGATAAAACGAAATAAAGGCACATTTTCCGAAAACACATCACAACATAGAACACACAACCATCCAACACCTAATTAACTAAATTGTAATACTGGATTCAAACCAAGAGAATATATCGAGTGAGTGCATCGACGACCCATAATCCCAGGTGAGTTCATAAACCCCTTTCTCTTTAACTTATTTCCTTCCAAATCATTTGAAGCTGAGAACATGAACCCTCTTATTCGAATGATCAACGAAAAAGAGTTATTTTTAAATGATTTCAGTAAAAGGATAAACTCTCAACCTATTATTTGAATGTTATTCGAATAAGAGCATTTTCAATTATTTTACTGAGCGTTCATCGCTCCACCCAACTTTTCAAAATCAAAAACAACAACAAACGAGTTTCGAGGGTTCAAACACAAATTAGCGAGGAGATGTCCGTTGATCACAATAGTTTGAGGCTTTGTGCCCAACCAAGAGGTGAACGGACACGACATGGGGAATTGTGTAGTGCACAATCGAAAACAATCATTTTTATGGGAATCCCCCATCAAACAAACAACATAATTGTATGGTATCTGTCTAGGGTAATTCACTAGAGCATGTGTCCACACAACATACACATCAAGAATTCGCTGAGGAATTCTCAAGTAAGTTCCTTAGAGGCATTTACCATTACTTGACGCGGGTCAACCGACGGTAGCGTAGATGGTACCATAGGTCTAACCAACCTCCAGAGTTGAGGTTGGTACATTACACGCATACAACGTGAAACAATAACTCGGATTAGTTCCAGGGGAACTAATCAACAAGAGCATATCAGTTAGGTTTGGTAAATGATCATATGGGTGATATCACGGACAGAACACACAAACAACAATATGAGTTTTCAAACCAAACAAATGTTCAAGACCTTGTCTTTAACGATTTTCAAACGAGTACACAACAAACAATGTTATTCTACAAGAAAGGATCGTAAACTGTGTGATTTTCAAACAAACAAAACTGTCTCCTATATCAGGAGACAGAGCATACGCTTCTTTCTCAAGGACATTTCTTTTGTTATAATCATCTGTCGTGTCGTTTTGAGTATACGTACATAAGCGGCGAGGTCCGATTTCCGTTAAGGACATCCTTGTAGATCACTGAAGGGGTGGTGGGCTGGTGGCCGAGCCTTGGCTCTACGTATGCCATATACATAAACTAC
Source organism: Mikania micrantha (assembly GCA_009363875.1). Taxonomy (NCBI): domain Eukaryota; kingdom Viridiplantae; phylum Streptophyta; class Magnoliopsida; order Asterales; family Asteraceae; genus Mikania; species Mikania micrantha. The sequence goes on from CM018697.1 coordinate 65,036,649, forward strand.
CTTCTATGATTTGGGATTGTTACTACCTTGATAGCATTAGCATCAAATGTTGAAGTGAAGACTGAAGATTGAAGAAGTGTTGCTGATTTTAAGTGATGTTTATGTTTATTGTATTTGTTTCGTTTTTGAATAGTTGTAAAATTGTTTAATATAGATTTTTTCAATACTATCAGTACCGATAGTAGTTGTATCGATACTAATAGTATCGAAGGCATTTTCACCGATATCATTAGTATTGATCGTAATGTTGTCGATACTATAAATGTCGATGGATTTGTCTATAAATATCTAAGTTCTAGTTGAACTTAGTATCATCTTAGGGGAATTCTTAGACACTAAAATTTGTAATTTTCTCTGATTGTATGTACTGAATTCCAAAATATTAATACAAGACGAGAAGATCTTTGATTCAATTCTATTCTTCTAATATTTCTTTCTAATTGTTCAAACATGATATGATGGATTCCACACATTTTATTATGTTATACCATATCATTAGATCCTAACCATGGACCTATAGGGATTGTGTTAGTAATAATGTTCAGACTTAAGCACTTGTGTAATTCATCCGTGTGTTCAACACCATTCACACACCATTTTCAAAACTTTTGTGAATGGAAAATTTTCCATTAAACCTTTTCCAAAACGTAACATTTTTAAAACTTGTGTGAACTCACCAACCTAGTGTTAACAGATTTTACATGTTCTCAGGTGAAGAACAGGTGAAACAAGATGACTTTTAGAGAGAGAAAGATAGGATCCCTTGGAGGAACCTACAACTCCTGCATGGAACCCCATCAGGCCACATCGGCTACAAGATTCAAGACTTGCACTTGTGCAAGCAATTCTTGTGGGACATCTGGTCCATAATCCAGATGTCCAAGTCAAATTGTAATATAATTAAATTATAAAACAGTTTTAATTTAATTTTATTCATTTAATGTATTTTAGTGTTTTTCATATTATCATGTGCAATGTAACAATCTGATCACTCCGATTTCAATCACGCCTCGGGACAAATCCGCCCGACGGGTCTTCGATCCAGCCCGCCGGCCCCGGGTGTGACAGATTGGTATCAGAGCCATGGTTATAGAGAATTAGGTCATTTACTTAAACAGTTTGGCCTAGACTATAACCTAGGGACCTCATGTAGAGAAATTAGGATAGGAACAATTGCATATGTCACTTGTGTCTAATCACAGGTACAAATCGTTTCCACTTCGGGGATAACAAGAATGCCTCCAACGGAACAACCACGCGCCAGCCCAGAGACCACCGTCCTAGCTACACTCATCTCGAAGAAACTCATCACTGCCATTGCTGACATCATAAGCCAAATCAATCGAGACACGCTTCAATCAGAAGACGCCCCAATTGCGCTAAAAACAGAAGGTGAAGCGAAGCAAAGGGAATCGACGGATGAATCCAGTTACCCTCTCCCTAAGAGACAAAGGACCGATTTCACTGATCAGGGGGGTCCCAGCCACCGAGGTGAACCTTGCAGATCATACATTGTAGCATTTCCCTTTGCACCAAATGTCAGTACACCATCCTGACAGCAGAAGGTGCAAGTTGTGCTCCAAATGTGGGAAGCCGGGTCATTGCACTCAACACTGCAACTCAATCGTGGGTCCAGTTCGTAAGTGGTACATCGGCACCTCTCCTAGGTGCGCCTGCTACAACCACCATCATGTCGCAACCAACTGTGTAAACATTGCACAACATGCGGGATGATGGGCCATGAAAGCCAGAGCTGCCGGGCTCCAACTGCTCAATGCCCAGGTGATGTTGCAATGACCTGCCCTCCACCAAGCAATGTCAAGCGCTGCTACACATGTGGTGAACCTGGCCACATAGCTAAGAAGTGCCCCAGAAGGTGTGACTGACCAAGATGACTTCAGCAAAGCTCTAATCACGCCAACGTACACGAAACGCTGTCGAAGAGGCACAAACACATGTACATCCTCCTACACCCTCCATAGGCGTAGTGTGTATGTAACATTTGTATATTTAGTCATGGTAGTCGTAAACAGTGTTAGAACAGTGTGTGTCCATGTTCAGTTTATCAATGTGATTCATATGTTCATAATGTGTGCTTGTGTGTTACAGGATCTTATTTATTTAGGAACAAGTATGTATTATTTATTTACAGTCGAGTGCACTAGGCAAGAACAGTATTGTGTTATATCGAAACAGTGGTGGGCAGCGAGAGTGAGCCCTATATATATACTGCGTTCGGTGTAACAGGATAGTGTTGGTGCGTAGTGTTAAGACGAATATTATGACAATTAATTAATTCAACAAGAATCGTAATATGTAAGCAAGACTGAGTATAGTTATGGGTGACGATCCATAATGATACAAATGTTGAACTTATAATTATGATTAAACGACTTTAAATAATTATACGATCGAAAAACGAACGCGATTGCGGGTATACACGTAATTGTGAATGTTTAACGATCTGACAACGCACGAAGAGTAAAAATAATTAAATTAATTATTTTATATTTTTACAATTTTGAAACTCATCATTTTAATGAGTTTAACAACTCTTTTATTTTAATTCGCGTAAAATACGCGTTACGTTCCGGAAACGCGAACCGAGCGACCGAAACGGACCCGAATACCACACGGGCTATAAAAGCCTTGAACAAGGCTTATTCTCTCATTTATTACACCAACAACCACTTCTCTCTCTAGAATTTCCGTCTACCCTCTCTCTCTAGAAAACCGAGCTTCAAACGCGAATAACTCGCTCGTTTCTCAACGGAATTCGGTGTTTTTGGTGTCCACGCGTAGCTATCGACATCCTCTACACAGAAGTACAAGGGATCTAGTGTTTTATCCTGCCAAGAACGAGGTATGATCGATTGAAAATCTTAAAAATAGGGTTTTTGTTGTGTGTGGTTCGAACCTAGCTACAATCGGTTTTAAGACCACTCCAGTCGAACTAACCAAGTCCGGGGACTAGGTTAGAATTGTTCGAATGCATGGGAATGGTTGGATTGAGGAAACAAAGTCGAATGATGGTGAAGATGACAGGTTCGTGAGGTGCACGACGACAACAGCAGAGGGCCGAACCTGTTAGGTTTTCTGGCCGTACCATTTAGGCCATGGCGATCCTTAACGAACCCTGCTTGGTTCGTTGGGTTACCAGCCGAACCCAAGTGGTCTTCACGAACCTGCCTCCAGTCTTCATGCATCCACGAACCTTCCTACTGCTGCAAACCTTCGAAGTCCTTCAAACCGAACCATTAGGGCATTGCCAAACCATGTACATCACTCCATTGAAGCCGAACCCTGCATGGTTCGGGGACATAGCAGCCGAACCCTAGGGGTTCCCATAAGCCATCACCGAACCTTCTGTGGACAAGCAACGAACCCTAGTTGTCGAACCCATGGCCGAATCTATGCTTTATCACTAGAACCGAACCCTTGTACTAAGTCACTCACCTTCGGGATACCATGTTAGCCGAACCATGCTGGGAGTTGTAGGCCGAACCGTTGGTTACCATAGACGAACCCTTCATGCAGGCATGCAACGAACCCTAGCTATCACATATATGGCCGAACCTTGATGTTCTTTTCTTGATTGGCGAACCTTAGGCTGGAACCATGAAGGGTTCGCTGCCCAAGTGGCAGCCCAAAGACCTCCCGGCCCAACCCAATTCTATCCGGCCCAATCCTATTAGTAATCGGCCCAAGAGTTAAGCCCAAGTCAAATTGAGATAGCTTGGCCCATTAAGATCTTTAATTGGCCCAATATCACCTTGGAACCTTACATGGCCTACATGTACATTGGTTGGCCCAACTCAAACCCTTTAGGCCCAATTCAAGTCCATTCGGTCCACTAAGATCTTAATCGGTTTGATATTGTATTTGGCATGTTACAAGGCCTATATACATGTTGTTGGGCCAACATCACACTCATTTGGCCCAACACCACATTCAATTGGCCCATCTTTAACCTAAGTGGCCCAGGGACTTGGTTTAAGGACCATCATGGTTACATGGACTCAAGGCCCAATATTGGATCATAAATTTGATAATTTTGAGTTGATCAATTATGGTTTAAGTTGCGACTTAACCTAATTATGGGATCAAGTCACAATCTCAAGAACTTAAACAATTGGAACATCTTTTCATAAGTCATGACAATCAATGGTTTATCAAACTCTTAAACACGTGTGATGCGCAAACAAATTGGTGCACAAAAGAGCATTACACATTCTTTTCATGGACCCATGATCAATCAAGTGATTCAAAATCATAACTTTCAAGTTTGGACAACAATCAAAATCATGAGAACAAGTAATCAAGTGTTAACCAATTTCAAGAGAACACAAATCAATCAATGAATCAAAGTCTATACAACTATAAATCTTATATCTTATGTATGATTACAATGATATAGGAATCAATTAGAAGTCCTGTTTGCTACTTGCTATCTGTTTTAGTTCAGAGTCTACTGCAGACAGGTGAGAACATTAGCCCCTCTTTTACTGTTTTATAACTGTTTTGGGGTGGAACACGTGATCAAACCCGCTATTTACAATCGTATTTCATTACACAGGATGTGTGTATGCTTATAAACATTACAGGTTCATTTTACGAATCCAAGGGATTCATCAGCTGTTTTAAAGAAATTGTCAACTGTTTTAAAGGATTTATCAACTATTAAACTCTTTTTATTAAAAAGGTTTTATAAAGCCCCTTTGAACTGTTTATAACAGATTTACTCAAATGTTTTTATACAGGATAAACACTTTTAAATAATGGATTTTATAAACTCTTTTGTTATAAACCTTGTTATTATACAAGGTCACCATTTCATGGTATTCAAATCAAGAGGTTCATGTCATGGTATTCAAATCAAGAGGTTCATTTCATGGTATTCAAAACAAAGGATTTAATTCATGGGATTAAATCAAGGTTTTCAATTCAAGTTATCAAATAAGGCATTAACACGTTCGGTTAAAGTAAGGTTCATAAACATGGTGTCTATTGTTGTAAACAAACTTGTAAATGCATCAAGTATCACATTCATTAGCGTTAGTACTGGGTGATCACAACAAGGGAAAGCGGACACATTGGTTCTTATCCAGGATGGAGTTAGCTTTTAAATTTGTTTTAAAAGCTAACTGCAGGTCTGGTGTCATTATGGTTTTCAAAATTGCTGATACATTATCTAACTCCAAACGTGCTTTGGGACTTGATATTATATGTTGGCTTTCGTGCGAACAGTGATTGGACTGTTTACACTCATTTTCTTACTTGATGTTAGTTTGGGTTGCAGCTCATCCATGTGAATCATTTATTACTTTAACATACCTATGCCTTATATCACATATTTACGATTTCATATGTTAAACCTATTGTTCTCACCAACTACTTCTGTAGTTGACGGTTACTTTTCACGTGTTTCAGGTAATCAGGTTTAAGACTTTCTCAGGAATAACTAAGGAGACCATTCTAAGATAGAACAAGATGAAGAAACATGCTAGGATGGATTAGAAACACCCAAAATCCTAATTGTTTAATTGTCTTGTTTGAAGTCTTATCTTGTAACTATATTTTGGGTCTGTAGTTGTCATTATTTTGGTAGATAGTTTGTCTGTAACTAAACAACTGTCTAAACATTATGAAACGTAGTAATCCATTGTGGTTGTTCTTATTCAATACTTGTGCATGATTCAACTGTTCATACATCACCGCGCCGTGGATTCCGCACACGGCGCAGGGGTGTGACAGTGTATAATTTAAATATATGCATGAGAATGTGTCCGCCCATTCCTAGTCCTTTAATAACACAAAATCTAAGAGGCCAATGAGTGAAACACACCTTAGAGTTTTGTTAGGACTAGAGGGAGGAGGGAGGAGTGAGACGACAACCTCAGTCACCACGACGAATGAGGACAGGATGAGAAATGAAGAGCTGGGATGCCCCAACAAGCAGAGAGTCCGTAAAATCATTTCTTAGAGTATTTTGAATAATGATGAACCAATGCGACTTGAAGACTAAATCCCGATGACCTAACATTTACAAGGAATCAACACTTTTGAAATAGCAGGAGTTATTCATGGAAACAAGAGAACTCAAATGAGCCCGATATCCCTTCAATTGAGCTCTCAAACCTTGAGAATTACAAGTACTTTCGAAGGAGAAGAGGAGCCTAACTCGATGGGCATCGACCACGATAACCTCGACGAAGGAAATATCAAGAGCTAGTATTCCATAATAGGACTGTCAAGCTGGTTAAATGAGATACTTTTAACCATTTCAGTCTAATCTAGAATGGTTATTTCCTGCTCCCCAAAGGTCGTTCACTGCCAGAATGTGACAACTAGTACCGGACCGGCCGGCGAGTCCGTACGGTAGGTGTACATGTAAACAGTAACTATGTGTACATATGTGATTGTAAACAGTGTTTGTGTTAACAGATTCTTAAATACATGAAATCTTTGTACGTATTTTTGTGTAAACTTAAATACTGTAAGTGCAACGTACATTTGAAACATTTGTTGTGTATATTTAAGTGAAAACTTAAGTACAGTTAACACAGCAAATCACAAGAAACAATGGTGTTCAAACAATTATCATAAACAAATCGGTTGCGATCTGATATCCATAGATGACAGGAATCAGATGACCGATAATTCAATGGAAAACCATGTGATAACATGATGTTTAGTTGAATCCGACAGTGAGGAAAAACAATTCAAACAATAACACAGTGTCGTTTCAGAATAACGAACTGACAGCGTGGGTGACGATTCACACAAACATATCTGTGAGTTTAACGTTCTGAAATGATGACTGATAAGTAGAAAACAAAAGTCGGAAAGCAAAACCATCGTCATGTTCGTTCGAATGACGATTCGAACGAATACGCGCGATGGTGACGCGGTTCGACGAAACGAAAACGAAAACACGACACGAAACGATTATAAATTTAATAAAATAAAATGAATAACATTTTTACAATTTTCAAACTCATCAAATTAATTAAATTAGAGTCTTTATTTATTTATTATAAATTACGCGTAATTTTCCGGTTACGCGACGAAAATGCGAACCGAGCCACCGAAACGGACCCGAACACCACACAGGGTATAAAAACCCTAAATGAAAGGAATTCTTTCATTTTTACACTTCCCCACTCTCTCTCTAGCTCAAAAACCCGGCCACCCCTCTCCTCCACCATTTTTGCACCTTCAAACAAGCATAACTTCTTCATTTCTCCGCCAATTCGAGTGATTCTTGAACCCACGCGTAGCCCTTGACGAGCTCTACACGAAAGTACAAGGGATCTAAAGAGTTCACCAGCCAAAGTCGAGGTATGAGGTCACGAAAATTCTGAAAAGTAGGGTTTTCTCTTGAGTTCATGTTCAAATCACTCAGGTGGCCGGTTAACTTCTGGTTGGTTCGAAAACACAAACCCACGAGAGGTTCTAAGCAGCATAACCGTTATCATAGGGCTGCTACATCAGCACACCATGTCCGACGAGGATGATGATACTGGAACAGCTTGCAAGAACAGGTGCCGAACCTGTGTATCCCACGAACCATGGGGCTGTTCCAGCCGAACCTTCGATAGTTGGGAGTGGCCGAACCTTCTCCTAAACCACGAACCTTTGTTGGCCGAACCCATCATCAACAGCCGAACCGTCTCCTTGAACGAACCCTCCGGTGAACCTTGTCAACCGAGCCTTCTAATAACCACCAAACCTTCGGTAGACGAACCCATCTGTTATGGCCGAACCATGTGCGAACCTTGCGTAGCAGACTCATGCGAGACTAACCTATCAGTGTTGACAAACCATGAGACCCTCGAATACCACGAACCTTAGCTGGGCCAGGGGGTGTTGCTGTCCGAACCTTTGTACACACGAACTATAAGGTTCGCCGGAAAGGTAGCAGGTCCCAGAAATCCCAGAAAACTCGATCACCTTAGCCGCATCATGTTTTCTTTTGGAAAAGCGTCGACCCAAGCATAAAACATCGGCCGAACTACATTTATTCTGGGCCCAATACTTGAACAACCCACATTCATACCCCAGCCCATATTATTATTCTTTGGCCATGATATTCTTAGCTCAACAGCCAATTAACTTCGGCCAAGTATCATTTCGGCCCAGTAAGAAACAACCAGCCCAAGTCCATTTCGGTTGGGCCACACATACTTCTACGGCCCATTTAATTGCCTATCGGCCCAAGAACTAAATTCGGCCCACACACATTTTGAGTATTTCGGCCCACATAACACATAGGCCCAACAGCCCAACAGTGGGACCAATTTAATCCGACCCACCTTGGCCCATGTAGCCCAATACCATCACACGGGTTATCATGACTTATTCGGCCCAAGACCCACACTCGATCACAAGATTAAAGTGAAAAATTAACACTTTAGACTATTTAACAATCATAACATACACTAGATTATCAAACTAAGTTATTACAAGATTACAAGGTTATGGACTTCAATTCACAACACCTAATACAATGGGTTTGAATGAAGTAACAAATGAATTTTTGAGTACTAGGTCCAATGAATCAAACCAAGTAAACGGGGCCGAATAAGGATTGAGACTCACAAGTGTTAACCAACTTTAGGGTTAACACATACACTTACACAAATTACAATAAATCAATACTTATGAGGCAATTACAATATGAAATCAATAAAGGATCGAGAAAGTAAATTCAAGAACAATCAAGAGCGTGTGTCTTCATCCTTTTAAGCTAAGTCAACCATTTCACACACAAGGTGAGTTCATATGCCCCTTTTACTTTAATCTTTACTGATTTTAACTCTCGGGGCTGAGAAACATGTTTACTTTTATTTATTTAAAAGTTTTGCTTAACATGTTATTTATACTTTGATTTAGATAATATTAAACTGTTTATTATCACTTATCATTGTATGCATGCTTGTATGATCATGAGATAACAGGGAAACTCAGATGATTATGATAAAGTAATTTCATAATCAATGATACATTTGGATAACATAGTTGTAAGATTTTATCTTACAATGCTTAGTTATTCTACATGAGTAGACAGTGAGACAATTCGTATACAAACAAACAAATGAGAACTATTACAGTGGAACATGATGACACTTCACAACACATAAATGATTAGAAGGTAAAATATCTTCTTAATATCATTTCACATTATAATTGATGAAGTGTGATAAATAAATCACTTATAACACTTAATCTACACCTTAAAAACATCCTATGTGATAGTATGATCGCATTGGGTATCCACCACCTGCGTCACTTAAGGGTACTAAGACATGTTCTTACTACGACTTAAGGATTACATGGTGAACATATGGATTACAGTAAATGATGATCATGATAACGTAACTTCATGGGATTCTTATCATTTACACATAATTAACATGATGTAATAAGACAAGTTCTTATTCGACTTTGTTAATCACACGAGAACAATCCCACATTGAAGCTTTGGGATCATATGGATTACAGTAAATGATGATCATGATAACGTAACTTCATGGGATTCTTATCATTTACACATAATTAACATGATGTAATAAGACAAGTTCTTATTCGACTTTGTTAATCACACGAGAACAATCCCACATTGAGACTTTGGGATCATATGGATTGCAGTAAATGATGATCATGATAACGTAACTTCATGGGATTCATATCATTTACACATAATTAACATGATGTAATAAGACAAGTTCTTATTCAACCTTGTTAATCACATGAGAACAATCCCACATTGAGGCTTTGGGATCACACGGCGGAATAGAGGTGAATGGAATGCATTGTAATCTGATTACGTGAGGATTACAATGGATTTCATTTGGGCTCTATACGTTGCATTGAGATTACATTACAAACAGTTAACTAACACTTTTAATATTTAAAAGTGAAACAACAGTTAACCCCACAATATAGAATAATACAAGGAACAAATTGAATAAATCTAATATCCTTAACACATATATTGGTTATCAATACTTCGGTTTGATAATTACAACGCTATCATATTATTATTCTATACATGAGAACACAGGTGATCAAGAAAGACATAAACATGGGAATTGAGTATGGAAATCAATAGTTGTATCACAAGTAGTGTGGAGTTCTAGTGGTGTTGTGGTGGGATGTTGGCTAGGGCTTAGTTCCCTTACATATGCCCTATATATAAGCAACACTACTAGGATGATATAGTACTTGTGACTATAACTATTGAGGAGCCATTGGGTGAACAAGTGAAACAGACAATCATACAAGTAACATATTATCATTGTGAATGTGCGTGTGAATGAATCAAGGTTTTACATTAACTTACTTATGAACTCACCAACCTAGTGTTGACTTTGTTTAAATACATGTTTCTCAGGTGATGAACAGGTGTAGATACTTTCATGCAAGGATTTAACTACTGGACTTTTAGAAGACCTAGCTTTATTTTGTGTTGCATGCTTTTGGGAACAAGAACATGAATCATCTTTTGTATATCTTGTACATATACAAGATATAGTTACATTGATTCTTTTTGGTAGATTTACTTGATTAAATTATGAACTATACATTGTAATTTAATCTTGTAATTCTATATCATGTATGTGTTAGCAATTTCTCATTTAATTATCATGTGCTATGTAAACAATCTGATCATTTGATTATCACTCATGATATCGCGCCCCGGGAACCTTCCGCTTGACGGGAAAACACGATCCGTTCCCGCCGGCCTGGGGTGTGATAGATTGGTATCAGAGCCATGGTTATAGAGAAATATAGGTCATAATACTTTAACGGTTTGGCCTAGACTATAACCTAGGGACCCTCATATAGAGATCATGTGACTTAGGATTCAATTTGCATATGTCTTCTACTTCTGATCACTGCACTAACCGATTTCTTTCGGTTATGATCAGAATGCCGCCACGAAGACAACCACCTCTATTACCACTTACTCAAGGTTCAGCTCCGCACCCTTCGACACCGACACCGACACCGCCAGACTCTCCTACACAAGTACATCCACCTCCTCCTCTGCCACCACCAGCTTATCAGTTGGACCCTGCTACTGTGGCATTGGCCACTCTTCTTACTAGCCAACTGAGGGAGGTGATTCCCGAGATGATGAATCGTATTAACAACAAAAACAGTAACAACGTTGCTAACTCATCTGGAGAAGGCAGCGGTAACACCAGGCAAAATCAGGACTATGCCTACAAGAACTTTGTAGGTTGCAAGCCACCCAGTTTCAGTGGTAGCGAGGGTGCAGTCGGATTGATCCAGTGGATCAAGAAGATGGAGGCTACCCTCGACATTAGTGGCTGTCCTGAACAGAACAGAGTTAAATATGCTGCGGGATCATTTAGCAAGCGAGCGTTAACTTGGTGGAACGCTCAGGTTTCAGTCAGAGGTCGGGATGAGGCCCAGGCTATGCCGTGGAGTGAATTCAAGGCGATGTTGAGGGCAGAGTTTTGCCCACGAAATGAACTAAAAAAAAAAGTTGAGACTGAGCTGCTCAATCTGGAGATGATTGGTGCTGGGCATCTGGCCTACACCACACGATTTCATGAGTTAGCCACTCTGGCACCGGACGTAGTGCCAACACTTGAGAAGAGAATTGAGCGGTATGTTGGTGGATTACCGCCCAGTATCCGAGGTCATGTGATTTCTGCTCACCCTACCACCATGGAATTAGCTGTTACACTGTCAGCATCCCTGACAGATATGATGGTTGCCTCTGGGGCATTCAAGAAGGAGGCTAAAACAGCCAAAGCTGGAACTTCCAAGAAGTCGGATAAACGTCTGGCTAAGAAACAAAAGGTGGCTAGAAACTTTGCTGCCACTACTCAAGCTCCAATGCGTAACCAGCCACAACCATTGGAGATCAGGAAGCCAAACACTGGCACTGCACCTCTGTGCAACTCACGCCAGTTTCATCATCTACCCAATGTCCTGTGCAGACACTGCACCAACTGTGGGAGATTTGGTCACACATCAAATTACTGCAGGAGTACGAGGACTCGGAACAGAAACAACAATGCAGCTACTGCTGCTGCTGCAGATCCTAGGTCTTGCTACAACTGTGGCAAACCAGGACATTTCTCTCGGGATTGTCCCAAGAGGAATCAACAAGAGGCTCAAGCACCGCTAGGAAGAGCCTTTCAGATAGGAGCTACTGCCGCTCGACAGGAACCGAATGTTATTACGGGTACATTTCTCTTATCTGACTTCTATGCATCCATATTATTTGACACTGGTGCGGATCAGAGTTTCATCTCATCCGATTTTGCATGCCATCTTAATTATGATAAGGAATTGTTAGACTCCCCTTACACTATTGATATAGCAAACGGCAAACAGATCACAGTAGACACTATATTCAAGAATTGCCCACTAACACTTGGCGATCACACATTTTCCATCGACTTGATACCGATGGAGCTGGGCAGTTTCGACATCATCATCGGAATGGATTGGCTATCTCTTAACCGAGTAGATTTCATCTGTTCCGATAAACTACTACGCATTCCAGTGGAGAACAATGAAGTCTTGGAGATTTGTGGAGACCAAGCGAAACGCAGTGTCAAGATAATATCGTGCATGAAGGCTCGTAAGTACTTACGAAAACAATGCATTGCATTTCTAGCTCACGTGATTCAGAAAGACAAGAAGACGATCAAGATTCAAGATGTACCAGTCGTGAGAGACTTCGCAGAAGTATTTCCGGATGACTTACCGGGACTGCCACCCGAGAGATCGGTGCAGTTCCGAATCGATTTGATTCCGGGAGCAACTCCTGTAGCCAAGTATCCTTATAGACTTGCTCCATCAGAGATGCAGGAGCTGTCTAATCAGTTACAAGAGTTACTCGATAAAGGATTCATCCGACCGAGCTTTTCCCCGTGGGGAGCTCCGGTTCTTTTTGTTAAAAAGAAGGATGGAACTTTCAGGACGTGCATTGATTATCGAGAGCTCAACAAACTTACCATCAAGAATTGGTACCCGTTACCGAGGATTGATGATTTGTTTGACCAGTTACAGGGAGCACAGTACTTTTCAAAGATTGACCTGAGATCAGGTTATCATCAGCTCCGGATACAAGAGGAAGACATACCAAAGACGGCCTTTCGTACCCGATATGGTCACTACGAATTCATGGTGATGCCATTCGGACTGACGAACGCACCGGCTGTGTTCATGGATTTGATGAACCGGGTGTGCAAGCCGTATCTAGATCAGTTTGTTATCGTCTTCATTGATGATATACTGATTTATTCAAAGAACAAGAAAGAACATGAGCAACACCTCAAGACAGTTTTGGAGCTTCTGAAAGAAGAACGACTTTATGCCAAATTCTCCAAGTGTGAATTTTGGTTAAGTGAAGTCCAGTTCTTGGGTCACATGATTAACAGTGATGGTATTCATGTGGATCCTGCCAAGATAGAAGCAATCAAGAATTGGGATGTGCCTACAACACCAACAGAGATCAGATCATTTTTAGGATTGGCAGGTTATTACAGGAGATTCATTTCGAATTTCTCTAAGATAGCTTTGCCTCTCACCAAGCTCACACAGAAGTCTGAACCTTTTGTGTGGACTCAGAAACAAGAAGAGGCATTCCAGACACTGAAACAAAGATTGTGCAATGCTCCAATCTTAACACTCCCAGAAGGCAATGATGACTTTGTAGTATATTGTGATGCTTCCCATCAGGGACTCTGATGTGTTTTGATGCAACAAGACAAATTCATTGCTTATGCCTCACGACAGTTGAAGATACATGAGAAGAATTACACGACACACGATCTTGAACTGGGAGCTGTTGTCTTTGCATTAAAGATTTGGAGACATTACCTGTATGGTACTGAATGCACTATCTTCACAGATCACAAGAGTTTACAGCACATATTTGATCAGAAGGAGCTTAACATGAGACAGAGACGATGGGTTGAGCTCCTGAACGATTACGATTGTGTGATCAAATACCATTCGGGCAAAGCAAATGTTGTTGCAGATGCTTTGAGTCGGAAGGAAAGAGTCAAACCCTTAAGCGTTCGCGCAATGGGAATGACGGTGCAAACAGGTTTGAGAGATCATATTTTACAAGCACAACAAGAAGCAGTGGCAAGAGACAACCTGAAACGCGAGCTCGATTGTGGAGCCGAGAAACATTTCAAGACAAAACAGGATGTAGTTATCTATTATCTGGATCGTGTCTGGATTCCAGCAGTAGATGAACTTCGGACACTCATACTTGACGAGGCACACAAGACACGTTACTCAGTTCATCCTGGTGCCGATAAGATGTACCAAGATCTTAGGTCATTTTATTGGTGGCCGGGTATGAAGAAAGACATTGCCATTTATGTTGGCAAATGTATTACATGTGCCAAGGTCAAAGCAGAACACCAGAAACCTTCGGGTTTGCTGGAACAACCGGAGATACCACAATGGAAGTGGGAGCAAATAGCTATGGATTTCATTACCAAGCTGCCCCGCACTTCTAGCGGATATGATTCTATTTGGGTCATCATTGATAGATTGACCAAGTCCGCACACTTCTTACCGATCAGAGAGACGTACAAGATGGAGAAACTAGCGAGACTTTACATTGATGAAATAGTAGTGAGGCACGGGGTGCCATTGTCTATTATTTCAGACCGGGACAGTTGATTCACTTCGCGGTTCTGGCAATCATTGCAACAATTCCTAGGGACAAGTGTTAACTTGAGCACCGCTTATCATCCACAAACGGATGGACAAAGCAAACGCACCATTCAAACCCTAGAGGATATGTTGAGAACATGCATCCTAGACTTCGGTGGAAGTTGGGATACACATTTACCACTCATTGAGTTCTCCTACAACAATAGCTACCACAGCAGCATCGGATGTGCTCCTTTTGAAGCACTCTATGGTAGAAAATGTCGGTCTCCAATTTGTTGGACCAAAGTGGGAGACAACAGAATAACTGTGCCTGAACTTATTCAGGAAACTACTGATAAGATTGCCCAGATACAACAACGATTACAAGCAACACGTAGCCGCCAAAAGAGTTACACAGACAAACGACGCAAGCCTCTGGAATTCGATGTGGGTGACCGAGTCATGTTGAAAGTGTCCCCATGGAAGGGCGTAGTTCGGTTTGGGGCTAAAGTCAAGCTAGCACCTAGGTATGTCGGACCGTTTGAGATTACTCAACGCATAGGTCCTGTGGCACACAGACTCAGACTCCCTGATGAGCTCAGTGGAGTACACGATGTGTTTCATGTATCAAATCTCAAGAGGTGCTTAGCAGATGAGTCATTGATCATACCATTGGAAGAAATACAAGTTGATGAGCAACTACACTTCATTGAAGAACCTGTAGAGATTATGGAACGTGAAGTTAAGAAACTGAAACATAGCCGTATCCCTATTGTAAAGGTTCGATGGAATTCCAAGCGTGGACCAAATTTACTTGGGAACGCGAGGACAACATGAAAGCAAAGTATCCTCACTTGTTCGAGAAGTAAAGCCCGACCAT
Source organism: Mikania micrantha (assembly GCA_009363875.1). Lineage (NCBI taxonomy): Eukaryota > Viridiplantae > Streptophyta > Magnoliopsida > Asterales > Asteraceae > Mikania > Mikania micrantha. The sequence continues at coordinate 65,052,193 of CM018697.1, forward strand.
GATGCTTAAATTTCGGGACGAAATTTATTTAACAAGGGGAGATTGTGACAACTAGTACCGGACCGGCCGGCGAGTCCGTACGGTAGGTGTACTTGTAAACAGTAACTATGTGTACATATGTGATTGTAAACAGTGTTTGTGTTAACAGATTCTTAAATACAAGAAATCGTTGTACGTATTTTTGTGTAAACTTAAATACTGTAAGTGCAATGTACATTTGAAACATCTGTTGTGTATATTTAAGTGAAAACTTAAGTACAGTTAACACAGCAAATCACAGGAAGCAATGGTGTTCAAACAATTATCATAAACAAATCGGTTGCGATCTGATATCCATAGATGACAGGAATCAGATGGCCGACAATTCAATGGAAAACAATGTGATAACATGATGTTTAGTTGAATCCGACATAGAGGAAAAACAATTCAAACAAAAACACAGTGTCGTTTCAGAATAACGAACTGACAGTGTGTTTGAGTGGGTGACGATTCACGCAAACATATCTGTGAGTTTAACGTTCTGAAATGATGACTGATAAGTAGAAAACAAAAGTCGGAAAGCAAAACCATCGTCGTGTTCGTTCGAATGACGATTCGAACGAATACGCGCGATGGTGACGCGATTCGACGAAACGAAAACGAAAACACGACACGAAACGATTATAAATTTAATAAAATAAAATGAATAACATTTTTACAATTTTGAAACTTATCAAATTAACTAAATTAGAGTCTTTATTTATTTATTATAAATTACGCGTAATTTTCTGGTTACGGGACAAAAATGCGAACCGAGCCACCGAAACGGACCCGAACACCACACAGGGTATAAAAACCCTAAACGAAAGGAATTCTTTCATTTTTACACTTCCCCACTCTCTCTCTATCTCAAAAACCCGGCCACCCCTCTCCTCCACCATTTTTGCAACTTCAGACAAGCATAACTTCTTCATTTCTCCACCAATTCGAGTGATTCTTGAACCCACGCGTAGCCCTAGACGAGCTCTACACGAAAGTACAAGGGATCTGAAGAGTTCACCAGCCAAAGTCGAGGTATGAGGTCACGAAAATTCTGAAAAGTAGGGTTTTCTCTTGAGTTCATGTTCAAATCACTCAGATGGCCGGTTAACTTCTGGTTGGTTCGAAAACACAAACCCACGAGAGGTTCTAAGCAGCATAACCGTTGTCATAGGGCTGCTACATCACCACACCATGTCCGGCGAGGATGATGATACTTGAACAACTTGCAAGAACAGGTGCCGAACCTGTGTACCCCACGAACCATGGGGCTGTTCCAGCCGAACCTTCGATAGTTGGGAGTGGCCGAACCTCCTCCTAAACCACGAAAGAACCCTCCGGCGAACCTTGTCAACCGAGCCTTCTAATCACCACCGAACCTTCGGTAGACGAACCCATCTGTTATGGCCGAACCATGTGCGAACCTTGCGCAGCAGACTCATGCGAGCCTAACCTATCAGTGTTCACGAACCATGAGACCCTCGAATACCACGAACCTTAGCTGGGCCAGGGGGTGTTGTTGTCCGAACCTTTGTACACATGAACTATAAGGTTCGCCGGAAAGGTAGCAGGTCCCAAAAATCCCAGAAAACTCGATCACCTTAGCCGCATCATGTTTTCTTTTGGAAAAACGTCGACCCAAGCATAAACCATCGGCCGAACTAGATTTATTCTGGGCCCAATACTTGAACAGCCCACATTCATACCCCAGCCCAAATTATTATTCTTTGGCCATGATATTCTTAGCCCAACAGCCAATTAACTTCGGCCCAATATCATTTCGGCCCAGTAAGAAACAACCAGCCCAAGTCCATTTCGGTTGGGCCACACATACTTCTACGGCCCATTTAATTGCCTATCGGCCCAAGAACTAAATTCGGCCCACACACATTTTGAGTATTTCGGCCCACATAACACATAGGCCCAACAGCCCAACAGTGGGACCAATTTAGTCCGACCCACCTTGGCCCATGTAGCCCAATACCATCACACGGGTTATCATGACTTATTCGGCCCAAGACCCACACTCGATCACAAGATTAAAGTGAAAAATTAACACTTTAGACTATTTAACTATGATAACATACACTAGATTATCAAACTAAGTTATTACAAGATTACAAGGTTATGGACTTCAATTCACAACACCTAATACAATGGGTTTGAATGAAGTAACAAATGAATTTTTGAGTACTAGGTCCAATGAATCAAACCAAGTAAACGGGGCCGAATAAGGATTGAGACTCACAAGTGTTAACCAACTTTAGGGTTAACACATACACTTACACAAATTACAATAAATCAATACTTATGAGGCAATTAAAATATGAAATCAATAAAGGATCGTGAAAGTAAATTCAAGAACAATCAAGAGCGCGTATCTTCATCCTTTTAAGCTAAGTCAACCATTTCACACACAAGGTGAGTTCATATGCCCCTTTTACTTTAATCTTTACTGATTTTAACTCTCGGGGCTGAGAAACATGTTTACTTTTATTTATTTAAAAGTTTTGCTTAACATGTTATTTATACTTTGATTTAGATAATATTAAACTGTTTATTATCGCTTATTATTGTATGCATGCTTGTATGATCATGAGATAACAGGAAAACTCAGATGATTATGATAAAGTAATTTCATAATCAATGATACATTTGGATAACATAGTTGTAAGATTTTATCTTACAATGCTTAGTTATTCTACATGAGTAAAAAGTGAGACAATTCGTATAGAAACAAACAAATGAGAACTATTACAGTGGAACATGATGACACTTCACAACACATAAATGATTAGAAGGTAAAATATCTTCTTAATATCATTTCACATTATAATTGATGAAGTGTGATAAATAAATCACTTATAACACTTAATCTACACCTTAAAAACATCCTATGTGATAGTATGATCGCATTGGGTATCCACCACCTGCGTCACTTAAGGGTACTAAGACATGTTCTTACTACGACTTAAGGATTACATGGTGAACATATGGATTACAGTAAATGATGATCATGATAACGTAACTTCATGGGATTCTTATCATTTACACATAATTAACATGATGTAATAAGACAAGTTCTTATTCGACTTTGTTAATCACACGAGAACAATCCCACATTGAAGCTTTGGGATCATATGGATTACAGTAAATGATGATCATGATAACGTAACTTCATGGGATTCTTATCATTTACACATAATTAACATGATGTAATAAGACAAGTTCTTATTCGACTTTGTTAATCACACGAGAACAATCCCACATTGAGACTTTGGGATCATATGGATTGCAGTAAATGATGATCATGATAACGTAACTTCATGGGATTCATATCATTTACACATAATTAACATGATGTAATAAGACAAGTTCTTATTCAACCTTGTTAATCACATGAGAACAATCCCACATTGAGGCTTTGGGATCACACGGCGGAATAGAGGTGAATGGAATGCATTGTAATCTGATTACGTGAGGATTACAATGGATTTCATTTGGGCTCTATACGTTGCATTGAGATTACATTACAAACAGTTAACTAACACTTTTAATATTTAAAAGTGAAACAACAGTTAACCCCACAATATAGAATAATACAAGGAACAAATTGAATAAATCTAATATCCTTAACACATATATTGGTTATCAATACTTCGGTTTGATAATTACAACGCTATCATATTATTATTCTATACATGAGAACACAGGTGATCAAGAAAGACATAAACATGGGAATTGAGTATGGAAATCAATAGTTGTATCACAAGTAGTGTGGAGTTCTAGTGGTGTTGTGGTGGGATGTTGGCTAGGGCTTAGTTCCCTTACATATGCCCTATATATAAGCAACACTACTAGGATGATATAGTACTTGTGACTATAACTATTGAGGAGCCATTGGGTGAACAAGTGAAACAGACAATCATACAAGTAACATATTATCATTGTGAATGTGCGTGTGAATGAATCAAGGTTTTACATTAACTTACTTATGAACTCACCAACCTAGTGTTGACTTTGTTTAAATACATGTTTCTCAGGTGATGAACAGGTGTAGATACTTTCATGCAAGGATTTAGCAAGTGGACTTTTAGAAGACCTAGCTTTATTTTGTGTTGCATGCTTTTGGGAACAAGAACATGAATCATCTTTTGTATATCTTGTACATATACAAGATATAGTTACATTGATTCTTTTTGGTAGATTTACTTGATTAAATTATGAACTATACATTGTAATTTAATCTTGTAATTCTATATTATGGATGTGTTAGCAATTTCTCATTTAATTATCATGTGCTATGTAAACAATCTGATCATTTGATTATCACTCATGATATCGCGCCCCGGGAACCTTCCGCTCGACAGGAAAACACGATTCGTTCCCGCCGGCCTGGGGTGTGACAGATTGGTATCAGAGCCATGGTTATAGAGAAATATAGGTCATATTACTTTAACGGTTTGGCCTAGACTATAACCTAGGGACCCTCATATAGAGATCATGTGACTGAGGATTCAATTTGCATATGTCTTCTACTTCTGATCACTGCACTAACCGATTTCTTTCGGTTATGATGAGAATGCCGCCACGAAGACAATCACCTCTATTACCACTTACTCAAGGTTCAGCTCCGCACTCTTCGACACCGACACCACCAGACTCTCCTACACAAGTACCTCCACCTCCTCCTCCGCCACCACCAGCTTATCTGTTGGACCCTGATACTGTGGCATTGGCCACTCTTCTTACTAGCCAACTGAGGGAGGTGATTCCCGAGATGATGAATCGTATTAACTACAACAACAGTAACAACGTTGCTAACTCATCTGGAGAAGGCAGCGGTAACACCAGGCAAAATCAGGACTATGCCTACAAGAACTTTGTAGGTTGCAAGCCACCCAGTTTCAGTGGTAGCGAGGGTGCAGTCGGACTGATCCAGTGGATCGAGAAGATGGAGGCTACCCACGAAATTAGTGGCTGTCCTGAACAGAACAGAGTTAAGTATGCTGCGGGATTATTTAGCAAGCGAGCGTTAACTTGGTGGAACGCTCAGGTTTCAGTCAGAGGTCGGGATGAGGCCCAGGCTATGCCGTGGAGTGAATTAAGGCGATGTTGAGGGCAGAGTTTTGCCCGCGAAATGAACTAAAAAAAAGTTGAGACTGAGCTGCTCAATCTGGAGATGATTGGTGCTGGGCATCTGGCCTACACCACACGATTTCATGAGTTAGCCACACTGGCACCGGACGTAGTGCCAACACTTGAGAAGAGAATTGAGCGGTATGTTGGTGGATTACCGCCCAGTATCCGAGGTCATGTGATTTCTGCTCACCCTACCACCATGGAATTAGCTGTTACACTGTCAGCATCCCTGACAGATATGATGGTTGCCTCTGGGGCATTCAAGAAGGAGGCTGAAACAGCCAAAGCTGGAACTTCCAAGAAGTCGGATAAACGTCTGGCTAAGAAACAAAAGGTGGCTAGAAACTTTGCTGCCACTACTCAAGCTCCAATGCGTAACCAGCCACAACCATTGGAGATCAGGAAGCCATACACTGGCACTGCACCTCTGTGCAACTCACGCCAGTTTCATCATCTACCCAATGTCCCGTGCAGACACTGCACCAACTGTGGGAGATTTGGTCACACATCAAATTACTGCAGGAGTACAAGGACTCAGAACAGAAACAACAATGCAGCTACTGCTACTGCTGCTGCAGATCCTAGGTCTTGCTACAACTGTGGTGAACCAGGACATTTCTCTCGGGATTGTCCCAAGAGGAATCAACAAGGGGCTCAAGAACGACGAGGAAGAGCCTTTCAGATAGGAGCTACTGCCGCTCGACAGGACCCGAATGTTATTACGGGTACATTTCTCTTATCTGACTTCTATGCATCCATATTATTTGACGCTGGTGCGGATCAGAGTTTCATCTCATCCAATTTTGCATGGCATCTTAATTATGATAAGGAATTGTTAGACTCCCCTTACACTATTGAGATAGCAAACGGCAAACAGATCACAGTAGACACTATATTCAGGAATTGCCCACTAACACTTGGCGATCACACATTTTCCATCGACTTGATACCGATGGAGCTGGGCAGTTTCGACATCATCATCGGAATGGATTGGCTATCTCTTAACCGAGTAGAGTTCATCTGTTCCGATAAACTACTACGCATTCCAGTGGAGAACAATGAAGTCTTGGAGATTCGTGGAGACCAAGCGAAACGCAGTGTCAAGATAATATCGTGCATGAAGGCTCGTAAGTACTTACGAAAACAATGCGTTGCATTTCTAGCTCACGTGATTCAGAAAGACAAGAAGACGATCAAGATTCAAGATAAACCGGTCGTGAGAGACTTCGCATAAGTATTTCCGGATGACTTACCGGGACTGCCACCCGAGAGATCGGTGCAGTTCTGAATCGATTTGATTCCGGGAGCAACTCCTGTAGCCAAGTATCCTTATAGACTTGCTCCATCAGAGATGTAGGAGCTGTCTAATCAGTTACAAGAGTTACTCGATAAAGGATTCATCCGACCGAGCTTTTCCCCGTGGGGAGCTCCGGTTCTTTTTGTTAAAAAGAAGGATGGAACTTTCAGGATGTGCATTGATTATCGAGAGCTCAACAAACTTACCATCAAGAATCGGTACCCATTACCGAGGATTGATGATTTGTTTGACCAGTTACAGGGAGCACAGTACTTTTCAAAGATTGACCTGAGATCAGGTTATCATCAGCTCCGGATACAAGAGGAAGACATACCAAAGACGGCCTTTCGTACCCGATATGGTCACTACGAATTCATGGTGATGCCATTCGGACTAACGAACGCACCGGCTGTGTTCATGGATTTGATGAACCGGGTGTGCAAGCCGTATCTAGATCAGTTTGTTATCGTCTTCATTGATGATATACTGATTTATTCAAAGAACAAGAAAGAACATGAGCAACACCTCAAGACAGTTTTGGAGCTTCTGAAAGAAGAACGACTTTATGCCAAATTCTCCAAGTGTGAATTTTGGTTAAGTGAAGTCCAGTTCTTGGGTCACATGATTAACAGTGATGGTATTCATGTGGATCCTGCCAAGATAGAAGCAATCAAGAATTGGGATGTGCCTACAACACCAACAGAGATCAGATCATTTTTAGGATTGGCAGGTTATTACAGGAGATTCATTTCGAATTTCTCTAAGATAGCTTTGCCTCTCACCAAGCTCACACAGAAGTCTGAACCTTTTGTGTGGACTCAGAAACAAGAAGAGGCATTCCAGACACTGAAACAAAGATTGTGCAATGCTCCAATCTTAACACTCCCAGAAGGCAATGATGACTTTGTAGTATACTGTGATGCTTCCCATCAGGGACTCTGATGTGTTTTGATGCAACAAGACAAATTCATTGCTTATGCCTCACGACAGTTGAAGATACATGAGAAGAATTACACGACACACGATCTTGAACTGGGAGCTGTTGTCTTTGCATTAAAGATTTGGAGACATTACCTGTATGGTACTGAATGCACTATCTTCACAGATCACAAGAGTTTACAACACATATTTGATCAGAAGGAGCTTAACATGAGACAGAGACGATGGGTTGAGCTCCTGAACGATTACGATTGTGTGATCAAATACCATTCGGGCAAAGCAAATGTTGTTGCAGATGCTTTGAGTCGGAAGGAAAGAGTCAAACCCTTAAACGTTCGCGCAATGGGAATGACGGTGCAAACAAGTTTGAGAGATCATATTTTACAAGCACAACAAGATGCAGTGGCAAGAGACAACCTGAAACGCGAGCTCGATTGTGGAGCCGAGAAACATTTCAAGACAAAACAGGATGGAGTTATCTATTATCTGGATCGTGTCTGGATTCCAGCAGTAGATGAACTTCGGAAACTCATACTTGACGAGACACACAAGACACGTTACTCAGTTCATCCTGGTGCCGATAAGATGTACCAAGATCTTAGGTCATTTTATTGGTGGCCGGGTATGAAGAAAGACATTGCCATTTATGTTGGCAAATGTATTACATGTGCCAAGGTCAAAGCAGAACACCAGAAACCTTCGGGTTTGCTGGAACAACCGGAGATACCACAATGGAAGTGGGAGCAAATAGTTATGGATTTCATTACCAAGCTGCCCCGCACTTCTAGTGGATATGATTCTATTTGGGTCATCATTGATAGATTGACGAAGTCCGCACACTTCTTACCGATCAGAGAGACGTACAAGATGGAGAAACTAGCGAGACTTTACATTGATGAAATAGTAGTGAGGCACGGGGTGCCATTGTCTATTATTTCAGACCGGGACAGTCGATTCACTTCGCGGTTCTGGCAATCATTGCAACAATCCCTAGGGACAAGTGTTAACTTGAGCACCGCTTATCATCCACAAACGGATGGACAAAGCGAACGCACCATTCAAACCCTAGAGGATATGTTGAGAACATGCATCCTAGACTTCGTTGGAAGTTGGGACACACATTTACCACTCATTGAGTTCTCCTACAACAATAGCTACCACAGCAGCATCGGATGTGCTCCTTTTGAAGCACTCTATGGTAGAAAATGTCGGACTCCAATTTGTTGGACCGAAGTCGGAGACAACAGAATAACTGGGCCTGAACTTATTCAGGAAACTACTGATAAGATTGCCCAGATACAACAACGATTACAAGCAACACGTAGCCGCCAAAAGAGTTACGAAGACAAACGGCGCAAGCCTTTGGAATTCGATGTGGGTGACCGAGTCATGTTGAAAGTGTCCCCATGGAAGGGCGTAGTTCGGTTTGGGGCTAAAGGCAAGCTAGCACCTAGGTATGTTGGACCGTTTGAGATTACTCAACGCATAGGTCCTGTGGCATACAGACTCAGACTCCCTGATGAGCTCAGTGGAGTACACGATGTGTTTCATGTATCAAATCTCAAGAGGTGCTTAGCAGATGAGTCATTGATCATACCATTGGAAGAAATACAAGTTGATGAGCAACTACACTTCATTGAAGAACCTGTAGAGATTATGGAACGTGAAGTTAAAAAACTGAAACGTAGCCGTATCCCTATTGTAAAGGTTCGATGGAATTCCAAGCGTGGACCAGAATTTACTTGGGAATGCGAGGACAACATGAAAGCAAAGTATCCTCACTTGTTCGATAAGTAAAGCCCGACCATGATGCTTAAATTTCGGGACGAAATTTCTTTAACAAGGGGAGACTGTGACAACTAGTACCGGACCGGCCGGCGAGTCCGTACGGTAGGTGTACTTGTAAACAGTAACTAGGTGTACATATGTGATTGTAAACAGTGTTTGTGTTAACAGGTTCTTAAATACAAGAAATCGTTGTACGTATTTTTGGGTAAACTTAAATACTGTAAGTGCAACGTACATTTGAAACATTTGTTGTGTATATTTAGGTGAAAACTTAAGTACAGTTAACACAGCAAATCACAGGAAACAATGGTGTTCAAACAATTATCATAAACAAATCGATTGCGATCTGATATCCATAGATGACAGGAATCAGATGGCCGACAATTCAATGGAAAACAATGTGATAACATGATGTTTAGTTGAATCCGACAGTGAGGAAAAACAATTCAAACAATAACAAAGTGTCGTTTCAGAAATGATGACTGATAAGTAGAAAACAAAAGTCGAAAAGCAAAACCATCGTCGTGTTCGTTCGAATGACGATTCGAACGAAGACGCGCTATGGTGACGCGATTCGACGAAACGAAAACGAAAACACGACACGAAACGATTATAAATTTAATAAAATAAAATGAATAACATTTTTACAATTTTGAAACTCATCAAATTAATTAAATTAGAGTCTTTATTTATTTATTATAAATTACGCGTAATTTTCCGGTTACGGGACAAAAATGCGAACCGAGCCACCGAAACGGACCCGAACTCCACATAGGGTATAAAAACCCTAAATGAAAGGAATTCTTTCATTTTTACACTTCCCCACTCTCTCTCTAGCTCAAAAACCCGGCCACCCCTCTCCTCCACCATTTTTGCACCTTCAAACAAGCATAACTTCTTCATTTCTCCACCAATTCGAGTGATTCTTGAACCCACGCGTAGCCCTTGACGAGCTCTACACGAAAGTACAAGGGATCTAAAGAGTTCACCAGCCATAGTCGAGGTATGAGGTCACGAAAATTCTGAAAAGTAGGGTTTTCTCTTGAGTTCATGTTCAAATCACTCAGATGGCCGGTTAACTTCAGGTTGGTTCGAAAACACAAACCCACGAGAGGTTCTAAGCAGCATAACCGTTATCATAGGGCTGCTACATCACCACACTATGTCCGGCGAGGATGATGATACTGGAACAGCTTGCAAGAACAGGTGCCGAACCTGTGTATCCCACAAACCATGGGGCTGTTCCAGCCGAACCTTCGATAGTTGGGAGTGGCCGAACCTTCTCCTAAACCACGAACCTTTGTTGGCCGAACCCATCATCAACGGCCGAACCATCTCCTTGAACGAACCCTCCGGCGAACCTTGTCAACCGAGCCTTCTAATCACCACCGAACCTTCGGTAGACGAACCCATTTGTTATGGCCGAACCATGCGCGAACCTTGCGCAGCAGACTCATGCGAGCCTAACCTATCAGTGTTGACGGACCATGAGACCCTCGAATACCACGAACCTTAGCTGGGCCAGGGGGTGTTGCTGTCCGAACCTTTGTACACACGAACTATAAGGTTCGCCGGAAAGGTAGCAGGTCCCAGAAATCCCAAAAAACTCGATCACCTTAGCCGCATCATGTTTTCTTTTGGAAAAGCGTCGACCCAAGCATAAACCATCGGCCGAACTACATTTATTCTGGGCCCAATACTTGAACAGCCCACATTCATACCCCAGCCCAAATTATTATTATTTGGCCATGATATTCTTAGCCCAACAGCCAATTAACTTCGGCCCAATATCATTTCGGCCCAGTAAGAAACAACCAGCCCAATTCCATTTCGGTTGGGCCACACATACTTCTACGGCCCCTTTAATTGCCTATCGGTCCAAGAACTAAATTCGGCCCACACACATTTTGAGTATTTCGGCCCACATAACACATAGGCCCAACAGCCCAACAGTGGGACCAATTTAATCCGACCCACCTTGGCCCATGTAGCCCAATACCATCACACGGGTTATCGTGACTTATTCGGCCCAAGACCCACACTCGATCACAAGATTAAAGTGAAAAATTAACACTTTAGACTATTTAACTATGATAACGTACACTAGATTATCAAACTAAGTTATTACAAGATTACAAGGTTATGGACTTCAATTCACAACACCTAATACAATGGGTTTGAATGAAGTAACAAATGAATTTTTGAGTACTAGGTCCAATGAATCAAACCAAGTAAACGGGGCCGAATAAGGATTGAGACTCACAAGTGTTAACCAACTTTAGGGTTAACACCTACACTTACACAAATTACAATAAATCAATACTTATGAGGCAATTACAATATGAAATCAATACAGGATCGTGAAAGTAAATTAAAGAACAATCAAGAGCGCGTCTTCATCCTTTTAAGCTAAGTCAACCATTTCACGCACAAGGTGAGTTCATATGCCCCTTTTACTTTAATCTTTACTGATTTTAACTCTCGGGGCTGAGAAACATGTTTACTTTTATTTATTTAAAAGTTTTGCTTAACATGTTATTTATACTTTGATTTAGATAATATTAAACTGTTTATAATCGCTTATCATGGTATGCATGCTTGTATGATCATGAGATAACAGGGAAACTCAGATTATTATGATAAAGTAATTTCATAATCAATGATACATTTGGATAACATAGTTGTAAGATTTTTTCTTACAATGCTTAGTTATTCTACATGAGTAGACAGTGAGACAATTCGTATACAAACAAACAAATGAGAACCATTACAGTGGAACATGAAGACACTTCACAACACATAAATGATTAGAAGGTAAAATATCTTCTTAATATCATTTCACATTATAATTGATGAAGTGTGATAAGTAAATCACTTATAACACTTAATCTACACCTTAAAAACATACTATGTGATAGTATGATCGCATTGGGTATCCACCACCTGCGTCACTTAAGGGTACTAAGACATGTTCTTACTACGGCTTAAGGATTACATGGTGAACATATGTATTACAGTAAATGATGATCATGATAACGTAACTTCATGGGATTCTTATCATTTACACATAATTAACATGATGTAATAAGACAAGTTCTTATTCGACTTTGTTAATCACACGAGAACAATCCCACATTGAGGCTTTGGGATCATATGGATTACAGTAAATGATGATCATGATAACGTAACTTCATGGGATTCTTATCATTTACACATAATTAACATGATGTAATAAGACAAGTTCTTATTCGACTTTGTTAATCACACGAGAACAATCCCACATTGAGACTTTGGGATCATATGGATTACAGTAAATGATGATCATCATAACGTAACTTCATGGGATTCTTATCATTTACACATAATTAACATGATGTAATAAGACAAGTTCTTATTCAACCTTGTTAATCACATGAGAACAATCCCACATGGAGGCTTTGGGATCACACGGCGGAATAGAGGTGAATGGAATGCATTGTAATCTGATTACGTGAGGATTACAATGGATTTCATTTGGGCTCTATACGTTGCATTGAGATTACATTACAAACAGTTAACTAACACTTTTAATATTTAATAGTGAAACAACAGTTAACCCCACAATATAGAATAGTACAAGGAACAGATTGAATAAATCTAATATCCTTAACACATATATTGGTTATCAATACTTCGGTTTGATAATTACAACGCTATCGTATTATTATTCTATACATGAGAACACAGGTGATCAAGAAAGAGATAAACATGAGAATTGAGAATGGAAATCAATAGTTGTATCACAAGTAGTGTGGAGTTCTAGTGGTGTTGTGGTGGGATGTTGGCTAGGGCTTCGTTCCCTTACATATGCCCTATATATAAGCAACACTACTAGGATGATATAGTACTTGTCACTATAACTATTGAGGAACCATTGGGTGAGCAAGTGAAACAGACAATCATACAAGTAACATATTATCATTGTGAATGTGCATGTGAATGAATCAATGTTTTACATTAACTTACTTATGAACTCACCAACCTAGTGTTGACTTTTTTTAAATACATGTTTCTCAGGTGATGAACAGGTGTAGATACTTTCATGCAAGGATTTAGCTAGTGGACTTTTAGAAGACCTAGCTTTATTTTGTGTTGCATGCTTTTGGGAACAAGAACATGAATCATCTTTTGTATATCTTGTACATATACAAGATATAGTTACATTGATTCTTTTTGGTAGATTTACTTGATTAAATTATGAACTATACATTGTAATTTAATCTTGTAATTCTATATCATGGATGTGTTAGCAATTTCTCATTTAATTATCATGTGCTATGTAAACAATCTGATCATTTGATTGTCACTCATGATATCGCGCCCCGGGAACCTTCCGCTCGACGGGAAAACACGATATGTTCCCGCCGGCCTGGGGTGTGACACAGAACTCTGCCGCACGGTGTGAGACCTTACCCTTAATCTGTGGATTTGAAAACTTAGAAGAGCATAATCTCCAAACAACCATGATCGTTTTTCTACCTGAATACTCTACGACTTACAAATTAGTTATAAATCGAAGGATGTGTAGAGGAACTAACCTCGAGCAGTTCTAAAAACTAGTGAGAAGAGATAGTAATTATCTTACTCCGAAACACAAGGACCTCAGTCCTTTTTAGGAGGTAGTGCTAGTTCTACAGCGCATCAAGGAAAAGAAGTAGACATCTACACACATGTATAGCAAAATACTGGTGGGGCAGCACTGCACACCATCGGCAAATTGGAGATCAGGGCTAGTGACTGGAAGAGACTAGGTGCCCTTTTGTTATTTCCTTGCGAAACATTACTCAAAGATTGGCAGTGTAGTTAAGACTGCTTAAATAACCCAGACTTGTATGACTACAATTGAACCGGAGCGAGAGGTGAGTTCAACAACCTTCATTGGGAAGACCATAAGCATCAACAGGAGTTGAAACCCAACGGGGAGGGCTTACATGTTGTGAAGAAAACTCAAAACATTCCTCCAAGCGATAAAAGCAAAACCCTCACTGACTGAGGTATCTTCAGGAATGAGAAGTCCCGTAGGGAATGAATTAGGTGCACATGGTACTGATACCTGCAAGGCACTATGAAGGAGTCGATTTTTAGGATGAATGTGAAGAGAAGACCTCTGACCCTCTCAGTTAAATACATTAAGATCGCGAACGGTGAGAGAACAAACAAGAATGTCAAGAAATGATATTCTTCACCTCCCAAATGAATAGAAATTTCAACAACCCAACATCAGAAGGCACGAAACCTATTCTATCCGAGCTCACCACGGAAGGTCGGCATCACTTCTTTGTAGCAAAACTAAAAACATCCTCTACATGTGGCGTCCAACTCAACCACATGTGAATGAACACTGTAATCGAATCAAAGAGAACTTGCTCGACAAGTTCAATGGGATTGGAAGAGAAACATTTCAGGACAATTCTGAGAGAACTGTGCTGCCAGATTGTGCAATGCCACAACTGACCTAACTGCACCTGATCGCCGGGAAGAAGACGAGAAAAGTAGAACCCCAAGGAGTAGAATCCCCAAAACCTAGCAGAGAACAATTCATAATTTGCTATACCTCGGAAGTGGTGATGACTAGAAGGTGAGAGAACATCCATACAACTCCAACATCAAATTGTGAACCTAGGGATTGGACGGAAAGAAATCATGCGTATCCACCTCAGGAACAATGCAAGAAATCGTACGATTCAAAGGATACGATTGAATACACTTCATTAGCAACAGTGAGTAACGTAAGGAAGTTGACGTTTTTTAAAACGCAAAGTGAAAACACGGCCGCAATGAAAAGTCTAAAAGAATTAGACCAACTCACTAAGCAAGCCCCAAAATCTATACAAACAATGTTCGTGGAAATTAACCCCACTGAGAAGCATGATGCTGCCCATACTCAATTCGAAGTTGATGTGACAAGAAGAGTCAATCGGTTGATAAAAGATAACTTCTCAAAGGTTATCAAGAGAGACTGATCGAACTCATACATCTGCTTCTACCCAAACTACAACCAGCAACTCGACCAAGAAATGAAACAAGGACACATATGGTATCGTAACATCATTTGTGTATTGAGCACCTATGTAAGATCGAGTTGACCACATTACGTCATCGAGAACCGTGGGATCTCGTGTGTACATTCGGTGCATCTTTGTTCGAACAACCAACCGATAAATGTAGCCGGCAACTCGCAGGACTTGAACGAAGTACATGTCAATGGATATAAGACTATAACAACATTTTCCCATGTATGTCTCAACACAGCATGGAAACATCATAGCTCATCTCACACTGGTTGTTTCCCAAAACATACAAAAGGGAAACAAGGGCCCGATAACACATTTCAAATTTCGGGACGAAATTCCTTCAACAGGGGGAGACTGTGACAACTGGCATACCAGCTTCTATGAGTCTGCAATCCAAGGGTGTACACAACCACAGTGTAAGACATTGTGTTACGAGAATGACGATAACAATAAAACAGTTAGACAAATCCATTGAATCACACAAACATGAATCAGAAGAAAAGACGAACACCTTGTGACGGAAAACAATGAACAAAATCTGAATGGATAACATTTGGAGTATCGATCCAATGAGATATCGGCATGGGTGACGATCCATGTGGTTATATTGTTAGATTTGATACACTAAATGATATCTTTACAACACAAAACAGTGTCAGCAGTGAAATCCATCGCGACTTTTGTATGGGTGACGATTCATACAGATGTCTGCGTGAGTCTTTAAACGCTGGTATAAAATAATAACAGTTTTAATAAAATTTCACCAAAACAATTTAATAAACAATCAAATTTTTAACACAGACAACCATTCGTACGATTGGACCCTCATTCATACGAATAGGTTTAATTCGGTGAGGCTTTACAGCCACAGTCATTCGGCTGAATGGGAGCCATTCATGCGACAGCACAACTATAAAAGCAACAATTCCGTTTTTCAAACCCATTTTTACCCAACTCTTCAACCGAAACCCTCTCTCGGCCACTCAATTTTTCAACCATTTCCACGCAAAATCGAACCATTTCACCGTCCAGATTAACATGTAACCAATCAATTTTGCGAAATCTTGTGTTTCAAAATTTGAATGTGTTTCAACGAACTTAAAACGTTTTGACAGAGTTTCAGGTGAGAAGAGAAAAGAACAGATGTCACAGCCCAGGCCGGCGGGAACGGATCGGGTTTTCCCGTCGGGCGGAAGGTTCCCGGGGCGCGATATCTTGAATGATAATCGAAATGATCAGATTGTTTACATGACACATGATGTATAATGAGAAATGCTAATCATGACATATAATATAGAATTACAAAGTTAAATTACACAGTACGTGTTCATAATTTAACTAAGTAAATCTATTCCAAAAGAATCGTGTAGTTTCTATCTTGTAACTGTACAAGATATGCAAAATAGATTCACAATGTCATCAAAGTATATGCATCCAAAAGTAGCTAGGTCTTCTAAGAGTCCTCTAGCTTAATCGCTGATGCTTGTTATCTAGACCTGTCCGTCACCTGAGAAAACATGCGTTTAAACAAGTCAACACTAGGTTGGTGAGTTCATAAGTTTAGTATTTGAAAACCATTGAATTTATGTCAATCAGGTTCATAGTGTATCACACAAATTGAATTGATGTTTAAATCCCATGTTTCACACAATGTCCTCTCCATGGTTGGATGTACAGATAACGTCTCATCCAGTCAAGCATGCTTATATATAGGGGCATACGAAAGGGTCAAGCCCAGACGCCACCCCACCACATGCTTAACTGCACTCAACACTACCTGTAATACAACGATGGATACCCATTTCCTTTCACCCAGGATTTCCCGGTATGTTTATCCACTAAGTAAAGAGAAGAGAGACGTAATCGTCTCGATTGACCATTCCTGACGGAATAGCCGACATGTAAAATAACTCAGTGAACAAAGTAAGAGATGAAATCATCTCTGTTAACTAATTCTTACGAATTAGCCGGTATGTCAAAATAACCCATGATTGAATAAAGAGACATAATCTCTGTTAGCTAATCCTTACGGATTAGCCCGGCATGTAATATAACCCAATGAACAAATAAGAAACAAAGTTGTTTCTGTTAGCTATTCCTTACGGATTAGCCCGGCATGTAAGATATCATACTCGATATCTAGAACGAAACCTAACGGTTTCTGTAACTAATCATTACTGATTAGTCCGGCATGTAGAACAATCCCATGAACAATCAAGAAACGAAATCGTTTCTGTTAGCTTTTCCTTACGGATTAGCCCGGCATGTAAGATATCATACTCGATATCTAGAACGAAACCTAATGGTTTCTGTAACTAATCATTACTGATTAGTCCGGCGTGTAGAATACCCAACTATTGAATAAAGAAACATAATAGTCTCTGTTAGCCATTCCATACGGATTAGCCCGGCATGTAAGATATCATACTCGATATCTGGAGCGAAACTTAGTAGTTTCTGTAACTGTCAGTACTAACCAGCCCGGTGTGTAAGATATCATACTCGATATCTAGTTAGGATCATAATAGTTCCAGTAGCTGTTTCCCCCTGTTCAGCCCGGCGTGTAAAGTGTCCAACTCATGATTCCTAGTTAGAGACATAGCAGTCTCAGTAGCTGTCATTTCTGATCAGCCCGGTGTGTAAGATATCATACTCGATATCTAGTTAGGAACATAATAGTTCCAGTAGCTGTTTCCCCCTGTTCAGCCCGGCGTGTAAAGTGTCCAACTCATGATTCCTAGTTAGAGACATAGCAGTCTCAGTAGCTGTCATTTCTGATCAGCCCGGTGTGTAAGATATCCTCCCAGAATAACTATTGGAATGAAACATGTTTCCTAGCTTTTATGAGTGTTGTCTATATGGTTGATAGCACCTCTCGTGCCTGGCATGATTTCATTTGATTTCCCCAAACCCCGGTTATTAGTTTTAGAGATTTACCCAACTGATCTACAATTGTGTAACCGACACACTTTGACGGTTAGGAAATGTGCTCTAAACAGAGTCTTAGTGATTCATGATGATATGTGTGTGATATGCCATTCCCAAAGGCGTGTGTATGTAATATCCTCCTCGATATCACAAATAAATGTTTCAACTGTTATCCCCAAGTTTGTGTGTTCTAGCGGTCTTAATAAAGTGTCATAAGAACATGTCTAATACACAATGTTAGTGAGGTGTGAATGATCTTGATATCATGAAATTATCTTATCATGATAATCACCCTTATCATTCATAGTTGTCAATGGCATGTTATCCCATGGTTTTCCCCCGTTGTTCTATCGTGTAAGAATAATATACATGGTTGTAAGATATGTTCTTAACAACTCACATTATCCTATGTGTTAATGTGTCCTGATTCTAGGTTGACATTTAGCATCCTAGCTAATTCAGGTATGATTAAATCAAACAATCAAGCATGTAGTGATTAACGATAATAAAGATAAACAATTATTATCAGAATCATGAAATAAACAACATGTAAGCGTAAACTTTTAAATAAATAAAAGTTAAGCATGTTTCTCAGCCCCGAGCTTTGAAATCAGTAAAGATTAAGAAAAGGGGCATATGAACTCACCTTGTAGTTGTATGGTCGACTTAGCTTAAAAGAAGAAGACACGCGCTCTCGATTGTTCTTTGATGTTGATTTCACGATCCTGTATTGTTTACACGTTGTTGTAACTTATAAGTATAAGTTATAATTGAGTTGTGTGCGGGTTCGTGTTAGCCCTAAAGTTGGCTAACACGCGTAAGTCTCGGTCATTATTCGGCCCTGTTTACTTGTTATTGACTTTAGCAACACTTAACCCGATTAGTTTAAGGTTAGTATGCTTTATCCTTGATTTTCTACTCAACTTGATTCAATGTCATTTCATTAATGGTTTTGAGTATAAAGTATAGGTTCTTTGATTAAGGGTTAATAACCCTTAACATATTGTAAGATGGCTATTTAATGTCATTGTTCCATTTGTATTAATACTTTGAAACCACCTGTTAACATGTTCAAACAAAACGAACTAGGTTTTAGGTTTCTTTTATGAATATGCTTTGTTAAATCCACCACCTTTGTAGTATCATTAAAGCATTCCATGCGTAATATCAAAAGTCTTTCTTTATGTGATTGTTTATAACCCTTGGGTCATGTGGGCCGAATAGTCAAACTATGGGCCGGAACAAGGTGTCTGGGCCGAATGTATTGTCTTGGGCCAAGCTATTGGGTCTAAAGGGGTTCGTGGACTACATCAAATGAAGTTGGGCTAGTATAGTTCTTGGGCTAACTGATCAGACTCTTTGTATATATATATGGCCGAATAATTGGGCACAATTATACATAGTGAGCCAAGAGAGACAGTTGGGTCAAAGGGTTATGTTGGGCCTAGCTGTTGGGCTGGACCAGCTTCTTGGGGCCAATTAGTTGTGTGGTCAATTCAATCAATGGGCTTAACAGTCCCTGGGCCGGGCCCATAGCAACTGGACTGAATTATTGGCCAAATGGATTAGGATGGGCCGAACTGGTGGGCCTAAGCCGGACCAGTGGGCCGAAGGAATTTCTGTTGGGCCTGAGAAGCACTATTGGGCCAAATCTAAGTCCTTGGGCTAGAATAATACTCATGGGCCGTGAGTTTACTGGGCCAACAATTCGAATTGATCAAACAGTGGTCAAAGGGTCTTCTAGGCCAAGACATGCTGTTGGGCCTAAGGGTTGCTACTGGCTAACACATTCAGTTGGGTTGAATGGGGTGTTGCTCCAAGCCTAGATGACATGTCGAATGAGAGCTGGGAAATGGTGATGGCCGATTGAAGGCAAGCTCCGAATGAGAACAAAAATGGCGAATGAAGAGAAGTATGGGTCTAGGTCGAATGGGCTCATTCTGGGTGATGGCCGAATGTACCTGGCGAATGAGAATTCACGAATGAAGGGGAAGGTGGCGACTGAAAGGGGCGCATGTGACCCGCCGAATGTGACTCTTTCGGCCAAAACACTAATGGTGGTGAGCCATTCGGCTCTGCCATTCGGTTGCTTGCTGTCCGCCGCACCAACACCACCCAACCCCCTGTCATGTCGAGCCTTAAGATGTTTTAAGGTGTGGAGACTTGGTTTCGAAGGTGTGGGATCCAAAAGAGAGGGGTAGCACCGGTTAGGGTTTGAGTGTGCAAGAAGGGCCGAAAACCCTAGTTTTCGAAATGTTCTAGCTTCATTACCACGTTTTCAGGTGGCTTTTGGCTTAGATCCGTTGTACTTTCGTGTAGAGGAGATCAATACCTTCGTGTAGGTTCAAGAATGGGGTGATTTGGCTAAGAAATGAGCAAGATATGGTTGATTAAAGGTGTAGAAAACCCTAGGAATGAGGGTGCCGGATTTTTGGTCTTGGAGAGAGGAGGGAGATGATGAAAATGAGAAAAACTCTCATTTGTGGGTTTTTATACCCCGTGTGGTGTCCGGGTTCGTTTCGGTTGCTCGGTTCGTAATTCGATCGCGTAACCGGAAATTATGCGTAATTAATATCTTTTAAATAAAAAGACTTTAATTTTATTATTCTGATGAGTTTCAAAATTGTAAAATGTTAATTATTTAATTTTATTAATTTTACTTCGTTCGTGTCGCGTTTTCGTTTCCGTTTCGTCAGATCGCGTCACTTACGCGCGTCTTCGTACAGAGCGCTAACTGTACGAACACGATCGTAAGTTTCACTTTCTGATTTGGTTTTCTAGTTATCAGTTATCGTTCAGAACGTTAAACTCACAGATATGTTTGTGTGAATCGTCACCCACGCAAACACGCTGTCAGTTTAATTATTCTAAAACGACACTGCAAATTCTGTTTTGGATTGTGTTTTCCTCACTGTCGGACTCATTTGAACATCCTGTTATCACTTTGCTGTTACGTTGAATTGTCGGTCATCTGATTCCTGTCATCCGTGGATATCAGATCGCAACCGATTCGTTACTGTTGCTCGTTTGCACTTTGTTGTTTCCCTTGTGTCGTTGTAATTTCTGTGTTTAAGTTTTCACTTAACACTTACAACCGTGGTTTGTTTTCCGATTTTTGTTATCACACGACTGTTCACGTACTGTATATACAGACAGTACGTGGTGAAAGTACACGCACTGTACGGACTTGCCGTACAGTTTAGTACTAGTTGTCACAGTCTCCCCTTGTTAAAGAAATTTCGTCCCGAAATTTAAGCATCATAGTCGGGCCCTACTTTTTCTTTGTTCAGGTGGAGATGCTTTGATATCACGTGTTTCTCATGTTCTCATGCTTATGCAAGTTGTAATTTAGAATCTCCCGCGTCTGTTCAATAAGCTACGGATTCATTTTCAGTCTCTCGACCGTATGATCCGAATTGTTTATGTTCTTGCAAGAACATTGTTCGTATGTGACCTAGTCCTCCTTAGGGCCTAGGATTTTGTGTGTGATTATGAAATGAGCAGACTGGATTTCGTTGTTCTTGTCAGTCCAAGAACATCACGTCTACTGGAAGTGTAAGGTAGCTTGGCATCATATTCCATAGCTGTTTGTATACACTCCCATAGTGGTATATCCTGGTGTTACATAGTTTCATGATCTATAATGTTCACTATGATTCCTATGCTCGTGTGTTATTCCTGTCAGGAGAAACCTCTCGTTTCTCCCCTTTGTTAAAATGGATTCGTATATTGTCAGATTAGACAGCATTGACGGATCCAATGCTGAGACTTGTGAATGTGTCTCTGTCGTCCATTGTAATGACATGAAAAGGTCTTATCGGATTAAATGGCTCCGTCACTATCAAGGACAAAACATCAATTCCAATGATGATATAGACACCACTCGTGTCCATCACTTTGAATCTCATGGCATGTGTTTGTTCACTAAAATAAGTGAACACTAAGTTCATGTCACGCAGTGCATGAAATGTTCTAATGTTACCCCAATGGTGAGTAAGTTATGAACGAACTCTTATGGGATCAATGATAATCTATGCTAGTATAAAATATACATCTGCAAAGATTTTAAATAAGAAATGTACCAGTGTTGGTGTTGGTGTCAGTGTCTTGGCGTGCAGCAGCAGCCCCAATTTGAAACGCGCGTCCCCTCGGTGCTTGTCCTCTCGGTAGCACCCTCTTTGGACAGTCTTTCGCATAATGTCCTGGTTCCCCGCAGGTGTAACAGGAAATGCGATCAAGATGTGCAGCGGTCTGTGCCACGGCTTGGTTTGCCCTGTGTTGGGTCTTTTGTTCCTTGCAGAACTTAACCCAGTGCCCCATTTTCCCACAATAAGTGCATTGTCTGCACCCTGTGCCAGGTTGATGATGATAGTTGCACTTATTGCAGAATGGAGCCGTGCCAGAATAAGATCCACGATTCTGCGGTGGTTGGTTGGGCACAGCTTGTTTGGTAGTGGTGGTCGCTGCGAAATTCTTAGCGACCTTTCGTTTCTTGTTAGAGGGTTGTTCCGGATCTTCAGTAGTTCCAGATCCCTTCTTGAGTGCACCAGAGGTAACCATTACATCAGTCAATGAAGCTGATAATGTAACAGCCATCTCTAGTGTGGTTGGGTGGGCGGCAATCACATGCCCCCGGATGCATGGCGGTAGTCCACCGACATACCGTTCAATCCTCTTCTCGAGTGTTGGCACAATGTCCGGTGCCAAGGTTGCTAATTCATGAAATCTGGTAGTGAATGCCAGATGTTCAGCACCAATCATCACATGGTTGAGTAATTCGGTCTCAACCTTCTTGAGTTCGTTCCTCGGGCAAAACTCGCCCCTTAACAAAGTCTTGAAATCCTCCCATGGCATCGCCAATGCCTCATCTCTTCCCCGGGTTTGAACCTGGGCATTCCACCAGGTTAGTGCTCGTTTCTCAAACGATCCAGCAGCATACCTCACGCGGTGTTGATCAGGACAACCGCTAATGTCAAGAGTCGTTTCCATCTTCTCAATCCATTGGATTAAGCCGACGGCTCCCTCAGTGCCACTGAATGGCGGTGGCTTGCATCCTACAAAGTTCTTGTAGGAGTAGTCTTGACTCTGCCGTGTGTTACCACTGCCTTCCCCAGTTGAGTTGGCAGCGTTGTTACTGTTGTTACTGTTGATTCTGTTCATCATCTCGGGAATCACATCCCTCAGTTGGCTTGTCAGTAGGGTCGCCAGTGCTATAGTAGCAGGGTCTAGTATCTGAACATTATTTGCGCCTGGTGGTCGCGAATGTGGAGGAGGAGGAGGTGGAGGTGGTTGTGTAGGAGAGTCAGGCGGTGTCGGTGTCGATGAGTGCGGAGCTGATCCTTGAGTCAGCGGTAACAGCGGTGGCTGTCTTCTCGGCGGCATTCTGATCATAACCGAAAGAAAATCGGTTAGTGCAGTGATCAGAAGCAGAAGACATATGCAAATAGGATCCTATGTTGTATGTTCACTACATGAGGTCCCTAGGTTATAGTCTAGGCCAAACCGTTTAAGTAATATGACCTATATTTCTCTATAACCATGGCTCTGATACCAATCTGTCACACCCCAGGCCGGCGGGAACGGATCGGGTTTTCCCGTCGGGCGGAAGGTTCCCGGGGCGCGATATCTTGAATGATAATCGAAATGATCAGATTGTTTACATGGCACATGATGTATAATGAGAAATGCTAATCATGACATATAATATAGAATTACAAAGTTAAATTACACAGTACGTGTTCATAATTTAACTAAGTAAATCTATTCCAAAAGAATCGTGTAGTTTCTATCTTGTAACTATACAAGATATGCAAAATAGATTCACAATGCCATCAAAGTATATGCATCCAAAAGTAGCTAGGTCTTCTAAGAGTCCTCTAGCTTAATCGCTGATGCTTGTTATCTAGACCTGTCCGTCACCTGAGAAAACATGCGTTTAAACAAGTCAACACTAGGTTGGTGAGTTCATAAGTTTAGTATTTGAAAACCATTGAATTTATGTCAATCAGGTTCATAGTGTATCACACAAATTGAATTGATGTTTAAATCCCATGTTTCACACAATGTCCTCTCCATGGTTGGATGTACAGATAACGTCTCATCCAGTCAAGCATGCTTATATATAGGGGCATACGAAAGGGTCAAGCCCAGACGCCACCCCACCACATGCTTAACTGCACTCAACACTACCTGTAATACAACGATGGATACCCATTTCCTTTCACCCATGATTTCCCGGTATGTTTATCCACTAAGTAAAGAGAAGAGAGACGTAATCGTCTCGATTGACCATTCCTGACGGAATAGCCGACATGTAAAATAACTCAGTGAACAAAGTAAGAGATGAAATCATCTCTGTTAACTAATTCTTACGAATTAGCCGGTATGTCAAAATAACCCATGATTGAATAAAGAGACATAATCTCTGTTAGCTAATCCTTACGGATTAGCCCGGCATGTAATATAACCCAATGAACAAATAAGAAACAAAGTTGTTTCTGTTAGCTATTCCTTACGGATTAGCCCGGCATGTAAGATATCATACTCGATATCTAGAACGAAACCTAACGGTTTCTGTAACTAATCATTACTGCTTAGTCCGGCATGTAGAACAATCCCATGAACAATCAAGAAACGAAATCGTTTCTGTTAGCTTTTCCTTACGGATTAGCCCGGCATGTAAGATATCATACTCGATATCTAGAACGAAACTTAATGGTTTCTGTAACTAATCATTACTGATTAGTCCGGCGTGTAGAATACCCAACTATTGAATAAAGAAACATAATAGTCTCTGTTAGCCATTCCATACGGATTAGCCCGGCATGTAAGATATCATACTCGATATCTGGAGCGAAACTTAGTAGTTTCTGTAACTGTCAGTACTAACCAGCCCGGTGTGTAAGATATCATACTCGATATCTAGTTAGGATCATAATAGTTCCAGTAGCTGTTTCCCCCTGTTCAGCCCGGCGTGTAAAGTGTCCAACTCATGATTCCTAGTTAGAGACATAGCAGTCTCAGTAGCTGTCATTTCTGATCAGCCCGGTGTGTAAGATATCATACTCGATATCTAGTTAGGAACATAATAGTTCCAGTAGTTGTTTCCCCCTGTTCAGCCTGGCGTGTAAAGTGTCCAACTCATGATTCCTAGTTAGAGACATAGCAGTCTCAGTAGCTGTCATTTCTGATCAGCCCGGTGTGTAAGATATCCTCCCACAATAACTATTGGAATGAAACATGTTTCCTAGCTTTTATGAGTGTTGTCTATATGATTGATAGCACCTCTCGTGCCTGGCATGATTTCATTTGATTTCCCCAAACCCCGGTTATTAGTTTTAGAGATTTACCCAACTGATCTACAATTGTGTAACCGACACACTCTGACGGTTAGGAAATGTGCTCTAAACAGAGTCTTAGTGATTCATGATGATATGTGTGTGATATGCCATCCCCAAAGGCGTGTGTATGTAATATCCTCCTCGATATCACAAATAAATGTTTCAACTGTTATCCCCAAGTTTGTGTGTTCTAGCGGTCTTAACAAAGTGTCATAAGAACATGTCTAATACACAATGTTAGTGAGGTGTGAATGATCTTGATATCATGAAATTATCTTATCATGATAATCACCCTTATCATTCATAGTTGTCAATGGCATGTTATCCCATGGTTTTCCCCCGTTGTTCTATCGTGTAAGAATAATATACATGGTTGTAAGATATGTTCTTAACAACTCACATTATCCTATGTGTTAATGTGTCCTGATTCTAGGTTGACATGTAGCATCCTAGCTAATTCAGGTATGATTAAATCAAACAATCAAGCATGTAGTGATTAACGATAATAAAGATAAACAATTATTATCAGAATCATGAAATAAACAACATGTAAGCGTAAACTTTTAAATAAATAAAAGTTAAGCATGTTTCTCAGCCCCGAGCTTTGAAATCAGTAAAGATTAAGAAAAGGGGCATATGAACTCACCTTGTAGTTGTATGGTTGACTTAGCTTAAAAGAAGAAGACACGCGCTCTCGATTGTTCTTTGATGTTGATTTCACGATCCTGTATTGTTTACACGTTGTTGTAACTTATAAGTATAAGTTATAATTGAGTTGTGTGCGGGTTCGTGTTAGCCCTAAAGTTGGCTAACACGCGTAAGTCTCGGTCATTATTCGGCCCTGTTTACTTGTTATTGACTTTAGCAACACTTAACCCGATTAGTTTAAGGTTAGTATGCTTTATCCTTGATTTTCTACTCAACTTGATTCAATGTCATTTCATTAATGGTTTTGAGTATAAAGTATAGGTTCTTTGATTAAGGGTTAATAACCCTTAACATATTGTAAGATGGCTATTTAATGTCATTGTTCCATTTGTATTAATACTTTGAAACCACCTGTTAACATGTTCAAACAAAACCAACTAGGTTTTAGGTTTCTTTTATGAATATGCTTTGTTAAATCCACCACCTTTGTAGTATCATTAAAGCATTCCATGCGTAATATCAAAAGTCTTTCTTTATGTGATTGTTTATAACCCTTGGGTCATGTGGGCCGAATAGTCAAACTATGGGCCGGAACAAGGTGTCTGGGCCGAATGTATTGTCTTGGGCCAAGCTATTGGGTCTAAAGGGGTTCGTGGACTACATCAAATGAAGTTGGGCTAGTATAGTTCTTGGGCTAACTGATCAGACTCTTTGTATATATATATGGCCGAATAATTGGGCACAATTATACATAGTGAGCCAAGAGAGACAGTTGGGTCAAAGGGTTATGTTGGGCCTTGCTGTTGGGCTGGACCAGCTTCTTTGGGCCAATTAGTTGTGTGGTCAATTCAATCAATGGGCCTAACAGTCCCTGGGCCGGGCCCATAGCAACTGGACTGAATTATTGGCCAAATGGATTAGGATGGGCCGAACTGGTGGGCCTAAGCCGGACCAGTGGGCCGAAGGAATTTCTGTTGGGCCTGAGAAGCACTATTGGGCCAAATCTAAGTCCTTGGGCTAGAATAATACTCATGGGTCGTGAGTTTACTGGGCCAACAATTCGAATTGATCAAACAGTGGTCAAAGGGTCTTCTAGGCCAAGACATGCTGTTGGGCCTAAGGGTTGCTACTGGCTAACACATTCAGTTGGGTTGAATGGGGTGTTGCTCCAAGCCTTGATGACATGTCGAATGAGAGCTGGGAAATGGTGATGGCCGATTGAAGGCAAGCTCCGAATGAGAACAAAAATGGCGAATGAAGAGAAGTATGGGTCTAGGTCGAATGGGCTCATTCTGGGTGATGGCCGAATGTACCTGGCGAATGAGAATTCACGAATGAAGGGGAAGGTGGCGACTGAAAGGGGCGCATGTGACCCGCCGAATGTGACTCTTTCGGCCAAAACACTAATGGTGGTGAGCCATTCGGCTCTGCCATTCGGTTGCTTGCTGTCCGCCGCACCAACACCACCCAACCCCCTGTCATGTCGAGCCTTAAGATGTTTTAAGGTGTGGAGACTTGGTTTCGAAGGTGTGGGATCCAAAAGAGAGGGGTAGCACCGGTTAGGGTTTGAGTGTGCAAGAAGGGCCGAAAACCCTAGTTTTCGAAATGTTCTAGCTTCATTACCTCGTTTTCAGGTGGCTTTTGGCTTAGATCCGTTGTACTTTCGTGTAGAGGAGATCAATACCTTCGTGTAGGTTCAAGAATGGGGTGATTTGGCTAAGAAATGAGCAAGATATGGTTGATTAAAGGTGTAGAAAACCCTAGGAATGAGGGTGCCGGATTTTTGGTCTTGGAGAGAGGAGGGAGATGATGAAAATGAGAAAAACTCTCATTTGTGGGTTTTTATACCCCGTGTGGTGTCCGGGTTCGTTTCGGTTGCTCGGTTCGTAATTCGATCGCGTAACCGGAAATTATGCGTAATTAATATCTTTTAAATAAAAAGACTTTAATTTTATTATTCTGATGAGTTTCAAAATTGTAAAATGTTAATTATTTAATTTTATTAATTTTACTTCGTTCGTGTCGCGTTTTCGTTTCCGTTTCGTCAGATCGCGTCACTTACGCGCGTCTTCGTACAGAGCGCTAACTGTACGAACACGATCGTAAGTTTCACTTTCTGATTTGGTTTTCTAGTTATCAGTTATCGTTCAGAACGTTAAACTCACAGATATGTTTGTGTGAATCGTCACCCACGCAAACACGCTGTCAGTTTAATTATTCTAAAACGACACTGCAAATTCTGTTTTGGATTGTGTTTTCCTCACTGTCGGACTCATTTGAACATCCTGTTATCACTTTGCTGTTACGTTGAATTGTCGGTCATCTGATTCCTGTCATCCGTGGATATCAGATCGCAACCGATTCGTTATTGTTGCTCGTTTGCACTTTGTTGTTTCCCTTGTGTCGTTGTAATTTCTGTGTTTAAGTTTTCACTTAACACTTACAACCGTGGTTTGTTTTCCGATTTTTGTTATCACACGACTGTTCACGTACTGTATTTACACACAGTACGTGGTGAAAGTACACGCACTGTACGGACTTGCCGTACAGTTTAGTACTAGTTGTCACAACAGATCTATCAAATTAGAGTCAAGAACAAGAAGGATTTCTATCATCTTTATGCTCATTAGCATCTTTTATTTTACTGATTTGTAGACACATTGGCCTTAACGTCACACATCCAGGTCTTTGCTTGCAAAAAAGATGATTATGTCGAATAGACAAGTCAGTCGAATGAGTCATTCGGCGAATGGCTCATTCGCTGAATATAGTCATTCTCTATTCTAATTCGGCGAATGATTTCATTCGTTAGAGTCATTCGCCCGAATGAGTAACACTCATACTCAAACATTAATTAACCAACTCAAACACAAATTTAATCAAACTTAAACAATAATACCAATAACAATATATAAAGACAACTTCCATTAATATAAATTTAATCTTTACATGATGATTAAAACAAAATTGAACTAGGGACATTAAGTGCATCAACAAACTCCCCCTTGGACCTAGTTCAGCTCTTGGAAGTGTCTTTCTTGAAATACTTTTCAGAAATAGCTTTCCAGTCAGCTCCAGCATGAACCTTTAAGCATATGCAGATTCTGATCACTCTCATGAACTGAAGTGCCTGTTCCATGTCCTGTACATCGAAGAAAATCTGATGACGATACAGTGCTATAACATCTTTGTGGGACAAGTTAGTCAACCACATCGGATCAAAAATACGAACAGTATCCCACTTCTTATCTTTGCAAAGCACAATCACAGCTTCTCTAGTGCGCCCATCATAGTACCACCATCGGAAGCCCTCCATAAAATCTTGACGCATCTTCCTCAAAGGAATCTTCTTCAAGACTTTAGGAGGAAGCCACTTAAGGATAACCTTATGCTTCCGGGTGTCTCCATCAATCTCTGGCAGATAATAACGTTCAGGCTGTTGGGGCTGAAAGTTCACCCATCTCTTTCTGTACTCGTACTGGATTTGCCGTGAGAACCAGGCAGACATTCCTAAATCTTCACTATACAACATCTTCAGACGTGCTAATTGATTGACTTCAAAGCCTGGAAACGTCTTAAAATCGTGAGGATGTTTGAAGTAATCAATTCCTCTCTCTCTCTCTTCACCGCATAGCACCCTAGATCATGAAAGTATGCCCAGCTCAAGATTTGACCTCTAGCCTTGTAGCCTTTGGTTCTGTAGACTTTCTTGTGTGTGGCTGGCATCTTCATCATTCTTTCTTTCTTGAGAACCTCCCAGTAGGCCTCCCATTCCTCTTTTCTCTTCTTTTGATCATCAGCTTCGGCTTTGCTAACCTCAACATGTTCTTCTAAGTATAGAATCAGTAGATCTTCAGCGGCTTGATCAAACTGATCAGTAAATGTAGGCAGCTCTTCCTCAGCTGATGTATACTTGGGATATTCCTCATCAGTAATATCTTCAAGAATAACCTCATTTATATCATCAAAGGCCTCTGGGGTAGGCTCATCAGTAACAGGAACAGAGGTATCCTCAGTGATAACCTCATCAGGATTTAACCTGAATAACTCAGCAATTTGCTCCTTAGATAAGCAATGAATAATCTCTCCCTCCTCCTTGTCATAGCTAACTGAGTGCTGTATAATGCCTTGAGCGTCAAGAATCATAGTAAGAGTCTCGTCCAGTTGACGTCTCACAGGCACAACATCTACTTCCTCAGTAGCATCTGGTTCAACATTCTGTTTGGGAGGAGATGGAGGAGGAGCCTGTTTCTTCTTGTCATTTGCTTTCTTGGACCGGATCTCAGATGTAGAAGGGGCTTGATCATCATCATCATCATCATCATCATCATCATCATCATCATCATCATCACTTGATGAACTAGAAGACCCACTTTCTGATCCGTCCTGATCATCATCTTTATCAGACTCCTCATAATCTACTTTCTCCTCATCAGATTCTTCTTCCTTTTCTTCCTCTTCCTTTTCTTTCTCAGAATCTGAATCATCGGAGTGAGCAACAGTGCCTTCAATCCTGGGGGTGCTATCCTTGAGACTCTCAAGCTGATCAGCTAGGGTAGCATTCTCAGTCTCAAAGGACAGGATCCGGTCACTGAAATCAGTGACAGTTAATGCCAACTAATGATGCTTATCGATATACTTCAGCAACTGCTCCTCTTGCTGAGCAGAATGAGCCCGTAGATCAGCTCTCTGATCTGCAGCTTGAAGAAGCAAGGTATCTTGCTCTTCTACCCGCTGTGTGAGTTGAGCAATAATCAGCTCTTGCTCTTTATTCTTCTTCTCTTGTTCCATGCTCCTCTCCATCAATCTAAGTACCATACTGTTCAGTGTGCTCAACTGATCCACAACTGAAACAGTAGGTATGAACGTGTCAGCTCGTGAGATGGAGGGTCCAGTAGAGGCAGCAGAAAATATGGGAGTCTGAGCTATAGAGGTGGTCAGAGAGGCAATGGTAGTACAGACTGGAGTAGCCCTTGACCTGGTCAATGAAGAAACTGAGACAGCTGCTACTGATGTGACAGTAGTTGTAGCAGCTGTTGTCAGTTCTGACCTCCTCTGAAAGAGGAACCTCGATCTCTTCCTCCTCCCAGCTGGAGAAGATGCAGACTGAACAGCTGCAACAGACACAGCTGCAGTGATAGAAGCAGAGGAACGAGGAGGAGGTGAAATATCAAACTCAGGAACAAATAAAGGATCAGTGATCTCCTCCAACTCAGCTTCACTCCTTTTTCTCTTCCTCTTTATCAACCTGCCACTAACCCAGATACTCTCAAACTCTTCATCTGGTGTGTCTTCTGAATCAGAACTACCAGCATCATCAACACCAGCTTCACCTTCACCATCACTTGAGTCCTCTGACTCATCTACATCAGCAGCGGATGTGGTGACTGTTGTGTCTAGAGGAGTTGTCACTGTGGAGGTAGTAGTAGTCATGAAATCCAACTCCAACAATGAGTCAATCTTAACTTCCTCATCAGCAGCCATAGAGGGATGAACTCCAGTCTGAGCATCAACATCAGCAACACTAACTCCTTCAACATCTACACCACTAACACCTATCATGCTAACATCAGCAACAGAAATGATATCAACAACAACAGCACTAGATCCAACACCAGCTGAACTCACACCAACACTTGCTGTCACACCCCAACCCGAGGGGATTAGGGCGTGACGATTGATTTAAATCATTTAACTAACTTTGCGGAAGCATAGTTTAAATAATCCATAGCCCAAAGCAAACTAAAGCCAATAAAATATCCAACACATCACATATTGTCTAAATTGCCACGCAGGGCCCACATTAAACATAATTCAATAATCATAAAATTGTTTTTAAAGTCAACTCCATTCTAAAGCCATCACTATTCCTCTAAGAGCTCATCCGGTTCCCCTACTCTTACCAATTCAACCTGAAAGACATGCTAAAATACGTCAACTAAAAGTTGGTGAGAACATGAGTTTAATAATATGACACAATCAATAATAATATAACATGTGATAATTCAATAACAATACAACCAACCCTGCACCATGCCGAGCGTTTGCCTCTTATAATGCTAGCCCGCAACATGGTCCACTAAATCTACTTCCCATTCCGAGACCCGTTCCTGCCCTCGGTCATTTATGTATCATAAGAATATATGCCACAACGGTTGCCATAACCTCAGTGGGGTTTCAACCTTACTTTTATAAGGCCCACCCTTTCGGGCCACTGTGCGTGGGGGATTCCCCAAGTAGTACTACCCATATACTCACCGGCTCTACCATGAGTTAATGGTTGTAAATTACGTTTAATGTCTAGGGGAAGCAATTTTATTGAAACGGACGTTCATTATCACATAAATAACATTTTATAAACAGTTTATGGAGCATGCTTTCAGTATCCCAAAACAGTAAAAGAAAAGGGATCACATGAACTCACCTGTTACTGATGTTTGGTTATCTGTCGAATGAAGGGATTGATGGTAAATCTTGATTGGTTCACTTGCCTAATGTATGTTTAGATTTTAGTAAATATTCATGCCATAAACATTGATGTGATATTGTTTCCCATTTAACTTTATTTTCAAGTATTCAAAATTACATGAGAATATAAGTTTACATATTTATATGTTTTTACCCATTACATTTTTATCAGTAAAGGGTCTGGGTAAATTTTTTATTTACACATTCCCTATTATTTTTATATCAATTACTTGTATCAAAATTTGATTTTGTATGCTTAAAATCCTCAAGAATTCCCAGAAAATGATTCTGTTAACTAAAAATTCCGAAAATATTCGTACAGTCTCATAATCATGTTATTTAACTCCTGTAAAATTTTCAGAATTTTTAAAGCTCGTTTACTATTTTAAACAGTTTTATCATTTTAAATCTCATTAATATTATAATAAATATTTCCCGATATGTAAAAATTACAGAACTTTTTATACAGTAACCAAATCACGTTCTAAGGTCACTGGTGAAATTTCAGAATTTTAGGAGGTCATTTACTATATAAAATGATTTTTAACCTATTTATTATATTAAATATCAAATAAATACCTAACAGTTACTAAAATTTACCATATTTTTACTGAGACTTCCCAGTATTATTAGAATACTGGGAAAAATATTTATATCATATTTTGAGCAGTAACATATTTTATTAGAATTTTAGCCTTTACAAACATTTTAAATAGAAAATAAATAGTTTAAACTATAAATTTTTAGTTTCAATATTTTTCCCAGATCTCCTAACTATATTCATACAGGAATAAATTATACTTAGCATTTTTAGTACGCAGGAGCTATTTTTGATGATTTTATCAAGATTTATAAGAATCTTAATAAATTCATTACTTATTCTAGACATAAAAATAAATACTCAAACTTTTTGAGTGTTATACCATCATTATTATAAGTTCATTTTAACTATACATTCTGTCCAGAAAACTAATAACATGCTTTTTGATATTTTAAACACTTATAAGTCTTAAAAATTGGGTTTTTGGGGCAAAAATTACAATATAATATTCCTATCATCAAAACCCAATCTTTTATAAAATATTTCCAGTAATAAAATCATATCTAAACCTGATAAAAATTTCGATGTATATATATTAACATTTTAAGTTGTAGATTTTCATTTTTACATACATGCATGCATATATAACTATTTGTTAAGGAGTGTGGTTCTTACACTTTGTGCTTAACACTTGTAGACAACCTTTCCAAGGGGTTTGTGGGCTGTTAAGAATTGTAGAAAACATAGAATGGATTTAGAGTTCATGCTACATACGAGAATGGAAGTTATGGATTTCCAAGATCATGATATCACACATGCAAGACTTGCATGTGTATGGATCGTTCTAGGTACTCATCCCTCATGGTTTTGGGTGTTTTAGATGGGAATAAAATTGATTTTATGAATGTGCAAAGATTCTTGTAACGAAAATCATAGTTTTTGTTAGGAAAAAGTCAAGTTTGCACACATGCATGTACATGCATGTGTGTTTTTGCGATCTAACCTCATAACACTTCCATTTTTATGGTTTAAAAAGGATGAGAATAGATGTTTAGGGGCTGTTAAGAATGGCGACGAGTAGAGAAGTAGATAGCACAAGATTTTCGAGAGTTTGAGACTAACCAACTAACCTTTGTGTCAATGTAAACCTTGAACTCGTATGGTGTCTTGTTGTGGCTTCTAAACCGTCGAGAGACTTGAGAGAGAGTGAGGGATGAAAACCGTCGACCACTAGAGAGTGAATTGGAGGTGAATCTTGAGTAGTTAAAATGTGAAGTGGTAGAATGAATTGTGTGTGTGTGATGCCGATTAAAGGAAATGAGAGAGAGAGAGAGGGAGTGCTTGGTCAAGGGTGTAAGAAAAAGAGAGGAGAGGGATTGGGGGTCGGTTTTGGGGTAGAGGGGAGAAGTGGATTGGGTGTAGAAGAGGTGAAAGGATGGGAATATGTGGGGTTTTGTTTTCTAGTGTTTGTAGGGTGTGTGTATATGAGTCGAATATACATATATGTATAAGAATGTGTGTGTGTCGAGAATAAGGAGAGAAATATATAAGTGTATATGTATCATACGTATATATGTATGCATACATATTAATATATATGCATCGTGTATATGTATATATTTGTATATGTGTCAAGAGGTAAAAGTATAAGGATAGTGTATATATATATGTTTTGATTTGATGTTAATGCATGGGGAAGGGATTGGGTAATAGAAAAGGTGGTGTAAGGTTTTTGTTTGTTATATGTGTGTCTAACGTATGTATATATATATATTTTTATATATATATGAAATGTAACCGTGTGTGTGTATATATATATATATACCGAATATATGTAGGTATGTGAGTCATGATATACCCATGCATGTAGGGACAATTATTCTATATACATAACATGATGTTATGTGTAGATACTATAAAGAGTTGTGCTTTATTTATTTAAATCACCTATGCATGTATGTATGTATAAACAAAATGTGAACATATATGCTACTATGTGTGTATGTCGTGACATACATATAAGTTTTTAATATGATAATCATTTATTAGAATTATTTTAACATTAGACATTATAATTATCATATTTTTAAACAAGCTAAAAAAATAAATACATACATATATGGATATGTGAAATCATTGTTTCACATTATTTTCACTCGTTGTGTCACAAGGATATATTATGTTTCGTAGGAGAATTCTTGTTTCTAAATTTTTATGGCATGGGCGTTCTATTGTTCTCAACTAATGACATAATTTCTCTACTTAATGTTTCTAAGAAGTGTGTTTATCTAAACATATTAACAAAATGCATCGAAATTTAAAGTTTTAATATAAACCTGATTCGCGTGTTGTCACAGTCTCCCCTACTTGTAGAAATTTCGTCCTCGAAATTTGCTTTGTCATAGTCAACTTGTAGTTTGAAATAGTTGAGGGTACTTCTTACGTATCTCCGATTCTTTTTCCCAAGTAAACTCAGGCCCTCGTTTGGAATCCCAACGTACTTTTACAATTGGTATCTTACTACGCCTCAACTTCTTGATCTGCTTGTCCATGATTTCTACAGGTTCCTCCATGAATTGCAATTGTTTATTGACCTTTGCTTCTTTGTAAGGTATGATCAAACTTTCGTCCACTAAACATTTCTTGAGGTTTGACACATGAAACACATCATGTATTCCTTCTAATTCCAATGGAAGTTCTAGCTGATAAGCTACAAGTCCCACTCTTGCTAAAATTTTAAAGGGTCCAATATACCGGGGGTTCAACTTCCCATGTTTACCAAAGCGTACCGTACCCTTCCATGGTGATACCTTTAGCATGACTTTATCTCCTATACTGAACTCCAACGGCTTTCGTCTCTTATCTGCATAACTCTTTTGTCGGTCTTGAGCTGCTTTCATCCTCTCCTTGATTTTATGGATCTTGTCAGTAGTTTCTTGCACGATCTCAGGCCCTGTTAATTTGTTCTCACCTATTTCATTCCAACATAGGGGTGATCTACACTTTCTCCCATATAATGCTTCAAACGGAGCGGCTTGAATACTAGTATGGTAGCTGTTATTATAGGAGAATTCAACTAATGGCAAGTGGGTGTCCCAACTTCCTCCAAAATCTATTACGCACGCTCTCAACATGTCTTCCAATGTCTGAATAGTTCTTTCACTTTGCCCATCCGTTTGAGGATGGTAAGCCGTACTTAGTTTTAATTTGGTTCCCAGAGCTTCTTGAAGTGTTTGCCAAAATCTTGAGGTGAAGCGACTATCTCTATCTGAGATTATTGATGTTGGCACTCCGTGTCTCGACACGATTTCATTCATGTAAATCTTCGCTAACTTATCCATTTTGTAGTCTTCCCTTATAGGTAAAAAGTGTGCCGTCTTTGTTAATCTATCAACGACTACCCATATTGAGTCATGACCACTGGTGGTCCGAGGTAGCTTGGTTACAAAATCCATAGTAACTTGTTCCCATTTCCATGCAGGTATTTCGGGTTGTTGTAACAATCCAGATGGCTTTTGATGCTCTGCTTTTACTCTTGCACAAGTCAGGCATTTGCTGATGTATTCTGCTATTGATCTTTTTAATCCCGGCCACCAGAATTTTTCTTTTAACTCCTGGTACATTTTGTCACCACCGGGGTGCACTGAGTATCTGGACTTATGGGCTTCTCCTAAAATTATTTCTCTCATACCCCCATGCAGTGGTATCCATATCCTCCCTTTATATGCCTTTAACCCACCTTGATCTTCTTCATCAAATTGCTTCTCACTTTTTGTCAGTGATTCTTCCCTTGAGTTTTCCTTGGTTAAGGCTTCCTGTTGCACTTTAAGTATGTTTTCTTTTAGGTCAATCGCTACTGTCATTTTTAGGGCTTTTACTCTTAGTGGAACCTCTCTTTCTTTTCGACTCAAGGCGTCTGCTACTACATTTGCCTTTCCCGGATGATACCGGATTTCACAGTCGTAATCACTTAATAATTCTACCCATCTTCTTTGCCTCATATTCAGTATTTTCTGATCAAGTATATGTTGCAAGCTCTTATGGTCAGTGTAGATTACACAATTCGTTCCATATAGGTAGTGCCTCCAAATCTTTAGGGCAAACACTACAGCTCCTAATTCTAAGTCATGGGTGGTGTAGTTTTTCTCATGTGTTTTCAATTGTCGTGATGCGTAAGCAATTACTTTCTTCCTTTGCATTAACACACAACCTAATCCCATTCTAGAAGCATCACAGTACACCACGAAATCTTCATTCCCTTCTGGTAAGGACAATATGGGTGCACTACATAACCTTTGCTTAAGAGTGTCGAATGCTTCTTGTTGTTTTTCTCCCCATTCAAAAGTCACTTTCTTCTGAGTTAACGTAGTTAACGGTAGTGCTATTTTCGAGAAATTCTCAATAAATCTTCGGTAATAACCGGCCAATCCTAAAAATTGCCTTATCTCGGTAGGAGTTCTGGGTGTCTCCCATTCCTTAATTGCCTCTATCTTTGAAGGGTCTACTTGTATTCCTTCTTCGTTTATAATGTGCCCCAAGAATTGTACTTCTCTCATCCAAAATTCACATTTGCTCAGCTTAGCAAATAACTTTTCCTTCCTTAAGAGTTCTAGCGTCTTTCGTAGGTGCTCTTCATGATCC
The DNA here is from genome assembly GCA_009363875.1 of Mikania micrantha. NCBI lineage: Eukaryota > Viridiplantae > Streptophyta > Magnoliopsida > Asterales > Asteraceae > Mikania > Mikania micrantha. The sequence continues at coordinate 65,089,996 of CM018697.1, forward strand.
TTCGCATTCTTCGAGTATATTAGTATATCATCAATGAATACTATCACGAATTTATCCAGGTATGGTTTACACACCCGGTTCATGAGATCCATAAACACAGCAGGTGCGTTTGTAAGCCCAAAAGGCATTACCATAAACTCGTAATGTCCGTAACGAGTTCTGAACGCGGTTTTAGGAACATCCTCATCCCTAACTCTCAATTGATGATATCCCGATCTTAAATCTATCTTTGAAAAATAGCTTGCCCCTTGAAGTTGATCAAACAAATCATCGATTCTGGGGAGTGGATAACGATTCTTTATAGTAACTTTGTTTAGCTCTCGGTAGTCGATGCACATTCTCAACGTTCCGTCTTTCTTCTTCACGAATAACACTGGGGCTCCCCATGGAGAAAAGCTCGGTCTTATAAAGCCTTTATCCATCAGCTCTTGTATTTGAGTCACCATTTCTTGCATTTCGGATGGCGCTAAGCGATATGGTGCTTTAGCTACGGGTGCTGCTCCTGGTATCAAATCAATACGGAATTCCACCTGTCTTGGTGCCGGCATTCCTGGCAGCTCTTCAGGGAATACATCCATATATTCAGATACGATTGGTATTTCCTTAGGTACTGTTTCTTCCTTCTTGATGACTACATAGGCCAAGTAAATCATATTTCCCTTCCTTGAATACTTCTTCGTCTTTGCATACGAAATGATTTGTGGAAATTCTTTCACCTTATGTCCAATCACGATTACCTTCTTATTGTTGACTAAAGGAATTATCATAGTCTTATGTTCACAGTTAAGCTCTACCTTATTCAGGGTTAGCCAATCCATTCCAATAACTACATCAAAGCCTCCTAATTCTATAGGCAGTAAATCAATCTTAAACTTTTGTCCTTCCATAACTAATTCACATTCTTTCAACATTTCTTTTATACTTATCACTTTTCCAGTGGCTATCTCTACTTCACATATATCTTTCAATCTAGTAGGTTGCTTATTGAGTAAGGATCGGAATTTTGTGGATATAAAGCTAAATGTGGCACCCGTATCAATCAATACATTAGCAACATGATTGTTTAAAAGGAACGTACCCGTTATCATTTCCGGATCTTTCTGCGCTTCTGTTGCGGTAAGTACGAATGCTCTTCCGGTTGCTTTCTGCTGCTTCTCTTTCTTCAATTTCGGGCACACATTCCTCAAATGCCCAGGGTCTCCGCATTCATAACACCTAGCTATATCCTTGGCCCTACAATCCTTAAGGAGATGTCCTGCTTTCTTGCACTTAAAGCAATACTTTGGATTGCATTCTCCTTGGTGATGTATCTTGCATTTGTCACACCAAGGATTTGTTCCTAGGTATAGCTTTCTCCCGGGCCTGGGTACAGTCGAATCCCTTACCTTGCCAAAATCATTTTTCCTTCCTTCAAACCTCCTAAACTTGTGATCTCCTTTCCTATCATTCCTGTTATCCTGCCCCTTCCGCTTATCTCCCACTTTTTCTTGGTTTATCTTCCCACATCTCACAATTTCATCAGTAAGCGTTCCTCCCAGCTCTACTGCAGACTGAAAAGTAGCTGGCCTTGCCGTCCTGACATATCCCCTAATTTGTGGTGCTAAACCCCAAATGTATCTTCCAATCCTTTTAGTCTCAGGGGTAACTAAGTGTGGTACGAGTAACGCCATCTCATTGAATCGATTGATGTATTTGGTGTGGTCCAATCCAACCATTTCATGGGCTAGAAATTCTGCTTCGATTCTTTCCAGTTCATTAATCGGGCAGAATTTTTCAGTAACAATATCCCTAAAATCCTTCCATTTCATGGTCTTAATGGCATTTCGTCCCCTTGTCTTGACAATGGTGTTCCACCAGGTTAACGCAGATCCCTTAAGTGAGTGAGTCGCATATTTCACCTTGTTTTCTTCCTTGCAGTCGCTGATATCTAACACTGACTCCATGTCTTCCAACCACCTTATTGCTCCTACTGCACCGTCCTTTCCTTCAAAATCTTTGGGTTTGCAGGCCATAAAGGTCTTGTATGAACATCCCTTACGTTCTTCTGTTTCTACTTGTTCGATTTCTGGCCCTCCAGCTCCGTGGGCATTTTCGTTTTGATTTTCTATATTCATATCAGCCCTGATTTGCGCGGCGATGGTAGGTATCGCGTTTTGGATATGTCTAGTGATAAGATCAGTCATTCTGTCTTCCCTGTTCCGGTCTCCTTCATTTCCTCCTGCATTTGGGTTGCCCTCCAAGGGGTTTTCTTCATTTTCAACGTGATTCACTGAGTTTTCCGGGGGAGGTGGTGGTGGATTCCTTCTTCGTCCAGCTCGCGGATTTGGATTTGCTCCCGCATTGAGTTGACCACGGTTTAGTCGTTGGCTACGTCGGGGAGGCATTCTATATCATGAGTTTCACACGTAGAGAAAATTATTGTTATTAGTCATTATTGAGCAATTAATTTAGTTTCACTATTGTGTCATATTCATAGATAACAATTGTTAAAGAGAAAACAAAAAAAAATATATTTAGGCAACCAATTCAAATCCATACATTTAAAATCATACATCCAAAATATCTCATGATGTATCATATTATCACATTCATTCATCATGACAACCAATAATAATTCATAGAAACCAAATTTCTCAATGTTTCAACCCATTCATTACATAATTCAAAATGTTTCACCATCATGTTTCCAATGCACCATCAGGGAAAATATCCCTATCAATCCCAATTGTTTCATAATACATCAAGATTTGGGCATGCAATCCCATATTGTCTCATAGTACATCAAATGACATAATTCATAATGAAAAATAAAAAAAATCAGTCCCTAAGTCTTCTTCCCACGTAGTGAATCCCACACAGTTGCAAAGAATCCCTTCTTCTTTGTTGCCTGTCGAGCCTCACGGGTCTCCTTCAGTTCTTTGCGTGTCATTTCCAGTTGCAGTGTGACTGCTCCTATATGCCTTTGGAATTGTTCCGCTAGTTGGGTTGCCTTCTTTTCCTGCTCGAACATAGCAGACCACAGCATGTAGTTTTCTTCTCTCTGCGGGTTGACATCTACAGCTCTGCTCCTACTCGGACCCGCCATATCCATCCCATGGCGAGCAGAATGCCCTAAGTGCACGCTATGACGCGCGGGCTGAACCAGATCAGGTTCTCCCATGGTAGGATAAAGAGGTCCACTCCTGGGCACACGAAAAGACATGGAGGCTCCCGGCCTCGCTCCCATAACAGGTGTGGGTCTCCTAACAGGTCCGTCACTAGGTTCAATACGGGGTAAGGGAGGAGACATAGATCTAGTGCGAGATCTACTGGGCGTAGTAGATGCAGCATCATTATACTCCATTGGCTCCGACTCTGATGAAGAGAAGTATGCATCCTCTGGCAGCGGACTATAGTGTTGCGGAAACTGTCGATGTAACTCCTCGCGAACCGCTGGTGGGAAATCTCTCCTTGCGAAGACTCGTGGTCGGCTTGATGGTCCGCTCTTGTTGATTCCCTTACCCTTTGAATCCATTTTCCTGCAATAAATTAATTAGAATATTTGATAATTTAACTTGTCCTAGATTTCCTAAAGCAATATTTCCTAATTCCTAAGTTCCCTATTTTTCCTACCTATTTGTCCCAATTCTCTCGGTTATAGTCTTAGGTATACTAAGGCACCTCATTCCCTATAACCTTGGGCTCTGATACCAACCTGTCACACCCCAACCCGAGGGGATTAGGGCGTGACGATTGATTTAAATCATTTAACTAACTTTGCGGAAGCATAGTTTAAATAATCCATAGCCCAAAGCAAACTAAAGCCAATAAAATATCCAACACATCACATATTGTCTAAATTGCCACGCAGGGCCCACATTAAACATAATTCAATAATCATAAAATTGTTTTTAAAGTCAACTCCATTCTAAAGCCATCACTATTCCTCTAAGAGCTCATCCGGTTCCCCTACTCTTACCAATTCAACCTGAAAGACATGCTAAAATACGTCAACTAAAAGTTGGTGAGAACATGAGTTTAATAATATGACACAATCAATAATAATATAACATGTGATAATTCAATAACAATACAACCAACCCTGCACCATGCCGAGCGTTTGCCTCTTATAATGCTAGCCCGCAACATGGTCCACTAAATCTACTTCCCATTCCGAGACCCGTTCCTGCCCTCGGTCATTTATGTATCATAAGAATATATGCCACAACGGTTGCCATAACCTCAGTGGGGTTTCAACCTTACTTTTATAAGGCCCACCCTTTCGGGCCACTGTGCGTGGGGGATTCCCCAAGTAGTACTACCCATATACTCACCGGCTCTACCATGAGTTAATGGTTGTAAATTACGTTTAATGTCTAGGGGAAGCAATTTTATTGAAACGGACGTTCATTATCACATAAATAACATTTTATAAACAGTTTATGGAGCATGCTTTCAGTATCCCAAAACAGTAAAAGAAAAGGGATCACATGAACTCACCTGTTACTGATGTTTGGTTATCTGTCGAATGAAGGGATTGATGGTAAATCTTGATTGGTTCACTTGCCTAATGTATGTTTAGATTTTAGTAAATATTCATGCCATAAACATTGATGTGATATTGTTTCCCATTTAACTTTATTTTCAAGTATTCAAAATTACATGAGAATATAAGTTTACATATTTATATGTTTTTACCCATTACATTTTTATCAGTAAAGGGTCTGGGTAAATTTTTTATTTACACATTCCCTATTATTTTTATATCAATTACTTGTATCAAAATTTGATTTTGTATGCTTAAAATCCTCAAGAATTCCCAGAAAATGATTCTGTTAACTAAAAATTCCGAAAATATTCGTACAGTCTCATAATCATGTTATTTAACTCCTGTAAAATTTTCAGAATTTTTAAAGCTCGTTTACTATTTTAAACAGTTTTATCATTTTAAATCTCATTAATATTATAATAAATATTTCCCGATATGTAAAAATTACAGAACTTTTTATACAGTAACCAAATCACGTTCTAAGGTCACTGGTGAAATTTCAGAATTTTAGGAGGTCATTTACTATATAAAATGATTTTTAACCTATTTATTATATTAAATATCAAATAAATACCTAACAGTTACTAAAATTTACCATATTTTTACTGAGACTTCCCAGTATTATTAGAATACTGGGAAAAATATTTATATCATATTTTGAGCAGTAACATATTTTATTAGAATTTTAGCCTTTACAAACATTTTAAATAGAAAATAAATAGTTTAAACTATAAATTTTTAGTTTCAATATTTTTCCCAGATCTCCTAACTATATTCATACAGGAATAAATTATACTTAGCATTTTTAGTACGCAGGAGCTATTTTTGATGATTTTATCAAGATTTATAAGAATCTTAATAAATTCATTACTTATTCTAGACATAAAAATAAATACTCAAACTTTTTGAGTGTTATACCATCATTATTATAAGTTCATTTTAACTATACATTCTGTCCAGAAAACTAATAACATGCTTTTTGATATTTTAAACACTTATAAGTCTTAAAAATTGGGTTTTTGGGGCAAAAATTACAATATAATATTCCTATCATCAAAACCCAATCTTTTATAAAATATTTCCAGTAATAAAATCATATCTAAACCTGATAAAAATTTCGATGTATATATATTAACATTTTAAGTTGTAGATTTTCATTTTTACATACATGCATGCATATATAACTATTTGTTAAGGAGTGTGGTTCTTACACTTTGTGCTTAACACTTGTAGACAACCTTTCCAAGGGGTTTGTGGGCTGTTAAGAATTGTAGAAAACATAGAATGGATTTAGAGTTCATGCTACATACGAGAATGGAAGTTATGGATTTCCAAGATCATGATATCACACATGCAAGACTTGCATGTGTATGGATCGTTCTAGGTACTCATCCCTCATGGTTTTGGGTGTTTTAGATGGGAATAAAATTGATTTTATGAATGTGCAAAGATTCTTGTAACGAAAATCATAGTTTTTGTTAGGAAAAAGTCAAGTTTGCACACATGCATGTACATGCATGTGTGTTTTTGCGATCTAACCTCATAACACTTCCATTTTTATGGTTTAAAAAGGATGAGAATAGATGTTTAGGGGCTGTTAAGAATGGCGACGAGTAGAGAAGTAGATAGCACAAGATTTTCGAGAGTTTGAGACTAACCAACTAACCTTTGTGTCAATGTAAACCTTGAACTCGTATGGTGTCTTGTTGTGGCTTCTAAACCGTCGAGAGACTTGAGAGAGAGTGAGGGATGAAAACCGTCGACCACTAGAGAGTGAATTGGAGGTGAATCTTGAGTAGTTAAAATGTGAAGTGGTAGAATGAATTGTGTGTGTGTGATGCCGATTAAAGGAAAGGAGAGAGAGAGAGAGGGAGTGCTTGGTCAAGGGTGTAAGAAAAAGAGAGGAGAGGGATTGGGGGTCGGTTTTGGGGTAGAGGGGAGAAGTGGATTGGGTGTAGAAGAGGTGAAAGGATGGGAATATGTGGGGTTTTGTTTTCTAGTGTTTGTAGGGTGTGTGTATATGAGTCGAATATACATATATGTATAAGAATGTGTGTGTGTCGAGAATAAGGAGAGAAATATATAAGTGTATATGTATCATACGTATATATGTATGCATACATATTAATATATATGCATCGTGTATATGTATATATTTGTATATGTGTCAAGAGGTAAAAGTATAAGGATAGTGTATATATATATGTTTTGATTTGATGTTAATGCATGGGGAAGGGATTGGGTAATAGAAAAGGTGGTGTAAGGTTTTTGTTTGTTATATGTGTGTCTAACGTATGTATATATATATATTTTTATATATATATGAAATGTAACCGTGTGTGTGTATATATATATATACCGAATATATGTAGGTATGTGAGTCATGATATACCCATGCATGTAGGGACAATTATTCTATATACATAACATGATGTTATGTGTAGATACTATAAAGAGTTGTGCTTTATTTATTTAAATCACCTATGCATGTATGTATGTATAAACAAAATGTGAACATATATGCTACTATGTGTGTATGTCGTGACATACATATAAGTTTTTAATATGATAATCATTTATTAGAATTATTTTAACATTAGACATTATAATTATCATATTTTTAAACAAGCTAAAAAAATAAATACATACATATATGGATATGTGAAATCATTGTTTCACATTATTTTCACTCGTTGTGTCACAAGGATATATTATGTTTCGTAGGAGAATTCTTGTTTCTAAATTTTTATGGCATGGGCGTTCTATTGTTCTCAACTAATGACATAATTTCTCTACTTAATGTTTCTAAGAAGTGTGTTTATCTAAACATATTAACAAAATGCATCGAAATTTAAAGTTTTAATATAAACCTGATTCGCGTGTTGTCACACTTGCACCTACACCACTTCCACCTTCACCACCATGATCATCACCACCATCATCTGGCACAACAATATCTTCTATATCCGAATCAGAATCATCATGTCTCCATCTTCGACCAACAGGAGCTATGTAATCTGGCCTAGAAAGATGACCAAATAAAGATCGAGTTGCCAACTTCCTTTCCTTGCCTCTGTATGACATCACTCTGTTTAGAGTGATGTCATTCATGTGCTCCAACCTGAGGATATCTGCATTAATCTTTGGCAAATTTGGCAACTGTGCATCAATCAACTGCTGCAAGAAACGAGGATACATCAAGAACTTCTTATCCCCTTTCAGAGTCACATTCTCCTTCATATGTGAGAAGACCATTTCTGAGAAGTTGAATGGCAGGTTTAGCACTAGTGCAACAAAGGCACACTGAATAGTCTCTCTCATGTCATCGAATCCTCCTCTCCTTGACCCAAGGCAATGTATAAGTACATGTGCTAAGTACTTAAACTGAGGAGACATGTATGACTTGTTCAGGATCCCAGCTCCAAGATCTCCTTCATACTTGCACCTCATGAAGCAGCCTCGAACTAAGTAACGATCCAGAAGATATGGCTGATCAGGTGCATCTTGAAAACCACAAACTCTTCGGATGTGTTCAGCAGAAATGACCACGTCTTGTCCTTGAACTTTGCCTCGAATGACTGTAGGCTCTGCTTCACAATCAATATCAGCAGATGCCCAAAAATCCTGCTGATGTGAAATATATGGCACATGCAAAGTAGAGATGGCCGTATAGATCCTCGAACGCCTGAGAAATGTGATAATATCAGTATAGTGTTTGGCATTCGGAGTGGTGAGATCCAAATGTGCGCAAATGTTGTTCTTTGTCACTGATTTGTATCCAGCCATACTAAAAATCAGAGAAATATACATGTCAGAACAGTTCAGTTGATAAAAATACTGAAATCAGATTAAAAACCAGAACATAGAATCAGTTTAAACTGATATGCCGAATGAAATGATTTTGGACGAATGAACACTTAGGTCGAATGAGTCATTTGCCGAATGAGCTTCATTCGCCGAATAGACCTCATTCTCTATTCTCATTCGGTGAATGACTTCATTCGTTAGAGTCATTCGCCCGAATGAGTAACACTCATACTCAAACATTAATTAACCAACTCAAACACAAATTAATCAAACTTAAACATTAATACCAATAACAATATATAAAGACAACTTCCATTAATATAAATTTAATCTTTACATGATGATTAAAACAAAATTGAACTAGGGACATTAAGTGCATCAACACTTTGTTTGCAAAAGACATAGAAAATACCCGATTTTTCTCAAAGCGATTTCAAGTTTATCGAAACACATTCTTGTTTTGACTTAAAGATTTATACAAAAAGTCAAATAGTTGTTGCATCTTTCCGGTTTTGATTTTCCAGTACTTCTCACTTAATTATATATTTAATTTTTGAATGATCATGTCCAATCCTCTTATTGTTATCTAAACTTGTTTTTCTTTAGAAATTATGTTTAGGTAGTGAATTTCTGAGTGTCAGAAATCATTTCACTTCCTAATTAACCACTTCACCTGACCGTCCAAATAAAATCTTTTTGTATTTTTCTTAAATTTTGAAAAGGCAAAATCTTTTTGTTGTTTTTCTTAAATTCCACCCCCTAAACTTGTTTATTATCTTAAACTGAATCAAAAACCAAAAATCTTTTTGTTGATTTTGTAAATAGACTCAAAACCGAAAATCTTTTTGTTGTTTTTGTAAATATTCTACCCCTAAATTTGCGATCTAATAAAAAATAAAGTAAAACAAATCACAAATTTTGCAGTATTTACGAAAATGTTATAATCAAAACATATTAGTTTGAGAGAGGCAAGAAGATGATGGAAGCGGGCTGTGTCGAACTTTGTGAAAAGGTTCGCTAGATTATCATCTGTGTGGACCTTTTCAAGATGGATCCACTTCCGTTCGAAACAGTCGTGGATAAAGTGAATCTAGATGTCAATATGTTTAGCTTTGGAGTGTTGTGCAGGATTCTTGTCGATCTTTAGAGCAGCTTCATTATCACAATATATAGGAGAATCAAGAAAGTTCAAATCGTAATCGAGAAGCTGTTGTTGCATCATGATAACCTGAGAACAACAACTAGAGCCAGTGACATCCACATGTGATAATCGGTTGTCTGCTTCTTGCATTGCCATGAGACGATGCGATCTCCTTAGTACTGACATCCACATGTGATTGACATCCTTTCTAAGTTGCAACCACCAAAATCATTGTCAGAATACGCAAATAAACTAAACTCAGAGTTCTTAGGATGGCACAAACCGAGATGAGGTTTCCCGACGAGGTAGAGAAAGATGCTCTTGACAGCAATCAGGTGAGAGACCTTTAGATTTTCATTATATATGGGAAACTGGCATACAGATTACATAATGTCTAGTCGGCTAGCGGTCAGTACATCAGTGAACCAATTGTCGAACGGTAAAGGTGCTGATCAACATCTTTAGCATCAGAATCCGAAGTCAAGACAGGACGTGCAGCCTGTGACAACCGGCATACGAGCTGCCATGAGTCTGAAATCCAAGGGCGTACAGAACCGTAGTATGAGACATTGTGTTACGAGAGTGACGATAACTCTTAGTGCATAGAATGTCCCTAGTTTAGTGTTTTGTATGATTTGATGTATAAATTTGATATTATTAATGAAATCAGTCTTTCTATATTGTTTGTACATGTTTATTTGAGTTTATAATGTTTATATATGTTTGACTTTGACTTTGACTATCATACAGACCCATTCGTGCGAATGACCCTAATAATGAGTTCATTCGGGCGAATGAATGTCTAGCGAATGACTGGGATGAACGAATGACTCATCAGCATGACTCATTCGGTTGACCAGCTCATTCGGCTGAGTCATTCGCCGAATGAATACAGCTTATATATATAGCTGCAAACAACATTTTCCACAACTCTCCGAGCTCCCTCTCACCCCTGTGCACTCCCCTGTCGTACCCTTAGGGTTTTGAGCCAACTCTTGTTGTCCAACTTCGATTCTCACCCCGTGGTGTTCGATTTCGGTAGAAACATTCACTCCTCACCGTCAGATCACCACAGGGCCTGGTGTTTTCGATTGGAAAACCCTGGAATAGAATTCCGCACTATTTCGGTGGCTGTTGAGCATATCTCCATAGGAACCGAGTTGATTCCTTGGGTTCCATAGGTCCTACAAAGTTGTATCAGAGCTTTGGCTCTTGATTCTGCTCGATTTTCAATCCAAATCACCATATTTCAGATTGTTTGTTCAAGATTTTCAAAAACCCTAACTTTCTTGCCCTTCAAGTTACTGTTTCATTGAAAAATCGATCATTCCAGTTGCTTAGTAATGATGTCTTGAAGGTCTGTACCAATTTTGGTGGTTAGATTCACTCTAAATCAAAAGTTATCACGATTTTTGTTGCTGAAAACCCCAGATTGGACGAATGCGTCGATCATCTGAATCACCATGCGAATAGCTCTCTTTAGGCCGAATAGCTTCATTCGCCGAATAGCTCTCTTTAGGACCAATCTTCGTCATTCGGTCTGCAGGTCATTCGTGTCACACCCCCACCTCTCGTCACCTGTTTATGATGTCATTGAAAAGGTTGCGGAAGCATAGTGGTGATGTCTCAGAGATGAGGGGTGACTTACTTGATCCGATATCACATGCACACAGATTAACTTAAAGTGAATACATTACAAGGATCGTCATTACAATTAACAATATAGTTTACAAACTAAGTTTATTACATAACAGCTTATTTCATTACAACTTATGAAGTGCATCCTCACCCGGGGGTCACTGTTTTCCTGCAAAAAGGTTTAAGTTTGAAACGTCAGCACAAAGCTGGTGAGATCATACAGTTCAAGTTCCACAATATGATATGTTATACAAGTTCTCAAAATGTTCTGTTCAAGATAACCATGGGACCCGTATCTAGTTCCTTTCGGACTGTTCTGTTCTTGTTCTATAAAGATACTACCCGTCGGTAAATATCTTGGTGACTCATTGTCTTAATGTTTATCACTACATTAAGAAGTTCTGGAAACAGATAACAAACATTTACACCAAGGGGAGTTGCAAGCTCCCGGCAAATGTGTTGTCAGCCAATAGTACTATCAATGTTTTCTGTTCAGCCCCACACGGGTTCACTAGATACAGTTCAGTAATGAGGACTTTCAAGTTCTATGATAAAGTTCTATTCTACAGGCAAAATCCCATGAAATCCACAAGTTCTCAACAATCACATGAAATCACGCAGATAACAGTGATACATATCATATAGTTCTAAAAAGTTTTACAGCGCTACCCCGATGTTTATAAAAGAGTAAAAAGAAAAGGGGTTGTACGAAACTCACCTGATAATGTAAAGGTAGCAGAATATCTCAAAACTGATAATAGGGAGGTGATTCTGCATTTATTTATATTTAATGAGTTCTTTAGGTTTTAATTTACTCATTAGATCTTTCTGAACGTTCAATGTCAAAGACATTGCTTTGAGAGTCATCAAACCGATATTAAGTATTTAATTGGTTAATTTTGATGTTGTATCATACAATGTATGATAATGTAGGAACCTACATTGGATTAGATTCCTAATACAAGGTTGATGACACTCTTGATTAATCAGAATAATCTAGGATTAACCAAATAGTTAATGTTGTTGATTATAATGCTAAAACAGTTTCTAGATGGTTTAATGGCTTAGGAATGATCAATCCTTGTTATTGATTACCCAATTATCATGAAATATCACAATGTAGCATTAGGATAGGTGTAATAACCATCTTTAACATACTAATAGACTGTTATCATAAACATCAGATAATCATTCCAATGAGTATGTTAATGGTTGTGATTAGTTTGAAACACTTGGATTCAACCTTGCATTCCAACGATTAATCAAACTAATCACCTACATTGTCATAATCAAGTGGTTTAAACCATTATAATCATGGGTATGATTTCATGCAAACCGGGCATTATAACGGATCAAAACAAGGATTTAACCGTTAAAACATTGTGTTCTTTGTTTATAATCAATCCTAGCCATCATCTAGGCAATAATCAACAATCCTAACTATGTCATTACGTTCAAAATAAAGATCTAATCAATCATAATCAAACTAGAAGGTTTAAAACGAATCATTACCAAAATAGACGGATTTCTGAGTGCACAGTATCAATCAGGACTTGTAAACACGTTCCCTGGTGTGATCCACACAATCTGATGGCTTCAAAGTGATGATTTAATGGTACAAAGTAAGCTTTTGTCACCTGAAGTTGAAGAGAGTTCGAGATGATAAAAATATAAAAATTCTGCATGAAATCTGATGAAGAAGATCAAAGTTTTCCACCGCCTCATCCGTCGCGTACCGCGACGAGGAGCCAAAGAAGGCTTCGCGTACCACGAAGAAATCCGGAGAATCTCAGATATTTTTCATGCATCGCGTACCGCGAAGGACCCTCATCCTAGCCTTCGCGTACAGCGACGAGTCCAGAAGTTCAACACATAGAAATTTTTCTTCGTTTTTCGATTCCGGGCAATCCAGGACTCCGTTTTGCACACGGTTTTCGCCCACGTTTATCATTTCTCGCATACTATCGATCTGTAATAATTACAATCATTAAATCAACATGGATTTTTAGAACGACCAAATGTGCTTATGTCATTAATGACGTAATTCTCAACTACAATTGTCACAATTCGGCCAACTGGTCATTCAGTTGCTCATTCATTCGGCCTACCTCTCATTCAGCTTCTACTCTTTTGGTCCTCAAGTCATTCGGTTACCTGTTTATTCGGTTCTCTGCTTATTCACCTCAAATCACTCATTCGGTCTATTAAGTCTATTCGGTCCCCGACATTCAGCCATGAGTCTTAACTTTTTTCTAAGTATTGAATACATTTGTTCTTGACATAATGGAGGAATTAGCTTTGATGGCTAATCAGAATCATAGGATTCAGAACTTGTTACTCACAGAGATTGAGACAGGGAACTCTAATAAAGCTCCTAAGTTGCTTTCATTAGATGATTACCCTCATTGGAAGTACAGATTTGAGATCCACATCAATGGATTTGATACAAAATTGTGGATAATGATAGAGAGTGGTTATTTGAGACCTCTAAATGAAGATGGAACTCCCATGTTAGTCATCTGGATGACTGAACCCCAAAGGAAGTTATATGATTTTGAGAAGAAAGCATATGATATTCTGTCTCAATCCATTGCTACTGATATCTTTCATCATTTCAGACAGTTTACTTCTTCTAAGTTACTTTGGGATGCGTTGCAACCAATATATGAGGGAAATGATGCGTTGAAGAACATAAATTCCAAAACTTTGAGGAAAGAGTTTAACAGCTTCATGTATGTGGGAAATGAGTCTCTAGATGATCTGATTGCTAGATTTTATCATCTTCTGAGTGAGTTGTTCAACCATCAGGTCAAGACTACAACACAAAAGAAGATTTAGTGTTTGGAAGATGCCTTACCTCCCAAATGGGAGTCATTCTTCATGGTCTTAAAGCAGAATGAAATGATGGCTAATATGGACATCAATGAGTTTATCCAGAAGCTGAAAGAACTGGAGATTGAGAACAAGTGGAAGGCAAAGAGAGTTGCTCAAGTTCAAGATCCTTCATTTTATTACTCTACTCCTAGTGTAGAAAGAGCTTCTTCTCATGCTCCATTGAAGACTGTTTTGTCTCTCAGACTAAAGAAGCTCCTGTTTCAAATCAGAAACACTTCAGTCACTCATTCTCCACTTCAAATTCTCATAAAGAAGATAATCATACAGTCACCAATATGAAGACAGACAATTTTGATAAAGTGACAGTAGAGGTTGCCAAGGAGCATATGGGTCTTCTTTCTACTCTTGTGAGCTCTTATGATGGATTACTAGCCAGGCAGATTCGTAATCCTCACTTGACAAATGAAGATTATTCTCATATTGACCCGGATGATATGGAGAGGATAGACATCATGTGGGCTCTCGCCAATGCAGTAAGAAGAGCTAATGATTTTGTAAGAAGAACTGGAAAAGACATCAATCTGAACAAGGATTCAAAATTTGGTTTTGATATGACATCTGTCACTTGCTATAACTGTGGAGAAAAAGGACACTTTGCAAGACAGTGCAACAAACCAAAGAAGATGGGCAACAAGAATCCTTTTCAGAATCAAAGATCATCTGCAGCAAATCCTAAACGAAGACTTGTGCCCATTGATACTCCCACTCATGCAAGTTCTTCAAATGCTAGCAAGGCCTTGATGGTTCAAAATGATGAAGGCGAAAACTGGGATTTCAGATTCAATCCTAATCAGGGAGGAGAAGATAAAGCTTGTGTTGCAGAAATCCAGAAGGCTGATGAATCCAGTGATGAAAGCACTTCAGAAGAAACAAAGAGCAGTCTGGAGGAATCATCAGGATCAGAAGTAGAAAGCACTTCAGACTTAGACACTCAAGGAGATTCTGATGTTGAGTTTGAAGAACAACCTGCTACACAGTTTGCTATGATGGTGAACACTTCTGTTACCTCTCAATCAGATCAGGTATATGATGACTGTTCTTCTTCTCATTCAAGATGCTTTTGACTGTATTGACCTTGACAGTAAGGTTTTGGCTTATCAGCAACACAATGCTGACTTGATTAGTGATCTCAATCAGTGCATTGAAGCAAACAAAGTTTTAAAATCAAATGAAAAATATTTTCAATCTAAAATTGAGCTTTTAAACAGGCAATTGCATGAGGCTGAGATTGCTGTGTTGAATAAGCAGGATGCTATTACTTCTTATCTCAATACCATCAATGGGATAAAGAAGAAATTATCCATAGTCGAGCGTGACTATGAAACCTTAAGTCAGAAGCTCAAGAGCTACGAAAGCTCCTCTTATATCATTGAGCATATGATCAGTAGAGGGACTGATCATAAGGGTAAGGGAAAAGATACAAAATACAATCATTGCCCCCCCCACCAGTCTTGAACTGCTTTGTCAATTCTCCAAATGACAAAGAGATTAAAGACTTTCAAGTGAAAACTCCATTAGTTATTGATCCTATTGGAATTATATCTTATGAGTGTTCCTCAATGTCTGAAGAATCTTTTGTGGCGGGTGTGGTTGAAAATTGGGTCTCTGATTCTGAGGATGAATCTGATGTTTCTCCTCAAGTGTCTTGTGTTAAGAATCAGACATCTGTTGCCAAAAAGGCTGACCCAATCTTACCTAAGACAAACATGGCTTCAAAGCTATCTAAAGCCATCTGTTTTGTGAAGTCTTCATAAGAGGGTGGAGCAAGTGAGTCCAACAAGGCTGACAACCTTGTTTTTAATGGGACAAAGGGGTTGTGTTTTAAACAAAACATGACAAAACCAAATGTTTTTCATCAAAATAAACAGTCTTGTTCTAAACCCAAACAGTTTCATCACAAAGACAAAAGAGTTTCCTTTGAGTGTGGTGCACCTGGACATGTTGTCAGATTTTGTCCTCATCTGATTAGACCAAAAGTTGCACCATCCAGAAAACATAATCAGCATTTTGTTAAAGAGGTCAAGTCTGGAAAGCCCAAACAACCCTTTCCCATTAAATCTTTGGACAAGGGTAAAGGAAAGTTGTCAATGTGGTTGTCCCAAAAGTTGTTAATGTCAAACAATCCAATCCATCATCCATTTATTTGAAAAACTCTTTTTGCAAAAACTAAGTATGGAAAGTCAAGTCTTCTGAGACTTCAGTTTCAAATCTTCCAGATAAAGTGACCCTAGATGGAAATGGATTGATGTTTTAATCCAAGACTCATTGGGTCAACCCAAGACTGTAAAGGCTTGGGTTCCCAAATTGAACTAATAGTTTATGTTTAGGCAAGTTGCCCAAAATGCTACTCTTAACAGCACTTGGATCATTGATAGTGGGGCATCAAGGCACATGACTAGAGATATATCACTTCTTTCGGATGTTCATGCTATTAAAGGAGGATATGTGGCCTTTGCCGGTGACAAAGGCGGGTTCGTCACTGGATAGGGTATACTTTCCAGTGGCAAAGTTTCATTTGACAAGGTCAGATACGAGAAGCAGCTGGAGAACAATTCAATTACTGTTCCCATTGAGCTTCTCCACATGGATCTGTTTGGTCTTGTCAACTGTAAGAGAATTGCTAGAGATCAATACTGCATTAAGTTGATGCATATTTTGGATGTCCGCTGCTGTTCGAATAGATTAGATTTGTATTTGCTTATTTGTAATCACTTGTATGTAATTGTGTGTTGTTACACTGGAAACTGAGTCGTTCGCAGCAGCAGATGCAAATGGATTTCATGTAAAGGGGTCCATTCAGCCGAATGAGGGGCCGAATGTCTCCATTCGAGCGAATGGGATACAGCCCCTATAAATACCAGTTTTCCAGATTTTAGGGTTTAAGGTTTTTGTGTGTGTTCTAGGGTTTGAGCACGAGAGGGGGAGAGATCATGCTCGATCTCTCCCCGGCAACACTATGTTCTTTTATGATGTGGATTAAATCATGTAATCATTCGATTCTATCAATATATCATTTGATTTTGTTCATCATCTTCATTTTCGTCGTGTGTGCAAACCCTAACCTTCCATCCAAAGTGAAATCGCCGGTCCTATCACGTCTTTACACATTACTGATGAGTACTCCAGATACACTTGGGTGTTCTTTATGAAGGAGAAATCTGAAACATTTGAATGTGTTCAAGTTCTTGTCACCAAGCTTGAATCACTGTATAAGCTCAAGGTTTGCATGCTCAGAACAGATAATGGGACTGAATTCAAGAATCACGCTTTGGAGACTTACTGCAACGAACGCGGTATTATTCAGCAGTTCAGTGCTCCATATGTCCCTCAGATGAACGGTGTTGCTGAGCGAAAGAACAGGACATTAATTGAGGCTGCTCGGACTATGCTTGCTGATTCTTCCCTACCGGTTCAATTTTGGAACGAAGTTGTTGCTAATGCGTGTTATACTTTGAACCGGGTATTGATTGTTAAGAGGCATGGGAAGACTTGCTTTGAATTGCTCCATAACAGAAAGCCAAATCTTAAGTATCTTGAACCATTTGGTGCTCCATGCACGATGCTTACGAAACATGAGCAAGGCAAGTTCAATGAAAAGGTGGAAGAAGGCTACTTTCTTGGGTACAACACTCCAAACAAGCGGGTGTACAACATATCAACTCAAAATGTGGAGGAGTGGTACAATGTAGATGTTCAGAAATATTCAATGCCACCACCTGGGAAGGGTCCTCAATGGATGTTTAACTATTCAGAATTATTTGACTCTTTCAACATGCCTCCCATGTATTCTAATGAAGATGTTGCTGTTCAGATGATGTACGATGCACAAAATGCACCTGATGAACCTGTGCAACCTTCTTTAGTTCCAGCCCCAGTACAGACAAATGATGACAGCTCAGATACAGATGATAATTACTCTCATCCAGATGTTCCAGAACCAGATGTTGATAATATTGTACCTGCTCTTGAGGATCTAAATATCAACAATCTTGATCCACAAATTGAGGTTCCTGCTCATCCTGTTGGAAGAATTAATCGCATTCATTATCATGAAAACATTATTGGAAGTCCGTCTGATGGGGTCAAGACAAGAAATCAGTTATCTTCAGGTGGTCTTGCAGATATTCTTGACTTTGCTGATGTGAACTATTGTGCCCATTCTTGCTTCATCTCTCAAGTTGAACCACGAACCGTCACTGAAGCATTGAGAGAAGAATCATGGGTTGATGCCATGCAAGAAGAACTCTTACAATTCAAGAAACTCGGGGTTTGGCAACTTGTTGACAAACCGAAAGGTGCAAAGGTTATAGGCACAAGATGGGTTCTTCGTTGCAAAAGGGACGATCACGGGATCGTTGTGCGAAACAAAGCACGTCTGGTGGTGCAGGGATTCAGACAGATTGAGGGACTTGACTACAATGAAGTGTTTGCATCGGTTGCTCATATCGAAGCAATTCGTATCTTCTTGGCATATGCATCCTTCAAGAAATTTAAAGTTTATCAAATGGATGTCAAGAGTGCATTCCTTCACGGTGTGATCAATGAAGTGGTGTATGTCAATTAACCTCCCGGGTTTGAAGATCCATTGCATCGTGACCAAGTCTACAAGCTAGACAAGGCCTTGTATGGATTGCACCAAGCTCCGCAAGCATGGTACGAGACACTATCTACTCACCTTTTGAACAACGGGTTCAGAAGAGGTATCAATGACTGCACTCTGTTCATTCGAGATAAGGATGGTGATTTACACTTGGTGCAAGTTTATGTGAACGACATCATTTTTGGTTCTACAAATGATGTTCTGTGCAAGGAATTTGAGAAGGTGATGAAAGAAAAGTTTGAGATGAGCTCTATGGGGGAGATGAAATTCTTTATGGGATTACAGGTGGATCAGTCTGTGGCAGGGATTTTTATTCATCAGACCAAATACATTGTGACATTCTGAGCCTGTTTAGTATGTCAGATGCAAAACCTGCTGGTACCCCACTGGCTGTCAATCACGGGATTACACCATATGAAAAGGGGGAGTTAATCGATGCCACTATGTACAGAGGAATGATTGGATCCCTCAAGTATCTTGCTGCTTCTCGTCCAGACATCATGTTTGCCACATGCTTGTGTGCTCGCTATCAATCCAAGCCAAGAGTTTCCCATCTGATTTCTGTGAAGAGGATTTTGCGTTATCTGAAGGGTACTCCGGATCTGAGCTTATGGTACCCTAGTGATGATAACTTTGACCTTACTGCGTATAGTGACTCAGACTATGGTGGATGCAAAAGAGATTCCAAGTCAACATCTGCAGGATGTCAGTTCTTTGGAAACCGTTTAGTTACCTAGCAGTGCAAGAAGTAGACATCGGTGGCTACTTCAACATGTGAGGCAGAATACATTGCAGCTGCTAGTTGTTGCTCTCAACTCATCTGGATTCAGCAACAACTCAGGGACTATGGGTTACATTTTTCTAACACTCCTATATATGTTGATAATACTCCTGCCATTGTTGTCACTAAAAATCATGTTCAGCACTCAAAAACCAAACACATCGACATAACATATCACTTCATACGTTATTGTTTTAAAAAGAAGCTAATCGATGTTGTTAAAATTCACACCGATCACTAGAAAGCCGATTTTTACACAAAAGCTTTTGATAAACCCATATTTTTATATTTGTTATCGGCTAATGGTGTTTTTCAAAAGGTTGAAATCATTCCTTCATCTGAATCAAACTAATGATCATTGTTTTTATTAGTTAGTTTCTTTTGTTTAATTTTTCCTTGTTAATATTTATGTCATTTCTTTCTTTCAACCTTAATCAAAAACTCAAAAAGATTTTCAGTTTTAGGTTTTTCGGGGGAGAAAAAGTGATTATTGAAAAACCAAAAACATTTTAAAATTTGAAAAACCAAAAACATTTAAAAATTGTAAAAATGAGAAAGTCTGATTAAAGAAAGTGATGTGTTAACCTATCATGTCTTAAATGCATAATTGAATGCATAAACTGATAGCACATGAGAATTATGATCGGATGTACTCATAGGCCGACTTTACAAAGTTAATAGACTGTTAGTGATTGCTTAGAAAGTCTGATTTGTGGGATCCAGTTTAGAAAACTAGTTAAGGGATAAACAGTTTTTGACTCAAATCAGGCATACACCTGTTATCATAGGATCTTATGAGGTTTCCAATGATTCATGAATTCAAGTCTGTACACGTGCCACATTGCTTTGTAAAGACCTAGCTGAAGCCGTCCTTTCAGATGAGAATGATTGAATCACAAGAAAATAAAAGTAAATCCAATTATGTACACGTGCCATATTGCTGGGTTGCAGCCTAGCTATGAAAAATACAAAAATAAAATAAGTTTGATTCCGTACATGTGCCATATTACTGGGTTACAGCTTAGTTGAAGCCATCCATTTGGATAGAACAAGTTGATCATGTCAACACAGTTCTGTATACGTGTAATATTGCTTTGTAAAGACCTAGCTGAAGCCGTCCATGAGAATGTGTTGAACATGAGAGACAAATCAAAAAGAAAATAAATTGGTACCTTATAGAACTTATGATGTTAGGTACTAAGTTATGCAGAGATGAGTTATAAACTAGTTTTGATCTAGATTGGTTGACTATAATGGGGAACTCAGTCGGAAAACATGAGTGATCATTGATTAGTTTAGAAGCAAAGTACTGATAGGTTTAAAGTGGACAAATATATCAGTAGTCATTTCATAAATCAAATGTGTCAGAAGTATAAACTTTCTTGAATGTTGATTTGACATGATTTGGTGTATGTGTCATTTTCTTGAAAGGGTACTCACAAAAATATATGTGCATTTTGTCTATTTCAGTTTTAGTTTGTACAGTTGTTTGTTTATCAGAAAATACAAAAAGATTTTCATTTGAAAATGTCTTAAATGATCATTTGTTGATTCAGATATTCAATAATCTTTGCATATCACCAAACCAAACTGAACTTCATAACAATGCACTTTGAATGATCAAAATGTAAAATTTGAAAATGAGTTGTGTTTTTGAGTGCTAGACTTCATTCATCCGAATGAAGCAGACGAAAGGATCAAACGACTGAATGACTTTATTCATGCGAATGGGTCATTCGGCCGAATCACCTTATCCGAACCAAGTCATTTGGTTGATCTCTCAGCCAAATGAGACTTCCTATATATTGGGGTTTTTCGGCCGAACTAACTCTTTCTCCCAAATTCATTCGTTCGGTCCTACAGTGTGCACCATTTTGCCCGACTCATTCTCTCTCCACTGTTCTTTGATTGTTCACCATTTAATCAACCATACTAATAGTATTCCTTCTTGTGGTTGTTATAGGTACTATTGGAACCAAGATCTACCAATTTTTACATGGATTTGCTGAGAACAGCCCTTGGTTTAGCGTTTTAAGGCTCGTAAAGTCAAACAGTCTAATAGATAGCCAAAAGGAACCCTAAAACTCCTAAGACCTGTTCTAAAAACTTTAATTGGACGTTTCAGAAACAGATTGTATGAATTTTATGGTCTAATTTGTTGTTTTGGG
The DNA here is from genome assembly GCA_009363875.1 of Mikania micrantha. Lineage (NCBI taxonomy): Eukaryota > Viridiplantae > Streptophyta > Magnoliopsida > Asterales > Asteraceae > Mikania > Mikania micrantha. The sequence continues at coordinate 65,111,554 of CM018697.1, forward strand.
AATTTGGATTTTTGAAATCCTTCGGTTGACCGAATGATGATCATTCGGACTTCAGGGTGGACCGAATAAATGCAGCGACCGAATGAAGTCATTCGACAGAATGAAACTCTTTCGGCCATTGGCCTCATTCCCCTATCATTCGGATGACTTGATTCTTTGGGTCAAGGAGTCAACCGAATGAACTCATTTGCTTGTCATTCGGATGACATGACCCATTCGGTCATTGAACTCATTCGCTAAGTCTTATTCGGACATTGTTGTTTCATTCGCACAAGTTGCATACTTGTGTTAACTTTTTGATTTTACTCAACTATTTAACTGAATTGAACTGACATGTTAATTTTCTTTTGTTTCAGTATGGCAGATTACAAAGTTGTAACAAAGAACAACATTTGTGCTCATCTAGATGTTACCACCAACAACGCCAGGAAGTTTATAGAGATTATTGCTTTTCTCAGGCGTTCTAGGATCTTCACTGCCATATCTACTGTCTATGACCCCTATTTGTCGCACCAGAGGGATTTTGGATATCTGCAGACATAGATTGTGAGGTCGAGCCTCCTGTGATCAGAGGCAAGGTGCGAGGACATGACGTTATAGTTTCTGCTGAGCATATTCGGAGGGTGTGTGGATTACAGGATGCACCTGATCATCCCTTTCTACTTGGTCGCTATCTTGTTCGAGGATGCTTTATGCGATGCAAGTATAATGGTGACTTAGAAGCCGAAATTCTGAACAAGGCTTTTCTATCTCCGCAGTTCAAGTACTTGGCTCACGTACTCATTCACTGCTTGGGTTCTATGTGCGGAGGATTTGATGAACTCAGCGAGACATTACAGGGTGCCTTCGTGGCTTTGGTGCTGAATATACCATTCAACTTCTCGGATATGGTATTCACACATATGAAGGAAAATGTCTATCTCAAGGGTGATAAGAAGTTCCTCATGTACCCGAGATTTCTTTAGCAGATATTTGATGCACAACTGCCTGATCTACCGAAAGCCAGTTCTGACATTATCTGATTAGAGCACATGAATGAAATTACTCTTAACAGAGTTTTATCATATAGAGGAAAGGAGATGAAGCCTCCTATTCGTACTCTATTCGGCCATCTCCTCAACCTTGATTACATTGCACCCGCTGGGAGGAAATGGAGACATGATGATTCTGATTCTGATTTAGAGTGTCACACCCCCAATTTCAACTAACGGAATCATACCGTTTGGGAACGTGACAAACCAGGATCTCAGATCATTAGACATAGCGAAGACCTCTATATGAATTTCAAAACATACGTTGGTCTTTAAAACATAATATTCAGAGTTTACAAAAAGATGCGGAAGCGTTTCAAATCAAAACCAATAAACTGTTGTTAAGTAAAACATTACAAATCAAAATACTGAAATATTCAAATTCAAATATTCAAAGTGTTTATAATGCATGAGACTCTATCTTCCTAGTCCATGCCAGCTTTAACGCGCGCCTTAGCGTCCTGAGAAAACATGCAATTCAAGTCAACACAAAGGTTGGTGCATAACACAGGTTTTAAATAATCATAGTGTTCAAAACATCAGTTTGAATAACAAGTTTGTAGATAACATAATCACAAATGCACAGTCATGATAGCTAGTCATATAAACTATTTACATACGTGTTCGACACCGAAGCTGACTAGTTGCCATGCTATAGCATGTTTTCGCCTTGCCACTATTGTCTATCACAACAATAGTAAAAATGTGTTTGGTCAGTCAAACACCTGCGTAGATCCCATCTACCAGGTGAGGTTTGTCAAACCTAATAGATCTATTTCCAACTACCACGCATTGCATTACAGCAAACTAAACGGTTCGAGGTGTGTAAGGACTTTCAATTTGATATGTTTTCACATAATGTAAACAGATAACTCATGCAAGTGATATGTATCTAAAAATCAGTTTGTTGCACATGTTTTCTCCCCCAAAACAGTTTAAAATAAGAAAGGGGCCGTGTACGCACCTTTGATAATAGTAGAATGATCAAACACGTGTGAACTTGCGTAGAAATCCTCTACGAAGAATCTGTGTTTAAACAATAACCTAGTGTATTCGAATAATCGTTTTGTGCTTAAAATCACATACGTGTCAACACACGTATGTTAGAGTGTCAGAAAAGTGTATACAATCGTACACGTGCTTTTGAAATCGTTTAAATAAAATCCTACACGATTTTATTTAATTAAACGTAATTATACGCGATTTCGTGTTCGGATTAAAATATGGATTTTATCATTTCAACACGTTCGTATTCTCGTTACGGTTCCAACGCAACTTGAACGGATCGAAACGGAGTTCGTATGTGGGAGTTATGACAAAAATACAAAAAAATTGATTTAAAACCCAAAAATGGTGGAACCCGGATTCGAACCCGCGACCCCCCACATCAACACACACGCATCTACCAACTCAGCCCGCTAGGGTATCGCGATAACATTCCAGAATAAATTCTTTTAAACCTTCATCCAGTCTAATTCCTTTACCATATTATAGCCGAAGCATCTAATGCCAATTTAGTCTCCAATTCGAACCCGATAGCCCTTAAAACCATAGGGTTTCTATTCCTTAGATCCAACCGATCCTATGGATGGTTTTAATTCGAATTTGAATTAATATAACTCACTTAATTCGGTTGTGATCATTCGGACTCAAGTTCTTAAATCTAAACCCAAAATCTTTCAATTCGTTATCATTTCCTAAAATTTACACACGGTTTTCATTCTATAATGTATTTCGAACACTTCTGTGATGATTAATTGGATTCTATAACTCATTTGTATCGAAATCCCCAATTCATTTTTAAAGCATGAACCCTAGAACTAAAATCCATCAAATTGTTGTAACCTTCTGAAATTGATACCTGGTTTAGTTACATCGAACCCTTCTGAAACTATTGATGTAGTTTAATTTGATTATAGAATCCAGTTTCACAGAAACCCCCAAAACCGTTTCTAATAAGAACCCTAGTTGTCGAATTCAAATCATTCGATGTAATTACACAGAATTGGCTTATGTTTTACTCTAATCGGCCATATTAGAAAGTTTTGAAGTGATTACTTACGTGATTCAAAGTCGAATTGTTGTAGATCGCTTACAAGCCCTAACTTCGGCCGTCCCTTCAATCGAATCCTTCTCCCGCAAGTTGTTGAATGAAATTGTTGTTTGCACTAGTCTCTAATACCACCGATCAGCAAGTATGAAAATTCAATTGTGTGAATTTGAAACGAAATATATCATTTTGATATATACCAATTCGGTTACGAGTTTGAGAAGTTTAATTGCCTTCAATGCAATGATTTAGAGCTCAATAACTAATGGAAACGTTTGCTATTCATCATTAGCAGTTACTCACTTGATTAATTCGACCCATAATTTGTTTTAGGATCAATTTTCGATTTTTACAACTTCATAAGGACGAATTTTGACTTTCTTGGTCAAAATTGTGTGATTTATAAAATTTTAATCACATTCCTTATAAGCTAAATGCAGTATACTCTATTATATTCAAGCCTAAACTTTCTAATTTGATTCTTTTGAAACATCAATATCATTTTTGCCAATTCTTGTTAATGGATCTAACCCGACAACATCGAATTGTCACTAATTAATCCAATTGAACATTCTTGGGCTAAGTTATCTCCATTGGGCCTAACAATCCTAACTGGGCCTACTTCCATCTGCTTGACCTTATAAAATACAATCAGACTTACCTTGGGCCTTGGATTTGTAATTGGGTCTACCTTGATCTCACTAAAACTTACTGGGCCTTCTTGGGCCTTAATGACCTACTTAGACCTCAGTGGCCTTCCTTGTTTCTATTGGACTTAAAATGATCTTATTGGGCCTACATTGACCTTGTTGGGCCTTCATTGGCTAACAGGGTTAACTCGAAAAGTCGGATTGTCACATCATCCCCTTGTTGAAGGAATTTTCGTCCCGAAAATTAGCAAGTGTTAAGAGTAGTTAGGAAACTACTTACGAGTTTAAATCGTACGTGTTGGTGTGATTTGATCATTCTGTGTGTTTGTGTGTACTCACACACAAAGTCTAATGCTTGCAACATCACAACTTAATTGTGATCTTTCAATGTAACTGTTTTGCATGTACACTAATTAGTTCACCTAACTGTGACTGTTTGTGTTTGATCATACTGTGTTGTGTAACCTCACACATAGTGAGTGTCTGAAACTGTTTGTACTATGCAACCCCGCACATAGCAAAGTGTATGTAACCAATGTACTATGCAACCCCGCACATAGCAAAGTGTATGTAACCAATGTACTATGCAACCCCGCACATAGCAAAATGTATGTAACCAATGTACTATGCAACCCCGCACATAGCAAAATGTATGTAACCAATCGTGTATGTACTACCATAACATGTAACATATGAAATGTAGCACATAAAACATATAAAATGTAATGTAGCACAAATATTTGTAACAAAATCAATTGAATAAATAAAACGTTTGTGCTTACAGTTTGAAATTTGCAGTGTTGATGTGTGAAAGCATCACGTCATCCCCTTGTTGAAGGAAATTTCGTCCCGAAATTTAACGTGCGCTCTCAGTGTTAGCAGTAGCTGTATTGAATAGATGAGGATATTTCTTCATCATTTGATCTTCTCGTTCCCATGTGAATTCAGGACCCCGTCTTGAATTCCATCGGACTTTAACTATTGGAATCTTGCTTTGCTTCAGTTGTTTGACCTCTCGGTCCATGATTTCTGCTGGTTCTTCAATGAATCGTAACTGTTCATCTACTTGTATTTCTTCCAACGGTACAATCAATGTCTCGTCAGAAAGACATTTCTTTAAGTTCGATACGTGAAAAACATCATGAACTCCACTGAGTTCATCCGGTAATTTGAGTTGATACGCAACCGGACCAATCCTTTTCAGAATCTCAAAAGGTCCTACGTAACGTGGACTAAGCTTCCCGCGCTTGCCGAATCGTATCACACCTTTCCAAGGTGATACCTTTAGAAGAACTCGGTCACCTACTTGAAATTCCAACGGCTTGCGACGTTTGTCTGCATAACTCTTCTGTCGATCCCGAGCCGCTGCCATACGGTTCCTAATTTGAACGATCTTCTCTGTCGTTTCGTGCACCAGTTCAGGACCTGTTATCTGACTGTCACCAATTTCAGCCCAGCAAACTGGTGAACGACATTTGCGACCATACAACGCTTCAAACGGTGCTGCTTGAATACTTGTATGATAACTATTGTTGTAAGAGAATTCCACCAACGGTAAATGATTTTCCCAGCTATCACCAAAATCAATTACACAAGCTCGTAACATATCCTCGAGCGTTTGAATCGTTCGTTCACTTTGACCATCGGTCTGTGGATGATAAGTTGTACTCATATCCAAGCGAGTCCCCAATGACTTATGAAGAGATTTCCAAAAATTGGAAGTAAACCGGGCATCCCGATCTGATATAATAGATATTGGCACGCCATGCCGTGCTACTACTTCCTTAATGTAAATGCGAGTCAATTTCTCCATCTTGTCAGTTTCTTTGATTGCTAAGAAGTGTGCAGATTTCGTTAATCGGTCAACAATTACCCATATCGTATCACAACCACTCGGTGTACGGGGTAACTTAGTAATAAAATCCATCGAAATCTGTTCCCATTTCCACATCGGTATCTCTGGTTGTTGCAGTAAACCAGATGGCTTCTGATATTCAACTTTGACTTTCGAACAAGTCAAACATTTGCTAACGTACTTAGCAATATCAGCCTTCATGTGAGGCCACCAATACAGTGCCTTCAAGTCATGGTACATCTTGTCTGATCCCGGATGGACTGAATATCTAGACTTGTGTGCTTCGTCCATCACAAGTTCCCTTAAACCTCCATACAAAGGTATCCACATTCGGTCAATGAAATAACGAATTCCATCAGGTTTAACATTCAATTGTTCTTCCATTCCTCGTAAAGATTCCGGTACTAAGTTTTCCGTTTTCAAAGCCTCAATCTGAGCACTGTGTACCTTGTCTGGTAAGTCAGTATGTATTGTCATCATAAGTGCACGAACCCGTCTTGTTCCCGTTGTATCTTTTCTGCTCAAAGCATCGGCTACTACATTAGCCTTTCCCGGGTGATATTTAATCGCACACTCATAATCGTTCAACAACTCAACCCATCGTCGTTGCCTCATATTAAGCTCCTTCTGATCAAAGATATGTTGCAAACTCTTATGATCAGTATAAATAGTACACTTAGTTCCATACAAATAATGCCTCCAAATCTTCAAAGCAAAAACCACTGCTCCTAACTCCAAGTCATGAGTAGTGTAATTCTTTTCATGTGTTCGTAGTTGTCTGGAAGCATAAGCGATCACCTTATCCCGTTGCATCAACACACATCCCAAACCCTGTCCAGATGCGTCACAATACACCGCAAAGTCTTCCGTTCCTTCTGGTAAAGACAGAATCGGTGCACTGCAAAGTTTCTGTTTCAATAACTGGAATGCAGCTTCCTGTTTATCCGTCCAGCTATACTTTGTTCCCTTGTGCGTCAGAGCTGTAAGTGGTTGAGCGATCTTTGAGAAACCCTCAATGAATCGTCGATAATAACCCGCCAAACCAAGGAATTGTCGTACCTCGGTAGGAGTCTTTGGCGCTTCCCAATTCTTAATCGCTTCAATCTTTGCTGGATCTACATGTATACCCTTTTCATTAACTATATGACCCAAGAACTGTACTTCTCGCATCCAGAAATCACATTTCGAGAACTTAGCGTACAGTTGTTCTTGCTTCAATAGCTCTAACAGTAATCGAAGATGTTCAGCGTGTTCCTCCTCAGACTTTGAATAGATGAGAATGTCATCGATGAAAACTATGACAAACTTATCAAGATAAGGTTTACAAACACGATTCATGAGATCCATGAATACGGCTGGAGCGTTTGTCAACCCAAATGGCATGACCAAGAACTCATAATGGCCATATCGTGTCCTGAATGCTGTCTTCGGAATATCCTCCTCCTGAACTCTTAGTTGATGATAACCCGACCTGAGATCAATCTTCGAGTAGTAACTCGAACCTTGCAACTGATCGAACAGATCGTCAATCCTGGGTAACGGATACCGGTTCTTGATAGTAACCTTATTCAATTCCCGGTAATCGATACACATACGAAAAGTCCCGTCTTTCTTCTTTACAAACAATACTGGAGCTCCCCATGGTGAAAAACTAGGTCGTATGAAACCCTTATCCAACAACTCTTGCAATTGTGTGGATAACTCTTGCATCTCTGACGGTGCAAGTCGATAAGGCGCCCTAGCTATCGGTGCTGCATCTGGTGTAAGGTCGATTCGGAATTCCACCTGTCTGATAGGCAGTAATCCCGGCAAGTCATCTGGAAATACCTCCGGAAATTCACAAACTACAGGTATATCTTCAATCTTCTTCCCAGTTACTGGCTTTTCTGTTATCAATGCTATAACTGCCGTATGACCCTTACGTAGACACTTGTGTGCTTTCATACAAGATATGAGACGCAGTGGCGTACTGATCTTTTCGCCTTGTACATACAGTGTCTCTCCATTTGTAAGAGGTATACGCACAATCTTTTCATGGCATACTATTTCAGCCTGGTTCTTGGACAACCAGTCCATGCCAATGACTACATCAAAACTGCCTAAGGCAATAGGCATCAAATCAATCTCTAATGTCTGACCCATCAAATCAAGGATACATCCCTTATAAATGTTTTCTACTACAATCAACTTACCATCAGCTAATTCCACAGTGTAGGGACTATCTAAGGCAGTGGGACTAACATCTAGTGACTTAGCAAGTGAACTAGATACAAAACTCCGGTCAGCACCAGTGTCAAATAACATAGAGGCATAGTGATTATTTAAGAGGAACGTACCCGTGACAATGTTGGGATCCTCCCGCGCTTGACGTCCTCCAATCACGAACGCCCTGCCTCTAGCACCGTTGTTGTTATTATTGTTGTTGTTGTTGTTGGTGCCATTGCCATTACCGTTGCCACCTCCATTACCATTACCATTGTTGTCCCCGCCTTTCTTAAGTTGTGGGCAATCTTTCTTGAAATGGCCCATCTTGCCACACTCAAAACAACCTTTCTGCGCGTTGTTTTGATTGTTATTCTGGTTGTTATTGTTGTTCTGCAGCTCTCCGCGACAATCCTTAGCCGCATGCCCAATCTTGCCACACCTCTGGCACTTAGCTCTGTCACACTGGTTACCCGCATGATGATAACCACATCTGTTGCACTTGGGGTGCTTACCAATATAGCCCCCCGATGATGATGATTGCTGACCACTGCTTGAACCATGATAAGACTTGTTTGAGTCTTGTTTCCTGTTTTGCTGATGTGATTGTTGGTTGTTGCCCTTGAAGTTGTTACTCTCCCACTTCCTCTTGTGATCTCCTACCTTGGTAGCAGATGTTCGCTTAGGCAGAGTTCCCTGTAACACTGCCTGATCAGTAAGCTGATGCGCTAGACGAACAGCTTGTTGGATGGTGGTGGGATTTGCTGAAGTAACCATCCCCTGAATCTGAGGCACTAGTCCTCCAATGTACCTTTCAATCCACTTACTGGCTGGAGTAGCCATGTGTGGTAGCAGTCTGGCCAGTTCATGCGATCTGGTAGTGTATTCCTCAATATTTGACCCCTCCATCTTGAGGTGCCAATATTCTTCTTCCAACTTCTGCATTTCACTGCGAGGACAGTACTCCTCTCGCAGTAAGGTTTTGAAATCATCCCAGGTTAAGGCATTTGCCTCACCCAATCCCAGAGTCTGAACATTCGAGTTCCACCAGGTTAATGCTGGACCCTCCAATGTTCCCGTAGCAAATTTCACCTTGCTTTCGTTAGGGCAGTTGCACATTTCGAATACAGACTCAGCCTTTTCAATCCACCGAAGGAGTCCAATGGCCCCCTCCGACCCTTTGAAATTGTGTGGTTTGCAGTCCAAAAACATCTTGAACGTGCAGACTTGTGGGTTAATCAATCCCCCAGCTGGACCTTGTGGCCCTGTGTTGTGAGTCTGAGCATACTGTGCGATTGCCTCTGCAACTCTGTTGTTGATTAGCTCATTGAGCTCAGCAACAGTCATATGAACATTTCCCTCAGCCATTAGTTCCTATTTACAAGAAGTGTTAGCACGAAGTCAAAATCTAATGTGACATGTGTAAGTAAAACAACAAACACAACATGTAATATAATCAACACAGTTGTTGGAAACAAACAATAATTCTTCCATAAATAGAAACTTTCTTTGAGTACAATACTTTTGAAATGAAATACAAAGTTTCCAACTACTAATGTAGGAACACAACCCGTTCCTAATAAGTTTAAACAAAACAAGAAAGAAATGAAAAAAATCAATCGTCCTCAACGGTGGATTCAGGATCGGACTCAGCAACTGGTGCTGGTTCCTCCCCTTCTTCCTCCTCATCCTCCTCCTCATTCTCAGAGGCCACCAAATCCTCCAAAGCTTCTACTCTACCCTCCAAGAACAAAGCTCGGTTCTCTGCAGCGTCGAGACGACCAATCATGTTCACCATCTCATCCCGCATGTCATGAACTAGATGGGCAAGTTCATCTTGCCTCTCAATGGCATCCCATAACTCATGAGATCTCTGTATAAGCTTGTCTTCTGTCTCATCCAAGTCCTCGCGCAACTTGGCGATCTCCTCCGCGTCCATCCTTCGCCTCTTAGGCTCAGGAGCATCTAGTGCTGGTGGTGGGTGTGTAGAGGGTCCCTCAGCAGGGATCTGCTGAATGCCCTCCTCCTCCTCCTCCGGATCCTCATCCGGGTCCTCCTCTGGATCCTCGTCTGGATCCTCGTCTGGATCCTCGTCTGGATCCTCCTCCGGATCCTCCTCTGGATCGGAGTCCTCCATCTCATACGGTGGAGGTGATGGAATAGGTGGTGGTGGTGATGATGGTGGTGCCGGAACTATCGGCTCCTCGCCCTCGGAATCATCAATAATGATATATGGGACTGATGATGAAACCATGCCTGTTACATAATACCATATGTAAGTACAGTGCCATGGAATACGTAAACAAGTCAATTACATAGTGTCATATGTAATTTCTAAACAATACGTATTAACAGATGTGTCTAATGTCTAACAGTCATAGTCTAGGCCTACAAATGCAAACCTAGTTCGCTATAACCAATGTCTCTGATACCAATCTGTCACACCCCCAATTTCAACTAACGGAATCATACTGTTTGGGAACGTGACAAACCAGGATCTCAGATCATTAGACATAGCGAAGACCTCTATATGAATTTCAAAACATACGTTGGTCTTTAAAACATAATATTCAGAGTTTACAAAAAGTTGCGGAAGCGTTTCAAATCAAAACCAATAAACTGTTGTTAAGTAAAACATTACAAATCAAAATACTGAAATATTCAAATTCAAATATTCAAAGTGTTTATAATGCATGAGACTCTATCTTCCTAGTCCATGCCAGCTTTAACGCGCGCCTTAGCGTCCTGAGAAAACATGCAATTCAAGTCAACACAAAGGTTGGTGCATAACACAGGTTTTAAATAATCATAGTGTTCAAAACATCAGTTTGAATAACAAGTTTGTAGATAACATAATCACAAATGCACAGTCATGATAGCTAGTCATATAAACTATTTACATACGTGTTCGACACCGAAGCTGACTAGTTGCCATGCAATAGCATGTTTTCGCCTTGCCACTATTGTCTATCACAACAATAGTAAAAATGTGTTTGGTCAGTCAAACACCTGCGTAGATCCCATCTACCAGGTGAGGTTTGTCAAACCTAATAGATCTATTTCCAACTACCACGCTTTGCATTACAGTAAACTAAACGGTTCGAGGTGTGTAAGGACTTTCAATTTGATATGTTTTCACATAATGTAAACAGATAACTCATGCAAGTGATATGTATCTAAAAATCAGTTTGTTGCACATGTTTTCTCCCCCAAAACAGTTTAAAATAAGAAAGGGGCCGTGTACGCACCTTTGATAATAGTAGAATGATCAAACACGTGTGAACTTGCGTAGAAATCCTCTACGAAGAATCTGTGTTTAAACAATAACCTAGTGTTATTCGAATAATCGTTTTGTGCTTAAAATCACATACGTGTCAACACACGTATGTTAGAGTGTCAGAAAAGTGTATACAATCGTACACGTGCTTTTGAAATCGTTTAAATAAAATCCTACACGATTTTATTTAATTAAACGTAATTATACGCGATTTCGTGTTCGGATTAAAATATGGATTTTATCATTTCAACACGTTCGTATTCTCGTTACGGTTCCAACGCAACTTGAACGGATCGAAACGGAGTTCGTATGTGGGAGTTATGACAAAAATACAAAAAAATTGATTTAAAACCCAAAAATGGTGGAACCCGGATTCGAACCCGCAACCCCCCACATCAACACACACGCATCTACCAACTCAGCCCGCTAGGGTATCGCGATAACATTCCAGAATAAATTCTTTTAAACCTTCATCCAGTCTAATTCCTTTACCATATTATAGCCGAAGCATCTAATGCCAATTTAGTCTCCAATTCGAACCCGATAGCCCTTAAAACCATAGGGTTTCTATTCCTTAGATCCAACCGATCCTATGGATGGTTTTAATTCGAATTTGAATTAATATAACTCACTTAATTCGGTTGTGATCATTCGGACTCAAGTTCTTAAATCTAAACCCAAAGTCTTTCAATTCGTTATCATTTCCTAAAATTTACACACGGTTTTCATTCTATAATGTATTTCGAACACTTCTGTGATGATTAATTGGATTCTATAACTCATTTGTATCGAAATCCCCAATTCATTTTTAAAGCATGAACCCTAGAACTAAAATCCATCAAATTGTTGTAACCTTCTGAAATTGATACCTGGTTTAGTTACATCGAACCCTTCTGAAACTATTGATGTAGTTTAATTTGATTATAGAATCCAGTTTCACAGAAACCCCCAAAACCGTTTCTAATAAGAACCCTAGTTGTCGAATTCAAATCATTCGATGTAATTACACAGAATTGGCTTATGTTTTACTCTAATCGGCCATATTAGAAAGTTTTGAAGTGATTACTTACGTGATTCAAAGTCGAATTGTTGTAGATCGCTTACAAGCCCTAACTTCGGCCGTCCCTTCAATCGAATCCTTCTCCCGCAAGTTGTTGAATGAAATTGTTGTTTGCACTAGTCTCTAATACCACCGATCAGCAAGTATGAAAATTCAATTGTGTGAATTTGAAACGAAATATATCATTTTGATATATACCAATTCGGTTACGAGTTTGAGAAGTTTAATTGCCTTCAATGCAATGATTTAGAGCTCAATAACTAATGGAAACGTTTGCTATTCATCATTAGCAGTTACTCACTTGATTAATTCGACCCATAATTTGTTTTAGGATCAATTTTCGATTTTTACAACTTCATAAGGACGAATTTTGACTTTCTTGGTCAAAATTGTGTGATTTATAAAATTTTAATCACATTCCTTATAAGCTAAATGCAGTATACTCTATTATATTCAAGCCTAAACTTTCTAATTTGATTCTTTTGAAACATCAATATCATTTTTGCCAATTCTTGTTAATGGATCTAACCCGACAACATCGAATTGTCACTAATTAATCCAATTGAACATTCTTGGGCTAAGTTATCTCCATTGGGCCTAACAATCCTAACTGGGCCTACTTCCATCTGCTTGACCTTATAAAATACAATCAGACTTACCTTGGGCCTTGGATTTGTAATTGGGTCTACCTTGATCTCACTAAAACTTACTGGGCCTTCTTGGGCCTTAATGACCTACTTAGACCTCAGTGGCCTTCCTTGTTTCTATTGGACTTAAAATGATCTTATTGGGCCTACATTGACCTTGTTGGGCCTTCATTGGCTAACAGGGTTAACTCGAAAAGTCGGATTGTCACATAGAGGATATCAGGGTGTAGGGTGGTGATGATGGAGATGATGGTGATGACGGTGGAGATGTGGGTGTTAGTGGTGCTGGTGATGTGGGTGTTAGTGGTGCAGGTGCTTGTGGTGGTGATGGTGTTGTTTCTGGAGCTGGTGGTGATGTTTCTGATGTTGGTACCGGTGCTAGAGTTATGCTTCTGTTGCTAGTGACGATAATGTAGATGTTGGTGCTTTACTTGATTTAGATTTCATGACTTCTATTGAGGCCACCGTCTCCACTTCACTAGAGATGTGTGGTACTACATCGGCTGAGGAGATAGAGATGATTCTGATGAATCAGATGAGGCTAGTGGTGAGGATGATGATGAAGAAGGCTCTGACAGCTCAGATTCTGACAAGCCTGATGATGAGATTGAGAATGTTATGGTTGGTACTAGGCTTGTAAAGAAGAGGAAGAGGCCTAGTGAGATAGAGTAGGATAGGGAGGAGATCAAGGATACATCTTTTGTCCCTGAGTTTGACTTTTCTCCTCCCCCACGTACTTTCATTTCTACATCTACTGCAGCTGCCACTGTTACTCAGTCCATCTCTCCTCCAGCCAAAAGAAGGACTAAGTTTGCCCTACAGAGGCGGTCAGAGTTGTCTTCTGTTGCAGCAACCACTGTTATATCAGCTGCAACAGTTGCAGCTTCTTCACTGACCAGGTCAAGGACAACTTCTACACGAGTCACTATTGCCCCTCTGACCCCCTCTGTTGCTGCCACAGTTGACTTTACTGCAGCTTCCTCTGGTCCCTCCACTACACGAGCTTATCCGTATATTCTGACTGTTTCAGTTGTTGAACAGCTCAGCACACGAAACAGTTTAGTTCTTAGGTTGATGGAGAGGAACCACCAGCAGGATGAAGCTATTGCCCAACTTACATAGAGACTCAGTGAGCAAGATGCTCTTTTATTACAGGCAGCTGACCAACGGGCAGATTTGAGGGCACGATCTGCTGAGCAGGAGGAGCGATTGCTCAAGTATGTTGATGAGCATAACCAGTTGGCATTGACTGCCTCGGGATTCAGTGATCGGATCTTAGCTCATGAGGCCGAAAACTTGCGATTAGCTGAGCAAGTTGAAATCCTTAAAGATGCTACTCCTAGGCTGGAGGCCTTTGAGACTGCCTCCAATGATTCAGATAAAGATGAAGAAGAAGATGATGAAGAAGAAGACGAATCTGATGAGGAGAAGGTTTATTACGAGGATACCGACAAAGATGATGATTCAGATGATGATGATGACAGTGCTGGAAGTGGGTCTGCCAGTCATCTAGTGCATCAGGGCAGCAGTCCCCTCCCACTGAGATCCGGACAAAGACTAAGCATGACAGAGCTGCCAAGCCTCCTCCTCCTCAAACCGAAGAGCCTAAAGCTACTGAGGAAGTTCATGCTGTGCCTTTGAGACGTCGTTTCGATGAGAAGTTGACCATGATTTTGGACGCTCAAGGCATCATACAGCACTCAGTTAGCTACGACAAGGAGGAAGGAGAGATTATCCATTGCTTGACAAAGGAACAGATTGCTGTGCTTTTCAGGTTAAATCCTGACGAGGTTGTCATTGATGACCCCTCCACTCCTGTTTTCTACTGAGACATTTGATGACATCGATGAAGTTATTTTGGAGGATATCACTGAGCAAGAGGATATCAAGTATACTTCAGCTGAGGATGAACTGCCTACCTTCACTGATCTTTTAGGGCAACATACTAAGGAGGAGCTAAACAGGAAGATTGATGAAAAGGTGAGCAGTAGTGAGTCTTCAGCAGAAGACATCAAGAAAAGGAAGGAGGAATGGAAGGTTAATTATGAAGTCTTGAAGAAGGAAAGTGTTTCAAAGATGCCAGCTACACACACCAAAGTATATAGGACAAAAGGATACAAGGCCAGAGGTCAAATTCTGAGTTGGGCATACTTTCATGATATGCAATGCTACGATGTCAAGAGGGAACAATGGATACAATATTTCAAGCATCCCCATGGTTTCAAGACGCTGCCAGGATTCGAAGTCAATCAACTAGCACGTCTGAAGATGCTTTACATTGAAGATTCAGGGATGTCCTCTTGGTTCTCTAGACAGATCCAGTACGAGTATAGAAAGAGATGGATTAACTTCAAGCCTTAGGAGCCAGAAAGATATTATCAACCAGAGATTAATGCAGATACCTGCAGACACAAAGTCATCCTGAAGTGGCTACCTCCAAGAGTCATGAAGAAGATTCCATTACGGAAGATGCGTCAATACTTCTTAGACTGTTTCCGATGGTGGTATTATGATGGGAGAACTTCAGAGGAAGTAATTGTGTTATGCAAAAAAACAAATGGGATACAGAACATATATTTGATCCCATGTGGCTGACCAATCTGTCACACAATGATGTTAAAGCTCTGTGCAGATGTCAGATTTTCTTTGAGGTTGAAGACATGGAGCAGGTTCTACAATTCATGAGAGTCATCCAGATATGCATAGTGTTTGGAATTCATGTCGGCACTGACTGGAAAGCTATATCATCCAAGTATTTCAAGAAAGATGCTGATAAATGAAGAACTACGTCCAAAGGGGAGTATGTTAGTGCATAGAATGTCCCTAGTTCAGTGTTTTGTATGATTTGATGTATAAAGTTGATATTATTAATGAAATCAGTCTTTCTATATTGTTCGTACATGTTTATTTGAGTTTATAATGTTTATATATGTTTGACTTTGACTTTCACTATCATACAGACCCATTCGTGCGAATGACCCTTAGAATGAGTTCATTCGGGCGAATGAACCCCTAGCGAATGACTGGGGCGAACGAATGAGTCATCCGCATGACTCATTCGGTTGACCAGCTCATTCGGCTGAGTCATTAATGAGTGATTCGCACCACTCATTCGGCCGAATGAGTACAGGTTATATATAGCTGCAAACAGCATTTTTCACAACTCTCTGAGCTCCCTCTCACCCTTGTGCACTCCTTTGTCATACCCTTAGGGTTTCGAGCCGACTCTTGCTGTCCAACTTCGATTCTCACCCTGTGGTGTTCGATTTCGATCGAAACGTTCACTCCTCGTCGTCGGATCGCCACGGGGCTTGGTGTTTTCGATTGGAAAACCCTGGAATAGGATTCCGCACTATTCCGGTGGCCGTTGAGAAGATCTCCATAGGAACCTATTTGATTCCTTGGGTTCCATAGGTCCTATAATAACGATAACAAACAACAATTAAAATACACGGATTATTCCTAAAACAGTTAAGAAAATCCATTGAATCACACAAACATGAATCAAAAGAAAAGACAAACACCTTGTGAGGGAAAAAATGAACAAAATCTGAACGGATAATATTTGGAGTATCGATCCCATGAGATATTGGCATGGGTGACGATCCATGTGGATATATTGTTAGATTTGATACACTTCATGATATCTTTACAGCACAAAACAATGTCAGCAGTTAAATCCACCGCGACTTTTGTATGGACGACGATTCATACAGATGTCTGCGTGAGTCTTTTAACTCTTGTATAAAATATTAACATTTTTAATAAAATTTCACCAAAACAATTTAATAAACAATCAAAGTTTTAACACACACAATGATTTGTACGAATAGGTTTAATTCGGTGAAGCTTTACAACCACAGTCATTCGGCTGAATGGGAGCCATTCGTACGAATGACTCATTCGTGCAACATCACAGCTATAAAAGCAAAACTTTTGTTTTTCAAACCCATTTTTCACCCAACTCTCTCAACCGAAACCCTCTCTCGGCCACTCGATTTTTCGACCATTTCCACGCAAAATCGGACCATTTCACCGTCCAAATCGTGTGTATTTCAACCCCAACACCTCCATTTCTAGATTTCAACCATTTTCACCCGATTTCAATCAAATACGAGCTTCACGGTAAGTATTAGCATCGATCCTTTGCTCCAAAACACTCCAAAACGTTTTACCATCAATTTTGACAATAAAAACACTGAAAATAGCCACCGATTTCAAAAATGCCATTCTTGGTGAATCTGCAGACGAATGAGCCTAACAAAGGGCTCATTCGTGCAAATGAGAAGCCTCATTCGTCGAGAAAAGTCTCCCAAACGAGCTGCTAGATAGATGAGCAATCACACAAATGACATGGACACATTTGCCTGGGACAACCATACTAACGGAGACCCATTCGCACGAATGGAACACAAGAATGAGAGTATACAATCGCAACATTCCATTCGTGTGAATGAAGGCCATTTGCACGAATAGGCCATCCGCACCAAGAAAAGCCCAAAACTGGCAAAGTGTTGAACGTACTATCATACACCATTCGCATTGATGGAACCGAACCTTAGACCAAATTTTAAATCTAATCAAGATAAAACGAAATAAAGACACATTTTCCAAAATCACATCAAAACACAGAACACACAACCATCCAACAACTAATTAACTAAATTGTAATACAGGATTCAAACCAAGAGAATATATCGAGTGAGTGCATCGACGACCCATAATCCCATGTGAGTTCATAGACCCCTTTTTCTTTAACTTATTGCCTTCCAAATCATTTGGGGCTGAGAACATGAACCCTCATATTAAAATGATCAACAAATAAGAGTTTTTTTCAAATGATTTCAGTAAAAGGATCAACTCTCAACCTGTTATTCGAATGGTATTCGAATAACAACATTTTCAATTATTTTACTGAGCGTTTATCGCTCCACCCAACTTTTCCAAATCAACAACAACAAACGAGTTTCAAGGGTTCAAACACAAATCAGCAAGGAGATGTCCGTTGATCACACCAGTTCGAGGCTTTGTGCCCAACCAAGAGGTGAACGGACATGACCCTAGGAATTGTGTAGTGCACAATCAAAAACAATTATTTTCATGGAATCCCCCATCAAACAAACAACATAATTGTATGGTATCTTTCTAGGGTAATTCTCTAGAGCATGTGTCCACACAACATACACATCAACAATTCGTTGAGGAATTCTCAAGTAAGTCCCTTAGAGTCATTTACCATTAGTTGACGCGGGTCAACCGACGGTAACATAGATGGTACCATAGGTCTAACCAACCTCCAGCGCCGAGGCTAGTACGTTACACGCATACAACGTGAAACAACAACTCGGATTAGTTTCAGGGGAAATAATAAACAAGGGCATATCAGTTAGGTTTGGTAAATGACCACATGGTTGATATCACGAACAGGCCACACAAACAATAATATGAGTTATCAAACCAAACAAATGTTCAAGACCTAGTCTTGAACGATTTTCAAACGAGTACACAACAAACAATGTTATTCTACAAGAAAAGATCGTAAACTGTGTGATTTTCAAACAACAAAACATGTCTCCTATATTAGGAGACAGAGCATACGCTTCTTTCTCAAAGACATTTATTTTGTTACAATCATCCGTCGTGTCGTGTCGAGTAGAAGTACATAAGTGACGAAGTTTGATTTCCGCTAAGGACATCTTCGTGGATCACCGAAGGGGTGGTGGGCTGGCGGCCAAGCCTTGGCTCTACGTACGCCCTATACATAAACTACCTTCGATGATTTGGGATTGTTAGTACCCTAATAGCATCAGCATCAGATGTTGAACTGAAGACTGAAGATTGAAGAAGTGTTGCTTATTTTATGTGATCTTTAATTTATTGTATTTGTTTTAGTTTAATATTATTTGTTTTGTTTTTGAATAGTTATAAAATTGTTAATGTATAGATTTTTTCGATATTGTTAGTATAGAAGGCATTTTCACCGATATCATTAGTATTGGCAGTTATGTTGTCGATACTATCAATGTCGATGGATTTGTCTGTAAATATCTAAGTTCTAGTTGAACTTAGTACCGTTTGAGAAGAATTCTTAGACACTAAAATTTGTAATTTTTTCTGATTGTATGTACTGAATTCCAAGATATTAATAGAAGACGAGAAGATCATAGATTCAATTATATTCTTCTAATATTTCTTTCTAATTATTCAAACATGATATGATGGATTCCGCACATTGTATTATGTTATACCAGATCATTAGATCCTAACCATGGACCTACAACTGGTATCAGAGCTTTTTGCTCGGTTTTGATCTTGGTAGAACAAGTTCTTGAAGATTTTTGTGATCTTTGGTGATTTTCATGATATTTGAAGACTTCTTGATGATAATTTGATCAATTTCATCATCAAATTATGATTATCATTTGAAGATTAGTTGCTGAACTTGAAATTGTATCAAAAATTGAAATTTTTGAGTTCTACTGTGTTAGTATCGACAAAAACGGTTGCTGGAGTGTTTTCCATCGATATTATTAGTATCGATATTCTTAATATCGATATTACTAGTTTCGATAGAAATTTATCGAACGTAATAATATCGACACACCCTTCATCGATACTATTAGTATCGATACCTTAGTATCGTCGATATTGATAGTATCGACAGATTGATTTCTGAATTTTTCTAAGTATTGGTAATTGCAACAAACTATCTTCAAATGGCAAATCTTTCTTCATTATCTGCTTTGTTATCTGACAATGAAGCTGGTACAATGACTAAACCACCAAAAATGGTTTCATTGAGTGAGTACTCATCTTGGAATGCTAGATTTGAATCTTTTCTGTCCATAGTCAATCCAAGTCTGATGATACCACTAACTGAAGGATATGAGCAACCATAGCTCAATGGGTTTATAAAAATGTTTCACGGTTAACTGAGGATGAAAAGAAGCTTTATGATTTGGGAAAGAAAGCCTATGCTTTGCTCACCATGGCACTTCCTAAGGAGATTTTTCAATCTTTCATCTCACAAAAAAGATCTAAGGCATTATGGGATGCTTTAGCAAAAGATGTGAAGGAAGTGATCAACTCAAAAGAAGTAAGAGAACACTTCTAAAGAAACAGCTTGAAGTTTTCAAATGTTTGGACAATGAGACTTTTGAAGAATTGGTGACAACATACACACTGTTATTGACTGAGCTTAGTAATTTGGATTGTGAGGTCTGTAGGATCAGTTGTTCTCATTTGATCAATATTAGGTTATAGCAGCGGAATTCAGAGATGAATTAGCATAGAATTAGCAAGAACACTTTTAATCTAATAAAACAGTAACGAACAAGTTGTTATAGACAGAGAATTCTGCAAAAGGAATTAAAATCATTCAATGCTCTAACTTCGTAATTAATACAATATGTCAACTGTCCTTATATAGAAACAGTGACTTCTGATGATGTCACATGATGTTGACACCTAACAGACAAAAGATAACAACTGAAATAAACAAAACTACTGAAGATGTTTACAACGACTGAAGACATCCTCTTACAAAGACTGAAGAACTAAACTACTGAAAGTAAACTACAACATCTGATGAGTAAAATACTTATCAGACTTTTACAACTACTGAAAGAAAACTACTGAAGACAAAAACAGACATCACAACATCTGAAGACTAACACTTCAGCTGTTGTGAATAACTTCAGATCTTGTAATTCTTCAGAGTGACTTTCAGCTGATGTGTTCTTCTTCAGTTGTTGTGTGTGTTGTGAGACTTAAAGGTTTTTCTGATCAGGCTCATTGGTTCTTTTAGTCCAACAAGGTCTCTTTGGAAGAGCAAAATGATAAAATTTTAGATGCACTTCCATCCTCATGGGAAACATATGTTATGATCATAAGAGAGAATACTGATTTAGAGATTACAGAACTTGATGTTCTAATATCTAAACTTCAATCTGTTGATCTTGATATGCAAAAGAGAAAGGCTGGAAATAAATTTTCAACTAAAAATCCAGGATTATATATGAAGCCCAGTGTAGCTCCTGCAACTTCTTCAAATTCAGTTGCTTTTCTATCAAGTACTGAATATGGTGACATATTTGTTGTCATTGATGATACAAGAGAAGTATGTTTTACTTCTACAACTAGCAAAGAGATAACATCATACAGTAGATCTAAGCAAATGAATGTGAAGATATCTCAAGAGCAATTAGCATTTTTTATGCAGTTTGTGAATGCGTATGATTCTGTGGTAGTAGATGATGCTCAGAGATTGACAGATGAGGACATGGATCAATTGGATCCAAATGACTTGGAAGAAATGGATATTCAGTGGCAAATGGCCATGTTAACCAGAAGAGCTAGGAGATTTCTTCAAAGGACTGGGAGAAATGAGATTTCAGGAAATTCAAAGAAAAAGCTTGGTTTTTCTACACAAAAGGTGAAATGTTACAATTGTGGAAATTTCGGACAATTTTCTAGAGAGTGTGAAATTCCAATGAGAAATAGCTCAAGATTTGAATCTTGTTCTGAATCTGAAAAGTTTGATCCTCGAATAGGAGCTCCAACTACTACTTCATCTGCATCTTCTACAAGTGCAAAGTCAACTCCTCCTACTAAAGATAAAGCTTTGTTTGTTGAAGAAGAATGTGGTACTGATTAGTCATCGTATGCTGAGGAGATTCAAGTAAACGATGAATTACATGTTGCTTTCATGTCTCAGACAAGTTCAAAAAATGTTGAATTATCATCAGGAAGGAATCTTAATCTGAAACCAAATTGTTTAAAATGTTGTGCTTATTCAGCTAAACTTGATATGGTTGCTAAGCACAATCAATCATTGATTGATGATGTCAACTGTTTAGAAGATAATTTTAAACAATATCTAGCTAATGAAACAAAATATGTAAATAAACTTGAAGAATATAGTGCTAATATTAAAACTATGACCTTGCAGTTGGCAAATAAACAGGACATTATCAATCACATGATTGATGAGTTGAAGGATAGAACAAAGAAATGTAAATCAATTGAGTGTTTGTCTAATGCTCAAGTGATTTTTGATAACATTGTGGCTAACCATGTTAGTAATCCAGGTACCCAAGGGATTAGTTATAAGAGTGTTCCTCCTCCTATTAATCATCTTTTTGGGTCACTTCCAGAATAGCCAAATGTTATTCCATATGTTATTAAATCTTCTAAGAATTTAGACATGATTGAAAATGATTTAACTAACTTGTCTAGTTCTGTCAGTTTTAAATTTGCAGGAACAGGGATAGAGGATTCTAGGATCAAACAAGAAGTTTGTGATGATGATGAAGATGTTAATAGAGATGTGTCCGGTTTAAATTTTGATGTTAACAGGAAATATGATGTATCAAATGTGTTTGATAATAACAATATTTCTGAGCTTTTCATAATTGAATATGTTGACATTAGTAATGAGACTGTTGGAAAGGAATATGATATTCTTAGAGACAGATATATTTTTGCTGAAACAGACAACATTATCTATTATACTCTTAAAGAAAAAATGAAATCTTTTGTGATGATCCTCATTCTTTGAGTTTGATTAATCCAGTTTTGATTGATACTGCTTTTAAGAAACCTAACACAAAGATTTTTCAAAAACCAGAACGGATATGTGAAAAGGATTGGCTAACAAGAGGAAAACATAATTTTGTTAAGAAACAAACTAATCAAAACGATCTTGAAAAATTATTATGTCAATCAAATGTTGTTTTCTTCAACAACAAGAGTTAAATATCTTCATCACAAACTTCTTCTTCACAAGCATTACCTTCTGTAAACTGGGATGCTCATAGTTATAATACCCGGTTAAAAGTAATAATAATAATAACAATAATAATAATAATAAATAACTAATATATCATAAATAAAATATAATAATAATATTAATAATATTAATTTAGTTGAAACTCAATAAACGAAATCAAATGATAACTATGAATTAATAAGGTTCAAACAATTTTAATTACATGTTCCGACAAATTAACAACGAGCTAATTACCAAACATTCGAATTATTTTTTTAACCGGCACTTGACCGGGTTAATTTTCTGTTTAGTTTGTAACAAGAATATAAAAAAAATTATAACTTAAGAACCAAACGACATTAATCTCATATTTTTATGCCTGATACGTCTACTTATTTTACAAACATATAAACCGGACATTCTGCAAAAAAAAAAAAAAAAAAAAAAAAAAAAAAAAAGGTACTTGATTAAATTCACTTGTTTCATCATAACTGAGATAAAAACTTCAATTAAGGCTATATATACAGTTAAACCGACTTAGAAACTGAACCGTAATCGAGCTGTATTTCGATTTAATTTGTTATATACTATATAAAAAAAAGTTGAAATCTTCTCTGGCATGCTTTGTAAACCGACTAAGAAATATATGTATATATAATTGTATTCTAAACCATCTAAATGATCATGGTGTGATGGTGAAAACGTATTACACGTCAATTCTGTCGACAAAATAATTTCCATAAGTCAATACTAAGGATAATCCTTACTGAATATATTATTTCAACACCACCGGAAAGCCGAGCACCATCGTAACACTTCTTCATAACCTCCACCTGCCATCGAAAGACCATCACTTTGTTATAACCGGCTACAACTCTGAACCAGAAATAAGACCAACGCGAAAGCCGACATAAAACACTTTTGGTTTATCAGCTATTCTAACTTTTGTTCGCAATCGTACCACGGTCGAAATCTTCTACGCCGACATATCCGGCTGTGCGGTTAAGGTAAGGTTATTCAGAATCAAGTAAATTAATTTTGAACATTTATAGGACCATCTCATAACCCTCTGTTGTTCATCTTCGAATGAATCATGTTTTGGTTAAAATTTTTGGCATATACATACATATATATATATATATATATATGTATGTATATATCAATTAACTAGAAATGGAAAATTTTATCAAATGGTATATAAATAGGATGATCTGTGCATGATACATACATGCATATATATATATAGATGTGTGTGTGTATGTATGCATAAGGTTGTCAAGAAAAGAGTTTTAATGCATACTGTGATTATTCTCAATCTGGATATAAACAAAGAAAAAGAAGACCAGGAAGTTTAAAAATAACATTTAAGTAAACCATATGATAACCAATTAGATAGATAGTGTAAATAAGAAAATCACTTAGCAAATTTTCAAGAGGACGTGTGTTCTATTATCTCCCTGGTCTCCTTTATTTAAACCTTCTTTTAAACATGGTGGCCAGAGATAGTAGAAAAACTAGGAATAGACATCAGGATGAAATATATTTGGAAAAAGTTAATAAATTTTATACAATCCTAAAATAATAATAATAATAAAATTACTAGCAAACAAGAGTCTAATTCGACTGGATAAGACTTTAGAATGAAAAATATTTTATTTATTTATTCTAAAACCATTTTGTTCATAAAACGTTTGAATCGTCGTTTTACGAGATGAATAACTAAATGCAAACGTTGATAAACAATTTTATAAAATAAATCAATCCGACCGATTTAACTATAAAAAGTTCAAATCACATATTTCTAACCGATTACGTGTAAGAATTATAATTCGTTCAAACTAATGTGAAATCAAACAAAAACACAGATTACTGAATTGTCAAACTCTTTCAAATCTGATACCCGAGCAAAGCCTCCGGTAGGTGATTCTACCGGTGCGTCACTGGGGCATCAATGACGTAGCACTTTCCGTGACGGTGTGACTGGTTCACGGCGTCTCCATATTTTGGTAGTTGAGGAGTGATATTTTGGGAGGCGTATGGACTGGTCCTAGGAAAATTATTTTGTTTTGGTGAGTGTTGGTGTGTGCCCACATAATGCTCACAATTTGGTACATTAGGCAGACGGGTCTGTGTGCACCATTTGTTTTGTTTTGTGCTCAAATGGGTGTCTCCTTACCATACGACTTAATTGATTATGTATTTTTTCTGATTAGTTGAAATTGCTTATTAGTATGGTTAGTTCTTTCAGAGATTCATTATCCAATGTTTGTAATTATCATTACAGTTGCTTCCGCTGACGTTGTTATTTTCATAATTATTGTTCCCTTGCCACTTCTTTATTCATTTTCTTTTTAGATTTCACCATCATTACTGCTGTTCTTCTGTTACTGAGCAAATTTTTGGCTCAGCCGTATTTCTCTTTGTTGTTTTCTTTGTTTCTATAACAGGTACTCGTGGGATTCAAGGGATGTGTGAAGAGAAGATAAAAAGATTAGAAGGCTGATTATGATAGTTAATGATGTAATTAGATATTTTGTATTTAACTAGCGTTAGTTCATTAAATACGGAAATATGCTTTGTTCTGATTTCTGTAATAGCGACACGTCAGCCCTCGCCAGGTTGGGGTGTCGCAGTTATGGTATCAGAGTAAAGGCTCTTTCCTGTAGAAAACTTAAACTAAATAAATAAGACATGTGAGATTAATGGGTAGACATCGTGTTAGGATTGTAATTTTCTGGTATATCATTTTATATTCCTAAATCGAGTATTTTCATTATAGATGTCTTCTGAAAATAAGCAAACTGATCCTGCAATTACCGCTGCTATCAATCGAGAATTCACGGAACAAATTCCAAATATCGTGGAAACAATCATGGGACGGTTAAATCATAACCAGAATAATCTACTTCCTCCTCCTCCGTTGTATCCACCTCCTCATATTCCACCTCCACCTTTTGATCTGGAAACACATACCGACAATACAACCTCAGGAATTCATGAGTGGCTGACCAGATTTCAGAAACAAAAGCCACGATCGTTTAGTTCTGCACCTGATCCTATGGATGCATGTAACTGGATCATGCATATTGAGAAAATTTTTGAAGTCTTGGGAGTTGAAAAACAGTTTAAGGTGAGGTTAGCAGCTTACAAGCTTGAAGATGATGCACAATCATGGTGGAGGGGAATCAAGCATGCTCAAGGTGGAGATATTTATGCAGCTACGTTAGCTTGGAATGAATTCAAGGAAGTATTTTATCGGCAATACTTCCCAACCTCGCACCAAGAAAAGTATTATCGAGAATATGCTATGATTGCACAAAGGGACGACGAACCGATGATGGAATTCATGGCTAGATTCACTCGTCTGGCTAGTTTTCTGGGAGAGGCTGCGGGAAACCAACAAGTCAAAGCTAACAAAATTAAGTGGGCAGTATGTGAAAGGTTTAGAAAGTTAGTTGTGATGAGTAACTTTAATAACATCACAGAGGTTGCTGATGCAGTTCAGACACTAGAGTTAGCAGAGAAAATGATCTCTACTGTGGAGAACCAAAAAAGGGATCGTGATGATAATAATCATACCTCTTCTGGAAACAAGAAGGTTCAATCAAATGGCCCTAACCGTCAAACCCAAATGCATATGTATCAACCACAAATCCAAGAAAGAAACCACAATTTTATTGAAATATGCAAACATTGTGGAAAAACGCATCGAGGCACGTGCTATCGGCTAACGGGAGCATATTTCCAATGTGGACAAGTTGGTCATCTCGCTAAGGACTGTAAAAATCCAAAACCTCGATATAATGGGAATGCTGGAGGGACGAATACACCTCGTAATATTGGTGGGCGTGTTTTTGCATTGACATCTGATTAGAACTTTAACGCTCTAAATAATCATGCAAAAATAACTTAGTAAGAGAATAAGATGTCAATAAATAACGAAGCAGTTTGTAGTAAGTTTCCATCGTTTTTCTTTTTGTGTAAGAAATGTTATTTGATAGTCGTTAAAAGTGTGTTATCTTTAAAATTCCGTGAATAGTTTTTGATATTCAATTTGTTGGAAAACATAGGAACTTGTATTCGTGATAAGTTACCTTTATCGAAAAAAAATTACCTAAAATTCTGTAATAAAATCACTACAAAGTTAAGTATAAAATAAATCTGTAAATCTAAAATTCTGTAGTTAAATTAAATGATTAAGTCTGTAAGTCTAAAAATAAATCGTTCAGGTAAACTCTACAATTTCGATGACGACATTTTTTAGGAGGGGTAAAATTATAATACCCGTTAAAAAGTAGTAATAATAATAATAATAACAATAATAATAATAATAATAATATATCATCAATAAAATATAATAATAATAATAATATTAATTTAGTTGAAACTCAATAAACGAAATCAAATGATAACTATGAATTAATAAGGTTCAAACAACTTTAATTACATGTTCTGACAAATTTACAACGAGCTAATTACCGAACATTCGAATTGTTTTTTTAACCAACACATGACTGGGTTAATTTTCTGTTTAGTTTGTAACAAGAATATAAAAAAAAATTATAACTTAAGAACCAAACGACATTAATCTCATATTTTTGTGGCTGATACGTCTACTTATTTTACAAACATAAAAATCGGACATTCTGCAAAAAAAAAATGGTACTTGATTAAATTCGCTTGTTTCATCATAACTGAGATAAAAACTTCAATTAAGGATATATATACAGTTAAACTGACTTAGAAATTGAACCGTAAACGAGTTGTATTTCGATTTAATTTGTTATATACTATATAAAAAAAAGTTGAAATCTTCTCTGGCAAGCTTTGTAAACCGACTAAGAAATATATGTATATATAATTGTATTCTAAACCATCTAAATGATCATGGTGTGATGGTGAAAACGTATTACACGTCAATTCTGTCGACAAAATAATTTCCATAAGTCAATACTAAGGATAATCCTTACTGAATATATTATTTCAACACCACCGGAAAGCCGAGCACCATCGTAACACTTCTTCATAACCTCCACCTGCCATCGAAAGACCATCATTTTTTATAACCGGCTACAACTCTGAACCAGAAATAAGACCAACGCGAAAGCCGACATAAAACACTTTTGGTTTATCAGCTATTCTTACTTTTGTTCGCATTCGTATCACGGTCGAAATCTTCTACGCCGACATATCCGGCTGTGCGGTTAAGGTAAGGTTATTCAGAATCAAGTAAATTAACTTTGAACATTTATAGGACCATCTCATAACCCTCTGTTGTTCATCTTCGAATGAAACATGTTTTGGGTAAAATTTTTGGTATATACATACATGTATATATCAATTAACTAGAAATGGAAAATTTTATCAAATGGTATATAAATAGGATGATCTGTGCATGATACATACATGCATATATATATAGATGTGTGTGTGTGTGTATGTATGCATAAGGTTGTCAAGAAAAGAGTTTTAATGCATACTGTGATTATTCTCAATGTGGAAATAAACAAAGAAGAAGAAGACCAGGAAGTTTAAAAATAACATTTAAGTAAACCATATGATAACCAATGTCACACCCCGAGCCGGCGGGGTTGGATCGAAGTCCCCGTCGGGCGGAAGGTTCCCGGGGCGCGATATCGTGAGTGATAATCAAGGTGATCAGATTGTTTACATTGCACATGATATAAATGAGAAATGCTAAATTGATTAGAATTTCAAAGTTAAATTACATCCGTATCGTTCATAATTTAACAATGTAAATCCAATCATGAACATCATAAAATATCTATCTCGTAACTGCACAAGATATACAAAATAATTGTATAATGATGTTCCAAAAATATGCAGGTCCAAAAATACTAAGTCTTCTATCTGAAGTCCTAGTCCGAAAGCATAAGCTTCCTAGTTGACCTGTTCGTCACCTGAGAAGTCATGCAAAAATAAAATCAACACATGGTTGGTGAGTTCATATAGTTTTAGTAGTTGAAAATGATTTGAAAACCTCCTTTGGTAAAGACCCTAACCTCATTAACACCACATGTAATATCCACATCGGTATGCTTATATATAGGGCATATGTAAGGGACAAGCCCTAGCCAACATCCCACCACATACTAATATGCATATGACACTGCTGTTAATGACAATTAAGCATTTTTACCCTTAACACAATCCCATAAGTTCTTCTGTTTGTTGTTCCTGTAATTACAATTATTTGAAATCCATGTTGACTTCATAAGTTCATCACACAATATGATCAACTACAGTAATTGTATAAACAGTTATAAATGCTTAATTAAATAATAAATAAACATTTAATTAAAATCTAAGTCCTAATGATTGGGGCCTTTGGTCAACTCGAGTAGACTAGTCTGTCAATCTAGGTACTTAGTAGTTAGGGAATCTGTAAATATCCTCAAACATACGACCTACAAATCAAACGGTCTAGCTAGGACTTCTTGAAATGTAGGGTTTTATGTTTCGTCTGTTTTGGCGTATGCTATCTCTGATATTTCCCAGGCTTTCCCTTGAAAATGATTTATTGATTCGTCTGATTCTGTTACAATATGTACTTGATTCGTTGATCTTAGAATACTAGATTCATTGATCAATTGTACACTTGATTCATTGTTCAACAAACACTTGATTTGTAGAACATTGAATATTGTCTTTGCAAAGATTGTTTCGTTTGATTCGTTGAAATCCCACACTTGTTTCGTCAAAATGTTTCGTATGATTCGTTGAACTCACCCACTTGATTTGTCAAAATGTTTCGTTTGATTCATTGAAACCACCCATTTGATTCGTCAAAATGTTTCGTTTGATTCCTTGAACTCACACACTTGTTTTGTCAAAATGTTTAGTTTGATTCGTTTGAAATGTTTTGATCTGTTGAAATGTTTAGTTTAACCTGATTATTCACTTAATTTATAAGTAAATCAGTTAGTAAACCTGCATAAAACCTTCCTAGACATGGTCTAGGATAACATTTATATATATGTAAAACATATAAATTTTAAGGCATTTAAGTAAACAATTTAAATAAACAGTTTACGCATGCTCCTCAGCCCCGCGTTTTAAAACAAAAATGTTGGAAAAGGGGCAATGAACTCACCTGTGTTGATGTCTAATGTACTATCACAGAATGCGCACTCTTGTTTGTAAGCTAAGTATCTTCGGTTCCTGAGTTGTTTTATAAGAATTCGAATATAATAAGTACGCGTAATAGTCATTGTGCCTAAGTTCAGGTCTTCTTGTGTGTGCAACTATGTGTCTTAGCACTATGTGTATCTAGAATCTAACCTAACTTAGTTACCCTTTTATGATCCCAATTTCCCATCTTTAATTATAATAATAACTTACTTTTACATTTTTAGAAATTTCGGCAGAGTTTCCTTTGTTTTTAATCCAAATCCAGACAATTTATATTGTCTATTTTACAACCAAATCCCAATCAATTATAATAAAACTAACTTTTGTAACTATATAAACTTTAAATAAAACCAATGACATTTATAAAAATATAATAATTAGCTATTAATTAAAGTTATTCTATTTGAATATTCTCAGTTGTTTAACCATGCCATGAATTTGCTATGGGTTGCGTGTTGACAACATAAGGTCAAACAACCCATACTTAGTTCGTCTCATTGTATTCCCATTGATCTTACCTTGTCGTTCTTTAGTTCTTTCGAAACCCATGGCCATGTAACAACCCTCTTTAACTTAACATAAATTATCATGTTTCTTTGTTTTGATCATTGAAATCCCATGTGTTTCAATCCCATTGACTTCATAAAACCCATGTTTATATGTTTGAAAAGTGTAAGATATCTTTTATATTGAAAATCCTTGGTATTGATAAGTTGGAAATCGGTTAACACCCCAAATAGTCACTTTGAACTATTATCGGTGTTAACATATTAATCCCATGGTTTTACTTAACATATTCAAGGGTTTTAATCCCAATTGGTTGTTAAAACATATGTTATAGATTGGAAGAGTTTAGAAAGCTTTTGTGTTAAAGAAAACTTAGTATTGATGGCCTTTCAAATCGGTTAACACCAATGGAACCCAACTTAAACAAAGATAACTATATGACCATTCAGCTAGGGTGATTAAGGTTCTTGTGTTCATAACTTGATCATAGGAACTCCAAATTGAGCAAACTAAAGCTTCATAATCAAGTTCGGGATGTTAGCTTTCTATCCATTATTTATAGGCTTTCTAATTCGTCCAAATGAGGCTCCAAACAGATGGTATAAAATCAGTGCTCCATTCAGCACCTTCTGAATTAGGACACTGTTTTGACCCATTTAAAGTCCGAACCAATGAAACTTGTCTTGATGAAAGTTGTTCCTAACATATTGAACTAGTATTCTGGAAAGTTTCGTGAGTTAAATTGAACGTTTGCTATGTTAAAAGTACAAAGAAACAGGCTGGGCAGAATCTGCCGATACCATCAGCATCGGCCAGCCCCTAGTGCTGCCCTTATGTCATCAAATTAGCTACACACAGCCCCAAATCGAATTTAAACTGACCCAAACATCAATCTAATGGAATAATTAACATCCTAGTTCGTTTTTGTGCAAATCTTATGGGTTTAGAAGGCTGAAATTCGGCTGACATGTTAAGAACTCGCCGGAACAGTAACAGCAATTTAAAACAGCTCGTTTGAGCTTGTTTTCGACTCAAATTCGCTGCTATTTGTTCCAAACTTCATTCCAATATGTTCCTAACCTTCTTAGGTCTATTTTTGTGCAAGCCCTAAGAGTTTAAAGGTCTGAAACGAGCTGAAATGTTCAGGTCGTTCGAACAAGATGATGAATAGTATAAGTAACTGAAAATCAGTGATTTCTCACTCAATTTTACCTCGTTTTTGGCGATTCAAAGCTCTATTTCTTCGTCTCTTCACGATCTACGCGTTTCTACGGTCGTTTGGACACCAAATTTGCTCGATTTGGTAGAGAATTGAGTAAGATACATGGGTTTCTTTAGAGAGATGGAAAGGTAGAGAGAGAACGACTTGTAGAGAGAGAGAGCTCGTTTTTGAGAGAGAAAAAGTGGGTTGGTGATTGAATTTATTGTCATTTAATGACATGTTTAAGGTTTTTAACGTTCGGGTGTGTTCGGGTTCGTTCGGTTTCGCGTAGGCGCGTCGATTTCCGGTTTTCTCGTAACGAAATATTACGATATCTTAAAATAAGGTTTTCTAAATTATTTTAGGTTGTGATTCCTAATAAATTAACTAATTATCTTCTATTTATTTTAAATTTTTAGAAATATTAAATTTACGGTTTACAATCGAATCGTACGGTCGTCGCGCGTATTCGTTCGAATCGTCACTCGTACGAACACAGCGATAACTATACTTTTCAATATTGTTCTCTAATTATCGGATATCATTCAGAACGTTAAACTTTCAGATTTATTCGTACAGATCGTCACCTATACGAATAATCCGTCGGTTTAGCATTCACGTAACGACATCCGTGTTGTTTTGTTCTGTAAAGCCTCACATACGATTATACATAATAAGATCCTAACACCTAATCACATGATGGTTCTGTGATGCCAGATAATTATCTGACTGACGAACCATAGTTCTGAACTTGTTTTTTCTAAATTGAATCTGAATCTGTTCGTTAATGACATGAAATTACAATGAAACATAAAATGAATATGATAAACAATGAAACACATATAGTTCGTACCTGGTTACTGTTCGTTTTACTGTAGAGATCACTGTTCCGGTGACGGTTCCGGCACTGATGTTACAACCAATTAGATAGATAGTGTAAACAAGAAAATCACTTAGCAAATTTTCAAGAGGACGTGTGTTCTATTATCTCCCTCGTCTCCTATTATTTAAACCTTGTTTTAAACATGGTGGCCAGAGATAGTAGAAAAGCTAGGAATAGACAGGATGAAATATATTTGGAAAAAGTTAATAAATTTTATACAATCCTAAAAAAATAATAATAATAATAAAATTACTAGCAAACAAGAGTCTAATTCGACTGGATAAGACTTTAGAATGAAAAATATTTTATTTATTTATTCTAAAACAATTTTGATCGAAAAACGTTTGAATCGTCGTTTTACGAGATGAATAACTAAATGCGAACGTTGATAAACAATTTTATAAAATAAATCAATCCGACCGATTTAACTATAAAAAGTTCAAATCACATATTTCTAACCGATTACGTGTAAGAATTATAATTCGTTCAAACTAACGTGAAATCAAACAAAAACACAGATTACTGAATTGTTAGAGATTTGGACTACGTGTTATCACATGATATTATTTGCTGATTAACTTCCTAGGCTAAGGTACGGATTCCGTTTATTTAACTCATAGTATATTTGTTTATTTTGTTCGTTATATTCATTTCAATAAGTTGAACCGTTTGATTTCGAGCATCCTTTGATTCTGATTTGTTAAGCATGCGATATAATTATTAAATCGTATTCATTATCGCATGTTCCGTTATATCAACTTATAAAATCATTGCATTTGAACTTTGTTTAGATATTTCATTACCTGTTAATTGTAAACTCTTTCAAATCCGATGCCCGAGCAAAGCCTCCGGTAGGTGATTCTACCAGTGCGTCATTGGGGCATCAATGACGTAGCACTTTCCGTGACGGTGTGACTGGTTCACAGCGTCTCCATATTTTGGTAGTTGAGGAGTGATATTTTGGGAGGCGTATGGACTGGTCCTAGGAAAATTACTTTGTTTTGGTGAGTCTTGGTGTGTGCCCACATAAAGCTCACAATTTGGTACATTAGGTCGACGGGTCTGTGTGCACCATTTGTTTTGTTTTGTGCTCAAATGGGTGTCTCCTTACCATACGACTGAATTGATTATGTATTCTTTCTGATTAGTTGAAATTGCTTATTCGTATGGTTAGTTCGTTCAGAGATTCATTATCCAATGTTTGTAATTATCATTACAGTTGCTTCCGCTCACGTTGTTATTTTCATATATGTTGTTCCCTTGCCACTTCTTTATTCATTTTCTTTTTCAGATTTCACCATCATTACTGTTGTTCTTCCGTTACTGAGCAAATTTTTGGCTCAGCCGTATTTCTCTTTGTTGTTTTCTTTGTTTCTATAACAGGTACTCGTGGGATTCAAGGGATGTGTGAAGAGAAGATAAAAAGATTAGAAGGCTGATTATGATAGTTAATGATGTAATTAGATATTTTGTATTTAACTAGTGTTAGTTCATTAAATACGGAAATATGTGTTGTTCTGATTTCTGTAATAGCGACACGTCAGCCCTCGCCAGGTTGGGGTGTCACAATAGTGATAGATCTGTTGAGTCTAAGATGTCTGGTAGCAATGGATCTGTAGATTCACTCTCATAAGGGTTTAGTTCAAGGTCTAAGATTCAGAAAGTTAGGCTACCAAAGAATGATAGTTCCTCACATGTTGTTTAATCTCAGAAGAGTAGGAAGAGAATGCCTACCAAGCCAATTAATTTGATTGATTTTATCACAATGGCATTCACTGTACATAGTTCAGCATCAACACATAATTTGCAACCAGTGAAGTCTGTTCATTCTCTTCCTCTTGTGAAAAAGAAAGTTGTTAAACAACCTGTCAAAACCATTTTTCAAAAATTCAAAATTAATGCATTGTGTTAAGTCAAAATTTGTTTCAAATAAAATTGTTAATTCACCTAAACAAATTGTCTATCATCAAAATGAAACTATTTCTTGCAAACCTATTCCTAATAGAGTATGGACTCTTAAGGCAAAAGTTTCTATTGGTGAAATTCAAGATGTTTCATCTCTTCATGTTAGAAGTCATATGACTAAGACATTAATTCCAGTTTCTAATTGATTTATGTTTATGTGTGCAAGTTTCATTATCAAGTAGTTCAACGAATACATGGTACATTGATAATGGTTGTTCTCGACACATGACTGGAAATTTGGATCTTTTGTCAAACATCAAGCGTACTAATGGTGGATTTGTAAAATTTGCTAGAAATACTGGTGGATATATCACAAAAAAGGGAGTGTTATCAAATGACAGAATAAGTTTTGAACATCAAGCGTACTAATGGTGGATTTGTAAAATTTGCTAGAAATATTGGTGGATATATCACAAAAGAGGGAGTGTTACCAAATGACAGAATAAGTTTTGAACGTGTCAGTTTTGTGGAACAGCTCAAACACAATTTGTTGAGTGTTTCACAAGTATGTGATAAACATTATTCTGTTATTTTTGATAACAAAGCTTGTTACATATTGAAGCCTGCAGTGATGATACCTGATGATTGGATTGTAGTAACTGCTCCAAGACATAATAATACATATCAGCTGGATATGTCTTCTGCTACTTCATCTCCTCAACTTACATGTTTCTTTTCTAAGGATACTGAAAAAGATTCAATTTCATGGCATCGAAGAATGGGACATGTTCATTTATACAAAATGAATTTTCTGATTTGAAATGGATTAGTTGAAGGTGTTCCATCTCAGTCTTTTGTGATGACTGATCATTGTATTTCTTTTCAAAAAGGAAAACAGCGTCGGCAATCACATAAGCTTAACATTGATAATTCTATTAACACTCCACTAACTATTCTACATATGGATATTTTTTGTCACACCCCCACCTCTCGTCACCTGAGATGATGTCATTCGTCACTCTAAGATGGTTGCGGAAGCATAGTGGTGATGCCTCAGAGATGAGGTGTGACTTACTTGATCCGATATCATAGCACACAGATTAACTTAAAGTAAAGATATTACAAGGATCGTTATTACAATCAACAGTACAGTTTACAAACTAAGTTTATTACATGACTAACTTATTTAATTACAAGCGTTTAGAGTGCTGCCTCACCCGGTGGGTCACTGTCTCCCTGCAAAAATGTTTAGATTTAGAACGTCAGCACAAAGCTGGTGAGTTCGTAAAGTTCATGTTCAACAATATGATATGCAATACAAGTTCTCACAAAGTTCAGTTCAAGATAACCATGGGTCCCGTATCTAGTTCCTTTCGGACTGTTATGTTCTGTTCTATAAAGATACTACCCGTCGGTACATATCTTGGTGCCTCATTGTCTTAATGTCTATCACTACATTAAGAAGTTCTAGAAACAGATAACAAACATTTACACCAAGGGGAGTTGCAAGCTCCCAGCAAATGGGTTGTCAGCCGATAGTAGTCTCATTGTTTTCCGCTCGGCCCCACATGGGTTCACTAGATACAGTTCGGAAATGAGGACTTATAAGTTCTATGATAGTGTTTTGTTCTACAGGCAAAATCCCATGATATTCACAAGTTCTCAACAATCACATGAAATCACACAAATAACAGTGATACATATCATATATTTAATAAAAGTTCCACAGTGCTACCCTGATGTTTATAAAAGATTAAAAAGAAAAGGGGTTGTACGAAACTCACCTGAAGTCTAAAGATAATAAGATCACTCGCAGACTGGTGATAAAAGTGTAAGCCTGCATTAATTTATGTTTAATGAGTTATTTATGTTCTAACTTACTGATTAGATCTTTCTGAACATTCAATGTCAAAGACATTGCTTTGAAAGTCATCAAACCGATATTAAGTATTTAATTAGTTAATTTAATGTTATATCATACAATGTATGATAATGTAGGAACCTACACTGAATTACTTTCCTAATAAAAGATTGATGACACACTTAATTAATCAGAATAATCTCGGATTAACCAAATAGTTGATGTTGTTGATTATAATGCTAAAACAGTTTCTAGATTAATGGCTTAGAATTGATCAATCCTTATTATTGATTATCCAAATATCATGAAATATCACAATGTAACATTAGAATAGGTTTAATAACCATGTTTAACATACTAATCTGACTGTTATCATAAACATCAGATAATCGTTCCAATAAGTATGTTAATGATTGTGATTAGTTTGAAACACTTGGATTTAACCTTGCATTTCAAAGATTAACCAAACTAATCACCTACATTGTCATAATCAAATGGTCTAAACCATTATAATCATGTGTATGATTTCATGCAAACCGGGCATTACAACAGATCAAAACAAGGATTTACCCGTTAACACATCGTTTTCTTCATTTATAATCAGTCCTAGCCATCATCTAGGCAATAATCAACAACCCTAACTATATCATTACGTTAAAAATCAAGATCTAATCAATCATTATCAAACTAGAACGTTAAAACGAACCGTTACCTGATCTGACTGATTTCTGAACGTAAAACAACGATCTAAACTTGTAGCTACAATCCCTGGGATGATCTGAACGTTTGGAAGCCTTCACAATAAAGTTTGAGAGCTAAAATTGAGTATTCTTGCGTCTAGAAGTGAAGAATGGTCGAGAATATTGAAAGTGTGATGTTTTCCAAGCAATCTGATCGTTTAAACCAACTTTTGCCGACATAAACACCCCAGGCGCACCGCCCCAGGTCAGATACTGGGCTGGGGCGTACCGTGCAGAAGGATCAAGTTCCAGATATTTTTTTGTGAGTGCCTGGCGTACCGTCTGGGACGAGTGGTTCGCGCTAGGCGTACCGCCTAGAGTGATTTTTCTCAAACTCTTGGATTTTTTTCTTCGTTTCGCAATTCCGGACAACCCGTAACTCCGTTTCACGCACGGTTTTCGCCTACATTCATCATTTCTCGCATACTATCAACCTGTAATAATTACAATCATCAAATCAACATGGATTTCTAGAATGGCCACATGTGCTCATGTCATCGATGACGTAATTTTCAACTGCAATTGTCACAGTCTCCTCCTGTCCGAGAAATTTCGTCCCGAAATTTAGTGAAGACTTACTAGATGACAATCGCTTATGAGAACGGATGTGGGTACTTTGCTTTCATTCGATCTTCATGTTCCCACGTATACTCAGGTCCACGTTGTGAGTTCCATCGAACTTTAACGATTGGTATGCGACTACGTTTTAATACTTTTACTTCTCGATCCATTACCTCTAATGGTTCTTCACTGAATTGAAGTTTTTCATCAAATTAAATCTTTTCGAGAGGTACGATCAATGATTCGTCATCTAGGCACTTTTCAGATTTGATACATGAAAGACATGTATGTAGGCTACTGATCCTATTCGTTCAAGAATTTTGAATGGCCCTGCAAATCTTGGTGAAAGCTTACCTCTCTTCCGAAATCTGAAAATGCCCTTCCAAGGTGAAACTTTCAAAATTACTCGATCACCTATTTGGAATTCTATAGGTCTACGACGATTGTAAGCATAACTCTTTTGACAATCGCAAGCAGCTTTAATTCGTTCTTGAATACTTGTGATCT
The DNA here is from genome assembly GCA_009363875.1 of Mikania micrantha. Classification (NCBI taxonomy): domain Eukaryota; kingdom Viridiplantae; phylum Streptophyta; class Magnoliopsida; order Asterales; family Asteraceae; genus Mikania; species Mikania micrantha. Next base: position 65,149,412 of record CM018697.1, read on the forward strand.
TATCAGTTGTTTCTTGAATGAATTATGGGCTTATGATCTGACTTTCACCTACCTCTAACCAACCGATAGGTGATCTACACTTGCGTCCATAAAGTGCTTCGAATGGAGCGCATTGAATACTGGTATGGTAGCTGTTATTGTATGAGAATTCAACAAGTGGAAGATGAATATCCCAGCTACCTCCAAAATCAATCACACAGCTTCTGAGCATGTCTTCAAGAGTCTGATTCGTTCGTTCAGTCTGCCCATCCGTTTCTGGATGATAAGCTGTACTCATATTGATTTTTGTGCCCAGAGCATTCTGAAGAGTTTGCCAAAATCGTGACATAAATCGACTATCTCTGTCAGAAATGATAGAGATTGGTACTCCATGTCGAGATACAATCTCATTAACATAGAGTTTAGCAAGTCGATCCATAGAGTAATCTTCTCGGATGGGTAAGAAATGCGCAGATTTAGTAAGGCGATCAACAATAACCCATATAGAGTCATGATTACGTGATGTTCTGGGTAGTTTGGTGATGAAATCCATAGAGATCTTATTCCATTTCCACATGGGAATCTCAGGTTGTTGTAATAACCCAGAAGGTCGTTGATGTTCCGCCTTAACTTTGAGACATGTTAAGCATCGATCCACGTATTCTGCTATGTGTTTCTTCATTCCAGGACACCAGTAAAAATCTCTAAGATCTGTATACATTTTATCAGCACCTAGATGAATAGAATACCTGGATTTGTGCGCCTCATCCAAGATAATTTTTCTAGAGTTACCGAAGAAAGGAACCCAAATTCGGCTTTTGAAATACAGCACTCCATCAGTCTTAATTTCGAGTTGCTTGTCTAATCCCTTTAGTTCCTCAGCAGGTGTCACACCCTAGGCCGGCGGGAACGGATCGTGTTTTCCCGTCGGGCGGAAGGTTCCCGGGGCGCGATATCATGAGTGATAATCAAATGATCAGATTGTTTACATAGCACATGTGATATAAATGAGAAATGCTAACATGACATGAAATAGAATTACAAAGTTAAATTACATTGTACATCATAATTTAACTAAGTAAATCTAATCAAAAGAATCAATGAGTTTATATCTTGTATATGTACAAGATATACAAAAGATGATTCATTGTCTAGTCATCAAAAGTGTGACAACTAGTACCCGACCGCCCGGCAAGTCCGTACGGTATGTGTACTTGCATACAGTAATTATGTGTACATACGTATTTGTGAACAGTTTTTGTATTAACAGGATTCTAGATACAAGAACAGTTGTACGTATTTTCGTGTAAACTTAAATACATTAAGTACAACGTACATTAGAAACATTAGTTGTGTTTATTAAGTGAAAACTTAATTACAGTTAACACAACAAAACATGAGAAACAACGGTGTTCAAACAATTATCAGAAACAAATCGGTTGCGATCTGAGTTCCATAGATGACAGGAATCAGATGGCCGACAATTCAATGTGAATACAAGATGAAAACAGGATGTTTAGTTGAGTCCGACAGTGAGGAAACACAATCTAAACATAAACTGCAGTGTCGTTTCAGAATAACGAACTGACAGTGTGTTTGCGTGGGTGACGATTCACACAAACATATCTGTGAGTTTAACGTTCTGAAGTGATGACTGGAAAGTAGAAAACAAAAGTCGGAAAGCAAAACCATCGTCGTGTTCGTTCGAATGACGATCCGAACGAATACGCGCGATAGTGACGCGATTCGACGAAACGAAAACGAATTACGACACGAAACGAATTTTAAATTAATTAAATAAAATAATAAACATTTTTACAATTTTGAAACTCATCAAATTAATTTAATTAATTAAATTAAAGTTTTTATTTATTTATTTGTAATTACGCGTAATTTTCCGGATACGCGACAAAAATGCGAACCGAGCAACCGAAACGGACCCGGACACCACGCATAGTATATAAACACTAACTAAGTCATTTTTCTCACTTTTCAACCTTCCACTCTCTTTCCTCTTTTCCATTTCCGGCTAGAACCACCACCACCACCACACCACCTTCATTCGAGCATAACTCCCTCATTTCAAGCCCGATTCCGGTGATTCTTTCACCCACGCGTAGCCCTTGAAGTCCTCTACACGAAAGTACAACGGATCTTGTGAAATAACCAGCTGAATCGAAGGTATGAGCAAAAGAAAATCTGAAAAACTAGGGTTTTCGTGACTCATGTTAATACCCACACGTTTCAGTGATAAAATGAGGTTCTAGACTAAACCATCTGACTTCTAGAGACCATAGTTCGCACAAGATGCTACTGTAACAGCCTGGGGCGAGTGGGGATGAATGAGGATGACGATGATGAAAGTTCAAGGCTGAGGAGCTGCAAGTTAGCCGAACCCAAGGGCGGCCGAACCCTGGGACGACCGAACAGCAGCAAACTCCACTTCCCCATGCCTCAGCCGAACCATCTCTCGTAGCCGAACCATCCTCAACTCACCGCACCTCCAGAGGCAACAAACTGACCGCAGTTGAGACGAACCGTGGCATGGCGAACCCTACTGGCTCGCTGGGCTGTCACGAACCCCTTAGCCGAAGCTTCCTTTCACGAACCATCATGTTTGAGTCACGAACCCAACTCCGGCGAACCAGCTCCTATTCACGAACCAACCTTGCCAAACCCTACTCCTTCACGAAACATAGCCTTCTTCACGAACCCTGCTGCCCAAATATTACCGAACCCTCGAGCAGTTTAGCTATGACCGAACCCTTGATGACACCTGGAAGGTTCGCTGGAATTCTGTGACTTCGCTGCCATGTTGTTAAATCCGACGAGTCTTGGACAGCCCACGTTTCTTGCTTAAGCCCAACAGCCTAATAGTGGGGCCCAATAAGTTCCTCTATTCGGCCCAGCATCATGTTACTTAGCCCAATTGATTTGATCCACAAAAGGGGTTTAGCCCATTACTAGGCCCACCTAGTTTCTGGCCCAATACATTTCTACGGTTCATGGTTCGGCCCACACATAATCGATTAGGCCCACTGGTTATAACCGGCCCAACAGGCCCAATGTACCTTAACCGGCCCAAGACACGCATAGTAGCCCACAAAACACTTTGAGAAGCCCATGTGATTCCATTCGGCCCATGTAGCTAACACTTGGCCCAAATAGGAGGCCCACATGGTTTAAAGGTTAACGAATATACGTCATTAAACAATTAAAGATAAAATGCGTGGGGTTATGATCTAATCATTTCGATTATAATAAAGGTTAGTTTTAATGCATTATCAAGATGAAAATTTGACATTTTCGTGAATGGTTGCATGTTTAATTGAAGACCATGTAACAAAGTAAATATATTTTTATATGTCAAAGTCAATGATGGAACTTCTAAGATTCAAAATTAAGTAAATGCTAGAGTGGGTTACAAAGAGTTATGAATTTTAAGTGATAACATAATTATTAAATGGCCAAGTGTTAGTGTGTTCTTGACTATTAGACAAGGGCCGAATGAGGACCAAGATCAAGAGGCGACAAAGAAAATAGGAATAACACATACACGCGTACAAACTTTACAACTTATACTTATAAGTTTAATACAACGTGAAATCAATACAGGATCGTGAAAATCAACATCAAGGAACAACAAAGAGCGCGTGCATTCTTTCTTTTAAGCTAAGTCAACCCTACAACTACAAGGTGAGTTCATATGCCCCTTTTACTTTAATCTTTACTGATTTTAACTCTCGGGGCTGAGAAACATGTTTACTTTTATTTATTTAAAAGTTTTACTTAACATGTTAATTATACTCTGATTAAATGATATTAAATTGTTTATTATCATATATCATTGTATGCATGCTTGTATGATTATGAGATAACAGGGAAATTCAGATGATTATGATAATGTAATTTCTTAATCATCAACACATTAGAATAACTTAGTTATAAGATAATAGCTTATAACACTTAGTTATTTTCACATGAGTAATTACCTAGACAGTTTACACATAAGCATAACGAGAACAATCCCTCATTGAGACTTTGGGATCACACGGATTACAGTAAATGATGATCATGATAACGTAACTTCATGGGATTCTTATCATTTACAGTAAATGACGATCATGATAACGTAACTTCATGGGATTCTTGTCATTTACACATAGTTAACATAATGTAATAAGACGAGTTCTTATTCGACTTTGTTAAACACACGAGAACATTCCCACACGGATACTTTGGGAACACATGGATTCAGTAAATGACGATTCTTATCATTTACAGTAAATGACGATCATGATAACGTAACTTCATGGGATTCTTGTCATTTACACATAGTTAACATAATGTAATAAGACGAGTTCTTATTCGACTTTGTTAAACACACGAGAACATTCCCACACGGATACTTTGGGAACACATGGATTCAGTAAATGACGATTCTTATCATTTACAGTGAATGACGATCATGATAACGTAACTTCATGGGATTCTTGTCATTTACACCCGATTATCATAACGAAATAAGACAAGTTCTTATTCGACTTTGTTAATCACATGATACAATCCCACACGGAAACTTTGGGATCACACGGCGGGATAGGAGAGAATGGAATGCATTTTAATCTGATTACGTGAGGATTTAAAATGGATTCCATTCGGATTCTATACGCTGCATTTGGAGTCACATGATGAACAGTTAACTAACACTTTTAATATTTAGAAGTGAAACAACAGTTAACCCCACAACTATAGAATAATCTAAGGAATGGATTTAATAAATCTAATAACCTTAACACATATATTGGTTATCAATACTTAGGTTTGATAATTACCAAGTTATCATATCATTATTCTATACATGAGAACACAGGTGATCAAGGAAGAGATAACATGTGAATTGAGAATGGGAATCAATAGTTGTATTACAAGTAGTGTGGAGTTCTAGTGGTGTTGTGGTGGGATGGTGGCTAGGGCTTAGTTCCCTTACATATGCCCTATATATAAGCAACACTACTAGGATGATATAGTACTTGTGACTATAACTATTGAGGAGCCATTGGATGAACAAGTGAATCAGACAATCATACGAGTAACATATTATCATTGTGAATGTGCATGTGAATGAATCAAGGTTTTACATTAACTTACTTATGAACTCACCAACCTAGTGTTGACTTTGTTTTAAATACATGTTTCTCAGGTGACGAACAGGTGTAGACATATACATGCAAAGATTATGCTAGTGGACTTTTAGAAGACCTAGCTTTATTTTGTGTTGCATGCTTTTGGGGAAACAAGGATATGAATCATCTTTTGTATATCTTGTACATATACAAGATATAGTTACATCGATTCTTTTTGGTAGATTTACTTGATTAAATTATGAACGATACTGTGTAATTTAATCTTGTAATTCTACATCATGGATGTGTTAGCATTTCTCATTTTGATTATCATGTGCTATGTAAACAATCTGATCATTTGATTATCAACACAATGATATCGCGCCCCGGGAACCTTCCGCCCGACGGGAAAACCCGATCCGTTCCCGCCGGCCCGGGGTGTGACAGATTGGTATCAGAGCCATGGTTATAGAGAAATATAGGTCATATTACTTAAACGGTTTGGCCTAGACTATAACCTAGGGACCCTCATGTAGAGTTCTTATGATATAGGATTCTATTTGCATATGTCTTCTGCTTCTGATCACTGCACTAACCGATTTTCTTTCGGTTATGATCAGAATGCCGCCACGAAGACAACCACCTCTACTACCGCTGACTCAAGGTTCAGCTCCGCACTCTTCGACACCGACACCGCCAGACTCCCCTACACAAGCACCTCCACCTCCTCCTCCGCCACCACCGGCGTATCAGTTGGATCCCGCTACCATTGCACTGGCCACTCTGTTGACCAGTCAGCTGAGGGAGGTAATCCCAGACATGATGAACCGAATCAACACCAACAACAGCAACAACGTTGCCAACTCATCAGGAGAAGGGAGCGGTAACACCAGACAGAGTCAGGACTATGCCTACAAGAACTTTGTAGGTTGCAAGCCACCCAGTTTTAGTGGCAGTGAGGGTGCAGTCGGACTGATCCAGTGGATCGAGAAGATGGAGGCTACCCTCGACATCAGTGGCTGTCCTGAACATAATAGAGTAAAGTATGCTGCTGGATCATTTAGCAAGCGAGCGTTAACCTGGTGGAACGCTCAGGTTTCAATCAGAGGCCGGGATGAAGCCCAGGCCATGCCGTGGAACGAATTCAAGGCGATGTTGAGGGCAGAGTTTTGCCCAAGAAATGAACTGAAAAAGGTTGAGACTGAACTACTCAATCTGGAGATGATTGGTGCTGGGCATCTGGCCTACACTACACGATTTCATGAGTTAGCCACTCTGGCACCGGATGTGGTGCCAACACTTGAGAAGAGAATTGAGCGGTATGTTGGTGGATTACCGCCCAGTATCCGAGGTCATGTGATTTCTGCTCACCCTACCACCATGGAATTAGCTGTTACACTGTCAGCATCCCTGACGGATATGATGGTTGCCTCCGGAGCATTCAAGAAGGAGGCTGAAACAGCCAAAGCTGGAACTTCAAAGAAGTCGGACAAACGTCCGGCTAAGAAACAAAAGGTGGCTAGAAACTTTGCTGCCACTACTCAAACTTCGATGCGCAATCAACCACCACCATTGGAGATCAGGAAGCCATACACTGGCACTGCACCTTTGTGCAACTCATGCCAGTACCATCATCTACCAAATGTTCCGTGCAGACACTGCACCAACTGTGGAAGATTTGGTCACACAGCAAACTACTGCAGGAGTCAGAGGACTCAGAACAGAAACAACAATGCAGCCACTGCTGCTGCTACTACCGATCACAGGTCTTGCTACAACTGTGGTGAACCTGGTCATTTCTCTCGGGATTGCCCTAAGAAAAATCAGCAACAGGCTCAAGCACCAAGAGGAAGAGCCTTTCAGATAGGAGCAGCTGCCGCTCGACAGGACCCGAATGTTATTACGGGTACATTTCTCTTATCTGACTTCTATGCATCCATATTATTTGACACTGGTGCGGATCAGAGTTTTATCTCATCCGAATTTGCATGCCATCTTAATTATGATAAGGAATTGTTAGACTCCCCTTATACTATTGAGATAGCAAATGGCAAACAGATTACGGTAGACACTATATTTAGGAATTGCCCATTGACACTTGGCGATCATACATTTTCCATCGACTTGATACCGATGGAGCTGGGCAGTTTCGACATCATCATCGGAATGGATTGGCTATCTCTTAATAGAGTTGAGTTCATCTGTTCCGATAAGCTACTACGCATTCCTGTGGAGAACAATGAGGTCTTGGAGATTCGTGGAGACCAAGCGAAACGCAGTGTCAAGATAATATCGTGCATGAAGGCTCGCAAGTACTTACGAAAACAATGCGTTGCATTCCTAGCTCACGTGATCGAGAAAGAAAAGAAGACAATCAAGATTCAAGATGTACCAGTCGTGAGAGATTTTGCAGAAGTCTTTCCGGATGACTTACCGGGACTGCCACCCGAGAGATCGGTGCAGTTCCGAATCGATTTGATTCCAGGGGCAACTCCAGTAGCCAAGTCACCTTATCGACTTGCTCCATCTGAGATGCAGGAGTTGTCTAATCAGTTACAAGAACTTCTCGATAAAGGATTCATCCGACCGAGCTTTTCCCCGTGGGGAGCTCCGGTTCTTTTTGTTAAAAAGAAGGATGGAACTTTCAGGATGTGCATAGATTATCGAGAACTTAACAAACTCACCATCAAGAATCGGTACCCGTTACCGAGGATTGATGATTTGTTTGATCAGTTACAGGGAGCACAGTACTTTTCAAAGATAGACCTGAGATCAGGCTATCATCAGCTCCGGATTCAAGAAGAGGACATACCAAAGACGGCCTTTCGTACCCGATATGGTCATTACGAATTCATGGTGATGCCATTTGGATTGACGAACGCACCGGCTGTGTTCATGGATTTGATGAACCGGGTGTGCAAGCCGTATCTGGATCAATTTGTTATCGTCTTTATTGATGATATACTGATTTATTCAAAGAACGAGAAGGAACACGAACAACACCTCAAGACAGTTTTGGAGCTTCTGAAAGAAGAACAACTCTATGCCAAATTCTCTAAGTGTGAATTTTGGTCAAGAGAAGTTCAGTTCTTGGGCCACGTGATTAACAGTGATGGCATTCACGTGGATCCTGCCAAGATAGAAGCAATCAAGAACTGGGATGTGCCTACGACACCAACGGAGATCCGATCATTCTTGGGATTGGCAGGTTATTACAGGAGATTCATCTTGAATTTCTCTAAGATAGCCTTGCCTCTCACCAAGCTCACACAGAAGTCTGAACCTTTTGTGTGGACACATAAACAAGAAGAGGCATTCCAGACATTGAAACAAAGATTGTGCAATGCTCCAATCTTAACACTCCCAGAAGGCAGTGATGACTTTGTTGTATATTGTGATGCTTCCCATCAGGGACTCGGATGTGTTTTGATGCAACGAGACAAAGTCATTGCTTATGCCTCACGACAGCTGAAGATACACGAGAAGAATTACACGACACACGATCTTGAACTGGGAGCTGTTGTTTTTGCACTAAAGATTTGGAGACATTACCTTTATGGTACTAAATGCACTATCTTCACAGATCACAAGAGTTTACAACACATATTTGATCAGAAGGAGCTTAACATGAGACAGAGACGTTGGGTTGAGCTCCTGAACGATTACGATTGTGTGATCAAATACCATCCGGGCAAAGCAAATGTAGTTGCAGATGCTTTGAGCCGGAAGGAAAGAGTCAAACCTTTACGCGTTCGTGCTATGGGAATGACTGTGCAAACCAGTTTGAGAGATCACATTTTACAAGCACAACAGGAAGCAGTGGCAAGAAACAACCTGAAACGCGAGCTCGATTGTGGAGCCGAGAAACATTTCAAGACAAAACAAGACGGAGTTATCTATTATCTGAATCGTGTTTGGATTCCAGCAGTAGATGAACTTCGAACACTCATTTTTGACGAGGCACACAAGACACGTTACTCAGTTCATCCTGGTGCTGATAAGATGTACCAAGATCTTAAGTCGTTTTATTGGTGGCCAGGCATGAAGAAAGACATTGCCACTTATGTTGGCAAATGTCTCACATGTGCCAAAGTCAAAGCAGAACATCAGAAACCTTCGGGTTTGCTGGAACAGCCAGAGATACCACAATGGAAGTGGGAACAAATAGCTATGGATTTCATTACCAAGCTACCCCGCACTTCCAGCGGATACGATTCTATTTGGGTCATCATTGATCGATTGACCAAGTCCGCACACTTCTTGCCGATCAGAGAGACGTACAAGATGGAGAAACTAACAAGACTATACATTGATGAAATAGTAGTTAGGCACGGGGTGCCATTGTCTATTATTTCTGACCGGGACAGCCGATTTACTTCGCGGTTCTGGCAATCATTGCAACAATCCTTAGGGACAAGTGTTAACTTGAGCACTGCTTATCATCCACAAACGGATGGACAAAGCGAGCGCACCATTCAAACCCTAGAGGATATGTTGAGAACATGCATCCTAGACTTCGGTGGAAGTTGGGATACACATTTACCTCTCATTGAGTTCTCCTACAACAATAGCTACCACAGCAGCATTGGATGTGCTCCTTTTGAAGCACTCTATGGTAGAAAATGTCGGTCTCCAATTTGTTGGACCGAAGTGGGAGACAACAGAATTACTGGGCCTGAACTTATTCAGGAAACTACTGATAAGATTGCCCAGATAAAACAACGATTACAAGCAACACGTAGCCGCCAAAAGAGTTACGCAGACAAACGGCGCAAGCCTTTGGAATTCGATGTGGGTGACCGAGTCATGTTGAAAGTGTCCCCATGGAAAGGCGTAGTTCGTTTTGGGGCTAAAGGCAAGCTAGCACCTAGGTATGTCGGACCGTTTGAGATTACTCAACGCATAGGTCCTGTGGCATACAGACTTAGACTCCCTGATGAACTCAGTGGAGTACACGATGTGTTTCATGTATCAAATCTCAAAAGGTGCTTAACAGACGAGTCATTGATCATACCATTGGAAGAGATACAAGTTGATGAGCAATTACACTTCATTGAAGAACCTGTAGAGATTATGGAACGTGAAGTTAAGAAACTGAAACGTAGCCGTATCCCTATTGTAAAGGTTCGATGGAACTCCAAGCGTGGACCAGAATTTACTTGGGAACGCGAGGACAACATGAAGGCCAAGTATCCCCACCTGTTCGAGAAATAAAGACCGATCTTTATGCTTAAATTTCGGGACGAAATTTCTTTAACAAGGGGAGACTGTGACAACTAGTACCCGACCGCCCGGCAAGTCCGTACGGTATGTGTACTTGCATACAGTAATTATGTGTACATACGTATTTTTGAACAGTTTTTGTATTAACAGGATTCTAGATACAAGAACAGTTGTACGTATTTTCGTGTAAACTTAAATACATTAAGTACAACGTACATTAGAAACATTAGTTGTGTTTATTAAGTGAAAACTTAATTACAGTTAACACAACAAAACATGAGAAACAACGGTGTTCAAACAATTATCAGAAACAAATCGGTTGCGATCTGAGTTCCATAGATGACAGGAATCAGATGGCCGACAATTCAATGTGAATACAAGATGAAAACAGGATGTTTAGTTGAGTCCGACAGTGAGGAAACACAATCTAAACATAAACTGCAGTGTCGTTTCAGAATAACGAACTGACAGTGTGTTTGCGTGGGTGACGATTCACACAAACATATCTGTGAGTTTAACGTTCTGAAGTGATGACTGGAAAGTAGAAAACAAAAGTCGGAAAGCAAAACCATCGTCGTGTTCGTTCGAATGACGATCCGAACGAATACGCGCGATAGTGACGCGATTCGACGAAACGAAAACGAATTACGACACGAAACGAATTTTAAATTAATTAAATAAAATAATAAACATTTTTACAATTTTGAAACTCATCAAATTAATTTAATTAATTAAATTAAAGTTTTTATTTATTTATTTGTAATTACGCGTAATTTTCCGGATACGCGACAAAAATGCGAACCGAGCAACCGAAACGGACCCGGACACCACGCATAGTATATAAACACTAACTAAGTCATTTTTCTCACTTTTCAACCTTCCACTCTCTTTCCTCTTTTCCATTTCCGGCTAGAACCACCACCACCACCACACCACCTTCATTCGAGCATAACTCCCTCATTTCAAGCCCGATTCCGGTGATTCTTTCACCCACGCGTAGCCCTTGAAGTCCTCTACACGAAAGTACAACGGATCTTGTGAAATAACCAGCTGAATCGAAGGTATGAGCAAAAGAAAATCTGAAAAACTAGGGTTTTCGTGACTCATGTTAATACCCACACGTTTCAGTGATAAAATGAGGTTCTAGACTAAACCATCTGACTTCTAGAGACCATAGTTCGCACAAGATGCTACTGTAACAGCCTGGGGCGAGTGGGGATGAATGAGGATGACGATGATGAAAGTTCAAGGCTGAGGAGCTGCAAGTTAGCCGAACCCAAGGGCGGCCGAACCCTGGGACGACCGAACAGCAGCAAACTCCACTTCCCCATGCCTCAGCCGAACCATCTCTCGTAGCCGAACCATCCTCAACTCACCGCACCTCCAGAGGCAACAAACTGACCGCAGTTGAGACGAACCGTGGCATGGCGAACCCTACTGGCTCGCTGGGCTGTCACGAACCCCTTAGCCGAAGCTTCCTTTCACGAACCATCATGTTTGAGTCACGAACCCAACTCCGGCGAACCAGCTCCTATTCACGAACCAACCTTGCCAAACCCTACTCCTTCACGAAACATAGCCTTCTTCACGAACCCTGCTGCCCAAATATTACCGAACCCTCGAGCAGTTTAGCTATGACCGAACCCTTGATGACACCTGGAAGGTTCGCTGGAATTCTGTGACTTCGCTGCCATGTTGTTAAATCCGACGAGTCTTGGACAGCCCACGTTTCTTGCTTAAGCCCAACAGCCTAATAGTGGGGCCCAATAAGTTCCTCTATTCGGCCCAGCATCATGTTACTTAGCCCAATTGATTTGATCCACAAAAGGGGTTTAGCCCATTACTAGGCCCACCTAGTTTCTGGCCCAATACATTTCTACGGTTCATGGTTCGGCCCACACATAATCGATTAGGCCCACTGGTTATAACCGGCCCAACAGGCCCAATGTACCTTAACCGGCCCAAGACACGCATAGTAGCCCACAAAACACTTTGAGAAGCCCATGTGATTCCATTCGGCCCATGTAGCTAACACTTGGCCCAAATAGGAGGCCCACATGGTTTAAAGGTTAACGAATATACGTCATTAAACAATTAAAGATAAAATGCGTGGGGTTATGATCTAATCATTTCGATTATAATAAAGGTTAGTTTTAATGCATTATCAAGATGAAAATTTGACATTTTCGTGAATGGTTGCATGTTTAATTGAAGACCATGTAACAAAGTAAATATATTTTTATATGTCAAAGTCAATGATGGAACTTCTAAGATTCAAAATTAAGTAAATGCTAGAGTGGGTTACAAAGAGTTATGAATTTTAAGTGATAACATAATTATTAAATGGCCAAGTGTTAGTGTGTTCTTGACTATTAGACAAGGGCCGAATGAGGACCAAGATCAAGAGGCGACAAAGAAAATAGGAATAACACATACACGCGTACAAACTTTACAACTTATACTTATAAGTTTAATACAACGTGAAATCAATACAGGATCGTGAAAATCAACATCAAGGAACAACAAAGAGCGCGTGCATTCTTTCTTTTAAGCTAAGTCAACCCTACAACTACAAGGTGAGTTCATATGCCCCTTTTACTTTAATCTTTACTGATTTTAACTCTCGGGGCTGAGAAACATGTTTACTTTTATTTATTTAAAAGTTTTACTTAACATGTTAATTATACTCTGATTAAATGATATTAAATTGTTTATTATCATATATCATTGTATGCATGCTTGTATGATTATGAGATAACAGGGAAATTCAGATGATTATGATAATGTAATTTCTTAATCATCAACACATTAGAATAACTTAGTTATAAGATAATAGCTTATAACACTTAGTTATTTTCACATGAGTAATTACCTAGACAGTTTACACATAAGCATAACGAGAACAATCCCTCATTGAGACTTTGGGATCACACGGATTACAGTAAATGATGATCATGATAACGTAACTTCATGGGATTCTTATCATTTACAGTAAATGACGATCATGATAACGTAACTTCATGGGATTCTTGTCATTTACACATAGTTAACATAATGTAATAAGACGAGTTCTTATTCGACTTTGTTAAACACACGAGAACATTCCCACACGGATACTTTGGGAACACATGGATTCAGTAAATGACGATTCTTATCATTTACAGTAAATGACGATCATGATAACGTAACTTCATGGGATTCTTGTCATTTACACATAGTTAACATAATGTAATAAGACGAGTTCTTATTCGACTTTGTTAAACACACGAGAACATTCCCACACGGATACTTTGGGAACACATGGATTCAGTAAATGACGATTCTTATCATTTACAGTGAATGACGATCATGATAACGTAACTTCATGGGATTCTTGTCATTTACACCCGATTATCATAACGAAATAAGACAAGTTCTTATTCGACTTTGTTAATCACATGATACAATCCCACACGGAAACTTTGGGATCACACGGCGGGATAGGAGAGAATGGAATGCATTTTAATCTGATTACGTGAGGATTTAAAATGGATTCCATTCGGATTCTATACGCTGCATTTGGAGTCACATGATGAACAGTTAACTAACACTTTTAATATTTAGAAGTGAAACAACAGTTAACCCCACAACTATAGAATAATCTAAGGAATGGATTTAATAAATCTAATAACCTTAACACATATATTGGTTATCAATACTTAGGTTTGATAATTACCAAGTTATCATATCATTATTCTATACATGAGAACACAGGTGATCAAGGAAGAGATAACATGTGAATTGAGAATGGGAATCAATAGTTGTATTACAAGTAGTGTGGAGTTCTAGTGGTGTTGTGGTGGGATGGTGGCTAGGGCTTAGTTCCCTTACATATGCCCTATATATAAGCAACACTACTAGGATGATATAGTACTTGTGACTATAACTATTGAGGAGCCATTGGATGAACAAGTGAATCAGACAATCATACGAGTAACATATTATCATTGTGAATGTGCATGTGAATGAATCAAGGTTTTACATTAACTTACTTATGAACTCACCAACCTAGTGTTGACTTTGTTTTAAATACATGTTTCTCAGGTGACGAACAGGTGTAGACATATACATGCAAAGATTATGCTAGTGGACTTTTAGAAGACCTAGCTTTATTTTGTGTTGCATGCTTTTGGGGAAACAAGGATATGAATCATCTTTTGTATATCTTGTACATATACAAGATATAGTTACATCGATTCTTTTTGGTAGATTTACTTGATTAAATTATGAACGATACTGTGTAATTTAATCTTGTAATTCTACATCATGGATGTGTTAGCATTTCTCATTTTGATTATCATGTGCTATGTAAACAATCTGATCATTTGATTATCAACACAATGATATCGCGCCCCGGGAACCTTCCGCCCGACGGGAAAACCCGATCCGTTCCCGCCGGCCCGGGGTGTGACAAAAAGTATGCAATATCCAAAAGTAGCTAGGTCTTCTAAAAGTCCACTAGCTAGTCCTTGCATATATGAAATTACACCTGTTCATCACCTGAGAAACATGTATTTAAACAAAGTCAACACTAGGTTGGTGAGTTCATGAGTAAGTTAATTGAAAAATCCTGATTCATTCACATGCACAATCACAATATGTATTTTGTTACTTGTATGCTATTTGTTCACTTGTTCACCCAATGGCTTCTCAATAGTTATATTTACAAGTAATATTTCATCCTAGTAGTGATGCTTATATATAGGGCATATGTAAGGGAACTAAGCCCTAGCCAACATCCCACCACACCACTACTAGAACTCCACACAACTTGCAATACAACTATTGATTTCCATTCCCAATCCACTTGTCCATGTTATTCTTGAATCACCTGTAATAACGTGTATAGAATAATATAATAATGTATTTGTAGTTATCGAACCAAAGTTTAGATAACCATTATATGTTAAGGATATTAGATTTATCAAATCTGTTCCTTGTATTATTCTACATTTGTGGAGTTAACTATTGTTACACTTTTAAAAATTTAAGAGTGTTAGTTAACCTCTTGTAATTTGTTCTTGAACCATAGTGCATAGAGCATAAAAGGAATCCATTGGAATCCTCACGTAATCAGATTCCAATGCATCCGATCTACCTCTATCACTTTGTATGTCTATTGTCCTCAACGAAAGCTATTACTAGTAGTGAAACATGAGGTAAGATCAATTCCTCAACCTACTAATCAATAGGATCCCGTTGGATTAATTACTTATCACTGTAGATTAATATCACCATGTGTCGCTTACCAGAACCTGACTTGAAGTCGCCCTGTCACCGGTCATACGTTACCGGCCAATGAATCAATACGATCAACATACTAGCCCTACAAGCTAGAGGTTTGTCAAACCTATGGTACCACTATGCTATCGTCGGTTTAGTCACGTCAAACTAACTGGTCAGCGAATTAAAGGGGCTTACATGATCTACTTGTACAATTTGGCACATGATTGAAGTGATATAATGCAACAGGTCAATAGTAATTAATTGTAATTGTATTCACTTGTATTCTTGTACTCGTTGTCATATGTTCTCCTTGGTATTAACAAAGTTAAATAAGAACTTGTCTTATTACATTATGTTAATCGTTTGCGTGAATGATGTTGTTATCATGAAGTTACATTATCATGATTATCATTCTTTGTTCCTTGTTCTCTTGTAATATGTGTTGAATTGAAAAGCTAAGTGTTATAAGAACTAGTCTTATTACACTTACTTAATTTTTGTATCGAATGATGTAATGAAGATGTGTTATCTTCATATCATTCTTATGTGAGTTCTTGTAATCATGTCATCATGTTCCTTGTAATTGTTTATGTGTTATTTCTTGTAAGAATAACTAAGTGTTGCAAGAGATAATCATACAACTATGTTATTCTATTGTATTGATGAGTTATGATATTATAATATCATCATCATCTTATTTTCCCTGTCATCTTGTAATCATACAAGCAAGCATACAATGATACATGATAATAAGCAATTTAATATCATTTAATCAAAGTATTAACAATAAGTAAGCAAAACTTTTAAGTGAATAAAAGTAAAGCATGTTTCTCAGCCCCGAGAGTTTAAAATCAATAAAGATTAAAGAAAAGGGGCATACGAACTCACCTTGTTGTTGTAGGGTTGACTTAGCTTAGAAGAAAAGAAGAGATGCACGCGCTCTTTGTTGTTCTTGTTGTCGTATTCACGATCCTGTATTGATTTCACGTTGTTTTCGACCCATAAGTATCACTTATTGTAATTTGTGTGTGTGTACGTGTTGGTGTTAGCCCTAAAGTTGGCTAACACTTGTGAGTCTAAATCTTGGTCTTCATTCGGCCCCGCTTAGTTGTCGTAGGCTTGCTACATCTATCCCGCTAGGTTTAAGTTACCTTGTTTGGTCATTGATCATAAAGTGTCATATAATTCATTATTTTAACAAAAGAAATTCTAAATATAAATTTAGGTTGTTGATTAATTGTTATAATTTTGTCTCATTGTTACACCATTTGTTCACGATTATGTTAACACTTAAACCTTGCGGGCCTCACGTTGAGCCGAATACATGTGAGTGGGCCGATTAAAGGTTCTTAGTGGACTGCTAATGAAATTTGGACCGAAAATAGTATTGGGCTAAAGATAGTTGCTGTTGGGCCTGAACAAAATGATTGGGCCATACATTGGGCCGATTTGTTAAGGTTGGATCAAGTAAATGTTGGGCTAGATTGTTGGGTCCGAAACAAGAAAATGGCCAAATGTAACATTGGGTTAGGATACTCCATATGCCACATGACTTGGGCCCAGGACGACATTGGGCTAGATGATTTCACTACTGGCTATTGGGCCTGCTCAGATTTTATGTGGGCTAGGAAATCAAATGGGCTAAATCTGATTGCTGATGCCCAAGTTGAAAATTCGTGGGCCAAAGGAAATTGGTCTTGGGCCAGAAATAATCGAAGTTTGGGCCAACTGAAAGCGTCATGGGACGCATAAGGATTGTGGCTGTCAACACTCTTGATCGCATGAGGGGGTGGGTTTGTAGTAGGATTTCGGCTAGTTTGTTTCCCCATGGCAGCGAACCATCAACTGGTCCGGACAAGGTTCGTTCAGGTAAGCATGGTTCGGCTAATGTCTGACATGAAGGGTTCGTTCCACATGATAGAAGGTTCGTGAGGTGTCAAGCTTCGTCAAAGGTTCGGTGATTGAAGTGGCGAACCTAGGGTTCTTGAGACATCATAGATTCGGCTAAGTGCTTGAAGGGCTCGCCATGGTTCGCCAGCAGGAAGGTTCGGCATAGGTAGGTTCGACCAACTGGTTTGTGATCCATGAAAGGTTCGGCTCGAGGCATCACGAACCCTGGTTCGTTGGCTGTCATCCTCCACAAACCCAGTCGTTCCCAATTGTTTCCTTCCTTCATGCTGCTCGATGCCACCCTCCTGATGTCCGAACAAGATCTAGAGGTCGTGTAGGTTCCCTCCTATAACCGATTGCAAGTGGGGTTTACACAAAATAGTAGAAAACCCTAATTTTCGTAGTTTTCTTTTGATTATACCTTGAATTCTAGCCAGTAACAGCCCCGATCTGCTGTACTTTCAAGTAGAGCTCATTGAGGGCTTCGCGTGGGTTCAAGAATCACTCGATTTGGTTGAGTATTGAGCAAGATATGGTGGATTGAAGGTGGTTTGGTGATTGTGGATGTTGTAGCCGGAAAAGAGAGAGAGAGAGGAGGAGTTATGGGTGTAAAAATGAGAGAAATACTCTCATTTATCCTATTTATATCACGTGCGGTGTCCGGGTTCGTTTCGGTTGCTCGGTTTGTAATTTCGTCGCGTATCCGGAAACTACGCGAATTTTAAAAATAATATAATAAATAGAAGAATGTTATTTAAATTATTTGATGAGTTTCAAAATTGTAAAAATGTTTATTATTTTATTTAATAAAATTTAAATTCGTTTCGCGCCGTATTTCGTTTTCGTTTCGTCGAATCGCGTCACCATCGCGCGTATTCGTTCGAATCGTCATTCGAACGAACACGACGATGGTTTTGCTTTCCGACTTTTGTTTTCTACTTTACAGTCATCATTTCAGAACGTTAAACTCACAGATATGTTTGTGTGAATCGTCACCCACGCAAACACACTGTCAGTTCATTATTCTGAAACGACACTGTGTTATTGTTTTAATTGTGTTTCCTCACTGTCGGACCCAACTAAACATCATGTTATCACATTGTTTTCACATTGAATTGTCGGCCATCAGATTCCTGTCATCTATGGATGTCAGATCGCAACCGATTTGCTTCCGTTAATTGTTTGAACACCGTTGTTTCTCATGATTTGTTGTGTTAACCGTAATTAAGTTTTCACTTAATAAACACAACTAATGTTTCAAATGTACAGTGTACTTACAGTATTTAAGTTTACACAAAAATACGTACAACAGTTTCTTGTATTTAGATTTCTGATATTGCCAACACTGTTTACACCCATGTAAATACACATAGTTACTGTAGAAAGTACACGCACCGTACGGACTTTCCGGGC
Organism: Mikania micrantha; assembly: GCA_009363875.1. Classification (NCBI taxonomy): domain Eukaryota; kingdom Viridiplantae; phylum Streptophyta; class Magnoliopsida; order Asterales; family Asteraceae; genus Mikania; species Mikania micrantha. The sequence continues at coordinate 65,168,308 of CM018697.1, forward strand.
GGTCGGGTACTAGTTGTCACAGCAGGGTAATGTGTTGCTTGTAAAGCTTGTTGCTGAGCTTCTTTAATCTGAGGAATTAGACTGGTTTGAATAGTCATTCCTAACGCTTTCACACGAACCAGTACGATGCAAACCTGGGGTTCCCCTGACCGAACCCTTGACCACGAACCTTGATCAACGAACCCAATTCTTGGCCGAACCCTGGACCCACGAACCTGATAGCCACGAACCTTATTAGGGCGATCCTCTGGTATTAGCCGAACCCTAGGGTGACGAACCTCGGATCCACGAACCAAGACAGTGCCGAACCCTAAAGGTTCGCTGCTTTAGGGGCTACCGAACCAAAGTATTATTGAAACCCTTATGATTTCCAGCGTGCATGGGTTTAGTCACGTATGTGTGTGCATGGGAAATCATACTAAGGTTACACAATATAGAAGCAACCTTGAGTGGGATACGAATTAAGCATGGGACAACAAACTAGGGGTTTAGAAAGACAAGGGTTATTGCAAATGTTAACATTATGAAGTGATGAACGCCAATTGGGGTTCAACATACTTGTAGGGAAAAACATGAGTACCACAATGATGATCTAAAGTATTGGGTGTTGGTTTAATTGTTGACTTGACCAACCATCAGGAGAAGCAAATACAACGGGTACGCTAATCAATAAGATTGATGAAGTAGCAATTAATGCAAAAACAGCCAATTGGAAAGTACATCAATTTGCCTCTCCATTTTCTGTGAAAGAAGGGACAGGGAGCATAATTGAATTCCGAAGGGGTTTCCCTTCTTTTTTTCAGGATTCTGTCAAAGAAAGAACAAACCCTAAACTAAAATCAAAATAACTAAACTAGTTAAGTTGATAGAATATTCCATCTTTTCTCCCGCTTTTTCTTTTCTTTCTTTTTCTTTTCTTTTTCTCCCTATAGAGTCGCATATTTAGGCAGCGGCCCGCACCGAAACAGTGCTTTACCCCTAGATGTCCAGTCAACTGCTGCGCCTCAACGCATTTCGGGGAGAACCAGCTAGCTACGTGTTATTGCGGCAAGAGAAGCTCCTATCGAAATTCACTATGAATCTTTGGGGACCTATTATGAGATTTATGGACACTATCTTCTTAGGACAAAAATCTATAAGGACATGCAACTAGTCTAGATAATCATTTAAATTGTCTAGGCTTAGTTGACCCAATATGTTGATGAGAAATCAATTGGTGACCAAAGGCTAGCAATGGGCCAAGGTGGGCCCAATGGGCCAAACCTAAGCCCATCATATGTTAAATGTCATTTTAATTAAATTTAACGAAGTTTTAATAAAAGAAAATGATTTATAAACTTGATTGAATTAAAAGAAATGATTTTGACTTAAGATTTAACTTAAAATGAATTAAATTATAAACGTTTTAATTAACAGCATGTTATGATTAAATTGTGGGATATGGGTACTAAGTAGACCAGTAGATAGAGTTTTAGAAGTTCAGTAGTCACATAGGACACTTAGTTGCACACCGAGACCAAACCTTAGTTACGACGACTAATACGTATACTTATCGTATTCGAATTCTTTTAAAACAACTCAGGAACCGAAGATACATATTCTACAAACAACGAGCGAGCATTTTGTGGTAGTACAGTACAGAGCAACACATGTGAGTTCATTGCCCCTTTTCTAAACATTTTTGTTTTCAAACGCGGGGCTGAGAAGCATGCGTAAATCTTTTTAATTAAACTGTTTTACGTATATGCTTTTACTTATTATATGCTTTATATATGATTGTCATACTCCTAGACTCATGTCTAGATATTTGTTATACAGACTGAACTATCAAGTTAATTAATTACTCCTATGAGTAATACCTTAATTCTAAGACATTAAACAAACCCTTAGTCCATCAAGCTCAAATTCAAGAATCTAAATTCAAAGTGGAATCAAAAGAACTAAAGCTAAAGATCAAATGCAATGGAATCTAATCCAGTGTGTGATCAGTAAACAAAGGATCCTAATCAAGAATCTATAATCATTGTGGAATCATGGAAATCAAAAAAATCAGAATCAAGAGAATAAAGTGAATCATGGGAATCATAACCGTGTGTGAATCATGGAAATAATGAAATCATTAAAATCTAATGAAATCATTAATGCTTTAATTAAGGTGGATGTCAGTTGTATAGAAATCAAGACCATGTGTAACACACGGAAAGTCCCGGCATAAATAGTAGACTCTTGTAGTCAGGCTATACGGGCAATAACGGAAACTATTAAACAAATCAAAATCAAGAGAATCAAAGAAGATCAAGAATCAAAGGATATCCTTAAAGTCCCGACATGTACAGTAGACCAATGGGTCAAGCTGATATGGGCATCATTAAAGTCCCAACACATACAGGTAGACTCCTTGTGGGTCATGCCTGATATGGGCCATGTGTGAGAGGGTACAACTTGGACAACCATCATGTCTTAGTTGTCTTTAAATGCTTTATTATTAATTTAATTAAACATTTAATATTATATTTCTACAAGTGCTTTGGGGTAAACATGAATACATGGTGAACTCAAAAGATAAGAGGTAAATCTATTTGTGGAAATCAAAATCTAAATTGAAGGTGAATGGAGTGAAACGCTTAATTATCATTAACAACAATATGCTAAGCAGTCCGGTATGTGGTGGGATGGTGGCTGGGGCTTGTCCTCTACATATGCCCTATATATAAGCATACTTGATTGAATAGCATAGGTGGTTGTTGATGAGGTTAAGGTTGTCATTTCGGGGGATCAAGGTAAACATTTTCAGGGTAATCAAATTTTATGAATCAGATGCTATGAAATTAAAGATGTGGGATGAAACGCTTAATTATCACTAGGAACAATATATCATGTGGTTTAGTATGTGGTGGGAAGGTGGCTGGGCGGACGGTAAGTTCGACCCTACATATGCCCTATATATAAGCATACTGAACTGGATGGTATAGGTGGTTAATGGTGAGGTTAATGTTGTCATTCAAAGGTTATTCAAATTCATTTTTATAAAACTACATGAACTCACCAACCATGTGTTGACTTGATCTTTTTGCATGACTTCTCAGGTGACGAACAGGTCAACTAAGGAGTTATTAATTTTGGACTAGGATACCATATATAGGACCTAGCTTTTTGGACCTTTTGAAGCATCATTTACAGATTTATTTTGTATATCTTGTGCAGATACAAGATAGAAAAACTATGATGTGATAGTAGATTTACATTGTTAAATTATGAACTTAACTGATGTAATTTAACTTTGTAATTCTATTTTTACTTAGCAGTTTCTCATTTAGATATCATGTGCAATGTAAACAATTTGATCATTCCAATTATCACTCACGATATCGCGCCCCGAGACCTTTCCGCCCGACGAGAAAGTCGATCCATCCCGTCGGCTCGGGGTGTGACAGTTCTTCTCATGTACTTTCAGTTGTCGAGAAGCATAAGCATTTACTTCGTCGTTTTGCATTAAAACACACCCAAGACCATGACGAGAAGAATCACAGTACACTGTGAAATTATCTATACCTTCCGATAATGCCAAGATAGGTGTGTTGCAGAGTTTGTGTTTCAATAGTTGGAATGCCTCCTCCTGTTGAGAACCCCATATAAACGGCAAGGCTACCTTTGAAAAGTTCTTAATGAATCGCCGATAATAACCTGCCAGCCCTAAGAATTGACGTATTTCAGTTGGGGTTCGCGGTGTTTCCCATTGTTTCACAGCCTTGATCTTACTGGGATCCACTTGAATACCATTTTCATTCACTACGTGCCCAAGAAATTGAACTTCTCGTAACCAAAACTCACACTTTGAGAATTTGGCATATAATTTCTCATGTGCCAAAAGTTCTAAGATCAATTTCAATTGTTGAGCATGTTCTTGTCGGTTTCGAGAATAAATGAGAATGTCATCAATAAACACAATCACAAACTTATCCAAATAAGGCCTACAAACTCGATTCATCAGATCCATGAAAACTGCAGGTGCATTTGTTAATCCAAACTGCATTACGAGAAATTCGTAATGTCCGTATCGAGTTCTAAAAGCAGTTTTAGGACCATCATCATCATGAATCCATAGCTGATGATATCCGGATCTTAAATCGATTTTCGAAAAATAAGTAGCACCTTGTAGTTAATCAAACAGGTCATCTATTCGTGGCAATGGATAACGGTTTTTGATTGTCAGTTTATTGAGTTCCCTGTAGTCAATGCACATCCTGAATGAACCATCATTCTTTTTCACAAAAAGAATTGGTGCTCCCCAGGGTGAGAAACTAGGTCTGATAAAACCTTTGTCTAGCCGTTCCTGTAGTTGACCTGAACGCTCTTGCATCTCTGAGGGTGCTAAACGATAAGGAGCTTTAGCTACAGGTGCTGCACCTGGAATCAAGTCAATATGAAATTCAACCTGTCTCATTGGGGGTAATCCTGATATATCCTCAGGAAAATTTTCAGGAAAATCCTTGACTACTGGAATATCTTCGATACGTTTTTGTAAAGAACAGTTCTCGATCACATGTGCTAGAAAGGCCTGACAACCTTTCCGTAAGCATTTCTGAGTTTGCATACAAGAAATGATACCAAGTTTCCTACCGGTTCGTTCTCCTTGAACTATCAGTGTATTACCATCAGGTAATGGAATATGGATCACCTTGTTTTGACATACAACTTCCGCTTGGTTATCAGAAAGCCAGTCCATACCGACCACAACATCAAAGCTCCCAAGCTCAATAGGAAGTAAATTGATATTGAAAAGATGATTATTCAGATTCAAGGAACATCCTTGAATGACACTGATAGTTTTGATTAACTTGCCATTAGCAAGTTCAATAACATAAGGAGTTTCTAGATCTACCGTAGGCAATGAATGTAATGATGCAAATTCAGGAGAGATAAAACTCTTATATGCCCCTGTATCAAACAGAACTGATGCGTATAGATTATTAAGAAGAAACGTACCAGTGACAATGTTAGCATCATGCCTTGCCTCGGTTGCACAAATCTGGAAAGCTCTCCCCCTAGCTTCATTTCCCGGATTGGTGTTGTTGTTCGGACAGTTTCTCATAAATTGGTCAGGACTTCCACACTTGAAGCATGACCGATTGGTTTGAGTGGTTTGTCGTGGTGCTTCGTTTAATGGTTGAGCAAGAAAGTTGCAATATTTAGCATAGTGTCCAGCTCGGTTACAGTTCAGACAAACAGGACACGGTCCTGTGTGATGGAATGGACACTTATTGCATTTGGGCGCCTGCCCAGTGTAAACTTTCCTCTCAGGAACAGTTGCACCATAATTCTTCACTATTGGTTTGCTCTGACTAGTCTCAGCCAGAGCCTTTGTTTTGGTTTTGCCAAACCACTTTCGTTTAGTACCTCTCACAGCACTAGAGGTACCAACATCACTACGGCCCGCAGCTGTCTGAGTTTTTGTGGGCAAAGTACCACTCCTTACCACCTAATCAGTAAGCTTAGTGGTCAAAATAATGGTACGTTTGAGAGTTGTAGGTTCAGCTGCAGTCACCATTCCCCGAATCTGTGGAACCAGACCTTTAATGTACTTCTCAATCAAAGCTGCTTCCGTAAGAAACATATTGGGAAGCAAGAAAGTAAGTTCATGAAAATGATCGGTATAAGCTAAACAATCAGCACCGACCATCGAATGATTCCAGAATTCCTCCTGGGGCTTTTGGATTTCAGTGATTGGACAGTATTCTGACATAATTAGAGTTTTAAATTCATTCCAGCCCATAGAATCAACTGTAGCTGAGCCCAAAGTTTTAGCCTGGGTATTCCACCAGGTTAAAGCTGAGTCCTTCAAAGAACAAGCAGCATAAGACACCTTATGCTCTGCCAAACACTGGCTGATTTTGATTTTTGTTTCCATTTCATCGATCCACCTCAAAAGTCCAGCCGCTCCTTCTTTACCTGTGAAAGTAGGAGGGTTGCAAGAAGCAAAGTACTTGTAGGTACATCCTTGCTATGGTGGATCTGGAACAGTTGTTTTTGTTGTTGTTGTACCAGTGGTATTATGAGTTTCTACGTGACCACCAGTAGCATTATGTTCGGTGTGATCATAGTCCCCACCAGAACCCACAGTGATATGTGGTTGGTGGTGTGTCAAAACACCACAAGTTGATATTTGTTCCCTTACGATTCGTGCTATCATCGCTTCATTCGATTCAGATCCACTTGCACCAGCAGGTGGAACAATGTTCGCTTCTGGGTTCACAGGTGGAACAGTATTTGTTTCCATATTTTCAGGTGGAAACATGTTCACTTCCGGATTAACACGTGGATCCGGATTTGATTCGATGTTCACAGGTGGGACTTGTTCCGGTTCAGGGTTAGCATTATTCTTGCCAGCTTTCTTGGCTAGTCGACCTCGTTTTGGAGCCATCGTTCTGCTCACATGCAGACAAACTCAGGTTAGTTCAAGAATAAAAAAAATATAACATTTGTTCAATCACATTAGTTCAACCATATTCAGTCATACTGAAAAATTCATGTTAACATGTGATTATAATAATTATATAGTATAACTACATTGATATAGTTCAGACATGTTCTCTGTAACATTTGTACATTTAGTCATGGTAGTCGTAAACAGTGTTAGAACAGTGTGTGTCCATGTTCAGTTAATCAATGTGATTCATGTGTTCATAATGTGTTTGTGTGTTACAGGATCTTATTTATTTTGAGACAAGTATGTATTATTTATTTACAGTCGATTATACTAGGCAAGAACAGTATCGTGATACATCGAAACAGTGGTGGGCAGCGAGAGTGAGCCCTATATATATACTGCGTTCGGTGTAACAGGATAGTGTTAGTGCGTAGTGTTAAGACAAATATTATGACAATTAATTAATTCAACAAGAATCGTAATACGTAAGCGAGACTGAGTATAGTTATGGGTGACGATCCATAATGATACGAATGTTGAACTTATAATTATGATTAAACGACTTTAAATAATTAATACGATCAAAAAACGTACGCGATTGCGGGTATACACGTAATTGTATGTATTTAACGATCTGTTAACGCACGAAGAGTAAAAATAGTTAAAATTATTATTTTATATTTTTACAATTTTGAAACTCATCATTTTATTGAGGTTAACAAATCTTTTATTTTAAATCGCGCAAAATACGCGTTACATTCCGGAAACGCGAACCGAGCGACCGAAACGGACCCGAATACCACACGGGCTATAAAAGCCTTGAACAAGGTTTATTTCCTCATTTACTACCTCACCAACCCACTATCTCTCTATATTTTCGTTCTACCCTCTCTCTCACTAAGAAAACCGACTTTAAACGCTCGTATCTCGCTCGTTTCTCAACGGAATTCGGTGTTCTTGGTGCCCACGCGAAGCTCTCGACGAGTACTACCAGAAAGTACAAAGGATCTGGTGTTTTATCCGGCCAAGAAAGAGGTATGATCGAAAGAATAAACACGAAAATAGGGTTTTCTATGTGTGTGCCTTCAAAACCTAGTCTTAGCCAGTTATTTACTCTTCCTTTCGAAACATAAGTGCTCGATCATGGTTTTGGGTTACTCACATGGTGTACACCGAGCTGGAACAACATTTTATTCGATAATGGTGATGATGCTGGTAACAGGTTCGACGGCCGAACCTTCATCCGCAGTTGGCGAACCTTAGGGAGGCTCCACGAACCCTAATGGTTCGTAGGTCTTCAGCCGAACCCTTAGGGGTCCTCACGAACCTGCATCAAGTCACCATGGATCCCACGAACCCTAGTCGCTATGCACGAACCATCAGGATGTCACCGAGCCTTCACCAGCCTCGCCCGCCGAACCATGCACGACTCACGAACCCTAGGCGAACCAGGGACCTGCGGCGAACCCCTGTGCATACCACGAACCTCTAGACCGAACCCATGCAGACGAACCATTGGTTTAGACGAACCCTTGTCGAGTCAGCACTAGCAGCGTACCCTTGAGAACCATCTACACACTGTCGAACCATTTGATCATGCATGTCGAACCTTACATGCATAGTATGGAGCCGAACCTTGTTGGGCACTTGGCCGAACCCTGGTGGTGTCACATGACCGGCGAACCTAAGCATCTGAAATTTAAAGGTTCGCTACCTATGTTGGCAGCCCAAACTTAACTCGGCCCAATCCAGTTTCACACGGCCCAACCTTATTAGTAATCGGCCCAGGAGTTAAGCTCAAGCCCAATTGAAATAGCTTGGCCCATTAAGGTCTTTAATTGGCCCAATATCACCTTGGAAACTTACATGGTCTACATATACATTGGTCGGCCCAACTCAAAACCCATAGGCCCAATCCAAGCCCATTCGGGCCACTATGATCTTAATTGGCTTAATATTGTCTTTGGCATGTTACAAGCCTAGATACATGTTGTTGGGCCAGCACCACATTCACTTGGCCCAATATCACATTCTAATGGTCCTTGTTAACCTAAGAAGCCCATGGACTTTTATTTAAGCCTATCATAATTATGGGCTTAAGGCCCAATGATTTGCCCACAACTTAAAATAGTTGTGAGTTAATTTTATTTGGGTTAAATTGTAACTCAACATAATCATGAGGCTAATTCATAATATCAAGGTCGTAAAACAATTGGAACATCTTTTCACAATACATGTTAATCAAGGGTTATCAAGTTCACAAACACTTGTCATTTTATGCATAAGATTGTGCATAAAAGATACATGACATCTCTTTTCATGAATCAAAGATCAATCAAGTGACTCAAATCATAACTTTCAAGTTTTCACAACAATCATAATCATGAGAACAAGTTAATCAAGTTCAATAGATCACAAGTCAATCAATGAATCAAAGTCTATACAACTATAAATCTTATAGCTTATGTATGATTACAATGATATAGGAACCAGTTAGAAGTCCTGTTTGCTACTTGCTAATTGTTATAGTTCAGAGTCTACTGCAGACAGGTGAGAACATTAGCCCCTCTTTTACTGTTTTACAACTGTTTTGGGGTGAAACACGTGATCAAACTCTATATTTACAATCGTATTTCATGATTCAAGATGTGTTCTATTTTACAAACGTTACAGGTTCATTGCACGAATCCAAGGGATTCATCAGCTGTTTTAAAGGATTTATCAATTAATAAACTCTTTCTATTAAAAAGTTTTATAAAGGCTTTTTGAACTATTTTATATGAGATTTACTCAAATGGTTTTATAAATGATAATCATTTTTAAATAATGGATTTTATAAACTTTTGTTATAAACCTTGTTTCTATACAAGGTCACAATCTTATGTTCTCAATCAAGGGTATTCAAAACAAGGTATTCAAACAATGGTTTTCATGGTGATGTTCAAAACAAAGGATTCATTTCATGGTGTTCAAAACAAAGGAATCAGTTCATGGTATTCAAACAGGGTTTTCAAATCATGTTATCAAATAAGGCATTAACACGCTACTTTTAAAGCAAAGAACAAAAGCATGGTGTCCATCATTGTAAACAAATTTACAAACCCATCAAGTTTCATTAGCGTTAGTACTGGGTGATCATGACAAGGGAAAGCGGACACACTGGTTCATTATCCAAAATGGAGTTAGCTTTTAAATTTGTTTTAAAAGCTAACTGCAGATTTGGTGTCATTATGGTTATCAAAACTGCTGATGTATTATCTAACTCCAAACGTAGTTTGGGACTTGATATTATATGTTGGCTTTCGTGCAAACAGTGATTGGACTGTTTACACTCATTTTTCATACTTGATGTTAGTTTGGGTTGCAACCCATCCATGTAACTCAATTATTGCTTTAATATACCTATGCTTTATTTTACAAATGCATGATTACTTATGTTAAACCTATTGTTCTCACCAACTACTTCTGTAGTTGACAGTTACTTTTCACGTGTTTCAGGTAATCAGGTTTAAGACTTTCTCAGAGACAACTAAGGAGACCATTCTAAGATAGAACAAGATGAAGAAACAAGCTAGGATGGATTAGAAACACACTAAATCCTAATTGTTTAATTGTCTTGTTTGAAGTCTTATTTCGTAACTATATTTTGGGTATGTAGTTGTCTTTCTTTTAATAGCTAGATTGGCTGTAACTAAACTAATGTCTAAACACTATGAAACTTAGTAATCCATTGTGGTTGTTCTTATTCAATACTTGTGCATGATTCAACTGTTCATACGTCACCGCGCCGTGGATTCCGCACGCGGCGCATGGGTGTGACAGGTTGGTATCAGAGCCAAGGTTGTAGAGAACTAGGAAAAACCCAATGTTTAATGACCTAGACTATAACCTAAGCTACCCAATTGGACTAAGTGCTATAGGCTTGAGGATACTTAGGATCTAAGTAACTTAAGTGAGCATTAAGTCTACATTAAGCTTGAAAGATCTTAGGGACATTTTACTAAGATTAGATATCGAGTCAAGGAATTTGAATCGGAATTCTATAATTTTAGAAACCGAATTAAATTCTCACACATATGCATTTAAGGATTTCAGAGGCAAGGATCTGTATTCTTAGTATCCTTGATCTGAAATTCTCACACAGAGATCATTAAAGAATTCCAGGGGCAAGGATCTGTATTCTTAGTATCCTTGATCTGAAATTCTCCATCAGAGTTCATTATAGGAATTCAGAGGTCAAGATCTATTTACTTAGAATCTTGATCTGAAATCCTTGTCATGTTCATTATAGGAATTCAAAGGTCAAGATCTATTAATTTAGAATCTTGATTTGAAATCCTTGTCATATCATAGGAATTCAAAGGTCAAGATCTATTAAATTAGAATCTTGATTTGGAATCCTTGTCATGTTCATTATAGGAATTCAAAGGTCAAGATCTATTAATTTAGAATCTTGATTTGAAATCCTTGTCATATCATAGGAATTCAAAGGTCAAGATCTATTAAATTAGAATCTTGATTTGGAATCCTTGTCATGTTTATCATAGGAATTCAGATGTCAAGATCTATTAACTTAGAATCTTGATTTGAAATCCTTGTCATGTTATCATTATCAGGTGTTCATTATCATAGGAACTTTATAACTTAGAATCTGTGTAACAGTATTCTTTAGTTGAAGTTCTCACGGGAAATCATATTACTCAATATTGTAAGTATTGGGAACCTAGGTTAAATCAACCTAGGACACATATACAGAGACCTAAGGTTTTAATTTCAAGTAAATTAAGAACCGTGGTTTACACAGTCATAATCATATCCATAGTACAAGAGGCAATCATGAAACAATCATAACCAATCAACAGTTGGAATCTTAGCCCCAAATATAAACGACGGATTAACGCTGACATGCTGAGGTAAGTGGTGGGTCGGTGAGAGCTTACCCTATATATAAGCTTATTTCAGTATGTTAGGGGGAATCCGGCATTCGTATTTGAAGTGATGATTCGGGAGCAACTGGGAACATTGAACATTAGTCAAACACATGGGATCCAAACATTGGAGACACAATCATTGGTGAATCAAATCATAGTGCAATTCAAACTTGGATGAACCAAACATTATGGTAAATCAATCAAGTGGTGAACATTCTTTCAGTGTAAACCTTAAGTGAAATTCTTAAGTGATTACATCATTAGTACTTACTAACATAGTTTAACAATAACAATGTAGAGCACTCATATGACTTAGTTCTACATGTTAACAACTGTTAGTAGGTGCACGCATAACATAATCATAGTTCAATCATGGATTCTATCATAGTTCAAATTGATCAAAGATCATGGGATTCTTAATCAATGGAACACACTTGGAAATCAGTACAAACATGTTGCCAAATGCTAGCAAGGACATGATCGTGGTATATCGAAGCGGTGGTGGGATGGCGTCTGGGCTGGCAGTTTGCTTAACCCTTTCGTATGCCCTATATATAAGCTATCTTCGGTATATTGGGAAAGTGTCAGTGTGTAGATTTGGTGGAGTGAGATCATGGGACGTTATACACATTCACATGAGAAGTATGCTAATGGGCTGATTGCTTATACGTGTACATGCTCATATTACAATTGAATGATAATACTAGTAGTATGGATATATTACTAAATTTTATCATGCGAATCCAATTGTATCCTTTCTCATTATTGACCCACTTGTGGCTTCTATTCGTAGAATGCCTCCCCGACGTGATCCTAACGGAGGGGGTTCGACAAGTGGCAATGACGATGAGATCAACAAGATTGCCCGAGCCATCGCTATACACATGAGAGATGTCATTCCGGGCATGGTCACTAATATTACCCAGAATCTTTGGGGAAGTACTAGTGATTCAGCACATAACTCAAATGCTACAACTATTGGAACTGCTAACTTCACTTTCAAGCAGTTCAATGATGCTAAGCCTCCTAAGTACGCTGGTACCGAAGGAGCTACTGGTCTACTACAGTGGTTAGAGAGCATCGAGGATATTCTTGACTTCACTGGATGTCCTGAAAATCTAAAGGTCAAGATGGCCTCAAGCGCTTTTCACAAAGGCGCACTCACCTGGGGGAATTCTGAGAAGAACACCAGAGGACGCGAAGTCGCATTAGCCTTACTGTGGGACGGTTTCAAGAATCTGCTTGTGGAAAAGTTTTGTCCACGACACGAGCTGAAGAAACTGGAGGTGGAGATGTGGAATCTGGTGCAAGACAGTGGTGAAAACGCCAAGTATACAACTCGTTTCCATGAGTTGTGCATTCTGGTACCACACTTGGTTACTCCTCTATCCCGCAGGATAGAGAAATATATTGAAGCTTTACCTCTGGTTGTTAGAGGAACTGTTATGGGGAATAACCCCACTACTCTGGAAGCAGCAATTCAACTGGGTGCTACTCTTACCGAGGAGTATGTTAAATCTGGTGTGCTCACCCGAAAGGGATTCAAGAGAGCACAGATTGAAGAAGGCAAGAAGCCTGAACAGCACCATCACAAAAAGAAGAAGCCAAAGACGATCAAGAACTTTGCGGCGTTGACTGCAGCTGCACCCACTCATGCTACACCTATTACTGCTATGCCACAACCTGCTAATGCCAGAAAGCCTTATACTGGCCCGTTTCCACTTTGCACCAAATGCCAATATCATCATCTACCCAACACTCCGTGCAAAAAGTGTCTCAAATGTGGGCGTATGGGACACTTAGCATCTACACGTAGATCTGCTCATCTTGCTGCTGCAAAAAATTGTCACTGCTACTCCTGCTGTTACAGGTGGAAGGGCCTGTTATAACTGTGGAGCTGAGGGGCATTTCAGGAATCAGTGCCCGAAACTCAACACAGCTGCAACAACTGCTACTGCTCGTGCCTTTGTTATCGGAGCTGCCGAAGCATGCGAGGAGCCAGCAGTTGTCACGGGTACATTTCTCCTTAATGGTCATTACGTTTCTATCATATTTGATACTGGTGCTGATAAAAGTTTTATCTCTGGCCATACTGCTTCTTTGCTTAACATAGAACCATCTATACTTACTGCTCCCTATACCGTAGAAGTAGCTGATGCAAATACCATACTTGTAGATTCTATAATTCATGGTTGTGAGTTAAGATTAAACGACCATCTTTTTCTCATCGATCTTATTCCTATAACACTCGGAAGTTTCGAAGTTGTGATAGGAATGGATTGGTTATCCAAAAACAATGCCGAAATTGTATGTTCGGAGAAACTTATTCGAATTCCTTTACTGTCCGTCGAAACGATGAGAATCTATGGCGAGAAACCCTGCCGCGGATTAAAGATTGTATCGTGCATCAAGGCAAGGAAGTATCTAAAGAAGAAATACTATGCGTTCCTGGCTCACGTGGTGGAAAAGAAACCTGATAAGAAAGCAGTTGGAGACGTTCCAATCATCAAAGATTATCCGGATGTATTTCCAGAAGACTTGCCTGGACTACCACCAGTCCGACAACTGGAATTTAGAATCGATCTCGTCCCTGGAGCAAACCCAGTGGCGAAGTCACCGTATCGATTAGCACCGTCTGAGATGCAGGAACTGTCTAGTCAACTTCAAGAACTTCTAGATAAGGGATTCATAAGACCGAGTTTCTCTCCATGGGGAGCTCCGGTTCTCTTTGTCAAGAAGAAAGACGGTTCATTTCGTATGTGCATCGATTATCGTGAATTAAACAAGTTGACAGTCAAGAACAGATATCCTCTGCCTAGGATCGATGAACTGTTTGATCAATTACAGGGAGCAACTTGCTTCTCTAAGATTGACTTACGATCCGGGTATCATCAGTTGAGAGTAAATGATGAGGATATACCAAAGACTGCATTTAGGACTCGATATGGACACTATGAGTTTGTGGTTATGCCATTTGGGCTGACCAATGCACCCGCAGTGTTCATGGACTTGATGAACCGAGTCTGCAGGCCATACTTGGATCAGTTTGTTATTGTTTTCATTGACGATATACTGATCTACTCAAAGACAGAACAAGAGCACGAGGATCATTTGAAGAAAGTCTTAGAACTACTAAGAGAGGAACAACTTTATGCTAAATTCTCCAAGTGTGAATTTTGGCTAAAGGAGGTTCACTTCTTAGGACATGTCATAAACAGGGATGGAATACATGTAGATCCAGCAAAGATTGAGGCGATTAAGAACTGGACTACTCCATCTACTCCAACAGAGATTCGTTCATTTCTGGGTCTGGCGGGCTATTACAGGAGATTCATTGCGAATTTCTCTAAGATTGCCTTGCCACTTACCACTTTGACTCAGAAAAGTCAAACCTTTATATGGGGACAGAAACAAGAAGATGCATTTCAACTTCTTAAACAGAAGTTATGCAACTCCCCTATCCTTAGCCTTCCAGAAGGCAGTGATGATTTCATTGTCTACTGTGATGCTTCAAACCTTGGTCTCGGTTGTGTACTTATGCAATGGGACAAGGTCATTGCATATGCTTCAAGACAGCTCAAGGTTCACGAGAAGAATTACACTACTCATGATCTTGAGTTAGGGGCTGTGGTCTTTGCATTGAAGATTTGGAGACACTACCTTTATGGTACTAAATGTGTCATCTATACAGATCACAAGAGCCTGCAACACATCCTTAAAAAAAAAGAACTCAACATGAGACAACGACGTTGGGTTGAGCTTCTAACTGATTACGACTGTGAGATTCGTTACCATCCGGGTAAAGCCAATGTGGTGGCGGATGCTCTTAGTCGTAAGGAACCAATCAAACCAATTCGCGTCAGAGCCATGGAGATCAACACACAGCCAAACCTGAAAGACTTGATTCGTATAGCACAACAACAGGTAGTAACAGACAATCAACTCAAGACAGACTTAGATTGCGGGATTGAGAAGAAACTAGAACCTCGAGCTGATGGGGTGTTATATCTCAATGGCCGCATTTGGATTCCAAAGTCTGAAGAATTTCGCGCACTCATCTTTGATGAGGCTCATAAGTCGCGATACTCAGTTCATCCTGGAGCAGATAAGATGTACCAAGACTTGAGGACATCTTACTGGTGGCCGGGAATGAAGAAAGACATAGCACTGTATGTGGGAAAATGTCTTAGATGTTCAAAAGTCAAAGCAGAACATCAAAAGCCTTCAGGACTTCTGCTGCAACCTGAAATTCCTCAATGGAAATGGGAACAAATTTCCATGGATTTCATAACTAAGTTGCCGAGAACTCCGCGAGGTTTCGATTCGATTTGGGTGATCGTTGATCGACTCACCAAATCTGCTTATTTTCTCCCAATCCGAGAGGATTATAAAATGGAGAAGTTATCCACATTGTACATCAACGAAATCATTGCGCGTCATGGTACACCAACATCAATCATATCTGATCGTGATAGTCGCTTCACTTCTCGCTTTTGGCAATCATTGCAAAAGGCTTTGGGAACTCGTGTTAATCTTAGCACGGCGTATCATCCCCAAACCGACGGTCAAAGCGAAAGGACTATCCAAACACTCGAGGACATGCTACGTTCTTGTGTCATTGACTTTGGTGGAAGTTGGGACACTCATCTTCCACTTATCGAGTTTTCATACAACAACAGCTACCATACGAGCATTCAATGTGCACCATTCGAAACTTTATATGGTAGGAAGTGCCGATCACCGGTCTGTTGGACCGAGATTGGTGACTCACAGGTCGTAGGACCAGAACTCATTCAGGAAACATCATACAAGATCACAATCATTCAGTCACGGCTTAAGGCCGCACGAGATCGGTAGAAGGGTTATGCTGATCGACGTCGGAAACCGCTTGAGTTTCAAGTCGGTGATCGATTCTTACTCAAAGTTTCTCCCTGGAAAGGCGTTGTCCGATTCGGGAAGATAGGGAAACTTGCACCAAGGTACGTTGGACCTTTTGAGATCCTGGAACGGATTGGTCCCGTAGCCTACAAACTCAACCTTCCAGTGGAGCTAAGCAATGTTCATGATACTTTTCATGTATCAAATCTTAAGAAATGCTTAGCGGATCATGATGTTCAGAATCCACTAGAAGACATTCAGATTCAGAACAACATGCAGTTCATAGAACGTCCGGTTGAAATCATGGATCATGGAGTCAAGAAACTTAAACGCAGCCGTATCCCGATCGTAAAGGTACGATGGGAGGGCAAACGCGGTGCTGAGTTCACCTGGGAACGTGAGGACCAGATGAAGCTTAAGTACCCTCATCTTTTTACAGTACCTTCGGCTAGTTAATTTCGGGACGGAATTCCCTTAACTAGGGGAGACTGTAACATTTGTACATTTAGTCATGGTAGTCGTAAACAGTGTTAGAACAGTGTGTGTCCATGTTCAGTTAATCAATGTGATTCATGTGTTCATAATGTGTTTGTGTGTCACAGGATCTTATTTATTTTGAGACAAGTATGTATTATTTATTTACAGTCGATTATACTAGGCAAGAACAGTATCGTGATACATCAAAACAGTGGTGGGCAGCGAGAGTGAGCCCTATATATATACTGCGTTCGGTGTAACAGGATAGTGTTAGTGCGTAGTGTTAAGACAAATATTATGACAATTAATTAATTCAACAAGAATCGTAATACGTAAGCGAGACTGAGTATAGTTATGGGTGACGATCCATAATGATACGAATGTTGAACTTATAATTATGATTAAACGACTTTAAATAATTTATACGATCGAAAAACGTACGCGATTGCGAGTATACACGTAATTGTATGTGTTTAACGATCTGTTAACGCACGAAGAGTAAAAATAGTTAAAATTATTATTTTATATTTTTACAATTTTGAAACTCATCATTTTATTGAGGTTAACAAATCTTTTATTTTAAATCGCGTAAAATACGCGTTACGTTCCGGAAACGCGAACCGAGCGACCAAAACGGACCCGAATACCACACGGGCTATAAAAGCCTTGAACAAGGTTTATTTCCTCATTTACTACCTCACCAACCCACTATCTCTCTATATTTTCGTTCTACCCTCTCTCTCTCTAAGAAAACCGACTTTAAACACTCGTATCTCGCTCGTTTCTCAACGGAATTCGGTGTTCTTGGTGCCCACGCGAAGCTCTCGACGAGTACTACCAGAAAGTACAAAGGATCTGGTGTTTTATCCAGCCAAGAAAGAGGTATGATCGAAAGAATAAACACGAAAATAGGGTTTTCTATGTGTGTGCGTTCAAAACCTAGTCTTAGCCGGTTATTTACTCTTCATTTCGAAACATAAGTGCTCGATCATGGTTTTGGGTTACTCACATGGTGTACACCGAGCTGGAACAACATTTTATTCGATAATGGTGATGATGTTGGTAACAGGTTCGACGGCCGAACCTTCATCCGCAGTTGGCGAACCTTAGGGAGGCTCCACGAACCCTAATGGTTCGTAGGTCTTCAGCCGAACCCTTAGGGGTCCTCACGAACCTGCATCAAGTCACCATGGATCCCACGAACCCTAGTCGCTATGCACGAACCATCAGGATGTCACCGAGCCTTCACCAGCCTCGCCAGCCGAACCATGCACGACTCACGAACCCTAGGCGAACCAGGGACCTACGGCGAACCCCTGTCCATACCACGAACCTCTAGACCGAACCCATGCATACGAACCATTGGTTTAGACGAACCCTTGTCGAGTCAGCACTAGCAGCGAACCCTTGAGAACCATCTGCACACTGCCGAACCATTTGATCATGCATGCCGAACCCTTTTGGGGCAAACCTTGTCGAACTTTACATGCATAGTATGGAGCCGAACCTTGTTGGGCACTTGGCTGAACCCTGGTGGTGTCACATGACCGGCGAACCTAAGCATCTGAAATTTAAAGGTTCGCTACCTATGTTGGCAGCCCAAACTTAACTCGGCCCAATCCAGTTTCACACGGCCCAACCTTATTAGTAATCGGCCCAAGAGTTAAGCTCAAGCCCAATTGAAATAGCTTGGCCCATTAAGGTCTTTAATTGGCCCAATATCACCTTGGAAACTTACATGGTCTACATATACATTGGTCGGCCCAACTCAAAACCCATAGGCCCAATCCAAGCCCATTCAGGCCACTATGATCTTAATTGGCTTAATATTGTCTTTGGCATGTTACAAGCCTAGATACATGTTGTTGGGCCAGCACCACATTCACTTGGCCCAATATCACATTCTAATGGTCCTTGTTAACCTAAGAAGCCCATGGACTTTTATTTAAGCCTATCATAATTATGGGCTTAAGGCCCAATGATTTGCCCACAACTTAAAATAGTTGTGAGTTAATTTTATTTGGGTTAAATTGTAACTCAACATAATCATGAGGCTAATTCATAATATCAAGGTCGTAAAACAATTGGAACATCTTTTCACAATACATGTTAATCAAGGGTTATCAAGTTCACAAACACTTGTCATTTTATGCATAAGATTGTGCATAAAAGATACATGACATCTCTTTTCATGAATCAAAGATCAACCAAGTGACTCAAATCATAACTTTCAAGTTTTCACAACAATCATAATCATGAGAACAAGTTAATCAAGTTCAATAGATCACAAGTCAATCAATGAATCAAAGTATATACAACTATAAATCTTATATCTTATGTATGATTACAATGATATAGGAACCAGTTAGAAGTCATGTTTGCTACTTGCTAATTGTTATAGTTCAGAGTCTACTGCAAACAGGTGAGAACATTAGCCCCTCTTATACTGTTTTACAACTGTTTTGGGGTGAAACACGTGATCAAACTCTATATTTACAATCGTATTTCATGATTCAAGATGTGTTCTATTTTACAAACGTTACAGGTTCATTGCACGAATCCAAGGGATTCATCAGCTGTTTTAAAGGACTTATCAATTAATAAACTCTTTCTATTAAAAATTTTTATAAAGGCTTTTTGAACTATTTTATATGAGATTTACTCAAATGGTTTTATAAATGATAATCATTTTTAAATAATGGATTTTATAAACTTTTGTTATAAACCTTGTTTCTATACAAGGTCACAATCTTATGTACTCAATCAAGGGTATTCAAAACAAGGTATTCAAACAATGGTTTTCATGGTGATGTTCAAAACAAAGGATTCATTTCATGGTGTTCAAAACAAAGGAATCAGTTCATGGTATTCAAACAGGGTTTTCAAATCATGTTATCAAATAAGGCATTAACACGCTACTTTTAAAGCAAAGTACAAAAGCATGGTGTCCATCGTTGTAAACAAACTTATAAACCCATCAAGTTTCATTAGCGTTAGTACTGGGTGATCACAACAAGGGAAAGCGGACACACTGGTTCATTATCCAAAATGGAGTTAGCTTTTAAATTTGTTTTAAAAGCTAACTGCAGGTTTGGAGTCATTATGGTTATCAAAACTGCTGATGTATTATCTAACTCCAAACGTAGTTTGGGACTTGATATTATATGTTAGCTTTCGTGCAAACAGTGATTGGACTGTTTACACTCATTTTTCATACTTGATGTTAGTTTGGGTTGCAACCCATCCATATAACTCAATTATTGCTTTAATATACCTATGCTTTATTTTACAAATGCATGATTACTTATGTTAAACCTATTGTTCTCACCAACTACTTCTGTAGTTGACAGTTACTTTTCACGTGTTTCAGGTAATCAGGTTTAAGACTTTCTTAGAGACAACTAAGGAGACCATTCTAAGATAGAACAAGATGAAGAAACAAGCTAGGATGGATTAGAAACACACTAAATCCTAATTGTTTAATTGTCTTGTTTGAAGTCTTATTTTGTAACTATATTTTGGGTCTGTAGTTGTCTTTCTTTTAATAGCTAGATTGGCTGTAACTAAACTAATGTCTAAACACTATGAAACTTAGTAATCCATTGTGGTTGTTCTTATTCAATACTTGTGCATGATTCAACTGTTCATACGTCACCGCGTCGTGGATTCCGCACGCGGCGCAGGGGTGTGACATTCTCAGTACACA
Source organism: Mikania micrantha (assembly GCA_009363875.1). NCBI lineage: Eukaryota > Viridiplantae > Streptophyta > Magnoliopsida > Asterales > Asteraceae > Mikania > Mikania micrantha. The sequence continues at coordinate 65,188,727 of CM018697.1, forward strand.
TAAATCACACAAATGTTCGTAGTTATACTCAGTCCTGTTATTTCAAAAACATGTTAGAATATTACACAGCTCACAGTAGTGTGATATAGATATGTTATTATACATGTTTTTGATATATAAACATACAGGACACTGATAAGTTCTCACACCAAAATGTTCACATACCGTTCTTTGATACATTGCCACACCGGCAATAGATACGTTCTTGTTCAAAAATGTTCTCATAGTTCTGTGATACATTGCCATACAGACAATAGATATGTTCTCACACAAAATGTTCTCATACTTCTGTGATACATTGCCATACAGACAATAGATATGTTCTCACACAAAATGTTCTCATAGTTCTGTGATACATTGCCATATAGACAATAGATATGTTCTCACACAAAATGTTCTCATAGTTCTGTGATACATTGCCATACAGACAATAGATATGTTCTCACCCAAAAATGTTTTCATAGTTCTGGTTATAGTTCACACAAGTTTGACATTGATACTTAGTTCATACATCACATACATAATACATTACACATACAGATACACATAAACAACCATTTTATTACTATCATAGTTTGGTACAACCATAACGAGTTTATACAGACTGCCAGAACCAAGACATTACAACTAGATACCGGGGATCTATTTTACAACCAAAAAAATCCCCCAAACATCCCCAACTCTCAACCTATCCGTTTATCACTGATGGTATATACAATGATGATCCCAAAACATGCACACCCATATAAGATCTTACCGTAGAAAATACGGTAAACATGCCATCACAATAGCTATAGTGGCTAACACGATAGCTAAACACAGTAGCCCCACCTCTAGACTCATCCTCTCCAATATCCCCCTCATTACCTCTCTCATCCTCACCCATCCTTCCCTCATCAGTGCCACTTGCTGCCAGAATGCAGCAAGCACGATCTGTCCCCAGGTCCTCCTCAGTTTGCCCTCAACCGCTACTCTCCACGCTCTAGTGTCAGTATCCAAAGCCTTCACTTGATCCATAAGGGTCAAGTGGGAAGTACGGATCTCCAGTATAGTCATGCGAGTATCCTCTACTGTAGCCTGACATTGCTGCAGGCTCTGATGTGTCCCCTGCAAGACCTGAGTGACTTGCTACAACTGCGCCCGTATCTCAGCTTGATGAGAGGATTCTCCCACCTCATGTATAGTGTTAGGCTCATCCCTGGGAGCCATCTGTCGCCATGGAGGTAACCCTGTAGTCTTGCGGGCTTGACCCCACATATGCCTCAATCCGTCCCAAACCGGCACCCTCTGAGGTGAGGGGCTATGTCTCCTCTATGCTGATGCATCCTCAAGCGGAGCCTGAGAATGTCTAGGAGAAATAGATGGGACTGATGGTGGTGGTGGCGTAGCTGGTATAGGTGATAGTGTGTGTGGCACCAGCGGTGCAGTCTGTGATGCAGACAAAGTCGCCTCCGTAGGATCAGAATCAGAACTCGAGCTCGAGCTAGGTGTGTCATCAAGTACAACATATGGAAACCTCTGGTAAATATAACGCTCAGGTGGGTTGGCCATCGCTGATACAAACAAAAGTTCAAATCAGTACCATGATATAAATATTGAATAATAATATTAAACATAAACATGATATGACATCTCTTCCTATCTCAAAGCAACTACTCGTCCTTCTAGTTATTAATGTTCTGCTTGAATTAAATTAAACTAGGATGCACACGTGTTGCGAATTTCAGTTATGCTGGCCAGTCATAACTGGAATTCATACCACCTGATTATCCATGCTTAATTCAAAACAAGTTTTGTTCATTAGTTATGTTTGGTGCTCTTTGTGTCACTATTCGAGCCTATGGTTATAGTCTAGGTTTCTAAGTCAACCAAATTCTCTATAACATGTGGCTCTGATACTACCATGTCACACCCTCACCTCTCGTCACCTGAGATGATGTCATTCGTCACTCTGAGATGGTTGCGGAAGCATAGTGGTGATGTCTCAGAGATGAGGTGTGACTTACTTGATCCGATATCATAGCACATAGATTAACTTAAAGTAAATATATTACAAGGATCGTTATTATAATCAACAGTACAGTTTACAAACTAAGTTTATTACATGGCTAACTTATTTAATTACAAGCGTTTAGAGTGCTGCCTCATCCGGTGGGTCACTGTCTCCTTGCAAAAATGTTTAGATTTAAAACGTCAGCACAAAGCTGGTGAGTTCGTAAAGTTCATGTTCAACAATATGATATGCAATACAAGTTCTCACAAATTTCAGTTCAAGATAACCATGGGACCCGTATCTAGTTCCTTTCGGACTGTTCTGTTCTGTTCTATAAAGATACTACCCTTCGGTACATATCTTGGTGCCCCATTGTCTTAATGTCTATCACTACATTAAGAAGTTCTGGAAACAGATAACAAACATTTACACCAAGGGGATTTGCAAGCTCCCGGCAAATGGGTTGTCAGCCGATAGTACTATCATTGTTTTCTGTTCGGCCCCACATGGGTTCACTAGATACAGTTCGGAAATGAGGACTTATAAGTTACGTGATAGTGTTCTGTTCTACAGGAAAAATCCCATGAAATCCACAAGTTCTCAACAATCACATGAAATCACGCAGATAACATTGATACATATCATATGTTTAATAAAAGTTCCACAGTGCTACCCCGATGTTTATAAAAGATTAAAAAGAAAAGGGGTTGTACGAAACTCACCTGAAGTCTCAAGATAATAAGATCATTCGCAGACTGGTGATAATAGTGTAAGTCTGCATTAATTTATGTTTAATGAGTTATTTATGTTCTAACTTACTGATTAGATCTTTCTGAACGTTCAATGTCAAAGACATTGCTTTGAAAGTCATCAAACCGATATTAAGTATTTAATTAGTTAATTTAATGTTATATCATACAATGTATGATAATGTAGGAACCTACACTGAATTAGGTTCCTAATAAAAGATTGATGACACACTTGATTAATTAGAATAATCTCGGATTAACCAAATAGTTGATGTTGTTGATTATAATGCTAAAACAGTTTCTAGACAGATTAATGGCTTAGAACTGATAAATCCTTATTATTGATTAACCAAATATCATGAAATATCACAATGTAGCATTAGAATAGGTTTAATAAGCATGTTTAACATACTAATCTGACTGTTATCATAAACTTCAGATAATCGTTCCAATTAGTATGTTAATGATTGTGATTACTTTGAAACACTTGGATTTAACCTTGCATTTCAAAGATTAACCAAACTAATCACCTACATTGTCATAATCAAATGGTTTAAACCATTATAATCATGTGTATGATTTCATGCAAACCGGGCATTACAACGGATCAAAACAAGGATTTACCAGTTAACACATCGTTTTCTTCATTTATAATCAATCCTAGCCATCATCTAGGCAATAATCAACAACCCTAACTATATCATTACGTTCAAAATCAAGATATAATCAATCATTATCAAACTAGAAGGTTAAAACGAACCGTTACCTGATCTGACTGATTTCTGAACGTAAAACAACGATCTAAACTTGTAGCTATAATCCCTGGGATGATCTGAACATTTGGAAGCCTTCACAATAAAGTTTGAGAGCTGAAATTGAGTATTCTTGCGTCTAGAAGTGAAGAATGGTCGAGAATATTGAAAGTGTGATGTTTTCCAAGCAATCTGATCGTTTAAACCAACTTTTGCCGACATAAACACCCCAGTCGCACCGCCCCAGGTCAGACACCGGGCTGGGGCGTACCGCGTGGAAGGATCAAGTTCCAGATATTTTTTTTGTGAGTGCCGAGCGTACCGCCTGGGACGAGTGGTTCGTGCTAGGCGTACCTCCTAGAGTGATTTTTCTCAAACTTTTGGATTTTTTTCTTCGTTTCACGATTCCGAACAATCCGTAACTCCGTTTCGCGCACGGTTTTCGCCTACGTTCATCATTTCTCGCATACTATCAACCTGTAATAATTACAATCATCAAATCAACATGGATTTATAGAACGACCACATGTGCTCATGTCATCGATGACGTAATTTTCAACTGCAATTGTTACATTTTTGGTCCAGTATCAGTTAAGAGTGTTGGTGGACGATCTTTTTCTTTAGTAATTACTGGTGATTTTTCAATATTTTCTTGGGTGTTCTTTTTAGCTGCTAAACCAGAAACTCCAGAGATTTTGAGGAATCTCATTGTCAAGATTGAGAATGAATTTTCTGCACATGTGACGTTTTTAAGAAGTGATAATGGTACTGAATTTAAAAACCATAATCTGGAGTTGTTCTGCATTCAGAAGGATATTTCTCATCAGTTTAGTGCTCCATATACCACTCAACAAAATGGTGTTGCTAAACGGAAGAATCGTACTTTAATAGAAACTTCAAGAACTATGCTTGCTGATTCTCATCTTCCGATCACTTTTTGGGCTGAAGCGGTTAATATAGCTTGTTATACATTAAACCGTGTTTTAACTGTCAAGAATCATGGCAAGACCTCATATCAATTATTTAAAGGTCGAAAGCCTAATATTGCCCATTTGGAACCTTTTGGAGCTACTTGTACTTATTTGAAGATGATTTCTCCAAAATTTGAGCCTAAGGCTGTGCAAGGAATATTTTTGGGATATTCAGCTAACTTTTTGAGCAAACGAGTTTTTAATTTGGCCACAAAGATGATTGAAGAAGCATATGAAGTCACTGTATGTAGATTCACTGACACCTTGCCTTGGATTCCCGAGGCAATCGCTCTCTAGACGTACTGAGGCGTTCTTCATACGAACTTCACAAAATACAAAGAAAGCATTTTTCTATCTCTTCTTGTGATTCTAATATGGAATCCGCACACTTTAGAGTCATTTGATGTTGATTGAATCCATAAAGCTCGTATCTTGATCAGATCTGGACTTACAGGTTTTAAGATGATGAAAACTGATTACATGTGGTGCTTATGACCGGTTTGTTTTCAAATGAAAAACCAAAAGTAAATTGCTCGATCTACCTTCAATTCGTGCTCAAAAGCTTGAAATCTTCATGGGTTTACGATCTCCTTGATTATTCCAACGATTAGCAACAAGAATCACTCAAAACGGTTGAGTAATGAGTGAGAAAAGCTAGAGAAAAGTTAGAGAGAGAAAATGGATCTAGGAATTCAAGTTTTAGAGAGAGAAAATGAAATGGAAATGAAGAAGAAAGATGTGATTGCCCTTTTTATACCCCGTAACAATCTCACGTGCTCGGTTACGTTTATTTCGCTTTAACACCTTTAAAATTGCTCGGTTTTCACGTAAATTATAGTTTAAATACGAAACGTTAAATAAATTGATTTCGTTTAATAAAAATGATTTTATTTAAATATGTTTAAGATTGTAATTCCTAATAACATTTTTAAATTATTTTTATTAATTTAATTATCGTAATCATTATTTTAGTTATCTCGTTGAAACGCGTTACTTACGTATAAATTCGTTAAGATCGTCACCTTTTCGAATTCAACACTCGCATCGTATTTGAATTTAATTTACGATTTATGGATTATCATTTCAGTATATTATTCCCAATAATTGTATTCGTGTGAATCGTCACCCACGTGAACACACTATTAGGTTAATATTTCTGAAATAACATTCGCATTTAAGTTATATTCGTGACCTCACCATCGCGTAATTATTTTCAATATCACTTTCATTATTTTATTTATTATATTTATCAATGATCAGTTTCCCAAACCATTATCCCACTAAATCATATCACTGACACATCTATGATAGACCGAAATAAGTTTATGTCACACCCCCAATTTTCAACTAACGGAATCATACCGTTTGGGAACGTGACAAACCAGGATCTCAGATCATTAGACATAACAAAGACCTCTATATGATTTTCAAAACATACTTTGGTCTTAAAACATCAACATCAAAGTTTACAAAGTTTGCGGAAGCGTTTAAAACATTAACAGTGTAAAAATGTAAATTACAATGTAAAGTTTTCAAATGTTCAAATTCAAAGAACTATAAAGTAAAGACATGCATGCGACTCAATCTCCTAGTCCATGCCTGCTTTCTGGTGTCCTTAGCGTCCTGAGAAAACATGTAAATCAAGTCAACCCAAAGGTTGGTGCATAACACAGGTTTAAGCATTTACAAATGTTGAAACCACAGTTTGAATATAAAATTTGCAGATAACATAATCACACATGCATAGTCATGATAGCTAGTCATTTATACTATTTACATAAGGGGTCGACACCGAAGCTGACTAGTGTATGCTGCCGCATATTTTGCCTTGCCACTATTGTCTAGCACAAACAATAGTAATGTGTTTTGGCTAGTCAAACACCTGCGTAGATCCCATCTACCAAGTGAGGTTTGTCAAACCTAATAGATCTATTTCCAACTACCACGCTTTGCACTACGGCAAACTAAACGGTTCGAAGTGTAAGGACTTGTAAATGCTATGTGTACACTTAATGTAAACAGCTAACTCATGCCAGTGATATGTATCTAAAATGTTTGTTTGCACATGTTTTCTCCCCCAAAACAGTTAAAATAAGAAAGGGGCCGTGTACGCACCTTTGGTTGTTGCAGAATGATCAAACACACTTAAAGCTCGTGTAGAAAATCCTCCTACGAAGAATCTGTGTTTAAACAATAACCTAGTGTTATTCGAAATGACGTTTTGTGCTTGAAATCACATACGTGTCAACACACGTATGTTAGAATGTTAAAAATATGCATACGTATATACGCGTGCCTTTGAAATCATTTAAATAAGACTACCTATAATTTTATTTAAATAAACGTAACTATACGCGACTTCGTTTTCGATCCAAAATATGGATTTTATTATTTCGGAGTGTTCGTATTCCCAATACGGTTCTAACACAACTCGAACGGGTTAAATCGGAGTTTGTATGTGAATGATATTGCAAAAATACCAAAAATGGTATTTTTTTCCAAAACCGGCCACTGCATGGCTCGAACCCGCGGCCTGCCACTCACAACACACACACACTACCATCCTCGCCCGCTAGGGTATCGCATCAGTATTCCAGAATTAATTGTTTTAAATCCTCCTCTATTCGGTTTCCCTTTTCCTATTATAGCCGAAGCAAAAATCCTTCCAATTGTCCCCGATTCGAATCCCTTCGAACCCAAAACCATAGGGATATCATCAATCCTGATCTTGCGAACCTATCTATGTAATTTAATTTTTCAACCAACCTCGTTTGGGTCATAATCCCCAAATCGTTTTATGTTAAAGAATCTAATTGTCAAAATCATACAATTCGATATTAGAACTTCGAATTAATACATGTTCATGCTTAATCGGAACTATCTGAAACTACTGATAACAATTAATTTGATTCTTAAACTCATCCCGATCGAAATCCCCAAAACATTTTTCTATCAAGAACCCTAGAACTGAAATCGTTTAATTCGCAATTGATTGTTAAAACTATCATATGGATTTCCTTCCACTGATGTTTTCGAAACTCTCTGCATCTATTAATTTGATTTTTAAACCCGTTTGATCAACAACCCCCAAAATCGTTTTTGATATAAACCCTAGGAATCAAACTTGATCAATTCGATGTTAAAACCAGAAATTAACATGTGTTTATCCATAGTCGGCTCTTTTAGGTTGTGTAGGTGTCGAGAATTACCTGAATTGATCTCGAATTGACGTTAATCGACTATAGGGTGTTCTTCGGCCAAGCTCTTGAATCAACCCTTCTTCTCGTGGCTTCTAAGATTGAATTGGCTGTTGAAGAAGTTCCTGAGGGTGCCGATTGATGCTCTGAGGTCCTCAATTTGTGATGTTCTTGTCGCATTATGGGAGTTCTAATCATATGGGCGACGGTTTCAACTTTTGGACGTTAATCTCATTCAATTAGGATGTTACATGACTAATCATCTGTTCTAACGGTTACTTATCATCAAAGTAAGTTAAATGGGTGCTGAATTCGATCTTTAACCATCATTTGATGCTAATTTCAAGTCTAATTTATCATATGGCCGAAATTTTGACTTTTACAAGTCAAAATTCATTATATTTCATACTTCTAAGTTTAATTCCATCAAATTGAATGTCTTAGGATTAATTTCTACACTCCCAATCCCTCTAGTTTGGTCTTATGAGATTTCATGGCTTTCCTGATAGTTTTCGGTTACCGGAGTTAACTTGAAATTGCCGAATTGTCACTAATTTGACCAATTGGAACATTATTGGGCTAGGTTAACCCAATTGGGCCTAATAATCTTAATTGGGCCTACTTCCATCTATTTGGGCCTCATAAAATACAATTGGGCCTATCTTGGGCCTTGGATTTGTAATTGGGCCTCCCTTGGGCCTCAGGTTTGTGATTGGGCTTATCTTGGGTCTTAGGTTTGTGATTGGGCTTACCTTCTATTCAATTGGGCCTCATAACTACTATTGGGCCACTTTCAGTTAACAAAGTTAAGTCAAAATATCGGATTGTCACAGTTTATGTATAGGGCATACATAGGAGTCGCCCGCAACCTATCCAGCCGCCATCCCACCACCATTTCGATAAACCATGATCATGTGTCCTTGACTATATTTAGTGACTAAACTACTAACCTTTAACCATTCCAACTAAAACCAGATCATATCATAATTAATCAGCTGCTATAAAAACTGTGGTTCAATCTAGTTATATTTCAAACTAACTTCCCCGTGGTTTATGTGTAATAATCATATGTTCTCATCAATGTATACTAGTGATCATATCATAAATAACTTTCCAAAATTATCAAATTATCATAACAGGTTCTATCAAAAGTTGAGCATTTTAGCCTTTTTAGTTTATATTATGTTTAAATACAACTCAAACTTCATATTTAAAGTTTCTAAAATATTCTTTTAACCCTCATTAATATATATTTATAAAAATTTCTAATTTTATAAACTTACTTTAATATTTCTAATATATTTTTAATTTAATACATTTGTATTTTTATACATGTATATCAAAATTTGTATGTATAATTAAAGGTGTATATATATAATCTACATAATTATATATATTCTTATATATATATATATATATATATATTATACTAGTACTAAATGAGATAAATTTCAACGTAATTAAAATTCGTCGTGATTACAAATCGGATAACATTGTCAGAATTACTGTCGGAAGTTCTCGGATATTACAGACCATCCTAAGCTTTGGCAGGATTCATCTTCCAACGTCTCCCTTCACAAATCCTCAACTCTAATAAAATCACAAGAAGCCACCACAAACACCTTTGTGGATCAAATAATGAGTAAAGTTGTTTCAGAAGAACTACAGCCTAAAACTGTTCTTTCCAATCTACCTGCTTTTAAACATTCTAGCCCTCAAAAGGAGCCAAATCCACCCTCCAATAAATACAAGCACATATCCTTAGAATACTCTGGTTTCAGAATATGGTTCTTTGATGATGCTACCAATTCTGTTGTGATAGAAAGGTACTGTGACTCCACAACCTCCTTCACAAATTGGTATTTTATCCTAGATCTATCTGAAACAGACCTTAGAAGGACACTACATCTAAATCTTAAAAATGACTTGGGATATTTTCAAGTGAAAGATTTCATGCTCGATCTAAAAGGTCAGTTGCGCTTGAAATTCTCAGAATAAATGGTTTTGACTTCATCAGTCTAGATGGATATTGTTGAAAAATAAGGATTGATAGCAATAATCATCCTTATCTTATTCTTTCACTTCTTCCAATAACATTGGAAGACATTCTTCCGAACAACAACGGAAGACTTCCCTCAGAATAATATCAGAAGACCTTCCTCCTAACAACGGAAGTTCCTCTAAGAATAACTCCGGAAGAACTTTTCGGAAGCACATCTTCGGAAGCTCTTTATTACAAGATTAACCGCGGAAAGGAAAACGCGAAAAAGACTCTGAAACAAGTTATGGATAACAACTACCAAAGACCAAGACTGAAGAACCACTGAAGGCTTTAGTCTTAGGCTTTTTCTATTCAGTTGTTGTTGACTTTTGTTCATAGCTTGTTCGTCTGTTGTATGTATCAGAGTCTGTAATGTCAGTAGCTTGTTTTATTACTCTTTTTTCTCTTTGTATTGAATGTTTTGTATTTATATCCAAACATTCTCTGAATTATATGGATTTGTTTTCCCACTTTTACTTGTATCATTGTTATGTTTTCAAAATAAACACAAGACTTAATGAACAAGCTACGCAGTACGCACCAGATCCTTGACTTGAGAGGAACACTAGCCTTGTTCTTGCAATTTGAATCTAACAATTGAATACGAAAACAAGTGTTTCACGATTCAACAGACCTCCCCTCAAAAAATAAAAAACTAATAAAGATCAAATATGACAGAATTCTTTGAACCAAATTTCAATTTTCATCACATTCTAGCAAATCTTTTAAAGCTAAGAGATCTTCAACTAGCCTTATTGCAATCTAATTATTTTACAACTTATAAGGTGTATAGTTTTTGTACCTTCATCATTACTTGAATTTTTTTGCAAAACACTATCACAATAAAATATTTATTGCTACATACACAATGTTTATCAGACAAGACAAATACCATCAAAATAAGAGAAATTTTTGTTGGGAGAATTATACCCAAAATTCGCTAAGAATGTGATGCTTAAATTAGTAGAAGTGTTCATAATATTTGGTTAGTTTTACTAGTTTTAAAACTTGATGGTTTAGTTTATGTTTTTTGTTTTTAAAACCCAACTGGATTGGTTTGGTGTGTGGTTTCTATTTTTAAGTAATTCGTATAAACCGCTCCACGTGTGTCTACATGCATACTTGACACAACACATTCTTCAAATTCTTGTATTTATATTCGATAAGTTCATTTTAGCTTCAAATTTTGAAATTCCTATCTTTAACGTCTTAACCGAGTTGTTTAATAAAATAAACCAATTAAAAGATTCTTCTTTTTATTGACCTTTTACGCATTGCCTCTCAATTTTATTGTTTCTCCTTTATAATAAGCATGGTTGGAGAAATCGCTAACCGCTAGTAGGTCGGCGAGGTAGGGACTATGGATTAATCAGGATTAATCGGATTGGAATTTTTGTATAGAATTTTTAAAAATTTTATATATATACATACAAATACACACATCAATATAAATATAATACTTCAAAATTCAAATATTTTTCTAATAAACTTAAAGATAATAAACAAAGTACTTAAAAATTCAAACATTAATATAAGCATATTTGGGAGTCGACTGAGACCGATCGTGCGCAGCTGCTTTTTGACCGATCAATTGTGATTTTGGGAGTCGACTGAGACAGAGAAGAAAATCTACAATTTCTTTGGCCTTGGACCGAAATTTTTGGCCTAAACATAAAATTATTGGCCTATTGACCGATTTTTTGCCCTTGGACCGATTAATCCGACTAGCCCCGACTAGGCCCGATTAATCCCGACTAGCGCCGACTAGCGATTTTTGAACCGACTAGGCAAAAATTAATCAGCTTAGGACCGACTAGCGATTAATCCCGATTAGTCCCGATTTTTACAACACTGATAATAAGTATTCTTATGTATTGTTTTTTCCATATTTCTTTTACAAATGAAATAAGTTTAGTGTAATATACAAATTCTATGATTTATGCGTTTTTAATAGCAAGACCGTAACAGTACCAAACCATAAAATGGTCAATATCGGTCAGTTTGGGTTACCCAACAAATTTGATCGGTTTGATTTGTCATTTTCAGAAACAATAAATAATGGTTTGGTTCAAATTTTCTTCAAAACCGCAACGTTGTTCCATAAAAGAGTGTGTTGATGGTTATAACCCCGCCCGTAATTGCATCCATTCGTCGATCAAATATTGAAGCACAAAGTCTCTACCGTAGTAAAAAGTTTCTACATAAGTTCAAACTTGTTACCTCTATAATTAAAGATTAAATTACTTCAGTCAATAGTTTAGTTTAGGAGATTTAAATAAATTAAGGGGCCAGAAACACGTATACAACATGGTACTATAACTAGTTTATACTATCATCCTGTTAAAAACAAAACCCTTGTGGGTATATAATAGAAATGCAATCACCTCATGAATCATGAGCCTCAAAGTCTCTTCTAATCGTCTCCATCAAAAACTCATTCCATGTATCAACCGGGCCTGGCATACACCAATGCAAACAATCCTGAGGTGGTGGCCGCCCGTCAGCACTCCTTTTCGTGATCTTATTCGGGTCAAGACTCCGATACGGGCCCGGATGACCATCGTGCCGATACGAAAAGGGTTTTGTGATATCCATAAATGCCACCCGAGATTTGTTAGTTTTTTTCTTAATACCACGGTTAAACCCTGATACTTGTTTGTCATGCATTGTGTTTGTGAACTCGCTCTCTACTAACTCCCCGTCCACTGCAGGTTTTATCTGTTGAAGAATATTAGTTAATCAAATTTTAAGACAATTTAATGTTTGAATCAAATTTCACACTAGTATTTATACAGTAGTAGGTTACGACAATGTTAGACAAAACATGTTCAAGTCAACACAACCCAAATGTTTTGGCTCGGATCAAAATTAACTTGTTTTGACCAAACTTACCATATTCAGTTTTATGTAACGATTCAAAATTTCTTCCAAGTAAAACAAAAAGTAAAAAAAAAAACGTACTTTCTGCTGTAGATCAAAGATTGTTCCACAAAAAAATTTGTCCAATGTTTCAACTAAGATTTATTAGACGGATGGTCCATGTGGTTTCTGTAAAATAAAATTTTTGGATGCTAAGGATATAAAGCCGCAGTTTTGAGTTTTATACTTCCAATTTTGTAACGCGTTTGGGTACTAACGGTAACTTTCCTTGACTTTTCCGTTAAATTAAGATAAAATAACCAAAATACATTGAATTGTTAAATTCAAATGCTTAGAAGACAGAGTAATTTGGTCATTTCATCCAAACTTAACAGAAAGTTTAACGCAAATTAGCCTTGATACCAAAACTTGTTACAAAAGTGAAAGCATATAGCCAAAAGCTATTACTTTCCGCAAACCACAATAACATCAGAGTAATTAACTCTTTTATTTACAACTAAAGTGCAAAATTTGATTACAAAATTATATAATCACCAGATATACTTCTCAAACTTTATTGTTATTACCTTCCCAGTACATGACCCGCCAGTATTCCAAGCTCCACCTTCATAGTGGTCAGGTGAATATGACCTGACCACGGTCAAGCCTTTGTAGTCCAGGCTGGTGACAAGTGCAGACATAACAGTTTCTACAGATATCTCAAATGCTTTGGTGCTATCGATTTTCTTCTTCCGAGAATTATCAGGCCACCATAACTGTCCACCCACAATCTCATTATTTAAAATGTAAACGGAACGTTTTGCAAACCAGTGACCTGAGGAAAGTACAAGAACATCACAGGTGGGCACGTCACCCATAAAAGTTTCATCTGGGGCATCAAGATGGAGTTTGTCTACACCTTCAGGTGCAAAATCAAAACTTTCAGTTGTTTTGTGGACTAGCCATGATGACCATATGCGTATAATTGTGGTAGATGTCGAACGGAAATAATACCGTTGCATTCTTTTGTTCCCACGGTTTACAGGAGCTTCAGCCTGTAAATTTTAAATGGATCTTTTTAGTAACAGTTGCATATCAAAATAATCAAAGAATTGAGGGGGGGGGGGATGGGATTCTGACCCATCTAGGTTATGCTATATCTCTCTATTGGGTCAAATGATACAAAACAATTTCTATATGCTACTCCAATTAAAAAGAGTAGAAATCTGTAAGAAAATAACAAAGAGCAAGAAAAGAGGACCCCATTTGATTATTAGCTCAAATCTAACTTACAAAACTGAAAATTAATATGCATTCCTATCAGAGTTCTCGTTTCTGCACTAGCATCTACAATTTGTAGATCTTAGATGAAATTGTGATATTTTGTCAAATTTTATGGAAAGAATCTAACCACCGGAAAATAAAACAATCATTTCTTTTTAATCCAAAATAGATGTCTTTTCTCTCTTTTTCCTATTGCTTCAGCATGATTACAAAATATAGACAAAAAATGGTTCCAATCAAGAAGCTTCTTATATTTTTTTAAGCCCAAGTCTATTTTAGATATTTGATTAAAATAAAACTTTTTTATAAACTACATGCTCAGTCACAATGTTCAACTGTTTCAAAGCTTAGGATAGCAAATTATCAACTATAAACAGTTTTGGAATTTAGTATATCAGCTACAAAGTTGCAAACGAGTTTTTTTTTTACCTTAAAGGCCACTAAGTTTCTTTTTTGCATAAGGGGAACAAGATTTGCATAAAATAATAATTACAAACTTGCACAGACTCTGCCAAGTGTCACATATTTTGCGATTTACTGTTTACAGCAGAAGTCGAGAGGTGTGATGCCCAAGATCTCAAATGAACACAATGGAAGAATGAAAAGAATGAGAATTTTGGAATATGAAAACGTACGTATGAAATCTTTATCTTCGATTATGTGTATCAGACACATACATACATGGGTATATATAACCCTAATTCTATTTGACATATTACACCTTAACACTTCTAATATATGTATGTGTGTGTATATATATATAGATATTACATATTTACACATAAATACAACTTTAGCCTATTTACATAAATGACCCATTAACTTTTCTCAAACCTTGGTTTAACAATTAAGTCTAACATTCACCTCCTAATTGTTAATCCAAGTTTGAGTCTTCATCTTCATCTCTTTAGCCTCCATTATCTCTAAACTTAGGCTTTCTTCCTTTGTGATAAACGTCTTCTTTTTTTATTTTCATAGCTTTGTCTTTATCACGTGCATATTCTTTATTGACTTTAAAACCTTCACGAGTATCATCATCTTTAACTTGTTTAGCACCTTCTTTTGCTTGTGTCACACCAACTTCTTGAATCTTGATTGGTTTGCATCTTGGTGAGATAACATGAACTCCTTATAGTTCCTCATTGTTGTGACATAGTCCAATAAGTTTATCATTTTTACAATCTGCTTGCAACATAAGCTTGGATGATGAATTTTCACATTCATTTGCTTTTTCTAGAATTAGAACTTTTTCATTAACTTCTTCTTTCAATTTTATCCATTTTGGTTCTTCATGATTAAAATATTTAGACAATGAGAACCAATAATTGCTAGAGTTAGTTTCCTTCTCATCCAAGGAAAACTCTTTATAATCCAAGCAATCTTCTTTAATTCCCATTAGGAGGGTTGGTTCCTCGTCTTCTTGCACGAGATTTGATTCCTCTCCACTATGATTTGGTCCATGGCAATTTGAGGCAAAAGGTCCAAACTTTTGACAATTAAAGCATTTTACTTTGCTTAAGTTATTACCAGACTCGTTCAGGTTGCTATAATTATTGTTTTTAGACTTGCAAGTATTTCATGAAACATTTTCCTCATTTCTTTGCTTTCTAAAATTTTCAAATGAAGGAGTTTCTTCTCCTTTTTCTCGTCTGATCTTATCATCACGCCAATTGTTTTGTGATAATTTAGATCTTCCTTCTGCACGGTTTTCAAAACGTCTTCCACGACCATAATTCTTGTCGTGATGTGTGAACATGACTTTCTCTTGATTGTTCACTGGGCCTCCATCCATTAGATTGGTCCTTTCCTCAAAGGCTTTCAATCTACCAATTGTCTCATCTAGAGTTATATTTTCTAGATCAATATGTTGTTCAATGGTTGCAACTATTTGAACGAACCTTTCCAGCACAAAACTTAATAGTTTGCGTACTAAGGTTGGTTGATCAAATATTGATCGCAAACCACTTGCCCTTGTGACAACACTGTTTAACTTAACAGGGAATGAATCGATCGTCTTCCTTTTTCATTTTCAACATCTCAAATTCTGTTTTGAGTGTTTGAAGATGTGTCTTTTGCACTCGATCCACACCAACATGCCTTGTCTTTAGTGCATCCCAAATATCTTTAGCACTTTTACAACTTGCAACTTGTAATACCATTTCTTCAGGTAGTGCTTGAAATAAATACGAAGTAGCAGCCATGTCTTTCTTTACATCGGCTTGCGTATTAGCACTAGGTTCTATCATTTCCCAAAGGCCGTTTCCCTTAAGTATGGTTTTTATACGAATTGCCCATACTGTATAATTTGTGGATTGCAACAATGGGCATTGAAATTGGGAAATAGAACTTATTTCCTTGTGTATTACAATTTATTTATTATTATTACTTCCTTCTCCAAATTTTGGCATCGTACCTTTGGTTTTCTTTCAAAACACTAAACGATTCAGGAGAACTAAAACAATTTCTCTTAAAAATAATGTGATTCTAAAGTTTAATTTAAACTTTCTAACAAGAATCAAAAAAACAAAATTTTAAACTTTTTTCAAATATAAGTATAAAAATTTAAACAATAAATTCTATTTTGAATTTGAAATATAAAACCTGGAAATTAAGAACTCTGCTGTATTGTTCCCTCTCAATTGCAAACAAGCATATGGCCTTTGTGATATTTGGTAACAGCAGACAACAAAAATAAACTTTTGTTATTGGTTCTTGGATGAAACAATTACCAAAGAACAACAATTCCCTTTCGCTTTTATATTTTTTGAATAAACACCACCAACCAGGCCATTCTTGGTTCCTGATCTGCAACAAAAAACAACACGTTTCTTACCTTCTTACCCCCTGTCGTGACAAGAACCTTGCTTTCCCTTTCTTTCTTTTTTCTGAATCCGTAACAATTGAAACAAAAACAACCCCACAAACTTCCTTGTTTCAACAATTTATAAGCCCACCGATTCTGAGCACCAGGGGATGACGGGATGACAACTACCAGATTTGACCCTTTGGTCCTGACTTTCAAACAAAACAGCAACAACAAAGACAAAATTCGACTCAATAATCAGGATAATAGCAGCAGCCCTATGGGCTTTATTTTCTGATAAATCCAATCAAAACCAGTCCACAATCCACTTGATTGTCTTATGATGTTCAATAAGAACAGATGCAACCTCAAACCCACTTGATTTACACCTTTTGTTTTCAGCACCAGGATGTCTTTCAATAAAAAAACAATCATTACCCTGTTTGTTTCTTTGGTTTCAATTTTTTTAATCAAAACAACCACCAAAAATTGCTTCTTTTATATGGTACTTTTGACAACCAAAATCAACAAGCACACTTTTTTATCTAATTTCTGGTTTCAAACAAACCAACTTCACCAGCCTCTTTCGAATTATTACCTTCTGTCTTTGGACCAATTTGCCCCTCAATTTTTGTTCCAATTTTGCTCAGACAACTAGAAACAATTTTATCCAGTCAAACAAAACAAAGCAAAATTCACAACCCTCTTGATTGTGCTTGGTGTTTAAATAAACAATTACAAAAAAACCGCCTCAAAATCCTCTTGATTTGCGACTGTCTTCAAACCAAAAATACCCACTTTTGATTTTTGATTCTAATCAGCACAACAACCAACAAAAAATCAATTTTGTTTTTGCCTCTTCGCTTCTAGCTTGCGAGTGAAACCAAAATTGAATAACCCTCTGTGGTATTTGGTTCCTAGTGTTGAACGAAGAAAAAAAATAACCCAGTTTATTTCTGTTTTCTGAAATTACACAACCCAATCGCCGCCTCTTGCCTTGATCGGAATTACACAACCGGATTCAATCACCCTCTTTGATGATCGATCCCCAAGAAAACTCCAATTGCAGCCTCTTGCCTAAATTGTAATTGAAATCAAATGAAATCCAATCACCCTCTTGATGATGGATATTAATAATGAATCTGCACAGCCTCTTGCATGATTGATACTGCCGACAGAAATCAAAACACCCTCAGTGGTGATCGCTTCCAAAAAAATGAAATTGAAACTCGAATCTTGAAGAACCCTGGGCTATGATGCCAATTGATGCCCAAGATCTCAAATGAACACAATGGAAGAATGAGAATTTTGGAAAATGAAAACGTACGTATGAAATCTTTTATCTTCGATTGTGTGTATCAGACACATACACTCATGGGTATATATAACCCTAATTCTATTTGACATATTACACCTTAACCCTTCTAATATATATATAGACACACACATAAATACAACTTTAACCTATATACATAAATGACCCATTAACTTTTCTCAACCTTGGTTTAACAGTTATGTCTAACAAGGTGGAGGGCATCATATAATTGATGAAAGATGAGTATTATAATAATCATTCCATGTCAAACCAATAACACACAAAGTGAATATCAGAGTTCGCATAATGGGCAGATTGGTAAACAGGTTAAATTAATCCACATTTAGTGAGCATGTCAAAGCGGACTGGAAACTACACACACACCAATTCCATCCAGTTTATATTCTTTTTATACATAATTGATGTGCTACTTTGCTTTTTTTTTTCCTGAATAAAATTCTAAACAACCAATCAACTGATAAACAATTCAAAATTAGCCACAAGTATGGAGGATTTTTTATTAATGAAACATAGAGAACTGAGATGAGAAGATAATACAGACGTTGCGGATGGGAAGAAGAAGCATAACAATACTCAACAAATTAGCATAACTAACTCTCTCTCACTATTTCATATATCATGTGTTTGCTACCTCATTCCTTCTTGCTGACATGGCATTGATCACGTAAACTTTAAGGTGGCTAGACTGTTTCTTGAGCCGATTGTTTTTTCCTAAGAATTGACTGGTCCATAGGTTGGTTAGTTGGCTGGTCCATTAAGCTCAGAACATTACTTCTCCCCTTAAAGACACCTTATCCTCAAGGTTTAGTGTATGAAAAGATTTTAGCAGTTGAGCATTATCCTCCCAGGTTGCCTCACAACCGATAAGCCTTCCCATTGCACCTGACTTTGCTGAACTAGCTGACCTGAACGGTTGATAATGCGGTGCGCCACAATTGTTTGGGGCTGGAGCATTAAGGCTGCAATGGAGTCCACAAGATGTAATGGGGTAACTTGGTGATCTGGAACACCGGCAAATTTCTGTAATAAGGATACATGTAACACGGGATGAATCCTAGCGGTAGCTGGTAAGTTCAACTTATAAGACACTAACCCCACTTTAGAAACAGCCTGATATGGCCCAAAGAACTGTCGTCCCGAACGTGCTGAGTTTTGACGAAAGGGCTGCAGCTTAACATAAACCCAATCACCTTCTTGAAACTGTAAATCCCGACGATGATTGTCATGTTGGGGTTTATCTCACACACACTAACACACACACAAACAAGAGAAAGCGATAATGACACGAGAGGTTTAACGTGGTTCGGTCAGAGTGACCTACATCCACGGGCTGCAACTAGGTATTTTATTATTATGCTCAGTACAAAGATTACAATCACATGACAAGGGTATATATAGAGATACAAATTAGGTTAAACAACTAAGCAGGCCGAACATAGGGCCAGCTGCCCTAATCTCCCTAAAGGCCTTCGTAAATCTAACAATCTCACACTCGGAGGCCTTGCGATAGAATCAAGCCCGCCATCCAAAGCACACAGCAACCCCATCATCCAGTAATCTTCATAACATACATTAACAGAAGTCTTCAGGTACAGTTCCCGAGAACAAACCAAACATCAAACCATGCATCTGCAATCAACAATCACCCTAGTTGCAGCGGCCCTTCTCATCAGTAACCTGAAGTGCCCGTTGAGGCCTCAGAAGGCCCCAACCCCGTCATAACAGACCGTGTCTTCTCATCCTCAATCCCAATCGATTCCCATAGACTCGAACCATCAGATACAGGGATTCTCAGAGGAACACTCCCCACTAACAGCAACTTTCCAGGTGAGATTTCATTCGGTTTCCTAGTCTTCTGAACCCAACGCCGACTTCCTGACTATCTCTGAACACTCTCTATGCTCCCACTGTCACGAAAATCCCGTCTATGCTCAGACCTTCGAATATGCTCAAACTGATTACCTGGAGTCCCCGAGTTCTTTGTTGTAAACTGAACTCTTTTAACTCTCGCATCTGCGAGCCCGACTTTGGTATTCGTCTTAGCGGGGTTCTGGGCTTTAAAAAGCGCGCCTAGGCGCAAAGCGACATCAGGTGACAGGCTTGGCGCTTCTGCTCACTAAAGGCGCCAAGCGAGGGCTTTGTTGTCACAAACGATGAAAAAAGAAAAATGGACAAAAAATTGAAGCTTAGATGCGATGAGAGAGGGAAAAAGAAGGAATCAAAGCTAATCGGAACTTACATGTAGATTTGGCTATTTGCACGTAGATTTAAACTTGGCGGGCTGATTTCTAGGGTTAGGTGAACGACATGAGGGATGGGGGAAATTGCCAGTGAGTGGAAGAAGATAGAAGCATGTGGGTTAGAAAGGATTTTTTTTTTTTTCACTTTTTTCTTTAAAATTATGATACATATTTCTTTCTTATTTTTATGGCCCACTAGCTTATTTCACAAGGTAGAAAATGAATGAGTTTTTTTAGTGCATTAAAATGTTGTACACATAACTTTTTAGCTTGTACATATAGGTTATTTATATATAAATCATATTTAAATCTTATTCATAACTAAATTTTGGGTAGGTGATTTAAAAAACTTATGAGAAATATATAGAAAAAAATATATATTAATACTTTGTGCTTCGCGTACAAAAATCCCACCGCTTTTGCGCTCTGCGCTTTGATTTTAGACCTTGTCGCTTTTGTACGCTTCTCGCTTTTTAAAACCAAGACAGGGTTAGTCACTTCCCCAAACGAAACAGGCACCAAATACAACGACCCAGTCTTGAAACCTTTGGCAATCACAAGATTCTTCTTCACGACCTTCCACCTTCCACTACCAAACTTAACGTCCAAACCTTGTTCATCTAACTGCCCAACGGAGATCAACTTCATTTCAAGTCTCGGAATAACTCTGACGTTACACAAAGTCCTAGTAGTACCCAAAGTGGTGACAAGATCCAAATCTCCCATGACAGTCACATCAAGAACTTCGCCATTTCCAAGCCTAACTTTACCAAATCACCTTCTTTGAAATTCCGCATGCCATCATTGCTATGGGTAGCATGAAATGATGCACCGGAATCCGTGACCCAGGACTCCACACTGCCCTCACTACAAAGCATCATCATGAGAATAACTTGCTTCAGCAACGTTCAATCCACCAGAATTCTTTGATCCTCCACCAGAATTCTTATTCGGACATTTACCCCTATAATGTCCCTTTTCGTTGCAGTCCCAACAACGCACACTAGGCCGAGCTTTAGATGAGCTCCTGCCTCGACCCTTGCTTCTCCCACTATCTCGGCTATTCTCCCTTCCCCTGCCAACATAAAACATCTCAGAAGAAGATCCCGCTTTAGCACCCCTTCGACGAACATCTCCGCCTAGCACCAAATCCTGGATTTTCTAAAATGTCAACCCGTCAGTTCCCACCGAGTTGGTAACAGCATTCGTCGTCCCGAACCAACTATCTGGCAGTGAAGATAGCAATAGTACAACCTTAGTCTCATCATCAAATTTCATTCCCACGGATGATAATCTGGACACAATGGAATTGAGATTATTAATGTGCTCGGTAATTGAACTTCCTTCTCTCATCCTCATCGTAAACAGCTCTCTTATCAAGAACACTTTGTTAGCTGCAGACGGCTTTTCATACATATTTGACAACGCTACCACCATACCACGAGCAGTGGTCTCAGACATGATGTTAAACGCAATGTTTCTCATCAATGACAATGTAATAATGCCTTTAGCTTTCTTGTCCTTGGTATCCCATAGAGCTTTAGCAGCGTTCTCCATTTTCTCTGGTTTTTCATCTAGTACTATATCCAAGTCTTTTTGACAAAGCAATGCATCCATCTTCATTTTCCACCAACTAAAGTCCTAACCGTCAAACTTTTCAATCGAGAACTTTCCGTCTTCAGCCATAACGACAAACAGAATCTGATCAAAGTAACCTGGTTCCAAAGTTGATAATATGTCAGTCAAACGAAGTAGACTTTAAACCGGTACCCAAACAAAACCTTTCACCCGCGAAATTAAACCCCAATAACACCCAAACTGAACCCGATCGAACAAACCCGAACACACCTGACCCGAATAACAGCGAAAGCGGTCGAATAAACCCCGAACAGCAGCAAACTGCTGCAATCTGAACGATTCAGGTCGGAGTCGGACTATTCTGGTCAAATCAGGTTCGATGGAAGCCTAATCCGGCAGTGACGACGGCGATTACAGCGGCTGAACCCTAATCCGACAAGAACAACAGCAACGGCGGCTCTAATCTTTACCAATCAGGCGACCCCGAAACCCTAATCGCGAGTAGCGGCGGCTGTAGCAGCAAATCGTGACAGCTAGGGTTCGCCGGTACCCTAATCCGGCTATGACAGCGGCGGCGGCCCAGAAACCCTAGATCTAGGGTGGCGGTAGCGCAAACCTCTCCAAAGAAACCCTAATCGCGATTTATTCAGATCTGGATAAGTAAAATCTCATATCAATCAACCGACGGCAGTGGTGGTCAAATTCCAGCGACGGCGCGCGGCATCTTTGGAGGTTATCTTACACACACTAACACACAAACACAAGAGAAAGCGACAAATGACACGAGAGGTTTAACGTGGTTCGGTTAGAGTGACCTACATCCACGGGCTACAACTATGTATTTTATTATTATGCTCAGTACAAAGATTACAATCACATGACAAGGGTATATGTAAAGATACAAATTAGGTTAAACAACTAAGCGGGCCGAACATAGGCCCAGACTAGGGTCGGCTGCCCTAATCTCCCTAAAGGCCTTCGTAAACCTAACATGTCAGCCATATTTTTCATAAGGTTTTGCCTTTTGGCTAGATTGGACTTGAGAAGGGAGAGAACTTCATCACGGGCCAACAGTTGTGCTTCCTAAATTGTGTTACCAGTAGAATCACGATGTAGCAGGTGATAGTAGGAGGTTTCCGGCCGTATAAAATCTCAGACGGTCATTTTAGCAGCCGTTTGATAAGAGATGTTGTACCAAAATTTTGCCCAGGGTAATGCAGAATGTCCATTCTTTGGGTTGATCAGCAACATAACAACGTAAAGACATCTCCAAACATTTGCTGAGAGATACAGTTTGACCATTTGTTTATAGATGGTAGGAAGTACTAAAGGAAAGGGTGGTGCCGTGTAAGCGATGAAGCTCCTTCCAAAAGTTAGACATGAAGCGAGCGTCACAGTCAGATATTGTATCCACCGGCACCCCATGGAGTTTGACAATCTCAGAAAGAGAAACATTAGCTACTGTTGAGGTAGTAAAATTAGTAGGTAATGCCATAAAATGACCGTATTTAGACAATTGGTCCACTACCACCATTATGACCGTTTTACCTTGAGGAGTATTTCTCGTAACGACTCAACAAAAGGATACATTGAGATGAGTAGGCTAAAAATGTGCAGCAGGGACCTGAGATAAGGCATCAGCAACTGCCTAAGTTTTCCGGGCCGGTATACAATGTCAAAGTCAAAACCCAGCAACTTGCCCAACCACTGGTGCTGGTCAGGGTTTGAATTACTTGATCTTTAAGGTTGTTAAGGAACTGTTGATTGGTGGCAATGAGAAACTCTCGCCCCAATAAGTATTGCCTCCGTTCAGCCACATCTTGGGTGATGGTGATAAGAATCTGATCACTCACAATAGATAATAGTAATTGAAATAAGAACAATGAAGAAGAAATCTGAGAAACGATTTGTATTGCTACTGAAAATAGAAAGCGATTACATCAGGATGATGTCCCAGGGAATATCCCTTCTCCAATCAGGAGCCACTGTTAACTCTAAATAATTTTCTTCACACCCTCACTCACACTCTTAACCTCTATTTATAACCCTCAAACAAACACCCTAAATGTTAATATTACCAAACTACCCCTACTAGAATACACCATACTACTAAATATGATTAACATACTAATATAACCATGATCTCTATCATTACTCCCCCCTTATTTAAAAGTCTTGTCCTCAAGACTTGAGAGTTAATTAGGACACGTGCTTTGCTCCAATTATCTTTCCTTCCGGACATTTGTGAGCTGGCCCGTATCGATTTCCCCAACGCAAACAAGTCATTTTCTTCTTACGTCCTTTCCAATCCAAACGTGAAAGATGTCGCGCTCCTCGATCTCGGGCTTGAATAGAGCCTGCCTCCCCTGACAACAACGATCCCAATTTGGAAGGGAAGTTGCTATACACATCCGCACAAGAAATGATATTCCTATCAGTGGCTTTGAAAGAAAAATTTGGTGTGGAATCTGCTTGGCCCAACCTAGAAAGCCCATCAACATACAAAAGCCCATAATGAATCCAGTAGCGACAACGATCTAATGGCGCCTTACCGTCGGCGGAATGAGGGCGCACAGTATCCTCTACCACATCCGTATAATCAGGAATCAAATCCGCATCGGTATAATCAGGAATCAAATCCGATTGTGGGATCGTAGCTACCTCGACCTTACTGGTGACAGAATCAGGGTGCCATTTAACCTCGACATCGCCGATCTCCTGCAACAACGAGTTCTCTTGATGTACTATATGTTCGTCTGTTGCCGGTAATAAAAAACTTGATTCACTTGATTTATTCTCTTGTGATTTTATCCAAGCGAGAATAGTTTGGCGGAATTCCCTCTCTGCAGCACGTTCTGCCTCCCACGAGGCTTTGAATTCAGAAAAATTCATGAGAAATTGTGACCAGAATTGGAATCAAATCGTGAATTGCAAAAATCAACAGAAATTAAAATTGAATGAACAGAAATTGAGAGTATAAGAGAATACGAATTGCATCAAATTGTGAAATGATGCAAATCTGAATTGAGATTAAAATCGTGATGCAGGAATGGCAAGTAACTTGCAATCGACAGCTAATTGGACGACAACGCTGGCAAATCAACTGACAATTGTCGAAAATTAGAAACGACGGCGGTGATTAGAACCAGGTGAAATTGGAATCAAATTGAATGAAATTGTAAACACGATGATGAGATTTAAGGTGGCGTAACCTGTAATTAGCGCTTTCTTAGGCGGCAAAGCTTGAAAATCGATCGACAACAATTTGAGATGAAATCGACGGGAATTGATGGGCGACGCCTGAAATCAGTGACTAAGTGTAGCGAATCCAACAAATCAACCAATAGAACTTGCAATCAACAAAGCATTTGGGGTGAATCCAGCGATTAGATCTGGCAGATGTGAAATTAGGCTGAAATTGGAGGTGGAGACGAGCAAATCGGCAGGTCTTCAGCAGGTCGGACCAATGATAAGAATCTGATCACTCACAATAGATAATAGTAATTGAAATAAGAACAATGAAGAAGAAATCTGAGAAACGATTTGTATTGCTACTGAAAATAGAAAGCGATTACATCAGGATGATGTCCCAGGGAATATCCCTTCTCGAATCAGGAGCCACTGTTAACTCTAAATAATTTTCTTCACACCCTCACTCACACTCTTAACCTCTATTTATAACCCTCAAACAAACACCCTAAATGTTAATATTACCAAACTACCCCTACTAGAATACACCATACTACTAAATATGATTAACATACTAATATAACCATGATCTCTATCAGATGGCATACCTTTCATACTGGTAAATAGAAGCTTGTTGCATGCGGAAACATAACTTTTGGCTAAAGAATGTGATTGGCTGCTTCTCTTGAGATAAGACGGCGCCAATACCAATGCAAGAAGCATCGGTTTCCATTGTGAAAGGCTTAGAAAAATCAGGAAGGCGAAGGACGGTTCTGGAGCTAACTAACCCCTTGAGTTGATTGAAAGTTGCAGTACATATAGGGGTCCAGGCAAATGCCTCTTTTTTTAGTAAAACTTTTATGGGACCAACTATCATTGCACAGCCCTTTATAAATCATAGTGTCCCGAAAGGCCAAGAAAGCTTCAAACTTCTTTCACTGTAGTGGGAATAGGCCACTGTTGAATTGCCTTAATTTTGACCGGTCAACCGCTAGACCTTCAATTGAGATTAGATGTCCTGGGTAGTCAATTCGAGTTTGGCCAAAATGACATTGGAGAATTTGGCCAAAATGACATTGCTATCAGAGTTATGGTCCCAGGAGTGTTTCTCATCACAACAATAACACAACCCATGGGCACGTTTGTGAGCAATTTCTGTGGGAGACAATCGACGGAATCCCAATTTACTATCAGAGTTGGAGATGTTTCCTATTTTAGGAGGAAGTGTGGAGGAAGGAGTAGCTAGTGTAATGGTTTTATGGTTCAGTAGCAGGGGCTTTCTCGTACTCAGATGGGCCCAGCCCACGCCCTTCTCCAAAGTAATCTGTTGTTCATGAATTTGGGCCAAATTCATTGTTGTGTCCAAGGTTGTAAGCTGATGAACCATAACATAATGTTTGATGTCAGCTCGAAGGCAGGGGATCAAGCAACGTACAAGAAACGCAACCGTTAACAACATAGTGCGAATAGAGATAGCCTCGAAGTGATTACGATAATCATCCATAGTGGAAGTTTGTTGCAGCATCGCCAACAACCCTTCTAGTTCTTCCAAATCCCGAGCACGAAATCGAGAAATTAGTGCCTGAGTAAAACGTGTCCAGTTCGCCAATTGATGGTGCCTTTGCATCCAATCAAACCAATCGGGGGCATCACCAAGATAGAAGGATGCAATAACCAATAGATCATAATCAGAGATAGAATAAAACTCAAAATACCGGGTTGCCTGAGCGACCCATCGTTCTGGGGAATCACCGGAAAAGCGAGCCAACGTAACCGACGCTAGTTTATGGGGACAGATACTACTGAACCTAGTATGGCTGAGTGAATCTTGACGAACCATTGTCAAAGATATCAGGCCGCTCAGTGTGGGGTGCTTTGATGGGTATCTTGGTTAACTGAGTTAATATCTCCTTTAACAGAGCCTCCTACTTGGAAAATAAAGCTATCATTGAATCGAAATCCTGACGCAGGTTAGACTGATACGATTGCAAGGACTTAAGCGCGTCTTCAACAACCTTTTGACGAGTACCTTCGGCTATCTAAGCTAAAGGGCAACAAAAGCACCAATGAAATAAATGAAATTCTAAACAACCAATCAACAGATAAACAATTCAAAATTAGCTACAAGTATGGAGGATTTTTTATTAATGAAACATAGAGAGCTGAGATGAGAAGAGAATACAGAGGTTGGGGATGGGAAGAAGAAGAAGCATAAGAATACTTAACAAATTAGCATAACTATCTCTCTCTCTCTCACACACACACACACACTATTTCATATATCATGTGTTTACTCTATTGCCTCATTCCTTCTTGCAGACATGGCATTTGATCACGTAATCTTTAAGGTGGCTAAATTGTTTCTTGGGCCGGTTGCTTTTCCTAAGAATTGACTGATCCAAGGTTGGTTAGGTGGCTGATCCATTATACTCGCAACATTTTAGAACGACCTTTTTCCCTCCTAATAGTAATTCCACCTTATCCTGCATTTTAAGGGTGTGCATGGCTAGGTTTGGGTTAATTTTTGGCTAAAAGCGAACACAAAGCTGAAAGCTTGGTTTTAGGATTTTTGAGGACTGTTTAGTTTCAGTTTTTTGGTTTTCATAATGGCTTTGGTTTGGTTTCGGTGTTAGATTTGCCTTAAAAATTTTAGGTTGAAAAGTTGAACTTCAACGATATAAACAAAAACAAATGCTTATTTAAGTAACATATATAATAGTTCTAATACGCCCCATTTGCGGTGCACGCATATAATGTATATATGTGTGGGCCCTTAAGGGGCAAAAGTAAAAGTGCACTAATTTTAACGTTATTTTAATTATTTGTGAAAATAACGTTAAAATCATTGGGATGATCAACTTCAAATGATCACTTGAGCCGGGGACTCTTTCGGAGTAGCCTCTCTATCCCAATTGGGATAGGGGTAAGGTTTGTATATATCCTTCCCTCCAGACCCTACTGAAAAGTAGGAATATATTGGGTAAGGTTGTTGTATATAATAGTTCTAATAGTTATTATCAACAATTGAATAAAAGTTTTGTTACTAATTTCCACACATCAATATTTAAAAGGAGTAGTAACCATATAAGGTTTTTAATACTGAAATTGTATTATGTTTGTTAAATAATACTAACTACATGTCTACATATGTTCACATGTTTTTATTCAATGCCCCTCTATTAGAAGGAACGAAAAATACCATATGCATAATTATTTGCAATCGGTTCAGTTCAGTTTTTTCGGGTTATGGTTGATAGCATAACCATAACCATAACCAAACCAAAAAATCAGTGTTTTAAAAAACAAAAAACAAAAAACAAACCGTCGTTTTTTATTGGGTTTGGTTTCTTTGTTCCACTTATGTCGGTTATCTCGGTTTCATGCACACCCCTACTGCCTTTGCAGGGGCTTGGTTCTCGCTAACTATGGCTGCCTTGGTCGCTCATGCCCCTTGTCCTGGCACTAGAGCTGCTAAGACTCCATACCCTCCCATATATATACATATTGCACTAGGCTACATGGCCAAGGAATGATGTGCTAGTTAATGTTATTATCATTAAAATAATCTAAATCTTTGAATGGCATGATTTAATAGATTAACTGCAGTAAAATTGTACTTTGGGCAATTCAACTCATTTGACACATTCCCTACCAGCTACATTTTGGATGTGAGAGCATTAAGATATAACACAACCTGAACCAACTTATTCACATGTAAATGGGTCAAAATTGGCACGACTAGTAAACATACAAATATATATATATGATACTTAACGAAATGATGGAGAAGGAATGCTTGCCTGCCAAAGTATGCATAACATGGACTCCATCTGATTTCGGGCAACTGAGTCACCTATGAAAGCTAATGTCTTTCCTCTCATCAATTCCAAAAACTTTTTCGGATCAAACCTTGGGAGGTCACATTTTGTGGGTTTCCATCTATAATTCTCATAGTCCTTATCGGGCCTACCATTTCCTTGGCAGTTTTGCATTTGTGTCAAGACAGGGCATGAATTGTTCGAGTATAATGGTCCAGCTGGATCATGTACCCATATTCCATGATACAAATCACATCCTACAAATTCAAGAATCAAAGTCATGAATTCAAAATATTATAGAGCCCGTTTAAATTTATCATATAAGCTATGACTGACATGAAATTTTCCAAATTCTAAGACCTTTATGACCCTTGAGTACCAAGCTGATAGAGATTTTATTTTAGAATGTTAATGAATAGTCTTTTGCATTTGTGGGAGGAGGTAAGTGTAAGTTTTAATTCTATAAATAAGAACCATTAGTTTTGTTGTGGGTGGGGGGGGGGGGGGGGGGGGGGGTTTTATATTGTAAGGATTTTAAGACTCATTGCATTTGCATGAGAAGGGCATTGGCCGGGACCATTTATTGGTTATATATCCTTTTGTAGATCTTGGTAATCATATTTGTTATTTTCAATCTAGTTTGCATTTTTATTTCATCAATTCTTATTCTACGTATTTCAATTTCCCATCATTGGTCCGACCTGCCCTCCTAATTGCCGATTGATAGAGATCATAGTTACATTAATATGTTAGTAATAGTTAGTAGTAATGGTAGGTTCTAGATAAGGGTAGTTAGGTAATATTTGATATCTAGTGTGTTTCATTGGGTATTATAAATAGAGGTTAAGAGTGTGAGTGGAGAAAATTGTTTAGAGTTAATATTGGCTCCTGCTTGGAGAAGGCTTTTACCCTGGGACATCATCTGATGATGTATCGTTTCCAATTCATTTCCATTCTCTGTAATTCTTCAATTTCAATCCATACAAGTTAATCCTCTTAATTGTGTGTTGAATTCATATTATACTGTAATTGTGTGTGTTGAAATCTTATCAATGGTCCGACTTGTCCTTCTCCACCATCAGTTCAATTCCGATTTCTTCTTTCATGGATTTGTGATTGATTTTTCAAATTCATCACCAAGTATCATCCGATTTCAGGTTCTTTTAATTTCAAGTTCATCTTTGAATTTCTAATTTATTTCAGTCGTCTATTTCAAATCACGCTTTTCTTCTGCCGTTCTCCACCGCAATTCGATTCTGATTTCAGCTGATCGATCTCATCGTCGTTTTTGTTCTCCAAATAGAGGTTAAGAGTGTGAGTGGAGAAAACTATTTAGAGTTAATATTGGCTCCTGCTTGGATAAGGGTTTTACCCAGGGACATCATCTGATGATGTAATCGTTTCCAATTTCATTTCCATTCTCTGTAATTCTTCAATTTCAATCCATACAAGTTAATCCTCTTAATTTTGTGTTGAATTCATATTATACTGTAATTGTGTGTGTTGAAATCTTATCACCGATCATTCTGATTTCGTTCATTCATTCATTCAACAATGGTGAATCAAGCTTCTCGTTTAGATCTCCATGAACAACAGATCAATCAGCTTCAACAGGATGTTGCAGACATCTGATCATCACTTTCACTTCTCACCGACAATCGCAATGAATCAATTGAATTCCGTAAGGTGGTTTGGCATGGATGAAATCTCAGGGGATCGGGTTCTTCTGTTGGGGTTTTCTCGGGTATCGGTGGAGGACCAGGTCCATGTGAGATGTTGACTGGACTTCCTTGGGCGATAAAGAAGGTGAAACTGCCGGAATTTAGTGGATTCGATCCTCAGGGGTGGATTCAAAAAGCGACTCTCTATTTTGACATCAACAAAACCCCTGATGATTTGCGCATTCAATTGGCTCAATTGAGCATGGTTGGGGTCATCCAACACTAGTTTACGATCATTACTCAGGTACGTGATTCACTGCCATTGGTTGATTTTCAGTCGGAATTGCTACAACGGTTTAGCAGTTTAGAGATTCAAAACCCGTATGAACAATTGGCAACGATTAAGCAGAGTGATTCGATTTATGATTACATTGACGATTTGGAGTACCTATTGTCTCTGGTTCCTCAATTGTCGGAACCTCACGCATTGGGCTACTTTATCGCTGGCTTACAAGATGATGTGAAGAGGTGGGTTCGATTGAATCGTCCCCTTTCACGCTTAGATGCGATGTACCTGGCAAAGGATGTGGAAGGGATGTTACGTCCCAATTCGTCCTCCGGCAATGTGTGTCTGTCACGTTTCCGATACCTTGATATCCATGGATCATTTGCGGGAGGACAATCGGATGGGTCATTGGTATTGGCTCAATTGGAACCAAAAACATTCTCCGGATCCAAAACGGCAGAAAGCACTTCTTCTATTCGTCAACCATTTAATCCACAATCTCCATTGCCTTCACAGACTGACGGGGGACACGTTTTTCAGCGGGATAGGGGTGTTCAATCTCTTTCACGCACTGAATGGGAGGAACGACGCAAGAAGCGTTTATGTTATAAGTGTGGCCAACCCTTTAGTCAAACACACAAGTGTCCGGAGGGTCAACTTCTTGTGTTGTTGCTTGGGGATGATGAATTGGATGGACATGAGGGACTACATTTTCAGTTGGAGCACAGGGACAATGATCGCTCGAATGAGATTCTGCAAAAGGCTGTGGAGTCGCTTATCAAGCCTTGAGGACAAGTCTTGAGTTATGGAGAGAGTATTGATAGAGATTTTATTTTAGAATGTCATTGAATAGTCTTTTGTATTTGTGGGAGGGGGTAGGTGTAAGTTGTAATTCTATAAATAAGAACCATTAGTTTAGTTTTTTTTTTTGGGGGTGGGGGCATATATTGTTAGGATTTTAAGACTCATTGCATTTGCATGAGAAAGGCATAGCCCTGGGACCATTTATTGGTTATATATCCTTTTGTAGATCTTGTAATCATATTCGTCGTTTTCAGTCTAGTTTGCATTTTTATTTCATCAATTCTTATTCTACGTATTTCAATTTCCCATCACAAGCCACCAAGAACTTTAGGTTATTAAGTTATTGGTCACCAGGCTCACAAACTCGTACCTACCAAAAAGAGTTGTATTACCAAGTCCACGTAAAAAGTAATTCTCTCCCCTTTCATTGTGACCAGAGGTGACAATTTTCTTCATTTATTTTTCAATAAGTCAATTACGGTTATGTTCAATCTGAACTCAAATTAGTCAAACGACCAACAGATGAAAAAGCGTAGCTTAAACGAAAACTTGTAAACAGATTGAGAATCACCCAAATTTTACTTGTAATGATAAACCTTCAAAATCATTTTTGATCTATCTACTTATTTATTTATTTACTTATTTTTTCCCGCAGAATTACATTTTTATTGAAATAATCTATTTTCTTAGCATACAAATTATTTAAAAATATTATGTTGGTTCAGCCTAACTCCTTTTCAACAAATGCCTTTTTTTTGAACAGCAATGAATAAGGAGTGCTTCGAGGCCTCTCCCCGCTAGCATTTTTTAGGCAACATAGCTGGTCTCCCATGGACACCCATCCAAGAGAAAATTGCTCCTAGAAAGACTCGAACCCAAGACCTCTCATAAGATAAGTTAAGGACTTAAGGGGATACCGCTAGACCAGAAGCCCTTTGGTTCAACAAATGCCTGAATTACCCATTTTTCACACACACACAACCCACATGACCTTCCCATTTTGCACCTCTAACTGTGACTAAAGACACAATTTTACTTTTGCTAATTACTCTATGTGTGTGCACCCACACTGCGATCTTCTTTTGATCCTTTCAATAAACTACAACAAACTCGAGACAAGCAATAATCCATTAACCATTATTATGAACGTCAAACATGACACCAAATGACCTCAAACCAAAATGTGCATTGCATAACCATCTATAACACTATGCAAGTATTTGTGGTCAGCTATTTGGGGGGGAGAGGGGGGGATGAACCTTGTACCAAATACTTAAAATACCCAGACAACCTATTGTAATGATTAACTAAAATTAAGACAGTTTTAGGTATCAGACAGTTCAAATTTGCTAGAATGTAACCTCTTTCTATTGATAGAATTCATTTCCCAAAAGGTACATGTTACAAATGAAGGAGAAACTATTTGGAAGAATAAGCCTCCAATTACACAAGTTTATTCTAGAAAGGTCAAGATCGTAAATAAACTCATATAGTTTGTTAGAATATCATTAAATAGAAGGGGTGAGGTAAGAAAAGTATGTTGAGTTGTTTGTTATTCGTGGCTCCTGCATAGCAGTGAGAGAGAGTGAACATGAGATTGTAATTTGATTTCCTTTTTCATTTGTAATTCCTTTCTTAAATCACTAAATCTATCATCCTTTTCCCTATTGAATTCTATAATCTCATCAGTACACAAGCAACAAAAACAAAACATTGCAAGGGTATGTTTGGTTGGCTGAAATAGACAACGAAACGTAAAATCATAAAGTAATGGCATAAATTTCCATTATCATGTTTGGTTGACCTGTAGAAATAGAATGAGTTTTAATGTGACCTTTTTTATATAATATACAAAGACACTATTCATCAGATCTCTAATTAATACACTATCTAATAGAAGTTATAGGATCTTTCATGTAAAAGTAATATAAAATGAACCTAATAAAAGCATGATGAGACCTCAATCAAAATTATAACAGAATGGTGCATTTTCCAACTCTGTTTGAATAAAAGGAAATTTAGTTAAAGTTGTGATTTTTATAACCAAAAACAAAATTATGTTATTGATAATTACATAACCAAAACTCACTCCATTCCAGAATGGAATCGGACAAAAAAAAAGACCATACCATGTAGTTAAAATTAGCTTAACTAAAAGCAGCACGTTCCTTTAGGAATGCTTCATTTCTTCCATTAGAAAAACAGTTATTTTCTTTCCAATGGAATGAAAAATCTCAATTTCTTGTCTGGTTTTAGTATATCACTTGCTACATTAAATATATTAAAATAACAATATATAGTTGTAGCATACAATATTGACAACGCACATGATTACACACTAAATGTCACACGCCCATTCTAATATTATCACTTTGAGTCCCATAAAGAATGCATTATGCAACTTTGCAAACACAGCAAATGTGAATGATAACTGCATAAAATAGCTTCCATGAAGAGTATATACAAAAATAAATAAATGGATGGAACTGAGAACTGTTAATGCATTAGCAAACTAAGTATACAGATGAACAGTAAAGAAATCTACCTGAATCGGCAATCTTATTGGGACCTGAATCAGCAGTCTTGCTGGTACCTATATCAAAAGTCTTGACAGTCTTGTTGGTATCTATTTCGACAGTCATGTTTGTATCTAAATCAATAACATTGCTGGTATTCATATCAAGAATCTTATTTCTATCAAAATCAACCGTCTTATCTGTATCTAAATGAACAGGCTTATATGTATCTAAATCGACAGCCTTATGGGTACCCGAATCAACCGTCTTGTTGGTACTTAAATCAACAGCAGTTCTTTTTTTGTTAGTGTCATTCACCCAGTTCTCAATTATTCTTGTTTCATTCTGAGACAATAACCCGATTGCAGGGGCATGATCTACCTTATAAAAATACCCACTAACTTTAGTTCCAATTGGCTGATAGACCAGAAGCACAGAGGCAAAAATTAAGAACAGTGCAAGTCCCCCCACCGATGCTGCAATTGGTAGAATCGTCTTTGGATATGCAGAAATTGATTTAGGGGAACCCAATTTCATGGTTTTATATTTCAAAAAAACACCAAATAAGAAGCAATATTAGCTGTGAAAGTTTCTCCTTGAATGCATTAATCCTTCCCTACATCATCTTCACATCTTGTACCAAACAAAAGTGATATAAAATCCACCTGTAGCATGTTGAAGAACAATAATAAACTAGTGAAATCAGATCATAAGAATATTGCTTGAATCTATAACCAATCCGCAATGTGATTAATAACTTTTCAACTTCATTTAACTATATAAGTATCTATAAATACTTCAGAGTTCAGATACATTGGAATGAAACCGAAGAATTATACAATAAGTGTATACATTGCACTCACATCTACAAAAATATGTTTATCATTTTCACAATAACCATATATCTATTATAAAGCAGAAAATATACTACTGAAACTTTAATGAGAACTCAAAACAAAAAAGAAACAGCATTTCAATGTTAAACCTAACTCTTAATTAATAACTTAACTTATAGGACATCACGAATTCTCATGAAACTGTGCATGATCCAACATAATTGTGACAATAAAAAATGCGTGTTACATAGTTGCAAGCAAGTAACGACGTCAAAAGTTACAAAATTCAACAAAATTAAAAGTTGCATTGTGATTACTTCATTGCAGAAATTTCGCACAAAATACACATATTAATCAATTGAACAAACTAACACTTGTGCATTTCAGTTATTTTTCATAGAAATTACAATGGCTGAATGCCCAATTGAGTTATGTTTCATAGAAATTACATTGGATGAACTAGAAAATCACAAATCTAACGCATTTATCAGATCATAAACAAAAAATTAGCTAAAATCTTCAGAATCTCGCTGAGTAGATCACATCGAACTTACGGAATCAATAAACAAAATGTGTGACCGTAAGAATCACGTAATCTGTAGCGGGTGAGTGCATAAACCCGTGTATGGAGCGGAGGCGACGATGGATCGACGGGATCGGAGATATCGGCTGTCACCGGAAAAGGTGCGATCTGATTGCAGGGGAAAATTAGAGATTTATGGAGAAACGTGAGAACGGTCACATAAACGCATCTATTTAAGCTTCGTGAGGTTTCGCTTATAAACGCCTCCCATGTAATTTATAGCTTGTTTTTATGTAAACATTGAGTTTTTAAATAACTATTTTCGAAAATTGTATAATTTATAATATTTTTTTAAAAAATAAGTGTGTTTCTTAATATTAATGTATTACAATACAATCTTTTAATTTTAAAAATGTATAAAAAGATTATTTAATATTTAATATGAGAAGTAATTAATAGAAGAGAAAGCCGGGAAATCAAGATTAAGGTGTCCTAAGAACATGCTAAGTGTCTATACAAATCTTTATTTATTAGAATACTAGTTTATAAACCCGTGTATTACACGGATTTATAAATAAAATATATGTGATTTTATAACTATGTCTTCAGATATTTACATGATAAAATAATTTTATTACATTCTTTTAAATTTGCATAATTATTAAAACTAATAATATTTATTATATCTTTTTATATGTATTAAAAAGCTTAAAAATAAAAATTTATAAAAAAATGTTCTAAATATACACACACACATTATACATAGATAAAATTTATTATCATATTATTAATTATTAGTGTTAATTTAGTTAATTTATGTAAATAATGTATATTATTAATAACATTAATGGTTAGTTTTATACTTAAAAATAAAAATTTATTTTTGGATTAATAAGAAAGATTATTAGATAAGAAGATATATATTTTTAAACTAGGTTATAAACCCATGTATTACATGGGATTAGGTACAAAAAATTATACAATTAAAATATATTTATAATAAATAATTACATAAGCTACTATTTAAGAATACATTTCATATTAAAAATGCAAACTATAAATCTTTAAAACTTTTTTTATACAACATTGGACGTACTGTTAGTAATATTATTATCTTTATTAAAAATTAAAAGTATTAGACCATCATTACATTTAACTCTGAATAAACAACGTATAGTTAACCGTGTAAAAAAAAACTTGTTATTAAATCAAGTTCATACAATTATATTAATTTACATTTCATATTAGAGTTTGTCTTTTGTTCTCATCTCAATTTAACAAAATTTTTTCATCATTTTTGTTCATATGTGAGATTGGATGTTTTTCAAATGATTGTATTTTTATTTACATTTAATGATAATTTAACTTAATTAATTTACCTCATTTAAAGTATGAATTAATTATATTGATTAAATGAAATTAAATTTTAAAATTCCTAGAATTAATATAGTGTTGACATGTGGCACATATATGATGTGGATTGGCTAAAATAATGACATATGGCCAAATTGTTACTCTTTTATTAGGTAGTATAGATATAGATAGATATGGACATATGTCATTACCATATTAAATCTCCCTTAAATATGAACATTTGTTAATTATGTAAATTGTATTTTATGATATTCAAAACTAAATTTAAATATCTTATAATTTTTCAAAAATAAATAGTATGAATTATTTTTTATTACATTTCAATCTTTTTATAAGTAACATGAAACTAACATATTATTTATCACAAACGGGTACAAAGGATAAATTTAAATATTAAAATATTTAATTTATTTAAAGAACAATTTAGTTAATTTGTATTCATTTTAATAATATAATTAAAATTTATAAAGTATTAACAAACACATTCTGTAAATTATGTTTTATAATATTCAAAATCAAACTTAAATATCTTACATTTTTCTTAAAAATAAATACTATGTATTATTTCTTATTATTTCTTAATTTTTTAAATAAAATGAAATTTAAATCCATTTTATCACGTATGGTTACAAAACATAAATTTGAAATTTAAATATTTTGAATTATCTTTTAGTAACATAACTAAAATTTAAAAAGTATTCATTCTTAACACAATATGTAATTTATCGTAAATATATTTTAATTGCATAAATTTTTCTACCCAAACTCATGTATTACATGGGTTTATAACCTAGTTGAAAAATATGTAAAACACAAATTAATCATTTTTCAATAAATTAATTAACCGTGTGATCATCTATTCATATGATTTTATTTATACAACTACACGAAAAACATAAAAGCATGTGTATTACGTGAGTTTAATAATAGAAAATATAGTTCACTGATATTAAATAACAATAAATATTAAATAATTATAAAATTATATTTTTGATAAAATATAGTTGAATTATTCTTATTGTTTATTAAACTTAATAAATTCGTAAATTATTGGAATAAGAAAAAGTATTTTTTTAATATTTAATTATAAAATTTATTATTAAAAATTAATAGTATTTATTATGAGAGAGACGAGAAAAATATTTCAGATTTAAGCAGAACACGACACGTGTCTCCAAAAAAATACTCCTTTATTAGTGTAGGTAGATTTGATGATGGTTATATACATTTTGGCATTTTATGGAGTGGTCGGTGATAATCAGGTCTTAAATCTATATCAATTGTTAATAGTTTTTTCTGTTTTTTTAATATAACATCTTCACATAACATACTTATTACTTTTCAGTTATATATTTTAGTAATTTGCACTTTTGGTCCTTTATGCTTCAAAATTTCAAAGGCAATACTTTGTGTTAAAACCTTGCACTATTGGACCTTTCTCCGTTTAAGTTGTTAACTTTTGAGTTAAATGGATGGCATCCTAGTAAATCAACATATACCCTCCTTATCCCTCCACTTTTGTTTGAAACCCTAGTTATGCCGACGGTCATTTGAAATCAGACACACTATCGGTCTTCAATCTTCGCTGCTTCATCTCACTAATCGGTCTTCAATCGTGGTGGAAGGTTCTTCATCTCAAATCATTAATTATTCAGTGACTGAGATTCCGCTTTGGAACAGCCTGAGATTCCGCTTTGGAAGTGGGAACAAATAGCTATGGATTTCATTACCAAGCTACCCCGCACTTCCAGTGGTCATGATACGATATGGGTGATCATTGATCGTTTAACAAAATCTGCTCATTTCTTGCCAATACGTGAGACTTTCACGATGGATAAACTGGCAAGATTGTACATTAACGAGATAGTGGTACGCCACGGTGTGCCATTGTCTATAATTTCTGATCGAGACAGCAGATTTACATCAAGGTTCTGGCAATCATTGCAGAAATATCTAGGGACATAGTTAAATCTGAGTACAGCTTACCACCCACAAAAGGATGGTCAAAGCGAACGTACGATTCAGACACTGGAGGACATGTTAAGAACCTGTGTGTTGGATTTCGCCAAAAGAGTTACGCAGACAAACGGCGCAAGCCTTTGGAATTCGAAGTGGGTGACCGAGTCATGTTGAAAGTGTCCCCATGGAAAGGCGTAGTTCGTTTTGGGGCTAAGGGCAAGCTAGCACCTCGGTATGTCGGACCGTTTGAGATTACTCAACGCATAGGTCCTGTGGCATACAGACTCAAACTCCCTGATGAGCTCAATGGAGTACACGATGTGTTTCGTGTATCAAATCTCAAGAGGTGTTTAGCAGACGAATCATTGATCATACCATTGGAAGAAATACATGTTGATGAGCAACTACACTTCATTGAAAAACCTGTAGAGATTATGGAACGTGAATTTAAGAAACTGAAGCGTAGCCGTATCCCTATTGTAAAGGTTCGATGGAACTCCAAGCGTGGACCAGAATTTACCTGGGAGCGCGAGGACAACATGAAAGCAAAGTATCCCCACCTGTTCGAGAAGTAAAGCCGATCTTTATGCTTAAATTTCAGGACGAAATTTCTTTAACAAGGGGAGACTGTGACAACCAGTACCAGACCGGCCGTATGTGTACTTTCTACAGTGACTATGTGCATATACGTGATTGTAAACAGTGTTTGTGTTAACAGATTCTTAAATACAAGAAATCGTTGTACGTATTTTTGTGTAAACTTAAATATTGTAAGTGCAACGTACATTTGAAACATTTGTTGTGTATATTTAAGTGAAAACTTAAGTACATTTAACACAACAAATCACAGGAAACAATGGTGTTCAAACAATTATCATATACAAATCGGTTGCGATCTGATATCCATAGATGACAGGAATCAGATGGCCGATATTTCAAGGTGAAAACAATGTGATAACATGATGTTTAGTTGAGTCCGACAGTGAGGAAACACAATTCAAACATAAAGCACAGTGTCGTTTCAGAACAACGAACTGATGGTGTGTTTGCGTGGGTGACGATTCACACAAACATATCTGTGAGTTTAACGTTCTGAAATGATGACTGTACAGTAGAAAACAAAAGTCGGAAAGCAAAACCATCGTCGTGTTCGTTCGAATGACGATTCGAACGAATACGCGTGATGGTGACGCGATTCGACGAAACGAAAACGAAAACACGACACGAAACGATAATTAATTTAATTGAATAAAATATTTAACATTTTACAATTTTGAAACTCATCACATAATTAAAATAACATTCTTTTATTTATTTCAAACAAATACGCGTAAAAATCCGGTTACGCGACTAAATTACGAACCGAGCAACCGAAACGGACTCGGACACCACACGGGGTATAAAAACCCCAAAATGAGAGTGTTTTCTCATTTTTATCATCTTCATCCTCTCTCTCTTTCAATTTCCGGCCAAGAAACTCACCACCACCAAACCACCTTCAATCGCTCATAACTTCTTCGTTTCTCAACCGATTCGAGTGATTCTTGCGCCCACGCGAAGCCCTTGACCTCCTCTACATGAAAGTACAACGGATCTGAGCAAATAACCAGCGAAATCGGAGGTATGATGCTTGAAACGTGGCTGAAAATAGGGTTTTCTACACCTCCTTGTTCGACACACACACCCAGCCGGCCGATCATCCCATAGCCGGAAACACACGACCACAAGCTACCCTGCTACCCTACTACCCTAACACAGCTCTGAGATCAGCACAGCAACAGGTGAGGTCGTGGTGATGGTGAGCTCGTGGTTCGTGAGGTGGTTTAGCCATGGTCGAACCCTAAACCCCGAAAACCACCTTGCCGAACCCTACTGCTGTCATGGCTCACGAACCCTGGCACCGAACCATCAACATTTCAGACGAACCCTGCGCTGCTGACTTCAACTGGACCACCGAACCTTCAAGGCTACTGCGAACCTTTGCTGTTCAACCAACATGCAGCGAACTTTATGTCATACACCGAACCCTATTTTGATGTCACGAACCTTCGACTCCACGAACCTCTCCTCTCCGACCCAACTCCGGCGAACCTTCTTCATGCAGGTGCCTAACCCATCTACAGTTGGCCGAACTCTCTTGTTTCCCACGAACCAATCACCGAACCTTCTGCCTCCTCGGACGAACCCTACACGAGGCAAGACGCGAACCGTTTGAATCAGCTTGTGCCGAACCTTACATCTATCAGCGAACCATGCATGCCTTCTAACCACCGAGCTTTGCTAACCAGAACTTTCATGTGATTCGCACTAACCATTGCTAAAACCCACACCCAACCGTTCTCTTTCTATTGTCCCACGCAGAATTATTAATCGGCCCAAGAATTAGCCAAGACCCATCTTAATTGTTCAAGGCCCAACCATTGTTGGCCCACCTGAGTTGTGGTGTTTTATTATGAGACAGCCCTCACCTTCGGCCCACTCCCTTGCTTCGGCCCAAATGATCTGGCCCAATGCTACCCTTGGCCCATTTCCTTGTTACGGCCCAATATGGGTATTCAGGCCCAATAACAGCCCACGACAATTACCTAGCCCAATTACCTAGTTCGATTTGATGATGTGGTCAAGTTGGTTAACACACCCATTCGGCCACTTGTTTATCAAAGCAAATAAACAATTTCATAAGGTTAATTTGATTAGAGATCATAGAATCATGATAGCCACGGTTAAATACAAGGTGACAAGAAATCTTGCAAGATAATTACAATTGGATTAGATTGACACTAGAGTTATATTACCAATTTAGGTTACAAGTATTTAAAGGTGGATAACCTTTAACTTACACTTAAATTAATAATTAAAACTCTTTTAATATTATAATAATTCAAGGGGACACAAATCAATAACAAAGGGTGATAACTCAACTAGATATGAATATGATTTCAACGACTTTGAAAACGAAACAAGGCCGAATGGAGACTAAGGTCGAGACTCGCGGGTGTTAACCAACTCTACGGATAACACATTCACACGCTCATAACTAAATTACAACAAATATTTATAAGATGAATACATCGTGAAATCAATACAGGATCGTGAGAACTACACCAAGGAACAATCAAGAGCGCGTGATTTCTTTATTTTAAGCTAAGTCAACCCTACAACTACAAGGTGAGTTCATATGCCCCTTTTCTTTAATATTTACTGATTTTAAACTCTCGAGGCTGAGAAACATGCTTTACTTTTATTTACTTAAAAGTTTTGCTTACATATTGTTAATACTTTGATTAAATGATATTAAATTGTTTATTATCATATATCATTGTATGCTTGCTTGTATGATTGCATGATGACAGGGAAAATAAGATGATTATGATATTCTAATATCATAACTCATCAATACAATAGAATAACATAGTTGTATGATTATCTCTTACAACACTTAGTTATTCTTACAAGAATTTACATAGAATCAATTACAAGGATCAATATGACAAGAACAAGACATAAGAATGATATAAAGATAACACATCTTTATTACATCATTCGATACAAGAATTAAGTAAGTGTATTAAGACTAGTTCTTATAACACTTAGCTTTCCAATTCAATACATATTACAAGAGAACAAGGAACAAAGAATGATAATCATGATAATGTAACTTCATGATAACAACATCATTCACTCAAACGATTAACATAATGTAATAAGACAAGTTCTTGTTTAACTTTGTTAATATCACGGAGAACGTATGACAATGAGAACAAGAATACAAGTGAATATAATTACAATTAGTTACTATTGACCTGTTGCATTTATATCACTTCAATCATGTGCCAAGTTGTACAAGTAGATCATGTAAGCCCCTTTAATTTGCTGACCAGTTAGTTTGATGTGATTAAACCGACGATAGCATAGTGGTACCATAGGTTTGACAAACCTCTAGCTTGTAGGGCTAGTATGTTGATCGTACTGATTCATTGGCCGGTAACGTATGATCGGTGACAGGGCGACTTCAAGTCAGGTTCTGGTAAGCGACACATGGTGATATTAATCTGCAGTGATAAGTAATTAATCCAACGGGATCCTATTGATTAGTAGGTTGAGGAATTGATCTTACCTCATGTTTCACTACTAGTAATAGCTTTCGTTAAGGACAATAGACATACAAAGTGATAGAGGTAAATCGGATGCATTGAAATCTGATTACGTGAGGATTTCAATGGATTCCTTTTAGGCTCTATGCACTATAGTTCAAGAACAAATTGCAAGTGGTTAACTAACACTCTTAATATTTAAAAGTGTAACAACAGTTAATCCCCACACATATAGAATAATACAAGGAACAGATTACATTAATCTAAACCCCTTAATACATGGAGAGTTTACCAATACTTCGGTTTGATAATTAAACTCCTCACACGATATTATTCTATAATTGATACAACAGACGAATACATATCTGATACATTGAACAAACGGGAAATGGATATCTTTAGTTGTATCGCAAGTGGTGTGGAACTTGACTGAGTATGTGGTGGGATAGCGTCTGGGCTTGACCCTTTCGTGATTCCCTATATATAAGCATACTTAATCAAGTGATACACTACTTGTATATATAACTAAGGAGAGGCCATTGGGTGGAACAGGGGAATCGAGTATTACAAGTAACAAGTATGACATTGTGGATGTATGTACGATCAATTCAATGATTTCAATTACTAAACTTGTGAACTCACCAACCTAGTGTTGACTTTGTTTAAATGCATGTTTTCTCAGGTGACGGACAGGTGTAGATACTTATATGCAAGTACTAAGCTAGTGGACTTTTAGAAGACCTTGCTTACTTTTGATTGCATACTTTTGGATGACAAGACAGTGAATCACTTTTGTATATCTTGTACAGATGCAAGATATAAACTCATTGATTCTTTTGATTAGATTTACTTAGTTAAATTATGATGTACAATGTAATTTAACTTTGTAATTCTATTTCATGTCATGTTAACATTTCTCAATTATATCTCATGTGCTATGTAAACAATCTGATCATTTGATTATCACTCAAAGATATCGCGCCCCGGGAACCTTCCGCCCGACGGGAAAACACGATCCGTTCCCGCCGGCCTAGGGTGTGACATCAGAGAAGACTACAAGCTACAAGGAGCAGACAAAAGAGCTACGCTGACAAACGGTGCAAGCCGTTGGAATTCCAAGTGGGAGACCGAGTCATGTTGAAGGTATCCCAATGGAAGGGTGTAGTACGTTTTGGGAATAAAGGCAAGTTAGCACCACGGTATGTAGGGCCGTTCGAGATCATCGAACGTGTTGGTCCTGTTGCGTATCGACTAAGATTACCAGATGAACTCAGTGGTGTGCATGACGTGTTTCACGTCTCAAACCTAAAGAAATGCCTTGCTGACGAATCACTCGTCATTCCAATCGAAGAAATTCAAGTGGATGAACAATTACACTTCATTGAAGAACCTTTGGAAATCGTGGACCGCAAAGTTAAGCAACTAAGGCGGAGCCGCATTCCGATTGTAAAAGTTCGATGGAACTCAAGACGCGGACCCGAGTTTACTTGGGAACGTGAAGATCACATGAAGTCAAAGTATCCCCAACTGTTTGAAGAGGAAGTCGTACCTGATAACAATGCTTAAATTTCGGGACGAAATTTCTCTAACAAGGGGAGACTGTAACATCAGTGCCGGAACCGTCACCGGAACAGTGATCTTAAACAGTGACCTGAACAGTAAACAGGTACAAACCATATACATTTCAGTACATTTCATATTCATATCAGTTGTCATTATCATTTGGGTTATCAAACAACAAGTTCATAAACAATTAACAGAAAGAAAGTTCAGAAATAGGGTTCTTGAGTCAGATAATTATCTGAAAACATAGAACCATCATGTGATTATTTTTTAGGATTTATTATGTATAAACGTATGTGAGGCTTTACAGAACAAAACAAAAGGATGTTGTTAAGTGAATGCTAAATTTACTGGTTATTCGTATAGGTGACGATCTGTACGAATATATCTGAAAGTTTAACGTTCTGAATAATATCCAATAATTAGAAAACAATATTGAAAAGTATAGTTATCGTCGTGTTCGTACGGGTGACGATTTGAACGAATACGTGCGACGACCGTACGATTCGATTTAAACAGTAAATTAATATTTGAAAATTTAAAATAAATAAAAG
Source organism: Mikania micrantha (assembly GCA_009363875.1). Taxonomy (NCBI): domain Eukaryota; kingdom Viridiplantae; phylum Streptophyta; class Magnoliopsida; order Asterales; family Asteraceae; genus Mikania; species Mikania micrantha. The sequence continues at coordinate 65,233,707 of CM018697.1, forward strand.
ATATTAGTTAATTTATTAGGAATCACAACTTAGAATAATTAAATAAATTTTATTTTATAAACCATGTCGTTTTATCGCGAAAACCTCGCGAACCGGCATTTTACGCGACACCGAACGAGACCGAACAGCCGGGTATAATCTAAATCATTAAATGAAACATTTATGTCACCACCAACCATCACCACCTCCATTCTAACCCTCATTCACGTTTTACATCTCTCTCTCTCTCTAAGAAATTGTTCTCCTCCTTCTCACTACAATATCTTGATCGTTTCTTCCCCGATTCAAGTGATTCTTGGCTCAAAACGTTCATCTCTTCATATAGATCATGAAAGGATGAAGAATCTAAGCTTTCCTCCACCATTTTCGAGGTAAACCTCCAACTTTAATTCGGTTTTTAGGGTGCTTCACGATCCCTTATAGTTGTTGTTATTTAACCGGTTCTAAACACTTAATAAACTTAAAATAAGCCATGTTAGCAACTAGGGAACTCTAGAAAACCGATTTTTCTAACAGGTTAGAGTTGAAGAAGGATATGATGAGGATGGTTCGCGACTTGAACAGATCGGACGAACCTATTAGGTGCCCATAAGGAGGCAGCGAACCTATTTGTTGTTAACCGAACCAATGAGGCCTTGAGCGAACCTGCAACGAACCTGAAAATCTCTGCATCGAACCTGTGGGACTCCTGCACCGAACCTGTGTTAAACCTGCAACGAACCCACTTTAAACCTGCAACGAACCTGTAATTCATTTGCATGACGAACCCTAATTAAATGGCGAACCTTATGCATCGTAGCCGAACCCTTTGACAAACCTATAAACACTCACGAACCTTGCATGGCGAACCCTGCCTCGGCAACCCTAGTCACGAACCCTGTAGCTTGTACCGAACCTTATCCATCAACCAGGGACCAGGCGAACCTATATGAAGACGAACCTTGGGTCTTCTTTCTTAGCCGAACCCTCTCTAAGCTCACCGAACTTGGGCTGAACGAACCCATTAAGGGCTGCCAATAGGTTCGCTGCTATCAATTATGATCCATCTAAGGGTGTTGAACGATGATATAGCGCGTGCATGGGATGGGCTAACCTAATCGTTCATGTAAGATTATGTGAATGCATGGGAAATAACTTAGAACACGTGGGTGTGTGCATGTATAAGGAAATAAAGATGATGAGTACATGAAACCTAAGAGTTTATAGTGAACAAAATATAATGGAATGATTTTGGGCCAAATGTCAAGGACAATAGACTTAACAATGGACCAAGATGGACTTAATGGGCTTGATCCAAGCCCATCATGGGCCTACTTAATCTCCCTTTAATACGACTTGCGGGTTTTAATAAGAGGAACTATTTAGAAAAGCAAGATCTCATAAACGGCTCTAATTGGGCCTAATGGGTATAACTAAAGCCCATCATATTTAACATGTTTATTTAAATCATAATATTGTTAATAAAAGAAGTGTTTGGTTGTAACATTTGTACATTTAGTCATGATAGTCGTAAACAGTGTTAGAACAGTGTGTGTCCATGTTCAGTTAATCTATGTGATTCATATGTTCATTATGTGCTTGTGTGTTAGAATCCTTATTATTTGAGAACAAGTATGTATTATTATTTACAGTCGATTACACTAGGCAAGAAAAGTATCGTGTTATATCGAAACAGTGGTGGGTAGCGAGAGTGAGCCCTATATATATACTGCGTTCGGTGTAACAGGATAGTGTTAGTGCATAGTGTTAAGACGAATATTATGACAACTAATTAATTCAACAAGAATCGTAATACGTAAGCGAGACTGAGTATAGTTATGGGTGACGATCCATAATAATACGAATGTTGAACTTATATTTATGATTAAACGACTTTAAATAATTAATACGATCGAAAAACGTACACGATTGCAGGTATACACGTAATTGTATGTGTTTAACGATCTAATAACGCACGAAGAGTAAAAATGGTTAAAATCATTATTTTATATTTTTACAATTTTGAAACTCATCATTTTATTGAGTTAACAACTATTTTTATTTAAACCGCGTAAAATACGCGTTACGTTCCGGAAAAACGAAACCGAGCGACCGGAACGAACCTGAAAACCTACCGGGCTATAAAAGCCTTGAACAAGGCTATTTTTACTCATTTGTGGCAGCCAACAACCTCCCTCTCTCTAGATTTTCGGATTTCATCTTCTCACACTAGAAATCATCACAAAAATCCTTGTATCTCCCTCGTTTCTCCACGGATTTGAGTGTTTTTTGGTGTCCACGCGAAGCTCTCGACATCCTCTACCCAAAAGTACAAGAGATCTGAAGTTTACACCGGCCAAAATCGAGGTATTGATGCTTGAATAATCACGAAAATAGGGTTTTTAACATTTTGTTGTATATGTTTGATTTTCACCCTTAGAAACCGGTTTTGGACCTGCATCTTGGAACACATAGTATTTCGAGGATGTGTCTACAGGTAGTAGTTGTATGGGAGTGGTTGGATTAAGGGGATGAAGCCGGATAGTAAAGATGATAACAGGTTCGTACGTGGGCTGCATCAGAGGGTCGACGAACCTTCAGCATAATTGAGGCGAACCCTTCTCATGTCTCCTGGCCGAGCCCTTTTGTCCACGAACCCATGTTAGAACCTGGACGAACCTTCTCTCGATCACAGCATCCCGAAAGAACCAATGGTTCGTTGATCACAGTCAGACGAACCCTAATGGGTTCCCGAACCTGCGTGAACCTTGCATGGCATTCACGAACCATTTTCCAGCCTAACTCTTGGATGCATAGCCGAATCTTTGGCGAGCCTAGAATCTGTGGCGAACCATGGTGCATGTCACGGACCTTGACAGGTCGAACCTATGCATTATCACCGGGAGCCGAACCCTAATCTTGTCGAACCTTAAGGTTTCAGGGCCGAACCATGGAAAGACGAACCTTGAATGGTTCGTTGATCAATTTGCCGAACCCTCATGCGTGTACTCACGAACCCTAGAGTTCATGGCGAAACCATGCAAGTCGAACCAGTGGGCGAACCATCATTGAGATTAGCATGCAACGAACCATGGACCAGGAACTAAAACCGAACCCTGTTGACAAACCTATTGCTAGCCCCGAACCCTAAGTCATGTGACGAACCTATTCTCGGCTAACCTAAAGGTTCGCTGCCACTTTTGGCAGCCCATTCGAAATCATGCAGCCCACGAAATTTTATCAGCCCAATGCCTTTTGTTGGCCCAAACCCTTGTTTAATCAGCCCAACTTAATTTCATCCGGCCCATTATGATCATAAGTGGCTCAATTGATTGTTAACTTCGGCCCACATAATGAGATCAAGCCCAATTGAGTGAAATCGGCCCAATAATTGGCCCACAACTTAAAATAGTTGTGAGTTGATTTTATTTGGGTTAAATTGTAACTCAACATAATTATGAGATCAATTCACAATATTAAAGACTTAAAAGAATTGAAACATCTTTTCATAATACATGTTAATCAATGGTTATCAAGTTCACAAACACTTGTCATTTTATGCATAAGAATTGTGCGTAAAAGGAAGCATGACACCTCTTTTCATGAATCATCGATTAATCAAGTGACTCAAATCATGATGTTCAATTCACACAACAATCATAATCATGAGATCATGTAATCAAGAGTTAACACTGTTCAAGAGAACACAAGTCGATCAATGAATCAAAGTCTATACAATTATAAATCTTATATCTTATGTATGATTACGATGATATAGGAACCAATTAGAAGTCCTGTTTGCTACTTGCTATTTGTTATAGTTCAGAGTCTACTGCAGACAGGTGAGAACATTAGCCCCTCTTTTTACTGTTTTTACAACTGTTTTGGGGTGGAACACGTGATCAAATGCTCCTACTTCAATCATATTTCATGATACATATTACTGTTACTTGGCAAACATTACGAGTTTACTTTAGAAATCCAAGGGATTTCTCAAATTGTTTTTAAAGGAATTTATAAACTCTTTTACTCTAAACTCGTGTTTTCGAAATTAATCTTTTATAAACCTTGTTGTTATACAAAGATGCTATCTTATGTACTCAATCAAAGGATTCACAACATGGTATTCAAACAATGTTTTTCATGGTGTTCAAACAGAGGATTCATTTCATGGTACTCAAACAAGATTTTCAATCATGTTATCAAATAAGGCATTAACACGCTAGTTTAAAGCAATGTTCAAAAGCATGGTGTCCATCGTTGTGAACAAACTTATAAACACATCAGGTTTCATATTCATTAGCGTTAGTACTGGGTGATCACAACAAGGGAAAGCGGACACATTTGGGCAGACCGATTGCTGCAGTTAGATTTTAAATTTGTTTTATAAACTAACTGCAGATTTCGGTTACGTATGGTTATCATTGTTGCTGACTAATTTTCTGACTCCAAACATAGTTTGGGACTTGATTATATGTTGGTTTTTGTGCAAACAGTCTTTGGACTGTTTACACTCGTTTGACATACCTGATGTTAGTTTGGGTTGCAACCCATCCATGTAATTCCATTATTGCTTTAATATACCTATGCCTTATATTACATATTCATGTTTACAAATGTTAAACCTATTGTTCTCACCAACTACTTCTGTAGTTGATAGTTATTTTTCACGTGTTTCAGGTAATCAGGTGTAAGACTTTCTCAGGGACAACTAAGGAGACCATTCTAAGATAGAACAAGATGAAGAAACATGCTAGGATGGATTAGAAACACACTAAATCCTAATTGTTTAATTGTCTTGTTTGAAGTCTTATTTTGTAACTATATTTTGGGTCTGTAGTTGTCTTTCTTTTGGTAGATAGATTGTCTGTAACTAAACAATTGTCTAAACATTATGAAACTTAGTAATCCATTGTGGTTGTTCTTGTTCAATACTTGTGCATGATTCAACTGTTCATACGTCACCGCGCCGTGGATTCCGCACGCGGCACAGGGGTGTGACATTGGTGAATTGATTAAAAAGAAGTAATGATAGTTTAATAAAAGAAAATGGTTTATAAACTTAATTAAGTTGAATTAAAAGGTTTTTCTAACTTAATGCTTTAAATAAGAATGAACTTGATTAAAACATGTTAATTAATACATGTATGACTAATTATGGATGATGGGACACAAATGGGATAATTAAATTGGATTAATTAGAATTAGATCATAGAAGCACTTAGTAAATTAGGACACTTAGATACGACTACTAATACGCGTACTAATAGTAATCAAACTCTTATAAAATAATTCAGGAACTGAAGAAACCTAAGCTACAACAAGAGTGCGCAGTCTGTGATAGAACATTAGACATCAACACAGGTGAGTTCATTGCCCCTTTTCTAACATTTTTGTTTTAAAACGCGGGGCTGAGAAGCATGCGTCAACCGTTTTATTTAAATTGTTTACTTAAATGCTTTTATTCATTATATGTCATATCTTTATGCTTGTTGATACTCCTAGACTCCTGTCTAGGTAATTACTATACAGATCAAATTATCAAGTTAATTAAATTACTCTTATGAGTAATACTTTAATTCTAAACTCTAAACAAACCTTTAGTCCATCAAGCTCAAATTCAAGAATCTAAATTTAAAGTGAAAACAAAGGAACTAACGCAAAGGATTATGTTCAAAGAAACCTAACTCAGTGTGTGATCTGGGAACAAAGAATCATAATCAAGAATCAATAATCATTGCGAAATCATGGGAATTCTAAAGACCAAATCAAGAGACTCAAGGAATCAGAAATCATAAATGTGTGTGAATCATAGAAATAATGAAATCATTAAGATCTAATGAAATCATTAATACTTGAGTTAAGGTGGATGTCAGTTGTATGGAAATCAAGACCACGTGTAACACACATAAAGTCCCGGCATAAATATTAGACTCTGGTAGTCAAGCTATATGGGCAATAACGTGAACTATCAAATGAAATCAAAATCAAGAGAATCAAAGAGATCAAGAATCAAAGGATATCCGTAAAGTCCTGGCATGTACAGTAGACCATTGGGTCAAGCTGATATGGGCATCATTAAAATCCCGGCACGCTCAGGTATACTCCTTGTGAGTTACGCCTGATATGGGTCACGTGTGAGAGGGTACAACTTGGACAACCACCAACAACTAAGTCAAGTTGATTGAGTCAAATAAGACCCAATCATCATGTCTTAGTTGTATTTTAAATGTTTATTTATTTGTTTAATTAAATGTTTAACATTATATTTCTATAATTGCTTTTGGGAAATCATGTACCTATGATGAACTCAAGAGGATCAAAGGTAAATCGAATTGTGGAAATCAGAATCTAAATCAGAGATGAATGGAGTGAAATGCTTAATTATCATTAACAACAATATGTTAAGCAGTCCGGTATGTGGTGGGATGGTGGCTGGGGCTTGTCCCCTACATATGCCCTATATATAAGCATACTTGATTGGATAACATAGATGGTTGTTAATGAGGTTAAGGTTGTCACTTCGAGGGATCAATGAAACATTTTCAGGGTAATCAAATGCTATGAATCATATGTCATGAAATCAAAGTAGTGGAATGAAATGCTTAATTATCATCAAGAACAATATATCATGTGGTTTAGTATGTGGTGGGACAATGGCTGGGCGGGCGGTAAGTTCGACCTTACATATGCCCTATATATAAGCATACTAAGCTGGATGGTATAGGTGGTTAATGGTGAGGTTAAAGTTGTCATTAAGGTTATTCAAACTCATTTTATAAAACTTGATGAACTCACCAACCATGTGTTGACTTTATTTTTGCATGACTTCTCAGGTGACGAACAGGTCAACTGAAGAGTTATTTCTTTGGACTAGCTTATCTGATAGAGGATCTAGCTTTTTGGACCTGCATATTTTGAAGCATCATTATACAGTTATTTTGTATATCTTGTGCAGATACAAGATAGAAGATTTATGATGTGATAGTAGATTTACATTGTTAAATTATAAACTTAACTGATGTAATTTAACTTTGTAATTCTATTTTATTTTAGCAAGTTTCTCATTTATGTATCATGTGCAATGTAACAATATGATCATTTCGATTATCACTCACGATATCGCGCCCTGAGAACCTTCCGCCGGACGGGGACTCCGATCCAACCCACCGGCTCGGGGTGTGACAATGGTGCATCCCATTTTAACCCATTTAAAGACATGCTTTAATAATCTAAAGTATGTGATGCATTTTTGGCTCATATGGATAACAACAATGAGAGATGCATTTTTTTGCTTGTTTGACTAAGTTAAATGATGAATTAGGTAAGTTTTTTTTTCTTACAAAAAAAAGGTATGTTGATACCTTTCCATCTTATATGTTTGAAATATGGATCTCATAGCTTTCGTATGTAAGAAAAAAAAAGACAATTTTCAGCCGATTTTGAGAAGTGAGCTGTCCAAAATTGTAGAGCCAAAAAGAGTGTTATAGAGTGAATTTCACACATTCATACATCTATAAACATCGTAATTCATAAGGTGGTTTGTTTATGTTCTAAGGACTATTTTGCATATTTTTTCTTGACATTCAATCGGGTTTTTGGCTTGCAATTTTGGATTAACTTGATTGGTGTGTCAACTCTTGGAGATATGACTTCTGTGTTCTTGATCATCCTCATTATTGTAGCTATCATTTCTCTACGAAGGTTGTTGTCTCTAAACACCATATGGTTGTATTTTGTTTAAGTTTCAAGAACTACATATGTGTAACATCAGTGCCGGAACCGTAGCCAGAACAGTGACTTGTACAGAAGATCAGGTACGAACTATGCATATTACATGTGTATTATTATCATTTGATGTTTAATACGAAATTATTACAGATCTATTTCCGAATCATATCATGAATCCAAATCGGGAAGTAAAGGTGTCGTCGTGTTCGTACGGGTGGCGATTCGTACGAATACGCGCGAAAACTGTACGATCCGGTGAAACGTTAAAAATAAACGTTTTGAAATTTTAAAAATAAATAAAAGATATTTAGTTAAACTATTAGGAATTACCACTTTAAAAAGTTTAAATTTTTTTTTATCTTTATAAGGTTACGTAATGTAACGAAAAACGACGAAAATGACGCGCGAAACCGAAACCGAGCGAGACCGAACATGCCCGAACATACTTGGCCTATAAAAGCCCCTAACTTTTCTTTTTCTCCTCATTTTTGCATCCACAAGACATTCTTCCCCAAAAAAAATCCTGATTTCCCGTCTCTCTATACCCTCTCAACTTCAAAGCTTCATATCTATCTCGTTTCTCCTCCAAATTCGACGTTCTAGTAGTCAAAACGACCCTGAGAATGAGAGGAACACAGTAGTAGAACTAATCGGAGCTGAAACGAGCTGGATCGATTGCACTTTTAGAAAGAAGTTGTTGATTTCGAGGGTTTTCCACTATTCATGTATGGTGCTGAAGATACATAATTTACAATCAACGAGTGCGCATAATTACTTAGTTTAGTTCATAACAACACAGGTGAGTTCATTGCCCCTTTTCTAAATATTTTTGTTTTACAAACGCGGTGCTGAGAAGCATACGTAAATTATTTTCCTTGGATTATACTTACTTAAATGCTTTTGCTTAATAAATGTTTTACATGAATAATTATTAGCCTAGATTTTGTCTAGGTAAACTAATTGCAGGTTTTCAAAATGGGTTGTTTATTCATCAAGAAAAGATAACTATTTTAAATCAAAGAACTATTTTCAGCGGTCGGTTTTCAAAAAACTAAAGATCTATTTCAAAGAAATGTATACAACGATCTATTTTCAAAGAACTAAAGAACTAGTATAGAGAACAGTTTTTGACGATATATTTTCAGAGGAATGTATGGGAAATATTCAAAGATAACATATGCCAAAGAATTAACGATCTATACGAACAAGAACGAACTATTGACGATCTAGACGAACTATAAAATCCTATACATCAAAAGATGTCCTAGCTAGAATGATTGATTATAGGTCGCATGTTTGATGATATTTACATATATCCTCAACTACTAAGAACCTTGATTGCTAGACTAGTCTACTCGAGTATGACCAAGGCCCAATCATTAATTCTTAGATTTTATTAAATGTTTATTTATTTGTTTATTTAAGCATTTTAACTAAATGTTCTACAATTGCTATGGTTGTTCATATGTAAGTGATGAGCTTAAGGAATCAAGAGAATTTCCACATTTTGTTGAAACTAACAATAACTAAGAACTGGTGTGTTGATGATGAGGAATGAAATGCGTAATTATCATTAACAACAATATACTATGTGGTTCGGTATGTGGTGGGATGTCGGCTGGGGCTTGTCCCCTACATATGCCCTATATATAAGCATACTTGACTGGATAGTATAGGTGGTTGTTGGTAAGGTTAAGGTTGTCATTCGGACAGGTTTTGTACAAATTCATTTTCAAACGAAACTATATGAACTCACCAACCATGTGTTGACTTTATTTATGCATGACTTCTCAGGTGACGAACATGTTTAAATAAGAAGTCCGTGCTTATGACTAGGATGCCCAGATATAAGACCTATTATTTTGGACGTGCATATTTTGAACATCCTTATATATATTATTTTGTACATCTTGTGCATCTACAAGATGGAAGATTTATAATGTTATTAGTAGATTTACATTGTTAAATTATAAACGATATTGATGTAATTTAACTTTGTAACTCTAGTTCATTTAGTGTTTTCTCATTTTATATCATGTGCAATGTAAACAATCTGGTCACTCTGATTATCATCTCGATATCACGCCCCCGGGACCATTCCGCCCGACATGACATTCGATCTGGACCGCCGGCTCGGGGTGTGACAGATTGGTATCAGAGCCATGGTTATAGAGAAACATATGTCATATTCTTTAAACGGTTTGGCCTAGACTATAACCTAGGGACCCTCATGTAGAGAAATTAAAGTAAGGAATTTATGTGCATATGTCTGTTTGCATTCAATCACGATTACTAACATAGGTCTTTCGATTGTGAACAGAATGCCGCCAAAAATACAACTATTGCCTCCATCTCCTCCTCCTGAGGTGGACCCGGCAACTGCTACACTTACTACCTTGATTACTGACCAGTTAGTTTCCGTTATTCCCGACCTCATCACTCGGGTCATGTACTGTGATGAGAACGCCTGGTGCTACCCGAAGACAATCACGGGAACAGAAGGATTGGTGCAAGGGGAAACGAGCAGGAAGCGTAAGCGGTGTCGTGCTAAGAAACCAAAGGGCCCTGTAATCTACACAGAGGCCATTCCACTTCGCCAAATGGCCGTTACTCCGAAGCCATAGGTTCTTGAGCGTTATGCTGGAAAAACCCCTCCTTGCTCTAACTTCCAATATCACCACCGTGCTGAAATCCCATGTAGACAATGCACCCGTTGTGGTAAGACGGGCCATTGGGTTCATCAATGCAGATTTCCGATGGAATCAATATGTAAACAATATATTGGCAAGTTTCCATTATGTGCCACGTGCGGTCTTCACCATGCCAAGAACAAGCTATGCAAACACTGCCTGAACTGCGGGAGGAAGGGACATTGGATCCATGAGTGTCGAAATCCCCCAACTCATAATCAAAACCCTAGTACCACTACATATCCTCTTCCTTGACACAGCAAGGATTGCTATGTGTGCGGAACATCTGAACACTTTGCAAGGAACTACCCCGAAAGGGTGTCATAATCAGATGCTACGCCTCCCTAGGAACTGCTTGCTCTAGCAGCTCCTGATGCACGTTTGGAGTTGGATGACTCCATAGGTATGCCTATTTCATCTTGTTGTGTTAAGTTATTCATTTGTGTGTTAGTTAGAATATATATATATATATATATATATATCCTTTTGTGGTTTTAGGAACAATAAATTTAAGGTAACCATAAACTAACTCAGTGCCAATTAGATAATAGGAATAATAAGTTAAGAAAACCTTAGGCCGATTAGGTGCCAAGTAAATAAAGAAATTTAGGATGATTGTTAATTACAGTTTAACTATGGTAATTAGGGAGGAAACCTTAAAGAAATAGAACACTAAAACCTGTAGGATTCCAAAGTAAGAAATCAAATCAGGGACAAATTTAGAAAATCCTTTAATCAATTGAGACTAGGATATGCTTAAGTAACTTAGCCTTGACTACCTGGAAAGATACGAATGTGATTCTCGAGAATCTATCAGGAATTTCCCCTTACACATCTGATAGAGTTTCAGGGTACTAATACGTCAATAGTAATATCAGTCTGAGATATTCATACAGACCAACACATTTTGAACAATAGGAAATGCAAAATTTAGTGAGTAGACTGTTACTTCAAATCTAGACCTCATAGAACTTGAGTTACCTAACTTCGAGAACTCCGGCTCTAGGATGTTAAGAAAGAATGAATGTTAGAACGGTACTAAGATCATAGCTAATCTAGATAAGTAGACCAGTAAGAATAAGTGATTACTGTTGAGTGTGAAAGATCAACATGAATGACTATGACAAGGTAGTTATTCACTATTATTGATCAAGAATAGACTTAGCATCAGATACAAAATCTCGGACAAAGAAGTTCGATATTGCAACTACGATCATAACCCTAGTCACCCTTGATAGGGAAATGACTAATAGTCAAAACAGTTGCGTTATTTGGAGATTTAGTATTAGAACTAATTGAATTATGTCAACTTGTAGAGTTAATAGAATCCACATGATATAATCATGTCGGATTAAACTTATGGGTAATATCATGAAAGTGATAGCCCAACATTATTCAAACAAGGTTAGCAGAGTTGCCGATACCTTTAGACGGATGATGTAAAAAAAATACATATGTAAGGAAGACGATGAGCAGTAACAGGTGGAACAACATTTACAATGAGCTCCCATAAGTGAAATGGCGTTTGGGTAGAATGAGGGTTAATGTACATCACCTCGGAGATGTGCATGGGTTTACCTCAATGGTAAATCATTACCCTTATCATAAAAGAGTTACCATATTCTTTAGGTAGTTCTCTCCAACAAATTAGGCACACCTCGAAATCTGAGAACAGATCGAAAGGTGTTTTAGTATGTATATGGTTATACTAACATAACCTAGGATACACTATACGTGACCTAAAGGTTGATATCGGATGATCATAACGTAGAGTCGCGAGAACCACATATGATAATTACATGAGGTGTGGCAGATTGTGGAGCAGAACGATAGTTTGAGACGAAACCAGAATGAGTTATCAACTACCAGAATCGTGTGTGGATTCCTACGATAGATGAACTGAGGAAACCTATTTTTGATGAAGCGCACAAGACCAGGTACTCGGTACACCCGGGCGCCGATAAGATGTACCAAGATTTATGGGGATTTTATTGGTGGCCGGGAATGAAGAAAGATATAGTTGAGTATGTTGGTCGATGTTTGACATGTGCGAAAGTTAAGGCGGAACACGAGAAACCGTCAGGTTCACCGGAACAACATGAGATTCCGCTATGAAAATGGGAACAAATAGCTATGGATTTCATTACCAAGCTGCCCCGCACTAGGGGTCATGATACCATTTGGGTTATCATAGATCAATTAAAAAAATCTTCTCATTTCTTGCCAATGCATGAAACCTTCACGATGGATAAACTGGCGAGATTATACATCAATGAGCTAGTGGCGCGTCATGGTGTACCATTTTCTATCATATCAGATCGAGATAGTAGATTCACATCAAGATTTTGGCAGTCGTTGTAGAAGTCACTAGGGACGGACTTGAATTTGAGTACAACTTACCATCCACAAACGGACGGTCAAAGCGAACGTACTATACAGACCCTCGAGGACATGTTGCGATCATGTGTTTTGGACTTTGATAGGAATTGGAATTCCCATTTGCCACTGATAGAATTATCCTATAACAACAGTTACCATAGTAGCATCGGATGCGCTCCATTCGAGGCGCTTTATGGTAGAAAATGCCGGTCACCGATTTGTTGGACTGAGGTAGGAGATAACCGAATAACCGGGCCAGAGCTTATTCAGGAAACCACTGATAAGATCACTCAGATACAACAAAAGTTACAAGCAGCACTAAGCAGACAAAAGAGCTATGCCGACAAACGGCGCAAGCCGTTGGAATTTCAAGTGGGAGACTGTGTCATGTTGAAGGTATCCCCATGGAAGGGCGTAGTTCGTTTCGGAAAGAAAGGCACATTAGCACCGCGATATGTTGGACCGTTCGGGATCATTCAATGAATAGCTCCTGTGGCGTATAAGCTGAGATTACCCGATGAACTCAGCGGTGTACACAACGTGTTTCACGTCTCAAACCTTAAGAAATGCCTTACGGACGAATCACTTGTCATACCGGTTGAGGAAATTCAAGTGGATGAACAATTACATTTTATCAAAGAACCTTTAGAGATTATGGATCGTGAAGTTAAGCAACTAAAGCGAAGCCGTATTCCAATCGTTAAGGTTCGAAGGAATTCAAAGCGCGAACCTTAATTTTCTTGGGAACGCGAAAATCACATGAAGTCCAAGTATCCCCACCTGTTTGAAGAGAAATCCGTACCTGATAACGATTCTTAAATTTCGGGACAAAATTTCTCCAACAAGGGGAGACTGTAACATCAGTGCCGGAACCGTAGCCGAAACAATGACTTGTACAGCAGATCAGGTACGAACTATGCATATTACATGTGTATTATTATCATTTGATGTTTAATACGAAACTATTATAGATCTATTTCCGAATCATATAATGAATCCATGGTTTAACAGTCAAAATCATATCTGACATCACAAAGCTGTATGTGAATATTAGTTAGGGTGATATTATGCGTATACGTATGTGAGAGTGTACAAAACAAAACAATAATGGATGTCGTTACTTGAATATTAAACTAAACGTGTATTTGTGTGGGTGACGATTCGTGCAAATATATATGTAAGTTTAACGTTTTGAATGATGTCTAATAATTATAAAACCAAATCGGGAAGTAAAATTGTCGTCGTGTTCGTACAGGTGACGATTCGTACCAATACGCACGAAAACGTTACGATCCGGTGAAACGTTAAAAATGAACATTTTGAATTTTTAAAAATAAATAAAAGATATTTAGTTAAATTATTAGGAATTACCACTTTAAAAGGTTTAAAAAATTTCTATCTTTATAAGGTTACGTAATGTAACGAAAAACGACGCGCGAAACCGAAACCGAGCGAGACCGAACACACTCGAACATACCCGGCCTATAAAAGCCCCTAACTTTTCTTTTTCTCCTCATTTTTGCAGCCACAAGACCTTCTTCCACAAAAAAATTTCGATTTCCCGTCTCTTTATACCCTATCAACTTCAAAGCTTCATATCTCTCTCGTTTCTCCACCAAATTCGAAGTTCTAGTAGTCAGAACGACCATGAGAACGAGAGGAACACAGTGGTACAACTGATCGGAGATGAAACGAGCTGATCGATCGCAGTTTTAGAAAGAAGTTGCTGATTTCGAGGGTTTTCCACTATTCATGTAAGGTGCTGAAGATAGATAATTTACAATCAACGAGCGCGAATAAGTACTTGGTTCAGTTCATAACAGCACAGGTGAGTTCATTGCCCCTTTTCTAAATATTTTTTGTTTTACAAACGCGGAGCTGAGAAGCATGCGTAAATTATTTTCCTTGGATTATATTTACTTAAATGCTTTTGCTTCATATATGTTTTACATGAATAATTATTAGCCTAGATTTTGTCTAAGTAAACTAATTGCAGGTTTTCAAAATGGGTTGTTTATTCATTAAAAATAGATAACTATTTTAAATCAAAGAACTATTTTCAGTGGTCGGTTTTCAAAGAACTAAAGATTTATTTCAAAGAACTGTATACAACGATCTATTTACAAAGAACTAAAGAACTAGTACAGAGAACTGTTTTCGACGATCTATTTTCAGAGGAATGTCTGGGAAATATTGAAAGATAACATGTGCCAAAGAACTAACGATCTATACGAACAAGAACGAACTATGGACGATCTAGACGAACTATAAAATCCTATACAGCAAAAGATGTTGTAGCTAGACAGATTGATTATAGGTCGCATGTTTGATGATATTTACAGATTTGCTCAACTACTAAGAACCTTGATTGCTAGACTAGTCTACTCGAGTTTGACCAAGGCCCAATCAAGTCTTAGGTTTTATTAAATGTATATTTATTTGTTTATTTAAGCATTTTAACTAAATGTTCTACAATTGCTATGGCTGTTCAGATGTATGTGATGAGCTTGAGGAATCAACAGAATTTTCACATTTTGTTGAAACTAATAAGAACTAAGAACTAAGAACTGGTGTGTTGATGATGAGGAATGAAATGCGTAATTATCATTAACAACAATATACTATGTGGTTCGGTATGTGGTGGGATGTCGGGTGGGGCTTGTCCCCTACGTATGCCTTATATATAAGCATACTTGACTGGATAGTATAGGTGGTTGTTAGTGAGGTTAAGGTTGTCATTCGTACAGGTTTTGTACAAATTCATTTTCAAACGAAACTATATGAACTCACCAACCATGTGTTGACTTTATTTTTTCATGACTTCTTAGGTGATGAATATGTTTAACTAAGAAGTCCGTGCTCATGGCTAGGATGCCCAGATAGAGGACCTAGTATTTTGGACGTACATATTTTGAACATCATTATACATACTATTTTTTACATCATGTGCAGATACAAGATGGAAGATTTATGATGTTATTAGTAGATTTACATTGTTAAATTATAAACGATATTGATGTAATTTAAGTTTGTAACTCTAGTTCATTTAGTGTTTTCTCATTTTATATCACGTGCAATGTAAACAATCTGATCACTCCGATTATCATCCCGATATCACATTCCGCTTGACGGGACATTCGATCCGGCCCGCCGGCTCGGGGTGTGACAATATGGATCCTTGGTGGTTTTTGGTTTCTAAAGTTTAGATTTAAACATGTTAAAACAAGCTTCTATTGCAAATGATTTTATAAGACATGTTCAAAACCACAATAATTGGTATCTAGATCCACTTATGTATGTTCTTGAAATTTTAGACATATTTTGGTTTTAAAGTTCTTAAACCAAAAGCATATTATTATTCAAGTGTGAAAATAATATATGGTAGCAACAAGTTTTTTGTTTTATGTCACCAACTTGCACCATGCATGCAAGTAAGTAACAAGTTGCTAAAAAATTACGATTATATGTTTTGTGTTGAATATGGAAAGCTAGCCATTACCTTGTGATTATTTGTGTTGGATATACAATATGGTTGTAATATTCTTTTGTTTAGGCATGTAATAATTTCTTACTTGAAGTCTTGAAATTTATTTACTTTTGAGATGTAAATTATAGATAGTTTGTATTTTATGTCAAATGTAAGTTTGAAGACTTGGAAGATGCTGCCTTATAGATGATGCAACAAAGGAGTCCATCAAGGTGACAAGATATGGATCTTGAAGCTAGTGAGAGTTTTAGTTCAAGATTATGCAGATTTTTCCCTAGACCTTATGATGATTTTGTGTGGCTCATAAAACTGCATACAATTGGCTTGGCTTTGTGTAACATCAGTGCCGGAACAATGACTTGTACAGCAGATCAGGTACGAACTATGTATATTACATGTGTATTATTATCATTTGATGTTTAATACGAAACTATTACAGATCTATTTTAGAATCATATCTGACAGCACAGAACTATTATGTGAATTGTAGTTAGGATTTATTATGTATAAGCGTATGTGAGGTTGTCCAGAAGAAAACAATAACGAACGTCATTATGTGAATATTAAACTGAAGGAGTATTCATGTGAGTGATGATTCGCACGAATATATCTGTAAGTTTAACGTTCTGAACGATGTCAAATAATTAGAAAATCAAATCGAAAAGTATAGTTGTCGTCTTATTCATACATGTGACGATCCGAACGAATACGCGCGAAAACTGTGCAATTCGATTAAACAGTAAAATTAAACATTTTTGAAATGCTAAAAATAAATAAAAGATATCTAGTTAATTTATTAGGAATTACCACCTAAAATAATTTAGAAAACCTTATTTTAAAAGATCGTAATGTTTCGTTACGAGAAAACCGAAACCGATGCGTTCGCGTGAAACCGAGCGAAACCAAACAAACCCGAACATACCCGAATGTTTAAAAACCATAAAAAGGCATTGAATACCATTTGAACCTTCACAAAAATCATCCTCTCTCTCCAAACCCGTAACCCTCTCTCTACCTTTTCTCACACTAAAACCTTCATATCTTGCTCAAATCTGCACCAAATTGGGAGTTTTTGGTGTCCAAACGACCGTAGCAACGCGTAGATCGTGAAGAGACGAAGAAATAGAGCTTTGAATAGCCAAAAACGAAGTAAAATTAAGTGAGCAATCACTAATTTTCAGAAACTTATACTATTCACCTTCTTGCTCGAACGACTGGAATTTTGCAGCTCGTTTCAGACCTTAAAACTCTTAGGATTTGCACATAATCGACCTAGGAAGGTTAGGAACATATTAGATTGAAGATTGGGTGGCTGGAACACTGTATTTGAGGTAAAAACGAACCAAACGTGACTGTTTTTTTTGTGTTTAAACACTGTTCCGAACACAGGTTGTTTTCAGTCCATTTTGGAGCTGAAAAACCTATAGGATATACACTAAAACGATTCAACAAGCTAAGGGATACACTAGGTTGATGTTTGGGTCAGTTTAGAATCAATTTGGAGTTGGTTATGGCAAAAAAATCGAAAGGCGTGATGGCTTGAACGCAGTGTCGGAATCATAACCGGAACAGTAACATGAACAGTAACTCAGGTACAAAATATGTGTATTACATGAATATTATTATCATTTCATGTTTATTATAGAACAATTTCACATTCATTGCAGAAACATAACTCAGAACTATGATCCAACAGTCAGAAATTTATCTGACGACACAGAACCATCACGTTATTGTTAGTTCGGATTCTATTATGTATAAACGTATGTGAGGATGTACAGAACAAAACAACAACGGATGTTGTTATGTGAATGCTAAATTGACGAATTATTCGTATAGTGACGATCTGTACGAATATATCTGAAAGTTTAACATTTTAAATGATGTCCAATAATTAGAAAACCATATTGAAAAGTGTAATTATCGTCGTGTTCGTACGGGTGACGATCTGAACGAATACGCGCGACGACTGTACGATTCGATTTAAACAGATAAACATAACATTTTCAGAAATTTAAAATAAACGGAAGATACTTAGTTAATTTACTAGGAATTACCACCTAAATTAAATTTACAAATTCTACTTTTGAAACCATAACATTTTATTACGAAAACTAACGAAACCGACGCTTTTATGCGAAACCGAGCGAGACCGAACGAACCCGAACACCCCGGGTGTTGGAAAGACTTTAATATGGCATTAAATGCCATATCCCCACTCACCTACCAGCTCCAGCTCCATCACCATCAAAATCGTTTCCCTCTCTCTCTACTTTCTCTCTCTAGAACCACAAACCCTAGAACCTTCGTTGTTCACCAAATCGAGCCATTTTGGTGTCAAAACGACCACAATAACACGTAGATCTTGAAAGTACAAGCATTCTGAGCCAAGAACCATCCAAATCGAGGTAAAAACGAGTTCAAAAGTCCGATTTTAGGGTTTTCAAACCTCTTTATTCGAACCACCTCTCCAATCGGTTTTAACCCACTTAAACCTTAGGGAAACTGCACTACAACACTTAAGAATGGTGAATGAGCTTGTAATCCTCCATAGGTAGGTCGTGAGCTAGAATGGGAAGCTGCACAAATCCTGTTTCAAACGACCGAATGGAAACCATCCAGCTAGGCCGAATGGCTTCTTTCGCCTGGCACCACCATTCTGTCGGTCAAGACATTCATTCGCATGGCCACCCTATTCGGCCAATCCTCCCCCTCAGTCGCACCACCTGGTTCAGTCGCATGGGGACCTTGGTTCGGCTGATAAAACTCCTTTCGCATGAACTCCTTATTCGGCTCAGGCCTCATTCGCATGAGCCATCATACGGTCGAACCATCCCTTCGCACGGCTGTCCAAGTTCGGCCAATCAATCTCATTTGCACAATCTGATTCGTATGGATAGCTCATTCGGGAAGGGTGCCACATAAAAGAACTAATTGTGAACCATGTTTGAACAACAAATCTCATTTTATGTTGCATGTATGCATGGGGTTTGGACGTGGAGTGTATGCATGGGAAAAATTTATTAGGGTTTTCATGACATGTAACCAACCTTGTATTATCTAAGATTCAAACATGGATTTTCACAAGAAAGAGGGTAAAGTCACTTGTATTGGTTAACTCAATTCATGGGATACAAAAAGGGTAATATGGTTTTCATTATGAGACAAAGAACTAAGGAAAACAAGTGGGAATTACTCAAGGATCAAGGAAACGAGTTAAGTTTAGGTGTTGACTACATTATGAACATCTAATACTTAGGAAATTCTATACAAACATACAACTAAGTTAGATAGTTCAATTGGACTCTCTAAGCTAAGTTGTACACAAGAACGATCAAAGAACCATGGAAAACGAAGATCTAGCCACGGGCTTAAAGTTAATCAAATGAGATTAACCTAAGTCTAACATGTTAACTCATATTTTCTTAAAATGACTTATGTTTTAATAAAGGAAAAATGATTTATAAGAATCTTAATTAAGATGTTTTCAAATAAATAAAACGATTTCTAACTTAAAGATTTAACTTAAAATGAGTTTATTTAAGATGTTTTACCTAAAGGACTTTAAAAGAAATTAATATAAACCTTATATAAGTAAGATTTAGTTGTGAACATCTACGGGATAAGGGTTTATGAGCGGGTGATACACTTAGAATAGTTAGAGATACATAGAAACACACTAGTAACGTAGGACACATAGTTGCACACCGAGACCATAACCCTGGATACGTCTATCATAAATACTTATAGTATTCGAATCTCCTTAAAACAACTAAGGTACTGAAGATACTTAATCTACAAGTAACGAGCGCGCATATATGTTGTGATTCAATACAGAGCAACACAGGTGAGTTCATTGCCCCTTTTCTAAACATTTTTGTTTTACAAACGCGGGGCTGAGAAGCATGCATAAACTATTTTCTTGAAATATATTTTTCGTATATGCTTTTACTTAATGTATGTTTTGTATGCTTAACTGTATCCTAGACTCCTGTCTAGGAAAACTATTTACATGTTTAGTAAATGAATTAGTTACTCTTTATGAGTAAGACGATGATTCTAAAACAAATAACTATTCTTCAAAGAATCTAACACAAAGAATCTAAAGTCAGAATCTAAGACAAAGAATCTAAAGTCAGTGTTGTGTTGAAGAAAACTATGGAACAAATTCTAAGGATCAAATTCAAAGAGTCTAAATTCAGTGTTGTGTTCAAGAAAACTAAGGATCTAATTCAAAGAGTCCAAATTCAGTGTTGTGTTCAAGAAAACTAAGGATTTAATTCAAAGAGTCTAAACTCAGTGTTGTGTTCAAGGAAGTCTAAGGATCAAAATCAAAGATATCATATCCGTGTATGAATCAAAGAACTAATGAAATCAATGACGAACAATTCAAGGTGGATGTCAGTTGTATGCAGATCAAGACCACGTGTTAACACACGGAAAGTCCCGGCATAAATAGTAGACTTTTATAGTCACACTATATGGGCATAAATCAAACAATCAAACAAATTCAAGAGAACAGAGGTGAACAAAGATCAAAGGATATCCTAAAGTCCCGACATGTACAGTAGACCTGAAGGTCAAGCTGATATGGGCTCATCATGAAAGTCCCGACACATACAGGTAGACTCATTTGGATCAAGCCTGATATGGGCCACGTGTGATACGATACAAGCTGGACAACACCAACAACTAAGACTAATTGATTGGGTCAAATAAGGCCCAATCATCATGTCTTAGTTGTATTAAATGTTTATTTATTCATTTAATTAAGCATTTAATATCATGTTTCTACAAATACTATTGTTAGGTCATTTTGTAATAGGTTGCTTTCAAATGTTTGTAATTTAAGTTAGATTTTTGCTAGGTTAGTCTGGCCCACGAACCTAGGCAAACGCTGTAAAGGTTCAGCGAACCTAATGCTTTGTAACGTAAAGGTTCGTCTGGCGAACCTAAAGGTTCGTCTGGCGAACCTGTTGGTTCGGCTAGGTTTGTCTATTTTGTGTATATATTGCAGGTTTGTCTGTATTTTTGGAGTGTGTGACAGAATAGAGAGGGAGAGAACCTGTGTGAAGTTAGTGTGATTGTAAAAAACTGTGTGTTCTTATTTCATTGTAACTAGATTTTGTTGATCAATGAACATGATGTTTATCTTAATGATTGTGTATCTTTGATTCAGATAGATTTAATCTAGATTCCGCATAGATTGAATTGTTAATAGAATTCCATAGATCGATCCAGAGAAATCTACAGTGGTATCAGAGCCCATTGGATAAGTTCTATACAAATTTTTGAAGATTATCAATCATTTTGAAGATCAAGAGATCAAGAGATGGATGAAATGTTGATTTACTATATCTGATTGATTGCTGATATTGTTAACATTATTTACTGCTATTTGGTTGATTAAAATCCGGAAA
Organism: Mikania micrantha; assembly: GCA_009363875.1. Classification (NCBI taxonomy): domain Eukaryota; kingdom Viridiplantae; phylum Streptophyta; class Magnoliopsida; order Asterales; family Asteraceae; genus Mikania; species Mikania micrantha. Next base: position 65,255,393 of record CM018697.1, read on the forward strand.
TTCTTGGCTGAAATTAGTGGACTTTGAATGTTTTCCCTCCAAATTTTGAAGGTTTTCCCTTCAAAATTTCAAGTTTAACTGATAGGTTCATGAGCTGAACCTTATTTTATCTCAGCTACAGTTTAAAGAAGAGGTTCTTTGTAAAAGAAGATTTTAGTTGAGGTTCGTGTGGTAAATTCTGGAGAGGTTCGTTTCATAGATTTGAAAAAGATTCGTCTATTGATGAGGTTCGTGGGTTAAAGTTCGGTGTTGCTTCGTTGACTAAGGTTCGTTGATCAATAGTCTGTTGAAGAGGTTCGTTGATCAAGGTTTGTTACAGGTTTGTTGGATAAGGTTTGTGAAATCAAGGTTTGGAGAAGGTTCGTCTAACACTTAGGTTCGTGAGCTTATAATTAGAAGAGGTTCGCTGATATAAAAGTTGGAATCATGGCGAATATGTTTGCTGCTGTTGCTAATCAAAATTCTAAGATAGAAAGTATTTTGATCAGTGAAACTGAGTCGGGGATCACAAATAAAGTATCAAAATTACTTGATTTGACTGATTATGAAAACTGGAAAGGTCGGTTTGAGACTCATCTCAATGGTACTCATACAAATCTTGCAAATGTGGTTGGAACAGATCTGGATCAAACTCTTGATAGACTGGATGTTGAACAAAGAAAGAAATATGATTCTGAAAAGAAAGCATATTGGATGTTGAGTCAAGCTATTCCTAATCAAATTCTTCATCAATTTGATGAACATAAAACATTATATGGTTTATGGAATGCTTTAAAGGCAAGAATTGAGGGAAACACCAAACTCAAGAAAATGAAAGCCACTGATTTACGAAAAGAGTTTTAGAATTTCAATTATACTGGAAATGAGAGTCTTGAAGCTTTGATAACAAGATATAGACGTTAGGACGTTTTTTTAATAGTTTGCTTTTCAAAATGTATAAGTTATTAGAGGTTTGGCTAAGGTTCGTCTGGCCCACGAACCTAAGCAGGTTCAGCGAACCTAGGTTATATGCTGTAAAGGTTCGTCCAGCGAACCTCAAGGTTCGGCTGGCGAACTTATAGGTTCGGTTAGGTTCGCTGAACAGTTTGTATATATAGCAGGTTTGTCACTTCTTCAGTTTTTGAGTGTGAGACAGATTTTTTTTCTCTGTGTGAGATTGTAAGAACTGTGTGTTCTTGTCCATTTCATTGTAATCAGATTGTTATATTCAATAAAATGATGTTTATAAATGATTGTTCATCTTTGATTCATATAGATCAAATATAGATTCCGCATATATTTGATTGTTAATAGGATTCCGTTGATCGATCGAGAGCAAATCTACAGTGGTATCAGAGAAAAGGAGGAGTTCTATAGAAGTATTTCAAAGATTTACAAGCACTTTGGAATTAAAAAGATCAAGAGATGAATTAAATTTGGTTTTCTTTGTATTTGATTGATGTGTTGATAGTGTTATCATCATTTACTGCTTTGATTCATCAAAATTCAGAGATTTGTGGCAGAAATCTATGGAATTTGAAGATTTCTTCTTGAAATTTTGAAGGTTTTCCCTCCAAATTTTTGAAATTCTGAAGAAAGGTTCGTGAGCCGAACCTTGGATTGTTTGAAGCATAGGTTTGCTGTTAAAAGTGATTTTGTTGAGGTTCGTGTAGGGATTTTGAAGAGGTTCGTCTCAAGGTTTGTCTACTGCTGAGGTTCGGGTGATTAGGGTTCGTTTGACTGAGGTTCGTTGGTCAAAGTTCTATTGAAGAGGTTCGTTGGTCAAGGTGTGTCTCAAGGTTCGTTGGACAAGGTTCGTGAGCTCTATGTTTGTCTCAGGTTCAAGAGATAAGGTTCGTGAAGATCAAGGTTTGGAAAAGGTTCACCTGTCATTTAGGTTCGTGAAGCTAAAATCTAAGTGGAGGTTCGCTGATAAACATTTAGAATCATGGCTGATATGTTTGCTGCTGTTTCTAGTCAAAATTCTAAGATACATAGTATTTTGATTAGTGAGACTGAGTCAAGAAGTACCAATAAAGTTCCCAAACTATTTGATTTGACTGATTATGAAAACTGGAAAGGTCGGTTTGAGACACATCTTAATGGAACTGACACAAATCTTTGGGAAAGAATCTTGTCACCCTATGAAAGACCAAAGGTGGTGGGGACAGATTTGGATCAAACTCTTGAGGGATTGGATGTTGATCAAAGAAAGAAATATGATTCTGAAAAGAAAGCATATTGGATTTTGAGTCAAGCACTTCCTAATCAGATTCTACATCAATTTGATGAACATAAAACTTCATATGGTTTATGGAATGCTTTGAAGGCAAGAATTGAGGGCAACACCAAACTCAAGAAGATGAAAGCCACTGATATACGCAAAGAGTTTGAAAATTTCAACTTTATTGGCAATGAGAGTCTTGAAGCTTTAATAACCAGATATCGACATTTGTTGACTGAAGTTCGGAAGTGTGGAATTGAGTATACTGAAGAGGAGAAGATAGATTGTTTTGCAGATGCTTTGCTTGAAAGGTGGAATTCATTGGTGTTGATTTTAAGAGAAAATTTACCGGGAATGACATTGGTTGAGTTTATCCAAGAGTTAGAAGAACAGGAAATGAAAGATAAGAGAAAAGCAAGAAGAGTTAATGTTACTCAGGATCCTTCTCTCTATGGTACATCTGCGGTTACACCTCCTGTTTCTTCTGCAAAGATATAAACAACTTTTGTTTCAAGTACTGCTGATAGTACTTCTGTACCATTTGCATCTGCTGGTTCAAGTTCATCTTATTTTGTGAACGAGAAGAAGTCTGATCTTACAACAACTCCAGTTCAGTTGAATACAACAAATTTGGGAAAAGTAACTGTGGAGGTTGTTAGACATCATATGTCTATTTTGTCATGCGTGGTCAGTGCCTATGATGAACAGATAGCTGGAAAAATTGGTAACTCAAATATTACTTTTGAAGACTATGAGCAGATTGATGATGATAAGATGGAGTTGATTGACACTCAATGGGCTTTGGCAAGTGCAATAAGAAGAATCAACAGATATGAAAAGAAAACTGGAAAGAAGTTCACTTTTGATAGAAACACAAAGTTTGGATTTAATTCAAATACCACACAATGTTACAATTCTGGTGAGTTGGGCCATTTTGCTAGAGAGTGTAAAAATCCGAGGAAGCAAGGAAATTTAAATCCTTTTAATACAAAAGAAACTTATCAAAAGAAGAAGGAAAAGCCTGAAGAATCATCAAAAGCTTTAGTCAGTCAAACAGATGAAGGATATGATAGGGGAAAGCAATATGATGAGTTAATGGGTGCATTCATGGCTTCTCTGGATGAAAACACAGGCAAAGGCAAAGAAAAAGTTGAAGAGGTAAATGATGATCTTTTAGAGATCATTAATAAGTTGAGAGAAATGAATGCTCAATTGACTGCTGAACTGGTCGAGTGCACTGAAGCTAACAAGAAGTTGATTTCAAGAGAAAAAGCTTTTGATAAAAAGATCATTGATTTAGGAAAAGAAAATGAAGAGTTAAAAATTAAAGTTTTGCAAAATAATCATGCAGTTTCAGTGCATCTCGAGTCAGTGCAAAAGTTGAAAGTTGAATTGTCAGCAGCAAGAGCAGAAGCAGAAATGAACAAGAGTAAGCTATAGAATTATCAGAATTCTCAGTATGTCATAGATTACTTTGCTGCCATGCAAAGATCATCGAATGATACTACTGGCTTGGGTTTTCATGCTGTACCACCTCCTTCAAGCTATGTTCCTAGACCACAAATTGATCCGAATTTGGAAGTTCATCCTGTTTCTTTGAATGAACGTGAGTTTGAACAAGCTGTTGAAAATGCTGGAGGTTCATCTTCTGATGAAAAAGTGTTTCTTGATAATGATGCTCCTATCATTGAAGATATCACTGAATCAAAGTATTCATCTGATATTTTGAGACAAAATGGTTACCAAGTTAAAAATGTTGACAAAAAGAGTTTGAAATCTCAGAAGTCAAAAGTTGAGAAGGTGGTGATTAAAACGAATCAAGTTATTGTCAACAAAAATAGGAGTGTTAGAAAAGTTTAACCCATAGTCCCTGAGCTGTTGCTGAATCCAGGTGATTTGAGAGCAACAACTTGCAGCAATAATGTATTCAGCTTCACATTTGGAAGTAGACACCGACGTCTGCTTCTTTCACTGCTAGGTAACTAGGCATTTTCCGAAGAACTGACACCCCGCCGATGTTGACTTGAAATCCCGCTTGCATCCACCATAGTCCGAGTCACTGTAAGCAATAAGTTCAAAGTTATCATCATTAGGATACCATAAGCCTAGATCCGGGTTACCCTTCAGATAACGAAAAATCCTTTCACAACAATGAGATGAGATATTCTTTGTTTGGACTCGTAGCGTGCAAACAAACATGATGTCTGGCCAATAAGTTGCGAGATACATGAGAGATCCGATCATTCCTTGATACAGTGTGGCATCGATTAACTCCCTCTTTTTGTCTAGAGTAATCCCGTGATTAAGAGCCAGTGAGGTACCAGCAGGTTTTGCATCTAACATATTGAACCGACTTAGAATATCACCAACATACTTGGTCTGATGAATAAAATCCCAGCCTTAGACTAATCCACTTGCAATCCCAGAAAGAACTTCATCTCTCCCATGAAACTCATATCAAACTTATCTTTCATAACCTTTTCAAAATCCTTGCACGGAACATCATTTGTGGATCAAAAGATGATATCATCCACATATGCTTGCACTAGGAGCAATTCTCCATCCTTTTCTTGAGTGGACAACGTGTAGTCAATGACTCCTCTTCTGAACTCGTTGTTCAGAAGATGAGTAGAAAGTGTTTCATACCAAGCTCGTGGAGCTTGGTGCAATCCATATAAAGCCTTGTCCAACTTGTAGACTTGGTCACGATGTAATGGATATTCAAACCCGGGAGGTTGATTGACATACACCGTTTCATTAATCACACCATGAAGGAATGCACTCTTGACATCCATTTGATAAACTTTAAACTTCTTATAGGATGCATATTCCAAGAAAATTCCGATTGTTTCAAGACAAGCAACTAGTGCAAGCACTTCATTGTAGTCAATCCCTTCAATCTGTCTAAAACTTTGCACCACCATACGTGCTTTATTTCTGACCACTATTCAATGATCATCACGGTTTCAGCGAAGAACCCATCTAGTGCCAATCACTTTAGCACCCTTAGGTCTATATACAAGCTGCCAAAATCCAAGTTTGTTGAATTGCAGCAGCTCTTCCCGCATTGTATCTTCGCATGATCCCTCATTCAATGCTTCTGTAATAGTTCTGGGTTCAACTTGGTAGATAAAACATGAATGGGCACGAAAGTTTACATCTCCAAAGTCAAGTATGTCAGAGGACCACCTGAAGATAACTGATTATGAGTCTTCACTCCATCATTCAAATTTCCAATGATGTTCATTTGAGGATGCACTTTGTCTAATCTACCACTGGATGAGTAGGGACAACAACTTCTTGATCAAGATTGTTAAGATTAAGATCCTCAAAAACAGGTACTATATTGTCAACATTTGGTTCTGCAGCATCTGACTGAGAGTGATGATCATCTAAGTCTGAATTGTCATCATTTTCTGCACAGGAACAGGAATAGAAGAAGGTTGCACTGGTTCATAAGGTACATTCGGTGCATCATACATCATTTTAATAGCAACATCTTCATCAGAGTACATGGGAGGCAGATTGAAGGAGTCAAATAAATCAGAATAGTCAAACATCAAATCTGGACCCTTTCCAGGTGGCGCCATAGAATATTTTTGAATATCCACATGGTACCTCTCCTCCACATTGTGAGTTGATCTGTTGTAAACCCTTTTATTTAGAGTGTTGTACCCAAGAAAATAGTCTTCTCCCACCTTTCATTAAACTTGCCTTGCTCATGTTTCTTAAGCATTGTGCATGGAGCACCAAACAGTTCAAGATACTTAAGATTTGGCTTTCTGTTATGGAGCAATTCAAAGCAAGTCTTACCATGTCTCTTGACAATTAACACCCGGTTCAAATTATAACAAGCATTAGCAACAACTTCATTCCTGAATTGAACCAGTAGGGAGGAGTCAACAAGCATAGTCCGAGCAGCCTCAATTAAGGTTCTGTTCTTTAGCTCAGCAACACCATTCATCTAAGGGACATATGGAGCACTAAATTGTTGGAGAATTGCACGTTCATTGCCCAAAGTCTCCAAGTTGTGGTTCTTTAATTCTGTCCCATTGTCTGTTCTGAGCATGCGAACCTTGAGCTTGTAAAGTTGTTAGTACCCTGATAGCAACAAACTTCAGTTGTTAAAATGAATATTGAAGATTGCAGCAGATTCGAGATTAAGATCTTTATGATTATTGTATTTGTTTTGTTTTTCAATATAATGTTTATATTTTTTTATTTTGTTTTCATTTTTGTTTGTTTTTGTTTAGCTTTGAAAATTGTTTACGTATTGAATTTGTCGATGCTATAAGTATCGATAGGAATTGTATCGATATTAATAGTATCAAAGGTAGTCTTCTCGATAGTAATAGTATCGACAGTAGTATTGTCGATACTATTAGTATCGATAGGTCTGTCTATAAATAGTTTAGTTTTAGTTGAATTTAGTATCGATTGAGCAACTTCTTATTTACTGACCTTTGTAATTTTTCTCTCTGATTGTATGTACTGAATTCTAAAAGATTTATACAAGAAGAGTGAATTGTTTTGATATTGTTTGTTTAATTGTATTCATATAAATCTAGTTTCAATTTCTTCAAACATAATATGATGGATTCCGCACATTATATTATGTTATACCAGATCATGTAGATCCTAACCACGGACCTTCAAGTGGTATTAGAGCAACTACTTCATTTGTTTCTCAATTTAAAGATGTTTCTATAGTTTCTACATCTCAACATCCTGAAGAGGTTAACAAACAATCTGAGGATGTTACTCGTAATGATGACAGAGATGTTGCTGATATCTCTTTCTCGGATTCGGATTCAGATGATGATAATGTTGAAGATCATGATGCTAGTGGTAATCTTATTTTTTTGTGGAAGTTCAAGCAAGAGACCTTATAAAGTTATCATTAGTGAAGCTCATCAAGAAGAAGTTGCTGCAAAGAAGAAGCAGAGATCAAATGATAGTGATTCTGACTACATTCCTTCTGATAAGGACTTTCATTTGGATTCTCCAGTTCATACTTCACCTTCAACTTCATCTGCACTAGCATCTACTCCACTAGTGATTCCTCCTACACAGTCATCTACTCCACTGATTACTCCACTTGCTATGTCTACTGCACAAATTTTTGATTCACCTAATATTAATGCTATCTTAACTGATAGTTTTGCTACACAATCTTCTCAGATTTTGGCGTTGCAAGCTCAACTTCAGGAGTTGCAATATGAGAATGTTCAACAAAGTATAGTTAATTTCTTGGAGGTGACAGTTGCTGATATTACTAAACAAGCTTCTTTGATTATTCCAATGCAAGATCGCTTGGATACTTTACAAGCTGAGGTGGCAGCCAGTAAAGACTATCAGCATGGTGTAAATAAGATGGATTTAGTTTCATTTGCCACTATGAATGCTAAATTTCAACATATGCAAAACATGATCAAATCTCTTCATGAAAATGCTTTTCAAGTTTTCAAGGATCATTATAATCAAATTCAAAGACTTAAAGTTCAAATGATGAATCCTTCAGCTAAAGGGGAGACTTCCTGTATAGTTGAAGTGATTACACCATTTGTTGGTCCTAGGAAGGATGATGATGAAGATGGAAATGATCAAGGTGGTTCTTCCACTGTCAATGATACTGTTACTGGAAACAAGGAAGGAGTGATATCTCAGGGGGAGCCAGCTGGAACATCATCTACACCTGGAGCTGATGATAAGGGAAAGGGAAAGGTTCAAGAAGATGGGTTTGTAGATAGTTTGTTTGCTGATCAAGATGATGATGATGATATGATTGATGCTCTAATTGATATAGATGATGATGACCTTGGATATGATGATCAAGCTGATGGTGATTATGTTCTTGATGTTGATCCTCGGTTAAATGAAAAAGAGTATCATTTTGAACCATGTTTTGATGATCTTGATAATAGTGTTGATCAAGAACTTGAAGAGGGTGAATGGTTTCCTATTAAAGAGGTTAGAGATCTCTTTATGAACTTAGATTGGGAAGAAAAATTTCTTAAAGAAACTGTCGAAAAAATAATTGTTGATTGTGTGCTTCAATCCACTAAAGATGAAATCAAACTGAAACAGGCTGCACAAGAGAGAATTAATGAAGATTTAGTTAAGTTTTTGACTACTGCTGAAGTAATACAACTTGCTAAAGATGATTTAGATAATGCTCCTCAAAGTCCAAGTATAAAGAAATATTATAAGAATAAAGTGGAATGTGTTGGAAAATTCTTGGCTGGTAATATGAAGCTGAAAGAAAATTATTTGTAGTAAAAAGAATTGATGAAGTTCAATACTTAAAGAAATCAATTAAAAGCTTCAATCAATTTCCTTTGTGTGAATTAAGAATCTTGGCTGATATCAGATTAATCAATCATAGAGATGATCATATGGAAAATTTGATTGAAAGAACATTAAGAAAAGAGGTTTCGTTGATTAAAATTGAGTTTTCAAAACCTCATAAATTAAAGAAGATACCAATTGTTGGTAATCTTAACTGGATTAACAGAAAATGGAAGGTGAAGTATGAATTCAAACCAGTTAAATCTTTAAAGAGAATTCCTCTTTTAAAGTATAACTTGGGAATCAGGAAGAACCTCCATAGATGGTATTTGGATGGATATACCTCTGAAGCTGTGTTTCAACATATAAACAAAGTGGAATTTTGCAGAATGTTTGATCCAATCCACTTAATCAATCTTTCAGAGGAAAACCAGAGAATATTGATAATAAAACAGATTCAGTTTCATAAGGATCATCAAGATTAAGAAATGAAATAAAAATGACGTTGGATGTGTGTATCAAGCATAAAATTTGTGTTGGTAGCCATTTACCCTTGCAGTGAAAAGAATGAAGATTAACACTGAGTTGTTAATTCTTGGCTGGTAATATGAAGCTGAAAGAAAATTATTTGTAGTAAAAAGAATTGATGAAGTTCAATACTTAAAGAAATCAATTAAAAGCTTCAATCAATTTCCTTTGTGTGAATTAAGAATCTTGGCTGATATCAGATTAATCAATCATAGAGATGATCATATGGAAAATTTGATTGAAAGAACATTAAGAAAAGAGGTTTCGTTGATGAAAATTGAGTTTTCAAAACCTCATAAATTAAAGAAGATACCAATTGTTGGTAATCTTAACTGGATTAACAGAAAATGGAAGGTGAAGTATGAATTCAAACCAGTTAAATCTTTAAAGAGAATTCCTCTTTTAAAGTATAACTTGGGAATCAGGAAGAACCTCCATAGATGGTATTTGGATGGATATACCTCTGAAGCTGTGTTTCAACATATAAACAAAGTGGAATTTTGCAGAATGTTTGATTCAATCCACTTAATCAATCTTTCAGAGGAAGACCAGAGAATATTGATAATAAAACAGATTCAGTTTCATAAGGATCATCAAGATTAAGAAATGAAATAAAAATGATGTTGGATGTGTGTATCAAGCATAAAATTTGTGTTGGTAGCCATTTACCCTTGCAGTGAAAAGAATGAAGATTAACACTGAGTTGTTGCTAAGGGGAGTTTGTTAGTACCCTGATAGTGTAAAACCCCGACCAATGGTTGAATCATCGGGGCGTTCACGAAGTGTAGATTGTTCAAAAACATAGGGTTTATAATATAACTAAATCAAACTTTTCATTAATAAAGATTCAAACTTAATATTCAAATAAAACCCAAACATTCATAATCCATTACATCATACTTGAAACAAGTCTCAAATTCTAACTAAACAAAAATAATAAAACTAAATAGATAATTCCAACTTCTAGCAAGCTTATGTAGCATTTCCACCTGAAACATGTTTAAAACAAAGGTCAACTAGAAAGTTGGTGAGCTTCACAGGTTTTAAGCACACACATCAAAAATAGTTTGAAAGATATAATTTGTCACATGTGATAATAAGCTAATATGAAAAAAACATGTAAGTAAACAATACGTAGATCAAAAGTTAAGTTTAAGTAAACAATACGTAGATCAAAAGTTAAGTTGTGAGCAAGCTAGCATGCAACCTATCACCACAGATTTACCACGAAGGTAAACCCAACCTGGGTGGGATGGTCAATCCAATAGATCTATCATAGTTAACTAAAGTTATGATCAATGCAAGTTCAAGCTAAGTTCATGACAGTTTATGTCATAAAGCTAAGTTCACATACAATAAAGGTTAATGTAAAGTTCATAAGTTGACATGTTTCACCCCTAAAACTTTAAAAAAAATAAAAAGAGGGGATACGAAGACTCACCTTGATTGATGAGCTAGTCCTTGTAATTAAATGATGCCAAGTTTGTAGTTCAAGTAATATCCAACACAATCACATCAACCTAGTTTGTTTAATCACACATAAAGGAATGTAACTATGACTTACATGAAATTCATAACACAACTAGGTTAGGGTAATTGCATATCATATGATTACAAATTGTTTTGTTTCAACAAGATTTTGTATATATAACTTCCTTTAAATTATTTAAAACTTATGTTTTAAGTTGGATGTCCATTTAACATTTAAATTCATATGTAAAAATAAATAATCAAATAATTGTTGTTTAATAATAGATAAGTTAAAATACGTAGAATTTTCCTTAATAAGTTATAACGATTCTTTATAGTTTAACAATTTACTCTCAAATAATAGTATAGTAGTTTATCTTTAAAAGTAAAAAATTATTACTTTATAATAAATATCGTAATTTCCAAAAAGGTTACAAAATTAAAGTTAGTAAATAACTTCAATGATTGTAATATTTAAAAGTTTATAAATTTTTATTTTAATTTAACTTCATAAATAAATATTTATACTTTAAACAAATTTTCATTGTTTTAGATAAAACTCTAGTTAATACTAGTATAAAATTTTGAATATCCTTAATGCATATTTTCTAAAATCTTAAATAAATACCACTAATAAATCAAGTTTAATATTCCAAACTTTCCAAGTTTATATAATCATTTAAAATAAAACCTTAAATAACAAGTCTTTATATTTTATATAACTATTATAAAAAGTTTATAAAAACAAGTGAATCTACATATATATATTAGAACAGTAAAATATATAATTTTTTTTATCAAAACAACAGTCTTAAGTTTATAAAAATTTTTGGTGAAAATGGAATTTAAAAATAATGGCTAAATAAAAAGTTTTAAAAAAATGGTTAAAACCGCCCCGAATGAGGCTCGAACCCATGACCATTAGTTTGAAACACCCAAGACCAAACCAGTTAATCCAAGGCCTTAGCCGCGAAATATATGTGAATTTAAATAGTTTTATGCACAAATTCGATTTCATCCCCAATTCAGCCTTTTAACCTTGTGAACCCTAATTCCTTTGGTTCACGAATTCGATCAAATAACACTCTGATTGTTAAATTAATGTTGAAGCTTTTGTTACCCTCTGAAAACCGAAGCTAATGGTGTATAATACACTAACCTATGACGACCAACACCTGAACAACCATGAGCCGGAAATCGAAGGGTGTACACATTCACAGTGTAAGACATAGTGTTACGAGAGTGAAGACAACAATAATAAACAGCAATAAAAAGTACACGGGCTTTCCTGAAACAGTTAGGAAAATCCATTTAAGCACATAAACATGAATCAGAGGAAAAGAAAAACAACCTGTGAGGGAAAACAATGAACAAAACATGAATTGATAACATTTGAAGTATCAATCCAACGAGATACCGACATTGGTGACAATCCATGTGGATATATTGTTAGATTTGAATACCCTAAATGATGTCCTTACAAAACCAAACAATGTCAGCAGTTAAATACTACGCGACATTTGCATGGGTGACGATTCATGCGGATGTCGGCGTGAGTCTTTAACATTGATATAAAATAATAATAATTCTAATAAAATCTCACCTAAACGATTTAATAAACAATCAAAATTTTCAAACACACAACCGTTAGTACGAATGGGCTTTCATTCGTACAAATCGACTAAATTCGATGAAGCTTTATAGCCACAATTCGTTCGCATGAATGGGAGCCATTCGTACGTACGACTGATTCGTGCGACAGCACAACTATTGTCACACCCCGAGCCGGCGGGGTTGGATCGGAGTCCCCGCCGGGCGGAAGGTTCCCGGGGCGTGATATCGTGGATGATAATCATGATGATCAGATTGTTTACATAGCATCAACGTTTAAGAATATCTAAAGCACAATCAAATGATATGTAGGATTACAAAGTTAAATTACAATAGCAATGTTCTGCAATTTAACTAAGTAAACCTAACCAAAAGAATAATGTATATATCTTGTATATGTACAAGATATCAAAAGTAACATGTGTCATCAACAAAAGTTGTGCTTCCCAAAAGTCTACTAGGTCCTCTAACTGAGCAGCCTAGTATGCATATCCCAAAAGCTTAAGATTAAACCTGTTCTTCACCTGAGAAAGCATGTGAAAAGATCAAGTCAACACAACGGTTGGTGAGTTCATATAGTTTATAAATTTAAAAATAGTTTCACAAACCTCCTTCGGTAAAACCTTAACCTCATTAACTCCACCTGTAATATCCAAGTCGGTATGCTTATATATAGGGCATATGTAAGGGAACAAGCCCTAGCCAACATCCCACCACATACTAACCCGGATATGACATTGTTGTTAATAATAATTAAGCAATTTTACCTACCACACAACTCAATCCTCATCAAGCCTTTGTTATCTGTTTCAATGCTTTCATGTCTAATGTATTCGTACGTGTTAGTTTCTCATCATGTTTATCAAGCATCATAGATTCACACACACATAGTTTAGCATTTACATATCTCCTATAAGCAGACAAAAGCTCTGGAATACCAGTAGTTTAGCAATTACATGTCTCTTATATAGATAACAGCTTAGCATTCAACAAGTTCATGTTTAGCCTTTACATACCTCTTATAAGCGGACAAAAGCTCTGGAATACCAGACGTTCAGCAATTACATGTCCCTTATAACCAGGTAATAGCTCCGTAACGTTACGTTTATGTTTAGCCTTTACATACCTCATATAAGCCGACACAAGCTCTGGAATACCAGTAGTTTAGCAATTACGTGTCCCTTATAACCAGGTAATAGCTTAGAATCGATACTTTCATGTTTAGCCTTTACATACCTCATATAAGCCGACAAAAGCTCTGGATTACCAGTAGTTTAGCAATTACATGTCCCTTATAACCAGGTAATAGCTGAGTATCATTACGTTTATGTTATTACATGTATCTCACCCCATAGGTACAAGCTCTGGAATACCAGACGTTCAGCAATTACGTAGTCTATGGTTAGATACATGTATGATGGCCTAGTAGCATGTAATAGTATCAAGTCTCATGTAATTGAATCAAGTATCATGTATTTGTATCATATCTCATGTAATTGAATCACATCTCATGTAATTGAATCAAATCTCATGTAATTGTATCAAGTATCATGTAATCGTATCCAGTATCATGTATTTGTATCATGTCTCATGTAATTGAATCACATCGCATGTAATTGAATCAAGTATCATGTATTTGTATCATGTCTCATGTATTTGAATCACATCTCATGTAATTGAATCAAGTCTCATGTAATTGAATCAAGTATCATGTAATCGTATCAAGTAATCAACAATTGATTTTAAGCATCAAGCTTAAAGTAAAGATTTCAATCATAAGCATTCATGTTTATGTTTAAAGCATTAAATAACATTTAAATAAAATGTTTAACATGCTTCTCAGTCCCGAATTTAAAACAAATAAGTTTGAAAGGGGACAATGAACTCACCTTATGTCCGAAGTGATTGACTATGTAGAATAAAGATGCACGCGCTCTTTGTTTGCTCTTGTTATGATGTTCTAACTCCTGTATTAATTTCATAATGTTTGAAATTTATAAGTATAAGTTTGTAGGGATTTGTTGTGCGTGTAAGTGTTAGTCCTAAAGTTGACTAACACTCGCGAGTCTCGTTCGTTATCCGGCCCTAATTCTTTATTGTTCAAGATTCCATTGTTGCTCATTAATTATAAGTTATCAATCGTATGATAGGCTTTCAAGCCCTTATGTAGTTTGTTTACGACTTGTTATTACCTTATAACAACCAAATGAGATCCCATAAGTATCTTTATTCATTGTTTTGATCTTTTCAAACATTCATTCACACGTTTGCCATTTACTTAGAATCCTTTGGGCCGGATAACATTTTTTTGAACTTATTTACGTGTAGTTGGGCCTAGCGTTTGTGTATGTGTGCCATAAGATAGATTGGACCGATAAAGTTTCATGGCCAAAGGCCTATTGGGCTGATGCACTTTCTATGGGCTTATTCACAAGATGGGCCGATTTAAACCAAAGTTTTGGGCCTGTTAAACCTTTCTGGCCAAAGCAATTTATTTGGGCCAAGGAACCATTGGGCCAATTGGGAAACGCTTGGGCCTTGTTACGCCCTAATTGGGCCTAAGGGTTAGAGTTGGGCCTGGTCAATTTTCATTGGGCCAATGTTAAAGAGGTGGCCCAAGCAAAAAGAAACAATGGGCCGATGAACATTTGTTTAATTTTTTTTTTTTTTTTTTTTTTCTCTTGGTCGTGAAGGGTACTGCCGAACCATCATCTCCTCCAACCTATCAGCAAGAAACCAGCGAACCTGTGCAAGTTTCGGCTCTAGGGTTCGGTGACTATGCAAGGTTCGCCGGGAAAAGCTCGTAGCTAGGAAAGTTCGTGATGTTTGAAAGAGGTTCACTTATGATGGTTCGGTGCAGGTTTGGCTACAACCGGATGAAGGGTTCGTTCCTCTTAAGGCTCAGGTAAGGTTCGCTACTCCTCATGGTTCGGCTGTGATGGCTCGTCTTCATGGGGTTCGTCGGCATGCAGGTTCGTGTTCAGCTCGAAGGTTCGTTGAGAACTAGAGTTCGGTGGCTGGTTGGTTTGCAGATGGCATGAAGAGGGTTCGTAGCCTCCATGAGGGTTCGTGCCTGGTTCGGTGGAGCAGGGTTCGTTGCCTATACTCAGTTGAAGGTTCGGCATCTGAAAGGGTGGGTTCGTGGACCTGCAAAGGGTTCGGCCAATCCTCTTTCCTGCCACTGGTTCGTCACCCTTGAACTCACGAACCTGTTAGCTGTATCATCGTCTTCTACACCAAGCTAAGTGGTTCCAGATGCCTTCCAAGATCATGGTTGCTCTACTATGGGTTTAGAGAGACGAGGTGTTCGAAGAAGGGTATCCTAGAACCGGTTTTTATATGGGTGGTTCGAACAATAACATAAAAACCCTAATTTCAGCAACTTTCCACGCATCATACCTCAAAATCAGTCGGCCAAAATCTCCGATCAGTTGTACTTCCTTGTAGAGGGCTTCAAGATGAACGTTTAGGCGCAAGAATCACGAAAATCGGTGGAGTTTTGAGCAAGTTATGAAGCTTCAAAGGTTGTTTATGGTGATTTTTGGTGCTAGAGAGAGAAACGAACGGGAGAGTGTTTTTGAGAGAGAAAGGGTTGGTATTAAATGAGATAAATCATCTCATTTGATGTTTAAATACCCCGTGGGTATTCGGGTTCGTTTCGGTTGCTCGGTTCACGGTTTCGTCGCGTATCCGGCACGTTACGCGCGTTTTTCGTAATTAAATTAAAAAGAATTATTTTAGGATGAACAGATTATAAATATCCTTATAAATTTATATAAAATATCATTGCGTATACTTTAATATCGGATTTTAGTATTTTACGCGTTTTATTAAATTTTCAGCGTTTAGATAATTTGTTCGCGATTTAAATTAAGATAGTTAAAGTTAAATTATTTTATGATGAGTTTCAAAATTGTAAAATAAGAAATATAATATTTCTTTAAATTTATGATCGTTCGAATCGTTATTCGTTTCATCAGATCGCGTCACCATCTCGCGTATTCGTTCGAATCGTCATTCGAACGAACACGTCGATGGTTTGGCTTTCTGATTCTTGTTTTCTACTGTTAAGTCATTATTTCAGAACGTTAAACTATCAGAATTATTCGTACAGATCGTCACCTATACGAACAACTCGTCGGTTTAGCATTCTGCAACAATAACCATTAAGGTTTTGTTTTGTTAAACCTCACATACGTTTATACAACTAATATCACATCATGTATTCGTGTTTCAACACCGTGTTGTCTGACATGTTTTCTGACTGTTAAACCCTAAGGTTTAAGTCAGATTCAGACAATCGTTAAATAGTTTCATGATAATCAAATGTATAATTAGTCTAAACATAGTTTAATGAAATGTGTACCTGAATCACTGTACATGTTTACTGTTACGATCACTGTTCCGGCACGCGTCCGGCACTGATGTTACAACTATAAAAGCAAAACTTTCATTTTTCAAACCCATTTTTCACCCTTCTCTCAAACGAAACCCTCTTTCGCCCCTCTCAATTTCGGCCATTTCCACACGAAATCGGACCATTCCACGGTCCAAATCATGTGTATATCAACCCCAACACTTCCATTTCAAGATTTCAACCCTTTTCATCCTATTTCAGTCATATGCTCCATAGTAAGAATTAGCACCGATCCTTGAAACCAAAACATCTTAAACGTTTTACCATCAATTTCGACCATGAAAACACCAAAAACAACCACCGATTTCAAAATTGGCGTTCTTGGTAAACTTGCAGGCGAATGAGACGTACGAAGGGCTCATTCGTGCGAACGAGAAGCGTCGTTCGTGAAAAAAAGTCACACGAAAGAGCTGCCAGAAGAATGAGAAACCAGGCGAACGAATTGGGTTCATTCGCATGGAAAGACCACACGAATGAAGACCCATTCTCACGAACGGATGACTAGAATGAGGGTAAATATTCGCATCGTTCCATTCGTGTGAATTAGAGTCATTCGCATGAACCGCTCTTTCGCACCAAGAACAGCCCAAAACGGCTAAGTGTTGAAGGTTCTATCTTACGCCATTCGTATTGATAGAACCGAATCTTAGACATAATTTTAAATCTAATCAAGAGAAAACTAATTTAATATACATTTTCCAAAATCACATCAAATCACAGAACATAGAACCATTCGACACCTAACTAACTAATATTTAACACAGGATCCAAACCGAGAGAACATACTGAGTGAGTGCATCGACGACCCAGAACCTCAGGTGAGTTCACAGATCCTTGTTTTCAATTTTCTTGCATCCAAATCATTTGGGGCTGAGAACATGAAACCTCTTATTCGAATGATCAACGAATAAGAGTTATTTTCAAATGATTTCAATAAAATAATCAACTCTCAACCTCTTATTCGAATGTTATACGAATAAGTGTCTTTTCAATCATTTTTACTGAGCGTTCATCGCTCCATTCATCTTTTCATCAAACAACAACAACAAAACAGTTTCGAGGGTTCAAAACACAAATCATTGAGGAGATGTCCGTTGACCACAACAGTTCGAGGCTTTGTGCCAAACCAAGTGGTGAACGGACACGAACTATGGAACTGTGTAGTGCACAATCGAGAACTATCATTTTCATGGGAATCCCCCATCAAATAAACAACATTTTTGCATGGTATCTGTCTAGGGTAATTCACTAGGACATGTGTCCACACAACATCACATCGAAAATTCGCTGAGGAATTCTCGAAAAACTCACATTAGAGTCATTTACCATTGGTTGACGCGGGTCAACCGACGGTAACGTAGATGGTACCATAGGTTTAACAAACCTTCAGCGCTGAGGTTGGTACGTTACACATATACACACGTGAAACAACAACTCAGATTAGTACCAGGAGAACTAATCACACAACCATATCAGTTAGGGTTGGTAAATGATCACACAGGTGATATTATGGACAGACCACACCAACAATAAATGAGTTTTCAAACAAAACAATTGTTCAAGACCTGTTCTTGAACGAGTTTCAAATGAGTACACAGTAAACAATGTTTTACTTCAAGAAAGGAGTGTCACTTGTGTGATTTTCAAACAAACAAAACATGACTCCTCTCTCAGGATACAGAGCATACGCTTCTTTCTCACAACTTCATTTTACAATCATTTGTCGTGTTGTGTGGAGTTGAGAAACACAAGTGACAAGGTCTGATTTCCGTTAAGGACATCCTCATGGATCACCGAAAGGGTGGTGGGATGGCGGCCGAGCTTTGGCTCTACGTATGCCCTATACATAAACTACCTTCGATGATTTGGGACGGTGTCAGTAATGATGTTCAGGCTAACGCACTTGCATAGTTCATTCATGTTTTCAACACCATTAACACACCACTTTTTAAAACCGTTGTGAATGGATATATTTTCACTAAACCTTTTTACAAAACCTAATATTTTCAAAACTAATGTGACTCACCAACCTAGCGTTGACATATTTTACATGTTCATAGGTGAAGAACAGGTGAAAGCAGGATGACTTTAGAGAGAGAAAGATAGGATCCCTCAGAGGAACCTACAACTCTTGCATGGAATCTCTCTGCCCATGTCAGATACAAGACTCAAGACTTCATTTAATGTATTTAGTATTTCTCATATTATCATGTACAAAGTAACAATATGATCACTCCGATTACAATCACGCCTCGGGACTATTCCGCCCGACGGGTCCCCGATCCGGCCCTCCGACCCGGGGTGTGACATAACCTTTGTTTGCTAAACGATGTAATTCGATCTATGGTTAAGAACCCGCTCAGCCGAACCTTGTGGTTACTGGATTCGCTACCCAATCAAATTATAAAGTTGTTTTATGAGCACAGACTCTTTCTTAGACCTCATATGTGTATGTGTATAGATTTAATTTCATTATTAGGCTTGTTTATATAAACTTTTGAGAATCGCGATCGTGTACGAGTTGCTAGGCAACAATTTCCTAAGATTTTGATTTTTAAACATTGAATTGATGATATATGTCTATCCCTAATGGTTCATACTTGTTTAAATTTCGAATCTTACTGAGTTTTATCACCGAATTCGACTAGGATGGCCTAAGATCCTATCAGGTACCATGGGAGGTGGGTTTGGGTTGAAGAAGATAACAACAATGGAGGTTTGTCACTTCTGGTCTCTCCACTTTTTCTTTCTCATTTTAGTTTGCATTCCTAGCAGTTTTAGTCCTCATAGGTTTTTATAAAAGAAATTTACAAAAATCTATAAAATTAGACTTATAAAGTTTGTATAAAAAAATATCTTATCATTTGTATAAGTAGTATTATTTATTTATTTTGCTAATTGTTTAATAGAATCTTACAAAACTTTATAGAAATCACCATGAAATGTATAGATACATTTACATTACTTTTTGTTTTATCAAGCCTTATTTGAAATTTGTTGTTTATATATATATATATATATATATATATATATATGTATATGTATATGTATGTATGTATATCATTATTTTATAAAACCTATTTATAAACTAATAATAAAATGTCAAAAATGTTATTATTGTTGTCGTTATAATTATTATTATTATCACCGTATACACAAAATAGCTTCTCGATTTCTCATTAATAATTTTCATATATTTTTGAAATCTTACAGATAGTAACAAGCTTCAGTTGTTAAAATGAAGATTGAAGATTGCAGCAAATTCAAGATGAAGATCTTTATGATTATTGTATTTGTTTTGTTTTTCAATATAATGTTTATATTTGTTTATTTTGTTTTGATTTTTATTTGTTTTTGTTTAGATTTGAAAATTATTTAAGTATAGAATTTTTCAATACTGTTAGTATCGATAGTAATTGTATCAATATTAATAGTATTGAAGGTAGTCTTGTCGATATTAATAGTATCGACAATAGTATTGTCGATACTCTTAGTTACGATAGCTCTGTCTATAAATAGCTGAGATTTAGTTGAATTTAGTATCGATTGAGCAAAATTCTTATTTACTGAACTTAGTAAATTTTCTCTCTGATTGTATGTACTGATTTCTACAATATTAATACAAGAAGAGTGAATTGTTTTGATATCGTTTGTTCAATTCTATTCATCTAAATATAGTTTCAATTTATTCAAACATAATATGGTGGATTCCGCACGTTATATTATGTGATACCAGATCATTTAGATCCTAACCACAGACTTTCAAAAGTAATTCAAGTTTAGTCATTAAAACTTGAATACATTCAAACGCTTCAGATTTCTCCTTCATGAAAAACACCCAAGAGTATCTGGATAACTCATAAGTAGTGACAAAACAATATTGATCTCCAGCAATGGTCTTGCGGTTGACAGGAGCAAACAGATCCATATGGAGAAGCTCAAGTGGAACAGTAATTGAATGAAACTTTTTGAGTTTATGAGACTGCTTGGTTTGCTTTCCCTTCTTGCATGAAATGCAGATATCAGAAAATTTGAAGTTCTTTAAACTCACTTCTTCAACCAGATTGTTGTGAACCAAATGATTCATTTTGCGTATACTCAAATGAGCCGTCTTCTTATACTAAAGGATATAATCTTTCTCTGTTGCCTTAGACATAAAACATGAAGCTGTAGAAGATGTAGTTGAAGCTGTGGCCATATTTAGAACATACAAATCCTGCTTTGTTGGAAATGACATCAAAATCTAGTCTTCAGGAATTGTGATACCTTGCTTGAGAATGTAGCATCTTGAATCCTCAAACAGAACTCTGTATTTCTTGTCACAGATTTGTGACACTAAGAGAAGATTATTCTAAAGTTGCTTCACATACTTAACTTTGTCAAAGGAAACTTGACCATTTGAAAGAATTCCATTTCCAGTAATAAACCCTCCTTTATCTCAAGCAAAGGCTACATATCCTCCTCCAATTGGACTGACATTGGTAAGAAGAGATATGTCTCCAGCCATGTGCCTTGATGCCCCACTATCAACGATCCAAGTGCTGTTAAGAGCAGCATTCGGGGCAACCTGCACATACACAAATCATTAGTTTAAATTGGGAACCCAAGCCTTTACAGTATTGGGTTGACCCAATGAGTCTAGGATCTACATTTCAATCCATTGTCCATCCCAAGTCATTTTATCTAAAAGGTTTGAAAAATTTTCAATGTCTGTAGTTGAAGTCTCAGAAGATTTTGCCTTCCAGATAGTGTTTTTACAAAAAGATTTTTTTTAAGTAAACAGATGATGGCTTGGATTGTTTGAAAAAAACAATCTTGGGTGTATCCTGATCAACAATTACCCATTTTCCCTTATCCTATGACTTTAAGAAACACGGTTGTTTGGGTTTGACTTGAGGTGAGTGTTTAACTGATTTAACCTCATTAGCAAAAGACATATTTGTTTTTCTATGTGGTGCATGATATGGTCTACTCATGTGGGGGTAGGATCTAGCAAAAAGCCCCAAAGCACCACATTCAAAACAAGCTCTTCTATTTTTTGAAGAAAACATTTTGGTTTTGGTCTAAAATTGTCTATTTAGAAATTTTGAAACATTGTGTCTATGCAAATCAGTTGATTTTGTTTTGTCATGTTTAAAGCCCAAACCCTTTGTCCCATTGAAAACAAGACTGTTAGTCTTGTTGTACACACTTTCTTCACCCTTTTGTGAAGCTTTCACAAAGCCTATGGCTTTAGAGTTTAGAGAATTTTGAAGTCAACGAGGGTAAATTTGACTTTGAAGGAATTGGATCAACCCTTTTAACACACTTTGTCTGATTCTCAATAGTAGCAACACTAGATGATGAAAACAAATCATCCTCAGAATCTGAGACCTAGTCCTCGATCACTCCCTCCACAAATGATTCTTCAAAATATGAAGAATTCTCATTTGAAATAACTCCAATAGGATCAATTGCCAAAGGATTTTTTAACTTGAAAATATTTGATTTCTTTATCATTTGGTGAATTGACAAAACAGTTTAAGACTGATGAAGGACAATGGTTGTACTTCACTTCTTTACCTTTCCTTTCAGATCAATCCCATTACTGATCATATGCTCAATGATATAAGAAGAACTCTCATAACTCATGAGCTTGCGACTTAAAGTCTCAGAGTCGCATTCAACAATAGCTAATTTCTTCTTAGTCTCATTGATTGTATTAAGATAAGAATTAATGGCATCTTGCTTATTAAGTACAGTGATCTCAATCTCATGCATTTGTTTGTTTAAAGATTCAATTTTTGCTTGAAAATCTTTTTCATTTGATTTTAAAATCCGATTTGCTTCAGTGCATTGGTTGAGATCACTAATAAGAGCAGCATTATGCTCTTGATATGCCAAGACCTTACTTTCAAGATCAATAAAATTGTAACTTCTGGAGTTTTGAGATAGGCAGTCATCATATACCTTACCATCTTGAGATGAGGATTCATTATCAACCATCAAAGCAAATTGAGTGATATGTTGATCTTCAGAGTCAACTTTTGGTTCTTCTTGAGTTTCTGAATCTGAAGAGTTCTCATCTTCTGAACCTGATGACTCATCCAATCCTGATTTCGTTTCTTCTGAATCATTTTCTGCACTAGTTTCAGCTTCTTCCTTGATCTCAACAATACAAGCTTTTTATCTGTTCATTTATTAGAATTAAATCTGAACTCCCAGTTCTCCCCTTCATTATTCTGAACCATGAGGGCTTTGTTTGCATTTGAAGAACGTGCCTGAAATGGTGTCTCAATTTGAACTAAATGTCTCTCTGGATTTGAAGACGATGATCTTTGATTCTGGAATGGATTCTTATTCCCCACCTTCTTTGGTTTGTTGCACTATCTTGCAAAATGTCCTTTGTCACCACAATTGTAACAAGTAACCGAGGACATATCAAATCCAAACATCGAATCTTTGCTAAGGTTGATGTCCTTACATGTTCTTCTGTGTGGCAATAGAATGAGACAATATTGCCTAAGCCTTCTTCCTAAAATCATATCATTTTCTTTGGGGTTCAGTCATCCGAGTGACAAGCACTGGAGTTCCATATTCATTGAGTGGTCGCACATACCCACCTTCAATCATTATCCACAAATTAGTGTCCACCCCATTAATATGGATCTCAAACATATACTTCCAATGGGGATAATCATCTAAGGAAAGCAACTTTGGAGCTTTCTTGGAGTTTCCCGTCTCCGTCTCTGTAAGTAAAAGGTTCTGGATCCTGTGGTTTTGATGTGCCATTAGAGCAAGCTCATCCATATCAGTAGAAACAATATGTTTTGACACTTAGACTGATTTTAGCTACTTGAGATGAATGAGGCTGATTTATACGAATGACAGGCACGAATTACTGAATATTATACGAATGAGAGGACGATGGTGTGATGAAGAAGTGAATGCGAATGATGGTTATTCGTGAAGTACTCTGAAGGACGAATGGTGTGATGAAGAAGTGAATGCGAACGATGGTTATTCGTGAAGTACTCTGAAGGACGAATGGTGTGATGAAGAAGTGAATGCGAATGATGGTTATTTGTGACGTACTCTGAAGGACGAATGGGCTGATGAGGCGAATGAGTAAACTGAAAAGTGAATGAGTAATCTAGCTAATGAATGAAAGAGCTATTCGTATATGATTCTAACGAATGATGATCTATTCGTGTGAAAATGTGAACGAATGAGTAGTTATTCACCCAGAAAGCCTATTTGTCTGGTTATCTATTCGCACAGGGTGTTCATTCGTACAATCTGGATTTTTGACAGCACAAAAATCCTTCAAACTTGAGCTTTAGACCGAATTCTGTCACCAAAATTGGTATACTCCTTTAGGACAACATTCCTAAGGATTGTGAATCAAGGAATTAGCCAAAGAAATTCAAAAACAAAAGTTTCACCATAGAAAAGTAGATTTTTTAAAAGGAGTGTCACACCCCGAGCCGGCGGGCTGGATCGACTTTCCCGCCGGGCGGAAGGTTCCAGGGGCGCGATATCGTTGTGATAATCGAAATTATCAGATTTTTTACATAGCACATGATAAATAAATGAGAAATGTTAACACGACAATGAAATAGAATTACAAAGTTAAATTACATTGTTTCCTCATAATTTAACTAAGTAAATCTAATCAAAAGAATCAATGAGTTTATAACTTGTATCTGTACAAGATATACAAAAGATGATTCATTATTTTGTCATCCCAAAAGTATGATCACACAAAATATAGCTAGGTCTTCTAAAAGTCCACTAGCTATGTTCTTGAATGTAGGAAACTACACCTGTTCGTCACTTGAGAAAACATGCATTTAAACAAAGTCAACACTAGGTTGGTGAGTTCATAAGTTTGATATTTGAAAACCTTGAAATGTTCACATGCACAATCACAATGTCATACTTGTTGATTGTAAGTTGTTTGATTCACCCGTTAACACAATGGCCTTTCCATAGTTATATTTACAAGTGATATTTTATCCTACTAGCTATGCTTATATATAGGGCATATGTAAGGGAACCAAGCCCTAGCCAACATCCCACCACATATCTCATAGAACTTAATACCACTTGTGATACAACTATGGATCCCCATTTTACCTGTTCATCCCTTTTGTTAATCACCTGTGGTATCATATGTAGAATAATATAATAATAGGGGATTTGTTATCAAACCAAAGTATTGATAAACCCTTTGTGTATTAAGGATATAAGATTAATTAATCTGATCCTTGTATTATTCTATTACTTGTGTGGTTAACTATTAATCACTTTTAATAATGGAAGAGTGTTAGTTAACCATTTGATATTTTGTTCTCAACTTGAAGTGCATAGAGCCTAAAAGGAATCCATTGCAATCCTCACGTAATAAGATTACAATGCATCCGATTTACCTCTGCCACCTTTAATTACCATAGACCTCATCGAACTGTTACTAGCAATATGACGAGAGGAAATAAATTCCTCAGTCTACTAGTCAACAAGAAACGATGGATTAATTACAATATCACTGTCGAACAATACCACCATGTGTCGTTTACCAAACCTGACTGATCATCGCCCTGTTACCGGTCATACGTTACCGGCCAATTAATTTTACGCTTAACATACCGACCTACTCGCCAAAGGTTTTTCAAACCTATGGTACCACTATGCTAACGTCAGTTTAGATCCCACTAAATTAACTGGTAAACGATTCTGTGAAGGGACTTACAATGAAACTTGAATATATGGCACATGATTGACATGATATAATACAGAATCAATAGTAATCAATTGTATTGTGTTCATCAATGTTGTTTTCATGAAGTTACATTATCATGATTATTATTCTAATTGTTCCATGTAGTCACCATGTTGTCACCAAGCTGTGGTAAGAACTAGTCTTACTAAACTTAGTCGACTCAGGTGGTGGATGATAGTTGTTCCTTGTCAACTTGTAATATGTATCGAGTTGTAAACTAAGTGTTATAAGATCTTGTCTTATTACACTTATGTAACTCTAGTGTTGAATATTATTATGAAGATATATTATCTTCATAACATTCATGTGTTTCGTTGTTGTTGTCATCATGTTCACCTATCCTTATCTCAATGTTTGTTCTTGTAAGAATAAGTAAGTGTTGTAAGACGTAATCTTACAACTATGTTATTCTAATGTGTTGATGAGTTATGAATTATATTATCATATTCATCTTAGCTATCCCTGTCATATCCTGATCATACAAGCATGCATACAATGATAAATGATAATAAGTCAAGCAATATTATCTAACCAAAGTATAAGCTATATGTTAAACTAAAACTTTTAAATAAATAAAAGTTAAGCATGTTTCTCAGCCCCGAGGGTTTAAAATCGGTTAAGATTAGAAAAGCGGCATATGAACTCACCTTGTAGCAGTTGTGGCTGACTTATCTTAAACAAGAAATGCATGCGTTCTTGATTGTACTTGTTGTGTATTCACGATCCTGTATTGATTTCACATTGTATGTATCCTATAAATATAAGTTGTAGTGACTTGTGTGCGTGTGTGTGTTAACCCTAAGTTGGCTAACACTCATGAGTCTCGGTCCTTATTCAGCCTTGATTCATTCTTAAAATTTCCCAAAACCTTATCATAAAATGTTCATTTCTTGTAATTGTAGGACTTTATAAATCAACCTAAGTGTTATCTTAGGGTTATAATTTGTTATTCCTTGTGGTGTTTTTGTTAACTCAACATTTTACATCGTTAATATATAACCATGCAATTTCTTTTCTAGTAACCTCCATGTCCTAAGTTTTTATGAATACATTAAATCTCCCATTTTATCATCTTTATTGTAAAACAAATTGCCAAGACCCACACATGATTATTCAATCATTTCAGTTTGAAAATGTGTTTAGGACTTGTATCATATGGGTCAAATTACAAGTAAGTGGCCAGTTAAATCTCATGGGGCGAATGTTAAAGATTTGGGCCGACTAACTTTGCTTAAGTCATATGGGTTGTGGGCCTAATATGGGTCCAATGGGGCTGCTTGGGCCAAACAGCATGTGGGCCGGATAATTGGAATGAACAAGGGACATGGGCTGTTGGGGATTTCTTGATTCAATTGGGATTGTTGGGCTAAGTTCTTCTATATGGGCCAACCTATTGGACTTAAACCGTTCGAAGGAAGAGATGGCATCAACTTCCAGCGAACCTGGTGATTTCTTTGGCATAGGTTAGGCCCTGCTATGGGTTTGGTGAAGATCACAGGTTCCCAGCAAAAGTGTTCGGCCAAGGGTTTGTCCATGCATGAGGTTCGTGGCTTATGTGAGGTTCGTTTGGAGATAGGTTCGCATGTCCGAGGTTCGGCCAGATGGTTCATTCCTGTTAGGGTTCGCCCATCGCATGAAAGGTTCGGTGGTTGTCATGGGAGTTTTGGCTGGTCCAAGCTTAACCAGCAGGGTTCGCTTGTTGCAGGTTTGGGAGCTAAGAGGTTCGGCTAAAGTGGCGCAGCACAAGGTTCGTGACTCAGCCATGAGCAATAGCAATATGTAGGTTCGGCTAATACCGCAGCCCACGAACCCTGTGTATTCACCATTGTCATCAAGCTCGAACCCTCGGTCTGGCTACTCCCATGGTGTTGCTACGTGCAGATCTGAACCTAGTGGTGGAAGGAGTGTACGTATTAGGGTTTTACACCGGTTGGGTGTGTGTGGCAATTGAGATGCACAAAAACCCTATTTTCTTCGAACTTTCAAGGCCCATTACCTCTAGTTTTGCTGGTTGACTTCCTCGATCTGCTGTACTTCCTTGTAGGGGACGTTGATAGCTACGCGTGGACACCAAGAATGTCCAATTTCGTCCACAAACGAGTGAGATATGAAGATTCAAAGTGGGAATTCTAGTGAGAGAGAATAGGTTCGTGAAAGGTGTTTAGAGAGAGAGTGGGAGTGTAAAAAGTGAGGATGAAAGCCTCATTTAGGCTTTAAATACCCCGAGGGTATTCGAGTTCGTTTCGGTTGCTCGGTTTTCGTCTCCGTTGTGTTTCCGGATATTTTACGAGCAATTTAAGCGTTTTAAATAAAAATAGTTTCTTTGATAAATTTTTGATGAGTTTCAAAATTTTAAAACGCAAAATATTATATTTTCTTACATTATTGTCGTTCGTATCGTTTTCGTTTCGTCAGAACGCGTCACCTTCGCGTGTATTCGTTCGAATCGTCGCTCGAACGAACACGATGATGGCTTTGCTTCCTGACTTTTGTTTTCTACTTTCCAGTCTTTATTTCAGAACGTTAAAACTCACAGATATGTTTGTGTGAATCGTCACCCACGCAAACACACTGTCAGTTCATTATTCTAAAATAACACTGCAATTGTGTTTGAATTGTGTTTCCTCACTGAGGGACTCAACTAACTTCCTGTTTTCACATTATTTTCGTACTGATTTTTCGGCCATCTGATTCCTGTCATCTATGGATATCAGATCGCAACCGACATGTTCTTGTTATTTACTTGAATACTGTTGTCATTCTTGATTCGTTGTATTAATTGTACTTAGATTTTCACCTAAATACATACAACTATTGCTTATCGTGAGTTGTTGTACTTACGGTATTTAAGTTTTAACATAAATACGTACAACTGTTTCCTATATTTTGAATTTTGTTATCACAAACATTGTTCATACGTTGTATTTACACACAGTAAATAGTAAAAGTACACGTACCGTACGAACTTACCGCACAATCAGGTACTGAATGTCACAGTCTTCCCTTGTTAGAGAAATTTTGTCCCGAAATTTAAGCATCAATGTCGGGCTTTACTTCTCGAACAAGTAAGGATACTTTGTCTTCATGTTGTCCTCGCGTTCCCAGGTAAATTCTGGTCCACGCTTGGAGTTCCATCGAACCTTTACAATAGGGATACGGCTTCGTTTCAGTCTCTTGACTTCACGCTCCATAATCTCTACAGGTTCCTCAATGAAATGCAGTTGCTCATCAACCTGTATTTCTTCCAATGGTATAATCAATGACTCATCAGCGAGACATCTCTTGAGATTTGATACATGAAATACATCGTGTACTCCACTAAGTTCATCAGGGAGTTTGAGTCTGTATGCCACAGGACCTATGCGTTGAGTTATCTCAAACGGTCCGACATACCTTGGTGCTAGTTTGCCTTTAGCCCCAAAACGAACTACGCCTTTCCATGGGGACACTTTCAACATAACTCGGTCACCCACTTCGAATTCCAAAGGCTTTCGCCGTTTGTCTGCATAACTCTTTTGGCGGCTACGTGTTGCTTGTAATCTCTATTGAATCTGGGCTATCTTATCAGTAGTTTCCTGAATAAGTTCAGGCCCAGGAATTCTGTTATCTCCCACTTCGTTCCAACAAATTGGAGACCGACATTTTCAAGCATACTGTGCTTCAAACGGAGCACATCCGATGCTGTTGTGGTAGCTGTTGTTGTAGGAGAACTCAATGAGTGGTAAATGTTTATCCCAACTTCCCCGTAATTTCCAGGTCAGCAATTTATTTATTTAAATGTTTATTTAAATGATTTTGCACACGTGGCACTAGAATTAGTTTAATTTAGTGTGATACGTGGCATAACGGTACGAACACTGACACACAACAGGATAATCCAAGGGATTATCAGGAACCCCACACACGTGTCAAAACACACGAACGTTGGTGAACGTTTAGCACATCGTGTAACACAGAAACACTTCACAAGTCAATTATGGTTAATAATTGGCAATTAAAGTCCAAACAATGCTCAAACGATGTTTTATAGTCGAGAAACGGGCGAAAACGGGCCTAGGATAGCAAAAGAGGCTTATTGGGCCTATTAAATGGGCCAGGCGCTACGCCTAACCCGAAGTCTTGACCATGGGCGATGCGCGCAAGAAATAGGAGACGCCTCGGATGCCTGGCCACCCGCGCTGTACGCCTGGGCACACGGGCAACCGTCAGGCGATACGCCTGGTAGAGGAACACACAGACAATCTTATTTATCCAAGAAAAATCATTTCAAGCCACCTCTACACACACTCTCCGAAGTCTAGCCATCATATCTCGACATTTCTTGTTCCAGCAGCTCTGTTACACTCCATCAAACCCACTGGAAGCCATTGAAGAAGAACTTGAAGCTTGAGAAGTCCCAAGGAGCATGAAGAACAAGGGAAGGAACTCAAACCACCACCAGCACCATCTTGCGGCTGCCAAACCCCACGACCCAGGAACATTAGGGGCTAGTTGGAGCATCATCCTAGGGATTTAAAGGCTATAGAAGGTAGTTTCACCTCCCTAGTAGCTTAAAAACACCATGACACACACATACAAGCTCACAAACTCGCATGCAAGCATGCGTCCTCCACATGCACAAAATTTTCCTTGTTTGAATCTGGGCTTACTATTTAATCCACTATATTTGATGATCTAAAGTGATATTTTAATGTTTTATGATGATCCTTGATAAGATGAATATGTAAAATATATGTTTTGGTCATGGATGGATGATAAACTTACATGCATGGATGATCTAGTGTATTGTAGATGATTTGGTCATTCTAATGTGATTATGAATGATGTTAGGAGTGTTTTGCATGATTAGATGTTGTTAAAATAGTTAAAACTATGGTTTTTGATGAACTTTCTATTAATAGCAACTTTTATTTATAAAATGGTGAAATAGATGACATTAGTGACATGCATGTATGTGGATCGACCATTAGAATGGTATTATGATGATTTCGATGCTTAATATGCGATTTGGATATTGAAAATGATCATTTTTAGCAAAGTTACTAAATATAGTAACTTTTGTGGACCAAATATGGTTAAATGATAAATTTTGCTATTTGAACATGTTTGCATGATGTTAAATGGCTTATTATGATGGTTTGTGGTATAAAAATGGATTAGAATGATTTAGGATAATCATTTGTATGTAAATTGCCATAGTTACTATTTATAGTAACTTTATTTTTCAAACTACCAACATATGAATGTTTAGTATGATTTGAGCATGCTATGTGGTATAATATGCTTTAATATAACGATTGAACGCTAAGTTAGATGGTTTCCGATGTCACGTATGCTAGAAATGGAAACATTCCATTTTAGGAAACTTTTGTGTACTAATATGATGTAAATGACTTATTTGAATCGTATGATGAAAATGCTATGTGTTAACATGATCACATAGGACTAACAAGCATGCTAGTACTATAAAATCATTATGCTTCGTAAAACTTTCTATAAATGGAAACTTACTATAAATAGTAAGTTGTCCATAGACGCGATTTGCGCGTTTTGCACACGACGAGCACTTACACGATTGATACACGATGCACAACCAACACACGGTTCACCAACGGGTCGTTGACTTGACACGGTCAACATTGGTCAAACACGGTCATTGTAGACCAACACGAGCAAACACGGTCATTGTGGATCGACACGGACAAACATGAACAACCGAGGGTTGTTGAGCACAAACACGAGCACTAACACGAACACGAACACGGTCACTTACACGAACTCACGAACGGTATACGATATAGGTTGCCAGTGACCGACGCACAGACCACACGGCAGCTTACGCTTACGATATCTCACTTGATCGCTAAGGTGAGTTTACGGCCCCTCTTTACTCTTTTCAAACGCTTTTCAATAGAGGGAGAATACTAGTTGCATCAAGTCAAACATTTATACTATGACAAACATTTTTGTGTATGCTGGTTTATTAGACAAACATTAAGTGTTGAACTCGTAACAAGCCCTCACAAAGTCTTACCGTTAATGTACGAACAACGTGATAGATTTGAATGGATCCGTTTGGGTGTGACTAACCCCACGGGGCACAATATTGACTGAGTGTCATAACCCGTGAAATTTTGACCTAACTTACTGTGTGCACGAGACACAGTGGAGGCAAGGACAAACAAGTCTAGTTCGGTAGTGACGCACTGACACTTGGAGCCTAGGGCTCGGTACTAACATTATGATAAACAGCATGACACATGTTTTCTTACTATTATGTACATATCAAAACCTGCGAACTCACCAACCATTGTGTTGACACTTTTTAAACTTGTATTCTTAGGTAACTGACAGGATCGGGGAATCCAAGAATGCACTTAGGGGATTGAGCATAGGATCCCGCATGCATTTAACTTTCTGTCTTTTGAAACAATTTAAACTTTTGTTATGTTGTAAACAATGGTGTATTAAACCATGTGATACTTAACATTTTAACTTTCCGCAGCATGTATTAAAAACTTATATTTTCCGCTGCAATGATTTACTGTTCCGCTGCAAACTATTTTGTTAAAGTGTATGTGTCAAACGTTGTATTTGTAAACGCATATAGAGGTGTTCTATATGACCTTGAGCTGTGATTCTGGCCACGTCACACCCACGTGGACTGACACCATGAGTGGGAATTTGGGGGTGTGACAGACTGGTATCAGAGCCTTGGTTATAGAGAACTAGGTTTGCATGTAGTAAACTTAGACTATAGCCATTTCTCAACTTTAGACACTACACTTAGAACTTGCACACCAATGATGTTATTATTTCTGTTAAACTGTTACTTACTAACTTAAGACTTACAGGATGGCCGATAACAATGACAATGCCAGGGGGAACCTGGGGAAGCGCCCGGTAACCGACGATCTGACAGAGCAGAGTTGTCGGAGAGTCGATGACATAGTAGCACAGGTTGACGCCGAGATGGACTGACGAGCCCGACTGTCACACCCCGAGCCGGCGGGGTTGGATCGGAGTCCCCGTCGGGCAGAGGGTTCCCGGGGCGCGATATCATGAGTGATAATCAAAGTGATCAGATTGTTTACATTGCACATGATATAAATGAGAAATGCTAAATATATTAGAATTACAAAGTTAAATTACATCCGTATCATTCATAATTTAACCATGTAAATCCATCATAAACATCATAAAATATCTATCTTGTAACTGTACAAGATATACAAAATAATTGTACGATGATGTTCCCAAAAATATGCAGGTCCAAAATACTAAGTCTTCTATCTGAAGTCCTAGTCCAAAATCATAAGCTTCTTAGTTGACCTGTTCGTCACCTGAGAAGTCATGCAAAAATAAAGTCAACACATGGTTGGTGAGTTCATTTAGTTTAGAAATTGAAAATGATTTGTAAACCTCTTTCGGTAAAGACCTTAAACTCATTAACTCCACACGTAATATCCACATCGGTATGCTTATATATAGGGCATACCCCTGAGTCGAGCCTACAACCCGCCCAGACGCCGTCCCACCACATGCTAATATGCATATGACACTGTTGTTAATGATAATTAAGCATTTTTACCTAACACACACTTCCATTCACAATGGTTCAATTGTATACACAAAACCTTTGTTTAACTCTCGGGTAACAACCTTAATCTCATTAACATCACATGTATCATCCAGATCGGTATGCTTATATATAGAGCATACCCCTGAGTCGAGCCTACAACCCGCCCAGACGCCGTCCCTCCACATACTAATCCACATGGGACATTGGTGTTAATGAAAATTAAGCATTTTACCCCTACCTTTAACCCAATGATTCGTCGGTTATTCGTTCCTGTAAATACAACAATTTGGAATCTATGTTGATTCCTTATGTTCATCACAATAGTGATCAACCACAGTAATTGTAGAAACAGTTAAATGAATGCTTAATTAAATAAATAAATAAACATTTAATAAAATCTAAGTTCTAATGATTGTGGCCTTGGTCAAACTCGAGTAGACTAGTCTGTCAATCCAGGTACTTAGTAGTCAGGGAACTCTGTAAATATCATCAAACATATGACCTACAAATCAAACGGTCTAGCTAGGACTTCTTGAAATGTAGGGTTTTTGTTTCGTTCTTGATTCGTTTTGTTTCGTTGGCATATGTTATCTTTGATATTTCCCAGACTTTCCCCTAAAAATGATTTATTGATTTGTCTGATTCTATTACAAGATGTACTTGATTCGTTGATCATAGAATACTAGATTCATTAATCAAATGTACACTTGATTCGTTTGATTTGTTGAACATTGAATATTAACTTTGCAAAGATAGTTTCGTTTGATTCGTTGAAATCCCACACTTGTTTCGTCAAAATGTTTCGTTTGATTCGTTGAAATCACCCACTTGATTTGTCAAAATGTTTCGTTTGATTCGTTGAAATCACCCACTTGATTTGTCAAAATGTTTCGTTTGATTCGTTGAAATCACCCACTTGATTTGTCAAAATGTTTCGTTTGATTTGTTGAAATCACCCACTTGATTTGTCAAAATGTTTCGTTTAATTCGTTGAAATGTTTTGATTCGTTTGAAATGTTTAGTTTAACTCGATTATTCACTTAATTTATAAGTAAATAAGCTTAGTAAAACCTGCATAAAATCTTCCTAGACATGATCTAGGATAACATTTATATATGTAAAACATATAAATTTAAAAGCATTTAAGTAAACAATTTAAATAAAACAGTTTACGCATGCTTCTCAGCCCCGCGTTTTAAAACAAAATGTTAGAAAAGGGGCAATGAACTCACCTGTGTTGTAGCTCTTATGTTTTAACCAAGAAAATAATGTGCTCTCGTTTGTTGTGAATTAAGTATCTTCAGCGCCTGTGTTGATTTATTACGATTCGAATACTATAAGTATTTATAGTTAACGTATATAGGGTTTAGGTCTCGGTGTGAGACTATGTGTCCTATATATTTGCTAATGTGTTACTAAGATTTTCTTTAATTATTCTATGTTACATATTCTCTATGAATCCCTTATCCGTTAGTTAATAACAACTTTTCAATTTTACGAAAATCGGGCAGAGTTTCCTTTGTTTTTTAGTCCAAATCCAGACAATTTATATTGTCTATTTTACAACCAAATCCCCATCAGTTATAATAAGACTAACTTTCATAACTATATAAACTTTAAACAAAACCAATGACATTTATAAAATATAACAATTAGCTATTAATTAAAGTCATTCTATTTTATTAAGAACATAAGTTATTCTTATGAAAAATACAAGTTAAACGTGTTAGAACTTGAGTTAACCAAATTTAGATCAATTCCAAGTCCTTTGATAGTTCTTTGTTGCCCAACTTGATTCTTGTTCTTTCTTGAGATTGACTATCAACTAATTTATTCATTTGAACACTTAATTGATGGTCAATCTTGATGAAAAACTTTAAGTATTGGATGTTGGCATCCTAATGTCAATATCCCATACTTAGTCATTTCTCTTGAATTCTCATAGTTCTCATCTCGTTATTTAATTCTTTGAAATCTCATGGCTACTTATCATGTCATTAACTCGATGCGAATTACTAAGTAAACTTGATTTATTAGTTTAGAAGTTCACAAGTTAATATCGATGGTCTTAGCATTTGGTTAGCACTTAGTTAACAACTTATACCCTTGTCGATATTAACATCATAACCCATTGTTTTTCTTGACAAAACCAAAGTGTTTTAATCCCTCTTGATTGTTAAAACATATGTTATGGGTTAAAAGAGTTTAGAAAGTCTTGGTGTTAGTAAAAAAAATCTTAAGATCCATGGTTCAAAAAAATCGGTTAACCCCAATCACCTAACTTAAACAAAGGTAACAAGAACCCAAACCACCATAGATAAATGTTCATATAGTTATTTTTGTTTGAAATTATGCATAAACACATACCACATAGCTGGTAGTTTGCAAAACATGTCAAAACCTAGGATTTCTTAAACTAACCAAAATCTGGAAATCGGGCAGTAGGTTGTCCCGACTTCTACAGGTCATAACTTGATCATTGGAACTCCAAATCGAGCAAACTAAAGCTTCATGATCAATTTTGGGATGTTATCTTTCTATTCGTTATTTATAAGCTTTCTAATTCGTCCAAATGAGGGTCCAAACAGCTGGTATAAAATCAGTGTTCCATTCAGTACCTTCTGACTTAGGACACTGTTTTGACCAATTTAAAGTCCGAACCAATGAAACTTGTCTTGATGAAAGTTGTTCCTAACATATTGAACTAGTATGATGGAAAGTTTCGTGAGTTAACTTGAAGGTTTACTATGTTAAAAATACAAAGGAACTGGCTGGGCAGAATCTGCCAATACCATCAGTTCGATGAGGCCAAGTTACCCAGCCCCTAGGCCATGGATTCTAATCCCTGTTCAGTTCCAGCCCTTTCCAAACCTTAATCCAACATGTCTCTCAAGTTCCTACACTAGTTTTGTGCACAAACTAAGGGTTTGAAGTGTCAAAAACGACTGCAAGGTGCAGGTCAGTCACAACAGTACCAACAACAAAAAAAATAAGTTCGTTTGTGCTCATTCTTACCTCAAATTCGATGTTCCAGCCACCCAATATTCAATCTAAGTTGTTCCTTAGCTCCCCAAGTTGATTTAGTGCAGGTCCTAGAGGTTTGAAGGTCGAAAATGAGCTGAAATATTCAGTTGGGTCGAGGAAGAAGATGAATAGTATATGTTTCAGTAAATCAGTGATTTTTTACTCGTTTCTACCTCGTTTTTGGCCATTCAAAGCTCCATTTCTTCATCTCTTCACGATCTACGCGTTTCTACGGTCGTTTGGACACCAAAAACACCCAATTTCGTGCAGATTTGAGAGAGATATGGATGTTTTAGTGAGAGGAAAGGTAGAGAGAGAGAGTTACGGGTTTTGGAGAGAGAGAATGTGTTTTGTGAAGATACAAATGTTATTCAAGATCTTTTTATGGTTTTTAAACGTTCGGTTATGTTCGGGTTCGTTCGGTTTTGCTCGGTTTCGCTCGGTTTCGCGTGTACGTGTCGGTTTCGGTGTCTCTCATAACGAAACATTACGATCTCTTAAACTAGAGTTTTCTAGTTTATTTTAAGTTGTGATTCTAAATAAGTTAACAAATTTTATCTTATTTATTTTTAAACTTTCGAAACGTTTAATTTATTTATTTCACTGGATCGTTTCCTTTTCGCGCGTATTCGTACGAATCGTCACCCGTTCGAACACGACGACAACTTTACTTTCCAGTATGGTTTTCTAATATTTAAGATATCGTTCAGAACGCTAAACTTACAGATATATTTGCACAAATCGTCACCCATACTAAATACGCTGTCAGTTTAATATTCACGTAACGACATCCGTTATTGTTTTGTTCTGTACACTCTCACATACGTTTATACATAATAAATCCTAACAAATAATCACATGATGGTTGTGTGTTGCCAGATAATTATCTGACAGATGAACCATGTTTATGAACTTTGTTTCTCTAAAACAGTTCCGAGTTTGCTATATGACAACATCAAATGATAATAATAATTGATATGAATATGAAATATGCTGAAATGTATATAGTTCGTACCTGATTACTGTTCATGTTACTGTTTGAGATCACTGTTCCGGTACGATTCCGGCACTGATGTTACAGTCTCCCCTTGTTAGAGAAATTCCGTCCCGAAATTTAAGAGTTGTCATCGGGTGCAGCTTCCTCTTCAAACAGTTGGGGATACTTTGACTTCATGTGATCTTCACGTTCCCAAGTAAACTCGGGCGCGCACCTTGTGTTCCATCGAACCTTTACAATCGGGATACGGCTTCGCCTTAGTTGTTTAACTTTGCGATCCATAACCTCCAAAGGTTTCTCAATAAAGTGTAACTGTTCATCTACTTGAATCTCTTCGATTGTATAGACTCGCGAGAATCTCTGAGTGTTCCCTTCTTTTTGGGTGTGAAGCAGTGTCAAACCAAAATACAATGACATGTGACTTGTCAGCAAGGCATTTCTTTAAGTTCGAGACGTGAAACACGTCGTGCACACCACTGAGTTCATCCGGTAATCTCAGTCTATACGCCACAGGACCAATACGCTCAATGATCTCGAAAGGTCCCACATATCGTGGTGCTAATTTGACTTTATTTCCAAAACGTACTACACCCTTCCAAGGGGATACTTTCAACATTACACGGTCTCCCACTTGGAATTTCAACGGCTTGCGCCGTTTGTCAGCGTAGCTCTTTTGTCTGCTCCTGGTTGCTTGTATTATTCTTTGAATCTGAGCAATCTTGTCGGTAGTCTCTTGTACAAGTTCGGGCCCAGTTATGCGGTTATCTCCTACTTCGGTCCAACAGATCAGTGATCGACATTTCCGGCCATAGATAGCCTCAAATGGTGCACATCCGATACTGTTGTGGTAACTGTTATTGTAGGATAATTCGATCAGTGGCAAATGGAAATCCCAATTTCCACCGAAATCCAATACACAGGTTCTCAACATGTCCTCTAGGGTCTGAATGGTACGCTCGCTTTGACCGTCCGTTTGTGGATGGTAAGCTGTACTCAGATTTAGCTGTGTCCCTGGAGATTTCTGTAACGATTGCCAGAACCTTGATGTAAATCTGTTGTCTCTATCAGAAATAATACACAATGGCACACCGTGGCATACCACTATCTCATTGATGTATAGTCTCGCCAGTTTATCCATCGTGAAGGTCTCATGCATTGGCAAAAAGTGAGCGGATTTTGTCAAACGGTCGATGATCACCCAAATTGTGTCATGACCACTGGAAGTGCGGGGTAGCTTGGTAATGAAATCCATAGCTATTCGTTCCCACTTCCAGAGCGGAATTTTAGGCTATTCCAGTAAACCAGACGGTCTCTGGTGTTCTGCCTTTACCTTCGCACACGTAAGACATCGACCGACGTACTCGGCTATGTCTTTCTTCATCCCAGGCCACCAATAAAACCCACGCAAGTCTTGGTACATTTTCTCAACGCCCGGATGAACAGAGTATTTAGTCTTGTGTGCTTCGTCGAAGATAAGTTTTCTTAATTCTTCTACTGCCTGAATCCATGTACGATTCTGGTAGTAGATCATTCCATCAGGCTTAGTCTCGAGGTGTTTTTCCGCTCCGCAGTCAAGCTCTTTCTTCAAATTTCCTCGATCAACTGATTCTTGCTGTGCCTGAATAATCTTGTCACTCAAACTGGTCTGCACAGGCATTCCCATTGCTCTTACGCGCAAGGGTTTGACCCGTTCCTTCCGCTCAAGGCATCAGCCACAACGTTCGCCTTTTCTGTAACACCCCGACCGATGGCGGAAACGTCGGGATGCCACGAGGGATGTGTAGATTGTTCAAAAGCTCGTGGGCATCTAAATTAAATCATCATATATCATTCAATCAACCAAAATAATTACACAAGAATCATGTTCATCATGAATTAAGTACATCAATTTCACAAAAGAATTAGCTAAACTAACTAAACTCTAATCGCCAGAATTTTAGTTAATTAGCTAAGTCCAAGATCCTATATGATAATGTCCAAAATAGAAGAGATCACCCTCTTCATCCTACTTGTCTCCATAACCTGAAACATGTAAGAAATCAAGTGTCAACTACAAAGTAGTTGGTGAGTAATCATAAGTTTTTTTTTTATACTTAAAAAGGTTTTATAAAATGGATTTAAGAGTTTAAGTTTAAAAAATGGTTTTATAAAAAGTTTACATAAAATGAGTATAAAGGCTTATGATTTTCAGAGAAAATCCATAATAATAATAATACCTGTATGAGATAATCCAATCCATTCCCAAACTCAATAAACAAACACATACACAACCACATAATCACATAACCAGTTAATCATAGATAATCATAATCATTCATAGATATTCAGAGCCAATCATAGATAATCAAACCACAAACCAATCAACCAATTTCAACATCAATATTCTCAAATAATGTTCGTGACTATACATGATCATTATGTAATTAACATAAGTTAAAAACATGATACATGGAGTGGTAGCTAACCACGTGACAATACATGAAGTCAAAGCAATTAACCGAAGTCAAAAGCAAAGATTCACAGAGTGGAAATAATCCACGTGACAATACACGATGTCAAAGCAATTAACCAAAGTTAAGAGCGATGATTCTCATGATTTGTGACAATACTTGTAAACTTTGTTATTGACCAAGGTCAATAGCAATGTTTACATGGGTATAAGATAATAAGAGATAATCCAATAATAATGATAATTTCAAATGTGAATATCGTATTGATAAACAGGTATTAACCTTGAGTTATCAAAATAATATTAAATTCGGTATACATGTTTCACCTCCGAGTTTTTAAAACAAAACCGTTTAAAGATAAGGAGGTTATGAGAACTCACCTGAGTCCTTAGAATCAGTGTTTTAGTAGTATGCGTGCTCGTGTATATGAACTCAGAAGTAACTCAACAACCTGTAGTTAATAGGTGCTCGTGTTTAAAAGTATACGTGTAATAATTTAATTAAATAACCATAAGTTTTTTCTCTACATCATTAGGTGTATTATTACATAGTTTGTTAAGTCCTAAATAAAATAGATTCACACCAATTAATGTAAATGTTCGTCGTTAAAATCTAATTTAGACTTGCTTTAGCCAAACTATCTTTTAAAGATAACTTATTATGAGGTAGTATGGGTATTCTTATAGATAATCCTAATCCTACCTCTAACTATGCATACATGCATGAGTAGTGTAATCCTACCACTAGAAATTTAATTTATAATAAACCAGACTTTTTAGGTTAAATAATTATTTCTTAATTAATTTCCCATCACATGTTGAGATCATATAACCTTTTCAAATCCCAACTTAGATTATCTAGAAAAGGTGGTGCTTGTCATTCTCATGCATGCATAGTTATCACCCCCTACACACACACACATATATATATACATATTCGTAACCCTCAGTGTAGTTCCAACCCTTTAATCCTAAACGAGTTCAAGTTCCACGGCCACTAACCAGCGAACCTATTAGGTTTGTGGGCTAAGGTTCGGCCCTCACTAGGCAAGGTTCGTGGTCCATGGTTCGCTCCTTAAAGTGCAAGGGTTCGGCTAGCAGAGAGAAAGGTTCGGTTGGATAATAATGGTTCGGCCACCCTAAGGGTTCTGCCAAAGTCAGCCCTAGGTTCGTTACTGAATATAGGTTCGTGATTCCCCTAGGGTTCGCTGAATACAAAGGTTCGGTTGAAGAGGATAGGTTCGTTGGTTCCCATAAGCTGCCCGAGGGTTCGCCGGCCAAAATGATTCGGCTATATCACCTTCGAAGGTTCGACTCAACAAAGCTGGGGCATGGTTCGTGGGTGCAACAGTTCGGGAGTCCCCCCCCCTTTCGAAGGTTCGTGCGGCTCAACAAGGATCGCCACAACCGCAAGGGTTCGGCCCAACTTGCCCTAGACGAACCTCTCTGGTTCATGGGCTGCCTTGCAGGTTCGTCGACCTGCACCCATTTCCCATGACCGAACCTGTGCAACATCTTCATCCTCCCTCAATTTTTCTGAAATTTCGCAACTATACATAGCTCACACATATTACTAACAACTCGTTTTTCATGTTACAAGCACTCTAATCTTGATTAAAGGTTGTTAACCATAACCCCATCTCATTTCTAACAAAACCGAGAATAAAATATCAGATTTACCTCAAACCGACGGTCAAAAGTAGGATTTCTTCGTATCTACTTGTTCCTCTCGATCACACGAACGCGTGGCCACCAAGATCTTGCAATTCCGTTGAGAGACGAGAGAGATATCGTAGAGAGAAGATGTAGAGAGAGAAAGTGGCGTGGGATGTGGTCTAGAGAGAGAAATGCTCTTGTAAAATAAGAAAGGAAGGAAAGAGATGGGCTTTTATAGCCCGGTCGATCCCCGCGTGCCCGGTCTCGTTTTTATCGCGATAAAACATAATATATGCTCGATTATGCTCGGTTTTTAACGTGAAACACATTTTAAAACATAAAACATTCAAATACATTGTTTTCGTTTCACATAAATAATTTTAAATAATTTATTTTGTAAAATGATGTTGTTCCATTTATTAAATTAATTATTTAAATAAATGATTTTATTCGGTTTTGTTTTAGGTTGTGATTCTTAAAAAACGTTTTAAGTTTCAATTTATTAATTTAATATCGCTAGATATTATTTGATTATCTCGTCGAAACACATTACTTACGTACGTATTCGTAAAGATCGTCACCTTTGCGAATCCAACGCTCGTACCGTATTTCGATTCGATTTACTATTTATGGAATATCGTTTCAGAATATTATTCTTAATAATTATATTCGTGTGAATCGTCACTCACGCAAATACATTATTAAGTTAATATTTCTGAACCAACATTCGCGTTTAAGTAATGATCGTAACCTCACTTCGCGTAATTAATTCTCATTATTAATTAACTTTAATATTATCATTCCCAAACCAATAATATCTCATCATCAATAGTATGACTGCGATAAACCCTCTGGTTCTGTTTAGTTGCGTTACAACTAAACTTCCCCCAGTTTTCGCGTATAATATGTTATGAACATGTATGCCATCAACAGTGATAATAATCAAATAATATGACAATATTATTAATTACAAATTCTCAGGTCGTAACAGTACAATCGTACGGATGTACGGACGTACGGACAACCTAAAGTACAGTGATGTTACAGTCTCCCCTAGTTAAAGGAATTTCGTCCCGAAATTCAACTTGGAGTGACCGTAGTAAATAAATGTGGGTACTTAAGCTTCATCTGATCTTCTCGCTCCCATGTGAACTCTGGACCCCGCTTCGATTCCCAACGTACTTTGACAATTGGAATTCTACTGCGTTTGAGCTTTTTAACCTCACGATCCATTATCTCCACTGGTCTTTCAATAAAGTGCATAGTATCATCGATGCGAATGTCATCGAGTGGTACTTGAAGATCCTGATCAGCTAAGCATTTTCTCAAATTGGACACGTGAAACGTCGGGTGCACATTACTAATTTCATCAGGAAGTTCTAACTTGTAAGCAACCTTCCCAATCCGTTCGAGGATCTTAAAAGGGCCTACATAACGTGGAGCAAGCTTTCCTTTCTTCCCGAATCGCACAACGCCTTTCCAAGGCGACACTTTAAGTAAAACCATATCTCCCACTTCAAACTCTAAAGGTTTCCTTCGTTTATCCGCATAGCTCTTCTGTCAACTGCGTGCAGCTAACAGATTGTCGCGGATCTGGCGGATCTTGTCAGTCGTTTCCTGAATAATCTCAGGACCAGTGATCTGCGAATCGCCGACCTCGGTCCAACAAATAGGTGACCGACATTTCCTGCCATAAAGAGCTTCGAATGGTGCCATACCAATGCTCGCATGATAACTGTTGTTATACGAGAACTCAACCAGTGGTAAATGGCTTTCCCAGTTGCCACCGAAATCGATGACACAAGCTCTCAACATGTCTTCCAATGTTTGAATCGTTCGCTCCGTTTGACCATCCGTCTGAGGATGATAAGCAGTGCTAAGATCCAATCTTGTTCCAAAGGCTTCATGAAGTGATTCCCAAAATCGTGCCGTGAAACGAGCATCACGATCCGGTATTATGCTTAGGGGAATTCCATGTCGGCTAATAATTTCATCAATGTAGATACAAGCTAACTTCCGCACAGGGTACGTGTCTCGTATCGGTAAGAAGTGAGCCGACTTGGTTAATCTATCAACAATTACCCAAATGCTATCTTTACCGTTAGTGGTTCGGGGGAGTTTAGTAATGAAATCCATGGAGATATTCTCCCACTTCCACATTGGTATTTCAGGTTGTATTAACAATCCAGAAGGTCGCTGGTGTTCTGCCTTGACTTTCGCACAGTTAAGGCACTTAGACACATATTCAACAATATCCTTCTTCATTCCAGGCCACCAATACAAGCCCCTAAGGTCTTGATACATCTTATCAGAGCCTGGATGGATTGAGTAACGAGACTTATGTGCTTCATCCATAATCACCAACCTAAGATCACCCCTGTTCGGTATCCACAACCGATTCAAGTAATACATTAATCCATCATCTTTAGTTTCCAATAAAATTTCAGCCCCGCAAGACATCTCATTTTTCAAGTCATCTTGAGCTAATGAGTGTTGTTGGGTTGTGAGAACATCATTACGGAGACTATTGTGCACCCGGACACTATGGATCTGAACTTGACTTTTGCGACTAAGCGCATCTGCTACTACATTCGCTTTACCAGGATGGTAGCGAATTTCACAGTCATAATCATTCAACAGTTCAACCCATCTCCGTTGTCTCATATTGAGCTCCTTTTGATTGAGAATATGTTGCAAACTCTTATGATCAGTAAAGACTACACACTTTGTGCCATAAAGATAATATCTCCATATCTTCAAAGCAAACACGACTGCACCAAGTTCCAAGTCGTGTGTAGTGTAGTTCTTCTCGTGAATTTTCAGCTGTCTTGATGCATAGGCCACAACCTTTCCCCGCTGCATGAGAACACAACCGAGACCTAGGTTGGATGCATTACAATAGACTACAAAATCATCAGTTCCATCAGGCAGTGTCAAGACAGGAGCATCACAAAGTTTCTGCTTCAAAGTCTGGAACGCCTCTTCCTGCTTTGGTCCCCACTCATAAGGTTTATTCTTTTGAGTCAAAGAAGTGAGAGGGACAGCAATCCTGTAGAAATTCGATATAAACCGCCGATAGTAACCGGCAAGTCCAAGAAACGATCGAATCTCCGTCGGTGTCTTCGGTATACCCCAATTCTTCACCGCATCAATCTTTGCAGGATCCACGTGAACACCGTATTCGTTGACTATGTGCCCCAAGAATTGAACTTCCTTAAGCCAAAATTCACATTTAGAGAATTTGGCATACAGTCGCTCTTCTCTTAGGATTTCTAAAACCAACTTAAGGTGTTTCTCGTGTTCCTCCTTAGTCTTTGAGTAGATCAGAATATCATCAATGAATACAATCACAAATTTATCCAAGTATGGCCTGCAAACACGGTTCATGAGGTCCATGAAAACCGCAGGTGCATTGGTAAGGCTGAAAGGCATTA
This sequence comes from Mikania micrantha, assembly GCA_009363875.1. Taxonomy (NCBI): domain Eukaryota; kingdom Viridiplantae; phylum Streptophyta; class Magnoliopsida; order Asterales; family Asteraceae; genus Mikania; species Mikania micrantha. Next base: position 65,299,813 of record CM018697.1, read on the forward strand.
CCAAAAACTCATAATGGCCATATCTTGTTCTGAATGCAGTCTTGGGAATATCATCTTCATGTACACGAAGCTGATGATATCCAGACCTAATGGCCATATCTTGTTCTGAATGCAGTCTTTGAGAACCATGCCGAGCCTTGAAGCTGATCGAAGAGATCATCAATGCGCGGCAGTGGGTATCGATTCTTGATTGTAAGCTTGTTCAATTCGTGGTAGTCGATGCACATTCGGAATGACCCGTCCTTCTTCTTGACAAACAAGACTGGTGCACCCCATGGTGAATGGCTCGGGCGAATGAATCCTTTATCAGTAAGCTCTTGCAGCTGACTCGCCAATTCTTGCAACTCCGAAGGTGCAAGTCTGTAGGGAGCTTTCGCGACTGGATTCGCACCAGGTACTAAGTCAATTCGAAACTCTACTTGACGTTCTGGTGGAAGACCCGGCAAATCGTCTGGGAATACTTCTGGGAAATCTGTGATCACGGGAACATCTTCAACTCTCTTTCCTTTATCCTTTTTCTCCACAATATGATCTAAAAATGTTAAACATTTCTTCCTAAGGTACTTGTGTGCTTTAGTGCATGACATAAGCTTAAGACCTTTGCTAGAAGTTTCTCCAAAGACTCTTAAAGTTTCACCAGAAGGCAATGGAATACGTATGTATTTCTCATGGCAAACTATCTCCGCTTTGTGGGTGGCTAACCAATCCATGCCTATGATCACATCAAAGCTACCAAGATGCATAGGTATGAGATCAATCGGGAAAACGTGATCATTTAAGTTCACAGTACATCCGATAATAACAGTGTCAATATCAATAGTGTTTCCGTCAGCCACCTCCACGTTAAACGGTTTATCTAGATATGTACGTGTTCTACCAAGCAAGCATTCAAAATCATATGATACGAAACTCCTATCGGCACCAGAATCAAATAAGACAGATGCATAAGAGTTGTTGATCAGAAATGTACCGTTGACCACATCCTGATTGGCTTGAGCAGCTGGAGTATTCAGTTGAAACGTCCGGCCTCTTGCCACCCTCCGATTATTTCCAGTCAACTTTGGGCATTGATTCCTGAAGTGACCCAATTCACCACACTCATAACAGGCTCTTGCCTGTGCCTGAGGTACCTGGCGAACGGGTACAGCTGGTATAGGTTGTGCATGCGGAGCTGGCAGTGCAAGCGGTGCTTGTTGCATCCTTTGTGCTTGCGGTGCACTCCGACAAACGTTAGCATAGTGCCCAAACTTGCCACAGTTGTTGCAGACGCGACATGGCAAGTTAGATGCATGGTGATATCTGCAAGTATTACATTGGGGAGTGTTCCCAGTGTAATTTCTGGCAGTGGAGTTGTTTGATGATTGCTGCGCAGACTTAGCAGCAGGAGCAGTGACCATGAAATTTCTGGTCTTGCTCTTTTTGTTGCTGCTTTTGGATGAACTGGCAGCTTCAGTCTTTACTTCAGTAGAAATCTCCTTGCCAGATGATTTGGTGTCAGTCTTCTTAAATCCCTTCCGAGTGAGTGTTCCAGCCTTCACATGATTATCAGTAAGTGTAGCAGATAGACGGATTGCAGCCTCTAGTGTTTTGGGGTTGCTCCCGTAGACGGTATCCTGAATCTGCATAGGCAAACCGCCTATATACTTCTCAATAGCTCTTTCGAGTGGTGTCACCAGGTGAGGCACCAACAGACTATACTCATGAAACTGAGTATTGTAGATAACATTCTCTCCGCTATCCTGCTTGAGTTCCCAGAACTCAGTCTCCAGTTTCCTCATCTCACTGCGAGGACAGAATTCAGTGGTCATCAGATTCTTGACCTCAGTCCAAGTCAGTGCTAAAGCAGTCTCAACTTCCCTAGTTTGTTTTTCCCCATTCCACCATGTTAGTGCTCTCTTTTGGAAAACACTAGTGGCATAACGAACTTTCAGGTTCTCTTGGCAGTCGCTGTTAATGAAGGTGTTCTCCATACTCTCGAACCACTGCAGCAGACCAGTGGCCGATTCAGCACCCGTGAACTTCAGGGGATTACAGGAGTTGAAATGCTTGAAGGTGCAAGTTGGCGGATTTGCACCACCTCTGTTTTGATTGATGTTCTGGTTGGCTTGTGTCAGTTGATTCACCAAACCAGTGATCAGCGTTGCTAACTCTTGGATGCCGGAGTTGGCATTACCGTTGTTAGCATCCCCACTGTTCGAGTCATCTTCGTTGTGACGGCGGGGCGGCATGTTTCTGAAGAATTAGAAACATGTTACTACCGTTTACAACGCAAATCATACAAACAATGGTCAAATGAGTTCATTTTAAACAGTTAGGATTACATATAGTACTATATTTCTCCCCTATCTGTCATTAAACTCATAAAATTTATAAATTTCCTAATATTTTTCTAAGTGTCCTAGTTGGTCATAACTAATATTTACTAACTATTCCTAAGTCCTATACATTCTCCCACCCTATACCAACACTGACAACCTCCCGATGCAATGCAACAAGCTTATATATAGGGCATATGCAGAGGTAGATCGCAATCTCCCCTACACCGTCCCACCGTTGTTCCATTGCACCACGATTATGCCCTTGTTAGCGTTTAGGGTGTATCATGTATTGTACCATAATCTTACTTCACAAACCTTATCCTAGGTAGGATAATTTTGAGTGAAGTGATCTCTAGTTCCCTTGGACAATTAGGTTTGCCTAATGTCTAAGTTCACCTGACATGTAGGTTTACCTATTTCTAAGTTCACCTATTGTCTAAGTTCACCTGACATTAGAGTTCCCCTAATTGTCTAAGTTCACTAAATTCTATGTTAATCCCAATGTCCATACTTATCAAGGAGGGTTCATATCATCACCAAGTGCTCTTATTGTCACTAAGTGTTCATATCTTCCCTATAATTTATTTTCATCAAGTGTTCATACCATCACTAGGTGTTAGTATCATCACTATGCGTTTATATGATTATCAAGTGTCTATATCATCTCCCAAGTCCATATCCCATCACTAATCACTCTTATTGTTCGTTAATCCTATGCACCCTACGTGTCCAATCAGTGTATCTCATAAATGAATTTATAAGTGTTTATCAAGTATGATCATCCATGAGTCAATCCAAACCAACCTTAACCAACATACCATCAACCATAACCTTAAAGCAATCCCTAATAATATCCTAAGTTCCTGACACTGACAGACCCCCAATATACTACAAATGGTATATGTATAGGGCATATGTAAGGGTCAGTCGCAACTGCCCTAGCCACCGTCCCACCACCTTTGTAGTATACCACGAGTGTGTCCTTGTCCAGAGTTTATAAATCATACAAATAATTCTCTAAAGCAGATAATTCCTAAGCAGTTAATTTCCTGAACAGATAATTTCCAAACGGGTAGTTCCCACATTCTTCAATACTGACATCCACCTAATGTACCGTAAATGGTATATATAGGGCATATGTAAGGGTCAGTCGCAATTGCCCTAGCCAACCTCCCACCACCTTTACGATACACCACGTGCATGTCCTTATCGAATCATTAGGGCACAAGTAAGCAATCCATTAGTAGCAGTATTTATAATCAGATGTATAACAGGAGTTCAGTTAACATGTAATAAACACATAAGCATGAAATCCTGAATATACTAACTAGTGTATGAAATTAATTCATACTAGGGTATCCTACGGTTATAGACTAGGTCAACCATTGCTAGTAACCTAATTCCCTATAACCCAGGCTCTGATACCAATCTGTAACACCCCGACCGATGGCGGAAACGTCGGGATGCCACGAGGGATGTGTAGATTGTTCAAAAGCTCGTGGGCATCTAAATTAAATCATCATATATCATTCAATCAACCAAAATAATTACACAAGAATCATGTTCATCATGAATTAAGTACATCAATTTCACAAAAGAATTAGCTAAACTAACTAAACTCTAATCGCCAGAATTTTAGTTAATTAGCTAAGTCCAAGATCCTATATGATGATGTCCAAAATAGAAGAGATCACCCTCTTCATCCTACTTGTCTCCATCACCTGAAACATGTAAGAAATCAAGTGTCAACTACAAAGTAGTTGGTGAGTAATCATAAGTTTTTTTTTATACTTAAAAAGGTTTTATAAAATGGATTTAAGAGTTTAAGTTTAAAAAATGGTTTTATAAAAAGTTTACATAAAATGAGTATAAAGGCTTATGATTTTCTGAGAAAATCCATAATAATAATAATACCTGTATGAGATAATCCAATCCATTCCCAAACTCAATAAACAAACACATACACAACCACATAATCACATAACCAGTCAATCATAGTTAATCATAGATAATCATAATCATTCATAGATATTCAGAGTCAATCATAGATAATCAAACCACAAACCAATCAACCAATTTCAACATCAATATTCTCAAATAATGTTCGTGACTATACATGATCATTATGTAATTAACATAAGTTAAAAACATGATACATGGAGTGGTAGCTAACCACGTGACAATACATGAAGTCAAAGCAATTAACCGAAGTCAAAAGCAAAGATTCACAGAGTGGAAATAATCCACGTGACAATACACGATGTCAAAGCAATTAACCAAAGTTAAGAGCGATGATTCTCGGGATTTGTGACAATACTTGTAAACTTTGTTATTGACCAAGGTCAATAGATTGCATGGGTATAAGATAATAAGAGATAATCCAATAATAATGATAATTTCAAATGTGAATATCGTATTGATAAACAGGTATTAACCTTGAGTTATCAAAATAATATTAAATTCGGTATACATGTTTCACCTCCGAGTTTTTAAAACAAAACAGTTTAAAGAAAAGGAGGTTATGAGAACTCACCTGAGTCCTTAGAATCAGTGTTTTAGTAGTATGCGCGCTCGCGTATATGAACTCAGAAGTAACTCAACAACCTGTAGTTAATAGGTGCTCGTGTTTAAAAGTATACGTGTAATAATTTAATTAAATAACCATAAGTGTTTTCTCTACATCATTAGGTGTATTATTACATAGTTTGTTAAGTCCTAAATAAAATAGATTCACACCAATTAATGTAAATGTTCGTCGTTAAAATCTAATTTAGACTTGCTTTAGTCAAACTATCTTTTAAAGATAACTTATTATGAGGTAGTATGGGTATTCTTATAGATAACCCTAATCCTACCCCTAACTATGCATACATGCATGAGTAGTGTAATCCTACCACTAGAAATTTAATTTATAATAAACCAGACTTTTTAGGTTAAATAATTATTTCTTAATTAATTTCCCATCGCATGTTGAAATCATATAACCTTTTCAAATCCCAACTTAGATTATCTAGAAAAGGTGGTGCTTGTCATTCTCATGCATGCATAGTTATCACCCCCTACACACACACATATATATATACATATTCGTAACCCTCAGTGTAGTTCCAACCCTTTAATCCTAAACGAGTTCAAGTTCCACGGCCACTAACCAGCGAACCTATTAGGTTTGTGGGCTAAGGTTCGGCCCTCACTAGGCAAGGTTCGTGGTCCATGGTTCGCTCCTCAAAGTGCAAGGGTTCGGCTAGAAGAGAGAAAGGTTCGGTTGGATAATAATGGTTCGGCCACCCTAAGGGTTCTGCCAAAGTCAGCCCTAGGTTCGTTACTGAATATAGGTTCGTGATTCCCTTAGGGTTCGCTGAATACAAAGGTTCGGTTGAAGAGGATAGGTTCGTTGGTTACCATAAGCTGCCCGAGGGTTCGCCGGCCAAAATGATTCGGCTATATCACCTTTGAAGGTTCGGCTCAACAAAGCTGGTGCATGGTTCGTGGGTGCAACGGTTCGGGAGCCCCCCCTTTCGAAGGTTCGTGCGGCTCAACAAGGATCGCCACAACCGCAAGGGTTCGGCCCAACTTGCCTTAGACGAACCTCTCTGGTTCGTGGGCTGCCTTGCAGGTTCGTCGACCTGCACCCATTTCCCGTGACCGAACCTGTGCAACATCTTCATCCTCCCTCAAGTTTTCTGAAATTTCGCAACTATACATAGCTCACACATATTACTAACAACTCGTTTTTCATGTTACAAGCACTCTAATCTTGATTAAAGGTTGTTAACCATAACCCCATCTCATTTCTAACAAAACCGAGAATAAAATATCAGATTTACCTCAAACCGACGGTCAAAAGTAGGATTTCTTCGTATCTACTTGTTCCTCTCGATCACACGAACACGTGGCCGCCAAGATCTTGCAATTCCGTTGAGAGACGAGAGAGATATCGTAGAGAGAAGATGTAGAGAGAGAAAGTGGCGTGGGATGTGGTCTAGAGAGAGAAATGCTCTTGTAAAATAAGAAAGGAAGGAAAGAGATGGACTTTTATAGCCCGGTCGATCCCCGAGTGCCCGGTCTCGTTTTTATCGCGATAAAACATAATATATGCTCGGTTATGCTCGGTTTTTAACGTGAAACACATTTTAAAACATAAAACATTCAAATACATTGTTTTCGTTTCACATAATTAATTTTAAATAATTTATTTTGTAAAATGATGTTGTTCCATTTATTAAATTAATTATTTAAATAAATGATTTTATTCGGTTTTGTTTTAGGTTGTGATTCTTAAAAAACGTTTTAAGTTTCAATTTATTAATTTAATATCGTTAGATATTATTTGATTATCTCGTCGAAACACATTACTTACGTACGTATTCGCAAAGATCGTCACCTTTGCGAATCCAACGCTCGTACCGTATTTCGATTCGATTTACTATTTATGGAATATCGTTTCAGAATATTATTCTTAATAATTATATTCGTGTGAATCGTCACTCACGCGAATACATTATTAAGTTAATATTTCTGAACCAACATTCGCGTTTAAGTAATGATCGTAACCTCACTTCGCGTAATTAATTCTCATTATTAATTAACTTTAATATTATCATTCCCAAACCAATAATATCTCATCATCAATAGTATGACTGCGATAAACCCTCTGGTTCTGTTTAGTTGCGTTACAACTAAACTTCCCCCGGTTTTCGCGTATAATATGTTATGAACATGTATACCATCAACAGTGATAATAATCAAATAATATGACAATATTATTAATTACAAATTCTCAGGTTGTAACAGTACAATCGTACGGATGTACGGACGTACGGACAACCTAAAGTACAGTGATGTTACATTTTCCGGATGGTACTTAATCACACAATTGTAGTCATTTAGAAGTTCAACCCAACGGCGTTGTCGCATGTTGAGTTCCTTCTGATCAAAGATGTGCTGCAGACTCTTGTGATCAGTGAATATGGTACACTTTGTGCCATATAAATAATGTCTCCAAATCTTCAAGGCGAAGATTACAGCTCCCAGTTCAGGATCATGAGTAGTGTAGTTCTTCTCATGAATCTTTAGTTGTCTTGATGCATAAGCAATGACTTTGTCCCGTTGCATCAGTACGCAACCAAGTCCTTGATGGGAGGCATCACAATAAACAACAAAGTCATCACAGCCTTCTGGGAGAGATAGAATTGGAGCATCACATAATTTCTATTTCAATGTCTGAAAAGCATCATCTTGTTTCTGCTCCCAGACAAACGGTTCACTTTTCTGGGTTAACATAGTGAGAGGCAAAGCTATTTTAGAAAAGTTTGAGATAAACCTTCTATAATAACTCGCCAATCCTAGAAAAGACCGTATCTCCGTCGGTGTCTTCGGAGTGTCCCAATTCTTTATCGCCTCGATCTTGGCAGGATCTACATGTATTCCTTCACTGTTGACTACATGACCCAAGAACTGAACTTCTCTTAGCCAGAATTCACATTTAGAGAATTTGGCATAAAGTTTCTTTTCCTTCAACAGCTCCAAGATCTTCCTGAGGTGTTGCTCGTGCTCTGTTTTGCTCTTGGAATAAATCAGTATGTCGTCAATAAAGACAATGACAAACTGATCCAAGTACGGCTTGCACACTTGGTTCATGAGATCCATGTAAACCACTGGTGCATTTGTCAATCCGAAAGGCATCACCATGAATTCGTAATGCCCGTATCTGGTTCGGAACGCCGTCTTCGGTATGTCTTCGTCTTGAACTCTAAGCTGATGATACCCAGACCGCAAGTCAATCTTTGAGAAGTATTGCGCTCCTTGCAGTTGGTCAAACAGATCATCAATCCTCGGCAACGGATACCGATTCTTGATAGTCAGTTTGTTCAGCTCCCTGTAATCTATGCACATTCTGAACGATCCGTCCTTCTTTTTCACGAACAGGGCCGGAGCTCCCCAAGGTGAGTAGCTCGGTCGGATGAGACCTTTGTACAAGGGGTAATTCCCGATAGATTTTCGGGAATCACATCCGTAGCTTCCTAGGTAGTCAAAACTAAGTTACTCAAGAACAACTTACTCTCAACTTGATTAAAGGATTTCCTACGGGTATTCAGTGCTCTAATTAGATAAGGTTTTCTTCCTGATTACTATAGTTAAACTGTATTTAGGAATCATCCCATCTTTATTTATTTACTTGGCACTTAATTGGTCCAAGGTTTTTCCTAGTTTACTATTTCTGTTATTCAGTTGACACCGAGTTTGTCCAAGGTCACCTTGAATTTCTTGTTCCCATAACCACAACAGGATATATAATTCTATTTGACACACCAACGAATAGTTTAATGCAACAAGATGTAATATGCTTACCTATGGAGTCATTCCACTTCAACGTGCATCAGAAGCTGGTAAAGTAGACTTCTTCTCAGGAGGTGCAGGATTTGATGAAGATACCCTCATGGGGCAGTCCCGTGCAATGTGTTCGGATGTTCCACACACATAGCAATCCTTGCTGTGGCGAGGAAGAGGATATGTGGTGATACCAGGGTTCTGATTATGGGTTGGGGGATTGTTACAATCACGACCCCAGTGTCCCTTCCTCCCGCAGTTCAGGCAGTGTTTGCACCATTCCTTATCACGACGCCGCTTACACCTCTTACTCATTCCTCCTTGCACCAGTCCTTCAGTTCCCGTGATTGTCTTCAGGTGGTGTATGGTATTCTCATCACTGTCCACGACTTGTATGATAGGGTCGGAAGTAACAGCAACTAACTGGTCACTAATCAAGGTAGCAAGTGTAGTAGTTGTCGGGTTCACCTCATGAGAAGGAGGTGGAAGCAATAATTGTCTTTTTGGCGGCATTCTGATCATAAACAAAAGAAGATCAGTTAATGCAATGATCGAATGCAGAAGACAGTATACAAGTAAGCCTTAAACCCTATGTTCTCTACATGCAGGGTCCCTAGGTTATAGTCTAGGCCAAACCGTTTAAATAAGTGACCTATATTTCTCTATAACCATGGCTCTGATACCAGTCTGTCACACCCCGAGCCAACGGGGTTGGATCGGAGTCCCCGTCGGGCGGAAGGTTCCCGGGGCGCGATATCATGAGTGATAATCAAAGTGATCAGATTGTTTACATTGCACATGATATAAATGAGAAATGCTAAATAGATTAGAATTACAAAGTTAAATTACATCCGTATCATTCATAATTTAACCATGTAAATCCATCATAAACATCATAAAATATCTATCTTGTAACTGTACAAGATATACAAAATAATTGTAGGATGATGTTCCCAAAAATATGCAGGTCCAAAATACTAAGTCTTCTATCTGAAGTCCTAGTCCAAAATCATAAGCTTCTTAGTTGACATGTTCGTCACCTGAGAAGTCATGCAAAAATAAAGTCAACACATGGTTGGTGAGTTCATTTAGTTTAGTAATTGAAAATGATTTGTAAACCTCTTTCGGTAAAGACCTTAAACTTATAAATCCACATGTAATATCCACATCGGTATGCTTATATATAGGGCATACCCCTGAGTCGAGCCTACAACCCGCCCAGACGCCGTCCCACCACATACTGATATGCATATGACACTGTTGTTAATGATAATTAACCATTTTTACCTAACACACACTTCCATTCACAATGGTTCAATTGTATACACAAAACCTTTGTTAACTCTCGGGTAACAACCTTAATCTCATTAACATCACATGTATCATCCAGATCGGTATGCTTATATATAGGGCATACCCCTGAGTCGAGCCTACAACCCGCCCAGACGCCGTCCCACCACATACTAATCCACATGGGACATTGGTGTTAATGAAAATTAAGCATTTTACCTCTACCTTTAACCCAATGATTCGTCGGTTATTTGTTCCTGTAAATACAACAATTTGGAATCTATGTTGATTCCTTATGTTCATCACAATAGTGATCAACCACAGTAATTGTAGAAACAGTTAAATAAATGCTTAATTAAAGAAATAAATAAACATTTAATAAAATCTAAGTCCTAATGATTGTGGCCTTGGTCAAACTCGAGTAGACTAGTCTGTCAATCCAGGTACTTAGTAGTCAGGGAACTCTGTAAATATCATCAAACATATGACCTACAAATCAAACGGTCTAGCTAGGACTTCTTGAAATGTAGGGTTTTTGTTTTGTTCTTGATTCGTTTTGTTTCGTTGGCATATGTTATCTTTGATATTTCCCAGACTTTCCCCTAAAAATGATTTATTGATTTGTCTGATTCTGTTACAAGATGTACTTGATTCGTTGATCATAGAATACTAGATTCATTGATCAAATGTACACTTGATTCGTTTGATTTGTTGAACATTGAATATTAAATTTGCAAAGATAGTTTCGTTTGATTCGTTGAAATCCCACACTTGTTTCGTCAAAATGTTTCGTTTGATTCGTTGAAATCACCCACTTGATTTGTCAAAATGTTTCGTTTGATTCGTTGAAATCACCCACTTGATTTGTCAAAATGTTTCGTTTAATTCGTTGAAATCACCCACTTGATTTGTCAAAATGTTTCGTTTGATTCGTTGAAATCACCCACTTGATTTGTCAAAATGTTTTGTTTAATTCGTTGAAATGTTTTGATTCGTTTGAAATGTTTAGTTTAACTCGATTATTCACTTAATTTATAAGTAAATAAGCTTAGTAAAACCTGCATAAAATCTTCCTAGACATGATCTAGGATAACATTTATATATGTAAAACATATAAATTAAAAAGCATTTAAGTAAACAATTTAAATAAAACAGTTTACGCATGCTTCTCAGCCCCGCGTTTTAAAACAAAATGTTAGAAAAGGGGCAATGAACTCACCTGTGTTGTAGCTCTTATGTTTTAACCAAGAAAATAATACGCGCTCGTTTGTTGTGAATTAAGTATCTTCAGCGCCTGTGTTGATTTATTACGATTCGAATACTATAAGTATTTATAGTTAACGTATATAGGGTTTAGGTCTCGGTGTGAGACTATGTGTCCTATATATTTGCTAATGTGTTACTAAGATTTTTTTTAATTATTCTATGTTACATATTCTCTGTGAATCCCTTATCCGTTAGTTAATAACACCTTTTGAATTTTACGAAAATCGGGCAGAGTTTCCTTTGTTTTTTAGTCCAAATCCAGACAATTTACATTGTCTATTTTACAACCAAATCCCCATCAGTTATAATAAGACTAACTTTCATAACTATATAAACTTTAAACAAAACCAATGACATTTATAAAATATAACAATTAGCTATTAATTAAAGTCATTCTATTTTATTAAAAACATAAGTTATTCTTATGAAAACTACAAGTTGAACGTGTTAAAACTTGAGTTAACCAAATTTAGATCAATTCCAAGTCCTTTGATAGTTCTTTGTTGCCCAACTTGATTCTTGTTCTTTCTTGAGATTGACTATCAACTAATTTATTCATTTGAACACTTAATTGATGGTCAATCTTGATGAAAAACTTTAAGTATTGGATGTTGGCATCCTAATGTCAATATCCCATACTTAGTCATTTCTCTAGAATTCCCATAGTTCTCATCTCGTTATTTAATTCTTTGAAATCTCATGGCTGCTTATCATGTCATTAACTCGATGCGAATTACTAAGTAAACTTGATTTATTAGTTTAGAAGTTCATAAGTTAATATCGATGGTCTTAGCATTTGGTTAGCACTTAGTTAACCACTTATACCCTTGTCGATATTAACATCATAACCCATTGTTTTTCTTGACAAAACCAAAGTGTTTTAATCCCTCTTGATTGTTAAAACATATGTTATGGGTTAAAAGAGTTTAGAAAGTCTTGGTGTTAGTAAAAAAAATCTTAAGATCCATGGTTCAAAAAAATCGGTTAACCCCAATCACCTAACTTAAACAAAGGTAACAAGAACCCAAACCACCATAGATAAATGTTCATATAGTTATTTTTGTTTGAAATATGCATAAACACATACCACATAGCTGGTAGTTTGCAAAACATGTCAAAACCTAGGATTTCTTAAACTAACCAAAATCTGGAAATCGGGCAGTAGGTTGTCCCGACTTCTACAGGTCATAACTTGATCATTGGAACTCCAAATCGAGCAAACTAAAGCTTCATGATCAAGTTTGGGATGTTATTTTCTATCCGTTATTTATAAGCTTTCTAATTCTTCCAAATGAGGGTCCAAACAGCTGGTATAAAATCAGTGTTCCATTCAGTACCTTCTGACTTAGGACACTGTTTTGACCAATTTAAAGTCCGAACCAATGAAACTTATCTTGATGAAAGTTGTTCCTAACATATTGAAATAGTTTGATGGAAAGTTACGTGAGTTAACTTGAAGGTTTACTATGTTAAAAATACAAAGGAACTGGCTGGGCAGAATCTGCCAATACCATCAGTTCGATGAGGCCAAGTTACCCAGCCCCTAGGCCATGGATTCTAATCCCTGTTCAGTTCCAGCCCTTTCCAAACCTTAATCCAACATGTCTCTCAAGTTCCTACACTAGTTTTGTGCACAAACTAAGGGTTTGAAGTGTCAAAAACGACTGCAAGGTGCAGGTCAGTCGCAACAGTACCAACAACAACAAAAATAAGTTCGTTTGTGCTCATTCTTACCTCAAATTCGATGTTCCAGCCACCCAATATTCAATCTAAGTTGTTCCTTAGCTCCCCAAGTTGATTTAGTGCAGGTCCTAGAGGTTTGAAGGTCGAAAATGAGCTGAAATATTCAGTTGGGTCGAGGAAAAAGATGAATAGTATATGTTTCAGTAAATCAGTGATTTCTTACTCGTTTCTACCTCGTTTTTGGCCATTCAAAGCTCCATTTCTTCATCTCTTCACGATCTACGCGTTTCTACGGTTGTTTGGACACCAAAAACACCCAATTTCGTGCAGATTTGAGAGAGATATGGATGTTTTAGTGAGAGGAAAGGTAGAGAGAGAGAGTTACGGGTTTTGGAGAGAGAGAATGTGTTTTGTGAAGATACAAATGTTATTCAAGATCTTTTTATGGTTTTTAAATGGTCGGTTATGTTCGGATTCGTTCGGTTTTGCTCGGTTTCGCGCGTACGTGTCGGTTTCGGTTTCTCTCATAACGAAACATTACGATCTCTTAAACTAGAGTTTTCTAGTTTATTTTAAGTTGTGATTCTAAATAAGTTAACAAATTTTATCTTATTTATTTTTAAACTTTCGAAACGTTTAATTTATTTATTTCACCGGATCGTTTCGTTTTCGCGCGTATTCATACGAATCGTCACCCGTTCGAACACGACGACTACTTTACTTTCCAGTATGGTTTTCTAATTTTTAAGATATCGTTCAGAACGCTAAACTTACAGATATATTTGCACAAATCGTCACCCATACAAATACGCTGTCAGTTTAATATTCACGTAACGACATCCGTTATTGTTTTGTTCTGTACACTCTCACATACGTTTATACATAATAAATCCTAACAAATAATCACATGATGGTTGTGTGTTGCCAGATAATTATCTGACAGATGAACCATGTTTATGAACTTTGTTTCTCTTAAACAGTTCCGAGTTTGCTATATGACAACATTAAATGATAATAATAATTGATATGAATATGAAATATGCTGAAATGTATATAGTTCGTACCTGATTACTGTTCATGTTACTGTTTCAGATCACTGTTCCGGTACGATTCCGGCACTGATGTTACACCGACGGGCTATACGCGATAGATATTGGGGTTGGTACCCCATGACTATACAGGAGTGGGTAGTGGGGGAGCGAGTACTTCCGCCACGATACCCTGGTGACACATCTACAGGTCGGCGACTACTGCCACTCGGAGTACCATTGGAGCGAGCCTTCGCAGCTCACGTGGCCTATACGCGACGTGAGGTTAGGAGGAACGGTGAGTTATCGGACGAGGTCCGAGTTCTTCGAGAGAGTAACGAACGCCTTGAGAGGCGTAATGATAGTCTACAGGAGCAGGTGGAGACACTACGTCTCCAGGTGGCCCAGCTGATGAGTCAGCACGGGCAGATGGTTGATATCATGCAGGAGCATGATGGACGCGTCGCCGCAGCCGAGGTCGCCATAGAGGAGAATCACGCGATGATTCTGGCTAGCGACGCCATGCTTAACGCATGGGCTGAGCAGTTTATCGTCGAACCACCGCCTGAGGACGTACCACAGTTCGAGGTCGAGGACCTCGAGGAGGGTGACTTTGATGAGGATCCCGACGAGGATCCCGAGGAGGACGATGACGGAGCTGATAGTGACATCTCACATGTTACCATAGACTCCGATTAGATATGTTATTTTATCCTGTATTTCTTTTGTAGTGCCTATACGAGCGGGATGTGCTCGTACAAACCAGTAATATTATTATCTCTTGAAATTATTGTACTTCAAAATCTTATATTGATGAGAATGATGTTTTGTCTTATTTATCGCATATCCTGACTATGATTGGTTGCTAACCTAACATCTGACTAGCACTCTAACTGACTAACATCCTATCCCATCTGTATAGAAACCATCTATGACGGGAAGGGGACCATACGCACGCCACACAAGGCGAACAATGGATGCAGCCGTCATTAAGATGATGGTTGACAGACGAGTCAACAAGGCGATCGCTGAGTATGAAGCGAGTCGCCAGCACAGTGAAACAAGTGGAACTAACAACGGTACTAACACTCGCCTAACATAACTAACATAGTGTAGCTAACACGATACTAACATGCGAAATTGGTTTCTAACAAACAGGATCGCACGGCAACAGTAACAAATGATGTTCGTTTAAATCCTTCCTGAACTGTCACCCACACAACTTTAAGGGAATAGAGGGAGCGGTCGGAATGCTCCACTGGGTGGAAAAGGTCGAATCTGTATTCGGAATGTGCAAATGTACTGAGGAGAACTGGGTGAAATTTGCAGCCGGTCCACTAGAAGGACCAGCTCTCACTTGGTGGAATACCCATGTTCAAACCTTGGGGTTGGACGGTGCCAACTCAATGAGCTGGGCTGACTTCACCAGATTACTGCAAGAGGAGTATTGTCCTCGTGACGAGATCAGGAAACTGGAAGCCGAATTCTGGGTTTTGAAGATGGTGGGCTCTGAAATCGAGCAATACTGTACTCGATTTCACGAGTTGTGCAAGCTATGCCCGGCTATGGTGACGCCGGAGTACAAAAAGATTGAGCAGTTCATCAGTGGGTTGCCAAAACAGATTCAGAGCATGGTGACTGCATCTGACCTCACCACCATCCAACCGCTAATCCGACTGGCACACAAACTGACTGATCAAGCGGTAGCACAGGGCAAGCTACCCAAGCGAGGCAAACACCTGAAGCCTCAGGAGAGCCAGAAACGGAAATGGGAACCCAGCCACCATCAGTCTCACCCGTCTCAGCAACAACAACGATCTGCACCAGCTAGAGCTTTCACTGCCACCCAACCTAAGGACAAGGGAAAGGGTGTCTACCAAGGGAAGTACCCGTTATGCAATAGATGTTCTTATCATCACTTTGGGCAATGCGAGCGATACCATTGCCTAAAGTGCGGGCGACATGGCCACATGGCCAAAGATTGCAGATCCAAGCTACCCAACAACAGCAACTTCAACCACAACCAGAACACACTAAAGGGGTGTTACGAATGTGGGAAACCGGGACACATGAGGAGGGATTGCCCTCAGCTGAAGAAGGCCAGCGGGGGAGCGGCAAAAGGCCTAGCGTTTGTGATAGGCTCGGGGGAAGCCAAAGATGACCCGAACATTGTAACCGGTATGTTTCTTTTAAATAATGTCTATGCTAGCATATTATTTGATACCGGTGCCGATAGGAGTTTTATATCTAGTGAGTTTAGTAAATTGCTAAATATTACCCCAACACCACTAGACTATAAGTATACCCTAGAGTTAGCCGACGGCAAACTGATTGAAACACAACACGTCTTTCGAGGATGCGTCATGGTTTTGGCGGATCACGAACTCGAAATCGACTTGATGCCGGTGACTCTCGGGAGCTTCGATGTGGTCGTTGGAATGGACTGGTTATCCGCAAAACAGGCAGAGATCGTATGCAATGAAAAGATCATACGGGTGACGTTACCAAACGGAGAACAGATCTCGATTCAGGGAGAACGACGGGGAGTACCTCTGAACATTATGTCATGCATGAAGGCCAACAAGTACATACAAAAGGGATACACTGCAATACTAGCCCTTGTCACGGAACAACCAAAGAAGGAAAGGAAGATTGATGACATCGCTGTAGTCCGCGATTTTCTTGAAGTATTTCCCGAAGATTTACCTGGATTACCTCCGAAACGACAAGTAGAATTCCAGATAGACCTCACACCCGGAGCAGCACCAATTGCTAAAGTTCCGTACCGACTAGCACCGACCGAAATGCAGGAACTGTCTAACCAGTTGCAGGAACTGTTAGACAAAGGATTTATCAGACCGAGCTTCTCACCTTGGGGAGCACCGGTTACCGCGAATAGACTATTTGTTTGACCAGTTGCTAGGATCGAGCTACTATTCGAAAATCAATTTGAGATCGGGTTACCATCAACTGAGGATACAGGAAGACGATATTCCTAAGACTGCCTTTAGAACCCGATACGGACACTATGAATTTCTGGTTATGCCCTTTGGACTAACCAACGCACCAGCCGTATTCATGGACCTCATGAATAGAGTGTGCAAGCCTTATCTTGACAAATTCGTAATAGTGTTCATTGACGATATCCTGATTTATTCGAAGAATCAGGAAGAGCATGCTGAACATCTAAGGTTAGTCTTGGAGTTGCTGAAGAACGAACAATTGTACGCGAAGTTTTCAATGGTAAACCCCATCTTGTGGCTGCCAAACCCCATCCGGGTAAAGCGAAGGGAATACATGTAGACCCAGCCAAGATCGAAGCCATCAAGAGCTGGGAAGCACCCAAGACTCCAACCGAGGTGCGGCAATTCCTAGGATTGGCCGGGTACTACAGAAGATTCATCGAAGGATTTTCAAAGATCGCCCAATCACTGACATCCCTAACTCATAAAGACAATAAGTTTGATTCGGGAGAGAAACAAGAAACCGCTTTCAACTTACTGAAGCAGAAGTTATGCACCGCGACAATTCTATCCTTACCGGAAGGATGTGACGACTTCGTAGTGTACTGTGACGCTTCGAAAGAAGGACTCGGTTATGTACTGATGTAACGCGAGAAGGTGATAGCGTATGCGTCACGAAAATTGAAGGTACACGAGAAGAACTACACAACTCATGATCTTGAGTTGGGAGCCGTAGTGTTTGCCTTGAAGATCTGGCGACACTACCTATACGGTACGAAATGCACTATCTTTACCGATCATAAGAGCCTACAACACATCTTCGACCAGAAAGAGCTGAACATGAGACAACGAAGATGGGTTGAACTCATTGGCGACTATGATTGCGCTATCAAGTACCATCCGGGTAAAGCGAACGTAGTGGCTGACGCACTGAGCCGGAAGGAAACAACGAAACGTATGCGTGCCCTACAGCTCACAATTCATTATGGATTGCCACAACAGATCCGAAACGCTCAACATGAAGCTTTAAAGGTCGAAAACCTCACACAGGAATCCTTGCGTGGCATGGACAAGCACATGGAGGTGAAGGCCGACGGAGCGTACTACTACATGGATCGGATCTGGATTCCACACCACGGAGGACTGAGGAATCTGGTGATGGACGAAGCTCACAAGAGCCGGTACTCTATACATACGTGTTCTAACAAAATGTACCATGACCTGAAAACGACCTATTGGTGGCCGAACATGAAAGCCGAAATAGCAACTTACGTAGGTACGTGCTTGACTTGCTCAAAGGTCAAGGTTGAGTACCAAAAGCCATCAGGACTACTCCAGCAACCAGAGATACCAATGTGGAAATAGGAGCAAATTTCCATGGACTTCATCACCAAACTGCCTAAGACGGCAAGTGGTTGCGATACCATCTGGGTTATCGTAGACCGATTAATGAAGTCTGCACACTTTCTACCCATCGAAGAGACCGACAAACTAGACAAACTCACTCGGATCTATTTGAAGGAAGTGGTTACTCGACATGGAGTACCGATCTCAATCATTTCTGACCGCGACAGTCGATTCACGTCGCACTTCTAGAAGTCCTTGCATAAGGCATTGGGCACGAGATTGGACATGAGTACCGCTTACCACCCGCAGACTGATGGGCAGAGTGAACGAAGTATACAAACTTTGGAAGACATGCTCCGAGCATGTGTTATTGATTTTGGTAGTAGCTGGGAAACTCATCTACGTCTAGTTGAATTCTCATACAATAATAGCTACCACACAAGCATACAAGCTGCACCATTTGAGGCACTTTACGAACGTAAGTGTCGATCACCTATCTGCTGGGCGGAAGTCGGAGATAGCCAACTGACTGGCCCAGAACTCATGCACGAAATGACTGAGAAAATCATGCAGGTACGCAAACGGATGGCAGCAGCTCAGGACAGACAGAAAAGCTATGCCGACAGGCGACGCAAACCATTGGAATTCCAGGTGGGAGACAGAGTGCTACTCAAGGTCTCGCCCTGAAAGGGAGTCATACAGTTTGG
This sequence comes from Mikania micrantha, assembly GCA_009363875.1. NCBI lineage: Eukaryota > Viridiplantae > Streptophyta > Magnoliopsida > Asterales > Asteraceae > Mikania > Mikania micrantha. Next base: position 65,318,745 of record CM018697.1, read on the forward strand.
CAAATGAGGAAAGCTGAACCCTCGCTACATTGGACCTTTTGAAATCACAAAACGAGTAGGCACTGTGGCCTACGAGCTAAACCTGCCAGACGAGCTGAGCAGCGTACACAACGTGTTTCACATCTCGAACCTCAAGAAGTGTTTATCCGATGAAACTCTTGTTATTCCTCTCGAGGAAATTCAGATAGACGAACAATTGAACTTCGTTGAGGAACCGGTGGAAATTATGGACCGGGAAACCAAGAAGCTCAAACTTAGTAAGATACCGATTGTGAAAGTACGATGGAATTCGCGACGAGGACCAGAATTCACGTGGGAACGTGAAGACCAGATGAAACAGAAATAACCACACCTGTTCGCTGAGCAGACAAACACTGCCAACATGAATTGAATTTCGGGACGAAATTCTTTCTAACAAGGGGAGGATGTGACACCCCGTAATTTCCAGGCCAGCAATTTATTTATTTAAATGTTTATTTAAATGAATTAGCACACATGACACTAGAATTAGTTTAATTTAGTGTGATACGTGGCATGACGGTACGAACACTAACACACAACAGGATAATCTAAGGGATTATCAGGAACCGCACACACGTGTCAAAACATACGTGTCAAAACATACGTGTCAAAACACACGAATGTTGGTAAACGTTTAGCACATCGTGTAACACATAAACACTTCACAAGTCAATTATGGTTAATAATTGGCAATTAGAGACCAAACGATGCTCAAACGATGTTTTACAGTCGAGAAACGGGCGAAAACGGGCCTAGGATAGCAAAATGGGCCAGGCGCTACGCCTACCCAAAGTCTTGACCATGGGCGATGCGCGCGAGAAACAGGAGACGCCTCGGATGCCTGGCCACCCGCGCGGTACGCCTGGGCACACGGGCAACCGTCAGGCGATACGCCTGGTAGAGGAACATGCAAACAATCTTATTTATCCAAGAAAAATCATTTCAAGCCACCTCTACACACACTCTCCGAAGTCTAGCCATCATATCTCGACATTTCTTGTTCCAGCAGCTCTGTTACACTCCATCAAACCCAATGGAAGCCGTTGAAGAAGAACTTGAAGCTTGAGAAGTCCCAAGGAGCTTGAAGAACAAGGGAAGGAACTCAAACCGCCACCAACCCCATCTTGTGGCTGCCAAACCCCACGACCCATGAACATTAGGGGCTGGTTGGAGCATCATCCCAGGGATTTAAAGGCTATAGAAGGTAGTTTCACCTCCCTAGTAGCTTAAAAACACCATGACACACACATGCAAGCTCACAAACTCGCATGCAAGCATGAATCCTCCACATGCACGAAATTTTCCTTGTTTGAATCTGGGTTTACTAATTAATCTACTGTATTTGAGGATCTAAAGTGATATTTTAATGTTTTATGTTGCTCCTTGATAAGATGAACATGTAAAATGTATGTTTTGGTCATGGATGGATGATAAACTTACATGCATGGATGATCTAGTGTATTGTAGATGATTTTGGTCATTCAAATGTGATTATGAATGATGTTAAGAGTGTTTTGCATGATTAGTTGTTAAAATAGTTAAAACTATGGTTTTTGATGAACTTTCTATTAATAGCAACTTTTATTTATAAAATGATGAAATAGGTGATATTAGTGACATGCATGTATGTGGATCGACCATTAAAATGGTATTATGATGATTTTGATGCTTAATATGTGATTTGGATATTGAAAATGGTCATTTTTAGCAAAGTTACTAAATATAGTAACTTTTGTGGACCAAATATGGTTAAATGATAAATTTGGCTATTTGAACATGTTTGGATGATGTTAAATGGCTTATTATGATGGTTTGTGGTATACAAATGGATTAGAATGATTTAGGGTAATCATTTGTATGTAAATTGCCATAGTTACTATTTATAGTAACTTTATTTTTCAAACTACCAACATATGAATGTTTAGTATGATTTGAGCATGCTAAGTGGTATAATATGCTTTAGTAAAATGATTCAATGCTAAGTTAGATGGTTTCCGATGTCACGTATGCTAGAAATGGAAACTTTCCATTTTAGGAAACTTTTGTGTACTAATATGATTTAAATGACTTATTTGAATCGTATGATGAAAATGCTATGTGTTAACATGATCACATAGGACTAACAAGCATGCTAGAACTATAAAATCATTATGCTTCGTGAAACTTTCTATAAATGGAAACTTACTATAAATAGTAAGTTGTCCATAGACGCGATTTGCGCGTTTTGCACACGACGAGCACTTACACGATTGCTACACGATGCACAACCAACACACGGTTCACCAACGGGTCGTTGACTTGACACGGTCAGCATTGGTCAAACACGGTCATTGTAGACCAACACGAGCAAACACGGTCATTGTGGACCGACACGGACTAACATGAACAACCGAGGGTTGTTGAGCACAAACACGAGCACTAACACGAACACGAACACGGTCACTTACACGAACTCACGAACGGTGTACGATATAGGTTGCCCGTGACCGACGCACAGACCACACGGCAGCTTACGCTTACGATATCTCACTTAATCGCTAAGGTGATTTTACGGTCCCTCTTTACTCTTTTCAAACGCTTTTCAATAGGGGGAGAATACTAGTTGCATCGAGTCAAACGTTTATACTATGACAACATTTTTGTGTATGCTGGTTTATTAGACAAACATTAAGTGTTGAACTCGTAACAAGCCCTCACAAAGTCTTACCGTTAATGTACAAACAACGTGGTAGATTTTAATGGATCCGTTTGGGTGTGACTAACCCCACGGGGCACAATATTGACTGAGTGTCATAACCCGTGAAATTCTGACCTAACTTACTGTGTGCACGAGACACAGTGGAGGCAAGGACAAACAAGTCTAGTTCGGTAGGGACGCACTGACACTTGGAGCATAGGGCTCGGAACTAACATTATGATAAACAACATGACACATGATGTATAAGCGGTGCTCAAGTTTACACTTGTCCCTAGAGATTGTTTCAATGATTGCCAGAACCGTGATGTAAATCGACCGTCCCAGTCTGAAATAATAGACAATGGCACACCGTGCCGGACTACTATTTCATCAACATAGAGTCTTGCTAGCTTTTCCATCTTGTAAGTCTCTTTGATCGGCAAAAAGTGTGCGGACTTGGTCAATCTATCAATGATGACCCAAATCGAATCGTGTCCACTGGAAGTGCGGGGCAGCTTGGTAATAAAATCCATAGCTATTTGTTCCTACTTCCATTGTGGTATCTCTAGTTGTTCCAGCAAACCCCAAGGTTTCTGGTGTTCAGCTTTGACTTTCGCACATGTGATGCGTTTGCCAACATAAATGGCAACATCTTTCTTCATTCGCGGCCACCAATAAAACGACCTAAGATCTTGGTAAATCTTATCGGCACCAGGATGAACAGAGTATCATGTCTTGTGTGCCTCGTCAAGTATAAGTGTTCGAAGTTCATCTACTGCCGGGATCCAAACACGATCCAGATAATAGATAACTCCATCTTGTCTTGTCTCATAATGTTTCTCGGCTCCACAATCGAGCTCGCGTTTCAATTTGTCTCTTGCCACTGCTTCTTGTTGTGCTTGTATAATTAGATCTTTCAGGCTTGTTTCCATGGTCATTCCCATTGCCCGAACGCGTAAGGGTTTGACTCTTTCCTTCCGACTCAAAACATCTGCAACAACATTTGCTTTGCCCGGATGGTATTTGATCACACAATCGTAATCGTTCAGGAGCTCAACCCAACGTCTCTGTCTCATGTTAAGCTCCTTCTGATCAAATATGTGCTGTAAACTCTTGTAAAATGTGAAGATAGTGCATTTCGTACCATACAGGTAGTGTCTCCAAATCTTTAAAGCAAAGACAACAGCTCCCAGTTCTAGATCATGTGTTGTGTAGTTCTTCTCATGTATCTTCAACTATCGTGAGGCATAAGCAATGACTTTGTCTCGTGGCATTAAAACACATCCGAGTCCCTGATGGGAAGCGTCACAATACACCACAAAGTCATCATTGCCTTCTGGGAGTGTTAAGATAGGAGCATTGCACAATCTTTGTTTCAATGTCTGGAATGCCTCTTCTTGTTTCTGTGTCCACACAAAAGGTTCACTCTTCTATGTCAGTTTGGTGAGAGGCAAGGCTATCTTAGAGAAATTCGAAATGAATTTTCTGTAATAACCTGCCAATCCCAAGAATGATCTGATTTCTGTCGGTGTTGTAGGCACATCCCAGTTCTTGATTGCTTCAATCTTGGAAGGATCCACATGAATACCATTACTGTTAATCACATGATCCAAAAACTGAACTTCTCTTAACCAGAATTCACACTTGGAGAATTTGGCATAGAGTCGTTCTTCTTTCAGAAGTTCCAAGACTGTTCTGAGATGTTGTTCGTGTTCCTTCTCGTTTCTTGAATAAATCAGTATATCATCAATAAAGACGATAACAAACTAATCTAAGTACGGTTGCACACCCGGTTCATTAAATTCATGAATACCGCCGGTGCGTTCGTCAATCCGAATGGCATTACCAGAAATTCGTAGTGGCCGTATCGGGTACGAAAAGTCGTCTTTGGTATGTCTTCCTCTTGAATCGGGAGCTGATGATAACCTAAACGCAGGTCTATCTTTGAAAAGTACTGAGCTCCCTGTTGTTGATCAAACAAATCATCAATTCTCGGTAACGGGTACCGATTCTTAATGGTAAGTTTGTTGAGCTCTCTGTAATCAATGTACATCCTGAAAGATCCATCCTTCTTCTTAACAAAAAGAACCGGAGCTCCCCACGGGGAAAAGCTTGGTCGGATGAATCCTTTGTCGAGTAGCTCTTGTAATTGATTGGACAACTCCTGCATTTCTAATGGTGCAAGTCTGTAAGGAGACTTAGCTACAGGAGTCGCTCCCGGAATCAAATCAATTCGAAACTGCACCTATCTCTCAGGTGGCAGTCCCGATAAATCATCCGGAAACACGTCCACATAGTCTTTCACTACTGGTACATCTTGAATCTTGATTGCTTTCTTGTCTTTCTCAACCACGTGAGCTAGAAATGCGACACATTGTTTTCTGAGGTACTTACGAGCCTTCATGCACGATATTATCTAGACATTGCGTTTCGCTTGATCTCCATGAATCTCCAACATCTGATTGTTCTCCACTGGAATGCGTAATAGCTTTTCAGAACAGATGAACTCTACTCTGTTAAGAGATAGCCAATCCATTCCGATGATGATGTCGAAACTGCCCAGCTCCATCAGTATCAAATCGATGGAAAATGTATGATCGCCAAGTGTTAGTGGGCAATTCCTAAATACTATGTCTACTGTTATCTGTTTGCCATTTGCTATCTCAATAGTATAAGGGGAGTCTAAAGATTCCTCAACATAATTAAGATGGCATGCAAAGTCGGATGAGATAAAACTCTGATCCGCACGAGTGTCAAATAATATGGATGCATAAAAGTCAGATAAGAGAAATGTACCCGTGACCACATTCGGGTCTTGTCGAGCAGCAGCTGCTCCAATCTGAAAGGGTCGTCCTCTTGCTACCTGAGCCCTCAGTTGAATTCTCTTGGGACAATCCCTCGAGAAGTGTCCAGGTTCGCCACAAGTGTAGCAAGACCTGTTATCAGCAGCAGTAGTAGCAGCAGTTGTAGCCACTGCATTGTCATTTCTGTTCGGAGCCCCCGTGCTCCAGCAATGGTTAGCCCAGTGACCAAACTTCCCACAGTTAGTGCATTGTCTGCACTGGGTGTTTGGTTGATGATGATACTGACAGGTGTTTCACAATGGTGCTGTGCCAGTATAGGGCCTCTTGATCAGTGGTGGCGGTTGGTTGATCATCGGTGTCTGAGTGGTCGCAACAAAATTCTTGACCACTTTATGTTTCTTGGCCGGCCTTTTATCCGGCTTCCTTGAAGTTCCCGCCTTGGCCTCCGTTTCTTTCTTCAGTGCCCCAGAGGCAACCATCACATCTGTCATTGTTGCCGACAGAGTAACAGCCATTTCCAGGGTTGTTGGATGAGCAGCAAGAACAAAACCTTGCACACAAGCCGGTAATCCACCTATATACGCTCAATTCTCTTCTCCAGTGTTGGCACTATATCCGGTGCCAATGATGATAGCTTGTGAAATCTCGTGGTGTAGGCCAGACGCCCAGCACCAATCATAACAAGATTGAGTAACTCCGTCTCAATCTTCTTGAGTTCATTCCTTGGGCAAAACTCTGCCCGTAGCATGCCTTGAAATCATCCCAAGGCATAGACAGAGCCTCATCTCTACCCCTAGTTTGAACTTGAGCGTTCCACCAAGTTAACGCTCTCTTGTTGAATGAACCAGCAGCATATTTCACCTTCTACTGCTCAGGACAGTTACTGATCTCCAAAGTTGTCTCCATCTTTTCGATCCATTGGATCAATCCGACGGCTCCTTCGCTGCCACTGAAACTCGGTGGCTTGCATCCTACAAAGTTTTTGTAGGAGTAGTCCTGCTGATGTCGGGTATTACCGCTGCCTTCTAAAGATGAGTTGGCAACATTACTGTTATTGCTGTTAATCCGGTTCATCATCTCGGGAATCACATCCCTCAATTGACTGGTCAGCAGAGTGGCCAGTGCTATGGTAGCAGGATCCAACTGATGAACAGGCGGTGGCGGAGAAGGAGATGGAGGTGTAGGAGAGTCAGGTGGTGTCGGTGTCGATGAGTGTGGTGCTGAATCATGTGGTGGTGGTGGCAGTAAAGCTGGTTGTCTTCTAGGTGGCATTCTGATCATAAGCGAAAGAAAATCGGTTAGCGTAGTGATCAGATGCAGAAGACACATGCAAATAGATTCCTCTGTCATATGATCTCTACATGAGGGTCCCTAGGTTATAGTCTAGGCCAAACCCTTTAAGTAATATGACCTACATTTCTCTATAACCATGGGTCTGATACCAATCTGTCACACCCCGAGCCGGAATCTAAACTTAGTCGACTCAGGTGGTGGAACAACTTGTAATATGTATCGAGTTGTAAACTAAGTGTTATAAGATCTTGTCTTATTACACTTATGTAACTCTAGTGTTGAATATTATTATGAAGATATATTATCTTCATAACATTCATGTGTTTCGTTGTTGTTGTCATCATGTTCACCTGTCCTTATCTCAATGTTTGTTCTTGTAAGAATAAGTAAGTGTTGTAAGATGTAATCTTACAACTATTTTATTCTACTGTGTTGATGAGTTATGAAATTATATTATCATATTCATCTTAGTTATCCCTGTCATATCCTGATCATACAAGTATGCATACAATGATAAATGATAATAAGTCAAGCAATATTATCTAACCAAAGTATAAGCAATATGTTAAACTAAAACTTTTAAATAAATAAAAGTTAAGCATGTTTCTCAGCCCTGAGGGTTTAAAATCAGTTAAGATTAGAAAAGCGGCATATGAACTCACCTTGTAGCAGTTGTGGTTAACTTAGCTTAAACAAGAAATGCATGCGTTCTTGATTGTACTTGTTGTGTATTCACGATCCTGTATTGATTTCACATTGTATGTATCCTATAAGTATAAGTTGTAGTGACTTGTGTGCGTGTGTGTGTTAGCCCTAAGTTGGCTAACACTCATGAGTCTCGGTCCTTATTCAGCCCTGATTCATTCTTAAAATTTCCCAAAACCTTATCATAAAATGTTCATTTCTTGTAATTGTAGGACTTTATAAATCAACCTAAGTGTTATCTTAGGGTTATAATTTGTTATTCCTTGTGTTGTTTTTGTTAACTCAACATGTTTTATTACATAGTTAATATATAACCATGCAATTTCTTTTCTAGTAACCTCCATGTCCTAAGTTTTTATGAATACATTAAATCTCCCATTTTATCATCATTATTGTAAAACAAATTGCCAAGACCCACACATGATTATTCAATCATTTTAGTTTGAAAATGTGTTTAAGACTTGTATCATATGGGCCGAATTACAAGTAAGTGGTCAGTTAAATCTCATGGGCCGAATTTTAAAGATTTGGGCCGACTAACTTTGCTTGAGTCACATGGGTTGTGGGCCTAATATGGGTCCGATGGGGCTGCTTGGGCCGAACAGCATGTGGGCCGGATAATTGGGTTGAATAAAGGGACATGGGCTGTTGGGGATTTCTTGATTCTATTGGGGTTGTTGTCACACCCCCTGCGCCGCGTGCGGAATCCACGGCGCGGTGACGTATGAATAGTTGAATCATGCACAAGTGTTGAATAAGAACAACCACAATGGATTACTAAGTTTCATAATGTTTAGACAGTTGTTTAGTTACAGACAATCTATCTACCTAAAGAAAAACAACTAAAGACCCAAAATATAGTTTACAAAATAAGACTTCAAACAAGACAATTAAACATTTAGGATTTTATTGTGTCTCTAAAGCCATCCTAGCATGTCTCTTCATCTTGTTCTATCTTAAACGGTCTCCTTAGTTGTCCCTTAGAATGTCTTAAACCTGATTACCTGAAACACGTGAAAGGTAACAGTCAACTACAGAAGTAGTTGGTGAGAACAATAGGTTTAACATTTGAAACATGAACTTGTAATATAAGGCATATGTTTAAAGCAATAAATGAATTACATGGATGAGCTGCAACCTAAACTAACATCAAGTATGTAAAACGAGTGTAAACAGTCCAAAGACTGTTTGCACGAAAACCAACATATAATCAAGTCCCAAACTACGTTTGGAGTCAGAAAATTAGTCAGCAACATTGATAAAACCATACGTAACCGAAATCTGCAGTTAGCTTTTAAAACAAATTTAAAAGCTAACTCCAGAAATTGGCCTGCCCAAATGTGTCCGCTTTCCCTTGTTGTGATCACCCAGTACTAACGCTAATGAATATGAAACTTGATGTGTTTATAAGTTTGTTCACTACAGTGGACACCATGCTTTTGAACCTTGCTTTAAAACCAAAGATTTAATGCCTTATTTGATAACATGATTTGAAAACCTTGTTTGAAATACCATGAGTTGAATCCTTTGTTTGAACACCATGAAATGAATTCTTTGTTTGAACACCATGAAATGAATCCTTTGTTTGAAACCATTGATTGAATACATAGGATAGTGACCTTGTATAGTAACAAGGTTTATATAAAAGATTATTTTCGAAAACACGAGTTTATAGTAAAAGAGTTTATAAATCCCATTATTTAAAAATGTTTGACCTTTATAAAACCATTCGAGTAAAACTGATATAAAATAGTTCAAGGAAGCTTTATAAAACCTTTAAGTAGAAAATGTTTAACATTTGATAAAAACCCTTCAAAACAGTTGATGAATCCTTTGAAATTTGTACAGTGAACCTGTAATGTTTGTAACATAGCATACACCTTGTATAGTGAAATATGATTGTAAATAGAGTGTTAGATCACGTGTTCCACCCCAAAACAGTTGTAAAACAGTAAAAGAGGGGCTAATGTTCTCACCTGTCTGCAGTAGACTCTGAACTATAACAAATAGCAAGTAGCAAACAGGACTTCTAACTGATTCCTATATCATTGTAATCATACATAAGATATAAGATTTATGATTGTATAGACTTTGATTCATTGATTGAATTGTGTTAACATGATTTGATTAACATCTTGAATAACTTGTTCTCATGTTTGAAAATGTTGTATGAACTTGAAAGTCATGATTATGTTACTGGATTGATAATTGATTCATGAAAACGAAGTGTCATATTCTTTTATGCATAACATATATGCATAAAATGACAATTGTTGGTGATGTTTGATGACCATGCTTATCATGTATTTTGAAAAGATGTTTCCATTTGTTTAAGTCTTTGAAATTACAACTTGGTCTCATGATTATGTTGAGTTATAACTTAACCCAAAATCAAATCAACTCACAACTATTTTAAGTTATGGGCCAATCATTAGGCCTTGAGCCCATGAAACCATGATGGACTAGATCAAAGTTCATGAGCCTTGTTAGTTATCCATGAATCAATTTCACGTGGTGTTGGGCCATCAAAGGGGTATATGATCATGTAATGGCCGAGTAATTGAAATGGTCAATTGAAACGTCACGAGCCGGTTGGAACCCTCATGGGCCGATTAGACATGAAATTGGGCTAGGTTTAGGATACTTGGGCCAAATAGGTGAATTGTTGGGCCGCTAGTCCTATTGGGCTTGATCTCATTATGTGGGCCGAATTTATCTAATCAATTGGGCCAAGAAATTGATTGTTGGCTGTTACCAAAGAGGAGTTGCACATTGCCGACCGAACCACAAGTATGGCAGCCGCATGACCACAACTCCGGCCATCCAAGGCAGCGAACCTATTGGGTTCGTTAGTGTAGGTTCGCGAAGGGGTCGGCAAGAGTGGTGAAAGGTTCGGCTGAGTAGGGCTGCATGCAAGGTTCGCCGGAAGTGATGAGGGTTCGCTGGCTATCCTTAGGTTCGTCTGAAATGAAAATGGTTCGTCTACATTCAGGGTTCGGCTGATGACTGGTAGGCTCGTCTGCAAAACCAGGGTTCGGCCAAAGACTTAAATGGGTTCGGCAAGTCGGGAGGTTCGTGATAATGCGTGGCAGTTCAATGCAGGTTCGTGAAGCCCCTTAGGGTTCGGCCTATGATCAGCGAACCATGTAGGTTCGCCCCCAGCAAAATGGTTTGGCCGGAACTCAAGAAGGTTCGTCACCTCAAGGGTTCGGTTCCCATGGCTTCCCCGAACCTATTGCACCTGTATCATCATCATCTTCGAACCCTCCTTACATCCAAAGCCTGGGTTGTTTTGCCACTGCTCCATTCCCTTCTCGAAGGTGTAAGACCGCATGGTTAGGGTTCTAGACCGGTCATGAGTGTGTGGGTCGAACTAACATACAAAAACCCTATTTTTCAAGTTTTTCAAGCATCCATACCTCGAAATTCTGTGGGTAACACTTCAGATTCGTGGTATCTTCTTGTAGAGGACGTTGAGGGCTACGCGTGGACATCAAAAACGCCCAAATCCGTGGAGAAACGAGAGAGATACGCGCGATTGAAGTTCGGTTTTTAGAGAGAGAGGGTTGGACGAATTTCTAGTGAGAGAAAGGGTTGTTGGTGAAATAAATGAGAAAATAGCCATCTTCATGGCTTTTATAGTTCAAGTGGTATTCGGGTTCGTTTCGGTCGCTCGGTTCGCGTTTTCGGAACGTAACGCATATTTTACGCGATTTAATTAAAGGATTAATATTCTCATCATTTTGATGAGTTTCAAAATTGTAAAAAATGAAAAATAATATATTTTACATATTTTTACTCTTCGTGTGTTGACAGATCGTTAAACAGATACAATTACGTGTATACCCGCAATCGCGTACGTTTTCCGATCGTATTAATTATTTAAAGACGTTTAATCATAATTATAAGTTCAACATTCGTATTATTATGGATCGTCACCCATAACTATACTCAGTCTCGCTTACATATTACGATTTTTGTTTGATTAATTGTCATACTATTTGTCTCAACACTACGCACTAACACTATCCCATTACACCGAACGCAGTATATGCATAGGGCATACCCCAGATTCCAGCTACCTGCCGTACCTGACGCCGTCCCACCACTGTTTCGATATAATACGATATTGTTCTTACCTAGCGAACTCGACTGTAAATAAATAATACATACTTGTTCCTAAATAATAAAGATCCTAACACACAAGCACATTATGAACACATGAATCACATTGACTGATTTGATATGAAAACACATTTGTTCTAACACTATTTACAACTACCATGACTAAATATGTACAAATGTTACAGTTGTTGGGCTAAGTTCTTCTATATGGGCCAACCTATTGGACTTAAACCGTTCGAAGGAAGAGATGGCATCAACTTCCAGCAAACCTGGTGATTTCTTTGGCATAGGTTCGACCCTGCTATGGGTTTGGTGAAGATCACAGGTTCGCAGCAAAAGTGTTCGGCCAAGGGTTCGTCCATGCATGAGGTTCGTGGCTTATGTGAGGTTCATTTGGAGATAGGTTCGCATGTCCGAGGTTCGGCCAGGTGGTTCGTTCCTGTTAGGGTTCGCCCATAGCATGAAAGGTTCGGTGGTTGTCATGGGAGTTTTGGCTCGTCCAAGCTTAACCAACAGGGTTCGCTTGGTGCAGGTTCGGGAGCTAAGAGGTTCGGCTAAAGTGGCGCAGCATAGGGTTCGTGACTCAGCCATGAGCAACAGCAATATGTAGGTACGGCTAATACCGCAGCCCACGAACCCTGTGTATTCACCATTGTCATCAAGCTCGAACCCTCGGTCTCGCTACTCCCATGGTGTTGTTACGTGCAGATCTGAACCTAGTGGTGTAAGGAGTGTGCGTATTAGGGTTTTACACCGGTTGGGTGTGTGTGGCCGACGAGATGCACAAAAACCCTATTTTCTTCGAACTTTCAAGGCCCATTACCTCTAGTTTTTCTGGTTAACTTCCTCGATCTGATGTACTTCCTTGTAGGGGACGTTGATAGCTACATGTGGACACTAAGAATGTCCGATTTCGTCCACCAACGAGTGAGATATGAAGATTCAAAGTGGGAATTCTAGTGAGAGAGAATAGGTTCGTGAAAGGTGTTTAGAGAGAGAGTGGGAGTGTAAAAAGTGAGGATGAAAGCCTCATTTAGGCTTTAAATACCCCGAGGGTATTCGGGTTCGTTTCGGTTGCTCAGTTTTTGTCTCCTTTGCATTTCCGGATATTTTACGCCCAATTTAAGCGCTTTAAATAAAAATAGTTTCTTTGATAAACTTTTGATGAGTTTCAAAATTGTAAAACGCAAAATATTATATTTTCTTAAATTATTGTCGTTCGTATCATTTTCGTTTCGTCAGAACGCGTCACCTTCGCGCGTATTCGTTCGAATCGTCACTCGAACGAACATGACGATGGCTTTGCTTCCTGACTTTTGTTTGCTATTTTCCAGTCTTTATTTCAGAACGTTAAACTCACAGATATGTTTGTGTGAATCGTCACCCACGCAAACACACTGTCAGTTCATTATTCTAAAATAACACTGCAATTGTGTTTGAATTGTGTTTCCTCACTGACGGACTCAACTAACTTCCTGTTTTCACATTATTTACATACTGATTTGTCGGCCATCTGATTCCTGTCATCTATGGATATCAGATCGCAACCGACATGTTCTTGTTATTTACTTGAACACTGTTGTCATTCTTGATTCGTTGTATTAATTGTACTTAGATTTTCACCTAAATACATACAACTATTGTTTATCATGAGTTGTTGTACTTGCGGTATTTAAGTTTTCACATAAATACATACAACTGTTTCTTGTATTTTGAATTCTGTTATCGCAAACATTGTTCATACGTTGTATTTACACACAGTAAATAGTAAAAGTACACGTACTGTACGGACTTGCCGGACGATCAGGTACTGAATGTCACAAGGAGAAAACAAGGTTTTGCAAAAACTCAATGAAAACAGGCTAAAAATCAGTGAATTTGATTGAAACCAAGCAGAATCAAGAGCTAGAGCTCTGATACCACTTTGTAGGACCTCGGAAACGCGACGCTTCCTTGCAGATTCTGCTCGGCAGGCCCTCGAATAGTGTAGGATCCTATTCGGGGGTTTTCTAATCGAAATCTAGTCACCACGTGGTAATACGATGGCTAGGAATCAACGTTTTGATCGAAATCGAACACCACGGGTCTGGAATCGAAGTTGGATGGCAAGGGGAGCTGAAACCTAGGAGATGTGACAGGAGAATGAGCAGAGATGTTTAACATTTTGATTTTGCAGGTATTTATAGGTATCAGCACTTCGTGCGAATGAGTCATGCTCATGACTCATTAACACGAATGACAATCCACGAACAAGCCAACCATACGAATGAATCAGGTTCCTGATTCATTTGTTTGACTAGACATTCGCTATGCGTTCATTCGTACGAATGAACTCAATTCTAGGTTCATTCGTACAAATGGGCATGTTTGTTATTTAAAGTCAAAGTCAAACATATTAAACAGAAGTAAACACAAACAACCGATATAGAATACTTGATTTCATTGATAATATAAACTTTGTATAATTACAAAAGACCAGTATATTGAACTAGGGACATATGATGCATCAACAAAGATTTTGTTCTCTACAACCTAAGCTTAGTTAAATGAAATCCTAAACTATGTTATTACAATTGAGATCTATCACATGAGCATAATAAAGATACTATAAGTACTATAGTGTCAATATTTTAGTAAAACTTGTATTTCACTATGGATGGCGGTTTCATGCATAGTGTCATGTGTTCTATTTTTTCAAGAATTTAGCTTAGATTAAAGTTTTAAACATGTAAACAAAGTAACCCCAATGATCTTTATTAACTTTAAAACAAGGAGTAATTTACTAAGCTTAGGTTGGCAAGTGTCACATCCCGAGCCGGCAGGTTGGATCGACTTCCCCGATGGGCGGAAGGTTCCCGGGGCGCGATATCGTGAGTGATAATCAGTATGATCAGATTGTTTACATTGCACATGATATATAAATGAGAAAATGCTAAATGAAAATAGAATTACAAAGTTAAATTACATCAGTTTAGTTCATAATTTAACAATGTAAATCTACTATCAACATCATAAATCTTCAATCTTGTATCTGCACATGATATACAAAATAATCTGTAAAATGATGTTTTCCAAAAATATGCAGGTCCAAAAAGCTAGGTCCTCTAACTGGTACCCTAGTCCAAAATAATAACTCCTTAGTTGACCTGTTCGTCAACTGAGAAGTCATGCAAAAAGATCAAGTCAACACATGGTTGTTGAGTTCATGTAGTTTTATAAAAATGTGATTGAATAACCTGAATGACAACCTTAACCTCACCACTAACCACCTATACCATCCAATTCAGTATGCTTATATATAGGGCATATATAGGGTCGAACTTACCGCCCACCTAGCCACCGTCCCACCACATACTAAACCACATGATATATTGTTCCTGGTGATAATTAAGCGTTTCATCCCACCTCGTTGATTCCATAACCTTTGATTCTTAACATTTGATTACCTTGAAAATGTTTACCTTGATCCCCCCGAAATGACAACCTTAACCTCACAACAACCACCTATGCTATCCAATCAAGTATGCTTATATATAGGGCATATGTAGGGTCGAACTTACCGGACTGCTTAGCATATTGTTGTTAATGATAATTAAGCGTTTCATTCCATTCACCTTCATTTTAGATTTTGATTTCCACAAAAGACTTACCTCTGATCTATTGAGTTCATCATGTATTCATGATTACCCTCAAAGCACTTGTAGAAATATAATATTAAATGTTTAACTAAATAAATAATAAAGCATTTAAATACAACTAAGACATGATGATTGGGCCTTATTTGACTCAATCAATTAGACTTAGTTGTTGGTGGTTGTCCAAGTTGTACCCTCTCACACGTGGCCCATATCAGGCATGGCCCACAAGGAGTCTACCTGTATGTGTCGGGACTTTAATGATGCCCATATCAGCTTGACCCACTGGTCTACTGTACATGCCGGGACTTTAAGGATATCCTTTGATTCTTGATCTTCTTTGATTCTCCTGATTTTGATTTGTTTAACAGTTTTCGTTATTGCCCATATAGCTTGACTACAAGAGTCTACTATTTATGCTGGGACTTTCCATGTGTTACACGTGATCTTGATTTACATACAACTGACATCCACCTTAGATTAAACAATTAATGATTTCATTAGATCTTAATGATTTCATTATTTCCATGATTCACACACGGTTATAATTTCCATGATTCACTTGATTCTGATCTTTTGATTTCCATGATTCCACAATGATTATAGATTACTGATTATAGATTCTTGATTAGGATCCTTAGTTACTAATCACATAATAGGTTAGATTCCATTTCATTTGATATTTAGCTTAGTTCTTCTGATTTCACTTCGAGTTTAGATTCTTAAATTTGAACTCGATGGACTAAGGGTTTGTTTAGAGTTTTAGAATTAAGGTATTACTCATAAGAGTAATTAATTAACTTGTTAGTTTATTCTGCATAGCAATTACCTAGACAGGAGTCTAGGAGTATAAACAAACATATATGAAGCATATAATAGTAAAAGCATATACGTAAAACAATTTAAATAAAAAGATTTACGCATGCTTCTCAGCCCCGCGTTTGAAAACAAAAAATGTTTAGAAAAGAGGCAATGAACTCACCTGTGTTGCTCTGTATAGAATTACCACAAAATGCGTGCTCGTTGTTGTAGACTAGGTTTCTTCGGTTCCTGAGTTGTTTTAAAAGAATTCGAGTACGATAAGTATTTATAATAGTCGTATCTAGGGTTTGGTCTCGGTGTGCAACTAAGAGTCCTATATTACTAATGTGCTTCAAAGATTTCTTCTAACTAGTCCAACTTATTACCCATTTGTAACCCGTATCCCGCGATTAATCATAACAATTCCTTAATTAAAACGTTTCTAATTTAATTCTCTTTAAGTTAGTCATTAAGTCAAAATCATCTATTTAAATTTAGTAAAGTTTGTAAATCGTTTTCTTTTATTGAAGTATTATGAATTTTAAGAAAAGAGAATTTTACACATGATGGGCTTGGGTTAAGCCCCTTGGGCCCACCTTGGCCCATTGCTAGAGTTTGATTAACTAATCCTAAATAATCCAAATAAATTATCTAGGTTAGTTACATATCTTTATGGATTCTTCTAAGGTTTAGGTGTTAATAATTAAATCAACACTCAACCTTTAGATCGTTGTTTTGTTTCCACATGATTTGTAATAAATTCCCAAGTGTTTTAAGCCAACTAAATAGGTGTTAACAACTCATGTTGAGTTGTTAGGGTGTTTAAAGAAAACCCTTGTTTCTTTAAATGAACCCATGCACATACACATACCATGCATGCATGCTCCTTCGTTGGTCATTGGTTTTGTGCATTCGTATATTCGATTTCTTAATTTGTAAACTAAGTTTGACAGTCCTAGGTCCAAAAATACCGAAATTCGATAACACTTAGGTTCGGTCTTCATGGAGTCAGCAAACCTCTTGACTGCCATGAAGGTAGCGAACCTCTTGGCTTTGACCAAGGGTTCGGTAGAGACAAAGGCTCAACGAACCTCTAAGGTTTGGCAATGACAATGGCTAGATGAACCTCTAAGGTTCGGCCAAGAGGAGGTTCGTGGCCAGCTGGTTCATCCAAAGGTTCGGCTTGAGTTCCAGGTTCTGCTGATCTGAGGTTTGTGTCTCACTGGTTCGTTGGTCGAGGGTTCCGCTAAGTGTAGAGAGGTTTGTGGTCTTTCTGGTTCGTCCATCCTAGGTTCGGCCAGGGTAGGTTCGTGGTTCCCATGTGACAGCTATTGGAGGTTCGGCCAGAAGTACTCAGGTTCGGCCAAAGGGAAGACAGGTTCGGCCCTGGCTGTTGGTCAGAGTCGACAGGTTTGGCCCTGTCTGCTGGTCAAAGACGACAGGTTCGGCCACCTGTGGGGAGGTTCGGCCGATCGTTCTCTGTCACGAACCTGCTTCATCTTCTTCATTTTTCAACCCTAATATGTTACAGGTTTGTTTCTAACACTTCCTAGTTGTTTACAACAGTTTATCTCAAGATTTCTAAGTGTTTAAACCGGTTAAAACAAGGACAAACTAAAGGTTCGTGATACACACCGAAACCGAAATAAAATTAAAGATTTACCTCAAAAATGGTGGATGAAAGCTTATATCCCTTGTACTTTCGTGATCTACAACTGATTGTGGTCGTTTTGGCACCAAGAACACTCGAGATGGTCGAGAATTGGAAGAGATCTTGTAGAGAGAAGGTAGAGAGAGAATTCTAGAGAGAGAGGGGGCCGAATTTTTGGGAGAGAACTGGGTAGGTGGTGGTGGGTTGTGGCATTCAATGCCACATTAAATGGTTCAAAGATAACTGGTTTCGTTCAGGTTCGTTCGGTTAAGCGTAAAATGTCGGTTTTCGTTTGTTCGTGTAACGAAACGACTCGGATATAAAATATGATTTATGAAATTATTTTAGGTTGTAATTCCTAATAAATTAACTAAATATCTTCCATTTATTTTAAATTTTCAGAAATATTAAATTTACTCTTTAAAATTGAATCGTACGGTCGTCGCGCGTATTCGTTCGAATCGTCACTCGTACTTAGCCCCTCTTTTAATGCATGCTTATTATTCATGAACCCTATTAATACAACCAAGGACTTGAGTACAATCAAACCTTCAACAATAAGCGAGAGCATCGATAATCAAACACCAGTGCACTTCATACTCAATCAAGGTGAGTACTTAGCCCCTCTTTTCTATTTTGAAATCCTTTTGGGGTGGAACATGTGAATAACTATTTTGGAATTAATTCCTTAAATGGTTTTCATATCTTAAACTTATGTTTGGCTTATGTTGGTATACTTAAACATTTTTAAGAAAAACTTTGGATAGGCACTTAGTCTTGACTTGTCATGGCACACGACCTTATCTAATGCATGCTTTTTGTACGTGTTGGTTTCCAAAATCATAATAAACTTTGTAACATGGACACATTTTTGTAAGCAAACTTATTCACATATAGTATGTCTTACTTAGGATTTCTAGGGCTGAAGTCACTATTCTTAGATTTCAGACTTAAAGCTCACACAATCTTTATCCTCAGGACTTCTAGGGATGAAATCACTATTCTTAGATTTCAGACTAGAAGTTCACGCAATCGTTAATCTTAGGACTCAAGGGTTGGAAGCTATTTACTTAGTATTTTAAACTTGAGTTCACAAACTCATTTATCGTTATTACTGGGTTATCACAACAAGGGAAAGCGGGTTTCTACACCAAGGTCAGGGTTAGCTTTAAATTTGTTTTATAGCTAACGATGGATTGGTGTAGTTTTAGCAATATGGATAAGATGTCAATTAACTTTAACATCCTAGGTAATATTGGACACATGCTTAGTAATACGGAGTTGGCATTAATTAACTTTATTACCATAGGCGGTATTGGTTTAATGGTCACTCTTAGCCTAACTCCAAACGTAGTTTGGGACTTGGTATTAGGGTGACACTTGGATGTACTTGATGATAGTTTGTGTTACAATAGCATGTTTCTACTTTTACATTATGTACATTTACATTATATATACATTCTATATTGTACATAATTCAATTGTTTCAATCAGGTTTCATTCAAGTTGGTTCCTATGTATTTACATTATGTTAATTCTTTGAACTTATATAGTCTTGAATCTTTGAACTTATACAATTTTAAATCTATTAAACATATGTAACTCACCAACTACTTGTAGTTGACATACTACTTTTTCATATGTTTCAGGTGATCAAATATTGGTACAGAACATGGACAACTAAGACGACCTAGTTAAGATAGAACAAGATCAAGAAACAAGCTATGATGGAATAGAAACTCACAAAATCCTTGTTGTTTAATTATCTTGTATGCTCTTGTTTTGTAAACAATATTTTTGAGGTCGGTTAGTTGTTATTCTTTTGGTAGATATATATGATTTGTAATCAACTATTTAATCATATGAAATATAGTAATGCCTTGTGGTTGTTCTTCATTAATCTTGGTCATGATTCAATCGATCAGTCGTCACCGCGCAGTGGACTCCGCAGGCGGCGCAAGGTGTGACAGCATGTTTTTAGGATATTCTTTGCATAGCCTATTGACTTAAGCCATGTTTGTAAAATCTTACACATCATATTCTGGAAGTTTAGGACCTTGGCTTTGTTATATTTTGGATGATTGTAATTTAAGACATCATGTAAAACTTTATTATGAATGCATTTAGTAGTCGTTCAATGTAAACAATGATTATGAAAGCATGATCGTCGCACCTCGCGTGTTCTACCTTGGCAGGGTGTGACTGCACTTATCTATAATATACAATTCACATAACATCATCTGTGAGTTATCATAGCCCCTTTTACTCCTTTTTGTTTTTAAACTTGAGGCAAAACATATTTGATATTATCACAATATAGTCATTTTACATACACTCATGAACTTTGATAACATTCTATGATGACGCTAGACTTGCATTGATCACAACATATTTTGGTAAACAATGATACTGGATGCACGCAAATGGGTCCCTCCAATAAGTCTATTGGAATTCCTATGTCTCAATGATATTCCATGATCAACGGCCCAGCCATACGTATCGTTGATTGAGTTGACATAAGTCCTTTGCGGTGATTGTTTGCTACTTCAGCATTGTTAGAAATGCTAAACGTGGTCTGAACATATTTGGATAACACATCGATCGGCTTGTTAGTGAATTCGTATATAATGTTTATCTATTCAAGTTCATAAGAAATTTATTTATACTTTGATCTATTTCTTGGTGTGTGAAAACCTATGATTGCTCACCAATTACTTTTGTAGTTGAACACTTGTTTAATGAAGCAAAGTACGGAATGATAGCTCTACATACTTTTGGATATCATCACATAGTGATCTTGGACTTAGCTAATTAACCGGATCTACTGAAGATTAGGATTTAGTTAACTTAGCTACATCTTTTGTGTATTTATTGTATATGATTCATGGACATGATTTCTGTGTTATTAAATTGAATGACCAAGTGATACGTGATGATACAATTTAGTTACCCATGAGCTTATGAACAATCTGCACATTACTCGTGGCATGTTGATGATTCTTCGTCGGTCGGGGTGTTATATCACCCTTCAACTTGTATAGAGACTCGAGTTTTGTAACTAAAACTTGAATGCACTCAAAAGTCTCTGATTTTTCTTTCAAAAAAAATCATGAACATATTTAATCATAAACGGTCACTACAAAGAGTATAGATCTCGAGCGATGTTTTTCATGTTAATTAGACCAAACAGATCTATATATTGAATCTCAAGTGAGTCATCATTTAGGGTATTAATGATATTATTAAACATAGGCAGATGATAGTTGTTGTAACCAAAACCAAACTTTTTATCCTCCTGGTGCTTGTTGATCATGTGTTCCAAGATATATGAGGAACTGGCATAACTTAGTAGTTTTTGATTTAATGTTTCATAATCACACTCAACAAGCATCAGTCTCTTATTGGTAGCATCATGATATTTATAAAATACTTGTTTTTTTATTTTAATCTTAATTTTATAAATAATAATAATTATTATGTAAATATACACTTTTAATATAATAAATAAAAATTGTATTAATATTTGTCTAGGTGGACACTGTCGAAGTTTAAAATGTGACCTCAAGCTATTGATTAATCGAGATTTAGTAAAAAGTGAGTTTGGTTTCAAGCTAGTTTAAACTCTAACTTGATACAAGATTTAAACAACACTCCATCATAATCTCTTGTGTTAATTTTATAATAAACAAATTACATTATGTTCATAAATAGTGTTAGGTTGCATACATAACCAAATTTTTTGATATAATTTATTATTATTACTCATATAATTTCTTTTCAAACTAAGGATGCTACTTTAAACATAAATAATAATTGTTCAAACGAGGGGTGCTATTTTACCCTCCAACAATACTTTATTGAAAATGTTACCTTTTTTTTTTTTCAATTGGGATATTTATAGGTTATTAAGATTTAAGAATACATAAATGGTCTATTCTTTTATATTTTAACAATTGGACACTTTCTACTAATTGTCGTTAAATTTCGCTAGTCGGTCATAAAAATTATTAAACTACCCTTAGTTTTTACAAAAAAAAAGTCAAAAGAAATGATAGAACCTACTTTGATAAATATTTGACTCCTTCACCTAAAAAGTCTAAAATCATACACCGTTCACTCATATTTAATCTATTTCCCAACACGAAAATCTTTAAACCTATTGAGTAAAAATCATTCACTAGAATGATTGGGTTCTTGAAACATGAAATTCCACCATGAACGTTTGACCATATAAAAATCCTTATTTGCAACTTCAGAGTTGTTAGCATAAAAGTTACCAAATGGCACCATCAATTACACCATTTTCGCCCCCATCCACTCTAAGCAGGACACCACTAACGTGGCTATTGCCACCTCATAGCAACTCTTGTTTGTTTATTTGCTTTTATCTCTCTCTAGCCTTTCCACATATTTGACTTTATGCAATTTTGTAAGCCGATATTTGATGAACACTCAACTCAGCAAGCACCTTATCTAAATAAATTAATCTAACTTTAACCCCTGACCCAAAAATTTCCATAGGTTTGGATTCAACCTCTAAAATTGAAAGACAAAAGAAAAAAAATCAAGAGCAGATCTATACAGGAAGTGCACGTCTGTAAACCTAAAAGAAATGTAGCAACGAAACCCTAAACCCACAACAAAGAATATAAATATAAATATACAAACGAATCGCAAACTTTTACCATCAAAAGATAATATTGAATGTGCCATCGAACACCTCTGAAAGCATACAACATATTGAACAACAAAAACCCTAAACCAAAAATTAACGAAAACATAAAGAAAGAAACAAAAGGTAGGTCACTTGCCATTAAACAACAAAACTCCAAAGAAAGCACGAACAGAAGGTTGGGAAGGACAAAGGAGAAACCTGGAAGCAAGTGGAGAAAAAGCATCCAGAGACGAAGGAAAGAACAATAAAAAAAAGTGTTGCTGACTCTCGAAATTGCGTCTAAGTGAAACAAAGTAAAGCGCACAAACCAGCTAACCAACTCATTAATTTGATCATATTTCCATAAGGAAAAAAATATATATAGAACCAGTGTCGGTGAGAGAACCTCCACCGACATTGGTTTTTAAGATATATATAATATGTTTACTAATTAAGTATTTAATTAAAATTAAATTAAGAGAGTCTATGAAATGTTTTGTTTTCGCTCACTGGTATGTTGTATTGTTGTAATATAAAACAAATACATCTGATGCAGCGGAAACCTGCTTCGAGACAACTCAGTAACTGAAGTCGTGCTTCCTCTTCTATACAAACGAATTCACAGCCTCCATCTTCGGTTCTTCACTCATAATTACAATCTCCATTGCGATCTGCATAATTCATCTCTCGGTTGTTTGTTTTGGTTCATCTTGTGCAGATCAGACTGATATTGGGTTTTTGAACAATCAATGGCTCAAGTGGCTGCTTCCAAGTTGACGCACAATTCGATCGCGAGCCCTAGTTCTTCTGAATGTCTTAAAAACCAGATGGAAAAGATCAAACCTAATGGTTTCGCTGCCAAAGTTCCGATCGGTAATAATGAACAGTTTAGCCACAACCAGAGGCGTGTTCGTAGCGTCACCGCAAGGAGGCAAGGGCTCGAAGTTGTTCCTGTTACACCCGAAGAAGCACCGAAGGTAGCATTTTAGTTGATTTTTCTGTTAATTGTTTGATCTGAATTTTTTGTCTCGGTTGATTTCAAGAGCCCTATGTTTTACGACACTTACTAGTTGGTTCGTTCTTGCTTGTTTATGTTCATTTACATACGTTAAGTTTGTGTATGTTAATGTTCGGGAATCGGGAACCTACGAACAAGAACAGAAAACCCTTTTTAACCATGTGTCACCGATTAAAGTTAAACAAACAAAACAACAACCTTACCCAGTATATTCTTACTTTTCAGTAGGGTCTGGGGGAATGATAGATACAAACCTTACCCCTATCCTAATTGGGACAGAAAGGCTGCTCAGAAAGAGGCTCCGGTTCAAAGTTATCGTTTGAAGTTGATCATCTCAATTATGTTAACTCATTTTCACAAAATAATTGAAATAACGTTAAAATCAGTGCACTTTTACTTTTGCCCCTTGAGGGCCCACGCATATATACATTATATGCGTGCACCACAAGTGGGGCGTAAAGTTAAACAAACAAAGAGGGAACAAAATAAGATCAAACACAAACAAGAAAACCTGTCGTTTAACTATATTTGTCCGATTTTTTGTTATATTAAAGTTAGAAAAACAAACACTAACAAGCTTGATATTGTTCGTTCGGTTCATTTAGGGGCCTATTGATTTTTCACCTTCATACCAAGTGTGTTTTCTAAATCAGATTGCAGAGTCAACTTGTGAATCACGGGAAGTTTTACAGAAGGGTGACACATTCATGTGGTCAAGACCCATGGTGAAACGTAAGGCAAAAATTGTGTGCACAATAGGTCCATCCACAAACACCAAGGAGATGATATGGAAGCTGGCTGAGGCTGGGATGAATGTAGCAAGGTTAAACATGTCCCATGGTGATCATGCATCCCATCAGGAAGTTATTGATCTTGTTAAGGAATACAATGCTCATTCCAAAGATAATGTTATTGCAATTATGCTTGACACAAAGGTTTGCTCCATCTTAATTGTATAATCTTTCAAACAAAATTGTTAATATGTTTGTTCTTTGATAGGGCCCTGAAGTTAGGAGTGGGGACTTGCCTCAGGCAGTTAATTTAGTAACTGGGCAAGAATTTACTTTTACCATAAAAAGAGGGTTTGGCACATCAGAGTGTGTAAGTGTTAATTATGATGATTTTGTGAATGATGTGGAAGCTGGTGATATGCTTCTAGTTGATGGTATGTTATAACAGCCTTTAGCCCATACCTTGCTTTTTACATTAAAATGTTTTAATACAAATAGATGTGATCAGTTCTTAAAACCTGAAAACATTGGTGACAGCTTGTAGATTCTAGTTCATGTTATTAGCTACCAATAATACATTTGAAAACAGAGATTGTAATATTTCGCAAATTCTTGTGTGATTTTAGGTGGTATGATGTCGTTGTTGGTGAAATCCAAGACTGAAGATTCAGTAAAATGTGAAGTTGTAGACGGTGGAGAGCTCAAATCAAGACGTCACTTGAATGTCAGAGGAAAGAGTGCAACTTTGCCATCCATCACTGGTTTGTCTCAGTAATCATTACATTTTTCATTAGTACATGTATTAATTAGTCATTTTTCAAAGTAGTACTAAACCTTTATATAATTAGTTTTTAAATGGACAAAATGATAAATACCGTTTTGTTACAGAAAAGGATTGGGATGATATTAAATTTGGAGTGGACAACCAAGTTGACTTTTTTGCAGTCTCCTTTGTTAAAGATGCAGAAGTGATCCATGAGTTGAAAAGTTACCTCAAAAGTAAGATATTGCTGCCAACACATAGGAATCACATATATGTATATATAAATATATCACCGCATGATTCTTTTAATTTGAACTTTGTCACACCTCTAAATTCTCACGTGTGGTGTCAGACCGCTGGGTGTGACGTGGCCAAGATCAAAGCTCTCAGTTATATAGAACGACTCTATATGAGTTGTACATTCACACAGTTTTGTAAATAAACCCAAGTTTCATTAATTAAGCAGCAGAAATATAAATTAGTTATGCAGCGGAAATAAAAGTGTTTGCAGCGGAAAGTAAATTGTTTCAGACACTACATTGTTTAAGATGTATCCAAACTAAACAAATATGATATAAGTCTAGGATAAGAGTCTATATGCATGCAAGACCCTCTTGTGTAACTCCATGTGCATTCTAGCTTGTGCTGTTCAGTTACCTGAGAATACATGCGAAAATGTGTCAGCATAAAGCTGGTGAATTCACAAGTTTAAGTAATTGGAACAGTAAACAGATATATACTGGGTATGTTAAGTTTGTTGGATCTACGATCCCGAGTGTGTCAGTTTATCCTACCGAAACTCGATTGTTCCTTTGTCTCCCCTGGTCATCGCTGAACCCATCATCACATCGATATTACACTCGTCGTGACCTCCAGTCACTGCTGTTGTCGAGCTGGGCTAATCAAACCCAGTAGTACTACGTAATAACAACTCGTTTGTTACACAACTAACGTTAAGGGTAGTGAGGACTTTGTTTGCGATATAGTTACAATCAAAATTGGTTTTTCAACATAACAGTCATAAATCTAAAACAATTGTAATGTATTCTCACCCCAAGAGTTTAACAAAAACAGTTAAAGAGTAAAAGTGAGGCTGTGAACTCACCTAAGTTTAGCAGTGCGGTTGTTCTGGTGAACGTTTTGTTGTGTTCGCCCTTAGCGATTACCTATATCACATAGGTGTCATGAGTTCGTGTTCACGTTCGTGTTGGTCTCACTAGACCGTTTTCGTTTCCAAACAACTCTAACTTGTTGTGTTGACCGTGTTTGACGGTGTTTGACCGTGTTGATCGTGCTTGACTTAACGACCCGTTGGTGACGTGTTTAGTTTAAATGATCGTTCAATGTGTTTTTAGTGTCATGTGATATGTGTAAGAACATAAATTGCATTCGTGGGGTAACTTACTATTTATAATAAGTTTCCATTTTAGGAAAGTTTCTATTTTAAACAAGTTCGTTTAAAAATTTCTTTTCATTTATTTTAACATGTTTGTTTATCCTACATGATCATGTATCACATAGCATCTAGTCACACATAGTCAAATAATCATGTTTTTCGTTTAAAAGTTTCTATTTATAGTAAGTTCCTATATTTAGCATGTTTCCATTATTTAAAATCATACAATAGTTATCATTAAATCATAGCAAGTCACATTATGTCACTTATTACCATAGTTCATGTTAAATAACCATATTTCATCGAGATTCCCAAATAAAGTTTCTAATCTTAGTAAGTTTGTAACTAAGATCAATTTTAACCAAATTAAATCAATAAACACATAACTAATCAACACTTTAGTTACAAATATTCATCTAAGCATACTTATAATTCTTAGAACATCATTCAACATTGATTTGCAATAACAACGTTACTAAATATAGTAACTAGTACTCAAATACCTTTTTACATAGATTTTTAACTAGTCAATTTATCAGAATAACCATATAAACTATAAATCATCATCTCAAAACACATGCATGTTCCTAGTTCATCATCTAGCATTATTTTGTAACATTAAAGTTACTAAAATTAGTAACAATCTTGAATAACCATTTCTTGACAATAATAACCATACTAGGTCTTACAAAACATCTCAAATATCATTTATAATCATGATTCATCATCCAAAATCATCTAAATCTACTTAGATCATGCATGCATGTGATCCAATACCACCATTTCTTAGTAACAACCACAAATAGTCATCAAGTCTTATTAACATCATCATGGATCATCCCAAAATCACCAAATCAACTATCAAATCATTAAAACACAGATTTATTGAAGCTAAACTTCGTGCATATGACTGATTTAGTGTTGCATGTAGCCATTTGAGCTTGCATGTGTGTGTGTGAATTATTTTAGACTCCAAGGGTCATGGAAATACCTTCTAAAGCTTCAAGCTCACCTAGATGTTGCTCCAACAGCAGTTATGAAGATGAAGAATGGCTATGGTCGAGCAAATGAGCTGGTATATGAGTTGTGTGAAGCAAGGTGGTCTCCCCAAGCTTCCTTGAACCTTCAAAACTTCAATGAATCTTCAAGAGAGCTTCCAAATGGTTGGCTATGGCTTCCAGAGGGTTGAGAGAGAGTTTGCAGGTTCTGGTGGCCGAAATATGGTGTGTGGGTTCGAGAGATTTGGTATAGAGTGGCTTCTGTAATGATTAGTATTGGTTTTATCAAGATTTTGCGTGTAAGGTGGCGTCGCGTACCGTCAAGACTGGCACAAGGCCCCCTTGGCGTACCGCTATGATTATTTTAATCGGATTCCTTCCCGAAACACGCCGTGTATCGCCAAGGCTGGATTTTTTTACCTATCGCATACCACCAAGGAATTCGGGGGTTTGAATTCTCCCGCTCACTGGTCGCGTACCGCCAAGACCCAATCCGGGGTCCTTGGCGTACTGCGAGGACTCCTGGACTTGTCTTATAAGCCCAATTTCGTTGTTTCGAATCGTTTTTCGGTTGTTTTACGATTACGGTCATTGTTTCTTGACTCATTGTCGTTGTTTCACTTGTTATAAGTTCTCATACGACTTAATTATTTTTCAATTCGTTTGTTGTTTGTTTATCTCACCAACGTTCGTTTAGACAAGACACGTGCGTGTATTTTCCGATAATTCCTCGAATTATTGTTTCGTTGTGTGTGTTTAGACTGTTGTGCCACGTGTCACACTAATTTAACTAATTCTAGTGCCACGTAAGTAATAATAATATAAATTATTATTAAAATGAATAAAAATGTTGACCTGGAAAATATGAGGTGTCACAAACTTCATTGTAATCTTGTTACTCTTTTGGTAGGCTGTGGTGCAGATATCCATGTAATTCCAAAAATTGAGAGTGCAGACTCTATACCGAACTTACATTCAATTATCACAGCATCAGATGGGGTAAATTTTGTTTCTGTTCCAATTAACATCCCTTTTACATTTGATCTTTTGCTTGCTCGTATCACCTTATGTTTATACTGAAAATATAGAATTTCAAATATTTGTTTACATTTATACACTTTGATAGCAATATCTGAAACTTTTGATTTTTGAAAATTATGACTTGGATAATAGCATTTGTAAATACAAATTTGCCAAGTAATTGAAATCCTTCAAATTTTGCCTATTTGACTGGCCACTCATCTTTCAGGTTTAGATCCTGAGTTTCATACTAGTTGCAACAAAATTGAGTATTGAAGGCATAAAATAAACCACCCAACTACCTTTTTTTTACCTGATTTGAGATCTTTGCTCTCATCTCATGAGGCTTGTCTTCCTTTTTTCAGAGGAATGATTTTTGGTTATATAGGTAATAGTTTTCATAAAAGGTTAGAATTTGTATTTCTCATGCCCCTGATTATCTGATTTTTACAACTTTAAACAACAAATATACATCCAAGCACCATCTCCTGCAATCTGTTTATTAAAAATGGTTATATAATTTTATTTATCCATAATTAATTAATCACTTTCAAAATGCATATCCAAACACCCCCTAAAGCAACTTTATTTTGTTTGGTCTACTTTTTCTGGTACTATTCCATTGTCCATACTAATGTTGCTGCTTCACTTAACTTGTGTCAGGCGATGGTTGCAAGAGGAGATCTTGGTGCAGAGCTGCCTATTGAAGAGGTTCCGCTATTACAGGTAATTTTTTTTTTTACGTTTTCATTTTGTGACTGATATATTTGTTAAATCAGGCTAATAATCAAGTCTTTCATCCACTATATTGGTCAACAATCCTAAATGCAACTGTTTTAATCAGGAAGAGATAATAAGATCATGCAGGAGCATGGGAAAAGCAGTAATAGTTGCAACAAACATGCTTGAAAGCATGATACTTCATCCAACACCAACCAGAGCAGAGGTATCTGACATTGCTATTGCTGTTAGAGAGGGTGCTGATGCAGTTATGCTATCCGGAGAAACGGCTCATGGAAAGTAAGACTTTGCCTGTTCTCAATGTTGACTTTGAATTTACCTTAAAATTTAATCTTGATCCCTTGGCAAAAGCATGCTAGAATGCAATACTAGATACCAATTATCAAGACATAATGTAGAGAATTTATTTAGTTTTCCTTAATACAGGCGGTTTTGGTTTGTGGTGGCAATTTCGTCTCATTTTCTGATTTACTTGTGAATATATTTATTTGGGTATGATTCAAATGGGTGAAACATAATATAACCAAGGAAATGATTAGGTCAAAAGACACCCAAAGTGTATTTTTAGTACATAAAACCTCTTAAATCATTTTGTTTGAAAAATTAATTTTGTTTACGTAGTATTATTTTCTAATATATATTTTGCATACTTCTCACTTGTAAAATGCATTTTTTTTCTCTAATTTTGACAAAAGGTGTCCATGGCTTACCCAATTTTGACAAAAGGGTACCCATTTCAAGCGGTTACAAAAAAGTCCTGACTTGATCTCTCTTGGATGCAGGTTTCCTTTAAAAGCTGTTAAAGTGATGCACACTGTGTCATTGCGAACTGAAGCAAGCATAGTTGGTGGTGTCACACCCTCAAATCTTGGTCAAGCCTTTAAGGTTGATGTATGGCCTATTTTCAAAATTTTTATCTTTATTTATTCTGAATTTTATTTATATTAGTTTTGTTACTCATTCACATTACTCTATACGAGTTATATATTAGTTTTTTTAAGATTTTAAGATGTGAGCCGGGGGTCTCATTAGAAGCAGCCTCTCTATTCATTTGAAATAGAGGTAAGGTTTGTATTCATCTCACTCTCCCAGACCTCACTAAGAAGTGAGACATTAATGGGTATGTTTGTTTGTTTATTCTGTGTTTTATTGTCACACACGCCTGTTGATCTTATACCCATAATACTTGCAAGTCTACTTATATATTTATGCTTGTGAAATGGTTGTTTTCTGCAGAACCACATGAGTGAAATGTTTGCATTTCATGCCACATCAATGTCCAACACTCTTGGAACCTCACTTGTTGTCTTTACTAGAACTGGTTTCATGGCTATTCTATTGAGTCATTATCGACCCACTGGAACCATATTTGCATTCACAAATCAGTATGCCCATGAAGCTATTTAAACTTCATTAATCAGTTTTTTTTTTTTTTTTTTTTTTTTTTTTTTTTTTTTTTTTCTGGGAATATGCTATTTGACAAATGATAAGTTTGTGATTCAGGAAACGGGTTCAACAGAAGTTAGCTTTATATCATGGAGTTTGCCCCATTTATATGGAGTTCTCTAGTGATGCTGAGGAAACCTTTGAAAATGCTCTCAGCACCTTGATGGTGAGATCTGCTGTAATTTATTTTCTATTTATTTTTTTGAGTTATGCTTTCATTTGCTTTCAGAACTTTATAAAATTTGTAAATTTTATATTGTTTGATCAATATCTAATATTTTTCTGTGGGAGATGGCTTATACAAAGCCACTTTTATTCCTCTTTTTGGAAAGAGGTGACAAACTTGAGTATGATTTTACTCAATATTGGGTTAAATTCTGTTAGGATCAAAACATTCATTCTTGATGTGTGGGTCAAAATAGGTTTGGTCCAATTATCTAATCATTCCTATAGATAATTAGTTTATTAAACATGCTTACAGAAACTATGCTAGTACAAATGCTTAGTGTGATTTTACTGAGTATTGTTTATGTGCTTGTTATTTCTGAATAAAGCCATTTGGGTTGTATGCATAAAACATAAACCAAACCAGTCAATTGATAAATAAATAGATACAAATTGCCACCGCTATCTTCAAACTTGAAAAATGCATCAGATTCTTAAAAGGCAGGATAATGGTTACTTTTCTTGCAAATTATTTGTAGTTTAGAAAATGATCATAATTAGAAATACACCACGGTAATAGTGTTGCTATAAATTTCTATCTTGTTTATAAACAATATATACACTTGTGCATATGCAGAAACAAGGGATGATAAAGGAAGGTGAGGAGGTAGCTCTTGTTCAAAGTGGCAGGCAGCCGATCTGGCGGTTCCAATCCACACATAATATTCAGGTCCGAAAGGTGTAAACACAAAACCTGATTTATGCTTGCCCTTGAGGTGTTTTTCAGCCATTCCGTCTTCTTTATTTGTTTATTTATGTTTGTCCTGTATTTGTGCTGAATATATGAGATAACAAAATTCTTATGTTTAACAACAGGAGCCATGTTTCTTACACTTGTATTGCCTCGGTTACAAATTAATTGTCCACCGAATGCGCTGCTTTAGGAAATATGCTTTATTACATATCTTGCTAAATTCCTTCTACTTTATTATCTCCAAAACTTAAAACCTAGGGCCATATTTGTGGGTGTGTAGGGTTTGTGATCGTACGTTACCCACGTTTTAATGGGGGGGCATAATGCGCCTTTTTTATTTTTTTATTTTTTATTTAAGTACCGTAAGTTAATGAACATATATAAAAATTACAAGTATATTGGTATTTGGGTATGCTATGGTATGATATTGTCAAAACTTGATGATAAAACCAACTTACAGATTCACTTTGAATCTCTGACTAATAACAAAGAAGTCAACAAGTACAAATCCAACTGATTTTAATCTATTACAACTCGATTTAGATAAAAAAACTCAAAACCCTAAAAGTCTAATCAGAATCTCAGATCTGAACTATATACAACAATACAAACATAGACAGATTAATGAAGACAATAAAACCAAGAACAATGAAAGAGAAACTCCAAGAACCTGTGTATTGCAAAGAGAGCAAAATACAAAAACTAAAAAGAAAAATGAAAGATTATCTAACTTCCCAGATAATCTCGATCTTATAATCAACATTTACCAAAATAGTCCTCCAACTCCTTTTTTCTTTTAACTTTAGCCCTTTGCTTTTACACACATAACCTGCATAAGTACATCTTATACAAAAATGACTTGACTAACTGAATTAATATTAACCTTTTTAACATGCCCCATAATTCAGTTAGTAAAACACTTAAGAACTTACATAATCACAACAAACATTATTAGTTAGACCATCTAACCTAAGCCATGTTTATAACATGAAATTTGACCTTTTAAAATATTAATTTTGACATGCCCTCTCAAATTCTTGCTGTAAACATGTCATACACCCAAACTTATCATACATATGATCATGGAGTGTAACTAGACAACCCTTTAGTAAAAAACATCAACAACTTAGTTTGTTGAATCGGCCTTTTCAATTTTAAAGCCACCAACAATAATTTTCTTTGAAAAAACTAGACTTGCATCAATTGAAAAAGTTGTACTATTAACACAAAACGACACATTAAGAAATTTTTCGTAACACAAGCCACTTACCCCAATTTGGATCAATCATAAGATAAGGGATTAGAATTACTACCTTTCTAGAATAACAACCCATCTACGTGGAGAATTTTTTCAACTTTCTAATCAACCTTAAAGCCATCAGATGTATATACTAAACAGAGAGTTCACAAACTGAATTAAGAATTGAACTACATATGAAATATCAATTTTAGTAGATGACTATTCATTATACAAATATTATCTTCACAACTTGTGTAAACCAGACTATCCTTAAATATGCAATAAGTTATTCAGTGTACAAAAACAAATAAAAAACACAAAACCGAAGAAGACGAAAAATTCAAGAAGTCTAGAAAGATTTATGACACGAATTCAGTTAGAAAGCAAGTAAACCAAACCACCAACATGCAAAATCACATTAACAATATAAACAATTGAGATTGCAACTTAAACAAAAAAAAACTTCAGAAAACATAATCTGAAATAAATTGAATCACTCGATTTAATCAACAATTTTAGAAACACATGCATGGCAACCATAATCTGAAATAAATTGAATCACTTGATCAATCAACGAATTCAGAAACACATACATGGCAAAGAAATTTTTTTTTTTCAAAACTCTATAAACCTCATAATAATGTCAGAAAAAAAACTTGAATCAACAAATTCAAAAAAACAACAAAAAAAATCACATCGACTTTTTAAGACTTCAAAACCGTGCCTTCAAGAAACTTAAAAAACTAATTTTTAAGTATTAATATTTAAAAAATATGTTTTTTTAACAAGGGTTTTCGCATGTTGCAACTTGTTATGTTAGGTTTCCCAACCTTTTTATGATTTTGTGTAAATCCCAAACTTTGGATGATTTTGGATACCTTAAACATTGGGAACCATAATGTTTTCCTCTAACATTTATTCAATTAAAAAACTTTAAAAAATTATCACATGCAAGAACTTAAAAATCAGAATGTATGAATCAAAATCATTTCACAATTCAACATTTTTGTTAAAGTTATAAGGCAACACATCTGGACCCGAAACTACATGTGACAACCGGTACACGAGGTATCATGAGTCTGAAATCCAAGGGTGTACACAACCACAGTGTAAGACATTGTGTTATGAGAGCGACGATAATGAAAATAAACAACAATCAAAATACACGGATTATTCCTAAAACAGTTAGGAAAATCCATTTAATCACACAAACATGAATCAGAAGAAAAAAAAAACCCCTTGTGAGGGAAAACAATGAACAAAACCTAAATAGATAACATTTGGAGTATCGATCCAACGAGATATCGACATGAGTGACGATCCATGTAGATTTGTTGTTAGATCTGAATACCCTAAATGATATCTTTACAATACCAAACAATGTCAGCAGTTAAATACAACGCGACGTTTGTATGGGTGACGATTCATACGGATGTCAGATTGAGTCTTTAACGTTGATATAAAATAATAACAATTTTAATAAAATCTTACCAAAACAATTTAATAAAAAATCAAAATTTTAAAACACACAACCAATCGTACGAATGGACCCTCATTCGTACGAATTGGTTTAATTCGGTGAAGCTTTATAGCCACAGTTCATTCGCCCGAATGGGAGCCATTCGTACGAACGACTCATTCGTGCGACAGCACAACTATAAAAGCAACACTTCCATTTTTCAAAACCATTTTTCACCCAACTCTCTCAACCAAACCCCACTCTCGGCCACTCGATTTTTCGACCACTTCCACGCGAAATTGTACCATTTCACCGTCCAAATCGTGTGTATTTCAACCCCAACACTTCCATTTCAAGATTTCAACCCTTTTCGTCCCATTTCGGTCAAATACGAGCTCCACGGTAAGTATTAGCACCGATCCTTTGCACCAAAACACTCCAAAATGTTTTACCATCAATTTCGACCATAAAAACACTAAAAAACCCACCGATTTCAAAAATGGCATTCTTGGTGAATCTGCAGGTGAATGAGCCGTACGAAAGGCTCATTCGCGAATGAGAAACCTTGTTCATTGAAGAAAATTCATATGAACGAGCCGCCGAACGAAGGAGCAATCCCACGAATGACGTGGACTCATTCGTACATGATGACTAAACGAATGAGAACATGTTCGCACGAATGGAGCACAAGGGTTAGAGTATGCATTCTCATCATTCCATTCTTGTGAATGAATGCCATTCGCACGAAGACCAAGAACAGCCCAAAATGGCTAAGTGTTGAAAGTTCTATCTTACACCAATATCTGACTAATTAAACTCTAACACATGATTCAAACCGAGAGAACATACCGAGTGATTGCATCGACGACCCATAGCTTCAAGTGAGTTCACAAACCCCTTCTTTTCTTTAACTTACTCCCTTCCAAATCATTTGGGGCTGAGAACATGAACCCTCTTATCCGAATGATCGACGAATAAGAGTTATTTTCAAATAATTTCTACAAAACGATCAACTCTCAACCTCTTATTCTAATGTTTTACGAATAAGTGTATTTTCAATCATTTTTACTGAGGCTGGTACGTTACACGCATACAACGTGAAACAAAAACTCGAATTAGTTCCAAGGGAACTAATCACAAGGTCATATTAGTTAGGTTTGGTAAATGATCACATGGGTAATATTACGGAAAGACCGCACAAACAATAACATGAGTTTTCAAAACAAACAAATGTTCAAGACCTGGTCTTGAACGATTTTCAAACGAGTACACCACAAACAATGTTATTCTACATGAAAGAGCGTAAACTGTGTGATTTTCAAACAAACAAAACATGTCTCCTATATTAGGAGACAGAGCATACGCTTCTCTCTCAAAACCTTACTTTTACAATCATCTGTTGTGTCGTGTAGAGTGAAGATACACAAGTGACCAGGTCTGATTCCCGTTAAGGACATCCTCGTGGATCACCGAAGGGGTGGTGGGCTGGCGGCTGAGCTTTGGCTCTACGTATGCCCTATACATAAACTACCTTCGATGATCTGCAATGGTGTCAGTAATGATGTTCAAGCTAATGCACTTGTGTAGTTCATTCATGTTTTCAACACCATTCACACCACTTTCAAAACCGTCGTGAATGGAAAGATTTTTACTAAACCTTTTACAAAACCTAATATTTTCAAAAACTAACGTGAACTCACCAACCTAGCATTGACAGATTTTACATGTTCTCAGGTGAAAAACAGGTGAAAGCTGGATGACCTTTAGAGGGAGAAAGATAGGAACCCTTAGTGCCAGCAGCCTTCTTCTTAAGTCTCGGATCCTTAGATCTCTTTGACATCATCTGTAGCCTCTTCTTCTTTGGAGAAGACTCAGGCGAAGGAATGTAGTCAGCGTCCTTTATTTCTTCCCTTTCGGCCCGAGAGAGAGGATGAGTCACGTGAACAAGCTCCTTGACGAGTTCTTTCTCCCTCGATGATGATGACTCTGATGAAGTATCCTGAACAGCCTTGTTGGCTTCAGCAGTATCACCAGCAGGTGCATGATCATGCTCCTCTGCAAAGAAGGTGACTTGGCTGCCTTGATCACCAGCATATTCTCCTAACCCGTCAAATAATCAGCCAAACTTCTCCAATGGACGAGCTCTAATTTACTACTTCTTGCCCTTTTTGGTCATTGTCATGTAAGAGAATATATCTTCTTTCATTCTCTTCAATGGCAGGATTCCGACTGTGGGGACGAGATTCTGGAACGCCAGAAATCTCTCCTTCCGCTTCCCTTTGATGTTAGCATACATATCCCTGAATATCATCTTTGAGAAATTGAAGTCTAGGCCCAACACTATAGAAACCATACACGAACTCAGTGTTTGCTTAAGAACGTCATAACCACACTTGCGTCCGGAGAGCATTGAGTCACAATGTGGGCTATATATCTCTTAGTAGGGATGAAGAAGCTTATTCTCTGTCGGAGGGTAAAGACCCTCATAGCCCATCCTGAATATGGTACTCTGAATAAGTTCTCGGTCAAGTTCCACAGGATCAGAGTCCTTGTCCCCGAATTATAGACACTCTTTGATAATATGCTCCGTAACGATCACCGACTGTCCCTAAACCGTCCCGATTAGACAGATATTCCTGTTTGCGTCTGTGCTTTCAGCAATGGAGTTCCAGAAGTCCTGTATGAATGTAGAAATGATCTGCGAACACTCCATGGTAGCAAAATTCATCGGCAATAGTATCAGTCCGTCCACCATACTCTTAAACATCCAGTGTTTCTCGGGAGGATTACCGAGAAAGGCAGTCATGTTATGGTCCGGAACGAACCGTAGCTCAGCCATCTGAAATAGAAACAAGTTAAGTTAGTTGAATATTAAAAATTAAAAGTAAAAGTCAAAGGTTGACTTTTAGTCAAAGTCAATGGTCAATTATTGAGTCAAAGTTAAAGTCAAAGTTAAAGTCAAAGTCAGACAAAATGGAAGTCAAAATGAAGTTCTCGAAGAGCTAAGTATTCGAAAAACAAAAAGTTCTCGAAATAGCTAAGTGTTCGAAGTTACTGTAGTTCTCGAAGTATAGGAGGTACTCGGAATTAACGAAGTACATGAAGAAAAAGAAGTTCTCGAAACAGAGTTTTCGAATTTTAGGTTCACGAAGACAAGTTCACGAAAACAAGTTCTCGAACTCGTGTACTCGATTTTCAAATTTCGAGAACTGAAATTTCTTCATAACTCCTTCAAGTTTGCTCCTTGGAAGTCCATTTTTTACTTGAAATGCTCTGACTTTGTAGGCGACCAACATTTGTGAAGATTGGTTTACAAACATAAGTACTCGAAAGTGGTTTTTGTTCTATACCTTTTTATTTAGCGGTCCAAATTGAGTAAAATTTTATACGTAGGTTCGTCTAAATTAGATCTACGAGGTGGTGAGAGTGGATTTTCTAAATCGTGTACAGATTGGGAGATCACCTAGAGAGAGAGTACGGGTTCTTGAAAACTTCTAGTACTTGAAATGAAGACTTCTCGAACTTTATATAAGCGAAGGTCAGTACATGAAACAGGTTCGTGTACTTGCCTTCGTGTACTCAGTTTTGAGTACCAACTTTCGAGTACCTAAATTTCTAGAACTATACTTAACCTAATAAAATAAAATAAATAAAATAAAATAAACTCAAGAACTTTGGACGAGTTCAAGGTTGAGTCGGGTCAATTTTGTGGGATCAAATCTGTATCTGAAATTTAACCATCTTAAAATAATTTCTTTCAGAAACTCAACCTTAAAAATAACTATACCACACCAGTGATTTCCGCTCATTTATCCATAATTCAAAGATAAGATTTATGATCAAAACTTTTCTAACGGTTTTTCTGAAAATCCTTTTGGGAAGTTTATGGGCAATCAGACAGTTAAACTAGATCTACATGCAACCTATCAATTTTGCAAAATCTTTTTTTTTCAAAACTTGATTGTGTTGCAACGATTGTAAAACGTTTTGATAGAGTTTTAAGGTGAGAAACGAAATAACAGATCTATCAGATTAGAGTCAACAACAAGAAGAGGTTCTATCATCTTTGTGCTCATTGGCATCTTTTATTTTATTGATCTGCAGACACATTGGTCTTAACGTCACACATCCAGGTCTTTGCTTACGCAAAACAGAGGATGCTTCAGTAAGTATTTTCTGCTCTTTGTTTCCACAAAACATAGAAAATACCCGAGTTTTCTCAAAACGATTTCAAGTTTATCAAAACACAATCTTATTTTGACTTAAAGATTTCTGCAAAAAGTCAAATAGTTGTTGCATGTGTCCGATTATCTGATTTTTTAATACTTCTCACTTATTTATATATACTTAATATTTTTGAATGATCATGTCCAATCTTCTTATATGAAAACATGCTTTAATTTCTTAGTGATTCATACTTATCTAAAGTTGTTATTCTTTTAGAAATTATATTATGGTAGTGAATTTCCGAGTGTCAGAAATCATTTCAATTCTCATTGAACCAATTCACCTTACTGTCCAAATAATTTTTTTTTGTATTTTTCTTAAATTTTGAAAAGACAAAGTCTTTTTGTATTTTTCTTAGATTCCACTCACCCTAAACTTGTAGATAAACTTAAAACCAAAATTTTTTTTGTTCTTTTTGAAAATTTTGAAACTTGTAAACATACTCAAAAACAGAAAACCTTTTTGTTGATTTTGTAAATAATCACCCTCTAAAATTTGTGATTTGAAAATTAAAATAAAACAAAATACAAATTTTAAAGTATTTACAAAGATTGTTTTAATCAAAACTTATTAGTTAGAGGGAGGTAAGCAGATGGTGGAAGCGTGCTGTATCGAACAGTTTGGTGAAATGATCCGCTAGATTGCCATATGTGTGGACCTTTTCAAGATGTATAAACTTGCGTTCGAAACAGTCTCAAATAAAATGAATCCGGATGACCTAAGAGAAAATTCAAACCATAATCGAGAAGCTATTGTTGCATCCAGATGACCTGAGAGCAATATGTAACACCCCGACCGATGGTGGAAACGTCGGGATGCCACGAGGGATGTGTAGGTTGTTCATAAGCTTGTGGGCATCTAAATAAATCATCACATATCAATTTAAATCAACCAAAGTAATTACACAAAAATCATGTTCATCATGATGTAAATACAACAATTTACACAAAAGATTAGCTAAATTAACTAAACACTAATCTTCAGTAATCCAGTTAATTTTAGCTAAGTCCAAGATCCTAAGTGATGATGTCCAAAAGTGTGAGATCATCTTCCTCAACCTACTTCTCTTCATTCCCTAAAACATGTAGAAAATCAAGTGTCAACTACGAAGTAGTTGGTGAGTAATCATAAGTTTTTATTTTTCAAAAGTGTTTACAACTGTTTATAAAAGTTTATAGTTTTCCAAGAAAAATACACATGTGACCCTGTGAG
This sequence comes from Mikania micrantha, assembly GCA_009363875.1. Taxonomy (NCBI): domain Eukaryota; kingdom Viridiplantae; phylum Streptophyta; class Magnoliopsida; order Asterales; family Asteraceae; genus Mikania; species Mikania micrantha. The sequence continues at coordinate 65,358,281 of CM018697.1, forward strand.
ATAATCCAGCTCTGCCAAAACACAACAACCAAACAATTCAAGTAATCACAGATAATCATTCAAGTAATGTCATTCAAATTCAATCAATCACACCAATTAAATAATCAAGAGAACATCCACATTCATCATCAATAATCATCATTAATCATAATTATCTCAATATAATGTACCGCTGAGGACCTTACTCAACTCAACCAACGTTAAATGGAATCATCGTGGAGGACCTAAGTCAACTACGACATTCCTAATAATCATAAGTGACAATACAACGCAATGCGGAGGATCGTAGTCAACTCAACCAACAGCGGAATCACCGAGGAGGACCGAAGTCAACTCAACAACAGTAACTGAATCATTGCGGAGGACCGAAGTCAACTCAATCAACAATGACTCACGAAGTTGTGATAATCCATGTCAATCCACAATCAATAACAATTCAATAATATGAATATCATATTGATAATCCAGGTGTCACCCATGTGTTATCAAAATAATATTTAAATCTGGTATACATGTTCCACCTCCAAGTTTAAAAGCAAATTGATATAAAAAGGAGGTTATGAGAACTCACCTGAATTCCTTAGATTCAGTGTTTTGTAGAATGCGCGCTCACGTATGTGTAAATCAATACAATTCAACAACCTCTATTTATCGAGTGATTCATATTCATAAGTATCTATGTTTGATCATCATTAAGTTTTCATATTCGTTCATCCTTTAATTATTAGGTGCGCGATTAACTTAGGTTTATCATCTAAATTATAGTGATGATCATTTAGACTTCCTATTCTCATCATAAAGGATAGGTTTAACACTTGTTAGTTTTAATCAACTACTATATGATGGTTTTAATGGAAGTATAATAGTTATTCATGTTGTAAAGGTGATGACCTTATACACATATAAATAACTTATAAGTGCATGCATGCATGTTAATGTAAGTTAACCCACATATCTTGAGTTGTCGAGTTTTCAGTTAGGTTTAAGAACATCATACTTAGGTTATTTTTCATAAATTGCCCAAGTTAGATACTCATAGTTTAAATTATGTATATTAGGTTATTTTTCATAAATTGCCCAAGTTAACCATGACCATGTGTCCTTGACTATGTTTAGTGATCAAACCAACAACTTCAAACCATTCAAAACCAAACCTCAGATTCTCCTCACCAAATCCTTAGCACTGACATAATCATGATAAACTGAAGATAGCTTATGTATAAGGCATACGTAGAAGTTAGTCGCAACTGCTTCAGCCGCCAGCCCACCACTTATTCGATAGACCATGATTACACCCTTGTCTATCTTTGGTGATAGAATCCTATACTACTACCAAATCCCAAATCAACTCATAACATCCCATATATATATAAATCTGCAATAAACTCTCTGGTTCTGTCTAGTTGTATCCCAAACTAGACTTTCCCATGGTTTATGCTCATTAATTATATGTCTCAATAATTTATACCAGTGACAATATCATCCAATAATTTATAGAAATTATCAAATTATCATATCAGGTCTTAACAATACAAATACTTATGTAATGAAATGCCTGAAATACAGTGATGTTACAGTCTCCCCTAGTTGAGGGAATTTTTCCCGAAATTCAACTAGAAGCGACCGCAGTAAATAAGTGTGGGTACTTAAGCTTCATCTGATCTTCTCGTTCCAAGGTGAATTCTAGACCATGCTTCGACTCCCATCGTACTTTGACAATTGGAATTCTATTGCGTTTGAGCTTTTTAACTTCACGGTCCATTATCTCGACTGGTTTTTCAACGAAGTGCATGGTATCATCGATGCGAATGTCATCGAGTGGTACCTGAAGATTCTGATTAGCTAAGCATTTTCTTAAATTGGACACGTGAAAAGTCGGGTGTACATTACTAAGTTCAGGTGGAAGTTCCAGCTTGTAGGCAACCTTCCCGATCCGTTCAAGAATCTTAAAAGGGCCAACATATCGTGGAGCAAGCTTACCCTTCTTCCCGAATCGTACAACTCCTTTCCATGGTGATACCTTGAGTAATACTAAATCATCAACCTGAAACTCCAGTGGCTTACGACGTTTATCCGCGTAACTTTTCTATCGCCTACGAGCAGCTAACAGAGTGTCGCGAATCTGGTGAATCTTGTCAGTCGTTTCTTGAATGATCTCTGGACCAAGTGATCTGCGATTCTCCAACCTCGGTCCAACAGATAGGTGACCGACATTTTCTACCATAAAGAGCTTCACACGGCGCCTTACCAATGCTCGCGTGATAACTGTTGTTATACGAGAACTCGACTAATGGTAGATGGCTATCCCAGTTGCCACCGAAATCGATGACACAAGCTCTCAACATATCTTCAAGTGTCTGAATCGTTCGCTCCGTCTATCCATCCATTTGAGGATGATAAGCGGTGCTAAGATCCAATCTTGTTCCAAAAGCTTCATGAAGTGATTCCCAAAATCGTGCCGTGAAACGAGCATCACGATCCGATATTATGCTTAAGGGAAATTCATGTCGGCTAACGATCTCATCTACGTAGATACGGGCTAATTTCCGCACAAGGTACGTCTCGCGTATCGGTACGAAATGAGCCGACTTAGTTAATCTATCGATTATCACCCATATACTATCATGACCACTTGCGGTTCATGGGAGTTTGGTAATAAAATCCGTTGATATGTTCTCCCACTTCCACATGGGTATTTCTGGTTGTACTAACAATCCCGAAGGTCGCTGGTGCTCAGCTTTGACTTTTGCACAATTAAGGCATTTGGCCACATACTCAGCGATATCCTTCTTCATTCCAGGCTACCAGTACAAGACTCTAAGGTCTTGATACATCTTGTCAGCACCCAGATGAATTGAGTAACGAGACTTATGTGCTTCATTCATGATCGTCATCCTAAGCTCATCTCTGTTCGGTATCCACAACCGATTCAAATAATACATCAATCCATCATCTTTTGTTTCTAATTGTAATTCAGCCCCACAAGACATCTCATCTTGTATGCTACCTTGAGCCAGTGAGTGTTGCTGGGCTGTTAGAATATCATTATGAAGATTAGTGTGCACTCGGACAGTATGGATTTGAACATGACTCTTGCGACTAAGTGCATCTGCTACTACATTCGCTTTACCAGGATGGTAGCGAAATTCACAGTCATAATCATTTTACAGTTCAACCCATCTCCATTGTCTTATATTAAGTTCTTTCTGATTAAGTATATGCTGCAAACTTTTATGATCTGTAAAGACTACACACTTAGTGCCATAAAGATAATGTCTCCATATCTTCAAAGCAAACACGACTGCACCAAGTTCCAAGTTATGTGTAGTGTAGTTCTTCTCGTGGATTTCAACTGTCTCGATGCATATGCCACAACCTTTCCCCGTTGTATGAGAACACATCCGAGACCTCGGTTGGATGCATCACAGTAAACCACAAAGTCATCATTTCCATCAGGCAGTGTCAAGACAGGAGCGTCACAAAGTTTCTGCTTTAAAGTCTGAAATGCCTCTTCTTGCTTTGGTCCCCACTCATAAGGCCTATTCTTTTGAGTTAAAGAAGTGAGACGGACATCAATCCTGGAGAAGTTCGAAATAAACTGTCGATAGTAACTGGCAAGTCCAAGAAATGATCGAATCTCCGTTGGTGTCTTCGGTGTACTCCAATTCTTCACCTCTTCAATCTTTGCTGGATCCATGTGAACACCCTTTTCATTGACTATGTGTCCCAGGAATTGAACTTCTTTAAGCAAGAATTCACACTTGGAGAATTTGGCATACAGTTGTTCTTCTCTTAGGATCTCTAAAACCAACTTAAGGTGTTGCTCGTGTTCTTCTTTGCTCTTGGAGTATATCAAAATATCATCTATAAATACAATCACACATTTATCTAAGTACGGCCTGCATACATGGTTCATGAGGTCCATGAAAACTGCAGGTGCATTGGTAAGGCCGAAAGGCATTACCAGAAACTCATAATGGCCATATCTTGTTCTGAAGGCTGTCTTGGGAATATCATCTTCATGTACATGAAGTTGATGATACCCAAACCTAAGATCGATCTTCGAAAACCATGTCGAGCCTTGAAGTTGATCGAAAAGATCATCGATGGGCGGCAGAGGATATCGATTCTTAATGGTTAGCTTGTTCAATTCGCGGTAGTCTATGCACATTCGGAATGACCCGTTGTTCTTCTTGACAAACAGGACCGGTGCACCCCATGGCGAATGGCTCGGGCGAATGAATCCCTTCTCAGACAGTTCTTGTAGTTGGCTTGCCAATTCTTGTAACTCCGAATGCGCAAGTCTGTTAGGAGCTTTGGTGAATGGGTTCGCACCAGGTACTAAGTCAATTTGGAATTCTACTTGACGCTCTGGTGGAAGACCCGGCAAGTCGTCTGGAAATACATCGGGAAAATCTCTTATCACAGGAACATCTTCAATGCTCTTTCCTTTCTCCTTTTTTTCCACAACGTGTGCTAAAAAGGCTATGAATTTCTTCCTAAGATACTTGTGTGCTTTAGTGCATGACATTAACTTAAGGCCTATTCTAGAGGTTTCCCCAAAAACTCTTAGAGTTTCACCCGAAGGTAAGGGAATACGAATGTACTTTTCATGACAAATAATTTCCGCTTTGTAGGTGGCTAACCAATCCATGCCTATAATAACATTAAAGCTACAAGTTGCATAGGTATAAGATCAATCAGGAAAACGTGATCATTTAAGATCACAGTACATCCAATAATAACATTGTCAATATCAATAGTATTACCATCAGCCACCTCTATGTTAAATGGTTTGTCTAACTTAGTACGTGTTCTACCACACATACATTCAAAATCATGTGAAACAAAACTCCTACCGGAATCAAATAAGACTGATGGATAGGAATTATTAATCAGAAATGTACCATTAACGATATCTTGGTTGGCCTGAGCTGCTGGAGCATTCACTTGAAAAGCTCTGCCTCTCGCCATCCTTTGATTGTTCCCCGTCAGTCTTGGGCATTGATTTCTGAAATGACCCACATCACCGCACTCAAAACAGGCTCTTGCCTGTTTAGGTACTTGGCGAACGGGTACAGCTTGAATTGGTTGTGCATGTGAAGCTGGTAGTGCAAGCGGTGCAGGTTGCATCCTTTGTGCTTGCGGTGCACTCTGACACACATTAGCAAAATGACCACACTTGCCACAGTTTTTGTAGACGCGACATGGCAAGTTAGGCATGTGATGATATTTGTAGACATTACAATGAGGAGTGACCCCTACATAATTTCTGGTGTTTGAGTTGCTCGATGATTGTTGAGTAGTCTTTGCGGCAGGAGTAGTAACAACGAAATTTCTGGTCTTTCGCTTCCTATTGCCGCTTTTTTACGAGCTAGCTTGTTCAGTTTTGACTTTAGTTGAAGCCTCCTTTGCAGCTGCCTTTGTGTCCGTCTTCTTAGTTCCCTTTCTTGTGAGTGTTCCAGCCTTAACATGATTATCCGTCAGTGTAGTAGACAGGCGGATTACAGCTTCCAGTGTGGTAGGGTTGCTACCAAAGACAGTGTCTTGTATCTGCATGGGTAGGCCTCCTATGTATTTCTCAATTGCTCTTTCCAATGGTGTCACCAAATGAGGTACTAATAAGCTCAGCTCATGAAAGCGAGAATTATAGATCACATTCTCACCGCTGTCTTGTCTGAGTTCCCAGAACTCAGCCTTAAGTTTCCTTATCTCACTGCGAGGACAGAACTTTGTGGTCATCTGAGTTTTGACTTCAGTCCAAGTCAGTGCTAGGGCTGCATCAACTCCCCTAGTTCGCTTTTCGCCATTCCACCAAGTTAGTGCTCTCTTTTGGAAAACATTGGTGGCATAGCGCACCTTCAAGTTCTCGAGACATTCACTGTTGATGAAGGTGTTCTCAATACTCTCAACCACAACCAGTGGCTCCCTCAGAACCCGTAAATTTGGCAGGGTTACAGGAGTTAAAGTGCTTAAATGTGCAAATTGGTGGGTTTGCACCACCCCTGTTTTGATTGAGAGTTTGGTTGGCTTGAGTCAGTTGAGTCATCAACCCAGATATAAGATTTGCTAACTCTTGTAAGCCATTGTTGGCATTACCGTTGTTAGCCTCTCCATCGTGTGGGTTTGTAGTATTTTCATTGTGACGGCGCGGCGGCATGTTTCTGAGGATGTTAGAAACATGTTACTACCGTTTACAATGTAAGTCATACAAACTATGGTCAAATGAGTTCATTACAACAGTTAGGATTACATATAGGAACTATTTTTTTTCATATCTGTCATTAAACCCATAGTAAAGTAGTAATCTCCTAATATTATACGAAGCATCCTAATTGGTCGTATCTAATATTAACTAAGTATTCCTAGGTTTCAAACATGCCTCACCCTATACTAACACTGACAAACTCCCGATGTAGTGCAACAAGTTTATATATAGGGCATACGTAGACTTGACCGCAGTCGCATCATCCGCTGTCCCACCACCGTTGCAATCCACCACGATTATGCCCTTGTTAGAATTTAGGGTGTTAATATGTTTTTCCCAAAGCGTTCTACTTCACAGCCTTATCCTCTGTTGGATAATTATGAGTGAGGTGTATTCAAATACTTCTGACATCTAGGTTTGCCTACTGTCTAAGTTCACCTGACTCTAGGTGCACCTATTTTCTAAGTTCACCTAATGTCTAGTTCACCTGACATGTAAGCTCCCCTAATGTTTAAGTTTACTATATGTTAACCTCATTATCAAGTGTTCATACCATCACTAAGTGTTAATATCATCAGTGCGCGTTCCTACTGTCACCAAGTGTCCCTATCATTCGTTGAGTCTATCCAATAATTGTATCCATAAATGAGTGTATATATGCGTCCATTAAATGAGATCATTGAATGTGTCCAATAATTGAGTATTTCTAAGTGTTTTCCAAAGTGATCATCCAACTCAATTTCAATCAACATATTTTCAACCAATCAACCTTCCAACATTTCCTAATAATATCCTAAGTTCCTGACACTGACAGACCCCCAATATACTACAAATGGTATATGTATAGGGCGTATGTAGGAGTAGGTCGCAACCTCCCCAGCCGCCGTCCCACCACCTTTGTAGTATACTACGAGTGTGTCCTTGTCTGGTGATCAAAGATCAAGCAGGCAATTCCTAAGCAAATATTTTCCTAAACAAATATTTTCCCAAATGGGTAGTTCCCTTCTTCCTCAATACTGTCATCCACCCAATGTATTGTAAATGGTATATGTATAGGGCATATGTAGAAGTCAGTGGCAACTGCTTCAGCCACCAGTCCACCACTTCTTCGATAGACCATGATTACACCCTTGTCTATCTTTGGTGATAGAATCCTATATTACTACCAAATCCCAAATCAACTCATATCATCCCATATATATATATTTCTGCAATAAACTCTCTGGTTCTGTCTAGTTGTATCCTAAACTTGACTTTCCCATGGTTTATGCTCATTAATTATATGTTCTCAATAATGTATACCAGTGACAATATTATCCAATAATTTATAGAAATTATCAAATTATCATATCAGGTCTTAACAATACAAATACTTATGTAATAAAATGCCTGAAATAGAGTGATGTTACACAAAAACTAGAGGAAGCTGCATACTCAGCTTCTATAGTAGAGGTTGACACGGTTGTCTGTTTCTTGCACTGCCACTAGACGAGGCTATCTCCTAAGTTCTAACATCCACCTGTGGTCAACTTCCTGTCTAAATTACAACCACCAAAATCGCTGTCAGAGTAAGCAAATAATTTGAACTCAGAGTTCTTAGGATACCACAAACCGAGGCGAGGTTTCCTGATAAGGTAGCGAAAGATCCTCTTGACAACAATCAGGTGAGAAGCCTTCGGATTCGCCTAATATCTAGCACACTGACATACAGAAAACATGATGTCTGGTCTGCTTGCAGTTAGGTACATCAGTGAGCCAATCATAGATCTGCAAAGATGCTAGTCAACATATTCATCATCTGAATCCGAAGTCAAAATAGGTCGCGCAACCATAGGAGTGCAGGTGGGCTTTGAGTCCAACATGTTGAACTTGGTGAGAATGTCAGTGATGTACTTGCCCTGATGAATGAGCACACCCTTTGGATCTTTCTTTTCTTGAAGACCCAAGAAAAAGGTCATCTCCCCCATTGCGCTCATCTCGGACTTCTACTTCATTACGACTTCAAATTCTTTTCATAGAACCAAGCTCATGGAACCAAAGATAATATCATGCCCATAAATCTGGACAAGAATCAAGTCATCCATCTCTTTGCGAACGAACAGTCTCTGATTGATGGATCCACGGGTATATCCATTACCTAGTAGATGATCCCTGAGTGTTGCGTACCATGCTCGTGGTGCCTGATGAAGTCCGTACATGGCTTTGTCTAGCTTGTAGATGTGGTCGGGAAACTGCGAATCCTCAAACCCCAGGGGTTGACATACATAAATCTCTTCCTTGACCTTGCCATATAAGAAATCAGTCTTCACATCCATTTGATAAACTCTGAAATTCATATATGAAGAGTAGGGCACAAAGATGCAAATTGCTTCAAGTCTTGCAACCGGTGCAAAGACCTCCTCATAGTCAATACCCTCCTGTTGGTAGAAGCCCTGGACTATCAACCTAGTTTATTTCTGATGATTACACCCGAATCATCTCTCTTGTTTGTGAAGACCCATCTGGTTCCGATTTGCAGATTCCCCTTGTGCAATGGAACCAGATTCCACACTTGGAGCTTCTGAAACTGTATCAATTCTTCTTGCATCGCTTCAACCCAGCTTGACTCCTTAAGAACCATCTTCATGTTCTTGAGTTCTACCTACGAAATAAAGCAGGAATATAAACAAGAATTAATTGGATCTGATTGACTGCGTGTGATATTTTCTTTGGCAAAGGCGATCTGAGCTGGAATAGATCTGCTCCTTGTAAGAACTCCTTTTGAAAAAGGTCCAATGATGTTCTCCACAGGGTGATTCTTTTTGATACTTGAAGTGGGTACTGCCTCCACAGCTAAATTATCAGGTAGGTTGCTTATGTGAGTTAGTTGGTCGTCACTGGAGGAACCGGTGTTATCAGCGGGAGCGGTTGCACTTGCATCAGCTCCAATATCCATATAATGTTCCTCAGGGATGTGGTTTGAGAATAGTGGATTGTCAAACGTCTTGTGAGAATATGATGTGGTTTGATCTATCTCCTGAGTCGGTTGAGCAGACTGAGAAATTTCTAGATCTGATGAGACGAGTTCATTGATTGGTTGAGGTCGATCATACGTGCCTCGCGGGTCAATTGACAGAACCTTAGGGTCACATGGAACATACTCGACTCTGTAGTCCATGTAGCCACTCTTTTAAAAGTTGTCTTCAGGATCAGATGGTCCTGCACTCTTAGATGAAGTGTTGAATGGCTCAAATGTAGAATCATATTGAAATAGCGAGTTTGGACCTGAACCGGCATCAGTGTTGTTCATTTCTTGCTAATCAATGTAGTATGATTCCACTATCAGTCGAGTCTTCTTGTTGTACACTTGATAAGCAGCTTTCTTAAAAGAATAGCCCACGAAGTAACACTCATCAGCTTTGTCATCAAACTTGTGAGGCGGCTCAGTGTGGAGGAGAGTGAAAGGACATCCAAATGATTTGAAGTGACCAACCTTTGGCTTCTGATTGAAGAATATCTAATAGGGAGCCTTCTGATGGCGCTTATTCAGTAGTGCTCGGTTTTGAACATAGCAAGCTGTGTTAACAGCTTCATCCTAGAAGAAGATTGGCAGCTTTGACTCTGTCAGCATGGTCCGTGCAGCCTCGATAAGCGTTCTGTTTCTTCTTTCAGCAACTTTGTTTTGCTGAGGTGTACGAGCTGCACTGTACTGTCGAGCAATTCCCTTCTCATCGCAGAAATCAATAAGATTCTTATTTTTAAATTCAGTGCCATTGTCAGTTCGGATCACCTTCATTTCAAGTTCTTCTGATTCTCAATTAGGGTGATGAACTTTTTCAGGATCTTTGGTGTCTCATTCTTCTTGGCCAAGAAAAACACCCATGTAAATTTTGAATAATCATCTGTTATCACAAGATAGTATGACTTCTTCCCGATGCTCATGACATTGACCGGTCTGAATAGATCCATATGAAGGAGTTGTAGAACTGATGAAATAGAATTGAACAGGTTGGGCTTGTGGGGTCTCTTGTGTTGCTTTCCCTTAGCACATACGGTGCACTTCTCAATGGAAGAGAAGTCCTTTGAAGAAAGCCCAACGATGTGATCACCCTTTTCCAGTTTGTTAAGATTCTTTATGTTGACATGACCCAGTCGGCGATGCCATAGTAAGCAGTCAGTCTCCGATGCCTTAGAAAACAAGCAAGTGTTTTCCGTGCATGAATCAAAATTCATGTTCATGATGTAGGCATCTATTGACAATGCCATAGTAATGGAGGCATAAGCCTTGTCAACCTTTTCTCTCAACAGGATGTGTTGGTTCATATTTTGGGTGTCCGCTGTTGGTCGAATATATTAGATTTGTATTTTTTCATTTGTAATCACTTGTATTTATTTGTATGTTGGTACACTGGGAACTGAGTCGTTCGTAGGAGCATATGCGAATGGATTTAATGTAAATGGGTTCATTCGTACGAATGAGCATACGAATGGCTCCATTCGTGCGAATGGGATATAACCCCTATAAATACTAGTTCTCAGTGTTTGGAAAGTCAAGGGTTTTTGGTGTTCTAGGGTTTTGAGCACGAGAGGGGGAGAGATCATGCTCGATCTCTCCCCTGCAACACTATGTTATTTTATGATGTGGATTCGATCTTGTAATCATTCGATTAATCAATATACCATGCGATTTGATTCATATTCATCATGTGTTCTAGCCCTAACCTTCCGTCTAATACCGTAATCGCCGGTCCTTAACGTTTTTTCAGGATGTCATTCTTAGTAAACAATTCTAGGTCCTTAGGGATCAACCCGTTCAGCTCGCTTTCGTACATGGGCACGTTAGGCCCTTCCTCGATCGACCTCCATAGCTTGGGATCATTGTACTTGATGAATGATTGAAATCTGAACTTCCAGTCTTGAATGTTATCCCCTGAAACAAGTCTCGGTGGCTTGGTACCCATTCATATTTCATTATCCAGGTTCAACAGATTGGACAAGTTGGTCAAATTCTTAGAAGCCATGATCAGCAAAATTTCTAAGTGTTAGTCAGCGAGTTTCACAAGTTCACTAAGTGCAGTAATGAAATCCCCTAATGTTCTCGAAGTCTTCAAGTACCCGAAGTTCAAAGAGTACTCGAAATCCAAGAAATAATCGAAGATCCAAGCAATACTCGAAGATCATGTACCCGAAGTACTGTACTCGAACAATAGTTCACGAAATCCAAGTATTCGAACACAAGTATATGAAGCAGAGATCAAGAAAGCCAAGTACCCGAAGCCTAGTACACGAAACACTGTACTCGAAATCAGGTTCTCTAAATTAGTTCTTGAAGCCAAGTACTCGAAAACCAAATGCGTTAAACACAGTTGACTAAGGATAAAGAACTTGAACTATAGTACTCGAAAAGAAGTTCAGGAACAGATGTATTCGAAGCTATGTACTCAAAATGAAGAACTCGAAAATACTTTAAAAATTGCAGAGAAAATTTCTTCAAGATTCAGAGCTCCAAATTTTTACAGCAGCTGTATGAGGTGAAGATGAACACAAAAGTAGCGAACTTGCATGAAAAAGCCAGTACCTTGGTGTTGGAAAGAGCCTCCAAGATCTGATACCACTTGTAGGTCTAGATCCGGATAAGTACTCGAGCCTTATCACTCCAATCCACACCAAATGCTCCTAACGAGTGCGGAATCCAAGATAGAAGCAATATAAGAGATGGAAAAATGATTGCATTAATTAAAAATGTGAACTTTACAAGACAAGTCTCAATACGTCTAGAGAACTTTGCCTCGGGAATCCAACCCTAGTGCAGTACAAATACGTCTATTTATACTACTACTAGGAGTACTCAAACCTATGTTCACGAAATGGCCGAGTACTCGAAAATCTGAAGTACACGAAAATTATTAGTACACGAAATATACAAAACTGGGTCTTCATCTAATCACAGATTGATTTTTGAAGTCTTCGTCTTCAGATTGGGCACTACAATCGAGAGCTGTTAGAGTATCAAGCAAAATTAGAATCGAACTTGGAATATTCGAGGATGTTTGTATCGATGGAGCTTGAGGGTGGTCGAACTTAGTCATCGAAACTGGCAATTTCGATGATGCATGGGGCCATACTTCTATCGATATTGACATGATCGAAGGCATCCAAGATCGAGGGAACCAAGTCCTCAACGATATTACTAATATCGATGATGCAGTATCTATGGCAAGGTTGTTACACAGAAGGTAGTATCGGTATGGGACTCGTGGGATATTTGGAGTGATGCCGAACAAAGAGGACTTAGATAATAATTTACCTTCGAACTTAGCCAACCTGGATTGCAACTCCAAGTGATTTGGGTCTGGGTTGACCGATACTAACAGTGTCGAAGGCTGTTTCATCGATACTAAGCCCATAGTTCGATGGGTATCCATCCTTGGTGAAATCTCAACTTCCAAACCTTGTATCCACGACCGGTTGCAATCTTACCCCATCAAAACACTTCTTAAACATAAATAACCCAGTGAGATTAAAACAAAGAAAACATGGGTGATGGACGTTCGACAACACAATAACGATGGGGCTATGGACCATCGATATTATTAATCTCGATGGGTATCCCTTGAACCTTAGAGGATCGACATTGATAAGTTCGACTCAAACCCATTGCATGGGCTGTCGATATTAGCACATGTCATCCGTACAAATGTTTTAAACTTAAGATAACCCAACCCACATCAGAAAATCGATTATCATTTGATCAAGTGTAAAACCGTAGCCAGAAAAGTGACTTCTATAATAGATCAGGTACGAACTATGTATAATATATGTGTATTGCATGTATGCTATTATCATTTGATGCTTAATACAAAACTATTACAGATCTATTTCAGAACATATTGTGAATCCATTGTTAAACAGTCAGAATCATATCTGAGAACACGAAACAATTATGTGAATGTTAGTTAGGGTAATATGTATAAACGTATGTGAGATGGTACAGAACAAAACAAGAACGGACGTCGTTATGTGAATATTAAACAGACATAATATTCATGTGAGTGATGATTCGTGTCACACCCCCAAATTTCAACTAACGGAATCATACCGTTTGGGACGTGACAAACCAGGATCTCAGATCATTAGACATAACGAAGACCTCTATATGATTGTCAAACATACTTTGGTCTTAATTTGTAAAATCAAAGTTTAACATTTGCGGAAGCGTTTGAAAACTAACAATAGAAAATAACTATTGCAAAACCATAAATACAATATTCAATGTTTTAAATCAACAACTAAAGTAAACTGTATGCATGAGACTCAACGTCCTAGTCCCTGCTTGTCCTTGCTTGTGTCCTAGTGTCCTGAGAAAACATGTAAATCAAGTCAACACAAAGGTTGGTGCATACACAGGTTTGTATGAATAATCACAATATTTAAAACAAATATTTGAACAAGCTGTTTGTAAGAAATGTTTATAGATCACATAATCACACATGCATAGTCATGATAGCTAGTCATTGTACTATTTACATAAGTGGTCAACACCGAAGCTGACTGTTGTTGCAATGTTTGATAGCCTTTTCCCTATTGTCTAGCATAAACAATAGTAATGTGTGTTTGGTCAGTTAAACACCTGCGTAGATCCCATCTACCAAGTGAGGTTTGTCAAACCCAATAGATCTATCTTCAACTACCACGCTTTGCACTCCGGCAAACTAAACGGTTCGATAATGTAGGCTTTGTAATGCTATGTCTGCACTTAATGTAAACAGCTAACTCATGCAAGTGATATGTATCTAAAAGTGTTTGTTGCACATGTTTTCTCCCCCAAAACAGTTAAAATAAGAAAGGGGCCGTGTACGCACCTGTGAATGTGAATAGAATGATCAAACGTTCGCAAAATCACGTATATTAACTTCTACGAAGAATCTGTGTTGTAACAATAACGTTGTGTTATTCCGAATGTCCAAATCTTGTTTATGGTCACATACGTGTCAACACACGTATTTTAAGTTGTTTAAAACGTTCATACGAAAGTACGCATGGTTTCGAATTCGTTAGTTTATATCGTATAGTATATACGATTTCATTTAAACACGCGTAATTATACGCGATTACGGTTTCGAGTCAAAATGTAAATTTTATAATTCTAATTTGTTCGGAATTCTATTTCGGTCCCAACGCAACTTGAACGGTTTAAAACGGAGTTAAAACGAAGAAGTTATGGTTTAAAAACTAAAATTGGTTTTAAATTCAAAAACTGTCAAAGGCAAGGATCGAACCCTTGACCTCTCAAACCAACCAAACACGCCCCACCAGTTCATCTATATCTGAATTCATGACAGAATGCATACATTAATGTTTTTAACCCCTGATCAGTCTGGTTCCCCTTGGTTGTCCTTAACCGAACCCAATGGGTTCCAATTGACCCGAAATTCAAACCCAATCGGACCCCAAACCATGGGGCTTTTGCTCCATGGATTCAAACGAATCTAGGGGTGGATTTAATTTGATATTCAATCAACAAAAGGTCCAGAATCGTGACTAACATAGTTTCGAACGTGAGTATGTTAATTACCATTAAAAATGTTTCAATTCGTGTATGCTAATCCGACATAACATATGGTTTTCATTTAAAACGAGATTTCGAACCTATCAGTGATGTTTAATCCGAATTCCAAGCTCGTTTGAATCGAAACCCCCAAAACGATTTTAATCAAGAACCCTAAAACTCGTTTTCATGCAATTCTTTACAATTGAATGTAATCATCATAGGGTTTCGTTTAATGAGTTATTCCGAAGCTACTCATACAATTTAATTTGATTTTATAACTTTTTTTTATTAAAAACCCCCAAATCGTTTAAAGTGATGAACCCTAGAAATCAAAGTTCATCTAATCGATGTTTTTACAAGAAATTGTCATAGGGGTTTGCTTAATCGGCAACTTTAGGTAGTGTTGGAGTGAATCTTTACCTGTTTTGATGTCCAATATGTGTAGTTCGACTAATGGCTCGAGTTCGGCCGACCTTTGGTTC
Source organism: Mikania micrantha (assembly GCA_009363875.1). Taxonomy (NCBI): domain Eukaryota; kingdom Viridiplantae; phylum Streptophyta; class Magnoliopsida; order Asterales; family Asteraceae; genus Mikania; species Mikania micrantha. The sequence continues at coordinate 65,373,501 of CM018697.1, forward strand.
AATTTCTCTCCCCGTAGCTTTTGAAATCGAATTGATGAATGTAAATGTCCCTAAGGGTGCCGATTAGAGGGTTTTAAAATTCAATTTGGTTATTTAAGGTCGAATTAAACGATTTTATTGATGGCTAGGGACGGTTTCAACTTTCTAGTTGCAATTCGAGTTAATTTGACATTATAATTGTCATTAACACTAGTTTAATGACATAAATCATCAATGTGATGATTAATAACATCATTATACAAAATTCTTTTGTATATCTTGTGCAGATACAAGATAGATGAATTATGATGTTGATTAATAGATTTACATTGTTAAATTATGAATGATAATGATGTAATTTAACTTTGTAATTCAATTTCATTAGTGTTTTCTCATTTCATATCTTGTGCAATGTAAACAATCTGATCTCTCCAATTATCACCCGATATCGTACCTCGAGACCTTTCTGCCTCACAGGACATTCGATCTGGCCCGCCGGCTCGGGGTGTGACAGATTGGTATCAGATCCATGGTTATAGAGATACATAGGTCATTTATTTAAACGGTTTGGCCTAGACTATAACCTAAGGACCCTTCATGTAGAGAACAAAGGATTTATACTTGCATTGTGTTTTCTGCATTCGATCATTACACTAACTGATGTTCTTTCAGTTGTGAACAGAATGCCACCGAAAAGACCACCTCCTCTATTGCCTCCACCACCACCGCCACCTCCTCCTCCCCCACACACTCCACATCATTAGAACCAGAATCCAAAGCTGGATCCTACCACCATGGCATTAGCCACCCTATTGAGCAGCCAGCTGACTAACAAGCTAAAAAGAGGTGATTCCGAACATGATCAACCGGATTCAGAACAACAGCAACAATACCGGGCACTCATCAGGAGAGGCCAGTGGAAATACTGACAGCGCACTTAACTACTCCTGCAAGTCAGTTGTGGGATGTAAACTGCCTAGTTTTAACGGTACTGAGGGAGCTGTAGGCCTAATTCAATGGATTGAGAATATATAAACCACTCTGGACATTAGCAGTTGTCCAGAGCATCACAAGGTTCGCTACTCTGCAGGATCATTCAGCAAGCGAGCCTTAACTTGGTGCAATTCACAGATCAAGGCCAGAGGAAAAGAAGAAGCAATGGCAATGCCGTGGGAAGACTTCAAGACTCTGTTGAGGAATGAGTTCTACCCCAAGAACGAGCTACAAAGAATGGAAACTGAACTATCCAACCAAGTAATTAAAGGAGCTGATCACATGGGGCATACTACTCGCTATCATGAGTTGGTGGCATTGGTGCCAGACATGGTGCCAACACTGGAAAAAATGATTTACAGGTATGCAGGTGGATTACCAGCCTGAATATAGAGTTTGGTTATTGCAGCAAACCCTGTCACTTTAGAGCCAGCCATCAGTTTGTCAAGGAAACTCACTGACGTGATGGTAGCTTCTAGGACTCTGAAGAAGAAGCTGACACTGGAAAAGCAAGGGAATAATCACCAAAGAAACCCCACCATCATCACAAGAAGAAACAAAAGGTCATCAAGAACTATACGATGGCCGCCCCACTCAATCAAGTAGCAGCTGCACCACAGAACCACAACAAGATACCATACACTGGCACGTACCCTTTGTGCGCCAAATGTCAATACCATCATGCTGCTAACACTCCCTACAAGCACTGCACGGGATGTGGAAGAAAAGGGCATTAGGTCCAACAATGCAGAATGACACCTGCTCAAGCAGTAAACAATGCTGCTTTAGCTCTCCCTCCACCCAACAATCCGAATCAAAACAATGGCGGATGTTATAACTGTGGAGAAGCTGGCAACTACTCAAGGAACTTCCCAAAGAAGATGCAACTGGCAGTTCAAGCACCGCGCAGAAGAGCTTTTGCTTTAGGAGCTCCAGCTGCTCGTCAGGACCCGAATGTGGTCAATGGTACATTCTTTTACATGACTTTTATGCATCTATTCTATTTGACACTGGTGCGAATCAGAGTTTTATCTCGGCCGACTTTGCATGCCAACTTAATCAGGTTGAGGAATCTTAATACTCCCCTTATATTATTGAAGTAGCGAATGGGAAACAAATTACAGTTAGTACAATATTTAAAACTGTCCATTAACACTTAATGGCCGGACATTTACCATCGATTTGATACCGATGGAGTTGGGCAGTTTCGATATCGTTGTCGGGATGGATTGTTTATCGCTCAACCGGGTGGAAGTCATATGTTCTGAAAAGCTACTTCGAATACCGATGATGGACGATTACGTGTTGGAAGTTCGAGGGGATCAAGCAAAACGAAGTGTCAAAATCATATATTGCATAAAGGCGCGTAAGTGTTTACAGAAGCAGTGTGTAGCTTTCCTGGCTCATGTGGTGGAAAGAGATAGAGATACAAGATCAAGATGCAAGACGTGCCAGTAGTAAAGTAATACCCTGAAGTATTTCCTGACGATCTACTAGGTTGCAAAATCTCCTTACATGTTAGCCCCTTCGGAGATGCAGGAATTGTCAAATTAGTTGCAAGAATTATTGCATAAAGGTTTCATCTGACTGAGCTACTCATCATGGGGAGCTCCGATTTTGTTTGTGAAAAAGAAGGATGGATCCTTTCGAATGTGCATAGATTACAGGGAGCTGAACAAATTAACCATCAAGAATCGGTATCCATTGCCGATAACTGATGATCTTTTTGATCAACTACAAGGAGCACATTATTTTTCCAAGATTGATTTGCGTTCAGGATATCATCAACTCAGAGTTCAAGAAGAAGACATACGAAAGACGACTTTTCGAACCCGGTATGGGCATTATTAGTTTATGGTAATGCCCTTCGGATTGACAAATGCACCTGCAGTTTTCATTGATCTCATGAACCGAGTGTGCAAGCCGTATCTAGATTAGTTTGTCATTGTCTTTATTGATGACATACAGATTTATTCCAAGAGCAAAGCTGAATATGAGCAACACCTCAAGAAGATTTTGGAGCTGTTGAAAAATGAAAAACTCTATGCCAAATTCTCTAAGTGTGAATTTTGGCTAAGGGAAGTACAGTTTTTGGGCCATGTAGTCAACAGTGAAAGAATACATGTAGACCCTGCCAAGATCGAGGAGATCAAGAATTGGGATACTTCGACAACACCGACGGAGGCACGGTCTTTTCTGGTACTAGCGGGTTATAATAGAAGGTTTATTTCAAACTTTTCTAAGATAGCCTTGCCTCTGACCAAGTTAACTCAAAAAAGTGAGCCGTTTGTTTGGGAGCAAAAACAAGAAGATGCTTTCCAGACATTGAAACAGAAGTTATATGATGCTCCAATCTTATCTCTCCTAGAGGGTACAGACGACTTTGTAGTGTATTGTGACGCTTCTCATCAGCGACTCGGTTGTGTGTTAATGCAACGAGACAAAGTTGTTGCATATGCCTCAAGACAGTTGAAGATACTCGAAAAGAACTACATGACACGTGATCTAGAACTGGGAGCAGTAGTCTTCACACTAAAGATTTGGAAGCATTACTTGTATGGCACCCAGTGTACTATCTTCATTGATCACAAAAGTCTACAGCACATCTTTGATCAGAAGGAACTCAACATTCGGCAACGTCGTTGGGTTGAACTTCTTAATGATTACGACTGTGTGAGTAAGTACCATCCGGGTAAGGCGAACGTTGTAGCTGATGCCTTGAGCTAGAAGGAACGTGTCAAACCACTGCGCGTAAGAGGAATGGGAATGACTGTGCATAAAACTCTACCTGATAAGATTATACAAGCTCAAAAGTAATCTGTGGAACAGGGTAATATGAAGAAAGAACTGTATTGTGGAGTAGAATGACAGTTTGAGACGAAACTAGATGGGTTATCTACTATCAGGATTGCGTGTGGATTCCTGCAATAGATGAACTCAGGAAACTTATCTATGACGAAGCACACAAGACCAGGTACTCAGTGCACCCGGGCGCCGATAAAATGTATCAAGATTTAAGAGAATTTTATTGGTGGCCAGGAATGAAGAAAGATATAGCTGAGTATGTTGGTTGATGTTTGACATGTGGGAAGGTTAAGGCGGAACACCAGAAATCGTCTGGTTTACTGGAACAACCTGAGATTCCTGTGACAACTAGTACCTGACCGGCCGGCAAGTCCGTACGGTATGTGTACTTTCAACCGTAACTATGTGTAATTACATGTGTATAAACAGTACTTGTATTAACAGAAATCTAAATACAAGAAACAGTTGTACGTATTTTTGTGTAAACTTAAATACTGTAAGTAGAACACTCATTTGAATCATAAGTTGTGTGTATTTAAGTGAAAACCTAAGTACAGTTAACACAACAAATCACGAGAAACAACAGTGTTCAAGCGAATAACAATAACAAATCGGTTGCGATATGATATCCATAGATGACAGGAATCAGATGGCCGACAATTCAATGTGAAAACAATGTGATAACAGGATGTTTAGTTGAGTCCGACAGTGAGAAAATACAATTTAAAACAATGTTGCAGTGTCGTTTCAGAATAACGAACTGACAGTGTGTTTGCGTGGGTGACGATCCACACGAACATATCTGTGAGTTTAACATTCTGAAATGATAACCCCGTCACACTATGGGAGCTGGCCATGCCCGAAGTCGTTACCTTAACCGCAAGGAGGGGGATGCCGAAGGCAGGGCTAGTGACTGGAGTGAAGTCGTAACAAGGTAGCCGTACTGGAAGAGTAGAAAACAAAAGTCGGAAAGCAAAACCATCGTCGTATTCGTTCGAGTGACGATTCGAACGAATACGCGCGATGGTGACGCAATCTGACGAAACGATAACGAAAACACGACGCGAACGATCATAAATTAATAAAATAAATAACATTTTACAATTTTGAAACTCATCAAAATAATTAATTAACTTCTTTTAATTTAAAACATTTAAATTACGCGTAAAGTTCCGGAAACGCAACGAAAACGCGAAACGAACAACCGAAACGAACCCGAATACCCGCGGGGTATTTAAGGCTTAAATGAGAGTATTTTCCTCATTTCTCTCATTTATCTCTCTCTCTAAAACCCACAATCCGTCCCTTTCTCTCTCTACAAGAAAAACCACCATTAACAAGCTTCCAAGGTCTATAACTCCTTCATTTCTCAACGAAATTCGATGATTCTTGAACCCACGCGAAGCTCTTGAGGTCTTCTACAAAGAAGTATAACCGATCTGGAGTTTCATCCGGCCGAATTCGAGGTATTGAACGTATAAAATCTGGAAAAATAGGGTTTTCTTGGGTGAATTTGGTCGATCCTCTCCTTAGCCGGACCTAAGCCCACTCCCGCACCACCTACACCTTCGAGAAACCACCTTGGTGTAGCACTTGCAAGGTCACAGCCCTACCCCAACCCAAGTTCGATGGAGGGATGTTGCTGAAACAGGTTCGTGAGAAAAAGACATGGCCGAACCTTCAACCATTCGGTCGAACCCTTGCATGGTCAAGATTCTTGCCCACGAACCCATGATCAGCCGAACCCTTTGCATGCACCGAACACTAAAGGCATCGAACCCTCTTGTGATTAGCGAACCTCCTTAGCCGAACCTTGTTTCACACACATGGGCTACGAACCAACTCAGGCGAACCAAGGACAACCACCGAACCCTCCCCGAACCTGCATGTTGTTTGGCAGAACTAACGAACCTTACCTTGTCACACCCCGAGCCGGCGGGGTAGGATCGAGTTTCCCCGACGGGCGGAAGGTTCCCGGGGCGCGATATCGTGAGTGATAATCGAAGTGATCAGATTGTCTACATTGCACATGATGTGAATGAGAAATGCTAAATATAATAGAATTACAAAGTTAAATTACAGCAGTAACGTTTATAATTTAACAATGTAAATCTATTGTAAAACATCAATATATGACTATCTTGTATTTACACAAGATATACAAATAATTTATATCATGATGTCTTCAAAAGTATGCAGGTCCAAAATACTAGTCTTCTATCTGAAGTCCTAGTCCAAAAGAAATGACTTCCTAATTGACTTGTTCGTCACCTGAGAAGTCATGCAAAAATAAAGGGTCAACACATGGTTGGTGAGTTCATATAGTTTAGTATTTGAAAATGATTTGAAAATGATTTGAACATGATTTGAAAATGACTTGAAAACCTCCTTTGGTAAAGACCCTAACCTCATTATCACCACATGTAATATCCACATCGGTATGCTTATATATAGGGCATATGTAAGGGACAAGCCCTAGCCAACATCCCACCACATACTAATATGCATATGACACTGCTGTTAATGACAATTAAGCATTTTTACCCTTAACACAATCCCATAAGTTCTCCTGTTTGTTGTCCCTGTCATTACAATCATTTGAAATCCATGTTGATTTCACAAGTTCATCACACAATATGATCAACCACACAATTGTATAAACAGTTATAAATGCTTAATTAAACAAGTAAATAAACATTTAATAAAATCTAAGTCCTTATGATTGGGGCCTATGGTCATACTCGAGTAGACTAGTCTGTCAATCTAGGTACTTAGTAGTTAGGGAAACTGTAAATATCCTCAAACATACGACCTACAAGTCAAACGGTCTAGCTAGGACTTCTTGAAATGCAGGATTTTATGTTTCGTCAATGTTTTTGGCGTATGCTATCTCTGATATTTCCCAGACTTTCCCTTAAAAAAATGATTGTCTGATTTTGTCACAAGATGTACTTGATGTGTTGATCATAGAATACAAGATTCATTGATCGGTTGTACACTTGATTCATTGTTCAACAAACACTTGGTTTGTAGAACATTGAATATTGTCTTTGCAAAGATTGTTTTGTTGATGTCTTGATGTCCCACACTTGTTTTGTCAAATTGTTTGATTTGATTCCTTGAATTCACCCACTTGATTTGTCAAAATGTTTGATTTGATCCCTTGAATTCACCCACTTGATTTGTCAAAATGTTTGATTTGATCCCTTGAATTCACCCACTTGTTTTGTCAAAATGTTTGATTTGATCCCTTTGAAATGTTTTGACTTATTGAAAAGTTTAGTTTAACTCGATTATTCACTTAATATATAAGTAAAATCATTGGTAAACCTGCATAAAATCTTCCTAGACATGGTCTAGGATAACATTTATATATATGTAAAACATATAACTTTAAAAGCATTTAAGTAAACAATTTAAATAACAGTTTACGCATGCTTCTCAGCCCCGCGTTTTAAAACAAAAATGGTAGAAAAGGGGCAATGAACTCACCTGTGCTGCTATGTAATTTGATCTAACACAAAATGCGCGCTCCTGTATGTAAGCTAAGTTTCTTCGGTTCCTGAGTTATTTTTATAAGAATTCGAATATAATAAGTACGCGTAGTAGTCGTTGTGCCTAAGACCTTGAGTCTTGTTGTGTGTGCAACTAAGTGTCTTAGTACTAAGTGTATCTAAGATCTACTCTATCTTAATTACCCTTCTTATGATCCCAATTCCCATGATTAGTTACTAACTTACCTTAAAATTTTAGAAAATTTCGGCAGAGTTTCCTTTGTTTTTACAACAATTCCAGACAATTAAATTGTCTATTTTATAACAAGTTCCCAATCAATCAATTCAAGTAAGTAATTTAAATCAAAACAATACAATTTAAACAAGAAGTTAGAAAATTATAAACTTTAATTGAAACATTTATGCTTCAAGTTTTATATTTGAAACATCACTACGAAATCTTAATTTAAACGTTTAACACTTGATGGACTTAATCAAGTCCCATTGGGCCCATTTAAGCCCAATAACAAACTCTTGATTCATCCTCGATCGCAATCACAATGTTTGATCCATATGACATAGGTACCCAAGTTATTCCAAAATTAACAACTCATTTTAAGTTGTTATTGTGAGTTAATGATCAATCTTGTTATAGAAATCCCTAACCCATGCACTCATGCAAATTTATGTTACACCATGCATGCACTTATAGTTAAATTCTCATGTGATACTTAAATTGATGGCCAACTACCCATTTACCATGTCTTTAACCATAGTCTTGATCATTCTCGGACCAATGTTAGCCTAATTAAACCACATCTAAATTCGACATTCATCTAGGGCAGCGAACCTATTGGGTTTATCCAAGGGTTCGGCTGATTTTAAAGGAAGAGGGTTCGGCCATCTTGTAGCTCCAACGAACTCTAAGGGTTCGGCTAACTAAAAAGAAAAGGTTCGTCACCCTAGTTTCATAGATTCCAGGGTTCGCCACACAAGGCTCGTCTATGTTGGCACCATGTAGGGTTCGTTTCTTATAGGTTCGTGAATTAGGGTTTTAAAGGTAAGGTTCACCGTATAAGGGTTCGGTTGAACGAGTATGGTTCGGCTGGTCAACATTGCAGGGTTCGTGACTGTTGGTCCAGGGTTCGGGGCTCAGATTTGTGCAGGTTTGATGCAGACTACAGGGTTCGTGGATCAGGCACCTCACAGGTTCGTTGCAGATAAAGGTTCGGCCAATGAAAAGCAAAAAGGGTTCGGCCGATTATTACTGGGTTCGTCCAGTATACCCACGAACCTGTTGTGGTTTACGCATCATCATCTTCATCCTAGGAAGTAAAACCTGTTACAATCCATTCCTAACAATACCTAAATACATATAATACCTTGACCCAATTGATTTAAGCGTCTATATTCGATTAATACCACCAAAACCCATGTGAATCGTGAACACACACACTAAACCGAATCTAAACTCAAATATTACCTCAAATTTAGTGGTTGGATGTCAAAAATTCTTGTACTTTCGTGATCTTCGTGGAGAGATGGTCGTTTTGACACCAAATAAGCTTGAATCCGGCTTGAAACGAATGAAATCGTCTAGAGAGAAGGTGGAGAGCACACTTTTTAGAGAGAGAATGGGGATAAACGAAAAAGAGAGGGGGATTTGGGTCTTGGTGGTGGTTGTTGGGTCATAAATGACCACATTAAAGGGTGGAAACACCCGGTCGTTCGGTCTCGTTTGGTTTCGCGTAATATGCCGTTTCACGTGATTTTCGCGACGAAACGACACGATTATAAAATTAGAAATCTTTTAATTATTCAAGGTTGTAATTCCTAATAAATTAACTAATATCTTCTTATTTATTAAAAATTTAAAACAAAATTAACTGTTTAAATCGAAATGTACGGTCGTCGCGCGTATGCGTTCGAATCGTCACCCGTACGAACACGGCGATAACTATACTTTTCAACCTTGTTTTCTAATTATAGAATATCATTCAGAACGTTAAACTTTCAGATATATTCGTACAGATCGTCACCTATACGAATAACCCGTAAATTTAGCATTCACATAACGACATTCGTGTGTTTTGTTCTGTAAGGCCTCACATACGTTTATACATAATAAATCCTAAGCAATTAATCACATAATGGTTCTGTGTTGCCAGATAATTACCCGACTCAAGAACCATCGTTCTGAACTGTGTTTCTGTTAAATGTGTCTGAAACTGTTCTATGACAACTCACCATGACAATGATAAATGATATGAATATGAAAATTACTGAAATGTGTATGATTCATACCTGTTTTACTGTTCATGTACTGTAGAGATCACTGTTCCGGTGGCGGTTCCGGCACTGATGTTACAGTCTCCCCTTGTTAGAGAAATTTCGTCCCGAAATTTAAGTGTTGTTATCAGGTACAGCTTCCTCTTCAAATAGTTGGGGATACTTTAACTTCATGTGATCTTCACGTTCCCAAGTGAACTCGGGCCCGCGTCTTGAATTCCATCGAACCTTTACAATAGGAATACGGCTTCGCCTCAGTTGTTTAACCTTGCGATCCATAATCTCTAAAGGTTCTTCAATGAAATGCAACTGTTCATCGACTTGAATCTCTTCGATTGGAATGACGAGAGACTCGTCAGCAAGGCATTTCTTTAGGTTTGAGACGTGAAACACGTCATGCACACTGCTGAGTTCATCTGGCAATCTCAGTCGATAAGCTACAGGACCTATACGTTCGATGATCTCGAACGGTCCCACGTATCGTGGTGCTAATTTACCTTTCTTTCCAAAGCGTACCACGCCTTTCCATGGGGATACCTTTAACATTACACGATCTCCCACTTGGAATTCCAACGGCTTGCGCCGTTTGTCAGCGTAGCTCTTTTGTCTGCTCCTTGTTGCTTGTAGTCTTCTTTGAATTTGAGCTATTTTATCAGTGGTTTCTTGAATTAGTTCTGGCCCCGTTATTCGGTTGTCTCCAATTTCAGTCCAACAGATCGGTGATCGACATTTCCGGCCATAAAGAGCCTCAAATGGTGCACATCCGATACTGCTGTGGTAACTGTTATTGTAGGAGAACTCAATCAGTGGCAAATGGGAGTCCCAGTTCCCACCAAAGTCCAATACACAGGTCCTTAACATGTCCTCTAGGGTTTGAATAGTACGTTCGCTTTGACCATCCGTTTGTGGGTGGTAAGCTGTACTTAGATTTAACTGTGTCCCTAGAGATTTCTGCAATGATTGCCAGAACCTTGATGTAAATCTGCTGTCTCTATCCGAAATAATAGACAATGGCACACCGTGGCGTACCACTATCTCATTGATGTATAATCTTGCCAGTTTATCCATGGTGAAGTTCTCACGCATGGGCAAGAAATGAGCAGATTTTGTCAAACGGTCGATGATCACCCAAATTGTGTCATGACCACTGGAAGTGCGGGGTAGCTTGGTAATGAAATCCATAGCTATTTGTTCCCACTTCCAGAGCGGAATCTCAGGCTGTTCCAATAGACCGGACGGTCTTTGGTGTTCCGCCTTTACCTTCGCACACGTAAGACACTGACCAACATACTCGGCTATATCTTTCTTCATTCCCGGCCACCAATAAAATCCACGCAAGTCTTGGTACATTTTATTAGCGCCTGGATGAACAGAGTATTTAGTCTTGTGTGCTTCATCGAAGATAAGTTTCCTCAATTCATCTACCGCCGGGATCCATATACATTCTCGGTAGTAGATCATTCCATCGGGCCTCGTGTCGAACTGTTTCTCTGCTCCGCAATCAAGTTCCCTCTTCAGATTACCTCGGTCAAGTGCTTCTTGCTGTGCTTGAACAATCTTGTCACTTAAACTGATCTGCACGGTTATCCCCATTGCTCTAACACGTAGGGGTTTGACCCGTTCTTTCCGGCTCAAGGCGTCGGCTACAACGTTCGCCTTTCCCGGATGGTATTTGATCACACAATCATAATCATTTGGAAGTTCAACCCAACGGCGCTGTCGCATGTTGAGCTCCTTCTGATCAAAGATGTGCTGCAGACTTTTGTGATCAGTGAATATGGTACACTTGGTGCCATATAAGTAATGTCTCCAGATCTTCAAGGCGAAGATTACTGCTCCCAGTTCAAGATCATGAGTAGTGTAATTCTTCTCATGAATCTTTAACTGTCTAGATGCATAGGCTATGACTTTGTCCCGTTGCATTAACACACAACCGAGTCCCTGATGGGAAGCATCGCAGTATTCAACAAAGTCATCACAGCCCTCTGGGAGAGATAGAATTGGAGCATCACACAGTTTCTGTTTCAATGTCTGAAAAGCATCTTCCTGTTTTCGCTCCCAGACAAACGGTTCGCCTTTCTGGGTTAGCTTAGTGAGAGGCAAGGCTATCTTAGAAAAGTTTGAGATAAACCTTCTGTAATAACCCGCCAATCCCAGAAAAGACCGTATCTCCGTCGGTGTCTTCGGAGTGTCCCAATTCTTTATCGCTTCAATCTTGGCAGGGTCTACATGAATTCCCTCGCTGTTGACCACATGACCCAGAAATTGAACTTCTCTTAGCCAAAACTCACATTTGGAGAATTTGGCATAGAGTTTCTCTTCTTTCAACAGCTCCAAGATCTTTCTAAGGTGTTGCTCATGTTTTGTTTTGGTCTTGGAATAAATCAGTATGTCATCGATAAAGACAATGACAAACTGATCCAGGTACGGCTAGCACACTCGGTTCATGAGATCCATGAAAACCGCTGGTGCATTTGTCAATCCGAAGGGCATCACTATGAATTCGTAATGCCCGTATCTTGTTCGGAAGGCCGTTTTCGGTATGTCTTCATCTTGAACTCTCAGCTGATGGTATCCAGACCGCAAATCAATCTTTGAGAAGTATTGAGCTCCTTGCAGTTGGTCAAACAGATCATCAATCCTAGGCAATGGATAACGATTCTTGATGGTCAGTTTGTTCAGCTCTCGGTAATCTATGCACATTCTGAATGATCCGTCTTTCTTCTTCACGAACAAGACCGGAGCTCCCCAAGGTGAGTAGCTCGGTCTGATAAAACCCTTGTCAAGTAACTCCTGTAACTGATTAGACAATTCCTGCATCTCTGAAGGTGCTAACCTGTAAGGAGATTTAGCAACAGGAGTTGCTCCAGGAATTAAGTCAATACGAAATTCTACCGGTCGCGCAGGTGGTAAACCGGGTAGGTCTTCGGGAAACACTTCAGGGTATTCTTTTACTACCGGTACATCTTGAACCTTCTTCTTGTCTTTCTCTTTTTCCAACACATGAGCCAGGAATGCTATGCACCGCTTCTGTAGACACTTACGCGCTTTTATGCAAGAAATGATTTTGACACTTCGCTTTGCTTGATCCCCTTTAACTTCCAATACACGATCACTCGGCAATGGAATTCGAAGCAGCTTCTCAGAACAGATGACTTCCACTCGGTTAGATGAGAGCCAATCCATTCCGACAATGATGTCGAAACTACCCAACTCCATCGGTATCAAATCGATGGCAAATGTATGACCATTAAGTGTCAATGGGCAATTTCTATAAACTGTACTAACTGTAATCTGTTTCCCGTTAGCTACTTCTATAATGTAAGGAGAGTCTAACTGTTCCTCTATGGAATCTAGTTTGCATGCAAAATCGGTAGAGATAAAACTCTGATCTGCACCAGTATCAAATAAGACAGATGCATAAAAGTCATGTAAGAGAAACGTACCAGTGACCACATTTGGGTCCTGGCGTGCAGCTGGTGCTCCGATAGCAAAGGCTCGTCCACGGGGTGCTTGAACTGCTGGTTGTGCCTTCTTCGGGCAGTTCTTCGCAAAGTGGCCTTGTTCGCCACAGTTATAGCATCCACCATGGTTCTGATTAGCTGGTGGAGGAAGAGCCAAAGCAGCATTGTTGACTGCTTGATTAGGAGTCATCCTACAGTATTGGACCCAATGGCCCTTTCTTCCACATCCCGTGCAATGTTTACACGGAGCGTCAGTAGGGTGATGATACTGACACTTGGCACACAGAGGAAACGTGCCAGTGTAAGGTTTGCGGTTGGGGTTCTGTGGTGTTGCTGCCACTTGTTGCAGAGGTGTGGCCACCGTGTAGTTCTTGATGGTCTTCTGTTTCTTCTTTTGATGATGGGAGGGTTTCTTTGAAGATTCAGCTTTGTTCTTATTGGGTTCAGCCTCCTTCTTTAGAACTCCAGAGGCTACCATGAGGTCAGTGAGTTTCCCAGACAGTCTCACTGCAGATTCAACGGTAGTAGGGTTGGCTGAAACAACCATGCCCTGAATGCAGGCGGGAAGTCCACCCACGTAACGGTCTATCCTTTTCTCCAATGTTGGTACCATGTCAGGTACCAAAGCAACCAACTCGTGGTAACGAGTTGTATACCCCATGTGATCAGCCCCCTTCATCACATGATTAGATAATTCCACCTCCAATTTCTGCAGCTCATTCTTCGGACAGAACTCTGTTCGCAGCAGTGTCTTGAAATCTTCCCATGGCATGGCCATGGCTTCTTCTCTTCCTCGGGCATTGATCTGACCGTTCCACCAGGTCAGAGCCCGTTTGTTGAATGTTCCCGCTGAGTAACGGACCTTGTGGTGTTCGGGGCAGCTGCAAAGATCCAATGTTGCCTCAATCTTCTCAATCCATTGGATTAATCCAACGGCGCCTTCAGACCCACTGAAACTGGGTGGCTTACATCCTACGAAGGACTTGTAGGAGTAGTGAGATGAATCTCCAGTATTTCCACTGGCTTCTCCTGATGTGTTGCCAGTGTTGAGGATTTCATTACGAAGACGAAGGAACATCTCCGGTATTGCCTCTTTCATCTGATTCGTCATCTGGCTACTCAGTAACGTCACCAGAGCGATAGTAGCAGGGTCCATAGTCGGTGTTGTGCCTGAACCAGATGCTTGAGTAATCAATGGAGGAGGGGGAGGAGGAGGTGGAGGAGGTGGTGGTGGAGAGTCATTCGGAGACGGTGTGGAGGAGTGTGGAGCCAAGTCTTGTGGTGGTAGCTGTATCAAAGGAGGTTGTCTTCGTGGAGGCATTCTGATCACAACCAATAAAGTCATCGGTTAGTGCAATGATCGAATACAGAAGACAATATGCAAATAAGTCTTAAGTCCTACTTTCTCTACATGCAGGGTCCCTAGGTTATAGTCTAGGCCAAACCATTTAAATAAGTGACCTATATTTCTCTATAACCATGGCTCTGATACCAATCTGTCACACCCCGAGCCGGCGGGGTAGGATCGAGTTTCCCCGACGGGCGGAAGGTTCCCGGGGCGCGATATCGTGAGTGATAATCGAAGTGATCAGATTGTCTACATTGCACATGATGTGAATGAGAAATGCTAAATATAATAGAATTACAAAGTTAAATTACAGCAGTAACGTTTATAATTTAACAATGTAAATCTATTGTAAAACATCAATATATGACTATCTTGTATTTACACAAGATATACAAATAATTTATATCATGATGTCTTCAAAAGTATGCAGGTCCAAAATACTAGTCTTCTATCTGAAGTCCTAGTCCAAAAGAAATGACTTCCTAATTGACTTGTTCGTCACTTGAGAAGTCATGCAAAAATAAAGGGTCAACACATGGTTGGTGAGTTCATATAGTTTAGTATTTGAAAATGATTTGAAAATGATTTGAACATGATTTGAAAATGACTTGAAAACCTCCTTTGGTAAAGACCCTAACCTCATTATCACCACATGTAATATCCACATCGGTATGCTTATATATAGGGCATATGTAAGGGACAAGCCCTAGCCAACATCCCACCACATACTAATATGCATATGACACTGCTGTTAATGACAATTAAGCATTTTTACCCTTAACACAATCCCATAAGTTCTCCTGTTTGTTGTCCCTGTCATTACAATCATTTGAAATCCATGTTGATTTCACAAGTTCATCACACAATATGATCAACCACACAATTGTATAAACAGTTATAAATGCTTAATTAAACAAGTAAATAAACATTTAATAAAATCTAAGTCCTTATGATTGGGGCCTATGGTCATACTCGAGTAGACTAGTCTGTCAATCTAGGTACTTAGTAGTTAGGGAAACTGTAAATATCCTCAAACATACGACCTACAAGTCAAACGGTCTAGCTAGGACTTCTTTAAATGCAGGATTTTATGTTTCGTCAATGTTTTTGGCGTATGCTATCTCTGATATTTCCCAGACTTTCCCTTAAAAAAATGATTGTCTGATTTTGTCACAAGATGTACTTGATGTGTTGATCATAGAATACAAGATTCATTGATCGGTTGTACACTTGATTCATTGTTCAACAAACACTTGGTTTGTAGAACATTGAATATTGTCTTTGCAAAGATTGTTTTGTTGATGTCTTGATGTCCCACACTTGTTTTGTCAAATTGTTTGATTTGATTCCTTGAATTCACCCACTTGATTTGTCAAAATGTTTGATTTGATCCCTTGAATTCACCCACTTGATTTGTCAAAATGTTTGATTTGATCCCTTGAATTCACCCACTTGTTTTGTCAAAATGTTTGATTTGATCCCTTTGAAATGTTTTGACTTATTGAAAAGTTTAGTTTAACTCGATTATTCACTTAATATATAAGTAAAATCATTGGTAAACCTGCATAAAATCTTCCTAGACATGGTCTAGGATAACATTTATATATATGTAAAACATATAACTTTAAAAGCATTTAAGTAAACAATTTAAATAACAGTTTACGCATGCTTCTCAGCCCCGCGTTTTAAAACAAAAATGGTAGAAAAGGGGCAATGAACTCACCTGTGCTGCTATGTAATTTGATCTAACACAAAATGCGCGCTCCTGTATGTAAGCTAAGTTTCTTCGGTTCCTGAGTTATTTTTATAAGAATTCGAATATAATAAGTACGCGTAGTAGTCGTTGTGCCTAAGACCTTGAGTCTTGTTGTGTGTGCAACTAAGTGTCTTAGTACTAAGTGTATCTAAGATCTACTCTATCTTAATTACCCTTCTTATGATCCCAATTCCCATGATTAGTTACTAACTTACCTTAAAATTTTAGAAAATTTCGGCAGAGTTTCCTTTGTTTTTACAACAATTCCAGACAATTAAATTGTCTATTTTATAACAAGTTCCCAATCAATCAATTCAAGTAAGTAATTTAAATCAAAACAATACAATTTAAACAAGAAGTTAGAAAATTATAAACTTTAATTGAAACATTTATGCTTCAAGTTTTATATTTGAAACATCACTACGAAATCTTAATTTAAACGTTTAACACTTGATGGACTTAATCAAGTCCCATTGGGCCCATTTAAGCCCAATAACAAACTCTTGATTCATCCTCGATCGCAATCACAATGTTTGATCCATATGACATAGGTACCCAAGTTATTCCAAAATTAACAACTCATTTTAAGTTGTTATTGTGAGTTAATGATCAATCTTGTTATAGAAATCCCTAACCCATGCACTCATGCAAATTTATATTACACCATGCATGCACTTATAGTTAAATTCTCATGTGATACTTAAATTGATGGCCAACTACCCATTTACCATGTCTTTAACCATAGTCTTGATCATTCTCGGACCAATGTTAGCCTAATTAAACCACATCTAAATTCGACATTCATCTAGGGCAGCGAACCTATTGGGTTTATCCAAGGGTTCGGCTGATTTTAAAGGAAGAGGGTTCGGCCATCTTGTAGCTCCAACGAACTCTAAGGGTTCGGCTAACTAAAAAGAAAAGGTTCGTCACCCTAGTTTCATAGATTCCAGGGTTCGCCACACAAGGCTCGTCTATGTTGGCACCATGTAGGGTTCGTTTCTTATAGGTTCGTGAATTAGGGTTTTAAAGGTAAGGTTCACCGTATAAGGGTTCGGTTGAACGAGTATGGTTCGGCTGGTCAACATTGCAGGGTTCGTGACTGTTGGTCCAGGGTTCGGGGCTCAGATTTGTGCAGGTTTGATGCAGACTACAGGGTTCGTGGATCAGGCACCTCACAGGTTCGTTGCAGATAAAGGTTCGGCCAATGAAAAGCAAAAAGGGTTCGGCCGATTATTACTGGGTTCGTCCAGTATACCCACGAACCTGTTGTGGTTTACGCATCATCATCTTCATCCTAGGAAGTAAAACCTGTTACAATCCATTCCTAACAATACCTAAATACATATAATACCTTGACCCAATTGATTTAAGCGTCTATATTCGATTAATACCACCAAAACCCATGTGAATCGTGAACACACACACTAAACCGAATCTAAACTCAAATATTACCTCAAATTTAGTGGTTGGATGTCAAAAATTCTTGTACTTTCGTGATCTTCGTGGAGAGATGGTCGTTTTGACACCAAATAAGCTTGAATCCGGCTTGAAACGAATGAAATCGTCTAGAGAGAAGGTGGAGAGCACACTTTTTAGAGAGAGAATGGGGATAAACGAAAAAGAGAGGGGGATTTGGGTCTTGGTGGTGGTTGTTGGGTCATAAATGACCACATTAAAGGGTGGAAACACCCGGTCGTTCGGTCTCGTTTGGTTTCGCGTAATATGCCGTTTCGCGTGATTTTCGCGACGAAACGACACGATTATAAAATTAGAAATCTTTTAATTATTCAAGGTTGTAATTCCTAATAAATTAACTAATATCTTCTTATTTATTAAAAATTTAAAACAAAATTAACTGTTTAAATCGAAATGTACGGTCGTCGCGCGTATGCGTTCGAATCGTCACCCGTACGAACACGGCGATAACTATACTTTTCAACCTTGTTTTCTAATTATAGAATATCATTCAGAACGTTAAACTTTCAGATATATTCGTACAGATCATCACCTATACGAATAACCCGTAAATTTAGCATTCACATAACGACATTCGTGTGTTTTGTTCTGTAAGGCCTCACATACGTTTATACATAATAAATCCTAAGCAATTAATCACATAATGGTTCTGTGTTGCCAGATAATTACCCGACTCAAGAACCATCGTTCTGAACTGTGTTTCTGTTAAATGTGTCTGAAACTGTTCTATGACAACTCACCATGACAATGATAAATGATATGAATATGAAAATTACTGAAATGTGTATGATTCATACCTGTTTTACTGTTCATGTACTGTAGAGATCACTGTTCCGGTGGCGGTTCCGGCACTGATGTCATGGGCTACGAACCAACTCAGGCGAACCAAGGACAACCACCGAACCCTCCCCGAACCTGCATGTTGTTTGGCAGAACTAACGAACCTTACCTGGTCAGCCCCCAACTCACCGAACCTTGGCTGCATGGAAACGAACTCTTGGTCACTCGCACGAACCTACATCATCAGACGAACCCATGCAAATCTCGAACCTTCTGCCTTCGAAACAGCTCCACTAACCGAACCTTCATGCATGAGGCTCCCTAGCCGAACCTTGATCAAACCTTTAGGTTCGTTGGAACAAATCAGGGCCGAACCATCTCCATGGGTTCGCTGGGTTCAATGCTATGTATTTCAATCGGCTAGTCTAAGCCCAATCGACATATTTGCCTTGGCCCACAACCGCCTTAGGCCCAAATATAACACAACCGGCCCAACATTCAACTTGGATCCATGGGATTTGCCTAGGCCCAACAGAAAACTATTCGGCCCAGTGGCCATTAACCGGCCCATGTGAAACCGGCCCAAACCCAACCGAAAGCTACTAAAGCCCAATCGGCCCAATAGCACACATCTAAGGACCATATTCAAATTCATGCGGCTTGATATATGGTCCACTTGAATGTTATTCGGCCCATGTAAATAAAAAGGTGAACGAACACTTAAAAACAAAACGTGGAGTAACATACATGATAGATATAGAATTATGAGAGTTAAAACAGATGCTACAAAGATGATATGATAAAGTAAAGCAAGAAACTTAAGTCATGGCTATGACTTAGGTTAAATCACAAAAACTTTGTCAATGTATTGATTAACATAAGATGATGAAGTTATAAATTCTAAGAATAACTTAAGGCTAAGCACACGACATAGAGACACGCGGTATTAACAATCTATGACAACTGAAACAAGGGACGAATAAAGACCGCGACTCACGGGTGTTAGCCAATTTTTGGGCTAACACATGTACACACACAAATTTCAATAATTATTACTTATAAGTCAAAACAACGTGAAATCAGTACAGGGTCGTGATCAATACAACAAGTACAATCAAGAGCGCATGCATTCTCCTTTTAAGCTAAGTCAACCACTTCATACATAAGGTGAGTTCATATGCCCCTTTTCTTTAATCTTAATTGATTTTAAACTCTCGGGGCTGAGAAACATGCTTTACTTTTAATTATTTAAAAGTTTTGCTTACATATCACTTATACTTTGATTTAGATAATATTAAACTGTTTAGTATCGTTTATCATTGTATGCATGCTTGTATGATCATGTTATGACAGGAACACTAAGATGAATATGATAATTTAATTTCATAATTCATCAACACACAGGAATAACATAGTTGTAAGAGTTATCTCACAACACTTAGTTATTCCTACATGGGCAAACATTGAGAAAATTCATACACAAAACAAACAATGAGAACAATTACAGAGGAACATGATGACATAGCACAACACATGAATGATTAGAAGATAAAATATCTTCTTAATATCATTCCACGTTCTAATTGACTAAGTGTGATAAGTCAAGTACTTATAACATACTTATAACACACACTTACAACTTAAAAACATACTATGTGATAGTATAGAGCATTTGGTATCCACCACCTGCGTCACTTAAGGGTAATAAGACTTGTTCTTACCACGGCTTAAGGATTATATGGTGAACATATGGATTACATTGAATGATAATCATGATAACGTAACTTCATGATAACAACATCATTCACACAATGATTAACATAATGTAATAAGACAAGTTCTTATTTAACTTTGTTAATCACATGGAGAACATCCCACATTGAGACAACAACAACATCGATGTACATCATCCATCGTTACCTGTGGACTAGTAGACTGAGGAATTTATTTTCTATCATGTCATATTACTAGTAACAGTTTCGATGAAGGCAATGGGAATACACAGTGATAGAGGTAAATCGGATGCATTGCAATCTGATTACGTGAGGATTGCAATGGATTCCTTTTAGGCTCTATGCACTGCAAGTTGAGAACAAATGACAAACAGTTAACTGACACTTTTAATAATTAAAAGTGAAACAACAGTTAACCCACAGACAATAGAATAATACAAGGAACTGATTAAGTAAATCCAATATCCTTACTACATATAATGGTTATCAATACTTCGGTTTGATACTACAACGCTATCATCAGATTATTCTATACATGGTATCATAGGTGATCAACAATGAAACAAACATGTGGAATGGGAATGGAAATCAATAGTTGTATTGCAAGTAGTATGGAGTTCTAGTAGTGACGTGGTGGGATGCTGGCTAGGACTTAGTTCCCTTACATATGCCCTATATATAAGCATCACTACTAGGATAATATAGTACTTTTGACTATAACTATTGAGGAGCCATTAGGAGAACAGATGAAACAAACGACATAGAAGTAACAATATTAACATTGTGAACGTGCATGTGAATGAATAAAGGTTTTCAATTAACATACTCATGAACTCACCAACCTAGTGTTGACTTTGTTTAAATGCATGTTTTCTCAGGTGACGAACATGTGTAGGTACTTACATGCAAGGATTAAGCTAGTGGACTTATAGAAGACCTAGCTTTATTTTGTGTTGCATGCTTTTGGCGACAAGAACAATGGATCATCTTTTGTATATCTTGTACAGATACAAGATATAGTTACATTGATTCTTTTGATAGATTTACTTGGTTAAATTATGAACGATACATTGTAATTTAATCTTGTAATTCTATATCATTGATGTGTTAGCATTTCTCATATATTTATCATGTGCTATGTAAACAATCTGATCATTCGATTATCATTCACGATATAACGCCCCGAGAACCTTCCGCCTGACGGAAAAACCCGATCCGTTCCCGCCGGCTCGAAGTGTGACAATTCCGCTCTAGAAGTGGGAACAAATAGCTATGGATTTCATTGCCAAGCTACCCCGCACCTCTAGAGGTCATGATACCATTTGGGTCATCATTGATTGTTTAACTAAATCTGCTCACTTCTTGCCAATGTGTGAAACTTTCACGATGGATAAACTGGCGAGATTATACAACAATGAGATAGTGGTGCGTCATGGTGTGCCACTGTCTATCATATCAGATCGAGATAGCAGATTCACATCAAGATTTTGGCAGTCGTTGCAGAAGTCACTAGGGACGAACTTGAACTTGAGTACAACTTTCCATCCACAAACGGACGGTCAAAGCGAATGTACTATACAGACCCTCGAGGACATGTTGCGAACATGTATTTTGGATTTCGGTGGGAATTGGGATTCCCATTTGACACTGACAGAATTCTCCTATAATAACAATTACCATAGTAGCATCAGCTGCGCTCCATTCGAGGCACTTTATGGTAGAAAATGCCGGTCACCGATCTGTTAGACCGAGGTAGGAGATAACAGGATAACTGGGCCTAAGCTTATTCAAGAAACCACAGATAAGATTGCTTAGATACAATAGAAGTTACAAGCATCCCGAAGCAGACCAAAGAGCTAAGCGGACAAATGACGCAAGCCGTTGGAATTCCAAGTGGGAGACCGTGTCATGCTGAAGGTATCCCTATGGAAGGGCGTAGTCCATTTCGGAAAGAAAGGCAAGTTAGCTCCACGATAGATCGGACCGTTCGAAGTAATTCAACGAATTGGGCCTGTTGCGTATAGACTGAAATTACCATATGAACTCAGCGGTGTGCACAACGTGTTTCACGTCTCAAACCTTAAGAAATGCCTTACGGATGAATCACTTGTCATACCAGTCGAGGAAATTCAAGTGGACGAACAACTACATTTTATCGAGGAACCTTTAGAGATTACGGATCGCGAAGTTAAGCAACTAAAGCGAAGCCGTATTCCAATCGTTAAGGTTCGATGGAATTCAAAGCACGGACTTGAATTTACTTGGGAACATGAAGATCACATGAAGTCCAAGTATCCCCACCTGTTTGCGGAGGAAGCCGTACCTGATAACGATTCTTAAATTTCGGGATGAAATTTCTCTAACAAGGGGAGACTGTAACATCAGTGTCGGAACCGTAGCCGTAACAATGACTTGTACAATATATCAGGTATGAACTATGTATATTATATGCGTATTGCATGTATGCTATTATCTTTTGATGCTTAATACGGAACTATTACAGATCTATTTCAGAAACCTAAAGTAACTTAGAAAATTCCATTTTTATTATAAAGCAATGTTACGTTACGCGAAATTCGGAAACGACACGTTTATGCGAAAACAGGTGAAACCGAATGAATCCGAACACACCCGAACTTTAAAAAGGTTAAAATTGACATTAAATGTCATTTACTCACATTCACCAACCCCACTCTCTCTCAAAACCGTGCATTTCTCTCTCTACTCTCTATCTAGAATTTGAAAACCAAAACCCTTCGATTCTTCACCAAATCAGGTGATTTTGGTGTCAAAACAACCACAACAACTTGTAGGTCGTGAAAGTAAAAAGAAATCGAGCCTGGAACCGTCAAAATTGAGGTAAAATTGAGCTCAAACCCAAGATTCTTCAAATACGGAAATCGGCACTTCACAGCCGGTTTCGACCCATTAAAACCTTTAGGGATTTCACAAAATCATTCTAGGAGGGTGTAGGAACTCGTAGAACACCTTAATCTGCCCACGATTTCGAAAAAGGCAGCACGAACACCTCGGCCACAGAACGTGCAAACAAGCGCCATCTGATGCAGTTCAGGAGAATTGAGACACACGAATGGCTCCATGAGTGAATGAACAATCTCATTCGTATGAACTGGGAAACCGAAGGAATCACCGGGCGAATGGAACCGCACGACTGAATTTTGTGACGAATGAACTCCTCATTCGTATAATCTTTTATGAACGAATGAATGGTCAGACGACTGATCCATTCGTGAAGTTCCATTCGTAAGACTCAGTGAGCAAATGATACTTATTCGTGCAACAAGTTCAGTTGCCCAGTAACTTGAGGCTTCATTCGTATGAATGACACTCATTCGTACCACAGCCTTATTCGCTCAGAAATTTCAAAGAACAACTCTAGACTAAGATTGTTGGATCGTTCATATTGGGTTAATGATATGATAAGTAACTATGAATTACTAAGAACTAGAAGCACTCAGTGAGATCAATGGGGATTTAAAGAACCAACTAAGTATGGGGTGTGTTGGCCTTATGTGCCTACGCCCAACACTTAGCAAA
This sequence comes from Mikania micrantha, assembly GCA_009363875.1. NCBI lineage: Eukaryota > Viridiplantae > Streptophyta > Magnoliopsida > Asterales > Asteraceae > Mikania > Mikania micrantha. The sequence goes on from CM018697.1 coordinate 65,397,176, forward strand.
TTCAGTTCAGGGTTGATTAACTTAGGATATTTAAATTGAATAACTTTAGTTGGTAACCAACTCAAGACTGAACAAGAATCAATGTGCGTAACAAAGAACTATCGAAGGACTTGAAGTTAATCTGATTAGATTTGCTTAAGTTCTAACATGTTCAATTTATATTTTCATAAAATAAATAGACTTTTATTAAAATGAAATGATTTATAACATATAACCATAGGTTTATAAAGAGCATCATAACTTGTTTTGTTAAAGTATTATAAGGTAATTTAAAGAGCTTTATCAAAATAAATATAACTTTTGTACTTTAATTAAGGTTTTAGTAAATGATGATTTATTTAAATAATCATGTCTTTGAATGTCTTAAACCTTATGTAAATAAGGCTAAATTTAAAGCAGTTAAGGGATAAGGGTATGCTAACTTAGAATACTTAGAGAAATCATAGTAACACACTAGCAAAGTTATAGGACACATAGTTGCACACTGAGACCGAAACCTTATATACGTCAACTCTAAATACTTATAGTATTCGAATCATAATAAATCAACTCAGGTACTCAAGATACATATTTTACAAGCAACGAGCGCGCGTATCTTTCTCGGTTCATTGCATAGCAACATAGGTGAGTTCATTGCCCCTTTTCTAAATATTTTTGTTTTATAAACGCGGGATTAAGAAACATGCGTAAATTATTTTCCTCGGACTATATTTTACTTAACTTCTTATACATCATATATGTTTTATATGTGTAATTGTTATCCTAAATTCTGTCTAGGTAAACTATTTACAAGTTTTGAAAAGAATTATTTACTCATTATAAGTAGATAATTGTTTCATTTTCAAAGAACTAAAGATCTATCTTAACGAACAGTTTGTAACGATCTATTTTCGAAGAACTAAAGATCTATCTCAACGAACTATTTATAACGATCTATTTTCAAAGAACTAAAGATGTATCTCAAAGAACTATTTGCAACGATCAATTATCAAATAACTAAAGATTTATTTCGAAGAACTGTTTTCAACGATCTATCTTTAGAGGAATATCAGGGAAATATTCAAAGATAGCATATGCCAAAGAACTAAACGGTCTATACAAAAAAGAATGAACAAGGACAATCTAGAAAGAACTATAAAATCATGTACTTCATGAAGTCCTTGCTAGACTGATTGATTATAGGTCACATGTTTGATGATATTTACATAATTCCTCAACTACTAAGAACCTTGATTGCTAGACTAGTTTACTCGAGTTTGACCAAGGCCCAATTATTAGGTCTTAGATTTTTAATTAAATTTTTAATTATTCATTTATTTAAGCACTTTAATTACATGTTTCTACATTTATTATGGTTGTTCATGTGTGTGATGAGCTTGAGGAATTAAGAGAACTTCCACATTTTGTTGAAACTAGCAAGAACTTGTATGTTAATGATGAGGAATGAAACGTTTAATTATCATTAACAACAATATTCTATGTGGTTCGGTATGTGGTGGGCTAGCAGCTGGGCTTGAGCCTACGTATGCCCTATATATAAGCATACTTGACTAGATAGTATATGTGGTTGTTGGTGAGGTTAAGGTTGTCATTCAGACATGTTTGTACAAATTCATTTTTAAATAAAACTATATGAACTCACCAACCATGTGTTGACTTGATTTTTTTTGCATGCCTTCTTAGGTGATGAACAGGTTAATTAGGAAGTTCGTGCTATTTACTAGGGTGCCCAGATAGAGGACCGAGTATTTTTGGACGTGCATATTTTTGAACATCATTATACAAAATTCTTTTGTATATCTTCTGCAGACACAAGATAGATGAATGATGATGTTGATTAGTAGATTTACATTGTTAAATTATGAACGATACCGATATAATTTAACTTTGGAATTCTATTTCATTAGTGTTTTCTCATTTCATATCATGTGCAATGTAAACAATCTAATCACTCCGATTATCAGCCGATATCGCACCTCAAGACCTTTCCGTCCGACGGGACATTTGATCCGGCCCACCGGCTCGGGGTGTGACATCAAGTAAGCCTAATGGGTTGAAAAAGGGTGAGTTAACCCTAATACCATTTCATGATTTTGGAACTTAAGCATATGAACATTTTCAAATAAATCAGGTGAACAAGAGTTACAAATTCATAAACACATTTATCATAGTTGCATAACTAGTCTTGTGCAATTTGTAACATGACCCATGCTTTTTCATAAGTCAGTCTTTATTCAAAGGATCCAATCATGTTTTCAAGTTAAAAAAACACTCTTAAAGATAAGAAAAAAATCCATACAAAGGATAGTCGTTAACAAATTAACATAACTCAATCAATCAACCAAAGTATATAACAACATAAATTTTATATTATATGTATGATTACAGTGATATAGGAATCATATAGAATTCTTGTTGATTTGCTACTTGTACGGGACATATTCTATTGCTGTTAGGTGAGAACATTAGCCCTCTTTTAATGTTTCACAAACGTTATTGTGACGACCGGCATCCGAGCGACCATGAGTCGGAAATCCAAGGGTGTACACAACCACAGAGTGAGACATTTTGTCACGAGAGCGACAATAACAATAATAAACAACTTACAAAATACACGGATCTTCTTAAAACAGTTAGGAAAATCCATTTAATCTCATGAACATGAATCGGAAGACAAGAAAAACAACCTGTGAGGGAAAACAATGAACCAAACCTAGATGGATAACATTTGGAGTATCGATCCAACGAGATGTCGACGTGGGTGACGATCCATGTGGATACGTAGTTAGATTTGAATACTCTAAATGATATCTTTACACTACAAGAAACAATGTCAACAGTTAAATGCAACGCGATGTTTGTATGTGTGACGATTCATTCGGATGTCAGCGTAAGTCTTTAACGTTGAGATAAAATAATAATAATTTTAATCTCACCAAAACAATTTAATAAAAAATAAAAATTTTAACACACACAACCATTCGTACGAATGAGACCTCATTCGTATGCATAGGTTAATTTGGTGAAGCTTTACAGCCATAGAGTCATTCGGCCGAATCCCACTCTCGGCCACTCGATTTTTCTACCATTTCCACACGAAATCGGACCATTCCACCGTCCAAATCATGCGTATTTCAACGCCAACACCTTCATTTCAAGATTTCAACCCTTTTCATCATATTTCGGTCAAATACGAGCTCCACAGTAAGTATTAGCACCGGTCATTTGCACCAAAACACTCCAAAACGTTTTACCATCAACTTAGACCATAAAAACACCAAAAACAACCACCGACTTAAAAATGGCGTTCTTGGTGGATCTGCAGGAGAATGAGCCGTACGAAGGGCTCATTCATGCGAATGAGAAGCCTCGTTCCTTGTAGAAGAGTCAAGCGAATGAACTGCCGAACGAAGGAGCAATCACCCAAATGACGAGGACTCATTCGTATGGGATGATCATACGAATGAGGACATGTTCGCACGAATGGATCACAAGAATGAGAGTATGCATCCTCATCATTCCATTCGTGTGAATGAAGGCCATTCGCACGAACCAACCATTCGCACCAAGAACAACTCAAAATGGCTAAGTGTTGAAAGTCTTACCTTACACCGTTCGTATTGATAAGACCGAACCTTAGACCAAATTTTAAATCTAATCAAGATAAAACGAAATAATAACACATTTTCCAAAATCACATCAAAACACTGAACACACAACCGTCCAACACCTAACTAACTAATTTCTAGCACAGGATTCAAACCGAGGGAACATACCGATTGAGCGCATTGATGACCCATAACCTCAGGTGAGTTCACAGACTCCTTGTTTTCAATTTTCTGGCTTCCAAATCATTTGAGGCTGAGAATATGAAATCTCTTATTCGAATGATCAACTAATAAGATTTATTTTCTAACGTTTTCAATAAAAGGATCAACTATCAACCTCTTATTAGAATGTTATACGATTAAGTGTCTTTTCAATTACTTTTACTGAGCGTTCATCGCTGCATTTAACTTTTTTTTTCAACAAATGACAACCACAAACCAGTTTCGAGGGTTCAAAACACAAATCATCGAGGAGATGTATGTTTTGACCACAACAGTTCGAGTCTTTGTGCCTAACCAAGAGGTGAACAGACACGAATCGGGGAATTGTGTAGTGCACAATCGAGAATAATCATTTTCATGGGAATCCCCCATCAAACAAACAACATTTTGCATCGTATCTGTCTAGGGTAATTCACTAGAGCATGTGTCCACACAACAACACATCAATAATTCACTGAGGAATTATCAAGATAGTCCTTTCAGAGTCATTTACCATTAGTTGACGCGGGTCAACCGACGGTAACGTAGATGGTACCATAGGTCTAACAAACCACCAGCGCCAAGGCTGGTACGTTACACGCATACAACGTGACACAACAACTCGAATTAGTTCTAGCGGAACTAAATCTCAGATCATATCAGTTAGGGTTGGTAAATGATCACATGGGTGATATTACAGACAGACCATTCAAACAGTAACATAAGTTTTCAAATCAAATCAAATAGATGTTCAAGACCTGGTCTTGAATGAATTTCAAACGAGTACACAGTAAACAATGTTGTGCTACAAGAAAGGAGCGTAAATTGTGTGATTTTCAAACAACCAAAACACGTCTCCTGTATCATTAGACAGAACATACGCTTCTTTGTCACAACTTTATTTTTACAATCATCCGTCGTGTCATGTAGAGTGGAGATACACAAGTGACAAGGTCTGATTTCCGTTAAGGACATCTTCGTGGATCACCGAAGGGGTGGTGGGCTGGCGGCCGAGCTTTGTCTCTGCGTATGCCCTATAGATAAACTACCTTTGATGATTTGGGATGGTGTTAGTAATGATGTTCAGGCTCACACACTTGTGTAGTTCATTCGTGTTTTCAACACCATTTACACACCACTTTCAAAACCGATGTGAATGGAAAGATTTTTACTAAATCTTTTACAAAACCAAATATTTTCAAAACTAATGTGACTCACCAACCTAGTGTTGACAGATTTTAAATGTTCTTCGGTGAAGAACATGTCACACCCCCCAAATTCCCACGTTCGGTGTCAGACCACGCGGGTGTGACGTGGCCAGGATCATAGCTCATGGTCATATAGAACGACTCTATATGAGTTACACAAACATACAGTTTTGTAATTAAAGCAAGTTTTAACAGTACGCAGCGGAAAAGTTAAACGTCAACAGCGGTAAAATAAATTGTAGCAACAGAAAAGTAGAATGTATCAGACACCACATGTTTAAATTTTTTTAAAAGAAACACAACACAACAACACAAGCCTAGGACTAGAGTCTGATGCATGAGACTCTCTTGTACATCCTCCAGTGCATCCTAGCTTGTGATCCATTAGTTACCTGAGAATACATGCCAAAAAGTGTCAACTAAAAAGTTGGTGAGTTCACAGGTTTGGACAGACATAAATCAGTAAACAGACATATACTGGGTATCTTGAGTTGTTTGCTGGATCTACGATCCGTGAATGTGTTAGTTCATCTTACCAAAACTCGACTGTTTCCTTTGCCCCCCCGAGTTATCGCTGAACCCAGCATCAACATCGATATTACGCTCGTTGTGACCTCCAGCCAAAGTTGTTGCCGAGCGGGGCTAGTCAAACTCAGTAGTACTTCGTAATAACGACTCGTTTGTTACACAACTAACGGTAAGGATATGTGAGGACTTGATACGATAATAGTTACACTCAAAATAGTTTTTACAACATACCAGTCATATATCCAAAATAGTTGCATTATATTTTCACCCCAAAAGTTTAGTAAAAGCACTTAAAGAATAAAAGTGGGGCCGTAAACTCACCTGAGTCTAGTAGAGTACGTTCTTACGAGAACGGAGTAGTACGCCTTCTAGCGTTTACCTATATCACATAGGTGTTATGAGTTTGTGTTCACATACGTGTGGGTCTCACAGGACCGTGTTCGTGTCCAAACAACTCTAAGTTGTTATGTGGGTCGTGTTGACCGTGTTTGACCTAACGACCCGTGTTTGTCCTAACGACCCGTTGGTGACGTTTTTAGTTCGAATGATCGTGTAACGTGCGATTTCGTGTCGTGTGATGTGTGTGAGTATCAAAATCGCATCCGTGAGGTAACTTACTATTTATAGTAAGTTCCCATTTTAGGGAAGTTTCTATTTCAGGAAAGTCATGCAAGAATTCATTTTCCGATTATTCTAATATGCATAGTTAACCTAAATGAGCATATCATCACATAGCACATAGTCACAGTTAGACGATTAAGCACGTTTCGCGATTAAAAGTTACTATTTTTAGTAAGTTGCAGAAACAAGCATATTTCACTAAGTCTAACAATCAATCTCATCATAATACAAATATCCTAGTTTCAAAAATCGTTTGATCATACTTGTTACAACTAACACATTGCCATTTACCGATTTTGTAAAATAAAGTTACTATTTCTAGTAACTTATGTCATACCATCAATTTTAATCATTCAAAAGCATCCATAATCCACATTGTTATCATATTAACCCAAGCAATCATGGTAAACATACTAACAACATCAAGTTCATCATCCTTGCTCATTTGTAACATAAAAAGTTACTATTTATAGAAATAATGGTGTTAATCACATCCCTTAACAATTCTAGCAACTTAAATCCATCAACAATCATCATGTGAGTTCCAAATCATCATTTTAGACATAAATTCTAGTTTCTAAGCTCATGCATGTTGTCATTTCATCATTCTTTCACATTTTGTAACAATAAAGATACTAAAAATGGAAATAATAGCAAATAATCATCTTTTGACTAAATCTACTATCCTTGTTCATGTGAATCATCACCAATATCATTCATAATCATGTGTTTTTAACAAAAATCATCTAAATCACATTAGATACATGCATGCAGGTTTTTCACCTATTCATAGCCAAATCATACATTATGCATATACACATCGTCATAGATCGTCATGAAACATCAATATATCATCATAGATCATCAATAATCATAATAACATAATCAAAACCAGATTCAAACTAAGAAAAATTCGTGCATGTGTGAGTCTAGTGCGTGCATGTGGCCTTAGAGGCTTGCATGTGTGTGTAGAAGTGTTGTTATGCTATATGGACTCAAGATCTACCTTCTATGGCTCCAAGATGCACCAAGATGATGATGAATCGGCTTTTAATGATCCTAGATAACAGCAACAAGGAGATGGTGTGATAGAATCAACTCCCAAAGTCTTCCTCTTCACTCCTCCTATGGCCTCCAAGCTCCCAAGCTCCAACTATGGCTTCCAATGGATATTTTTGGGGTTTCAATGAGTTGCTGGTGGTCTAGAATGGTAGAAACCGAGAGGGTAGCATCTGGTTGCAAGAAAGAATGAGTGTGGTAGGATTAATGACGAGTTTGGGGTTATCAATAAGATTTTGGCGATTCTGGGCTGCCAGGTGTACCGCCTGGCGGGCTTGCTTGAGTCCGGAAGTTACGTGCGAGATAGACGGCATCCGAGGCATCTCCCTGACCTGTGCGCATCACCAAGGATGGTGTAATGGGTCTGGGCATAGCGCCTGGGCTGCTAAACAAGCCCAATAGGCCCAATTGTCAGGTTTTGGTTCGTTCTTCGCGTATTTCTCGATTACAGACATCGCTTCGCGTATTTCTTAATTCACCAACGTTCGTTATTCAATACACGTGCGAATGTTTTACGATAATTTCTTGAATTATCGGTGTGTCTGGGCTGTTGTACCACGTGTCACATTAAATATTAACAATTCTAGTGCCACGTATGAAATAATAATACACATTATTATTAAAATAAAGTAAATGCTGACCTGGAATTTACGAGGTGTCACATCATCCCCTGTTAATTGGAATTTCGTCCCGAAATGCAGTTCGTGTTGCTGGTGCTAGTCTGGTTTGTGAACATGTGAGGGTATTTCTTTTTCATTTGTTCCTCTCATTCCCAGGTGTATTCCGGTTCACGCTGTGATTTCCATCGCACCTTAACTATCGGTATGCGACTAAGTTTGAGCTTTTTGATTTCTCAGTCCATTATTTCCACCGGTTCCTCAACGAAGTGAAGTTGCTCATCGATCTGAATTTCCTCTAAAGGAATTGTGAGCGTTTCATCAGATAAGCACTTCTTGAGTTTCGATACATGGAATACGTTATGTACGCTACTCAACTCTTGCGGTAAGTTTAACTCAAAGGCCACGGGGCCAATACGTTTCGTGATTTCGAATGGTCCGATGTAACGAGGATTTAGCTTCCCTCGTTTTCCAAATCGGATCACTCCCTTCCAAGGCGAGACTTTAATAAGTACTCGATCTCCTACTTGGAATTCCAAAGGGTTGCGCCTTTTGTCGGCATAGCTCTTCTGTCGATCCCGGGCTGCTACCATTCTATTTCGAATCTGCACGATCTTCTCGGTTGTTTCGTGCATGAGTTCGGGACCAGTCAGTTGTCTTTCAGCATCTTCTGCCCAACAAAGAGGTGATCTGCACTTACGTCCGTATAGTGCTTCAAGTAGTGCTGCCTTAATGCTGGTGTGGTAACTATTGTTGTAGGAAAACTCTACCAAAGGTAAATGAGTTTCCCAGCTGTTGCCAAAATCTATCACGCATGCTCGAAGCATGTCCTCCAAGGTTAGGATGGTTCGTTCACTTTGCCCATCCGTTTGTGGGTGATAAGCCGTACTCATATCCAATCTTGTCCCAAGTGCCTTATGTAAGGACTTCCAAAAATGTGCCGTAAATCGGCTGTCTCAATAATATATTATGGAGACTGGGACTTCGTGTATGGAAAATACTTCCTTTAGATAGATTCAAGTCAATCTATCTAATTTATCAGTTTCCTTAATCGATAGGAAGTGCGCAGATTTCGTAAGTCGGTCCACGATCACCCAGATGGTGTCGCCCCCACTTGCCGTCTTTGGTAGTTTTGTGATGAAATCCATGGAAATTTGCTCCCATTTCCATACTGGGATCTCGGGTTGTTGTAATAGCCCTGATGGTTTCTGGTATCCGACCTTTACTTTAGAACAACTCAGGCACTTGCTCACATAAGTCGTGATCTCTGAATTCATGTTAGGCCACCAGTAAGTCGTCTTCAGATCGTGGTCCATCTTGTCAGAACCTGGATGTATGGAATATCGAATTCTATGTGCTTCGTCCATCACTACATTCCTTAATCCCCCGTAGTGTGGAATCCAAATTTGATCCATCAGATAGTAAGCTCCATCATCCTTCTCCTGTAGTTGTTTATCCATACCTCGCATGGCTTCGAGAGTGAGGTTTTCGGTTTTAATAGCTTCTTGTTTTGCGATTCGGATCTGATTAGGTAGCTCTGAGTGGATAGTGAATTGTAGTGCACGGACGCGCTTGGTTGATTCCTTTCGACTCAACGCATCGGCTACCACATTAGCTTTTCTGGGATGGTATTTGATAACACAGTCATAATCGCCTGCGTTGTCTCATGTTTAATTCCTTCTGGTCAAAGATGTGTTGTAGGCTCTTATGATCTGTGAATATTGTGCACTTGGTGCCGTATAGATAGTGTCGCCAGATTTTCAATACGAACACCACGGCTCCTAACTCCAGATCGTGGGTTGTATAATTCTTCTCGTGCACCTTCAGTTGTCGAGACACATAAGCTATGACCTTCTCGTGTTGCATTAACACACAACCGAGTCCTTGTATCGATGCATCACAATAAACTACAAAATCTTCACACCCTTCTGGCAGGGATAGGATTGGTGCACTGCACAATTTCTGCTTCAATAGGTTGAAAGCATATTCTTGTTTTTCTCCCCATTCAAACTTCTTCTCTTTATGCGTGAGAGATGTTAATGATTGTGCGACCTTCGAGAATCCCTCGATAAATCGCCTGTAGTACCCTGCCAATCCTAAGAATTGTCGCACCTCAGTTGGAGTCTTAGGTGCTCCCTAGTTCTTAATGGCCTCGATCTTGGCTAGGTCTACATGTATCCCTTTCTAATATGAGTTGCAAATGTTTAGCATGTTCTTCTTGAGTCTTGGAGTAGATCAAGATGTCATCTATGAATACAATTACGAACTTGTCGAGATACGGTTTGCATACGCGGTTCATGAGATCCATGAACACGGCCGGTGCGTTGGTCAGCCCGAAGGGCATGACCAAAAATTCGTAATGTCCGTATCGTATCCTAAATGATGTCTTCGGTATGTCTTCCTCTTTTATTCTGAGTTGATGGTAACCGGACCTTAAATCGATCTTTGAATAGTAGCTTGACCCTTGCAGTTGGTCAAACAGATCGTCTATCCGCGGTAGAGGGTATCGATTCTTGTTCGTTACCTTGTTCAGCTCCCGGTAGTCTATGCACATACGGAACAATCCGTCCTTCTTCATCACAAATAGAACCGGTGCTCCCCAAGGTGAGAAGCTTGGTCGTATAAATCCTCTATCTAACAACTCTTGCAGTTGATTAGACAGTTTTTGCATCTCGGTAGGGGCCAATCGATATGGCCCCTTTGCTATCGGTGCGGCTCCCGGTTTTAGATCTTTCTGAAACTCCACTTGTCGCTTCGGTGTCAGTCCAGGTAGATCTTCATGAAAGACTTCGGAAAAATCGCGGAAGATAGCGATGTCCTCGATCCTTCTTTCCTTCTTCGGTTGTTCGGTGACAAGGGCTAAAATGGCTGTCTACCCTTTCTGTAGATACTTGTTGGCTTTCATGCAGGACATAATGTTTAATGGTACTCCACGCCGTTCTCCTTGAATTGAGATCTGCTCTTCGTTCGGCAACATAACTCGAACAATCTTTTCGTTGCACACAATCTCAGCATGGTTAGCAGATAACCAATCCATTCCCACTACCACATCGAAGCTCCAGAGAGTTACTGGCATCAAATTGATCTCCAGTCCGTGATCTGCTAGCATTAAGATGCAACCCTTGTAGATGTGCTGCGTCTCGATCATCTTGCCGTCAGCTAACTCTACGGTGTACTTATAGTCTAGCGGTGTTGGGTCATGTTAAGCATTTTACTAAATTCGCTAGAGATAAAACTCCTATCGGCACCGGTATCAAATAATATGCTAGCATAGACATTATTTAAGAGAAACTTACCGGTAACGACGTTGGGATCATCCTTTGCTTCACCCGATCCGATCACAAATGTCCTGCCCCACGCTGTATTGCCTCCAGTGTTGTTGTTCTACGGGCAATCTCGACACATATGCTCCTGTTTTCCTAAAGTGAAGCACCCCCTCAAGGTATCATTCTTGTTTGAGTTGGGGTTAGGGTTTGATCGGCATTCCTTGGCTATGTGCCCATTCCTTCCATAGTTGGTGCACTTGACCCTTTTGCACGGGCCGAAGTGATGGTAGTTACAGTTTCATTTGTGGCTGTTGCCCCGATATCCTCCCTTGCCCTGGGTGTCAGATTGGGTGGCAGTGAATACCTTTGCAAGTGTTGGACGATGCTGGGTCGGCTGTTAAGGAGAGAAAGTGCGGTTGTTGCTCGGCTCCCACTTTCGTTTGGGTTCCTGGGGCTTCAGATGCTCACCCCTCTTTGGCAGTTTACCCTAGGCTACTGCCTGATCAGTCAATTTGTGGGCCAGTCGGATGGTGGGTTGGATCTGTGTCGGTTCTGAAGCGGTGACCATGCTTTGTATTTGTTAGGGCAATCCACTAATGAACTGCTCGATCTTTTTGTACTTTGATGTCACCATTGCCGGCATAACTTGCACAGCTTGTGAAATCGAGTGCAGTACTTCTCGATCTCGGATCCCACCATTTTGTGTACCCAGAATTCCTCCTCTAGCTTCTTTATCTCGTTGCATGGGCAGTACTCCTCGTGGAGCAGTCTTGTGAACTCCTCCCATGATATGGAGTTTGCTGTTTCTAGTCCCAGAGTTTGGAGGTGAGTGTTCCACCAGGTAAGGGCTGGTCCCTCTAGAGTCCCAGTGGCAAATTTGACTCGGTTCTCCTCCGAGCATTCAGACATCGAAAATACCGACTCGAGCTTTTCGATCCAGCGGAGCAGTCCTACTGTTCTTCAGTACCCTTGAAGTTACGAGGGTGACAGCTTAGGATGGCTTTGAAAGAGCACCCCTTGGTCGTGCTCCCATGGGATCCTGTGCATCGGGATTCAACGTTACGTGTTAGTGACAACGTTGTCTACATTAAGTTAGTCATATTCAGGTTAGGTGAGTACCGTGGTTAGTCCCACTTGTTTCGCTTTGCAGACGATTCGCTTCGTATTCTGCAATTGCTTTTTTGACTCTTCGGTCAACCATCATTTTGATAGTCGCCGAACCGATCGGTTCCTTGTGTGGCCAGGTATGTGTTCCTTTCCCCGCCATGTTTTGTTTCTATACGAAGCGAATATCATGTTATCTTGTCAGCAGTGTTAGGTGGTTGAGTCAGTGTACAACATAAATAAAAGAGCATACATGATAAAACTAACATAGCATTTCATAAATGATAGCTTTTGAGTACAATGATTTTCAAAATAGAAATACTACTATCATAGTTCATATGAGCAAATCCAGTTCATCTAGGAGTACAGAAAAGTAAAAAAAAATACTGAAATGAAACAACCTATCTAGTCTGATGCAATTGTGGAGTGTGAGTCCCCACTATCGACGGAACCGTCATCCTGGTCCTCCTCGGGATCCTCTTTTGGATTCTCGTCAAAATCCCCTTCCTCGAGGGCCTCAGCCTCGAACTGAGGCTCCTGCTCCTGCTCGGGCTCCACAATAAGCTGCTCGGTCCAAGCGTCTTGAAGTATCGCCTGGTTCTCTTCATTCGCGACCTCCACCGTAGCTAACCTCCCCTTGTCGCTCCTCTAGTTGCACTGTCCTGTTCCGGAGCGCTGCAATCTCATCCACTACCTGCTCCTTGTGACAACTAGTACCTGACCGGCCGGCAAGTCCGTACGGTACGTGTACTATCTACAGTAACTATGTGTATATACATGTGTGTAAACAATACTTGTATTAACAGAATTTTAAATATACAAGAAACACTTGTACATATTTTTGTGTAAACTTAAATATTGTAAGTACAACATACATTTGAAACATTAGTTATGTGTATTTAAGTGAAAACCTAAGTACAATTAAAACAACTAAACATGAGAAACAAAGATGTTCAAGTGAATAACAACAACAAATCGGTTGCAATCTGATATCCATAGATGACAGGAATCAGATGGCCGACAATTCAATGTGAAAACAATGTGATATCAGGGTGTTTAGTTGAGTCCGACAGTGAGGAAACACAACTCAAACTACATTACAGTGTCGTTTCAGAATAACAAACTGACAGTGTGTTTGCGTGGGTGACGATTCACACAAACATATCTGTGAGTTTAACGTTCTGAAATGATGACTGAGAAGTAGAAAACAAAAGTCGGAAAGCAAAACCATCGTCGTGTTCGTTCGAATGACGATTCGAACGAATACGCGCGATGGTGACGCGATTCGACGAAACGAAAACGAAACACGACGCGAACGATAATAAATTAATAAAATAAAATATTTAACATTTTTACAATTTTGAAACTCATCAAATAAATAAAATAATATTTCTTTTATTATTACAATTAACTACGCGTAAAATTCCGGCTACGCGACGAAATCTCGAACCAAGCAACCGAAACGAACCCGAACATCACATGGGATATAAAAACTCTAAATGAGAGTTTTCCTCTCATTTTTCACACCTACATCTCTCTCTCTCTCTCTAAAATCCGGCTACCACCATTCACCACCATTAACCACCTACAATCCCCCATAACTTCTTCATTTCTTAACCGATTTGAGTGATTTTTGAACCTACGCGAAGCTCTCGATCCCCTCTTCAAGAAAGTACAACTGATCGGGAAATTTAGCCGCTATAAATCGAGGTATGAGCAAGGGATACTCGTCAAAACTAGGGTTTTGTGAGTCTTGGTCGACACTCTCATACAACCGGTTAGATTTTTAATGTTCGAACCACACCATCACAAGTGAATCACCTACACTCGGTCTAGGCATGGGGAAGCAGGTCTAAAACAGCTTGGAGGTGCGTTGGGAAGGAGGAACAGGTTCGCTCGGTTGATGGCCGAACCTGTTGAGGGTGAGGCAAGCCGGCCGAACCTTTCCTGGTCCATTCATGAGAGCCGAACCCTATAACCGACTCACGAACCCTCGCGCTGCTGCACTCCCGAGCCGAACCCATGCAATGTGTCCGGATCATGTACAGGATCACCGAACCATCTAACATGCACGAACCCTCGGCTAGATGCCGAACCTAATGTGCCCGAACCATTTGGGGTCTTCTAGCCGAACCCTGTTAGCTCTACGAACCTATGGGCTGTCACGAACCAGTCTACTAGCGAACTTGTTAGCCCTCCGAACCCTAGGTTCGCTCCACCAGCCGTCGAACCCTACACATCTCGGGGAACCAGCATGGCCACCTTTGTTCACGAACCTCCTTGATCAACCCTGGCCGAACTCTGTAACCCTCTGTGCAACGAACCTTTGTGAAGCCACTTTTAGCCGAACCAGTGGTGCCTTTGTTGCCGAACCCATGTTAGTCGGTCCCCAAGGTTCGCTCCTTGGGGAGTGATTCTTCGATTTGTGATCAGACCAAGACCTATATTCGGCCCACACACATTTGAGTTGGCCCAAACATGTAGTAGCCCACAGCCTCGGCCCAGCATAGAACACATCGGCCCAACTCTATTCCCTTGGCCCAATTCCTTATTACGGCCCAACATGGGCATTCTCGGCCCAAATGGAATTGGCCCAACAGCCACGATGGTTACATGGTCCAACTATCTAGTTCAAGTTGATATTGTGTTAAAGTTGGTTAACACACCCATTCGGCCACTTGGTTATCAAGATAATTAAACAAAGTTCATAAGGTTAATTTGATTAGAGAATTATAGAATCATGATGGTCACGAGTAATTACAAAGGTGACAAGAAATTTTGCAAAGTAATTACAATTGGGCTAGAATGATACTAGAGTTATGATACCAAATTAGGTTAAAAGGAATTAAAGGTTGGTAACTTATAACTAAAACCTAAATTGATAATTAGAACTCTTTTAACCTTATAATATTTCAAGAGGACACAAGATCAATAACAAAGAGTGATGACTCAAACTTGATACGAATAGGATTCAACAAGGCCGAATGGAGACCAAGGTCGAGACTCGCGGGTGTTAACCAACTCTAGAGTTAACACATTTATGCGCCCATGAACAAAATTACAATCAATACTTATAAGATGAATACATCGTGAAATCAATACAGGATCGTGAGCACAGTTACAAGAACAATCAAGAGCGAGTGCATTCTTTCTTTTTAAGCTAAGTCAACCCTACTACTACAAAGTGAGTTCATATGCCCCTTTTACTTTAATCTTAACTGATTTTAAACTCTCGGGGCTGAGAAACTTTGTTTACTATTATTTATTTAAAAGTATTGTTTAACATGTTACTTATAATTTGATTTAGATGATATTAAATTGTTTATTATCGTTTATCATTGTATGCATGCTTGTATGATCATGAGATAATAGGGAAACTCAGATGAATATGATAATATAATTTCATAGTTCATCAACACATTTGAATAACATAGTTGTAAGAGTTTATCTTATAACACTTAGTTATTCTTACATGAGTAAACATTGAGACAATTCACACACAAATAAACAATGAGAATTACTACAGTGAAACATGATGACACTACACAACACATGAATGATTTGAAGATAAAACATCTTCTAAATATCATTCCACATTATAACTAACGAATTGTGATAAGTCTAGTACTCATAACACTTAGTTATAATTTAAAAACATACTATGTGATAGTATGAACGCATTGATCATCCACCACCTGCGTCACTTAAGGGTACTAAGACTAGTTCTTACTACGGCTTAAGGATTACATGGTGAACATATGGACTTCATGAATGATAATCATGATAATGTAACTTCATGATAGTCACATCATTCACCCGATGATTAACATAATGTAATAAGACAAGTTCTTATTCAACTTTGTTAATCACATGAGAACATCCCACATTGAGAACAACAACAACATAGATGTACATCATCCATCGTTACCTGTGGACTAGTAGACTGAGGAATTTATTTTCTCTCATGTCATATTATTAGTAATAGTTTCAGTGAAGGCTATGGGATCACACGGCGGGATAGAGGTGAATCGGGTGCATTGTAATCTGATTATGTGAGGATCACAATGGACTTCTTTTGGGCTCTATACGTTGCATTGAGATTACATTACAAACAGTTAACTAACCCTTTTAATATTTAAAAGTGAAACAACAGTTAACCCCACAAATATAAAATAATACAAGGAACAGATTGGGAATCTAATATCCTTAACACATATATTGGTTATCAATACTTCGGTTTGATAACTACAACGCTATCATCATATTATTCTATACATGAGAACACAGGTGATCAAAGAGGAGATAAACATGAGAAATGAGAATGGAAATCAATAGTTGTATTGCAAGTAGTGTGGAGTTCTAGTGGTGATGTGGTGGGATGTTGGCTAGGGCTTAGTTCCCTTACATATGCCCTATATATAAGCATCATTATTAGGATGATATAATACTTGTAAATATAACTATTGAGAAGCCATTGGGTGAACAAGTAAACATACAACATACAAGTAATATAACATAAATTGTGATTGCGCATGTGAATTAATCAATGTCGTCAATTAACATACTTATGAACTCACCAACCTAGTGTTGACTTTGTTTAAATACATGTTTTCTCAGGTGATGAACAGGTGTAGATACATACATGCAAGGATTAAGCTAGTGGACTTTTAGAAGACCTAGCTTTATTTTGTGTTGCACGCTTTTGGTGACAAGAACCATGAATCATCTTTTGTATATCTTGTACATATACAAGATATAGTTATATTGATTCTTTTGATAGATTTACTCGATTAAATTATGAACGATACATTGTAATTTAATCTTGTAATTCTATATCATGGATGTGTTAGCATTTCTCATTTATATTATCATGTGCTATGTAAACAATCTGATCAATCGATTATCACTCAAGATATCGCGCCCCGGGAACCTTCCGCCCGACGGGAAAACACGATCCGTTCCCGCCGGCCTGGGGTGTGACACTCCTGCAGGTAGTTCACCTTTCCTCAAAGGTTCTGGGTCTCCTCTTGGAGAGCTCTGATCTCTTCATCCCACTCACCCGACCTACGGGCCTCCCGAGCTGTTCCAGCAACGTGGGCCGCGAAAGCCCGCTCAAGTAGCACATCAAGTGCCGGAAGTCGATGTGTGCGCGTATCATCGGTCTGTAGTCGTTGGAGAAGTACTCTCTCCTCTGTAATCCAGTCCCATACAGTAGGTGGGTGCCTACTCCATGATCTAGCGCGTTTCACTAAACGCGCTCTCTCAGCCTCCTCGACATCCACCTAGGATACGATATCCCAAATCCTCTGACGGTCCTCTTCCGTCAGCTCATGCTTCGCGGGGCGTTTCCCCGAGTCTCTCCCATCGTCGTTGTTGGCCATCTTGGAACCTTAAATCAGTAAGTAACAGATAACAATAACATATTATTGTGCAATGTCTAAGTGTAGTGTCTAATGTTGAGCAATGGCTATAGTCTAAGTTACTACATGCAAACCTAGTTATCTATAACCAAGGCTCTGATACCAGTCTGTCACACCCCCAAATTCCCACGTTCGGTGTCAGACTGTGCAGGTGTGACGTGGCCAGGATCATAGCTCATGGTCATATAGAACGACTCTATATGAGTAACACAAACATACTGTTTTGTAATTAAAGCAAGTTTTAACATTACGCATCAGAAAAGTTAAACGTTAACATCGGAAAGATAGATTGTAGCAGCGGAAAAGTAAAATGTATCAGACACCACATGTTTAAATTGTTTTAAAAGAAACAAAACACAACAACAAAAGCCTAGGACTAGAGTCTAATGCATGATACTCTCTTGTACATCCTCTAGGGCATCCTAGCTTGTGATCCATTAGTTACCTGAGAATACACGCGAAAAAGTTTCAACTAAAAAGTTGATGAGTTCACAGGTTTGGACAGACATAAATCAGTAAACAGACATATACTGGATATGTTAAGTTGTTTGTTGGATCTATGATTCGTGAGTGTGTCAGTTCATCTTACCGAAACTCGATTGTTTCCTTTGCCTCCCCGGGTCATCGCTGAACCCAGCATCAACATCGATATTACGCTCGTTATGACCTCCCGTCAAAGTTGTTGCCGAGCGGGGCTAGTCAAACCCAGTAGTACTACGTAATAACGACTCATTTGTTACACAACTAACGGTAAGGATATGTGAGGACTTGATGCGATAATAATTACACTCAAAATATTTTTTACAACATACCAGTCATATATGTAAAACAGTTGCATTATATTCTCACCCCAAAAGTTTAGTAAAAGCAGTTAAAGAATAAAAGTGGGGCCGTAAACTCACCTGAGTCTAGTAGAGTGCGTTCTTACGAGAACGGAGTAGTACGCCTGCTAGCAGTTACCTATATCACATAGGTGTTATGATTTTGTGTTCGCATACGTGTGGGTCTCACAGGACCGTGTTCGTGTCCAAAGAACTCTAAGTTGTTATGTGGGTCGCGTTGACCGTGTTTGACCGTGTTGACTGTGTGTGACCTAACGACCCGTGTTTGACCTAACGACCCATTGGTGATGTTTTTAGTTCGAGAGATCGTGTAACGTGCGATTTTACCTAAATGAGCATGTCATCACATAGCACATAGTCACACTTAGACGATCAAGCATGTTTCACGATTAAAAGTTACTATTTTTAGTAAGTTGCAAAAACAAGCATATTTCACTAAGTCTAACAATCAATCTCATCATAATATCAATATCCTAGTTTCAAATAATCGTTTGATCATACTCGTTACAACTAACACATTGCCATTTACCGATTTTGTAAAATAAAGTTACTATAAAGTTACTATTTATAGTAAATTATGTCATACCATCAATTTTAATCATTCGAAAGCATCAATAATCCACATTGTTATCATATTAACCCAAGAAATCATGGTAAACATACTCACAACATCAAGTTCATCATCCTTGCTCATTTGTAACCTAAAAAGTTATTATTTTTAGAAATAATGGTGTTAATCACATCCCTTAACAATTCTAGCAACTTAAATCCATCAACAATCATCATGTGAGTTCCAAATCATCATTTTAGACATAAATTCTAGTTTCTAAGCTCATGCATGTTGTCATTTCATCATTCTTTCACATTTTGTAACAATAAAGATACTAAAAATGGAAATAATAGCAAATAATCATCTTTTGACTAAATCTACTATCCTTGTTCATGTGAATCATCACCAATATCATTCATAATCATGTGTTTTTAACCAAAATCATCTAAATCACATTAGATCGTACATGCATGTAGGTTTTTCACCTATTCATAACTAAATCATACATTATGCATATACACATCGTCATAGATCGTCATGAAACATCAATATATCATCATAGATCATCAATAATCATAAAAACATAATCAAAACCAGATTCAAACTAAAAAAATTCGTGCATCCTTAAAGGCTTGCATGTGTGTGTACAAGTGTTCTTATGCTATATGAACTCAAGATCTACCTTCTATGTGTGACAATCCGACTTTTCGGGTTAACTTTGTTAACTGAAAATAAACAGAAATGTTATGAAATGTCACATAATCACACTACAATGCTATAATTAAATAAAACAAGGTTATAAGACACTTAAATTGCAAGGATTAATGGTGTAATTATCCTAAGTCATTGAATTTTGACTTTAGAGAGTCAAAATTCGGATGTATGTTCAATTAAACCATAATTCTATGATTACAAAAGGTTATAAACGAATTAAATCTCAATAATCATCATGAATATGATTATTAGTAACTGTCATGCGTTATTGGATCAATTTATCATCGAATTAAACTCAAACATTAAGGCCAAAGTCGAAACCGTCACTTTCATAGATGAAAGTCATACAATTCGATCACGAACTCCACAATTGGACTTACAGAATCACTAGTCGGCACATTTAGAAGCTTTTCCATACATTAATTCGAACCAACAAGCATCAGGAAGAAGGTTTTGATTTGGAAGTCGACCGAAATTCAAGTCCAAGTCGAACTCTTGCAATTGATCATCAAAACAAGTAAGTTTTCATTCCTAAATACTCTAAATAGGCTGACTAAGAATAAACCCATGGTAATTTGTCGTTCTAGCATCGAATTATATGGATTCAATAACTAGGGTTCATCGTTTGAACCGATTTGGGGGTTTTGTATCAAACGAGCTTTAAGATCAAATTAAATGTTGCTGTTAGTTTCAGAGAGTTCCGATTAAGCTAAGCCATAAATCGATTTCCAGTAATAACAACGAATTGTTAGAATTCGAAATCTAGGGTTCGTGAGCATTTACGGTTTGGGGATTTCGATCTAAATTAGTTTAAAAATCAAATCAAATATTATCAATAGTTTCAGAAGATCCCGACAAAGGATAACCTTATGTTAATTGGATATGGAAACAACAAATTTTATGATTTTATAATCTAGGGTTCTTGATAAGAACGCAATTGGGGATTTTCATGGAAACAAGTTTTAAAATCAAATTGATTTATATCCTTAACTCCAGAAGATTCCGATTTAAGTTAAACATATGTTAATTTCATGAAACAACAATGAATTAAACGATTTTGAAACCTAGGGTTTATTAGCTAAAAGGATTTCGTGATTTTGAAGTAAATAGACTTAGTTTTCGAATTAAGTTATTCAGAAAGGTTCGGAATCTCTTGAGTAGTGAAAACCGTATGATTGGGTTGAATAACATTAACGAATTTGAAGAATTGAATCAAAGCTTATGGTTGTGAGTTCAAACTCGAATTGGGATTATAAAACTCTAATAATTCGATGATGTAAGGCAATTAAAAACACCTATGAACTCGTTTAAATCCCTGGAACGATAACCCTATGGTTTTATGATCGATTGAGTTCGAATTGAGGGGCAATTGGGTTCTCATGGTTTCGGTTTAATAAACAAAGGGAAACTATCCCTTGTTGGTTAAAAGAATTTAAAAGGTAGGCTGTTAATGAAATCAGAACCAGATGAGATGGTAGAGTATGTGTGGGTTGAGTGGGTGGTAGCGGGTTCGAGCCATGCCTGGGCCGGTTTTGTGAAAAATACCATTTTTGGTATTTTTGCAATACCTTTTGCGTACGAACTCCGATTTAATCCATTCGAATTGCGTTAGAACCGTAACGAGATCCCGAACCAAATAAAATAATAAAATTTACATTTTAGACCGAAAATGTAATCACGTATACATACGGTTATTTAAATAAATCATATACGGCCGTGTGATTTTATTTAAACGATTTTAAAGACACGTGTACTTATAGATACACGTTTCTAACAAGTCTAACATACGTGTGTTGAAATGTATGTGATTACACACATTAAACGACATCCCGAATAACACAACGTTATTGTTAAACACAGATTCTTCGTAGAGGATTTTCTACGCAAATTCACGTGTGTTGATCATTCTGTTTGCTAGGAAAGGTGCGTACACGGCCCCTTTCTTATTTTAACTATTTTGGGGGAGAAAACATGTGCAACAAACACTTTTAGATACATCTCACGTGCAAGAGTTAGTTGTTTACATTGAGTGCAAACATAGCATTACAAGTCCTTACATTTCGAACCGTTTAGTTTGCCGTAGTGCAAAGCGTGGTAGTTGGAAATAGATCTATTAGGTTTGACAAACCTCACTTGGTAGATGGGATCTACGCAAGTGTTTAACTGACCAAACACACATTACTATTGTTTGTGCTAGACAATAGTGGCAAGGCAAAACATGCGTTAGCATGCAACAGTCAGTTTCGGTGTCGACCACTTATGTAAATAGTACAAATGACTAGTTATCATGACTATGCATGTGTGATTATGTTATCTGCAAACATTATATTCAAACTGTTGTTTCAAACATTTGTGAATGCTTAAACCTGTGTAATGCACCAACCTTTGTGTTGACTTGATTTACATGTTTTTCTCAGGACGTTAAAGTACACAAGCAGGCAAGCATGGACTAGGAGATCGAGTCGCACGCATGACTTTACATTATAGTTATTTGGATTTGAATATTTGAAACTTTGCATTGTAATTTACTGTTTTCAAATGTTATTGTTTTAAAAACGCTTCCGCAACGTAGAATTTTGATATTACAATTATAGACCAAAGTCTGTTTTGAAATTCATATAGAGGTCTTCGTTATGTCTAATGATCTGAGATCCTGGTTTGTCACGTCCTAAACGGTATGATTCCGTTAGTTGAAAATTGGGGTGTGACAAATTGGTATCAGAGACATTGGTTATAGCGAACTAGGTTTGCATTTGTAGACTTAGACTATAACTGTTAGACATTAGACACGCATACTTACATATATCACTTAGAAATTTCATATGGCAATATGTAATAGACTTGCTTACACATTCCATGACACTGCACATACATATGGTATTATGTAACAGACATGGCATCTTCATCATCAGCACCATACATACACATTGTTGATTCGGAGGATGAGGAGCCGGTAGCTCCAGTACCACCATCATCACCAGCACCACCTATCCCATCTCCTCCACCATCTGAGAGGGATGATTCAGACCCGGAGGAGGATCCGGATGCGGATCCGGATGAGGATCCAGAGGAGGAGCCTAAGGAGGAACCAGCTGAGGATACTCAGGAGATTCCTGCTGAGGGACCTTCTACTCATCCACCACCTGCATTGGATGTTCCTGAGCCTAAGAGGCAACGGACTGATTCAGAGGAGATTGCCCAACTACCTCAGGACTTGTACTGGGCAAATGATAGGATTGAGTACAATGTTCGGGAACTCTGGGATGCGAATGAAAGATACGATAACCTTTACAACTTGGTTAATGGGATGCGAAATGAGATCAGACAGTTGACTGATCTTCTTCAAGATTCTGAGAACCGAGCTGAGATTCTGGAAGGCAGACTTGAAGCCTTGGAAGATTTGGTGGTCTCGGAGAATGAAGAAGAGGATGAAGAGGAGGAAGGGGAGGAACCAGCACCAGCTGTTGATTCTGATCCTGAATCCACTATTGATGAACCAGAGGACTGATCTAGTTGTACTTATTAGGGGCGGGTTGTGTCCCTACATTAGATGTTTGGAAAACTATGTTTTGATTTTGAAAGTATTGTACTCAAATCAGATTATTATCTATTGAAAACTATTATTTATTGCCAACAGTTGTGTTGATTTCTACATTACATGTTTGATGTTTGTTGTATTGTTTACTCGTTTCACATTGGACTTTGATAACACTCTAACATTTCTTTTAACTAGGAAGATAATGGCCGGTGAGAACGTACAGATGACAGTTGCTGAGCTCAATGAGCTGATCAATAACAGGGTCGCGGAGGCAATCGCGAACTACGTTCAGACACACACTACAGGGCCACAGGGACCAGCAGGGGGATTAGTGAACCCACAGGCGTGCACGTTCAAGATGTTCTTGGACTGTAAGCCACATAACTTCAAAGGATCGGAGGGAGCCATTGGACTCCTACGATGGATTGAAAAAGCCGAGTCAGTTTTTGAAATGTGCAACTGTCCTGAGGAGAATAACGTAAAGTATGCTACGAGAACTTTGGAAGGACCAGCATTGACTTGGTGGAATTCCAATGTTCAAACTCTGGGATTGGGTGAGGCCAATGCCTTAACTTGAAATGGTTTCAAGACCTTACTGCAGGAGGAGTACTGTCCTCACAGTGAAATGCAGAAGCTGGAGGAGTATTGGCATCTCAAGATGGAGGGGTCAAACATCGAGGAGTACACGACTCGATCTCATGAACTGGCCAGACTTCTACCTCATATGGCTACTCCAGCCAGTAAGTGGATAGAGAGGTACATAGGAGGATTGGTGCCTCAGATCCAGGGATTGGTTACTTCTGCAAATCCCACAACAATTCAACAAGCTGTTCGACTGGCGCACCAATTGACTGACCAGGCAGTGTTACAGGGAACTCTGCCTAAACGAACATCAGCTACTAAGGTGGGAGACCACAAGAGGAAGTGGGAAGGTAACAACTCCAAGAGTTACAACCAACAGCCGTTTCAGCAGAACCGAAAGCAATATTCAAAAAAGTCTTACCACAATTCGAACAGTGGTCAGCAGTCATCATCATCAGGGGGTTATATTGGTAAACATCCAAAGTGCAACAGGTGTGGATTTCATCATGCGGGAAATCAGTGTGATAAAATTAAGTGTCAACGGTGTGGTAAAGTTGGACATGCAGCTAAGGATTGCCGCGGAGAGCTGCAAAACAATTCCAACAACCAGAATAACAACCAGAACAATGCACAGAAGGGTTGTTTCGAGTGTGGTAAGCTGGGGCACTTCAAGAAGGATTGCCCACAACTAAAGAAAGGCGGGACTAATGATGCAACTGGCAACGGCAACAGAAATGGCAATGGCACCAATAACAACAACAACAATGGTGCTAGGGGCAGGGCGTTTGTGATTGGAGGGCGTCAGGCACGGGAGGATCCCAACATTGTCACGGGTACGTTCCTCTTAAATAATCACTATGCCTCTATGCTATTTGACACTGGTGCAGACCGGAGTTTTGTATCTAGTTCATTTTCTAAGTTGCTAAATGTTAGTCCCACTGCCTTAGAAAATCCATACACTATAGAACTAGCTGATGGTAAGTTAATTGTAGTTGAACAAATCCTTAAAGGATGTATCCTTGATTTGATGGGTCAAACGTTGGAAATTGACCTTATGCCTAGCACTTTAGGCAGTTTTGATGTAGTCATTGGCATGGACTGGTTGTCCAAACACCGGGCTGAAATAGTATGCCATGAAAAGATCGTTCGTATACCTCTTTCGCATGGAGAGACATTGTATGTACAAGGCGAAAAGACCAGTACGCCACTGCGTCTCATATCTTGTATGAAAGCGCTCAAATGTCTGCGTAAAGGTCATACAGCAGTTATAGCACTTATAACTGAGAAGCCGGTAGCTGAGAAGAAGATTGAAGACATCCCAGTAGTTTGCGAATTTCCTGAAGTGTTTCCAGAAGACTTGCCGGGATTACCGCCTATCAGACAGGTGGAATTTCGAATCGACCTTACACCAGATGCAACACCGATAGCTAGGGCGCCTTATCGACTTGCACCATCTGAGATGCAAGAGTTATCTACACAACTGCAAGAGTTGTTGGATAAGGGTTTTATACGACCTAGTTTCTCGCCGTGGGGAGCTCCAGTCTTATTTGTCAAGAAAAAGGACGGGACTTTCCGTATGTGCATCGATTACCGGGAACTTAACAAAGTTACCATCAAAAACCGGTATCCGTTACCCATAATTGACGATTTGTTTGATCAATTGCAAGGTTCGAATTACTACTCGAAGATTGATCTCAGGTTTGGTTATCATCAACTCAGAGTACCGGAAGAGATATCCCGAAGACAGCATTCAGGACGCGGTATGGCCATTATGAGTTCATGGTCATGCCATTTGGGTTGACAAACGCACCAGCTGTATTCATGGATCTCATGAATCGTGTTTGTAAACCTTATCTTGATAAGTTTGTCATTGTGTTCATTGATGACATTCTCATCTATTCTCAGACTAAGGAGGAGCACGCTGAACATCTTCGATTGCTGTTGGAATTACTGAAACAAGAACAACTGTACACTAAGTTCTCGAAATGTGACTTTTGGATGCGAGAAGTTCAATTTCTGGGGCATATAGTTAATGAAAAGGGTATACACGTTGATCCAGCAAAAATTGAGGCGATTAGGAATTGGGAAGCGCCAAAGACCCCTACCGAGGTACGACAATTCCTTGGTTTGGCGGGTTATTATCGACGATTCATTGAGGGTTTCTCAAAGATCGCTCAACCACTTACAGCTCTTACGCATAAGGGAACGAAGTATAACTGGACGGATAAACAAGAAGTTGCATTCCAGTTATTGAAACAGAAACTCTGCAGTGCACCGATTCTGTCCTTACCGGAAGGGACGGAAGACTTTGTGGTGTATTGTGATTCATCTGCACAGGGTTTGGGATGTGTATTGATGCAACGTGATAAAGTAATTGCTTATGCTTCAAGACAACTACGACCACACGAAAAGAATTACACTACTCATGACTTGGAGTTAGGAGCGGTGGTTTTTTCTTTGAAGATTTGGAGGCATTACCTATATGGAACTAAGTGTACCATTTACACTGATCATAAGAGTTTGCAACATATCTTTGATCAGAAGGAGCTTAATATGAGACAGCGACGGTGGGTATAGTTGTTGAATGATTATGAATGCGCAATCAAGTATCATCCGGGAAAAGCTAATGTGGTAGCTGACGCTTTAAGCATAAAAGACACAACATCAACAAGACGGATTCGCGCACTTATGATGACGATACATACTGACTTACCTGACAAGGTACGCAGTGCTCAGCTTGAAGCTTTGGAAAATGAAAATTTGGTACAGGAATCCTTACGAGGAATGGAGGAACAATTGGATGTTAAGCCTGATGGAATTCGTTATTTCATTAATCGGCTTTGGGTACCATTGCATGGTGGATTAAGGGAACTCGTGATGGATGAAGCACACAAGTCTAGATATTCAGTCCATCCGGGATCAGACAAGATGTATCATGACTTGAAGGCACTGTATTGGTGGCCTCACATGAAAGTTGACATTGCTAGATACGTTAGCCAGTGTTTGACTTGTTCGAAAGTCAAAGTGGAATATCAGAAACCATCTGGTTTGCTGCAACAACCAGAAATACCAATGTGGAAATGGGAACATATTTCGATGGACTTCATTACTAAGTTACCCCATACACCGAGTGGTTGTGATACGATATGGGTAATTGTCGATCGATTAACGAAATCTGCACATTTCTTAGCAATCAAGGAAACCGACAAGATGGAGAAACTGACTCGTATTTACATCAAGGAAGTGGTAGCACGACATGGCGTGCCAATTTCTATCTTATCAGATCGGGATGCTCGATTTACTTCAAACTTTTGGAAGTCACTTCATAAGTCATTGGGAACTCGTTTGGATATGAGTACCGCATATCATCCACAGACCGACGGTCAGAGTGAACGCACGATTCAAACGCTCGAAGATATGTTACGAGCTTGTGTAATTGATTTTGGTGATAGCTGGGAAAACCACTTACCGTTAGTGGAATTCTCTTACAACAATAGTTATCATACAAGTATTCAGGCAGCACCGTTTGAAGCTTTGTATGGTCGTAAATGTCGTTCACCAGTTTGTTGGGCTGAAATTGGGGACAGTCAAATAACAGGTCCTGAATTAGTACACGAAACGACAGAGAAGATAGTTCAAATCCGGAACCGTATGGCAGCGGCCCGGGATCGACAAAAGAGTTACGCTGACAAACGTCGTAAGCCGTTGGAATTTCAAGTAGGAGACCAAGTTCTTCTAAAGGTATCACCTTGGAAAGGTGTAATACGATTCGGCAAGCGCGGGAAGCTTAGTCCACGGTACGTAGGACCTTTTGAGATCCTGAAAAGGATTGGTCCGGTTGCGTATCAACTCAAATTACCGGATGAACTCAGTGGAGTTCATGATGTCTTTCATGTTTCAAACTTGAAGAAATGTCTTTCTGATAAGACCTTGATTGTACCACTCGAGGAAATACAAGTCGACGAACAGTTACGATTTATTGAAGAACCAGCTGAAATCATGGACCGAGAGGTCAAACAACTTAAACAAAGTAAGATTCCGATAGTCAAAGTTCGGTGGAATTCAAGACGTTGTCCTGAATTCACATGGGAACGGGAAGACCAAATGATGAAGAAGTATCCTCATCTGTTCAAAACAACAGCAACAAACACTGAGAGCGCACGTTAAATTTCGGGACGAAATTTCCTTCAACAAGGGGATGACGTGATGCTTCACACATCAACACTTCAGATTTCAAACTGTAAGCACAAACACTTTATTCAATTGATTTTGTTACAAACATTGGTGCTACATTACCCTTTTATGTGCTACATTTCATATGTTACATATTATGGTAGTACATGCATGATTAGTTACACACATTTTGCTATGTGCGAGGTTACATAGTACAAACATGTAACATTTGTACATTTAGTCATGGTAGTCGTAAACAGTGTTAGAACAGTGTGTGTTCAGGTTCAGTTTATCAATGTGATTCATATGTTCAGAATGTGTGCTTGTATGTTACAGGATCTTACTTATTTAGGAACAAGTATGTATTATTTATTTACAGTCGAGTTCACTAGGCAAAAACAGTATTGTGTTATATCGAAACAGTGGTGGGCAGCGAGAGTGAGCCCTATATATATACTGCGTTCGGTGTAACAGGATGGTGTTAGTGCGTAGTGTTAAGACTAATATTATGACAATTAATTCAACAAGAATCGTAATACGTAAGCGAGACTGAGTATAGTTATGGGTGACGATCCATAATGATACGAATGTTGAACTTATAATTATGATTAAACGCCATTAAATAAATTTGTTTTACGATCGAAAAACGTACGCGATTGCGGGTATACACGTAATTGTGAATGTTTAACGATCTGACAACACACGAAGAGTAAAATTATTTGAATTAATTATTTAATATTTTTACAATTTTGAAACTCATCATTTTCATGAGTTTAACAACTCTTTTATTTTCAAACCGCGTAAAATACGCGTTACGTTCCGGAAACGCGAACCGAGCGACCGAAACGAACCCGAATACCACCCGGGCTATAAAAGCCTTGAACAAGGCTATTTTCCTCATAAATGCAGCCAACAACCACTTCTCTCTCTATATTTTCGTTCTAGCCACTCTCTCTCTAAAAAACCGAACTTCAAACGCGCGTATCTCCTTCATTTCTCAACGAATTTCGGTGTTCTTGGTGTCCACGCGTAGCTCTCGACATCCTCTACACGAAAGTACAATAGATCTGTGGAGTTACCCGGCCAAAAACGAGGTATGATCGAAAGAAGAATCGGGAAAATAGGGTTTTCTTTTGTGTATTTGTTTAAACCTACGTTCTAGCCGACTCTAAGCATTTTCAATCGAACCTACAACATTTCGAGGTTGAGTTTGCAAGTAGTTATGGCCTAAAAGTGGTTGGATCGAAGGAACAAGGTGGAACAATGGAGCTGGTAACAGGTTCGCTGGAAGATGGGGGCGGCCGAACCTTCATCCTCAGCTGGCCTAACTCTAATGAGGCTCCACGAACCTGCATGGTTCGTTAGACATCAGCCGAACCCTTAGGGGACCTCACAAACCTGTACCGAGCTTCATGCCTCCGACGAACCATCCTAATGCCACGAATCCTCCTGGCCGAACCTGTGCTCACGAATCACCCAGCGAAACCTCATGCATGCGTCGAACCTAGCCGAACCCTTGTGCCATCTACGAACCTTTCAACATGTGGACGAACCAGCTTAAAGCTAGAAGCAGCCGAACCATGAAGTTATGGCATGAACGAACCCTGCATGGTTCGCTACATGACTAGCCGAACCTTAGAAGTTTCCCCGAGCCTTCACCGAACCCTCGACCACTCAGTTGGATTTTTGGCCGAACCTAGGTCCTTGGAACCCCAAAGGTTCGCTGCCCAAGTGGCAGCCCATAACCCCTTTTCGGCCCAATGCAATTCTATGTGACCCAACTCAATTCTTTTAGGGCCCAACAATTCTCACGAGTGGCCTACTACTTCCCATTCGGCCCAACACAATGCTACAAGGCCCAATTCCATTAAAAACTTGGCCATAGGTTTAAACCAAGCACAATAGAGTTAGATTGGCCCATTATGGTTTTAATTGGACCAATATTGCCTTGGAAAATGGTGTGGCTTACATACGCATTAGTGGGCCCAACTAAATTCTTTAGGCCTAATCCAAGCCCATTAGGCCCACTATTATCCTAATTGGTCCAACACCACACTCAATTGGCCCATCATTAACCTAAGTGGCCATGGACTTGGTTTAAGGACCATCATGGTTACATAGGCCCAAGGGCCAATGTTGGATCAACAAATTGGATAATTGTGAATTGATCATGATTGGTTTAAGTTACAACTTAACCTAATCATGGGATCAAGTCACAATCTCAAGAACTTAAACAATTAAACATCTTTTCATAATTCGCGATAATCAATGGCTATCAAGTTCACAAACATTTGTCATTTTATGCATAAGATTGTGCATACAAGAATCATGATATCTCTTTTATGAATCATTGATCAATCATGTATCATAACCACGACTTTCAAGTTTTCACAACAATCATAATCATGAGATCATGTAATCTGGTGTTAATCAATTTCAAGAGTACACGAGTCAATCAATGAATCAAAGTCTATATAACTATAAATCTTATATCTTATGTATGATTACAATGATATAGGAACCAATTAGAAGTCCTGTTTGCTACTTGCTATCTGTTAGTTCAGAGTCTACTGCAGACAGGTGAGAACTTTAGCCCCTCTTTTACTGTTTTACAACTGTTTTGGGGTGGAACACGTGATCAAACCCTATCTTTACAATCGTATTTCATGGTTCAATATGTGCTCTACTTTACGAATATTACAGGTTCATTGCACTAATTCAAGAGATTCATCAAATGTTATAAAGGATTTTATCAAATATCAAACTCTTTTTATTAAAAAGGTTTTATGAAGGCTCTTTGAACGGTTTCATAACAGATTTACTCAAATGTTGTTATAAATGATAAACACTTTTAAATAATGTATTTTATAAACTCTTTTGTTATAAACCTTGTTATTATACAAGGTCACAATTTCATTGTATTCAAATCAGGGGTTTCTGTCACACCCCCAATTTTCAACTAACGGAATCATACCGTTTGGGAACGTGACAAACCAGGATCTCAGATCACTAGACATAACGAAGACCTCTATATGATTTTCAAAACATACTTTGGTCTTAAAACATCAACATCAAAGTTTACAAAGTTTGCGGAAGCGTTTAAAACGTTAACAGTGTGAAATTGCAAATTACAATGTAAAGTTTTCAATTGTTCAAATTCAAATAACGAAAATGTAAAACATGCATGTGACTCTATCTCCTAGTCCATGCCAGCTTTATTGCGCACCTTAGCGTCCTGAGAAAACATGTAAATCAAGTCAACACAAAGGTTGGTGCATAACACAGGTTTTAAGTATTCACAATGTTCAAAAAAACAGTTTGAATATCAGGTTTACAGATAACATAATCACACATGCATAGTCATGATAGCTAGACATTTATACTATTTACATAAGTGGTCGACACCGAAGCTGTCGATTGCCATGCTATAGCATGTTTTTGCCTTGCCACTATTGTCTAGCACAAACAATAGTACTGTGCGTTTGGTCAGTCAAACACCTGCGTAGATCCCATCTACCAGGTGAGGTTTGTCAAACCTAATAGATCTATTTCCAACTACCACGCTTTGCGCTACGGCAAACTAAACGGTTCGAAGTGTAAGGACTTTTAAATGCTATGTTGTCACCTAATGTAAACAGCTAACTCATGCAAGTGATATGTATCTAAAAGAGTTTGTTGCACATGTTTTCTCCCCCGAAACAGTTTAAAATAAGAAATGGGCCGTGTACGCACCTTTGAGTATTGCAGAATGATCAAATACGTGAGCTCGTATAGATAATCCTCTTACGAAGGATCTGTGATTAAACAATAACCTAAAGTTATTCGGAATGTCGTTTTGTGCTTGAAATCACATACGTGTCAACACACGTATGTTAGAGTGTTAAGAATATGCATACGTATGTACGCGTACCCTTAAAATCGTTTAAATAAAATCCTATATGATTTTATTTAAATAAACGTAATTATACGCGATTTCGTTTTCGATCTAAAATGTGAATTTTATTATTCAAATACGTTCGAAATCCCGTTACGGTTCCAACGCAACTGGAATGGATTGAATCGGAGTTATAACGAACGAGATATGGTCAAAATACTAAATTAATATTAAAAACCCAAAAATGGTTGGGGCCGGGTTTGAACCCGCGACCCCCCATCCACCATACACACCACCTACCATCTCCACTTTCCCCAATTTTGTTAACATATCTGATTCTTAATTCTTATAAGCCCAATCGGCCCACTAACCTTATAGTTAATCATAACCGAATAATTGAAATCTGATTAACCCACAAATTCGATTCAGATTGGTCCTCAAACCTTAGGGCTTTGGTTCAGGGGACCCAATCGAGTTCGATCATGCACCCAATTTGATAATTTAACACCCCAAAGTAATGTAATTTGATCTAATCTAATCTCGAAAACGTGTCTTAACCCCACAATTCGATTTCATCAAATCCGTTTATGTTAGGCTGTAATTTCTTAGGGGTTTCATCAGATAGGATATTTCGAACCTATCTATTCCATTTAATTTGAATATGATAAGCAGCAAGATCAAAAACCCCAAAAAGTTTTAACTCAAGAACCCTAGATTAGGTAACCCATCAATTCGTTATAGTTTGATAAAATTATCATGTGCTTACCCTCAATCGGAACACTCTGAATCTAACTATAATAATCAATTTGATTCTTGAACTCGTTTGTATGGAAATCCCCAAAACCGTTTTGCTCAAGAACCCTAGAATTCAAAATGCTATAATTCGATGTTATTAGTCGAAAATTGATTTGGGATTCACCTTAGTCGGCCCTTTCTGAAACTACCTACATACTTTAATTTGATTATCCAATTCATTTAATACAAAACCCCCAAAACGTGTTCTAGAATAAACCCTAGAACTAGAAATCGTAGCATTTGATGTTGAAAGCCAAAATTCACAAAAGGAAACCCTTAGTCGGCCATTTCAGATTGTGTAGGAGTAAACACCTACTTGTTTTGATGCCCGATTGGTCTAGTTCGACTTGAGGGTGGTGTTCGGCCTAGGTCCCGATCAACTCTTCTGCTCGATGCTTCTGGTCTCGAATTCTAGTGTGTGAAATGGCCTAATGATGTCGATTTGGGTTTATATAACATCAATTTGATGAATTGACATCACATTATATGCATTCGACTTCAACCGACTTCGGTTACCATTTTTGAAGTTAATGATCTCTTAAATTCGACAATTATGAGGTTAATAACTGTGGATAACTGATTATCATCATCATTGCAAGTTAATTGAAGCTTTAATTCGATTAATTGCAACGGTTTAAGAAGAATTTCGAATTTCCCCAAATTCTATAAACGAATTTTGACTTTCAGTAGTCAAAATCGACTATTATCACAATTTGTAGACTAATCCTTGAAATTAAAACACTTAGAACTTGTTTTTTGCTTAATCTTAACTCCTATAGATTATTCTGGATCAATAACATATCATTTCGATTAACAAAGTTAAATCAAAAATCCCGAATTATCACTAATTGGCCAATTGGAACTTTATTGGGCTAGGTTAACCTAATTGAGCCTCATAACTATAACTGGGCCTACCTTGGGCCTCATTGGGCCTACCTAGACCTCATTGGGCCTACTCTGGTCTTATTGGCTTTATTGGGTCAACCTTGGCCTTATTGGGCCTACTTTGGCCTTATTGGCTTTATTGGGCCTAACTTGTCTTGTTGGGCCTTCATAGACTTCATTGGGCCTAACTTGTCTTGTTGGGCCTGTGATCTCACTGTTTTCAGTTAACGAAGTCAATTCGAAAAGTCGGATTGTCACAGTTTCATTTCATGGTATTCAAATCAAGGGTTTCATTTCATGGTATTCAAATCAAGAGATTCATTTCATGGTATTCACAACGAAGGATTTAATTCATGGGATTAAATCAAGGTTTTCAATTCATGTTGTCAAATAAGGCATTAACATGTTCGGTTAAAGTAAGGTTCATAAACATGGTGTCTATTGTTGTAAACAAACTTGTAAACGCATCAAGTATCACATTCATTAGCGTTAGTACTGGGTGATCACAACAAGGGAAAGCGGACACATTGGTTCTTATCCAGGATGGAGTTAGCTTTTAAATTTATTTTAAAAGCTAACTGCAGGTCTGGTGTTATTATGGTTTTCAAAATTGCTATACATTATCTAACTCCAAACGTGGTTTGGGACTTGATATTATATGTTGGCTTTCGTGCAAACAGTGATTGGACTGTTTACACTCATTTTCTTACTTGATGTTAGTTTGGGTTGCAGCTCATCCATGTGAATCATTTATTACTTTAACATACCTATGCCTTGTATCACATATTCATGATTTCATATGTTAAACCTATTGTTCTCACCAACTACGTCTGTAGTTGACTGTTACTTTTCACGTGTTTCAGGTAATTAGGTTTAAGACTTTCTCAGAGACAACAAAGGAGACCATTCTAAGATAGAACAAGATGAAGAAACATGCTAGGATGGAATAGAAACACACTAAATCCTAAATGTTTAATTGTCTTGTTTGAAGTCTTAGTTTGTAAACTATATTTTGGGTCTGTAGTTGTCACTATTTTGATAGATAGTTTGTCTGTAACTAAACAACTGTCTAAACATTATGAAACGTAGTAATCCATTGTGGTTGTTCTTATTCAATACTTGTGCATGATTCAACTGTTCATACGTCACCGCGCCGTGGATTCCGCACGCGGCGCAGGGGTGTGACAGGTTGGTATCAGAGCCAAGGTTGTAGAGAACTAGGAAAAACCCAATGTTTAATGACCTAGACTATAACCTAAGCTACCCAATAGGACTAAGTGCTACAGGCTTGAGGATACTTAGAATCTAAGTAACTTAAGTGAGCATTAAGTCTACATTAAGCTTGAAAGAACTTAGGGACATTTTTTCTAAGATTAGACATCGAGTCAAGGAATTTGAATCAGAATTCTATAATTTTAGAAACCGAATTAAATTTCTCACACGTATTCATTTAAGGATTCAGAGGCAAGGATCTGTATTCTTAGTATCCTTGATTTGAAATTCTCACACAGAGTTCATTATAGGAATTTAGAGGCAAAGATCTATTAATTTAGTATTTTTGATCTAAAATCCTTGTCATATTCATTATAGGAATTCAAAGGTCAATATCTATTAATTTAGAATCTTGATTTGAAATCCTTGTCATATTCATTATAGGAATTAAAAGGTCAAGAGCTATTAATTTTGAATCTTGATTTGAAGTCCTTGTCATGTTATCATTATCAGGTGTTCATTATCATAGGAACTTTATAACTTAGAATCTGTGTAACAGTATTCTTTAGTTGAAGTTCTCACAGGAGATCATTATACTCGATACTGTAGGTATTGAGAACCTAGGTTAATTAACCTAGGACACACATGCTGAAACCTAAGGTTTTAATTTCAAGTAAATTAAGAACCGTGGTTTACACAGTCATAATCATATCCATAGTGCAAGAGGCAATCATGAAACAATCATAATCAATCAACAGTTGGAATCTTAAGCCCCAAATATAGACGACAGATTAACGCTGACGTGCTGAGGTAAGTGGTGGGTCGGTGAGAGCTTACCCTATATATAAGCTTATTTCAGTATGTTAGGGGGAATCCGGCGTTCGTATTTGGAGTGAGGATTCGGGAGCAACTGGGAACATTGAACATTAGTCAAACACATGGGATACAAACATTGGAGACACAATCATTGGTGAATCAAATCATAGTGCAATTCAAACTTGGATGAACCAAACATTTTGGTGAATCAATCAAGTTGTGAACATACTTTCAATGTAAACCTTAAGTGAAATTCTTAAGTGATTACATCCTTAGTACTTACTAACATAGTTTAACAATAACAATGTAGAGCACTCATATGACTTAGTTCTACATGTTAACAACTGTTAGTAGGTGCACACATGACATAATCATAGTTCAATCATGGATTCAATCATAGTTCAAGTTGATCAAAGATCATGGGATTCTTAATCAATGGAAAACACTTGGAAATCAGTACAAACGTGTTGCCAAATGCTAGCAAGGGCATGATCGTGGTATATCGAAGCGGTGGTGGGATGGCGTCTGGGCTGGCAGTTTGCTTGACCCTTTCGTATGCCCTATATATAAGCTATCTTCGGTATATCGGGAAAGTGTCAGTGTGTAGGTTTGGTGGAGAGATCATGGAACATCGTACATATTCACATGATAAGTATGCAAATAAGTTGATAACTTATACGTGTACTGGATCATATTACAATTGAATGATAATATTAGTAGTATGGATATATTACTAACTTTATCATGCAAATTCAATTGTATCCTTCCTCATTACTGACCCGCTTGTGGCTTCTATTCGTAGAATTCCTCGACGTGACCCTAATGCTGGGGGTTCGACAAGTGGTAATGACGATGAGATCAACAAGATTGCCCGAGCCATCGCTATACACATGAGAGATGTTATTCCGGGCATGGTCACTGATATTACCCAGAATCTTCGGGGAAGTACTAGTGATTCAGCACATAACTCAAATGCTACAACTACTGGAACTGCTAACTTCACTTTCAAGCAGTTCAACGATGCAAAGCCTCCTAAGTACTCTGGTACAGAGGGAGCTACCGGCCCACTGCAATGGCTGGAAAGCATTGAAGATATTCTCGACTTAACTGGATGTCCTGAGAATCTGAAGGTCAAGATGGCCTCAAGCGCTTTTCACAAAGGTGCACTCACCTGGTGGAATTCTGAGAAGAACACCAGAGGACGGGAAGTCGCCTTAGCTTTACCGTGGGACGGTTTCAAGAATCTGCTTGTGGAAAAGTTTTGTCCACGACACGAGCTGAAGAAACTTGAGGTGGAGATGTGGAATCTGGTGCAAGATAGTGGTGAAAACGCAAAGTATACAACTCGTTTCCATGAGTTGTGCATTTTGGTGCCACACTTGGTTACTCCTCTATCCCGCAGGATAGAGAAATACATTGAAGGCTTACCTCTAGTTGTTAGGGGAACTGTTATGGGGAACAACCCCACTACTCTAGAGACAGCGATTCATCTTGGAGCTAGCCTTACCGAAGAATACGTTAAGTCTGGAGTGCTCACCCGAAAAGGGTATAAGAGAGCACAGATTGATGAAGGCAAGAAGCCTGAACAACAACATCCCAAGAAGAAGAAGCAAAAGACAATCAAGAACTTTGCAGCCCTGACTGCAGTTACACCTACTCATGCCACACCTATAACTGCTATGCCACAACCTGCTAACGCCAGAAAGTCTTATACTGGCACATTTCCACTTTGCACCAAATGCCAATACCATCATTTACCCAACACTCCATGCAAAAAGTGTCTAAAGTGTGGGCGTATGGGACACTTAGCAGCTACTTGTCGATCTGCTCATCTTGCTGCTGCTACAACTGCTACCACTACCACAGCTGTTACAGGTGGAAGGGCCTGTTATAATTGTGGAGCAGAGGGACACTTTAGAAACCAGTGTCCAAAACTCAACAACAATATTGCTGCTGCTCGTGCTTTTGTTATTGGAACTGCCGAAGCACATGAGGATCCGACAGTCATCACGGGTACATTTCTTATCAATGATCACTATGTTTCTATCATATTTGATACTGGTGCTGATAAAAGTTTTATCTCTGCTCATACTGCTTCTTTACTTGATATGCAACTATCCACACTTACTGCTCCCTATACTGTAGAAGTAGCGAATGGTAAGACTATAGTTGTAGATTCCATAATACATGGATGTGAATTAAGATTAAATGACCATCTTTTCTCCATCGATCTCATTCCTATGACTCTCGGAAGCTTCGAAGTTGTAGTAGGAATGGATTGGTTATCCAAGAACAATGCTGAAATCGTATGCTCGGAGAAACTCATTCGAATTCCCCTACCGTCCGACGAAACGATGATAGTTTACGGCGAGAAACCCTGCCGCGGATTGAAGATTGTATCGTGCATTAAAGCGAGGAAATACCTGAAGAAGAAATATTATGCATTCCTGGCTCATGTGGTAGAAAAGAAACCTGAAAAGAAAGCAGTTGGAGACGTTCCAGTTATCAGAGATTATTCAGACGTATTTCCAGAAGACTTGCCTGGGCTACCACCAGTCCGACAAGTGGAGTTTAGAATTGATCTCGTCCCTGGAGCAAACCCAGTGGCGAAGTCACCGTATCGATTAGCACCGTCTGAGATGCAAGAACTGTCTAGTCAGCTTCAAGAACTTTTAGACAAAGGTTTCATAAGACCGAGTTTCTCTCCATGGGGAGCTCCGGTTCTCTTTGTCAAAAAGAAAGACGGTTCATTTCGTATGTGTATCGATTATCGTGAGCTGAACAAGTTGACAATCAAGAATAGATATCCTCTGCCCAGGATCGATGATCTGTTTGATCAATTACAGGGAGCAACTTGTTTCTCTAAGATTGATTTACGATCCGGGTATCATCAGTTAAGAGTAAATGATGAGGATATACCAAAGACTGCATTTGGGACTCGATATGGACACTATGAGTTTGTGGTTATGCCATTTGGGCTGACCAATGCACCCGCAGTGTTCATGGACCTGATGAATCGAGTCTGCAGACCGTATTTAGATCAGTTTGTTATCGTCTTTATTGATGATATACTGATCTATTCAAAGTCAGAACAGGAGCATGAAGATCATTTTAGGAAAGTCCTAGAACTACTAAGAGGAGAACAACTTTATGCTAAATTCTCAAAATGTGAATTTTGGCTAAAGGAGGTTCACTTCTTAGGACATGTCATAAACAGGAATGGAATACATGTAGATCCAGCAAAGATTGAGGCGATTAAGAACTGGACTACTCCATCTACTCCAACAGAGATTCGTTCATTTTTGGGTCTGGCAGGCTATTACAGGAGATTCATTGCGAATTTCTCTAAGATTGCTTTGCCACTTACTACTTTGACTCAGAAAAGTCAAGCCTTTATATGGGGGCAGAAACAAGAAGATGCATTTCAACTTCTTAAACAGAAGTTATGCAACTCCCCTATCCTTAGCCTTCCAGAAGGCAGTGATGATTTCATTGTCTACTGTGATGCTTCAAACCTTGGTCTCGGTTGTGTACTTATGCAACGGGACAAGGTCATTGCGTATGCTTCAAGACAACTTAAGGTTCACGAGAAGAATTACACTACTCATGACCTTGAGTTAGGGGCTGTGGTCTTTGCGTTGAAGATTTGGAGGCACTACCTTTATGGTACTAAATGTGTCATCTATACAGACCACAAGAGCCTGCAACACATCCTTAATCAGAAGAACAAAACATGAGACAACGGCGTTGGGTTGAGCTTCTAACTGATTACGACTGTGAGATTCGATACCATCCGGGTAAAGCCAATGTGGTGGCGGATGCTCTTAGTCGTAAGGAACCAGTCAAACCGATTCGTGTAAGAGCCATGGAGATCAACACACAGCCGAACTTGAAAGACTTGATTCGTATTGCACAACAACAAGTAGTAGCAGACAATCAACTCAAGACAGACTTGGATTGTGGCATTGAGAAGAAACTAGAACCTCGAGCTGATGGGGTGTTATATCTCAATGGCCGCATTTGGATTCCAAAGTCGGAAGAATTGCGCACACTCATCTGTGATGAGGCTCATAAGTCGCGATACTCAGTTCATCCCGGAGCAGATAAGATGTACCAAGACTTGAGGACATCTTACTGGTGGCCGGGAATGAAGAAAGACATAGCACTGTATGTGGGAAAATGTCTTACATGTTCAAAAGTCAAAACAGAACATCAAAAGCCTTCGGGACTTCTGCAGTAACCTGAAATTCCTCAATGGAAATGGGAACAAATTTCCATGGATTTCATAACCAAGTTGCCGAGAACTCCGCTAGGATTCGATTCGATTTGGGTGATCGTTGATCGAATCACCAAATCTGCTCATTTTCTCCCAATCCGAGAGGATTACAAGATGGAGAAGCTATCCACTCTATACATCAACGAAATCATTGCACGTCATGGTACACCAACATCAATCATATCTGATCGTGATAGTCGTTTCACTTCTCGCTTTTGGCAATCATTGCAAAAGGCTTTGGGAACTCGTGTTAATCTTAGCACGGCGTATCATCCCCAAACCGACGGTCAAAGCGAAAGGACTATCCAAACATTCGAGGACATGCTTCGTTCTTGTGTCATTGACTTCGGTGGAAGTTGGGACACTCATCTCCCACTCATTGAGTTTTCATATAACAATAGCTATCATACGAGCATTCAATGTGCACCATTCGAAGCTTTATATGGTAGAAAGTGCCGATCACCGGTTTGTTGGACCGAGATTGGTGACTCACAGGTCGTAGGACCAGAACTCATTCAGGAAACATCAGACAAAATCACAATCATTCAATCACAGCTTAAGGCCGCACGAGATCGGCAGAAGAGTTATGCTGATCGACGTCGGAAACCGCTTGAGTTTCAAGTCGGTGACCGAGTCTTACTCAAAGTTTCTCCCTGGAAAGGCGTTGTCCGATTCGGGAGGAAAGGGAAACTTGCACCAAGGTACGTTGGACCTTTTGAGATCCTGGAACGGGTTGGTCCCGTAGCCTACAAACTCAAACTTCCAGTGGAGCTAAGCAATGTTCATGATACTTTTCATGTATCAAATCTTAAGAAATGCTTAGCTGATCATGATGTTCAGATTCCACTGGAAGACATACAGATTCAGAACAACATGCAATTCATAGAACGTCCGGTTGAAATCATGGATTATGGGGTCAAGAAACTTAAACACAGCCGTATCCCGATCGTAAAGGTACGATGGGAGGGCAAACGCGGTGCTGAGTTCACCTGGGAACGTGAAGACCAGATGAAGCTTAAGTACCCTCATCTTTTTACAGTATCTTCGGCTAGTTGATTTCGGGACGAAATTCCCTTAACTAGGGGAGACTGTAACATTTGTACATTTAGTCATGGTAGTCGTAAACAGTGTTAGAACAGTGTGTGTTCAGGTTCAGTTTATCAGTGTGATTCATATTTTCAGAATGTGTGCTTGTATGTTACAGGATCTTACTTATTTAGGAACAAGTATGTATTATTTATTTACAGTCGAGTTCACTAGGCAAAAACAGTATTGTGTTATATCGAAATAGTGGTGGGCAGCGAGAGTGAGCCCTATATATATACTGCGTTCGGTGTAACAGGATGGTGTTAGTGCGTAGTGTTAAGACTAATATTATGACAATTAATTCAACAAGAATCGTAATATGTAAGCGAGACTGAGTATAGTTATGGGTGACGATCCATAATGATACGAATGTTGAACTTATAATTATGATTAAACGCCATTAAATAAATTTGTTTTACGATCGAAAAA
Organism: Mikania micrantha; assembly: GCA_009363875.1. Taxonomy (NCBI): domain Eukaryota; kingdom Viridiplantae; phylum Streptophyta; class Magnoliopsida; order Asterales; family Asteraceae; genus Mikania; species Mikania micrantha. The sequence continues at coordinate 65,438,580 of CM018697.1, forward strand.
CGTACGCGATTGCGGGTATACATGTAATTGTGAATGTTTAACGATCTGACAACACACGAAGAGTAAAAATATTTGAATTAATTATTTAATATTTTTACAATTTTGAAACTCATCATTTTCATGAGTTTAACAACTCTTTTATTTTCAAACCGCGTAAAATACGCGTTACGTTCCGGAAACGCGAACCGAGCGACCGAAACGAACCCGAATACCACCCGGGCTATAAAGGCCTTGAACAAGGCTATTTTCCTCATAAATGCAGCCAACAACCACTTCTCTCTCTATATTTTCGTTCTAGCCACTCTCTCTCTAAAAAACCGAACTTCAAACGCGCGTATCTCCTTCATTTCTCAACGAATTTCGGTGTTCTTGGTGTCCACGCGTAGCTCTCGACATCCTCTACACGAAAGTACAATAGATCTGTGGAGTTATCGAGCCAAAAACGAGGTATGATCGAAAGAAGAATCGGGAAAATAGGGTTTTCTTTTGTGTATTTGTTTAAACCTACGTTCTAGCCGACTCTAAGCATTTTCAATCGAACCTACAACATTTCGAGGTTGAGTTTGCAAGTAGTTATGGCCTAAAAGTGGTTGGATCGAAGGAACAAGGTGGAACAATGGAGCTGGTAACAGGTTCGCTGGAAGATGGGGGCGGCCGAACCTTCATCCTCAGCTGGCCGAACTCTAATGAGGCTCCACGAACCTGCATGGTTCGTTAGACATCAGCCGAACCCTTAGGGGACCTCACGAACCTGTACCGAGCCTTCATGCCTCCGACGAACCATCCTAATGCCACGAATCCTCCTGGCCGAACCTGTGCTCACGAATCGCCCAGTGAACCCTCATGCATGCGTCGAACCTAGCCGAACCCTTGTGCCATCTACGAACCTTTCAACATGTGGACGAACCAGCTTAAAGCTAGAAGCAGCCGAACCATGAAGTTATGGCATGAACGAACCCTGCATGGTTCGCTACATGACTAGCCGAACCTTAGAAGTTTCCCCGAGCCTTCACCGAACCCTCGACCACTCAGTTGGATTTTTGGCCGAACCTAGGTCCTTGGAACCCCAAAGGTTCGCTGCCCAAGTGGCAGCCCATAACCCCTTTTCGGCCCAATGCAATTCTATGTGACCCAACTAAATTCTTTTAGAGCCCAACAATTCTCATGAGTGGCCTACTACTTCCCATTCGGCCCAACTCAATGCTACAAGGCCCAATTCCATAACAACTTGGCCATAGGTTTAAACCAAGCACAATAGAGTTAGATTGGCCCATTATGGTTTTAATTGGACCAATATTGCCTTGGAAAATGGTGTGGCTTACATACGCATTAGTGGGCCCAACTAAATTCTTTAGGCCTAATCCAAGCCCATTAGGCCCACTATTATCCTAATTGGTCCAACACCACACTCAATTGGCCCATCGTTAACCTAAGTGGCCATGGACTTGGTTTAAGGACCATCATGGTTACATAGGCCCAAGGGCCAATGTTGGATCAACAAATTGGATAATTGTGAATTGATCATGATTGGTTTAAGTTACAACTTAACCTAATCATGGGATCAAGTCACAATCTCAAGAACTTAAACAATTAAACATCTTTTCATAATTCGCGATAATCAATGGCTATCAAGTTCACAAACACTTGTCATTTTATGCATAAGATTGTGCATACAATAATCATGATATCTCTTTTATGAATCATTGATCAATCATGTATCATAACCATGACTTTCAAGTTTTCACAACAATCATAATCATGAGATCATGTAATCTGGTGTTAATCAATTTCAAGAGTACACGAGTCAATCAATGAATCAAAGTCTATATAACTATAAATCTTATATCTTATGTATGATTACAATGATATAGGAACCAATTAGAAGTCCTGTTTGCTACTTGCTATCTGTTTTAGTTCAGAGTCTACTGCAGACAGGTGAGAACTTTAGCCCCTCTTTTACTGTTTTACAACTGTTTTGGGGTGGAACACGTGATCAAACCCTATCTTTACAATCGTATTTCATGGTTCAATATGTGCTCTACTTTACGAATATTACAGGTTCATTGCACTAATTCAAGAGATTCATCAAATGTTATAAAGGATTTTATCAAATATCAAACTCTTTTTATTAAAAAGGTTTTATGAAGGCTCTTTGAACGGTTTCATAACAGATTTACTCAAATGTTGTTATAAATGATAAACACTTTTAAATAATGGATTTTATAAACTCTTTTGTTATAAACCTTGTTATTATACAAGGTCACAATTTCATGGTATTCAAATCAGGGGTTTCATTTCATGGTATTCAAATCAAGGGTTTCATTTCATGGTATTCAAATCAAGAGATTCATTTCATGGTATTCACAACGAAGGATTTAATTCATGGGATTAAATCAAGGTTTTTAATTCATGTTTTCAAATAAGGCATTAACACGTTCGGTTAAAGTAAGGTTCATAAACATGGTGTCTATTGTTGTAAACAAACTTGTAAACGCATCAAGTATCACATTCATTAGCGTTAGTACTGGGTGATCACAACAAGGGAAAGCGGACACATTGGTTCTTATCCAGGATGGAGTTAGCTTTTAAATTTGTTTTAAAAGCTAACTGCAGGTCTGGTGTTATTATGGTTTTCAAAATTGCTATACATTATCTAACTCCAAACGTGGTTTGGGACTTGATATTATATGTTGGCTTTCGTGCAAATAGTGATTGGACTGTTTACACTCATTTTCTTACTTGATGTTAGTTTGGGTTGCAGCTCATCCATGTGAATCATTTATTACTTTAACATACCTATGCCTTGTATCACATATTCATGATTTCATATGTTAAACCTATTGTTCTCACCAACTACGTCTGTAGTTGACAGTTACTTTTCACGTGTTTCAGGTAATCAGGTTTAAGACTTTCTCAGAGACAACTAAGGAGACCATTCTAAGATAGAAGAAGATGAAGAAACATGCTAGGATGGAATAGAAACACACTAAATCCTAAATGTTTAATTGTCTTGTTTGAAGTCTTATTTTGTAAACTATATTTTGGGTCTGTAGTTGTCATTATTTTGATAGATAGTTTGTCTGTAACTAAACAACTGTCTAAACATTATGAAACGTAGTAATCCATTGTGGTTGTTCTTATTCAATACTTGTGCATGATTCAACTGTTCATACGTCACCGCGCCGTGGATTCCGCACGCGGCACTGGGGTGTGACAAAACAGTTGTAAACACTCAGTAGGTGCAAAGTTACATAGCACACTATGAGCAAACACAAACAGTTACAGTTAGGTGAACTAACTAGTGTACACGCAAACAGTTACATAGAACTTGTGTGTGGGTACACACAAGCACACAGAATGATCACACATCACACTAACACGTACAATCTGAACTCACAAGTAGTTTCCTAACTACTTCTAACATTTGACAATTTTCGGGACGAAAATTCCTTCAACAAGGGGATGATGTGACAATTCGACTTTTCGGGTTAACTTTGTTAACTGAAAATAAACAGAAATGTTATGAAATGTCACATAATCATACTACAATGCTATAATTAAATAAAACAAGGTTATAAGACACTTAAATTGCAAGGATTAATGGTGTAATTATCCTAAGTCATTGAATTTTGACTTTAGAGAGTCAAAATTCGGATGTATGTTCAATTAAACAATAATTCTATGATTTCAAAAGGTTATAAACGAATTAAATCTCAATAATCATCATGAGTATGATTATTAGTAACTGTCATGCGTTATTGGATCAATTTATCATCGAATTAAACTCAAACATTAAGGCCAAAGTCGAAACCGTCACTTTCATAGATGAAAGTCATACAATTCGATCACGAACTCCACAATTGGACTTACAGAATCACTAGTCGGCACATTTAGAAGCTTTTCCATACATTAATTCGAACCAACAAGCATCAGGAAGAAGGTTTTGATTTGGAAGTCGACCGAAATTCAAGTCCAAGTCGAACTCTTGCAATTGATCATCAAAACAAGTAAGTTTTCATTCCTAAATACTCTAAATAGGCCGACTAAGAATAAACCCATGGTAATTTGTCGTTCTAGCATCGAATTATATGGATTCAATAACTAGGGTTCATCGTTTTAACCGATTTGGGGGTTTTGTATCAAACGAGCTTTAAGATCAAATTAAATGTTGCTGTTAGTTTCAGAGAGTTCCGATTAAGCTAAGCCATAAATCGATTTCCAGTAATAACAACGAATTGTTAGAATTCGAAATCTAGGGTTCGTGAGCATTAACGGTTTGGGGATTTCGATCTAAATTAGTTTAAAAATCAAATCAAATATTATCAATAGTTTCAGAAGATCCTGACAAAGGATAAGCTTATGTTAATTGGATATGGAAACAACGACTTTTATGATTTTATAATCTAGGGTTCTTGATAAGAACGCAATTGGGGATTTTCATGGAAGCAAGTTTTAAAATCAAATTGATTTATATCCTTAACTCCAAAAGATTCCGATTTAATATAAACATATGTTAATTTCATGAAACAACAATGAATTAAACGATTTTGAAACCTAGGGTTTATTAGCTAAAAGGATTTCGTGATTTTGAAGTAAATAGACTTAGTTTTCGAATTAAGTTATGCAGAAAGGTTCGGAATCTCTTGAGTAGTGAAAACCGTATGATTGGGTTGAATAACATTAACGAATTTGAAGAATTGAATCAAAGCTTATGGTTTTGAGTTCAAACTGGAATTGGGATTATAAAACTCTAATAATTCGATGATGTAAGGCAATTAAAAACACCTATGAACTCGTTTGAATCCCTGGAACGATAACCCTATGGTTTTATGATCGATTGAGTTCGAATCGAGGGGCAATTGGGTTCTCATGGTTTCAGTTTAATAAACAAAGGGAAACTGATCCCTTGTTGGTTAAAAGAATTTAAAAGGAAGGCTGTTAATGAAATCAGAACCAGATGAGATGGTAGAGTATATGGGTCGAGTGGGTGGTCGCGGGTTCGAGCCATGCCTGGGCCGGTTTTGTGAAAAATACCATTTTTGGTATTTTAGCAATAACTTTCGCGTACGAACTCCGATTTAATCCATTCGAATTGCGTTAGAACCGTAACGAGATCCCGAACCAAATAAAATAATAAAATTTACATTTTAGACCGAAAATGTAATCACGTATAAGGTTATTTAAATAAATCATATACGGCCGTGTGATTTTATTTAAACGATTTTAAAGACACGTGTACTTATAGATACACGTTTCTAACAAGTCTAACATACGTGTGTTGAAATGTATGTGATTACACACATTAAACGACATCCCGAATAACACAACGTTATTGTTAAACACAGATTCTTCGTAGAGGATTTTCTACGCAAATTCACGTGTGTTGATCATTCTGTTTGCTAGCAAAGGTGCGCACACGACCCCTTTCTTATTTTAACTGTTTTGGGGGAGAAAACATGTGCAACAAACACTTTTAGATACATATCACGTGCATGAGTTAGCTGTTTACATTGAGTGCAAACATAGCATTACAAGTCCTTACATTTCGAACCGTTTAGTTTGCCGTAGTGCTAAGCGTGGTAGTTGGAAATACATCTATTAGGTTTGACAAACCTCACTTGGTAGATGGGATCTACGCAAGTGTTTAACTGACCAAACACACATTACTATTGTTTGTGCTAGACAATAGTGGCAAGGCAAAACATGCGTTAGCATGCAACAGTCAGCTTCGGTGTCGACCACTTATGTAAATAGTACAAATGACTAGCTATCATGACTATGCATGTGTGATTATGTTATCTGCAAACATTATATTCAAACTGTTGTTTCAAACATTTGTGAATGCTTAAACCTGTGTAATGCACCAACCTTTGTGTTGACTTGATTTACATGTTTTTCTCAGGACATTAAAGTACACAAGCAGGCAAGCATGGACTAGGAGATCGAGTCGCATGCATGACTTTACATTATAGTTATTTGGATTTGAATATTTGAAACTTTGCATTGTAATTTACTGTTTTCAAATGTTATTGTTTTAAAAACGCTTCCGCAACGTAGAATTTTGATATTACAATTATAGACCAAAGTATGTTTTGAAATTCATATAGTGGTCTTCGTTATGTCTAATGATCTGAGATCCTGGTTTGTCACGTCCCAAACGGTATGACTCCGTTAGTTGAAAATTGGGGGTGTGACACTATGGCTCCAAGTTGCACTAAGATGATGATGAATCGGCTTTTAATGATCTTGGACAGCAACAAGGAGATGGTGTGATAGAATCAACTCCCCAAGTCTTCGTCTTCACTCCTACTATGGCCTCCAAGCTCCCAAGCTCCAACTATGGCTTCCAATGGAGGTTTTTGGGGTTTCAATGAGTTGCAGGTGGTCTAGAATGGTAGAAACCGAGAGGGTAGCGTCTGGTTGCAAGCAAGAATGAGTGTGGTTGCAAGAAGATTTTGGCGATTCTGGGCTGCCAGGCGTACCGCCTGGCGGTCTTGCTTGAGTACGGACGTTACGTGCGAGGTAGCCGTCATCCGAGGCATCCCCCTGACCCGCGCGCATTGCCAAGGATGGTGTAATGGGTCTGGGCGTAGCGCCTGGGCTGCTAGACAAGCCCAAGAGCCCAATTGTCAGGTTTTGGTCCGTTCTTCATGTATCTCTCGATTACGGACATCGTTTCGAGGCTTGTAAACATCGATCCACTTGTTTTAGGTTCCCTAGAACCTATGTGTTATGAAAGTGGGTTGTGGTTTGCTTAATTCAACTACGTTCGTTATTCAATACACGTGCGAGCGTTTTACGATAATTTCTTGACTTATCGGTGTGTTTGGGGTGTTGTGCCACGTGTCACACTAAATATTAACAATTCTAGTGCCACGTATGAAATAATAATACACATTATTATTAAAATAAAGTAAATGCTGACTTGGAATTTACGAGGTGTCACAGAACAGGTGAAGTAGGATGACTTTAGAGAGAGAAAGATAAGATCCCTTAGGGAACCTACAACTCCTGCATGGAATCTCTCCGGTTAGGCTTGATACAAGATTCAAGACTTGCACATGTGCAACCAACCTTTGTGGACATCTGGTCCCCGTTCCAGATGTCCAAGTCAAGTTGTAATAGAATTAAATTATGAAACAGTTGTAATTTAATTTTATTTATTTAAGGCATTTTAGTATTTCTCATATTATCATGTGCAATGTAACAATCTGATCACTCCGATTACAATCACGCCTCGGGACTATTCCACCCGACGGGTCTCCGATCCGGCCTGCCGGCCTGGGGTGTGACAGTTATGGGGTGGAGCATGTGTTCAACCGTTTTAAATGATACAATTGTTCAAATACATATTTTATTATTCTTTTTGCAACAATCAAGGTTAACTCTTTATGTTACTAGATTTTACAAATTATTACTCTTTTACTAAACTCTTTTACTCTAAAACGTTTTATAACTTATTTTTACACAAATTGGTTTTGTAAACTATTTAACTCTTTTGAAAGAATAAGTTTTATAAACTCTTAACTATAACTGGTGTTTTGAAATAAATATTATATACAGTTCAAACCTTGTATTTATACAAGGACTTTTTATCAAAGTATTAAATCAAGGGTTTACAAAAAAGATACTCAATCATGGTATTCAATCAAAGGTTTTCAAATGAAGGTATTCAACCACGGGTTTTCAAGAAAGGTATTCAAACATGTTAATCGGTTATTCAATCTTAAAACTTATAGTCATGGTGTTCATCATTGTGAACAAGCTTATACACATCAAGACACATTCATTCATTCTTATTCTTAATCTTTTAACGCTAGTACTGGGTGATCACAACAAGGGAAAGCGGGACACGTTTTGGTTACGCCATGGCTGTGGTTAGTTTTTAAATATGTTTTAAACCTTAACTGCAGATTGGATGTGTTACAGTAATATGCATTTGCTGCTAATTAACTTTACCAGCATAGGTCATATTGACCGGGTTATGCCAACACAAAGTTGTGTTCTGAGTAAACTCATTAGTAAAGCTCGTGTTGAATGCGTTTGCTGACTACTGATCTGACTCCAAATGTAATTTGTGACGTGATCATATGTTGGTTATTCTTAGTAAATAGTCATTTGACTGTTTGCACACGTTATTCTTACTTGATGATAGTTTGTGTTACAATTATCCATGACTCGTTTATACAATGTTATATTCATATGCTATACAACTGCAGATTCATATTTTCAAATGTTAAACCTATTGTTCTCACCTACTACTTGTAGTTGACAGTTACTTTTCACTGTTTTTGGTAATCAGGTTTAGAGCAATACAAGGACAACTAAGGAAACCATAGTTAAGATAGCACAAGATCAAGAAACAAGCTAGGATGGATTAGAAACTCACTTAATCCTGATTGTTTAATTATCTTGTCTGTGTCTTATTTTGTAAACTTTATTTTTGGGTCTATTAGTTGTCATTCTTTTGGTAGATAGTTAGAATGCTTGTAACTAAACAAATGTATAACATTATGAAACTTATCAATGCATTGTGGTTGTTCTTATTTCAATTCTTGTGCATGATTCAACCATTGATCGTGACCGCGCCGTGGATTCCGCACGTGGTAAAGGGTATGTGACATTTTACGGGAATGTGTTTATTAAGATTTTGAAATGGATTCAATCCAAGAAACAAACACAGTTCAGCGGTTAGGGCGTTCCTTTTGAAAGGAATGGTCCCGAGTTCGAATCTGGTTATAACTGGTTTTTGCCTTAAGCCCCATTTTTTTATTTCCTTTATTTTCTCATTCAAATCAATTCTAAAAATTCTAAGAAAATTCACAAGAATCGAATATTTTATTTTAGACATTCTGTAAGAAAACTAGAATTTTTCAGATTCTATTTCTATCGATTTACTATTTAAATTTTATTTAAATGGTTTAAAATAAACTAAAAATGCTAAATCAATTTTAAAAATTCTGAAATGTCTACAGAAATTTTAAATAACTAGGATTTAGGACCCGCGCGTTGCGCCGGGTCCGATATACTGAATCGATATATCTCAATGTAAAGCCAAACGTCATAGCAAAAACATTGACAATATCGTAAATTCTCATGTAAAAAGTGTAGCATGTTGAAGAATGTAAACTCAATATCAGAAATCCTATGTAAATTGTTAAGAGTAACTAAAGTTATTCCAAATTGAATAGTAATATAAAGACAAACTATTTAAGCCATTTAATATATACTGAAAGCACGTCATCCGTGTCTTACTGCTCATAATTTTCAATTATCTGATCTCGTACTTTACGTAGTTGTTGCTAGAGTGGCATAACGGCCAAATTACAAAAGATAAGTAGTTTTTTGTGATCTTGTTATAACAACCATATTACAAAAGATAGGTTCTTGTATTTTGTGATGTTATTAGTTTTAATATTGCAGCCTCTTCCTATGACTAATTGGGTTGTTATAAGTAAAAGTTTTATGTTTGTGCTACTTTTAATATTGTTGAATAGGTGGGCATTTATGATGTACCTGGTGATGTAAAGAGAACTTGTTTTCTTTTCAATCATGTTGTTGTTGGAGCTGGTGGTATGTTGTAGCTTACCACTTCCAAAAGATGTCTTTTGTAGGAACACCAATATGATGCACAAATGCTACATAATCCGTCTTTTCATCAGGCAATTAACCTCAACTCCATCCTTTTTTGATGTTTCAAAGCATACCTTGGCATGTGGTAACTGGTGTAATTTAGCATGACGGAAAGACCTATTGGCTGCAGATACAATTTGTACTTGAGAAACGACTCGTTGAGTTTCCTAACTCCACATAATTAGTTAATTAAACAGTTCAACCAAAATGAACACACTAAGACCAATTAGTACCTCATAACACCAGTTAGTTGTTTGAGAGTGTGAACATTCATCGTTTAAATTTTAAAACAAACATCTATCAATACCTGGGAAAACAAATTTTTTTAGAATGTTAAACATGTACCTTTGTTGAATTCATTCTCCATAGACTACATAACCAAAGAAGCAAATGCAATGGACATGTAAAACTACAAATTCATTAACATGCAACCATGATGGGAGTAAGTTTACTTATTCTAATACTTGACAAATTTCTTTAATTTTGTAGGATATTAAAAGTATTGACCCATAAATTTAAATTACATGAAGCACATTTCTCATCTCTGTATTCAATAGCAAAGAAATGCCCCCCAAATTTTACCGGTGCAGACATGTATGCTTTGTGTGCAGTCGGTTGGTTTCATGCTACAAAGCAGCAGGCTAGACTAATCAATTAAATTTAGGTCTCTATATATATTGATATATAGCTAAATTCGTATTTGTTAATTGTTATAGGTTTTAGCTGTCGATGCAGATCCAACTAACATGAACGATGAAGTTGATTATGTTGTTATTGAATATGAAGATTTTGTGACAGTAAGTTCATTGACCAACTTATCTGCAATATAGACAAATTCAATATCGAACATTGCTTCCATATTATGCATTTGAAAACTTCAAACAGTTGTAAATTAAATTTTTTTGGGTTACTTTTTTCTTATTTTCACATTCAGGATATACATATAACGAAATGGATATTAAACAAAAGTCTTTGGTTGGCCTGGTGCCTAGGCTGTTGCACATAAAAAGGGGAAATTTGCACAAAGAGATTTCGACCCAAGAGATCCTCTTGACCTGACGATAAGAAAACTTGATAAAACTGAAAGCACACGTGTGAAACCCTAGCTGCAACTTTCCACATATGTCATTTTAACAGAATCAGGCACAATCAAAACACCAAAACCCTAAATTGAAATAGTCATTGCATTTTACTTAGTTTTAAACCTAGATTTAAAACACAAAATTATGAGAAATAAAAAAAATTAAAAATTACAGTTAGTGAATAGAGAGAGAGACGATGAAGATGATGTTAGAATGGATCATTGATTGTATCATCGCCTAATACAAACCGATTGCATCGCAACCTCCATCTAAGCTCAACTGATTGCATCGCATCGTCTGTCAGAGCCCAACCGGTTGCATCGTCACCTCCGCTTGAGCCGACGAAGATGATGTGCGTTCGTTGGTGGTGACGAAGACCGGCGAAACCAAAAGTGAAGCGATCAGCGATAGTTAGAAGCTGAGAGAAAGTAACATCAAGGGGATGGTGAGATGATAGAGATCTATGCATATATGAAGTGTACGCTGTGTATTAAAAGAGGTAGGAAATGAACAGTGAACTTGTGAGTTGTGTGGGAGAGAATCTTTGGTTTTTAAATCACATAATAATCATTTTAAACATTAGGTACGAATATTGTAATTTTTGAGAATTTATTTCTTTTATTTTACTGTTTAAATTATATTTAAATAGTTTAAAATATAAAAAGAAAATCAAAGCATTTTAGAATAATTCTAAAAAATTACAGAAAGTATAAAACATGTTTATAAACATTCTGGAAATGTTTGCAGAATTTTTAGACTTTATTTTTATAATAGTTATATTTTAATTGTGTAAATAAATTTTAAAAAGTAAATTTTTAGTATAAAAATATTCTAAAAATTCCTAATACTATTTTATATTTTCCAGAAATCATTTTATGTTAATATAATCATTTTTATTAAATAAACTACTTACTTAAATAAAACTCTATTTGAACTTTGTTTTAAAATTATAAAGATTTTTTGAAAAATACCTACTCATATATTTTGGAATAATTTAATTAAATATTCCTAAATAAATTTTAATAATAAAGGATAATATTTGATGGATTATTTTTAAAATAAATATTATCTATATTATTATAAAGTTGTTAAAACGGGAGAACAAATATATAATTCAAGGGATTGAATTATAAAAAGTTATAGGAATATTTTATTTGTTACATTCAAATAAAATATTGTCTGCATTATATTTGAGTAAACAAATCACATTTATAAAACTTTTCTTTTATAATATTAAAGATTATAAAATGGGGGTTTAGGAATTAAACTACAATTTTTTCCTTTTAGTAATATCCATTAGGAATGACATAGATTTATAGGTTCATATGAACTCTAGAACTTATACAAAATCATATCACAATATAGGGTGAATTGTAACTTCACAAGTCTTCATACTACTCAATAACTTCTTGGGATCAAAGCTAGACATGTGAGTTTTCTTATACTCCCTTTTTTATATTTTTTTAATTTTTGGGATGTTACACATGTCTTATCAAACATGTTATTCTTGAGTGATAAACAAAATCAAAGATGCAATACTTTAGTTTAAGATAGAATTAGATTTGAATGTTATGTGTTGCCTACTTGTTTGTATATCTATGTGTTATTATTATGGGTATTTTCATACACAATACATTAGTACTAGTAGCCTTTGATTAACATGACTTAAGTCATTGTTTATATTGAAGGTGAAATTTCCAAAAACATTTCGTATTACTAGTAGCCTTTGATTAACATGACTTAAGTCATTGTTTATATTGAAGGTGAAATTTCCATAAAACATTTAGTACTACTAGTAGCCTTTCTTTAGTGACTTTGTGTCATTAAGTTAGCAAAGGTGAAATTGCCAAAATCATATCATCAAACATTGTGGAATACATACATATATATACACACATTTAGATCAATTCTTATCAGACTATTGTTGCATCTTATTTCTATATATCAAATTGTATGGGGTTCTCACCAACTATGCAAATAGTTGATCAAATCTTATTTTACATGTGTAACCGGTTAGATTGCTTGGATGAAGACTCACTTAGGCTATCTTGGACCTAGATTAAACAATGTTATCTGTTTTGAATTTTGTTATGTAACGTGGTATTGAATGTTATGAATTAAATTGAATTGTTAAATACTGAAACTTACAAGTAGCACCATGAGTTAACAATCAAACTCACGCCAAAGCGTATTCCACCGTTGGTCGGGGTGTGATGTTCACCATGATATATTTATATGTTGTATGACGGTTCAAAACCATTATGTATGATATGACTAGCAACAACTGTGTGAACATGCCTTCTTGCATTCACACAATTTCTACAAGGAAAATGATTTCTACAGTCACTATCAACAAATGGTTTACCCCTTTCTGCAAAACCATCGCGCCTTTAATAAACATTGGATCTACCTTATTAGCAATTTTAGTCCACCTTTTATCCAAAGTCATTTCAAAATCCTAGTTAATGACAAACATACATAAACTACTTATCAGAACAACAACATTATCATTTTTAAATATGACGTACCATAATTTTAGACCAATCAACATACACACTTTCCAATCTAATTACATAGGTTTATCAATCAAGCTGATCACGAGTTCTAATCAGCATGGTTCATATATTAAACTCTTTACGAAAAGTCAAAACTACCTGTAATATAAATATAATGTTTAATAATACAAATTTGCTACATCATGAAACACATATGTAATGCTTATACGTACAAAATTGAAGTTATTTCCTTCATTTTATATTTTCTTTCAAAATACGAATAATAAATAACCATAAAACCAAACATATGATTTATAAAAAAAAGTAATTTTTATTAACAATAAAAACAAATAAAAGATATATATAAGAACAACAACATGTCAACAATTGTTGTGCGAAACAACAAAAACACCAACAAATTTGCAATTAGATATGAAAAAACAGCGCAATTGTAATTTACAAAAATAAAATATGAAACAAAATTACGAAAACGTGGTAACTTACAACTTTTCAGAATAGAAGCTCGAATTTTGTCAATTGAGAGTTGAGAGAACCAAGTAATTGAACTTTTGCATCTGGTCTATGTGATCAAGGAAGAAAATCGAACCAGATCAACAAATTACCTCTGATTTAACCTCTCAGCTAGCTTTTAGTTTAACAATTGGCGGTGGCCAGATGCACTACTCGTCTGCCTTGGTCGTCTGCCCGTGTTTGTCTGGTGGAGGAAGATGCCATTGTGCGCTGGATTCCTGGTGAGTATGATGAAGATGATGCCGGGTGGAGCAAGATGATGCTGATGTGCGGTTATGGTTTGGTTAAGTGACCAGAATTTTAATTGATCAGTAGACTTAAAAATATCTTATTCATCCTCCTTTATTCATAACCCTATAATTTTAATTAACTTCTTTTTTATTTTCATTATAATTTATTATTTTTCATGATATTTCATCGAATTAAGTAGGGTGTAAATAAGCTACCTTAGATGATTTGAACCAAATCAGACTATACTCAGGCTTAAGCTCAATTGATTTAAATTTTATTTCTAAACTACAAGTTCGACTAGTATAGGTTTCTAATCTTGGATTTAACTTATCTACTTAACATTTATTGAGATTTAGAACTATTTTCATATAATTTTTAATATTATTACTTTTTATATAACATAATATGCATATACATTAGTTACATTATCATAATATTTTACAACGATGATAATATTACACACACATAAATAAATATATAGCTTATTTAGCCTTATGAGCCGGCTATAAGCAAGTAATTAAAGCTTAGGCTATGCTTACTTTGTAAACAAATATTATATTTTATACTACATATTAGTCTCCATTATCATGAATTTATGTTTAATAGAGACTAAATATCAGTTTATAGTTTGTACGTTATCAAAATATTTCAGAAAAAAGAAGTATTAGTCCCAAATAAGGTTTTAAAATGATCTTCATGAGAATGATTTTTAGCCCTTCGTACATATCATTTGTAGATTTTGTATAACATAATACGACGCTCTAAAACTTAATAATTGGACATTTTCTCTAACAGGATGCATTCCTAACCTAATATTAGTCTATAGTTATGTTTGTAAAGGAAATTTTAAATATTTGCAAGTATGTAATACATTATCAATGTATTAAAGACAAAATATTAGTCCTAGTACATTTGCTTCTTTTTTAAATACAGATTATGCATATATACAATTAAAATTCAGTAACCAATAACAACACTTTTAAAACTATAATTGGACTAGAAAATTTTGAGACGGAAATATTGACTCAAATAAGCAGTTATTGTATTAGAGACTAATTATCAGTCACTAAATTCTACAACTAAAAAACCATTCTCTAATACTTTCGGCAACTAAAACTTCAGCCCTAAATAATACATTTCTGAGACTGAAAAATCATTGACTAAGAAGCCAGTCTCTAATAGTCACTTTTTTTGATGTGACTGCAGGCGACTGAATCTGAAGGGGCGACTCCCAGAGTCACACGCAATGATTAACAATACCAACCCACAGAAGTAACTCAAGTATAACTTTCAGCAATGGTGCGTAGTTAGAGGATACCCATCAGAGGACACATAGCTATATCTGAATGGAATCATAGTCATCCGAGGCCACTCATTACAAAACAATGAGAGTTGACAATGAAGGTCACTGAATGACTAGTTGGGGTTGACACCATGTCAACACTCGGCGGGCAATCAGTCTGCCTTACAAAGTCCTTGTGAGTATTGAGCATTGAGACATCCCATATGATGTGCACATGTACCTGTCACTCACATGGAACCCATACGCATATGTCCCATCATGTGCATATGTCACACCCCGAGCCGGCGGGTTGGATCGACTTTCCCGTCGGGCGGAAAGTTCTCGGGGCGCAATATCGTTTGATAATCACAATGATCAGATTGTTTGCATAGCACATGATATAATAATGATAAATGCTAACATGACAATGATATAGAATTACAAAGTTAAATTACATTGTTTCTTCTTAATTTAACCAAGTAAATCTATCCCAAAAGAATCAAAGTGTTTCTATCTTGTAACTGTACAAGATCTACAAAAGATGATTCATTGTTTTGTAATTTCCAAAATATGCACGAAACAAAATGTAGCTAGGCCTTCTAAAAGTCCACTAGCTATGTCCCTTAATGTCTGATGACTAAACCTGTTCGTCACCTAAGAAAACATGCATTTAAACAAAGTCAACACTAGGTTGGTGGGTTCATAAGTTTGATATTTGAAAACATTGAATTGTTCACATACACAGTCACAATGTCATACATGTTGCTTGTAAATGTTTGATTCACCCGTTCACACAATGGCCTCCCCATAGTTATATTTACAAATAGTATTTCATCCTATTAGCTATGCTTATATATAGGGCATATGTAGGGGAACAAGCCCCAGCCACCATCCCACCACATATCTAGTAGAACTTAACACCACTTGCGATACAACTATAGATCCCCATTTTCATTTCATCAGCTCATCCCATTTGATATTCACCCTTTGTATCATATGTAGAATAATATGTTGAGAGGGCTTTAGTTATCAAACCGAAGTATTGATACACCCTCAATGTATTAAGGAAATTAGATTAATTTAATCTGATCCTTGTTATTATTCTATTTCTTGTGGGGTTAATTTTTAATCATTTTTAATAATAAGAGTGTTAGTTAACCAACTGTTATATGTTCTCAACTTGAAGTGCATAGAGCCTAAAAGGAATCCATTGCAATCCTCACGTAATCAGATTACAATGCATCCGATTCACATCTACCACTTTGTATTACCGTAGACCTCATCGAAACTGTTACTAGAAGTATGAAATGAAGAAAAATAAATTCCTCAGTCTACTAGTCAACATGAAACGATGGATTAATTACAATTATAAATGCAGATTAATATCACCATGTGTCGCTTACCAGACCCTGACTGTTTTTCACCCTGTCACCGGTCATACGTTACCGGCCAAATGAGATTACGATAAACATACTAGCCCTACAAGCTAGAGGTTTGTCAAACCTATGGTACCACTATGCTATCGTCGGTTTAGTCACGTCAAACTAACTGGTCAACGATTTGTGAAGGGACTTACAATGATCATACTTGAATACATGGCACATGATTGAAATGATATAATACAGACAGTTAATAGTAATCAATTGTATTGTGTTCACCAATGTTGTTTGTTCTCAATGTTGTGTGTTCTCGTTGTTGTTAACAAAGTTGTATAAGATCTTGTCTTATTATACAATGTTAGTTGTTGTGTGAATGATGTTGTTATCATGAAGGTACATTATCATGATTATCATTCTTGTTGTTCCATATAGTCACCCTGTTGCCACTACAGTGTTGTAAGAACTAGCGTTACTACCCTTAGTCGACTCAGGTGGTGGATGATACTTGTTTCGTGTTACCTTGTAAATTTGCACCGAGTTATAAGCTAAGTGTTATAAGAACTTGTCTTATTACACTTAACTAACTACGATGGCGAATGATATTATGAGGATATATTATCCCCGTATCATTCTTGTTTGTTGTTGTTGTTGTCATTATGTTTGCCTGTGATAATCTCAATCTCTATTCTAGTAAGAACAATTAAGCGTTATAAGATAGAATCTTACAACTATGTTATTCTAATATGTTGATGATTTATGAAGTTATATTATCATATTCATCTTAGTTGTCTCTGTCATATCATGATCATACAAGCATGCATACAATGATAAACGATAATAAGTCAAGCAATATTATCTAAATCAAAGTATAAGCAATATGTTAAACTAAAACTTTTAAATAAATAAAAGATTTAGCATGTTTCTCAGCAACGAGAGTTTAAAATCAGTTAAGATTAGAAAAGGGGCATATTGTGACAACTAGAAATTTTTTTTTTTCAAACACTCTTGCTTCTCGAACGCTACCAACAACAACTAAATTTCGGGACGAAATTTCTTTCAACAAGGGGATGATGTGACACCCGGCAATTTCAGGTGAATTGCAACTTTTATATTCTTTACATTTCACATTCATACTTGTTGCATTTCGTTTAATCATGATTGATTATATGAGTTGAACACAAACTACTGCGAAACGATAGTTCGTGGAGCTATCGAATCGTACATTGCACATTGCTTTTGGAAACCAAGTGTGGCAAACACAACACTAACACAAAACAATAATTCGGGGAATTATTGGATTGTGCATCACACGTTGATTAGGATTAATCAAGCGTGCAAACACTTCGTTAGACACGAACACAAACAATCATCGATAATTCGAGGAATTACCGAAACACACACGAGTCTCACGAACGTTGGCGAACGTCAAACACATTGTGTATCACAACACTCGAAACTTCACGAAACAGTCACACAGTGAACTGGGAAGCTCAAAGGAGTCCAAACGACACTCGAACGATGTTCTACAGTCGAGAAACGGGCAAGAACGGGCCTAGAACAACAAAACAGGCTTAGTAGGCCTAACATATGGGCCAGGCGCTACGCCTGAACCGGAGCCCTGGTACTGGGCGATGCGCGCGGAACAAAGAAATCAGCCGGACACAAATTCCATCCGCGCGTAACGCCTAAGATCTTTAGCCCACGTCAGGCGTTACGCCTGACATGCACAGATCGCAAAATTAGATTTACACTCAACCTATCTCACTTTAATCATTCTAATCCTATTCTCTCGGCCATAACACCTCTATCTCGAGTTCCTACCTCTGTTCCTTCATCACTTCACCAGCAAAACCTCCATTGTTGAAGCTTTGAAGCTTGGGAGGCCATTGAAGGTCCTTGAAGCTCAAAGTTGAAGAGGCTTGAAGCTTGGAGGCCATACTTGGAGCTTGACACCACCACCATCACTTCACCTTTGCTCGAATCAGTGTTCCAGGAGCCTATAGAAGCTGCTAACATCAACATTTCTCAGTTCTTGAGCCTTTGAGGTAGTTCTTGTGGCTAAAACACTCATTGACACATCACTACACACACATGCAAGTGTTAGATCACACATGCAAGCACCCACCCATCACATGCACGAATTTCTTGTGGTTTGAATCTGGGTTTGATGATATAAATGTGTTTCTTGATGATCTATGATGTTTAGATTGAGTTTTATGATGATCTAAAGTGATGGGTATGAACCTATATGCTTGAAATAATGATTTAAGACATTATAATGCCATGCATGTATGATCTAAGGCATTCTAGATGATTTTGTTGATGTTGGGATGATTCTTGATAATGTATAAGTGTTCTTGCAAGATTAGATGATGATCTTATTGATTAAAAACATGATATTGGATGAACTTTCTATTATTAGAAACTTTATTTTCTCAAAATGAGGTTATAGATGAAATGGTGGACATGCATGTATGTAGAATTGCTATTAGGATGTTAAGATGATGATTTGAACACTTAGAATGTGATATTGATAATGTTTATGGTCATTTTGGCATAGTTACTGTATTTAGTAACTTTTATTGATGAAATATTGATAGATGATGAATTTGGTTATGTGGACATGTTTAAAGGATGTTAGATTGGTTATTATGATGATTTGTGGCAAAAGAATGGTTTATAAATGTTTAGATAGTCATTTTATGCAAAAACCACAAAGTTACTATTTTTAGTAACTTTATTTTTACAAAAACCGATTTGTAAACTTGATGTGTGATTCGAGCATGCTAGATGACTTATTATGTTGTAGTATGATGATTAGATACTAAGTTAGATGGTTTCTGATGTCACGAATGCTACAAATGGAAACTTTCCATTTCAGGAAACTTTTATGTGCAAACATGTTGTAAACGAATTATGTGATGATGTGCTATGTGTTAACAAGATCACGTAGGACTAATGAGCATGCCAGAACTCTAAAATCAATATGCTTGTGAACTTGCTATAAATGGTAAGTTGTCCATAGACGAGACTTGCGCGTTTGCACACAACAAGCACTAACACGAATGTTTCACAATACACAACCAACACATGGTTCACCAACGGGTCGTTGACACACACGGTCAAACACGGTCAATGTAGACCAACACAGACAGACATGATCAACCGAGAGTTATTGATCACGTAACACAATCACTTACACGAACTCACGTGTAATATACGATATAGGTAGCCGGTGACTGACCACCCGACGACACAGGAGCTTACGCTTACATTTGTTCACCTCGCTAAGGTGAGTTCACGGCCCCTTTTTACATTTTCTACCTTTGGGGGAGAAAACATTGCATACAACTGTTTTTGAACAACTTACACACTTTTGGTTATTTTTGTACATGCTAATATCGTATATACATATGTGTGGCATTCATCCACAAACTGATAAGTCCTCATTAAACACACCTCGAGCCGTTAATAGCGCGTTGCGCTCAGCGTGGTAATTCTGAATAGTACTATTTGGGCCTGACAAGCCCCACTGTTGCGAGCCGTATGGCCACCCCGACTGGAGGTCGGAACAGTGCATAATTGACCAAACAACATTTGCCATATCTTGGATGGATAGGGCGGGAGGCAGCATGTTAGCTTCGGTTGCGAACCCGCATATGATATAACACATATTGACTAGCTATCAATTGATATTACATTGTATTGAAAAATAGACCTGCACACTTTACTTTAAACATCTTGATGTTTACTGCTGATTACAAACCTGTGCTCTCACCAACCATTGTGTTGACCTTTTACTCGCATGTTTTCTCAGGTAACTAAGGCACGCGCACCAGGAATAGGATGCTAGGCCGGAGTCGCATGCATCTATTTAAGTGTCTTAGTTTATCAAACATTTATTACCATTTGGTTGTTATGTAATGTTAATCAGCTTAAATCGCTTCCGCAACTATTGTCACGTATCGCTTTGAAAACCATTTTGATTTAACGCTTCCGCAACTATGAATGATTAAACTGTTTTGTTAATTTATACTTCACTTCCGCAACTCTGATATTACTAAACTGTTTTATCCAAATTATTGGATGTACGTAAGAAATCAGACATATAGGTCTCGCATGTTGTGTGACCGGAGACTGCGATCCTGACAATCTGCCGCCGCTCGCCCCCCGGAAGGGACGGGATTTCTCGGGGTGCGACAGATTGGTATCAGAGACTCCGGTTATTGCGAATTAGGTTTGCATTTAGTGAACTTAGTCTATAACCACTAGTCTCCACACAACACTTAGTGCTTAGTATTATGTTGCTTGCACACATGCCACATCTTTTATGCATTACGTTCATCACAGCACGTGACTACCCGTGATGGGGAGAGCCGATAGCTCTACATGTACTTTACAGTACCTACTGCACACACTACATTAGTCATTAGACAAACACTAACACTTATTCTCGCTATGAAGATCATGGCTGGAAGACGTGGAGGACGCAGGAATGCAGGCGGACGTGGGAACATCAACCTGACTCAAGCTGAGTTGAACGCCCTCATCAACGAACGAGTTGAGGAGGTACTTGCTGCACGGGAAGCTGCCCGTAACCAAGATCTACTGAACCAAGGTGATGAACCTGTTCATATTCACCTTGCACTACAAACACTTGTTTCCAATTCAACACGTTTATTCTATACCTAACTCAACCTTGTTCCTTGTGTATCTCAGGAGCAAACCCTAACCCACCTCTATGCACATTCAAGATGTTCCTGGATTGCAAACCCCATTCATTCAGCGGCACTGAGGGAGCCGTTGGGCTATTACGCTGGATTGAGAAGGCGGAATCAGCCTTCGCCATGAGCAACTGCAGGAACGAGGACAGGGTCAAGTTCGCTGCAGGGACGTTCGAGGGAGCTGCCCTCACTTGGTGGAATGCCAACGTCCAGAACCTAGGGCTTGATGCAGCCAACGCTCTGCCTTGGGATAACTTTAAACAAATGTTGAACCGTGAGTACTGTCCTCGCGGTGAAGTGCAGAAACTGGAAACGGAATTCTGGAACCATAAGATGATTGGTTCCGAGGTCGAGGCTTACACCGCTCGATCTTATGAGTTAGCAAATCTGTGCCCGGAAATGGCAACCCCACCCTTCAAACATATAGAGAAGTACATTGATGGACTTCCACCTCAAATTCAGGGCATGGTGCTCTCTGCTGACCCCATCACCATGCAACAAGCTGTGCGACTGACTCACAAGCTCACTGATTCGGCAGTTGCACAAGGACTCTTGCCACCCCGTGGTGCTGTGACCACAACCAACGACAAGGGCAAACGGAAATGGGATGACACCCAGAACAAACCAACCACTCTCCAACCACCACCACAGCAACGTACGTTTGGATCAACCCAAGCTTATGCCCCACCCATTCCAACCACCCAGAATCAAGGAGGTTATGCTGGAAAACACCCCAAATGCCACAAGTGCAACTTCCATCATGCACCGGGTCAATGTGGCCGCTTCCAATGTCAGCGCTGCGGAAAAGGGGGACATGCAGCCAAAGACTGCAGGGGTGAACTAATGACAAAAACCCCGCAGCAGCCACAACAACAGCAACAACTTGAAGCACCGAAGGGTTGCTTCGAATGTGGGAAACCAGGGCACTTCAAGAAGGATTGCCCGCACCTGAAAAAGAACAACAACCAACCGAACAACAACGGGAACAATGGAGCGAGGGGACGAGCCTTCGTGATTGGGGCCAAGGAGGCCAGGAGGGATCCCAACCTTGCAACCGGTACGTATCTCTTAAATGATAATTATGCTACTGTATTGTTTGATACTGAGCTGAGAAAAGCTTTATATCTAAGGACTTTAGTGAGATACTTGCCATAACCCCAACACCCTTAGAAGTTGAATATACAGTAGAGCTAGCCGATGGTAAATTGATTGTAACTAAGCACATTCTGAGAGAATGCACTTTAGAGCTAGCAGGCCATAAATTTAAGATTGACCTCATGCCGGTTACACTAGGCAGTTTTGATGTCGTAGTGGGCATGGATTGGTTGTCTAAAAACCAGGCTGAAATCATTTGCCACGACAAGGTTGTGCGCATACCTCTCCCTAGCGGAGAAACTCTAGACATCAAGGGCGAAAGGAGTGACACTCCTCTGAACATCATCTCGTGCATGAAAGCTCACAAATGCTTACGAAAGGGATACACTGCCATATTGGCGCTTATCACCGACAAGACTGAAGAGGAGAAAAGGATAGAAGACATCCCAGTCGTATGCGAATATCCCGACGTTTTCCCGGAGGATCTACCAGGACTTCCACCACCTCGACAAGTGGAGTTCCGCATAGACCTTGTGCCGGGAGCAGCACCTATCGCACGAGCACCATATCGACTTGCACCTTCGGAAATGCAGGAACTGTCCAATCAACTGCAAGAGCTGTTGGACAAGGGTTTCATTAGACCAAGCTTCTCACCTTGGGGAGCTCCGGTCTTATTCGTAAAGAAAAAGGATGGCACGTTTCGTATGTGCATCGACTACCGGGAGTTAAACAAAGTAACAATCAAGAACCGCTACCCATTACCTCGGATCGACGATCTGTTCGATCAACTACAAGGATCGAGTTACTACTCCAAGATCGATCTGCGATCTGGGTATCATCAGCTAAGGATTCAGGAAGAGGATATTCCCAAAACAGCATTTCGCACTCGCTATGGCCATTACGAGTTTTTGGTCATGCCGTTTGGGCTAACCAATGCACCTGCAGTATTCATGGACCTCATGAATAGAGTGTGCAAACCATACCTCGACAAGTTCGTCATTGTCTTCATAGATGATATTCTCATGTATTCCAAAACCCAGGAGGAACACAAGGAGCATCTTCAATTGACTCTTGAACTGCTACGAAAAGAGAAGCTGTACGCTAAACTCTCAAAATGCGACTTCTGGATCCGAGAAGTCCAATTCTTGGGACATGTTGTTAATGAACAAGGGATTTATGTGGATAAGTATAAGATAGAGGCAATCAAGAACTGGGAAGCACCAAAGACCCCAACTGAGGTGCGACAATTCCTAGGCTTGGCAGGCTATTATCGGCGATTTATCGAAGGATTTTCAAAGATAGCCCAACCACTCACAGCCTTAACCCACAAGGACAAGAAATACCTCTGGACTGAAAGACAAGAAGCTGCATTCCAACTTCTCAAGCAGAAGCTCTGTAGTGCACCTATCCTATCCCTTCCCGATGGGACGGAAGACTTTGTAGTATATTGCGATGCCTCGATACAAGGGCTCGGATGCGTGCTGATGCAGCGAGAGAAGGTGATCGCATATGCTTCTCGACAACTGAAAGTACACGAGAAGAACTACACCACCCACGACTTAGAACTTGGAGCCGTGGTATTTGCACTTAAGATCTGGAGACACTACCTGTATGGTACCAAGTGTACGATATACACTGATCACAAGAGTCTCCAACACATATTCGAGCAGAAGGAACTGAACATGCGACAGCGTCGCTGGCTCGAACTCCTAAACGACTATGAGTGTGCCATCAAGTATCACCCAGGGAAGGCCAATGTAGTGGCCGATGCCCTAAGTCGGAAGAATACACCGAAACCCAAGAGGGTAAGAGCTTTACAACTCACCATTCTTCCCAACCTCCCTGAACAGATACGTAATGCCCAAGTGGAGGCACTTAGACCTGAAAACTTATCGGCTGAATCACTGAGGGGAATGGAGCAAAAACTTACGGAAAAAGCCGATGGCTTACAGTATTTCATGGAACGCATCTGGGTTCCGCATCATGGGAACCTACGAGACCTTGTGATGGACGAGGCTCACAAATCCCGATATTCCATTCACCCTGGATCTGATAAAATGTATCATGATCTGAAGATACTTTACTGGTGGCCACATATGAAAGCCGACATTGCCACCTACGTGGGCAAATGCTTGACGTGTGCGAAAGTCAAGATCGAGTACCAGAAACCATCTGGATTACTCACACAACCTGAGATCCCCATGTGGAAATGGGAACAAATATCCATGGATTTCATCACCAAATTACCCCGTACCCCAAGTGGGTGTGACACAATATGGGTGATTGTGGACCGACTAACTAAGTCAGCACATTTCCTCGCGATCAAGGAGAACGACAAGATGGAAAAACTAGCCAGAATCTATGTCAAAGAAGTGGTCTCACGACATGGAGTGCCAATCTCCATCATTTCAGATCGAGACACCAGATTCACTTCTAACTTCTGGAAATCATTGCAAAAGTCACTTGGCACGCGGTTGGATATGAGTACAGCATACCACCCACAAACTGATGGCCAGAGTGAACATACGATACAAACTCTTGAAGATATGCTACGAGCGTGCGTAGTGGACTTTGGAAATAGTTGGGAAACTCACCTGCCGTTGGTAGAATTTTCCTATAACAACAGCTACCACACAAGCATCAAAGCAGCGCCTTTTGAGGCACTCTATGGCAGGAAATGCCGGTCACCTATCTGTTGGGCGGAAGTGGGCGACAGTCAGCTCACTGGCCCGGAACTTGTACACGAAACGACGGAGAAAATCGTGCAAATCAGAAATCGCATGGCAGCAGCTCGTGATCGTCAAAAGAGCTATGCCGACAAACGCCGAAAGCCTTTGGAATTTCAGGTAGGAGACAAAGTCCTTCTGAAAGTTTCGCCATGGAAAGGCGTCATTCGTTTTGGTAAACGAGGCAAATTGAACCCACGGTATATTGGGCCTTTCGAGATCCTGAAGAGGATTGGTCCAGTGGCATATCAACTCAACTTACCAGCCGAACTCGATGGAGTTCACAACGTATTTCATGTCTCAAACCTAAAGAAGTGTTTATCGGATGAAACACTTATTGTTCCACTGGATGAGATCCAGGTGGATGAACAACTATGGTTCGTGGAAGAGCCGGTAGAAATCATGGACCGTGAGGTCAAACAACTCAAGCAAAGTAAGATCCCTATTGTCAAAGTTCGATGGAACTCGAAACACGGACCTGAATTCACGTGGGAACGTGAAGATCAGATGATGCGCAAATATCCCCATCTCTTCAAACAGACAACGTCGAACGTCGACAACAGCAAATAAATTTCGGGACGAAATTCCTTTCAACAAGGGGATGATGTGACAACTAGAAATTTTTTTTTTCAAACACTCTTGCTTCTCGAACGCTACCAACAACAACCAAATTTCGGGACGAAATTTCTTTCAACAAGGGGATGATGTGACACCCGGCAATTTCAGGTGAATTGCAACTTTTATATTCTTTACATTTCACATTCATACTTGTTGCATTTCGTTTAATCATGATTGATTATATGAGTTGAACACAAACTACTGCGAAACGATAGTTCGTGGAGCTATCGAATCGTAC
Source organism: Mikania micrantha (assembly GCA_009363875.1). Lineage (NCBI taxonomy): Eukaryota > Viridiplantae > Streptophyta > Magnoliopsida > Asterales > Asteraceae > Mikania > Mikania micrantha. Next base: position 65,464,614 of record CM018697.1, read on the forward strand.
ATTGCGCATTGGTTTTGGAAACCAAGTGTGGCAAACACAACACTAACACAAAACAATAATTCGGGGAATTATTGGATTGTGCATCACACGTTGATTAGGATTAATCAAGCGTGCAAACACTTCGTTAGACACGAACACAAACAATCATCGATAATTCGAGGAATTACCGAAACACACACGAGTCTCACGAACATTGGCGAACGTCAAACACATTGTGTATCACAACACTCGAAACTTCACGAAACAGTCACACAGTGAACTGGGAAGCTCAAAGGAGTCCAAACGACACTCGAACGATGTTCTACAGTCGAGAAACGGGCAAGAACGGGCCTAGAACAACAAAACAAGCTTAGTAGGCCTAACATATGGGCCAGGCGCTACGCCTGACCCGGAGCCCTGGTACTGGGCGATGCGCGCGGAACAAAGAAATCAGCTGGACACAAATTCCATCCGCGCGTAACGCCTAAGATCTTTAGCCCACGTCAGGCGTTACGCCTGACATGCACAGATCGCAAAATTAGATTTACACTCAACCTATCTCACTTTAATCATTCTAATCCTATTCTCTCGGCCATAACACCTCTATCTCGAGTTCCTACCTCTGTTCCTTCATCATTTCACCAGCAAAACCTCCATTGTTGAAGCTTTGAAGCTTGGGAGGCCATTGAAGGTCCTTGAAGCTCAAAGTTGAAGAGGCTTGAAGCTTGGAGGCCATACTTGGAGCTTGACACCACCACCATCACTTCACCTCTGCTCGAATCAGTGTTCCAGGAGCCTATAGAAGCTGCTAACATCAACATTTCTCAGTTCTTGAGCCTTTGAGGTAGTTCTTGTGGCTAAAACACTCATTGACACATCACTACACACACATGCAAGTGTTAGATCACACATGCAAGCACCCACCCATCACATGCACGAATTTCTTGTGGTTTGAATCTGGGTTTGATGATATAAATGTGTTTCTTGATGATCTATGATGTTTAGATTGAGTTTTATGATGATCTAAAGTGATGGGTATGAACCTATATGCTTGAAATAATGATTTAAGACATTATAATGCCATGCATGTATGATCTAAGGCATTCTAGATGATTTTGTTGATGTTGGGATGATTCTTGATAATGTATAAGTGTTCTTGCAAGATTAGATGATGATCTTATTGATTAAAAACATGATATTGGATGAACTTTCTATTATTAGAAACTTTATTTTCTCAAAATGAGGTTATAGATGAAATGGTGGACATGCATGTATGTAGAATTGCTATTAGGATGTTAAGATGATGATTTGAACACTTAGAATGTGATATTGATAATGTTTATGGTCATTTTGGCATAGTTACTATATTTAGTAACTTTTATTGATGAAATATTGATAGATGATGAATTTGGTTATGTGGACATGTTTAAAGGATGTTAGATTGGTTATTATGATGATTTGTGGCAAAAGAATGGTTTATAAATGTTTAGATAGTCATTTTATGCAAAAACCACAAAGTTACTATTTTTAGTAACTTTATTTTTACAAAAACCGATTTGTAAACTTGATGTGTGATTCGAGCATGCTAGATGACTTATTATGTTGTAGTATGATGATTAGATACTAAGTTAGATGGTTTCTGATGTCACGAATGCTACAAATGGAAACTTTCCATTTCAGGAAACTTTTATGTGCAAACATGTTGTAAACGAATTATGTGATGATGTGCTATGTGTTAACAAGATCACGTAGGACTAATGAGCATGCCAGAACTCTAAAATCAATATGCTTGTGAACTTGCTATAAATGGTAAGTTGTCCATAGACGAGACTTGCGCGTTTGCACACAACAAGCACTAACACGAATGTTTCACAATACACAACCAACACATGGTTCACCAACGGGTCGTTGACACACACGGTCAAACACGGTCAATGTAGACCAACACAGACAGACATGATCAACCGAAAGTTATTGATCACGTAACACAATCACTTACACGAACTCACGTGTAATATACGATATAGGTAGCCGGTGACTGACCACCCGACGACACAGGAGCTTACGCTTACATTTGTTCACCTCGCTAAGGTGAGTTCACGGCCCCTTTTTACATTTTCTACCTTTGGGGGAGAAAACATTGCATACAACTGTTTTTGAACAACTTACACACTTTTGGTTATTTTTGTACATGCTAATATCGTATATACATATGTGTGGCATTCATCCACAAACTGATAAGTCCTCATTAAACACACCTCGAGCCGTTAATAGCGCGTTGCGCTCAGCGTGGTAATTCTGAATAGTACTATTTGGGCCTGACAAGCCCCACTGTTGCGAGCCGTATGGCCACCCCGACTGGAGGTCGGAACAGTGCATAATTGACCAAACAACATTTGCCATATCTTGGATGGATAGGGCGGGAGGCAGCATGTTAGCTTCGGTTGCGAACCCGCATATGATATAACACATATTGACTAGCTATCAATTGATATTACATTGTATTGAAAAATAGACCTGCACACTTTACTTTAAACATCTTGATGTTTACTGCTGATTACAAACCTGTGCTCTCACCAACCATTGTGTTGACCTTTTACTCGCATGTTTTCTCAGGTAACTAAGGCACGCGCACCAGGAATAGGATGCTAGGCCGGAGTCGCATGCATCTATTTAAGTGTCTTAGTTTATCAAACATTTATTACCATTTGGTTGTTATGTAATGTTAATCAGCTTAAATCGCTTCCGCAACTATTGTCACGTATCGCTTTGAAAACCATTTTGATTTAACGCTTCCGCAACTATGAATGATTAAACTGTTTTGTTAATTTATACTTCACTTCCGCAACTCTGATATTACTAAACTGTTTTATCCAAATTATTGGATGTACGTAAGAAATCAGACATATAGGTCTCGCATGTTGTGTGACCGGAGACTGCGATCCTGACAATCTGCCGCCGCTCGCGCCCCGGAAGGGACGGGATTTCTCGGGGTGCGACACATATGAACTCACCTGGCTGTTGATGTGGTTGACTTAGCCTAAACAAGAATGCAGGCGCTCGTTGTTGTACTTGTTGTTGTTTTCACGATCCTGTATTGATTTCACGTTGCGCTCATTGCTGTACTTGTTGTTGTTTTTACGATCCTGTATTGATTTCACGTTGTATGTAACTTATAAGTATAAGTTGTAGTGATTTGTGTGAGTGTATGTGTTAGCCCTAGAGTTGGCTAACACTTGTGAGTCTCGGTCTTCATTCGGCCCTGATTCATTCTTGAAGTTTCAAAACCTTATCATGATGTGTTCATTACTTGTAATTTTAGGATTTTGCAAACCAACCTAAGTGTTATCTTAGGTTTATAGTTTAAGATTCCTTATGTTGTTCTTGTTAGACTCAAAATGATTTATTACATAGTTAATAAATAACCATAGAATTATCCTTGTAAACTTAATGTTTTAAGTGTCATAAATTACATTAAGTCCAAATTTATACCATCTTTGTAGTAATTTATTACCAATCCCCTACATGTTAGCCCTTGTAGTATGATTTCTTATGTTGATCCCAAGTTAAACTATATGGGCCAAATGAATCAAGTGGGCTGATTAAATCTCATGGGCTGAATGTTCTCTGGACCGAGGCAGTGGGTATGGGCAGCGTATTTGGGCCAAATGAATGAATATAGGCCGCATAAGTCGTGTGGGCCGAATGGCTGGGCCAAAGCAATCACATGGATTCTGCATGACGATGTTGGTCCTGAGGCAAGTGTGGGCCGGCTGACTTTGCTTGGCCGATTGAAGGGTGGCTGCCGAATTGAAATGTGCATAGGTTCAGCGAACCTTCGGGTTATGCTACTCCCAGGTTTGGTTACAACTCTTAGGTTCGGTCGTGGTTCACATTAAGATCAGGTTCACTGAAAAGGGTTCGGCTTCAATATTCGGCCAGGTGGTTCGTTCAAGTGGAAGCCAAAGGTTCGCCCATGCAGGTTCGTGGCTCCCTCATGGGTTCGGTAGATAGTAGGTTCGCATGGAGGGGAGGTTCGGCCACGGGAGGTTCGGTGTTGGTGGTTCGCAGCAGCTAGGTTCGTTGGTCCTAGGTTCGGCCACCCTTAATGCCCGGCTCGAACTAGGTTCGGCTGGTCGAAGGTTCGGCCAGCCTAGTTCCTTTGCGACCTGCTACTGTTCAGCATCATCTTCATCGAATCTAAGTTGTTCCAGGTCGTTCCCATGTTAGTGGTATGCCTTAATGAGTTCCCGAAAGTGTAGGGTTCGTGGGGGTGGATCTAGGACCGGTTAAGGGTTAGTGAGACAAAAGAAGAGTGAAAACCCTAAATTTTCAAAACCTTCAAGCTTCTTTACCTCGATTTTGGCTGGACAACTTCTCAGATCTGTCTTACTTTCTTGTAGATAAGGTCGAGAGCTTCGTTTAGAGTCCAAGAACTCTCGATGTCGTCGACAAACGAGCAAGATTTGAAGATTTGAAGGTGGGTTTTCTAGAGAGAGAGAGGAAAACGGTTTTGAGGTTAGAGAGAGAGGAGGAGATGGAATAAATGAGGAAAAAGCCCTCATTTAGGGTTTTTATACTCCGGACGTGTTCGGGTTCGTTTCGGTTGCTCGGTTTTCGTCTTCGTTGCGTTTCCAGAACGTTATGCGCGTATTTTACGTATTTAAATAAAAAGAATTTATTTAAATATTTAAAAGGTGGTTATTGCTAGTAATTCTTCTAATTTTTTTTATTAAATTATTTTATAGAAAACAATTATTTTAACTGTTTCGTCAGATCGTGTCACCTTCGCGCGTATTCGTTCGAATCGTCACCCGAACGAACACAACGATGGTTTTGCTTTCTGATTCTTGTTTTCTACTTTTCAGTCATCATTTCAGAACGTTAAACTCACAGATATGTTTGTGTGAATCGTCACCCACGCAAACACACTGTTAGTTCGTTATTCTGAAACGACACTGAAATTATGTTTTGAATTGTGTTTCCTCGCTGACGGACTCAACTAAACTTGTTGTTTTCATATTTTTTTGTACTGAGTCATCGGCCATCTGATTCCTGTCATCTATGCATATCAGATCGCAACCGACACGTTCTTGTTGTTTACTTGCACATTGTTGTTTCTCTTGATTCGTCGTATTAATTGTACTTAGGTTTTCACCTAAATACATACAACTATTGTTATCGTGAGTTGTACTTACAATATTTAAATTTTCACTTAAATACGTACAACTGTTTCTTGTTTTCCTGAGTTATGTTATCACACACTGTTCATACGTTGTATTTACACACAGTAAATACTGAAAGTACACATACCGTACGGACTTGCCGGACGATCAGGTACTGGATGTCACAGCATACCAATCATTTGTATGCGTTTGAGTTTGTATTTATATGTATGAGTTTGTGTGAGTAATGTATGAGTATTGTGTGAGTATTGTACAAGTCTTGTATGTATGAGAAAACATATGTATTTGAAAGTCTTTCTATGAGAAAGTATATGTATGAGAAAGTCTTTGTATATGAAAGCAAGAGTTTGTATATGTAATCACATGCATTTCCATGTATAAGTATGAAAGCATTGTAAACAAGTCTATCATCATGATATTAAATGAATTATAAAACATGAAAAGTATTTAAGTAAGACATTTAACATGTTTCTAAGTCCCGCAATTTATAAAACAAAACAATTGAAAGGGACAATGAACTCATATGTGTTGTTGTAAGATTGAATTGATTCAAGAATGCGCACGCTTGTTGGTTGTAATTTGAATAACTTCAGCACCTGTTTTCTTTATATTGTAAGTATTGTATACGTTTGGTATTATGTTTAAGTCTATGTATTAGGCTAGTTGATGAACTAGATAACCTATTCTAAGTTTTGGCGTGTTACTAAGTTTTAGTCTATGTAATCTTAGTACATTACCCCTTGTTGAACTCTTACCCAAACAACTAAGGTTTGACTTTAAGTTAAATAACCACTATTTAAAACTTTTTAAAAGAAGTTTGTAACTTAAACTTTACACACAGAATGTGTACATATTATGTTGTTATAATATAAAATAAATTTCTTATAACTCTCTTTGTCATTTGGATATTATCCTTGAAAATGTTTTGTTATTAGCCTTTATACTTTAAACATATGATAATATTAAATACTTTAAGCAAAGGTTATGTTAAGTTAAGAAAACATCGATTTTAATACCCTTATGCAAGATTAACCATACACAACTTTGTTGATCTCTTAGTTACTTTTTATGAGTTTAAATAAATGGTTGCCCTTGATTCTCATGTGTTTAATGTCCTTTGGGTTGTGTAAATAAATAGTTATCGAAGGCCGGTTCATGTGATAAGAGTGGCTAGTATCTACCAAGGTTCAAGATTTCCCATTTGAATCTTGCCGATACTAACAAGTTCAACCCTTGTTAGTATTGGTTCCAGTAGTGCCCTAATAGTTAATATCGACGGAATTTGCTGCACAAATTCCATGGATTCCACAACTCAAATAGTATCAACATATCCCATGTAGTCTCGATGGAATTAGTATTGGTTATGATCAATTGAAGGTTCAAAGTACCGTTTCGATACTAGCAAGTTCGACACTTGCTAGTATCGACAACCATGGACCCGTGGAGACTATAATATCGATGGTACCTATCCCATTCTACTTGGACTCCATCGAAGTTAACAATATCGATGGAAATTCAGAAGCCAATACAATCGAACTTAGTAAGTTAGGTGGAAAATGGAGCTGCACATGGGGAAGACCATGGATACTATCCTTGAATACTTCATATGTCGATACTAATGTTTTTCCAGCCTTCTTGCATCGATACTATTCATTCCACCTTCCAATCTTTGTTCTATCATATTCAAAGTAATCCAAACCCATTTCATGAAAATCTTATATGGTTTGATGGCCCTAAACCCGGTTACAAGTTCAACTAGCCAGTTTTAATGAAAACCCTAAAAACCGCAAGCTCAAGCTCATTTTTACCTAGTTTTGATGATTCAAAGCTTAGATCCGTTGTACTTTTGTGTTTTACGCATTATAAGAATCTTTTTGACACAAAGAACACCCAATTTGGTGAAGAAATGAGTGATTTAGCTATTTGAATTCTAGATAGAGAATTTATAGAGATAGTAGGTTGGATTTTAGAGAGAGAGGTAGTTGGCTGGTGGTTGGGGCCATAAATGTGGTGATTTAGGGCTTTTATAGCCCAGGTCATTACGCGCATGTTAGGTTTCGTTTGGTTTCATTTTAACGTATTGTTGGTTTGGTGAAATATGATCAGGATCGATAACGAAGCTCTACGAACTATCAACCACGTGCGGAATCCATGATCAATATGTATAGAATCAACGAAATGCAAGTAATTTCATAAACAATCTTCTATTAATCAACAAATGATTACAAGAAGTTCAGTCAGAAATACTTTCTCACACAGAGAATTCTCATAGGTTTTTCTGAAGTTCTATCAAAGTTGTGAAGAATTCAGCCAAACCTCCTATATATACAACACTGTCAGCCGAACCTATTCTGGTAGCCGAACCTCAAGGTTCGCCAGCCGAACCCTAAGGTTTGCTGGACGAACCCTTAGGTTCGCTAGGCGAACCTAGGTTGCCAAACCTATAGGTTCGCCGAACCTTCTTCAGGTTATAGGTTCGCCGAACCTATCAAAGCAATAGGTTCGCCGAACCTGTCTAGGTTCGTGGGCCAGACGAACCTTAGACAAACCTAACAGCCGAACCTATACAAACTCAAAATAAATACAACTTTTTGAATAGAAAACTATTACATATATGCACTAACAAACTCCCCCTTAATATTTTCTATCAAAAATCTTCATTCTTTGTCTGCAACTTTATCTTCATATTTATCTTTAACACCACTTGATTCTCCAACCTCTTCACGAACAACATTATCCACCGCTCATATAACAACCGAACGTGGTATCTTTGCTAACCTCTCAGCTTCCAACTTCGCATCTCTCTCATCTCTTTCTTTTTGCACTTTCATCAGTTCAACATATAGGTAATTCACATCATCCCAATTGCATCCAGAATGTATACCCAACATATAACACATTCTAGCAATGGTTTGATATTGAATTGCCATGTCTTTGAAGCTCACACCATAGTCATGATAACCATCATCTACATAGATCTCTGTTGTGTTAAGTAGATCAATGTCTTCCTTTGAACAGTTCACAATCCACATAGGATCAAGCATCCTTATCACCCTCCATTTGTCTTCTTGCTTCAAGAGAATCACTTCGGATGTTTTCTCATCATAAAACCAGAACTTGAAATAAGGATTCCAGTTCTGTTCCATCTTCCTTAGTTTTGGTCTTTTGAATGCTTTTGGCTTTGCATAATCATGAACTCTGTCTCTGAATTTTTGTAATAACAAGCTCCATCCAGTTCTTGCTTCTTTCTTCAACAGTCTCTCAAAAGTTTCATTATGATTTGTCTGGATAGGCTTAATCATCTTCATGCTTGCCAATGTCATGCATTCAAATGAAGGTAGGCTCATCAGATCTAAAGCTTTGCCAAAATACTGACAGCCGTATGTTCTTTTTACTATATAGCATCCCTTTTCAATCAGACTTCCTTGAATGTTGTGAAAGTAACCATAACTAAGAATTCGTCCAATCATCTTGGACTTAGATCCAATCTTGAACTTTTTGAATTGTGTAGTTTGGTTTTCTTGATCTTTGTCATCCATAACCTCAATCATCATCTTGAAATTATGCAAATGATCTATAATGTACTTGGTCTCTTCCTGATAATCCATCCAGAAATCCATATTTGTCTTCGCTTTAATTGGATCCAATGAAGTCTTTGAAATACTTCCAAGTTCAAAGATTTTCTTCAAAGTATTCATGTTTAACAGTTCTTCATCAACAATATCATCTTTCTCAAAATCAGATAAGTTCAGATCATCATCTTCTTCAAAATCAAACATCAGATCATCATCAGTCTCAAAGAAATCTTGAAAGTCTTGTGCAGAATAGCCTCCAACAATCTCTCCTTCTTCTAAGTCTTTATTAACAAAGATCTTAACTATCTCCCTCTGCAAGTTAATATCAGAATGCAATTTGACTAAATCAAGAAAAGTAGGCAAGGAGTAATCAATAATCCTTTCAGGATATTCTATTGCATCTAAATCTTCAAATTCCACATCAATACAATCTTTGACCCTATCAGAAGACGCATCACTAACTGGAACAGTTTCAGTAGAAATCTTCGAAGGAGAATAAACAATCATAGCACCAGTAACAGAATTCAGACCACCAGAACCACCACTAACACCTCCAGTACCATCACCATTCTCATCATCATCACCAGGAGCATTGAAGGTCGGATGTTCATCGATATCAGAATCTCCATAATCTAACTTCTCTTCTTTATCCTCCTCTTCATCTTCCACCTTCTCTTCATCCATCTTCTCATCTTCTTTCTCTTCTTTCTTTTCTTCTTCTTTCTTCTCATCCTCATCATCAATCTCCACCACCATCTTCTCAGAACCAGATCCAGAAGCTTTATTTGTTGAATCTTTAGTTTCCAGCTCTTTAATCTTTTGTCTGAGATCTGTATTTTCATCCTTTAACTCTATAATATCTTCAAATTGTAGCTTGACAAAAAATTCTAAATCAGTAATCCTTTCATTCAACTTCTTCTTCTCAGTCACATCATCTTCCCTCCATTTCATCAACTGTGTTACCTGAGCTTTCAACTCATCCAAATCATTTTTGTTTGAAGAAGAAGATTGATCAACAATAGTCTTCTCTTTCTCCTTCTTATAACTTTCTAATTCCTTGTTCAGCAAAGAAAGTCTCCTTTTGATGTCACTATCATCATAATCAACAGTAAAGTTGATATCACCTAAGTCATCAAGGCTTGCAAATAAATCATCTTTAGCAGTAGAAGTCTGATGAAATGAAGTCTCAGGCACTGAAGTTGTCACCGTAGTAGAATCCATGAAAGTAGGAATAAACGAATCCATAGTCACATACTCAGGAGTTTGACCAAAACCTCCTGGAATTGTAGCAGATAATGACACAGTAGAATCTGACAAAGTAACATGAACAGTAGATAATGAAGAAGAAATCACTGGAATAGAAGAAACAGGAACTGAAGAAATCTCAACAGATGAAGACACAACGGTCTTAGTAATTTTAGACTTCTTCTTCTCATATGGCCCCCCTTTAGCCATTTTCTTCTTTCTTTTAGGCCTAGAAGACCCAGCCTCTTCAACTACAAATCTAGGATCATCAGTCTCTTCCCTTGCTTTCTCAGCTTGCTTAGCAAATTTCTTCTTTATTCTTCTCACCATCTGGTTACAAACATGAACCATCTCATACTCAGACTCTGTATCTGGTGAATCTTCACCATCATCTTCATTAGTAGCTTCAGTCTGTTGCTCTGGCATCTCAATATCAACAGGCTCTTGTGAACTCGGTTCCTGTGAAGATTGAGTCTGTGGTTGTGATCGAGAAGACTGTCCTGTAGACTTCCTAGGTTGTTGTCTTGGAGGAGGAGGAGGTTGTGCCTGATCATCATCATCATCAAACTCTTCAGCATCTGAACCAGAATCAGCATGCCTCCAAGCATCATCTTCAGGAGCTAAGTAGTTAGCCCTGGCACAATGTCTTATAAGCTCTTTCTCTAAAATAGCATCACCACTCCTTTGGTACACCCTGACTTGACCCATACTCGAATCAGTCATGTGTTTCAGCTTTAAAAAATCAGAAGCGTCCCTAGGTAGCATCCCCTCTGGTAACCTCTCATCAATCAACATCTGTACAAAGCGAGGATACACGTAGAATCTATCCTTTGCCTTTGTGATGTTATCAGACATGTATCTGAAGATCATCCCAGAGAAATTGAACGGTTTGTTCAATATTAAGGCTACCATAGCCGATCTCATCAGATCCCTCAGCTCGTCAAATGTTCCTATCCTCATTCTCAAGCAATGGAGTAGCACATGAGCTAGCAGCTTGTACTGCAAAGGAAGCTTTCCCTTCTTCACTGAGATGGAGATGTAATCTCCAAAGTATCTGATGCGCAAGAAACAACCCTTGATGCACCTTTCTGGTATGAGAGTCATACCAGCAGGCTCACCACCAAACTGTAATACCCTCCGAATGTCAGCCTCTGAAATACAAAATGCTTGTCCAAGCACATTCGCATCAATGATGTACTCCTCATCAACAGAAATTAATCTGGCAGACTCCCAGAAGCTCTGAATGTGAGATCGGTAGATCTGACAGGAGTTGGATATGGCGTAGTATATCCTAGATCGACGAAGAAACTCGATCATAGGTCTAAAATCCTTGCCATTCCGAGTCGTAGGATCCAAATAAGCACAAACATTATGTTTGTCACCAAAGGTTAATTTCGCCATTTTTACAATCAGAAATAAAACACAATTAGAACAAAAATTAACAAAAATTAACAAAATTAAAAAGTAAAAAAAAAAAATTCTAAGTATAGACCAGCGAACCTATCCCTTTAGACGAACCTAATGTTAGGCGAACCTAAGTTAGACGAACCTGTTAACCAGACAAATCATTTGAACGAACCTTCTGATGAACAAACCTTATAATGATCGAACCTTCTGATGAACGAACCTCAGAATGAACGTGTCACACCCCCTGTGCCGCGTGCGGAATCCACGGCGCGGTGACGTATGAATAGTTGAATCATGCACAAGTACTGATTAAGAACAACCATAATGGATTACTAAGTTTCATAATGTTTAGATATTTGTTTAGTTACAGAAAAACTATCTACCAAAAGAATGACAACTACAGACCCAAAATATAGTTTACAAAATAAGACTTCAAACAAGACAATTAAACATTCAGGATTTTAATGTGTTTCTAAATCCATCCTAGCATGTTTCTTCATCTTGTTCTATCTTAAGCGGTCTCCTTAGTTGTCATTAAAATATCTTACACCTGAATTTGCAGTATAAGGCATATGTTTAAAGCAATAAATGAATTACATGGATGAGCTGCAACCCAAACTAACATCAAGTCTGTCAAACGAGTGTAAACAGTCCGAAGACTGTTTGCAAAAAAGCCAACATATAATCAAGTCCCAAACTACATTTGGAGTCAGAAAATTAGTCAGCAGCAATGATGAAACCATACGCAACAAAAACCTGCAGTTATCTTTTAAAACAAAATTAAAAGCTAACTCCAGAAATTGGTCTGCCCAAATGTGTCTGCTTTCCCATGTTGTGATCACCCAGTACTAACGCTAATGAATATGTAACTTGATGTGTTTATAAGTTTGTTCACAACAGTGGACACCATGCTTTTGAACTTTGCTTTAAAAACCAATGATTTAATGCCTTATTTGATAACATGATTTGAAAGCTTGTTGAATACCATGATTTGAATCCTATGTTTGAAATCACCATGAAAACCATTGTTTGAATATCTTGTTTTGAAACCCTTGATTGAGTACATAAGATAGTGTCCTTGTATAATAACAAGGTTTATAAAAGATCATTTACGAAAACATGAGCTTATAGTAAAAGAGTTTATAAATCACATTATTTAAAAGTATTGGTCATTTATAAAAATATTCGAGTAAAACTGATATAAAATAATTCAAGAAAACTTTATAAAACCTCTTTAATAAAAAGTGTTTGACATTTGATAAAATCCTTTGAAACGGTTGAATAGTCTGATGAATTTATACCATGAACCTGTAATGTTTGTAGAATAACATACATTTTGTATAATGAATTACCAATGTAAGGAATATATTTGATCACGTGTTCCACCCCAAAACAATTGGAAAACAGTAAAAGAGGGGCTAATGTTCTCACCTGTCTGCAGTAGACTCTGAACTATAACAAATAGCAAGTAGCAAACAAGACTTCTAACTGGTTCCTATATCATTGTAATAATACATAAGATATAAGATTTATAATTATAGACTTTGATTCATTGATTGACTTGTGTTATCATGATTTGTGATTTACATCTTGAATAACTTGCTCTTGTGTTGGAAACATTGTATGAACTTGAAAGTCATGGTTATGCTACTTGATTGAAAGTTGTTTCATATAAAAGAGGGGTCATGTTCTTTCATGCACAACTTGTATGCGTAAAATGACAAATGTTAATGATGTTTGATGACCTTTGATTAATATGCTAATGTATAAATATGTTCGAGTGTTTTAGACCCTTGTAATTATGAATTGATCTCGTTAGTAGCTTAAGTTAAACTTAATCCAACCAAGATCAATTCATAGTTACTTTGTATTGTGGGCCACATAATGGACCTTAAGCCCATAAAATCATGATGGGCTTAAACAAAATCCATGGTTCTCTTAATCCATCATGGGCCGAATATGATTGGGCCCTAAGTCGGCTTATTGATTTATTGGACCAATTGGATGTGGGGTTGGGCCTAACCAATGTGTATATGGGCCAAGTAGTGTGCCAAGGAAAATTTTGAGTCAATTAAGATCATAATGAACCGAATGGAATCTAATTGGGCCCAAAAAGGATTGAGTTGGGCCAACCAATGTGCATGTGGGCCATGTAAGTTTCCAAGGGCAATATTGGGTCAGTTGAAGATCATAACGGGTTGACCTAATTCCCTTGGGCTTGGCTTAACCTATGGGCCGATTACTAATGTGATTGGGCCAAGTGTAATTAGGCTAGGCCGAAATGATCATGGGCTGTCAACTTGGGCAGCGAACCTTCTATGGTTCTAGCCTAAGGTTCGCCAAAGACCAAGGGTTTGTGAACAGGAAGGCCACATGTAGGTTCGCCAGTGAGTTAAGGTTCGCATGGTTATCCTTAGGTTCGTCTACTGGCAAGGGTTCGGTCATCAAATGAAGATTCGGCTGATGATGATCTCGAAGGTTCGTTCATGGCGATTAGGGTTCGTGGGGTGATCAACATGCATGGTTCGCAGAAGGTTCGCACAGGAGATGGTTCGTTGGACATCCAATGGTTCGGTGAAGGCTCGTGGGTTCAGCAGGGTTCGGATAGTCGAGCTGGAAGTCCAAGGGTTCGGGGGCCATGCTGGGTTCGTGGCTCATCAGAAGGCTCGGCAGCTTGGATGAAGGTTCGGCCACCTTGACAGGTTCGGCCAAGGCTGCACTCACAAACCCTGATGCGAGCCTCATCCCCTCCATCGAACCATCAGTTCCAGAGCACGATCTAAGTTATTCTCATGTTAAGGAGGGTTGCCATGGTTGCGAGACTCGAAGGATGGTGCAGGAAACCGGCTATGTGTCGGGTTTTAAACAAACACACACAAAACCCTATTTTTTAGCTTTTTCACTTGATCATACCTCGACATTCCGTGGGTAAAACTCCAGATCCTTTGTACTTCCATGTAATACTCGTCGAGGGCTACGCGTGGACACCAAGAACACCCAAATCCGTGGAGAAACGAAGGAGTTATCCGCGTTTGAAGCTCGGTTTTCTAGAGAGATAGAGGATGGACGAATTTTCTAGTGAGAGAAAGGGTTGGCTGCAATTTAATGAGGGAAATGGCCTTCTTTAAGGCTTTTATAGTCCGCGTGGTATTCGGGTTCGTTTCGGTCGCTCGGTTTGTGGTTTCGTAGCGTAATGCGTATTTTACGCGATTTTAAATAGAGGATTATTATTCTCATCATTTTGATGAGTTTCAAAATTGTAAAAATGTAAAATAATATATATTTAATTATTTTACTCTTCGTGTGTTGACAGATCGTTAAACAACCGCAATTACGTGTATACCCGCAATCGCGTACGTTTTTCGATCGTATTAAATGTTCAAAGCAGTTTAATCATAATTATAAGTTCAACATTCGTATCATTATGGATCGTCACCCATAACTATACTCAGTCTCGCTTACGTATTATGACTTTTGTTTAATTAATCGTCATAATATTCGTCTCAACACTACGCACTAACACTATCCCATTACACCGAACGCAGTATATGTATAGGGCATACCCCAGATTCCAGCTACCTGCCGTACCTGACACCGTCCCACCACTGTTTCGATATAATACGATACTGTTCTTGCCTAGCGAACTCGACTGTAAATAAATAATACATACTTGTTCCTAAATACTCAAGATCCTAATGCACAAGCACAAAGATTAACATGTAAATCACATTGATTGACTGAACATAGATACACACTGTTCTAACATTGTTTACGACTACCATGACTAAATGTACAAATGTTACAGTCTCTCCAAGTTAAAGGAATTTCGTCCCGAAATTAACTAGCCGAAGGTACTGTAAAAAGATGAGGGTACTTAAGCTTCATCTGGTCTTCACGTTCCCAGGTGAACTCAGCACCGCGTTTGCCCTCCCATCGTACCTTTACGATCGGGATACGGCTACGTTTAAGTTTCTTGACCCCATGATCCATGATTTCAACCGGACGTTCTATGAATTGCATGTTGTTTTGAATCTGAATGTCTTCCGGTGGAATTTGAACATCATGATCTGCCAAGCATTTCTTAAGATTTGATACATGAAAAGTATCGTGAACATTGCTTAGCTCCACTGGAAGTTTAAGTTTGTAGTCTACGGGACCAATCCGTTCCAGGATCTCAAAAGGTCCAACGTACCTTGGTGCAAGTTTCCCTTTCTTCCCGAATCGGACAACGCCTTTCCAGGGAGAAACTTTGAGTAAAACTCGGTCACCGACTTGAAACTCAAGCGGTTTCCGACGTCGATCAGCATAACTCTTCTGCCGATCTCGTGCGGCCTTAAGCCTTGATTGAATGATTGTGATTTTGTCTGATGTTTCTTGAATGAGTTCTGGTCCTATGACCTGTGAGTCACCAACCTCGGTCCAACAGACCGGTGATCGGCACTTTCTACCATACAACGCTTCGAATGGTGCACATTGAATGCTTGTATGGTAGCTGTTGTTATACGAAAACTCAATGAGTGGAAGATGAGTGTCCCAACTCCCACCAAAGTCAATAACACAAGAACGTAGCATGTCCTCGAGTGTTTGGATAGTCCTTTCGCTTTGACCGTCGGTTTGGGGATGATACGCCGTGCTAAGATTAACACGAGTTCCCAAAGCCTTTTGCAATGTTTGCCAGAAGCGAGAAGTGAAGCGACTATCACGATCAAAAATGATTGATGTTGGAGTACCATGACGTGCAATGATTTCGTTGATGTACAATGTAGCTAACTTCTCCATTTTGTAATCCTCTCGGATCGGGAGAAAATGAGCAGATTTGGTGAGTCGATCAACGATCACCCAAATCGAATCGTAACCTCGCGGAGTTCTCGGCAACTTGGTTATGAAATCCATGGAAATTTGTTCCCATTTCCATTGAGGTATTTCAGGTTGCTGCAGAAGTCCCGAAAGCTTTTGATGTTCTGCTTTGACTTTAGAACATGTAAGACATTTTCCCACGTACAGTGCTATGTCTTTCTTCATTCCTGGCCACCAGTAATATGCCCACAAGTCTTGGTACATCTTATCTGCTCCAGGATGAACTGATTATCGCGACTTATGAGCCTCATCACAGATGAGTGTGCACAATTCTTCTGACTTTGGAATCCAGATGCGGCCGTTGAGATATAACACCCCATCAGATCGAGGTTCCAGTTTCTTCTCAATTCCGCAATCTAGGTATGCCTTAAGCTGATTGTCTGTTACTACTTGTTGTTGTGCAATACGAATCAAATCCTTCAAGTTTGGCTGTGTGTTGATCTCCATGGCTCTGACACGAATCGATTTGACTGGTTCCTTACGACTAAGAGCATCCGCTACCACATTGGCTTTACCCGGGTGGTAACGAATCTCGTAGTCGTAATCAGTTAGAAGCTCAACCCAACGTCGTTGCCTCATGTTGAGTTCTTTCTGATTAAGGATGTGTTGCAGGCTCTTGTGGTCTGTATAGATGACACATTTAGTACCATAAAGCTAGTGCCTCCAAATTTTTAATGCAAAGACCACAGCCCCTAACTCAAGGTCATGAGTAGTATAATTCTTCTCGTGAACCATAAGTTGCATTGAGGCATAGGCAATCACCTTGTCCCGCTGCATAAGTACACAACCGAGACCAAGGTTTGAAGCATCACAGTAGACAATGAAATCATCACTGCCTTCTGGAAGACTAAGAATAGGGGAGTTGCATAACTTCTGTTTAAGAAGTTGGAATGCATCTTCTTGCTTCTGTCCCCATATGAACGCTTGACTTTTCTGGGTTAATGTAGTAAGTGGCAAGGCGATCTTTGAAAAGTTCGCAATGAACCTTCTGTAATAGCCTGCCAATCCCAGAAATGAACGAATCTCTGTTGGAGTAGATGGGGTAGTCCAGTTCTTAATCGCCTCAATCTTTGCTGGATCTACATGTATCCCATCTTTGTTTATGACATGACCTAAGAAGTGAACTTCTTTTAGCCAAAATTCACATTTTGAGAATTTAGCATAAAGCTGTTCAGCTCTTAGTAATTCTAAGACTTTCTTCAAATGATCTTCATGCTCTTGCTCTATCTTGGAATAGATCAGTATATCATCAATAAAAACAATAACAAACTGATCTAAATATGGTCTGCAGACTCGATTCATCAAGTCCATGAACATTGCCGGTGCATTGGTTAGCCCAAATGGCATAACCACAAACTCATAGTGTCCATATCGAGTCCTAAACACAGTCTTTGGTATATCCTCATCATTTACTCGTAACTGATGATACCCGGATCGTAAATCAATCTTAGAGAAGCAAGTTGCTACCTGTAATTGATCAAACAGATCATCGATCCTGGGCAGAGGATATCTATTCTTGATCGTCAACTTGTTTAGCTCACGATAGTCGATGCACATACGAAATGAACAGTCTTTCTTTTTGACAAAGAGTACCGGAGCTCCCCAAGGAGAGAAACTCGGTCTTATGAAACCCTTGTCTAGAAGTTCTTGAAGCTGACTAGACAGTTCTTGCATTTCAGACGGTGCCAATCGATACGGTGACTTCGCCACTGGGTTTGCTCCAGGGATGAGATCGATTCTAAACTCCACTTGCCGGATCGGTGGTAATCCAGGCAAGTCTTCTGGAAACACGTCAGGATAATCTCTGATAACTGGAACGTCTCCAATTGTTTTCTTTTCGGGTTTCTTCTCTACCACGTGAGCCGAGAATGCATAATATTTCTTCCTCAGGTACTTCCTAGCCTTGATGCACGACACAATCTTCAATCCGCGGCAGGGTTTCTCGCCATAGATTCTCATCGTTTCGCCGGACGGTAAAGGAATCCGAATAAGTTTCTCCGAACATACAATTTCGGCATTGGTTTTGGATAACCAATCCATTCCTATCACAACTTCGAAGCTTCCGAGTGTCATAGGAATAAGATCGATGAGGAAAAGATGGTCGTTTAATCTTAATTCACAACCATTTATTATGGAATCTACAAGTATGGTCTTACCATCAGCTACTTCTACGGTATAGGGAGCAGTACGTATAGATGGTTGTATGTTAAACAAAGAAGCAGTATGAGCAGAGATAAAACTTTTATCAACACCAGTATCAAATATGATAGAAACATAATGACCATTAAGGAGAAATGTACCCGTGACAACTGCTGGCTCCTCGCGTGCTTCGGCAGCTCCGTTAATAAAGGCACGAGTAGTAGCAGTGTTGGTGTTGAGTTTTGGACACTGGTTTCTGAAGTGTCCCTCTGCTCCTCAATTATAACAGGCCCTTCCACCTGTAGCAGTAGGAGTTGTGGCAGCAGTTGTTACAGCATCAAGATGTGCAGATCGGCATGTAGCTACCAAGTGTCCCATCCGCCCACACTTGAGACACTTTTTGCATGGAGTGTTGGGTAGGTGATGATATTGGCATTTGGTGCAGAGTGGAAACGAGCCAGTATATGGCTTTCTGACTGAAGCAGATTGTGGCATAGCAGTAATGGGTGTGGCATGTGTGGGTGTAGCTGCAGTCAGGGCTGCAAAGTGCTTGATTGTCTTTTGCTTTTTCTTCTTGTGATGGTGCGGTTCAGGCTTCTTGCCTTCATCAATCTGTGCTCTCTTGTACCCCTTTCGGGTGAGCACCCCAGACTTAACATATTCTTCAGTAAGGCTAGCTCCAAGATGAATCGCTGTCTCTAGAGTAGTGGGGTTATTCCCCATCACAGTTCCTCTGACGACTAGAGGTAAGCCTTCGATGTACTTCTCTATCCTGCGGGATAGAGGAGTAACCAGGTGTGGCACCAGAATGCACAACTCATGGAAACAAGTTGTATACTTCGCGTTCTCACCACTGTCTTGGACCAAGTTACACATTTCCACCTCAAGTTTCTTCAGCTTGTGGCGTGGACAAAACTGTTCCACCAATACCTTCTTGAACTCCTCCCATGGTAAAGCTAATGCGACTTCCCGTCCTCTGGTGTTCTTCTCAGAGTTCCACCAGGTGAGTGCGCCTTTGTGAAAAGCGCTCGAGGCCATTTTGACCTTCAGATTTTCAGGACATCCCGTGAAATCAAGAATATCCTCGATGCTCTCCAGCCACTGCAGTAGGCCAGTAGCTCCTTCGGTACCAGCGTACTTAGGAGGTTTAGCATCATTGAACTGCTTGAAAGTGCAGTTAGCAGTTCCAGTGTTGGTAGCATTTGAGTTATGTGCTGAATCACTAGTACTTCCCCGAAGATTCTGGGTAATATCAGTGACCATGCCCGGAATGACATCTCTCATGTGTATAGCGATGGCTCGGGCAATCTTGTTGATCTCATCGTCGTTGCCACTTGTCGAACCCCCTCCGTTAGGATCACGTCGGGGAGGCATTCTACGAATAGAAGCCACAAGTGGGTCAGTAATGAGAAAAGATACAATTGAATTTGTATGATAAAATTAGTAATATATCCATACTACTAGTATTATCATTCAATTGTAATATGAGCATGTACACGTATAAGCCATCAGCTTATTAGCATACTTCTCATGTGAATGTGTATGATGTTCCATGATCTCACTCCACCAAACCTACACACTGACACTTTCCCGATATACCGAAGATAGCTTATATATAGGGCATACGAAAAGGTCAAGCAAACTGCCAGCCAGACGCCATCCCACCACCGCTTCGATATACCACGATCATGTCCTTGCTAGCATTTGGCCACATGTTTGTACTGATTTTCCATGTATGTTCCATTGATTAAGAATCCCATGATCTTTGATCTATTTGAACTATGATTGAATCCATGATTGAATGATGATTATGTTATGTGTGCACCTACTAACAGTTGTTAACATGTAGAACTAAGTCATATGTGTGCTCTACATTTTTCTTGTTAAACTATGTTAGTAAGTACTCATGATGTAATCACTTAAGAATTTCACTTAAGGTTTACATTGAAAGAATGTTCACAACTTGATTGATTCACACACTATGTTTGACTCATCCAAGTCTGAATAGCACAATGATTTGATTCACCAATGTTTGTATCTCAGATGATTGTATCTCATGTGTTTGACTAATGTTCAATGATTCCAGTTGCTCCCGAATCTTTACTTCAACTACGACCGCCGGATTCCCCCTGACATACCGAAATAAGCTTATATATAGGGCTAGCTCTCACCGCCCACCACTTACCTCAGCACGTCAGCGTTAATCCGCCGTTTGTATTTGGAGCTTAGATTCCAACTCTTGATTGATTATGATTGATTCATGTCTGACTCTTGTTCCTTGATTATGATTATGAATGTGTAAACAGTGGTCCTTAATTTACTTGAAATTAAAACCTTGGGTTTTAGTATGTGTGTCCTAGGTTTGTTAACCTAGGTTCTCAATACTTACAGTATTGAGTATAATGATCTCCTGTGAGAACTTCAACTAAAGAATACTGTTACACAGATTCTAAGTTATAAAGTTCCTATGATAATGAATACCTGATAATGACAACATGACAAGGATTTCAGATCCAAGATTCTAAAATTATAGATCTTGACCTCTGAATTCCTATGGTGAACATGACAAGGATTTTAGATTAAAGATACTAAAAATACAGATCTTTGCCTCTAAATTCCTATAATGAACTCTGATTGAGAATTCCAGATCAAGGATACTAAGAATACAGATCCTTGCGTCTGGGATCCTTTAATGAACTCTGTGTGAGAATTTCAGATCAAGGGTACTAAGAATACAGATCCTTGCCTCTGAAATCCTTTAATGAATACATGTGAGAAATTTAATTCGGTTTCTAAAATTATAGAATTCCGATTCAAATTCCTTGACTAGATATCTAATCTTAGAAGAGTATCCCTAAGATCTTTCAAGCTCAATGTAGACTTAATGCTTACTCAAGTTACTTAGATCCTAAGTATCCTCAAGCCTATAGCACTTAGTCCTATTGGGTAGCTTGGGTTATAGTCTAGGTCATTAAACATTGGGTTTTTCCTAGTTCTCTACAACCTTGGCTCTGATACCAACCTGTCACACCCCTTGCGCCGCGTGCGGAATCCACGGCGCGGTGACGTATGAATAGTTGAATCATGCACAAGTATTGATTAAGAACAACCACAATGGATTACTAAGTTTCATAATGTTTAGACATTTGTTTTGTTACAGACGAACTATCTACCAAAAGAATGACAACTACAGACCCAAAATATAGTTTACAAAATAAGACTTCAAACAAGACAATTAAACATTCAGGATTTTAATGTGTTTCTAAATCCATCCTAGCATGTTTCTTCATCTTGTTCTATCTTAAGCGGTCTCCTTAGTTGTCCTTAAAATATCTTACACCTGAATACCTTAAACACGTGAAAAGTAACTGTCAACTACAGAAGTAGTTGGTGAGAACAATAGGTTTAACGTTCGTAAACATGAATTTGCAGTATAAGGCATATGTTTAAAGCAATAAATGAATTACATGGATGAGCTGCAACCCAAACTAACATCAAGTCTGTCAAACGAGTGGAAACAGTCCAAAGACTGTTTGCACAAAAGCCAACATATAATCAAGTCCCAAACTACGTTTGGAGTCAGAAAATTAGTCAGCAACATTGATGAAACCATACGTAACCAAAACCTGCAGTTAGCTTTTAAAACAAATTTAATAGCTAACTCCAGAAATTGGTCTGCCCAAATGTGTCCGCTTTCCCTTGTTGTGATCACCCAGTACTAACGCTAATGAATATGTAACTTGATGTGTTTATAAGTTTGTTCACAACAGTGGACACCATGCTTTTGAACTTTGCTTTAAAAACCAATGATTTAATGCCTTATTTGATAACATGATTTGAAAGCTTGTTGAATACCATGATTTGAATCCTATGTTTGAAATCACCATGAAAACCATTGTTTGAATATCTTGTTTTGAAACCCTTGATTGAGTACATAAGATAGTGTCCTTGTATAATAACAAGGTTTATAAAAGATCATTTACGAAAACATGAGCTTATAGTAAAAGAGTTTATAAATCACATTATTTAAAAGTATTGGTCATTTATAAAAATATTCGAGTAAAACTGATATAAAATAATTCAAGAAAACTTTATAAAACCTCTTTAATAAAAAGTGTTTGACATTTGATAAAATCCTTTGAAACGGTTGAATAGTCTGATGAATTTATACCATGAACCTGTAATGTTTGTAGAATAACATACATTTTGTATAATGAATTACCAATGTAAGGAATATATTTGATCACGTGTTCCACCCCAAAACAATTGGAAAACAGTAAAAGAGGGGCTAATGTTCTCACCTGTCTGCAGTAGACTCTGAACTATAACAAATAGCAAGTAGCAAACAAGACTTCTAACTGGTTCCTATATCATGGTAATAATACATAAGATATAAGATTTATAATTATAGACTTTGATTCATTGATTGACTTGTGTTATCATGATTTGTGATTTACATCTTGAATAACTTGCTCTTGTGTTGGAAACGTTGTATGAACTTGAAAGTCATGGTTATGCTACTTGATTGAAAGTTGTTTCATATAAAAGAGGGGTCATGTTCTTTCATGCACAACTTGTATGCGTAAAATGACAAATGTTAATGATGTTTGATGACCTTTGATTAATATGCAAATTTATAAATATGTTCGAGTGTTTTAGACCCTTGTAATTATGAATTGATCTCGTTAGTAGCTTAAGTTAAACTTAATCCAACCAAGATCAATTCATAGTTACTTTGTATTGTGGGACACACAATGGACCCTAAGCCCATAAAATCATGATGGGCTTAAACAAAATCCATTGTTCTCTTAATCCATCATGGGCCGAATATGATTGGGCCCTAAGTCGGCTTATTGATTTATTGGACCAATTGCATGTGGGGTTGGGCCTAACCAATGTGTATATGGGCCAAGTAGTGTGCCAAGGAAAATTTTGAGTCAATTAAGATCATAATGAACCGAATGGAATCTAATTGGGCCCAAAAAGGATTGAGTTGGGCCAACCAATGTGCATGTGGGCCATGTAAGTTTCCAAGGGCAATATTGGGTCAGTTGAAGATCATAATGGGCTGACCTAATTCCCTTGGGCTTGGCTTAACCTATGGGCCGATTACTAATGGGATTGGGCCAAGTGTAATTGGGCTAGGCCGAAATGATCATGGGCTGTCAACTTGGGCAGCGAACCTTCTATGGTTCTAGCCTAAGGTTCGCCAAAGACCAAGGGTTCGTGAACAGGAAGGCCACATGCAGGTTCGCCAGTGAGTTAAGGTTCGCATGGTTATCCTTAGGTTCATCTACTGGCAAGGGTTCGGTCATCAAATGAAGATTCGGCTGATGATCATCTCGAAGGTTCGTGCATGGCGATTAGGGTTCGTGGGGTGATCAACATGCATGGTTCGCAGAAGGTTCGCACAGGAGATGGTTTGTTGGACATCCAATGGTTCGGTGAAGGCTCGTGGGGTCAGCAGGGTTCGGCTAGTCGAGCTGGATGTCCAAGGGTTCGGGGGCCATGCTGGGTTCGTGGCTCATCAGAAGGCTAGGCAGCTTGGATGAACGTTCGGCCACCTTGACAGGTTCGGCCAAGGCTGCACTCACGAACCCTGATGCAAGCCTCATCCCCTCCATCGAACCATCAGCTCCAGAGCATGATCTAAGTTATTCTCATGTTATGGAGGGTTGCCATGGTTGCGAGACTCGAAGGATGGTGTAGGAAACCGGCTATGTGTCGGGTTTTAAACAAACACACACAAAACCCTATTTTTTAGCTTTTTCACTCGATCATACCTCGAGATTCCATGGGTAAAACTCCAGATCCTTTGTACTTCCGTGTAGTACTCGTCGAGGGCTACGTGTGGACACCAAGAACACTCAAATCCGTGGAGAAACGAAGGAGTTATGCGCGTTTGAAGCTCGGTTTTCTAGAGAGAGAGGATGGACGAATTTTCTAGTGAGAGAAAGGGTTGGCTGCAATTTAATGAGGGAAATGGCCTTCTTTAAGGCCTTTTATAGTCCGCGTGGTATTCGGGTTCGTTTCGGTCCCTCGGTTCGCGGTTTCGTCTCGTAACGAGTATTTTACGCGATTTTAAATAGAGGATTATTATTCTCATCATTTTGATGAGTTTCAAAATTGTAAAAATGTAAAATAATATATATTTAATTATTTTACTCTTCGTGTGTTGACAGATCGTTAAACAACCGCAATTACGTGTATACCCGCAATCGCGTACATTTTTCGATCGTATTAAATGTTCAAACCAGTTTAATCATAATTATAAGTTCAACATTCGTATCATTATGGATCGTCACCCATAACTATACTCAGTCTCGCTTACGTATTACGACTTTTGTTTAATTAATCGTCATAATATTCGTCTCAACACTACGCACTAACACTATCCCATTACACCGAACGCAGTATATGTATAGGGCATACCCCAGATTCCAGCTACCTGCCGTACCTGACGCCGTCCCACCACTGTTTCGATATAATACGATACTGTTCTTGCCTAGCGAACTCGACTGTAAATAAATAATACATACTTGTTCCTAAATACTCAAGATCCTAATACACAAGCACAAAGATTAACATGTAAATCACATTGATTGACTGAACATAGATACACACTGTTTTAACATTGTTTACGACTACCATGACTAAATGTACAAATGTTACAGAACGAACCTTCAATCAAACGAACCTGTTGGTCAAACGAACCTTGACCAAAAGGTTCGGTTGTTTTGAAATACATAGGTTCGCCACGAACCTATCAGATTCAGACGAACCTTCAAGGTTCAGCGAACCTTAGTTCATTCAACGAACCTGTTCATCCAGCGAACCTTTCCAATTTTCAAATCAAAATTTCAAATCTTCGAATTAGAAGATAAAACTTATACACCCAGGTTCAAAACACAACAATGAACAACATTTACAAAAATAGTTTGTCCAGAACTTAGATTTTAATCGATTTTGATTCAATTTAACAGGTTTGATCTAAAAAATCCTAAAACCTATCAGATCTCCTAATCTAGCAGGTCAAATCCAAAGATATCTACCTAAAAATGATCAGCAAGTGATTACGAGTCTAAAGAAATCGATGAAAAGGATTGGGATGTCCAGAATCGAATATCGAAAAATCTGTGCTTGCAGGTTCGCGAATGTGCAATCAGATGAAAATGACAAACCTTTGTCACGAACCTTATATTTATATGCACGAACCTATTCAGGCGATCCTTTCAAACGAACCTGAACAATGAACCTTATCAGCGAACCATTTGAACGAACCTGGCAAGTGAACCTAGTCAGCGAACCCTAACCAACGAACCTAGCCAGCGAACCTAACCAGCGAACCTAGCCAACGAACCTTCTCACAAACATACACCAGCCGAACCTTTTGAAAAATTTGTTTTTTATTTTAATTTCAAAATAAATTCATGTTTAATTGTTCCAAAGTCAAACAAATAATCAAAAATTATTGATTTAACATCAGATAAAAAAAATCTTTTTGTAATTTTTTTTTTAAATTTGTAGAACAATTAAACTACAAATTTAACAAAACTAACTATACTAAGAAAAATCAAATCTTTTTGTTTGAGAAAGATCCAGACATGAGATCATATTGTTTTACAATTATCAACACATCTGTTTGAATTAAAAAATGAATTTATTAGCAAATTACAAGTCCAAGATGATTGTCAGTATACTTATCCTTTTAAATTTAATTACTTAGTTAAGATATCAGTTTAAACAAGATTATCAAACACTTTATAATAATCCATTTACTTGAACACATCCCCGATTTGTGAATAACTAATCAAACATAAATGTTCTTGAAACTTATTACTTCAATTTTAACTAGCCTGATCATGCAAAAATAAAGCAGAATTTCTTTTTGAAAATAAAAAAATATAAAACAATTTGAATTTTTTCAAATTCTTGGAATCAAGGTTGATACTTACGTATGCTCAAATGATCCAGAAGATGAACTAAATAATAATTTAAGATTAAGTTTTTAACAATCAGTTCGATATTTTCATATACGCAGAGATTGTCCAAATCTTAATCAGAACCAAGAAAACAAATTTAAATCATTTAAAGCTATAACACTCAGGTCGATACGTAAGTATACGAAAAGAATGTTCCAGCTTTAAACTAAAATAAAAGAAAAACAAAATTAGAATTTCTTTTGAAAAGTAAACACATGATCAAACTAGTAATTTAACTTTTTGTTCAAGAAACACTTTGTCAGAAAAATTACCACTCTTTCAGGATAAAACTAAGTACTGCATTCTAAGCATCCGTTTCTTATAAAGCATAATCAAACTTTTGTTTAAACTTATCCTAACTAAGTTATAAACCTACTAACACATCATACTTAGTACTTGTAATTACTATTTATGTTCAAATTTTTAATGATACAGATATGTCTCTAATTGCAAACAATGTGCTATCATTTCTCATATGGTCGAATCAATTTCTCAGATTTTTAATTTTTTAATGTTTTTGTGTTTTTGGTTTTTCAAATGTTTTTTTTGTATTTTTTAAAATTTTCTCCCCCTAAAAACTAAAACACAAAAGAAGAAAAATAAAATATCTGATGTTAATTCAATAAAAAATGATTATGAAGGAAGTTGATTCTTAATTACCTCACCCATGACCCCAATGCCATTTAGTTTGAGTAAATACTCAAAACGGTTTTTGTCGAAGGCCTTGGTGAGAAGGTCTGCTCTTTGCTCGTTGGTGTGTATCTTCACCACATCAATCAGTTTCTTTTAATAGCAGTCGTGTATGAAATGAAACCGAATATCAATGTGTTTGGAACGTGAATGATACACCGGATTCTTGGTGATAGCAATAGCAGCCTCGTTGTCGACATGAATCGGGGTAGTTAGAAAATTCAACCCGTAGTCTCTCATCTGTTGTTGTATCCACAAGACTTGGGAACAACAAATGGCAGCCGCTACATATTCAGCTTCACATGTAGATGTAGCAACAGATGTCTGCTTTTTGCATTGCCAAGAGACTAACCTCTCCCCCAAAAACTGTGCACCTCTAGTAGTAGATTTGGAATCAGTCTTGCATCCTCCATAGTCAGAATCACTATAAGCATGGAAGGAAAAATTATCATCCTTAGGATACCACAGACCGGTGTCTGGTGTACCCTTCAGATAACGAAGAATCCTCTTGACTGCTATCAGATGAGAAACTTTAGGCTTTGATTGATAGCGAGCACAGATACTTGTAGCGAATACAATATACGGCCTTGAGGCAGTCAAATACATCAAGCTCCCGATCATTCCACGATATAAAGTAGCATTGATTAGCTCCCCCTAAATATCCGGCTCAATCCCGTGATTGGGCTGAATGGGCATGGAAATGGGTTTACAATCAAGCATGCTAAACCGTTTTAGCACATCTTGAAGGTATTTGGTCTGATGAATAAAAATGCCATCATCAGTCTGATCAATTTGTAAACCTAAAAAGAACTTGATGTCTGACATATCACTCATCTCAAACTTCTCAATCATAACCTCTTTAAATTCCAAACACAACTGTTCATCAGTAGATCCAAAGATGATGTCATCAACATAGATCTGAACAAGGAGAATATCCTTACCCTTTTCCCGATAAAACAGTGTTTTGTCAATCTGACCCCTATTGAACCCGTGTTCAATAAGGTGAGTCGAGAGCGTCTCATACCAAGCTCGAGGAGCTTGATGTAGACCGTACAGTGCTTTGTCAAGGAGATATACCTGATCCCGGTGGATCGGATCCTCAAAGCCCGGTGGCTGACAAACATACACTGTTTCCTTCAAAGACCCATAAAGGAATGCAGACTTTACATCCAATTGAAACACTTTGAATTTCTTGTGGGCAGCAAAAGCCAAAAAGAGTCGAATTGCTTCTAGCCGCACCACAGGTGCAAATATTTCGTCATAATTAATTCCTTTGATTTGTTTGAATCCTTGAACAACTAAATGTGCCTTGTTCCGAACAATCACGCCTCTATCATCTCTCTTGCACCGTAACACCCATCTGGTGCCTATATTTTACTCACTCTTAGGCAAATCCACTAAATGCCATACTCCCAGTTTCTGAAAATGATTTAGCTCCTCTTGCATGGCCTCCACCCAGGCAGGCTCACGCAACGCCTCAGTAACATATTTTGGCTCAATCTGAGAAATAAATGCAAAGTGCATCCATAACTCTTGATTTCCGTGAGTTCTCTCCAACTCAGCATACAAACTCTCTACGTTTGTAACTTGACTTCTTGTCTGTACTCCAATAGACGGATCTCCAATAATCTGCTCAACAGGATGATTCACATGGACTCTAGACACTGGCACTTACGGGACCCCAACATCATGATCAAGATTTGTGATATTCTGGTCTACATCTTGATCATGAGAAACTGCATCTTCAAAAATGTCATGATCATCCTCAGATGACCAATCATCATTCATTGCTCCTGAAGTGCCTTCCTCTGTTGGATGATTATCTTCAGCTTGATGAGAAACACCTTGATCATCAGCATTCTGCAGATCATATAACATCTGCAAGGATATTTCATCATCAGTAACATTAGGAGACAAGTTAAAAGTCTCAAAAAGTTTATCATAATCGAAAAGCCAATTTGGTCCTTTGCCTTCAGGTATAGGTGTATGTATTTGAACATCCACATTATACCATAGTTCCACAACACCCGTGCGTTTGTTAAACACACGTTTGTTGGGTAGGCTGTAGCCAAGAAAGAAACCTTCTTCAACCTTAGAGTTGAATTTAGCATCTTTCGTAAGCATGGTACAAGGAGCCCCGAAGGGTTCCAAGTGTTCCAAATTCGGTTCTCGATTTTGAAGAGGTTCATAGCAAGTCTTATTATGTCTTTTGACAATCAGCACTCGGTTGAGAAAAAAACAGGCGGTCGCTACGGCTTCACTCCAGAATGTAATGGGCAGCCTCGAATCAGCGAGCATAGTTCTAGCAGACTCAATCAATGTACGATTCTTTCTCTCAGCTACACCGTTCATCTGTGGTTCATACGGTGCACTGAATTGCTGCTGAATGCCCTTTGAATCACAAAATGATTCCATGTTTT
Organism: Mikania micrantha; assembly: GCA_009363875.1. Classification (NCBI taxonomy): domain Eukaryota; kingdom Viridiplantae; phylum Streptophyta; class Magnoliopsida; order Asterales; family Asteraceae; genus Mikania; species Mikania micrantha. The sequence continues at coordinate 65,494,094 of CM018697.1, forward strand.
GATTCTTGAACTCTGTCCCATTGTCTGATCGAACACGCCTAACCCTCAGCTTGTACAAAGTCTCCAACCTGTTCACTAGCAAAACAAAATTTTTATAAGTTTCAGATTTAAACTTTAAGAACATTACCCATGAAAACCTAGAAAAATCATCGGTCACCACAAAACAGTAAGATTCACCACCAATACTCTTCACATTAATCGGTCCAAACAGATCCATGTGAAAGAGTTCCAATGGTTTATCAATAGAAAACACTGTTTTGGACTTATGTGACCTCCTTTTTTGTTTACCCTTTTTACAAGAAACACACACATCAGTTAATTTGAAATGTTTAACCGGTACACCATCAACCAAGTGATTTTGTACAAGATGATTCATCTTTCTGATGTGTATGTGACCCATCCGTCTGTGCCAAGACCGAGTATCCTGCTCAGTTGCCTTCGACACCAGACACGTCTCAACTTTGTTTACCGTCTCCGCCTTAGCCATGTCCAAAACATACAAATCCTTACTCCTGTCGGCAGTCATCAGAATCCAGTCTTCAAGAATCTGAATTCCTTGTTTGAGCACATAGCATTTCTTGTCATCAAACAACACCTTACACCCTTTATCACAAATCTGTGACACACTTAAAAGATTGTTAGTTAACTCCTTGCAGTAATTCACGTTGTCAAAGGAAAATTTACCGTTAGTCAAACTACCACACCCGGTAATTTGACCACCTTTGTCACCTGCAAACTTAACATAACATCCTTTCATTTCCTTGAAATCTTTCAACAATCCTAACTCTCCCGTCATGTGCCGTGAGCATCCACTATCAACAATCCAACGACTGGTTATATGGCCCATGAATGCCACCTACACAATAAATTAAAACAAAGATTTGATCATTACCAAAAGGGATGACTCCAACCATTCTGGCGTTGAGTCTCCCTGAATAGCCTCCTGCCATTCGGTTTTGATGAACTACTTGAAGACCCATCTTCCAAGTATTCATCCTTTATCACAAAAAGTTTATCATCTGACCTGTTTCTGAATTTCCAAAAAGAATTAGAATTACCATTTTGTTTTGAAAATTTTTTTGAAGAAAAATTGTCATAAAACTCATCATCAGATGATGATGCCTTTTTCACCAATCTTTTAACCTGTTGTTTGTTATCTAAAACTTTCCTTTTTTGTAACTTTTCTTCCTTAACCCAGACACACTCAGAATCAAATTTTCTGAGAACTCTCATCTCCTCCTCACTAGGCTTTACCCTCCTAGGACTCCCACTAGATTGGATCACCCGACTGTCATTTACAAAACTTTTCTTGATCTTGTGATTTGGACAATTTGCTGAAATATGTCCTTTTCCTCCACAAGTGAAACACTGTCGTGTTTCTTGTGGAGTAAAAGTATGAAATCTGTTGCAAGTATCCAAATCACAGTCAGCAATGACATGACCCAATCTCCCACATCTGTAGCATTTCCGTTTTGAAGTACTCTTTGGCTTCAATTCATCACAAATCTTTGATGAACCCAAAGATTTAAATGCAACAGATGGTGATGAAACATTATGCTTCAAACCAGTGGCTTTTGTCTTGAAATTCTTTTGAAAAAACTTTGATTTGCCCTTGTTTTCAGCCCCACTTTGATTACTCTTGTCAACCACCTTGACAAACTTCTTATCAACCTTTTTAGAAATACCCTTTTGTTTGTGAAAAGCATTACTCGACTCTCCTTTCTGTGTAGTCGAAGACTTAACAAACACAGTTGGCTTAAGAGTGGAGGAAGTTTTGACTTTTAATCCTGGTTTGGAAACAACATTTTGTTTGACCACTGCTTTCTCAGCTGATTTTATTTCAGACTTTGGTTTATGAAATATTGGACTCTTCTTCTCTACACTCTTAACTTGATGACCAATCATTCTCAGAATCTCAGCTGGAAATTTTGAATCAGTGATGTCCTCGATAATGGGAGCATCATAATCAACAAACTCACTCTCATGAGATGATACACTTTCATCATCCTCAGTTGCATGATCAGACACAATCTCCTTTAATAAAGTCGGATTAACTTCCAAATCCGGGTCAAGTTGTGGTCTCGATACATAACTGGGAGGATGTGGCATAGCATGAAAACCAATACCAGAATTATCAAGCGAAGATCTTTGCATGGAAGCAAAGTAATCGATGATATATGCAGAATTTTGGTAGTTTTCAAGCTTGCCTTTGTGTAACTCAGCTTCAGCTTTGGCTGCTGATAATTCCACTTTTAACTTCTGAACTGAGTCAAGATGCACAGACACAGCATGATTATTTTGTAAAACCTTGATCTTCAAATCTTGGTTTTCTTTACTAAGATCAATTATCTTCTTATCAAAAGCCTTTTCTTTTGAAATCAACTTCTTATTTGCTTCTGTGCATACTCTCAGATCAGAAGTTAGCTGAGAGTTCATCTCTTTCAGTCTATCAATCATCTCAAGCAGATCATTATTTACCTCATTCACCTCATCCACCTTTTCCTTCCCTCATCAGCTTGACTCACAAGTTCTTTAGAAGATGATTCTTCAGATTTTTCTTTCCGTTTCTGTTAATCTTCCTTTGGCTTAAATGGGTTCAGATTTCCCTGCTTCTTTGGGTTCTTGCATTCTCTTGCAAAGTGACCATGTTCACCACAGTTATAGCACTGAGTGGATTTTGGATTGAATCCAAATTTGGTGTTGCGGTCAAAGGTGAATACCTTTCCCGTCTTCTTCTTATACCGATTGATTCTGCGGATAACACGCGCCAGTGCCCATTGCATATCTATCAGTTCCATTTCATCCTCATCAATTTGTGTATAATCTTCAAACGTAAGATTTGCATTTCCAATTCTACCTGCCACCTGTTCATCGTATGCGCTGACAACACATGAAAGGATCGACATATGATCTTTAACAGCTTCAACTGTAACTTTTACCAAATTGGTAGTGTTGAGCTGCACTAGAGGTGGTATAGTGTCAGACTTCTTCTCATTGTTAGAGTATGATGAACTTGTACTTGTACTTGTAGAAGCAGAAGGAACATTAGTACGCTCTGACGTACTAGAGACAAAAGCAGTCTGAATTTTGGCAGATGATGCAGGTGGTGTAGCACAGAACCACCATACAAGGAAGGATCTTGTGTGACATTCACTCGTCTCACTTTCCTTTTATCCTTCATTTCTTGTTCCTCAAGCTTCTGAATAAACTCTACCAATGTTAATCCAGGTAGATTCTCCCTCAATATCAGTACCAAGGAGTTCCATTTATCAGGCAGGGCATCAGCTAGACAGTTAATCTTCTCATCTTCTGAATATTCAATGCCACATTTTCTCACTTCGGTCAACAAGTGTCTGTATCTAGTAATTAAGGCATCCAGACTCTCATTTCCAATGATGTTAAAGTTCTCAAACTCCTTTCTGAAATATGTTGCCTTCATCTTCTTCAGATTCGTGTTGCCTTCAACTCTAGCCTTTATGGCATTCCAAAGACTATAAGCAATCTTGTGTTCATCGAATTGATGTAGAATTTGGTTTGGAATGGGTTGACTCAATAACCAATAAGCCTTTTTCTCTGAGTCATATTTCTATCGCTCATCTACATCCAATCTTTCTAAAAGTTGAATTAAATCAGTTCCAACGACCCTGGGTCTCTCATAAGGAGATAGAATTCTCTTCCATAGATTCGTGTCTGTGCCATTGAGATGCGCCTCGAAGCGACCCTTCCAATTGTCATAATCCGCCAAATCTAATAATTTTGGCACCTTGTTGGCACTACCCACTTCTGTCTCACTGATCAAAATGCTCTGGAGTTTGGAATTCTGACTAGCCATAGCTGCGTACATCTCAGACATGATTTTTGAATTTGTAAGCAGCGAACCTTTTCAAGAAAAACACTAGCCGAACCTTTTCAAACAGACGAACCTACAATCAACCAACTGAACCTTTGAGCAGCGAACCTTGATCTCAAGCGAACCTCCAGATAGGCGAACCTATAGACAGGCGAACCTTGAAATAAGCGAACCCTTAAACCGACGAACACTGAAACAAGCGAACCTTGAAACCAGACGAACCTTCAGCCCGAACGAACCTTCAGGCGAACTATCACACGAACCTAGCAACTGAATCTTAGACGAACCTTGCAACACAGACGAGCCTTGAACGAATCTTGCACCCGAACCTCAGACGAATCTTGAACAGTAACCAGCGAACCTCAGGCGAACTATCAGACGAACCTTGAACAAAACTTGGATGAACCATAGGCGAACCTTGGAAGAATCTCTTCATAAAACACAAACGAACCTTCTGAAAAACCCTTCTAACAGCGAACCTTTTTTGTTCAGCAATTCACAGGTTCGTCTCACGAACCTGTAGCGCAAAATTCAAAAATTTTGGGTGGGAAACCTTCCAAAACTTTGAAAAATCCTTCTAAAACTCCAAAATCACACCTCCAAATCGTGAATTGTTGTAATTCAACAACAATTGAAGATAAAATCAGTCACAACAGCAATCAATCGATCAAGAAAAGAAAAATTTAAGCCATTAATGATCTTCAAGTCTTCGAACCTTCAAGATCACTTGAATTCTTTGAATTTCTTGTGTAGAGCCTCACCAAACGCTCTGATACCACTGTTGATTTGGTGAAATATGATCAGGATCGATAACGAAGCTCTACGAACTATCAACCACGTGCGGAATCCATGATCAATGTGTATAGAATCAAAGAAATGCAAGTAATTTCATAAACTATCTTCTATTAATCAACAAATGATTACAAGAAGTTCACTCATAAATACTTCCACACACAGAGAATTCTCACAGGTTTTTCTTAAGTTCTGTCAAAGTTGTGAAGAATTCAGCCAAACCTCCTATATATACAACATTGTCAGCCGAACCCTAAGGTTTGCTGGAAGAACCCTTAGGTTCGCTAGGCGAACCTAGGTTGCCAAACCTATAGGTTCGCAACCTAGGTTCGCTGAACCTTCTTCAGGTTATAGGTTCGCCGAACCTATCAAAGCAATAGGTTCGCCGAAACTGTCTAGGTTTGTGGGCCAGACGAACCTTAGACAAACCTAACAGCCAAACGTATACAAACTCAAAATAAATACAACTTTTTGAATAGAAAACTATTACATATGTGCACTAACACGTATCGTTTTCGTTACGTGTCGTAATGTTTTATATATACTTGTTAAAATAATTTATTTTTCAATCTTTTTATGTGGTAATTCCTAATAAATATTCTAAATATCTTTTAATATTTTTAAAGTGTCGATAGCGTTTATTTTTATCGTACCATCAGATCATACCGTTTTCGTGCGTATTCGTAGAGATCGTCACCCATATTGAACACGACGACAACTTTACTTCCCGATTTGGTTTTCTAGTAATAAGAAATTATTCAGAACGTTAAACTCTCAAATATATTTGTTTGAATCGTCACCCACACAAATACACTGTCAGTTTAATATTCACATAACGTTATCTGTTATTGTTTTGAGTTGTGTATCCTCGCATACCTTTATACATAATAATATCCTATGTAGCATTTGTATATGTCATCATTCACTAGTTTCACATAGTAATTGAATATGTATTGTTTTTGTGTGTGTAGCAGTGTACCTTCATTTGAGTTTATAACACTGTTCTCTAAACTCTTCAACATTGAATTTACATATAAGAGTTTTACAAGTAATATCCATACAATTATCTATTGTACAAGCCTATTGTTCTGGTACTAGTTCTCACATTATCCCCTTGCTAGAGAAATTTCGTCCCAAAATTTAAGAATCATTGTCGGGCACGACTTCCTCGGAAAAGAAGTGGGGATACTTAGATTTCATGTGGGCCTCACGCTCCCAAGTAAACTCTGGCTTGCGTTTGGAGTTCCAACGAAACTTAACTGTTGGAATACGGCTTCATTGCAGTTGTTAACTTCACGATCCATAATTTCCAAAGGTTCTTTGATGGAATGTAATTGTTCGTTTATGTGAATCTCTTTCATCGGTATGATCAAAGACTCGTCAGCTAAGCATTTATTAACGTTTGAGACATGAAAGACATCATGTACACTGCTGAGTTCATCAGGTAATCTTAATCTATACACCACAAGACCAATTCCTTATATCACTTCGAACAGTCCAACATGTCGCGTGCTAACTTGCCTTTTGCTCCAAAACGAACTACACCATTCTAAGGGGACACTTTCAACATGACTTTGTCTCCCACTTGAAATTCTAAGGGCTTACAACTTTTGTCCGCGTAGCCTTTTGACATCTTCTAGTGGCTTGTATCTTTTGTTGGATTTGGGCACTCTTATCAGTGGTTTCCTATATAAGCTCAGGCCCAGTTATTCTGTTATCCCCTATTTCGTCCAAAAAATCGACAACCGACATTTCCTACCATATAATGCTTCAAATGGAGCGCGTCCAATGCTGCTATGATAGCTGTTATTGTAAGAGAATTCTATTAGTGGTAGGTATGAGTCCCAATTTCCAGCAAAATCCCAGACACACGTCTAAGCGTATCCTCTAGGGTTTGAATTGTACGTTCACTTTGACCATCCGTTTGTGGATGATAAGCGGTACTCAAGCTGACACTTGTCCCTAGGGATTTCTTCAATGATTGCCAAAACCGTGACGTAAATCGACTGTCTTGGTCGAAAATAATGGACAATGGAACACCATGTCGTACCACTATTTCATTTATGTAAAGTCTTGCCAGTTTATCCATTTATAATTCTCACGCATGGGCAAGAAATGAGCATATTTGGTAAAACGATCAATAATGACCCAAATCGTATCGTTACTGCTGGAAGTGCGGGTAGCTTGGTAATGAAATCCATTGCTATTTGCTCCCACTTCCATTGCGGAATATCATGTTGTTCCAATAAACCAAATGGCTTCTGGTGTTCTGCCTTAACCTTCGCGCATGTTAGAAACTGACCAACATACTCAACTATGTCTTTCTTCGCACATGACAGCGCCCGAACCCATGACCTCTCGGTCACAAGATGAAACCCCAACCAGTAGGCTGAATTTGCAGGACAGTTAGTTTAGATCTAATACGTAACACTAAGCGTAAAACCATCAGTTTCGTTACAAATAAATTATTAAAAATAAGTTAGTTAAGAATCAGTTTGTTATAAACAAATTCTTTTGTGATTACCAGTTATTTAAATTAAATGATTTAATGTCCGTTATACATGATGTAACATTTATAGGTCAGATATCAGTTATTTAATTTAACTTATAAGATTAGTAAATATAAATCAAACAACATAGGCGGGGAAAAATAAACCATAGAAGTATACTATTCAATTATACATTTTAATATATATACTTACATATATATATACACACACGAAGGTTCATAAGAAAATTTCTCATTCCGGAGAAAATCAAGAAAACTCATAGTTAATAATAAATTTTTAAAAATTTTTTTCGTAGTTTTTTATTATAATTTTAAAAATTTTATAATAAGATTTAAAATTTTAATAAAGATATGTAAATCACGAAGTTACGTATATGTAACTCAAAAAGTTACAAATGTAACTTATAATGTAACATATATGTGTAATCACATGAAATATATACTTTTTATTTTTTTTCTATTTTGTAAATTTCTTACCTTATAATAATAAGAAATAAAAAGAAATAATGAAAAAAATAATAATTGGTAATGATTGTTACTAATTTTCTTAGTTTTCTTCAAAATAATGGTTTTCACCCTATATAGTTATATAGGATACACATCTTTTATTAACCCATCTTAAATGACTTAACTGTTTGGCCCTTTTATATCCATTGATTTTATATAAATAATTATAAAATTGATCTCAATGGTTGAGATCTGATCAAGGGTATTTTATTAAACATCACAAATATACTTTTGTCAGATTTGTCTTGATTGCATCTCCATCTCTCTCTCCCTCCCTCTCTTATTTCATCAAAAACCACTACCAGGATTAGCCATCACCACCAAGATTTAGCATCATCAACAAGATCTGGCACAACCACCACCACGTTGATCACCACAAAATCACTAATACTTGTTTCTCCCCTCTCCCCCCAATGATGGCTGACTCGAGCGGTAAATCACACATCTGATCAGAGCAACAACCTTGGTCTTCGATCTCTCCATATCTAATTTCTACGGTTTCATCCTAGAGTCCTCATCGGAACCACCATCCACCACCGTCGGACCTACTATTTCTTTCCATCTTGCTACACTTACAAAACCCTAGATTTTTTCCTAAGTTGAATTGCATCATCCTAAGGTACGGTTTGGCTATTGAACATGGCAAGGTATTGAAATTGCATCATCCGAATTGGTTTATATAGTGGTATATGATTGCGTATGATAATTTTGATTTTTGGGAGCTAGAAATGGATTTGCAAAAATTTTCTGTATTTATTTTTTTTATCAAAGACCTCAATTGTTTGAAATGGATTTCCTCACAAACAATCCAAATTTTCTCCACATTCAAGATCTGCAACAAGTTTTATCTTCTGATTCTTCCTATTAATCGCATGCATAATGAGTTGTTGTAGGTTTTAGATTTATTATACACTGATCGATTTGAAATGTTTGGTGAAAGCTGTGATTTGTTGCTAATCACGTAATCTTTTACCCTAGTTTAATTTTGCACTAAGAATGTTAAATTCTAATTGTTAGGAAATAGAGATACTCTACACATTGTTGCAACCTTCAAAATTCAAATAATGCATTAGGTGTAAGACACATGTTTATTTAAGAATCTGTTTATTTTATTTTTTACCTTTTCCAGTAAAGGAGTTAAAAAGTTATTGTTACTTCAAAACTATTATTATAATGTATAAATAGAACAAAATTAACACATCAACAACGTTGCTTTTTGCAAATTTAAACTTGTTAAACTTTGCTTATGATTCTATGATTAGAATTAGATATAGTTGAGATGATCCGAGGAATCAACCATATAATATTAATTTGGAACATTCAATCAAACCACCTAGTTGTATTCTTGCAAAACCACTGTGCAGCTTAACAACTGAATAACATTCGCTCATGATTTGCAAAAGAACAACCGCGGACAGTAAACTCAACCACTGAGTATCAACCTTGGAACACAACCACGGATCAACACACCTTGGAAGACGACTGCTGAATCAAAAATAACAAGCGCGGATGAGCAACCGCGGTTTGAACACTGATCACACAACAACTGCTTACAATCACGGAAGAACTAAAGACTGAGTAACATCTGAAGACGTAAGTTTCCGTTGTTGTTGACTTTCTATCAGTTGTACTATCTTGTTTATATCAGTGTTTGTAATTTTGTCAGCTGTTTGTCATATTAAATTAGTCCTGTTACAATGAATGTTTGGGTATTTATACCCCAACATTCCCTGCACTTTATGAATTGAATTTCCTGATAATTCCTTGTGTTATTTCTCTGTTATTATACTTTTAGCTAACTTTACAAAGTATTGAAATAACCAAGTGTTTGACTTAAGAGGAAGTTTATGCCTAGTCTTTTACCTAAGAGTCTAAAGTCAAATATATCTGGAAAACAACTTCCTGGTCCAACAATTGGTATCAAAGCCTTGTTCTTTAGTTCTTGGTTTAACCATCAAGTCTTAAAATCAGAGCTCACTTTGATATATTGCTTAGACTATTTTTTTTCAACAACTTTTACTTCACTTCTTTGCTTAACTTTTTCACACTCTTTTGAAGGTGTTTGATTTTGATTTCATCTAATTATTCAAAACCATACCAATAAACAAATTAGAGATATCAGTCATGAGTTGATCTTTTCTTATTGTTTCTTAACCATCATGGCAAAAAAGTTTAACATAGATCCTTAAAAAACTAGTTATGCCACAAAACCTCCTATATTGGTTAGACATCAGTATAACATATGGTAGAAGAGGATAATTCACATTTTTTCCAACAACATTACTGGTTGGTGCAGGCCAGTCATGATCGGACCGCACAAACCTATGGTCTTGATGCTAAGACTCATGCCCAGTTAGCTATGGCACTCCCAAACAAAATTTACTCAGGTCTCCTCCACCATAAATCTGCAAAAGATCTATGTGATGCCTTAAAAGAGTCGTTTGGTGGAACTGCTAATGTTGTAGCAAATACCCGAGAGATAATAGCTAAAAAGTATGAGACCTTGTCTCAACTTAATAATGAGACACTGACCCAACAATTTTAAAGGTTTACTTCTTTTCTAAGTGAACTAAAATTGGTGGGCCAAGAGTATTCTAACCTCTCTGTACCTAATCGTTTTATAAGTCCTTACCTGAGAAGTGGGAAACATACTCCATTTTCATGAGGTCCTCTCTAGACTTCGACAATATCATGCTTACTCAAATTCATGGTAAAATACTAACATTTGAATGTGAGATTGACAAGAAAACAAAACTCATAAAGTCTGGTAAAGAAACTAAGGAGTATGTTCAAGGTAACACTCATAACTCTGAAAATCTTGATCAGAGCTATGATGAACATATTGATATTACTACAGGCATCACAACTTCTATCTCTTCATGTGATGATCCTGCTTTTTTTCTCTAGAAAACTTGTGTTTTATCATGGATGATCTACATCATATTCTAAGTGATGACTTGGAAGAGATGGATATTCTCAGTCAACTTGCCCTTTTGAGCTTTAGAGTTAACAAGTTCTATAAAAGGACAGGGAGAAAAAAATCTTGGTATCCATGGGAGGACCAAAATAGGTCTAAATAAACCTAAAGTTCAATGCTATCGATCTCATGGAACTGGACATTTTTCTAGGGAATGCAGAAATGCTCCCAATCATCAACCTTCTCCTTATGTAACTTTCCTTCTTCAAACTCTTCTACCACTTCTTTTCAGTACTCTAAACATAACCCCAATCAGGCTACTCCCATATTGTTTAGTCCTCTCCTCAACCAACTGTTCAATATGTACAATCAGCTAACAGCAGTATGTAGCAACTTATGCCGGCTCCTCTTCAGATAGTCACACCTCCTCCTTCCCAAGTGACTAATCTAGGCATAGTTCTCCAAACCTCTCAATCTAGTCAGCCAGCTCTATTCTCACAAGAATATGTGGATTGGAGTAGCTTACCTGATGTTGCAGGTTATGCCCTCTTAGCCAATGAGCCCACAAACCTTGCATTTATGGCCATTGGTGAAACTTGAAACTCCTCTGACCCACCTGTTGTTGATTCACCTTCACCTAATGCACCAGTATCTCCTACTATCTGTGAAAGACTTTGTTCTGAATCCTGCAATAAAACATTTACCAATATAAAGAAGGCAAATGTTCTTTTGCAAGAAAAAAATCTGGAACTTGAACAACTTCTGGCCAGCAAAAACCTGGAAGTTGATAAAATAATAAAAGATAAAAACGGTCATATTTCTCTCTTAAAAACTGAAAAATAAGATTTGCAAACATTTTTGACTTATTACAAGAAAAATATTTTGCATGCAAAACCGAACTTTCGGAGTCCAAAGTAAGCTGTGAAAAATGAGTGGAATCCTGCAAAGGATTTAGACTGTTTCTTAATAAGAAAACTCACAGGAACGCAAAGTTTGGAATTGGGTATAATCACTCTATCCCACATACTAATTATACTCTAATTGAAAACAAAATGGAAGAAAATGTTTCTGAACCTTTATCTTCCATATTTCTTCCGGATATCATTCCTGAAATAATGTACTCACCATAAGGTGTATCCATCCAGTTTACTTCAAAAGTTTATGTATCCCACTGCTACAATGTTGTTCATCCCTCTCCTCAGGATTACCTTTATCCTTCTGATACGATGCAGATGATGCAAAAACTGGCATACTGAACCAAAATCAGAAACAACTAATTCAAATGATGCAAAAACTAACGAGCAATGTGCAAAAGTAGAATAAACACTCAAAAGTTTCTTTCCTTGCCTAAATAAATCAAGACCCATATCTAACCTGTTGCATTTGATCCTGTATACAAAGAGCTTCTTCAAACCAGAATAATTTATGGTAAGTGGACAGTGAGGCTCTAGGCATATCACCAGATGCAGATCTATTCTCAATAATTTCATTCAAAATAATGGAGGATCTGTATCCTTTGGAAATGATGCAAAGGGTTGGATAATTGAGTCTGGCTCTATCTCTAGTGGAAAACTGCACTTTAAGGATGTTAGTTTAGCTGAAAATCTCAAGTTTAATCTTTTGAGTGTATCTCAACTAGAAAACAAAAATTACAGTTCATTTTTCACCAAAGACAGTTGCAAAATTCTCTTCCCTGAAATAAACTCTAAAATAAAGGTCTTGATAGATCAACACACTCTCTTAATAACTAAAAGAAGTGGGAATGTCTATGTTGCTGACATGGCAACGGATTATCAATCCACCATTCCCACTTGTTTCACAGCTAAAGCTTCATCTTCTGAAACTGCCCTTTGGCACAGAAGATTCAAAATCATCAATCCCTCCATAAGTTTTCTACTCTTTCACTTGTAATAGGATTACCGTCTAAAGAATTTCAATTTGAAGGTTAATGTGAATCTTGCTTGAAAGGAAAGCAACACAAATCATCACATAAGTCCATTGAGGAAGCTAAACAGACTGACTGTCTTCATATGCTTCATATGGATGGTTTTGGTCCAGTGAAGGCAAATAGTTTAGCTAAAATGAAATATTGTTTAGTTGTTGTAGATGATTACTCAAGATTTTGCTGGACCTTCTTTCTGTACAGTAAAGATGAGACTTCTGATAAAATTAAGGCCCTTATCACTCAGATTGAAAGACAATTTGGTGTTCCAGTCGAAATAATAAGGAGTAATAATGGGACTGAATTCAAGAATCATGTTGTTGATGAATTCTGTACTTATAAGGTAAGGCTGAGACAATAAAGTGTTCCTAGAACTCCTGCCTAAATGGAGTTGTGGAAAGAAAAAATAGGACACATATTGAGGCTACAAGAAAATGCTTGAAAAATCAGGATGGCCTTTATCCATCTGAGCTAAGGTAGTAAACATTGCTTGTTATGTCTTAAATTAAATTCATATTATGAAAAGACATAATAAGACTGCTTATGAATTTCTTAACAGAATAGAGCCTCTGATTTCCTTCTTTAGAGTGTTTGGATGTCCATGCTTCATCTAAAACACAAAGGATTCCATCTCCAAATTTTCTGCAAAAGTGACCTCAGGATACTTTGTGGGATATTCTCAAACCTCAAAAGCTTACCGAGCCTTCAATCTTAGAACAAAGATTGTGAAAGAAACTATAGATGTTAAATTCAATGAGTTTGCATCTACCTCTTCTTTTCCCTAACTCCTGAAGACGTTTGATCTTGAAAGCTTCACATGCATTCCTCCTGCTCCATCCGTGTTTCCTTCTTCATAATCCTGCCAAACTTATGAATATTTTCCTGTCCTAAATAGAGCCTTCCAAGTACCAAGAGGCTCTAAAAGATAATAACTGGGTGGAAGCTATGCTGGATGAACTGTTTCAGTTTAAATGACAAAATGTTTTGACCCTTTGCCCCTTACCCAAAGTAAATACCCAATTTGAACTAGATGGGTACGTAGGAATAAAACTGATGACATGGCATTGTAGTAAAAAAGAAAGCTAGATTAGTAGTTGAAGATTACGGCTTAGAGGAAGGCATTGACTATGATGAATCCTTTGCCCCTGTGGCAAGACTTGAAGCAACAAGACTCTTCCTTGCATTTTCTATATCCCATAAAATAAAGTGTTTCAAATGAATATAAAAAGTACCTTTTTTGTATGGAACTGTTAAGGAAGAAGTATACGTTTTTCAACCACCCGGTTTTGATGACGTTCATCATCCTGACTGGGTGTTTAGACTAGACAAAGCCTTATATGGTTTAAAACAAGCCACAAGAGCCTGGTATGACACTCTTTGTCCATTTCTCCTTTCAAATAAGTTCACCAGGGGAACCATTGATAAAACATTGTTTATAAAATGAGCAGATAAAGAACTTTTGTATGTTCAAATCTATGTTTTTTTGGATCAACAAATCCTTCCTTTTGTGAACAATTTTCTAAGCTAATGTCTTCTAAGTTTGAAATGAGTGCATTTGGTGAATTACAAACATTTCTAGGACTTCCAATCAAACAAACTCCTAATAGGATTTTTATTCATCAGTCTAAATATATAAAAAGATCTTTTAAATAAATTTGAAATGACTGATTGTAAAACAATTTCTACCCCTATGGTAACCGCCTCTGGAATAACACCAGATGATGATAGTGAACCTGTAGATCAAACTCCCTACAGGTGCATGATTTGATCCTTAATGTATTTGGCTGCTTCACGGCCAGACATCATGTATGCCACATGTGTTTGTGATAGATATCAATCTTCTCCTAAAACATCTTATTTATCCTTTGTGAAAAGGGTATTCAGAAACCTTAAAGGTACCCCCTGTACTTAGTATTTTGGTATCCTACTAATCAATCTTGCAAGCTTGTTGCTTTTTCTGATAATGATTATGCATGATGCTCTCTTACAAGGAAATCAACTGCTGGAGGATGTCAGTTCTTTTCAATATGTTTAGTTTCATGGCAAAGAAAGAAACAAACTTCAGTGTCTAACTCAACTACTGAAGCCGAATATATTGCAGCAGCACATTGTACTGCACAAGTCTTATGGCTTCAATACTAACTACTGGACTTTGGAATAACTGAGTTAAAGACTCCACTTTTGATAGACAGTGAAGTTGCTAAAACATAACAAAGAAAACTGTCTATCATTCCAAAACAAAACACATTGAAATAAGACACCACTGCATAATAGACCTGTTTTGAAAAAAGACTAATTGTACCAGAACATGTACCAACAACTGACCAAGTTACAGACATAGTTACCAAACCATTAGACTCTTCAACTTTCTATAAATATGAGCTAATTATTTGATAAATAAGATTTAAAATTGTTTTTGAACCTTTAAATTGTATAGTAAAGGATAATTCATTAATTGTCCTAACAACGGACAAAGGGATAAGCACTGAAGGAATAACCTAGGTTCACTTTTTAGTGGTTATACCTAACCGCGGATAGACCATAGTGAATATACAGTTGTTATAATCCACTGCTTTTATCTCTCAATGGTTATACCACATCCGTTGTTAGATTCTCTAGCACATTCGTTGTTACTTTCTCTCTGTGGTTATAATCCTCATTAATTACTCTGTGGATGTGAGATTTAGTAATTAATCCATGGATTTGACCCTCATTAATTGTTACACGGCTATAATATCTATGTGGTTTTTACCTTTTTACCCTTTGACTTTGTTGACCACCCGTTCTTTTCCATTATTTGTACCCGTCAGTCCCAAATCAGTCGTTTCCATCTTCTTTTCTTTCCCTAAATTTCAAAAACTTCATGATCATCTTGAGTTATGAAGTTAATCACCTTCAAACTAACAATGTTGATCTGGTTAAAGACAACCGCTTGTCAGGAATGTCGTCTGGTTTGGTGCATTTACACTGATATTGTTTGAGCTTAATGCTCATGATCGATGTTTTAGTGTAACGGCATCGAATAAGGCTTCATTCCAGACAAAACATTGTCTGTACTTCAAGATTTGTATGGTAGTACTGGTTTTTCTTTTTTATCATCTCTCTCCTCTGTTTACAAGATTGTATTTTGTTTAAAATACCTAAAAGGACTTTTTACGTTTTGCTATAAGTATCAGAGGTTTCCAAAAGATATCGCTCATACTTTGCAACGGCTATTTTCTATCAATCTTTTTATCCTAAACTTAGGGCAAGTTCTGTAACCGTGTTCTTCATTTGTAGCGTTCCATTTTACTTCGATCTTTTCAAAAACCCTAAAAGTTTTTGCAAATATGTTCTTCTTTTGCAATCATCCACGAAGAATGAATCACTGAAACTCAATCCAGTACACAACCTAGTGGCATACCTCACCAAGTCCTCTGAATACCCCCACTATAATGAGATGATCGACACTCTATTGAATTCTTTTGTTCATACTGCTCTCACTATGAACCCTCCTATTTCTGTCTCTGTCCTTAACCAATTTTGGGCAAACTCTTACTTGTAACTAAGGAAAAAGTTGTTTAAAGCATAACCTCTGAGATTGCTAGTCAACAAGTTACCATCACCCCATCTCTACTAAGTCTTGCCCTCAATCTTGTTGACAATGATGCACCCGTCACTGTCCGTCTTAGGCTCCTTCATGCTGAATTTCTTCAGTGTGATTATTAGGGAGACCTTAAGAACATGAGCTTGTACAAGGCATATCTCTACCCCAAGTACAAGTTTCTGTATCACACCATTCTACAGTGTCTTTCTCAGAAGACCACAAGTTGGGGACAAATGCCACATGACAGGCAATATGTCATGTATGTAGCTTTCACCAACAAGAAGGTAAGTTTGTCCCATATTATCTTAACCATTTGGTTCATCACCAAAAGGCCCCTAAGTTTCAGATGTGTCCTAGGTTTGTAATGGACTGCATGTTTAAAGACTTAAACACTGTTTGTCATATTGCCCCACTCTACTATGTGAAGGAAATTGACAAACAAACCTTTGCTAGGCTAAACACTGATGCAAAGGCACTGGATGACCCTCAGGACACAACCATCCTAGGTGAACCCACATCCACCTCCTCTTCCACACCTGTAAAGGTATCGTCGAAAAGAAAGCCAACAACCAAAGCTCCTCACTCTAAGAAACCATAAAAGACTGTTCAGGAAGATGAGATACCTGAAAAAGTCATTGTCCCCACTGGACAAGAGAATCCATCTGGCCCGTCCTCATATGTGGATCCTGAATATCATACCCAACAAGCTCCTCATCAATCCTCTCAACAGGATGATGTTGTAATCCACAGGGAACCCACACAAACCACTAAAGTACCACTTGATACTCAGATGGCAGTTCCCTCTCCCGATGACTCTCCTGTTTCTTCAACCCATCAAACCATTGATTTCATATCCCACATTCTCTAAGAGATTGACACTGCTCTTGGATCTCCTGGTTCTCCTTTCACCATAACACTTGACGAGTAGCCCCTTCAAACCAGGGTCCAAGATGGTCAATCTCCAACCCATGGAGAAGAGAATAAGATCATGGGTCAAGTCTATCTAGACATCCAGATCATGTAACTGGAGCATTAACCCCACATGAAAGCCCAAGGGGTCTTCATTTGGATTGATTAGGTAATAAGACTCCATTTACTGCAATGGCTAATGAAGTTCTTGAAACTGGGGCCAGTAATCCCAATACCATGAAAAAAGGTCCATCAAAATCCTGAGATGGACTCGAATCATGTTGAAACTGACAATATCCTTATAGTGATTGACGAATCAAACCTTAAAATTCAAGAATTGACGGCAATCGTCACCAACATTCAGGCTGATGTATCCAAATTGACTAAGTTGGTTACAAAGGTCTTTAGTGACCAAGACCTACAACCCAAATCCAACCCAATTCAGGCACCTTTACTTGAAGGTCCCTCAAACACTACAACCTTCTCCATTAATCCTTCGAGAAAACCCAAATGGATCTACTGAAAATCTCAGTAGATTCCAAACTCAAAACGTTCATACATGAAGTCTCAAACCATTTCTTATACGTGAAATATCTCACATGTATAGCTCCTCCTCCTCCTTGGTTCAAGGAATAGGATAACGAAGCCAAAAAGTGGGAGAATGAAAAACTTCTCACTGATGCTCAAGCAGCGAAGAAGGCTCAAGATGAAACTGAGCGAAGAAAAATAAAGCCTTGAAACTTATGAATCAAGAGGCCCTTCTCAAGGCTGCCTTGGATTGGCAGTTTGAGACTGCAGCTGCAAAGGCCAGTCTTGAACAAAAGCTAAAAGAATTTGCTTCTCAAGTGGAGACGGGAACATCTAGGGTGATCAGCAAACCCAAACCCAATCCAACCAAACCAACTCCTATTGTCCCAGTAAAAGCTATAACTGGGGCTAAGGCTTCTTCTTCTTCAACCCCATCTAACCAAGACGAACAAGCTTAAACTGAGTCTGCCAAATCAGATACCAATAAAACCTCTTCCACTCCTATACATACTTCCAAACCAATTTCCCCTGCCATGAGTACACCTCCCTCACCTACAAACACCACCAGAGAAGCCTCACCCACTCTATCTCCAAAATATGCCTCTCAAACCCTTCTCGACTTATCCAGAGAAACCTCTCCCACTCGAACCCTTCTGGATATATTGTCACCCCCCGAGCCGGTTGGCTGGATCAACTTTCTTGTCGGGCGGAATGGTCCCGGGGCATGATGTCGGGCGATAATCAAATTGATCAGATTGCTTACATGGTACATGATATATAATGAGAAATGCTAACTTGAAATAGAATTACAAAGTTAAATTGCATCATTTATGTTTCATAATTTAACAATGTAAATATATCAAAAAGAATCATAAACTAGCTATCTTGTATCTGCACAAGATATACAAAATGATTCATATGTTGATGTTCAAAAGATATGCACATCCCAAAAGATACTAGGTCCTCTAACTGGGCATCCTAGTTGTAACATAAGCTCCTAAAGCTTAGACCAGGTTATCACCTGAAAAGTCATGCAAAAAGATCAAGTCAACACACTGTTGGTGAATTCAATAGCTTTGTAATTGAAAATGTGTTTTGACAAACCTGTTGGATTGACAACCTTAACCTCACCAACAACATCTATCCTATCCAGTGAAGCATGCATATATATAGACATACGTAAGGTCAAGATTACCGTCAGCCCAGCCGCCAGCCCACCACATACCAAACAACATATGATATTGTTATTAATGACAATTAAGCGTTTCACTCCCTACCAATTGTTTCTTCTGATTATTTGAGTTCACAACGTTCTTGATTCTTTGAATTGACCCTGTATTTCTCGTTCCTCATACGACCATTGCCATGATGCCATTGGGAAAATTTGACAAATATATTAAGATGCTTAATTAAATAAACATTTAAATATACTAAGTCCTAATGATTGGGTCTAGGTCAACTCGAGTATACTAGTCTATCAATAAAAGGTTCTTAGTGGGGTGGTGGCTTCTGTAAATATCATCAAACATGTGGCCTATAAATCAAACGGTCTAGCTAGGACTTCTTGAAATATAGGACTTTTGTTTCGTTCTTGATTCGTCTAGATTCGTTCTTGTTCCATCTTGATTCGTTCGCACATGTTATATTTGATATTTCCCAGAAACTCCACCAAATAGGTTTTTGTAACACCCCGACCGATGGCGGAAACGTCGAGATGCCACGAGGGATGTGTAGATTGTTCAAAAGCTCGTGGGCATCTAAATATAAACCATCACATATCAATCAAACCAAATAAATGTTTACACAAAAATCATGTCTATCATGAATTAAATACATCAATTACACAAAAGAATTAGCTAAACTAACTAAACTCTAATCGCCAGATTTTAGTTAATTAGCTAAGTCCAAGATCCTATGTGATGATGTCCAAAAGTGAGAATTCATCTTCTTCAACCTACTTAGCTTCATCACCTGAAACATGTAAAGAAATCAAGTGTCAACTACTAAGTAGTTGGTGAGTAATCATAAGTTTTTATACTTTAAAAATGTTTTATAAAATGAGTATAAAAGTTTGTATTTTGAAAAGATTTTACAAAAAGTTTAGATAAAATAAGTATAAGAACTTATGGTCTTTCTGAGGAAATCCACAAGAATCCCTACATGAGATAATCCAACACATCTCCAAACTCAACAATCAAACACATACACAAACACATAATCACATACCCAATCAATCACAGTCAATCATAGATAATCATAGTCAATAATAGATAATCAACCACATGACCATTCAATCCATCTCAACATCAATATTCTCAAATAATATCTGTGACTATACATGGTCATTATGTAATTAACATAAGTTAAAAACATGATCCATGGAGTGGAAGTTATCCACGTGGCAATACATGAAACCAATGCAATCGACCAAGGTCAAAGGCAATGTTTCACGAAGTCGTGATAATCCAAGCGACAATACATGTAATCCTTGTTATTGACCGAAGTCAATGACAATGTTACACGAATATAAGCATATAAGTGATAATCCACAAGTAATGATAATTCTAAAATGTGAATATCATACTGATAAACAGGTATTATCCTTGTGTTATCAAAATAATATTTTAATTTGGTATACATGCTTCACCTCCGAGTTTTAAAACAAAACTGTTTAAAAGGAAAAGGAGGTTATGAGAACTCACCTGAGTCCGTAGGTTCAGTGTTTAGTAGAATGCGCACTCCCGTAAGAGAAAATCAAATGCAACCCAACGATCTGTAATTATAGTATTTTTCATATTCATAAGTATGTGCGTATCATTCAAGTATCATAATGTTCTCCTATTAATCATCAGGTACTTCCTTAACTTATTCATTTAAATCAGAGTTAGATTGTAATACCTAGGGTTTCATTTTATCATAAAATGAAGTTTTAAGTTCGTTAGTTTTAATTACTCGCCAATTATAATTAATTGTGAACTCTTAGGTATGTTTCCCTTAAATATGTATGTAGTCAAGGGTGTTAGCCCTTGTTATATCTCATCTAATAATCATACTTGCAATGCATGTTTAATGTAGTGTCATCGACATTGAACATTAATTTAATTTTAATTCAAGCTTTGAGAAAAACATATATAATTTAACCTTATAATTATTCAACATATCATCTTTCATAGTTTAATTTATGTTCATATATATAAAGGTGACACTAGTAATCTTTGCATGCATGAACTTTCATGATTTCCCTAGTTCTTGATCCCCCATTTATACTAGTTAAACACTTAAGTTTGTTAACTAAGAAGCCAGCGAACCTATATCCTGTTACCCATAGGTTCGTTCAACAAAAAGGAGGTGGTTCGGCCAAGATTCGCCCCCTAGTGGTTCGGTGCCCATAGTTAGGTTCGTTCAAGAAAGCTTAGGTCATCCTTGGGTTCGGCTGCCATTATGGTCGGCTATTCCTACCCTAGACGATTCTAATAGGTTCGTGAGGTGTTTGGTTCGTGACCCATGCAAGGACAAAGGGTTCGGCCCTATGCGTTATAGGTTCGGCTAAGAAGACTTGGTCCAGATGCTCCATGTAGCAGTGGAAGGTTCGCCCATCCTTGTGGGTTCGTGGGTGCATGACAGACGAAGGTTCGGCTAGCAAGACTCAATGGTTCGCCGGTGTAACGAAGGGTTCGGCTGAGATGGGGTTCGCCACTCCTTTAAGGTTCGTCTCTGGTTTGTGTGAGGCCGACTAGGGTTCGGCCGATACCAAGGTTCGGCCAGGTTAGCCCACGAACCCTGCACCCTTGGCTGCCGATCATCATCCCCATCGAACTACCACTGTTGCAGGTTTAACTATAGCATCCATACACTCATACTCATGCGTTTTAAGATCCTTGAGGTGTAAAACTTATTTAAAACATGATGATGTAACTTATTAGGTGTTTAGAGTGAGAAAAAAAGGAAAATTCAAGATCTACCTCAATTTAGCTACTATATGTCGGATTTCTTTGCAGGTTCTTGTTCCCCTCGATCACACGAACGCGTGGCCGCCAAGATCTCGCGATTTCGTTGAGAAACGAAGGAGATATCGTAGAGAGAGGTTGTAGAGAGACAAAGTGACGAATCAAATTTTTAGAGAGAGAGAGAGTTGTAGGTGAAAATGAGAAGGAGGAAGAAAAAGTGGGCTTTTATAGCCCGGGATCTCCCCGCGTTTTCGGTCTCGTTTATTTTGCGTCAACTCTAGTTAATTGGACGGTTTTTTCCTCGTAAATAAATATTTACACGTAAAAAGTTTAAATGATTACGTTTCACATTAAATAAAATGATTTCAAATCAAAAGTGTTTTAGAAAACCGTTTCGAATAAAATTGCTTCATAATAACAGTTTCGTTTCATTGCCGTTAAATCATTTATTTAATAAAATAATTTGTTCGGATTTGTTTTTAGGTTGTGATTCCTAATAAACGTTATAAATTCTATTTATTAATTTAATATTATTAATTAATATTTTATCATCTCTTCGAAACGCGTTACTTACGTACGTATTCGTAAAGATCGTCACCTTTGCGAATCCAACGCTCGTACCGTATTCCGATTCGATTTACTATTTATGGAATATCGTTTCAGAATATTATTCTTAATAATTATATTCGTGTGAATCGTCACCCACGCGAATACATTTATTAAGTTAACATTTCCGAATTAATATTCGTGTTTAAAGTATATTCGTAACCTCACCATCGCGGACTTGTTCTTATTAAGACTTCCATTATTTATTAACTTTAATATTATCAACCCCAATCCAAAACCCACTAAACCCTAGTCACTGACACATCCATGATAGACCGAAATATGCATATGTATAGGGCATATGTAAGGGTCAGTCGCAACTGCCCTAGCCACCGTCCCACGCTATTTCGATAAACCATGACCATGTGTCCTTGACTATGTTTAGTAACCAAACAACAACCAACTTAAATCCCCTTTCCATTTCCAAACCAAATCCTTAATCATCAACAATATAACTGCGATAAACTCAACTGGTTCTGTTTAGTTGAGTTACAACTAAACTTCCCATGGTTTACGCGTATAATATGTACTGAAAATGTATACCAGTAACAGTGATAATCATCAAATAATGTATCAACATTAATAATTACAAAATCTCAGGTTGTAACAGTACAATCGTACGGATGTACGGACAACCGAAAGTACAGTGATGTTATTGTTTTCTTGATTCGTACATGATTCGTTGAAAACCTGCGTTTGATTCGTTGAACAATGATCACTTAATTCGTTGAACAATGAATACTTGAGTCGTTGAACAACGAATACTTGATTCGTTGAAAAGGGACATTTTATTCTTGTAAAACTTATGTTTCTTATTTTTGAAAACTCGTACTTGATTCTTATCATGTATTTACATAAAGAAATCATATATCTACTTATAATATATGTGGATAATCTTTTTAAGAAACCTATATAAAATTTATATAGACATCATCTAGGATAACATTCATACATAAAAAACCTATTTAATTTCAAACAGTTCATGCAAATATAATCAAAAGATAATACTTACCATGCTTATCAGCCCCACAGTTATAAAACAAAAGGTTTTAAAAAGGGCAATGAACTCCCCTATGTTGTTGTGTATATGAATCAAACCAAGAATGCGCACGCTCGTTTGTTGTAGACTACTTGGCTTCAACACCTCATTTAATTGATTATGATTTTATATTGTAAGTGTTTGTAGTTGGTTGATATTGTGTATAGGTATCGGTGTTAGGGTAAGTGTCCTATTACTTCTCTAGTGTGTTAATATGATATTGATCTAGGTGTTCTTATCAAACCTACCTTTTTGAGCCCTTACCCATAATTATTTGTCACCTACTCTTATTTGAATAAGATTAGTGTTTTAGTGTCTAATAAAATTATGGTTTAAATTATTAGAAAATCATTCATTACAAAACTCTTATTTATTAAAAAAATTTAGATTTATTTTATAAAATCCTTTGATCTTATTTATAACACTTTGTCAAAACAAGTTATTGTCATTTTATTAAACTCTTAACCATATGATAATGGTTAATTTGCGTTAATAAGATACTAGTTTGATATACAAAATTCGAGTTCCATATATATATATATACACACACATATATATACATACATACATACTAGTTGGATACCGCGCTATGCTGCGGGGCGACAATTTTTAATGCGACTATTGTTTTTGTTATCATTATTTGGGACTAATTTTTGTTATCAAGATTTATGTATTCATTTTTCTTAAAACAAATGGACAAAAGGAAAAAAGATTCTAAGGCCTCGCACCGATGAATCCAAAATGAATAAACCCAAAGGTCAACTCATCGGTTTTTAAAAAAGGCGATTAGTGTTATGATTATTTTTCGTTGCCATTCATTCCGGTTGTCTATTTTTAGTTTTGTTGCTGCATTAGTGCCTAACTAAGCGACTTGGTGACAAACTGTAACACCCCGACCGATGGCGGAAACGTTTGGATGCCATGAGGGATGTGTAGATTTTTTATAAGCTCGTTGGCAGCTAAATATATCATAACATATCAATTAATCAATTAAAAGTAATTACACAAAAATCATGTTCGTCATGATTCAAGTACAACAATTATAAAAAAGATATAGCTAAATTAACTAAACAATAGTCTTCAGTAATCCAGTTAATTTAGCTAAGTCCGAGACCCTAAGTGATGATGTCCAAAAGATATGAAGCTATCCTTCTCTACCTACTTTTTTTCGTTCCCTGAAACTTGTAAAAAAATCAAGTGTCAACTACGAAGTAGTTGGTGAGTAATCATAAGTTATTCATTTTCTAAAAATGTTTATAAGTTTTTATAAAAGTTTATAGTTTTTAAGAAAATACACATGTGAACCTGTGAGATAATCCAGTTCTGTCAACACACAACAAACACACCAATCAAATAATTCAAGTAATAACAAGTAATCATTCAAGTATATCCAATCAATGTCAAACAAACACATCAAATATATAATCAAATAGATAATCAACATTCATCATCAATAATCATCATTCATCATATCTCAATATAATGTACCGCAGAGAACCGTGGTCAACTCAATCAATGGTAAGTTGAATCATCACGGATGACCGAAGTCAACTCGATCTACGACGTTCCTAATATGTATAAGTGTCTATACTGTGCACTACAGAGGACCGTAGTCGACTCAACCAACAGTGGAATAACCGTGGAGGACCGAAGTCAACTCAACAAATAGTAATTCAGTCATTGTAGAGGACCGAAATCAACTCAACCAACAATGACTCACGAATTTTCTGATAATCCACATCAAACAATAATTATCTCAATAATAAGAATATTCCAATGATAATCTAGGTTTCACCCATGTGTTACCAAACCTTATTCGTTTTGGTATACATGTTCCTCCCCCGAGTTTAAAAGCAAAAATGATTTAAAAGGGGGTTATGATAACTCACTTGATTGTCTTAGATTCAGTGTTTTGTAGAACGCGCGCTCACGTAAGAGAAATCAATGACAATTCAACAACCTGTATTTATCGTGTGTTTCATATTCATGAGTATATGTGTTTTATCATTATTAAGTGTCCAATGTGTTTAACTTAAATCCTTAGATGTGCCACTAACTTAGGTTAGTTTATCTAAGTTGTAATGAAATTCTTAGGTGTTTTCAATAATTGAAATCATCAAATTATAAGTTTTAAAAACTTATTAGTTTTAGAAGAAAAATGACGATACTTAAATTTAAACTTAAGGTTTACTATCATGCGCACACACACACACACACACATATATATATATGTTGAAAGGTGGTAACCTTACACATACTATACATGCATGGTTTATAAAAATTACCCATCATGACTCAAGTTGTAAATATTTAATTAAGTTTAAGATTTATATTTTATGAAAAATATGGTAGATTAGAAAACACATCTATACACACGCACATGCATGTGTGAATCCATGCATGTAGAATTTAAGTTAAGTTCATAATGTTTCCAAAATCTTTTATACTAATCATCTTGTTATTAACATCTTATTTAGGTTAACCATCACGAGAATCACCAAAATTGGTAGATCCCTTGGATTTATTTGATCTTTAGTATCGATGGTTTGGGTTGGAAGCTAGTATCGATCATCTTTCCCAAGTGTTGATCCTATCAGCCTTCCTAACCTCCGACATTAACAGATTCGAGGACTAATATCGATGACAGGGCTAGGTAGTATCTACATGGTGTCCGTCGAACTTAGCCACAACGAGTACCCTCCTGTCGACTTTGTTAATGTCGACGCTAAGATGAGAACCATGCTAGTATCGATGGTGTATAGGTATGATCAGTATCGACAACCTTATGTGGCTGTCGAAATTACTAAGTTCGACCATAGTTTTCCCTTCCCAATCGTTCATCGACCTTATCCCTTCGATCTGATAATCTCGGTGATGTTTAGGATCGACAGAATGTTAGAACGGTGATGTTAGAATCGATGGCCAGTGAGCTAAATTCGACAGAAAGAAACTCGATGGTGATTGGTTCGATAAGGCTAATATCGAAGACCGTCCATCGATTTTGTTAGTATGATTGGAGGCCTTCTTCTTCCCCGACCATGATCGATCCAATGGAGTTACAGGTTTGTTTCCATGGCTCCGAATCACTCAAACCAGTTCGTTTTAGGGTTTATGTTGAGGAAAATGTGTGGGAAGGTGGTGATGATAGCTCGTTTTTACGTTTTCAGAAACTCAAAAGGTAAAACGAATCATCTACCTGCAAAACGAGATTTTTAGTTGGAAATATTCGTGGGTAATTGTTCTCCTCGATCATACGAACGTTTTGGGACAAGAATCACTCAAAACGGTTGAGAAATGAAGGAGAAATGCTAGAGAGAAGTTAGAGAGAGAAAGAGGGAATCCAGATTTCAACTTTTAGAGTGAGAAAGTGAGATGAACAATGAAGAGGAAGAAGAAATCCCACCCTATTATACCCCGACACGAATACGGATGCTCGGTTACGATTATTTCGCGTTAATACCTTTTAGTTTGTTCAGTTTTCATGTAAACTATATATTAAAATACGAAACGTTTAATAAAGTGATTTCTTTTAATAAAAGAATTTCATTTAAATTTGTTTAAGGTCGTAATTCCTAATAAACATTTTCAAATTCTTTTTCTTAATTTAATATCGTAAAATATTATTTCGGTTATCTCATCGAAACGCGTTACTTACGTACGAATTCGTAAAGATGGTCACATTTTCGAATCCAACGTTCGTAGCGTATTTCAATTCGATTTACGATTTGTAGAATATCGTTTCAGAATATTATTCCTAATAATTGTATTCGTGTGAATCATCACCCACGCGAACACACTATTAGGTTTAATTTTCTGAAATAATATCCGCGTTTAAATTATATCCGTGACCTCACCATCGCAAAATCATTTTAAATATGCTTTTCATTATTTTGTTAATTATGTCTATCAATTATCAGTTTACCAAACCATAACCCCACTAAATCATATCACTGACACATCCATGATAGACCGAAATAAGTTTATGTATAGGGCATACGCAGGATTCGGTCGCAACCTATCCAGCTACCGTCCCACCACCATTTCGATAAATCATGACCATGTGTCCTTGACTATATTTAGTGACCAGACCAATAACCTTTAACCATTCCCACCAAAACCAGTTCATATCATAATTAATCAACTGAAATAAACTACGTGGTTCAGTTTAGTTGTATTTCAAACTAACTTTCCAATGGTTTATACGTAATAATCATGTGTTCTCAGTAATGTATACCAGTGATAATATCATCAAATCAGTCAAAAATTATCAATTTATCATAACAGGTTCTATCAATACATATACATATACATATATGTGTGTGTGTGTGTGATGAAAATACCTGAAATACAAAGATGTTACACAAACATACATTATGAAATTTACAGTGGTAATATTAAATAAACATTTAATACAACAAAGTACATATATATAATATCAAAAAATCCAAGACTCCAATCAAGGTGTAGAGAAAAATCTGACAGAAAAAAATAAAACCCAAGGAAGCATACATGTAAACAAGATCAATAGTATTGAATAGAACATACAATATTAAATAGGTTTTACACACAATGCATTTTCCATGTTATGTGTATCTAAATCTTTCAATTGACTGTCTTGAGTTAACGTTATTGTATTGAATAGAACATACAATATTAAATAGGTTTTACACACAATGCGTTTAGTATATACTTCAAATTTCAAGAAACAACTCTTGCTTAGAAGCTTGCGTAAATCTTCTACAAATCCAATGAAACATGGTAGGCAAGTGTTCTTGATTTCTCACATATGATGCAAAACAGTGGAAAGGATAAACAAACCCACTTTTGGCCAAAATGGTCCACCTAAAAGCCAAACTTGACATTTAATATATATTTACCTCATACAAATATGAAAAGATGCATAAGATTGGTAAATAAACTAAAAGCCAATAATGATTATGATAATGATAGTTGTTCTTTTTAGAAACATAAACATAAGTTTAACAATGCTAAGCTCAGGACCATACTCCAAAAATTGGTAAATGAGAAATAAATCACTCACAACTAAATTAATAAGTCATGTTTTATAGGCCCTCACTAAGGGTAAAGACAGGCCACACCATAACAACAAAAAAAACAAAAGCATGACACCCTCATTTTATTGTTTGGTCTAGATGCAAATTAGTGATTGTAATAAAGATGAAGAATGTACCTTCATAGAATTTCCATCCTCCTCATGTAAGATATTACATAACGTTCCAAATTTGGGTAATCTTCAACAAAAATTTTGCTATTTGTCTTTCAAAGATCACCTGAAAAACAATGAACATATATTCAAAGAAAAGATAACTATGTTTCAAGTTTTTATGTCAATAAAAAATGTTCTTACCATTAACAAAAGTTTAAAATAATTGTTCTTACTATTCCTTCTCTCTAGCTTTCTCTTCTTCATTCTTTTTCTGCCAATCAAACTACCTCAATCAATAACACAAACCACAACTAAACTACAAAAATCAATCAATTTGCTGCCACTACATTCACTTAACTAATTCCATGAATCCATGGAATTATAGTATCAAGTGATGAACTAAATAAGCTGTGAAAATCAAATTCTAGTCTTATTAAGAGAATATAGATGCAAAAAATCTGTTAATATCATATAAATTCATGTATTTTGTGAGATAAATGTCACATAACAAATATGTCAAAAGATAGCAATGACACTACGCCTAAATTCAACATAGTTATACTAGAAAAGGTAAGGAATTTTTAAAACAAAAGTACAAGCCAATGTTCTTATTATGCATGTAATCATCAATTTCTTCTGGCATCGGATATTTTATCGTTAAAACAAATTGGCAATATGTTAGACTTGTTATCATTCAATTTTCTGTTATCTGAATTGATCATGTTATTTGAATTGATCTATCTTCGTATTTCTTAGCCTAGATAAAAGTCCAAATATTATTTCTAGCACTAAATAGTGCATATGATGGTGTAGATTTTAGCCATATATGCTTTCTAATTGCAGGCAACCAATTAAAAACAAGCATACCTTGTTTAATATTTTGGTCTTAAAGGAGGTGAACTTCATATAACTTTGACAGCAAAACAACTAATCCTGGACAACAAAACCATGTGTCCATGTGTAAGGACCTAAATTTGAGACTTACGCAATCATTCAAGTAGTTCGGTTATTTATGATTTTTGGTTAGGATTAATCATGGTTCTCGGTTGGATCTCGGTAGTGTGATGGATTCTCGATTGTGGTAGAACAAATAATGGGTTCTCGGTGGTGGTTCTCGATGGTAGTTCCTGGTGGTGGTTATCAATGGTGGTTCTCGATTATGGGCTTGGGCCGTAGGATTGTTTATTTATGTTTTAATATAAATAGGTTTATTGATCTTAATTTTAAGATAGACTTTTAAGAGAGAGAGAGAGCCGAAACCTAGAGATTTTTTGTTCTTGTTTTGTTTTCTCTTCATTGTACAAGACGATTTCATTTCGATTAATGGTAATCGTGTGCAACTGATTATTATTGTCTATCTTCTACAAGTTCTTGTTTGATTGATCTTCGGTTTGGATTCCTCCCATCCCGAAGTGTTTCGTTTGTTGAAATTTGATTTATAGATCTGACGTGGTGAAATCGGGACCTACAAGTGGTATCAGAGCTTGACGTTCTTATCTATAAATTTCAACGAGATCAAGGCTACAATTTTGTATTTTTGATTCATCTTTCTATTGAAAAATTATTGGTTTTCGAAGAACATGTGAAGAACTCGAAGAACAAGGCTTTTGATCTGTTTGTTCGAATTTTGTGTGTGTTTGCAAAAATTACGGAGTTATAGCTGGAAACCAAATCTAAGATTGGATTAATTGGATTCTTAGTAGAGCACCAAAAATAATTATTAGAGTACTCGGTCACTTCTATTTTTTTTGATTGGCTACTTCAAAATCGGATAAGCAAGTTTTGGTACTCGGCAAACTTAATTTTTGGCATGATATTTTATATTGTTCTCGGTACAAAAATATTTCTCAACATAACTGCAATTCTTGAAAAGTATTGTTGTTGGATAATAGTTCTCGGCCACAAAAAATAATCTGGGTTCTCGAAATTC
Source organism: Mikania micrantha (assembly GCA_009363875.1). Classification (NCBI taxonomy): domain Eukaryota; kingdom Viridiplantae; phylum Streptophyta; class Magnoliopsida; order Asterales; family Asteraceae; genus Mikania; species Mikania micrantha. The sequence continues at coordinate 65,524,323 of CM018697.1, forward strand.
ATTTATTGTTCTCGGTACCATTTAGTTTGGATCTAGGCAAAGATTTGATGTAATTGTGTGGCAAGCACGTGAATATATATTTGTTTTTCAAAGGGTAGTGCTCGGCAACAATCAAGAGTTAAATTGACAAATATTAGGTTTATTATATTTGTGCTCCCAACAAATCATTCGTTCGAAGAATTTAAGTCTCCAACAAGTTTGATTTCTCGGATTCTATTTAGTATTCTTGGGTTAAATTGTTTTCGGCTCAAATGGATTCTCAAATTTCTCAATTATCTTCAATTAAAGTAAATGAAGATTTATGTTGTCAATCTTGTCAAGATAGAGTGACTTTTTATAAGTCAATGTACTCTGAATTATTTGACGATTGGCAAGACTTGAAAAGATTAAAAAGTGCTCTTGCCAAAAATGAGAAGGTTCTTAAAGAGAAAGCCGAAGCTGAAAAGAAAGTTATTTCTCGACTACAATCTGATTTAAGTATTAAAAGTTGTCACCATAGAGATGCAAACGATAAAATTCAAGAGCTTTCTAATGAGATGGAACAGTTAAAAGCTAAATACAATGATGCAGAGTTTAGCATCAAGAAGTTTGAATCATCTAGTCAAATTGTGATTAACTTGCTTGATCAACAACTTCACGGGAATAACAAAAGAGGTTCGGGTTTGGGTTATAAAAGTGTGCCTCCTCCATTCAATGACAAATTATATAAGCATGCCAATTTCTGCGGAAGAAGAGGCAAATGAGAAACACATGACGTATGGTCCTAAGATTTCTTTTGAAAATGTTGAAACCATGTCAACAAATGTAACTGATTCTATGGGTAAAGCTGTGAACGTTACGAATGTTTCTGAGACAACTACAGAAGAAGTGGTGGACACTGAAGTGAAATCGAGCAGTTCGAAATTTGTTCCTAGTGTTTTTCAAAGTCATGCTTTTGGGAATATTAAATCAGATTTGAGTGCAGGAAGTACAAAAAACTTTCCACAACAATATCAAAAGAGAAGGTGTCATGGTTTTACAAATCAGAATCACTTCAGAAATGATAGATCGTGTTACTCTCAATGGTCGACATATGGATTCAACAGTCCAGTTTATGCTCCATATGCAAAGAAGCAGATATGTTTTGCATGTGGCAAGCCTGGTCACATTGCTAGAAACTGTATTCACCTGCCAACAAATTTTCATTATGTCAAAAATCAAAAGTTGCTAAGAGGGTCAAGATTTGTTCTATGCCCAAGAAAATTGAAAGACCAAAGGTTGTGAATCATCGGGACCCGAAGAATAAACTGTGTAGTTGCAAAAAGGATGAAGCAAAAAGATTTCTAAAGATTTTCAAGCAACAAAAGTTACTGAAGCTTAAAGCAGTTCTAAAGCCTAGTGTCACTGCCCCAAAGTTGAAACGATTTGTTAAGCCGAAACAAATCTGGAGAAAGAAATCCACAGAAGCACCAACGTATAATGCAAATGAACGTTGGTACCAGTATTCAATTAAAGAAATGAAGACAATGATAGCATAAGTCTAGGGAGAGTTGTTAGGATCTAAATTTGAGACATACGCAATCATTCAAGTAGTTCGGTTATTTACGATTTTTGGTTAGGATTAATAATGGTTCTCGGTTGGATCTCGGTAGTTTGATGGATTCTCGATTACGGTGGAACAACTAATGGGTTCTCGGTGGTAGTACTTGGTGGTGGTTATCAGTGGTGGTTCTCGATTATGGGCTTGGACCGTAGGATTGTTTATTTATGTTTTAGTATAAATTGGTTTATTGATCTTAAGTTTAAGATAGCCTTTTGAGAGAGAGAGAGAGAGAGAGGCGAAACCTAGAGATTTTTTTGTTGTTTTGTTTTTTCTATATTGTACAAGACGATTTCATTTCATTTAACGGTAATCGTGTGCAAGTGATTATTATTGTTTATCTTCTGCAAGTTCTTGTTTGATTGATCTTCGTTTTGGATTCCGCCCATCCCGAAGTGGTTCGTATGTTGAAATTTGTTTTATAGACCTAACGTGATGAAATCGGGACCTACACCAAGTTTAAAAAAACACCATCATTAATCAAAGAGAATTCTACAATGGCATTGTCTTATAAATGCAGACTGTAAAAGAACAAGAATATTATAGTTAACTAATTATTTCAACAAAAAAGCACTCAATTGCATACACTAAACATTTCTCTTCTCATGGATCGTTTTTCTTTTCTTCATCTTATGTTTCATGTGTTGCCCCACCAAGCTTTTCTTTTAAACTTTTTTTATTGCCTTTCGACTATTGGAGTTATCGAGAAGGAAACAAACAAAAAAACATAGGCATTTACAAAACATCAAAATCATAATATAAAATTGTATATCAATCAAAAGGGTGTCCATTAATCGAAGGTGAAACCTCCACGTAGTTAATCGGACATGAAATAAAAAAGATTGAAGCATTACATGCCGAGGATGCCGAACATAGTACAAATTTGCATGAAATCCATCATTATCTTTTCCACCAGAGCAGAGAAGGTTCTTGGTGGATTTGGTTCATTCTAGTTCAATTGCTGCAATTTCACAGAAATCATGAAATTAAAACCCTTAATCTCAATTTATCAAACCAACGTTTGTTTATAATTAATAACTGCGGGAAAAAAACAATAACAAAATCTTTAGGCAATCGCACATTCTTTTTCCTTAAGGTTATGAAGATACACATAATTAATACATAAACATATGCATAAATATATATGTGTATATGATTTATGAGCTAAATTATCAAGATTTATGAATTGATTACAAATAAAACACCCTACAAGTTTAAAAATCAGAATGAGAACTGGTGAATGAGCACAAAAAACTTACCACATCAAACAGTTGCTCATCAAACTGTTGCTTCATCGTTGTGCTCCACCATGAAGTAACCCTAGAAATAAAAATTGGAGAAATATTTAATCAAGCCATAAGAAAAACGAAATTGCAATTATAAATGAAATGACAAATATCTAACGAAATCAAATTCATCACAAAAATCGATTATTTAGGATCGTGGCTTCAATATAACTAAAAACAATTGAATATGTATACCTCAATCGGAGAAGGGTTCCCAACACCGACAGTCATTCCTACAAATGTCATCCATCATTCAAACAACACAAAAACTTTATATCTGTTCACAAGAGGGTAGAGGTGGGAACATGCAGGTGTAAATCGGAAGTTGAAAAGGGTTTTTAACCAGAAATATGGATTTAATGCATGAGAACTTTACCTCGTCGGAAAGTAACCGAAACACCAAATCGCTACCACGGATGTTGCGGGTGGTAGTGTGTATTTGTCGAGAGTAGACCGGGGCTAGGGGCAAAACCCTAGAACGGGCATTGCAGTCGTCGTCGATTGGGAGGAACCCTAGCGTCGCTGTCGACTTCGTGGGTGGATCCATCACCGCCACAGCTGTATCCATACCTTCCCACCATCTTGTTCCTTCAGCTGGGTCAAAAATCATGCGACGGTGTTGTCACCGGAGATCCAACTGACTACAACTCCATGGCTCACTTTCTCTTCCTGGTTTTCTCCAGCGAGTCAAATTTTGAAGAAACCTTTTATTTTGAAATTCTTCTTCAATACCAGACCCTGATCCATGAATCTGTTTCATAAGGTCTTCATGCATCAAACAATTGTGCATCTAGCATAAACACATGTAAAACTCTTAATCTCTTAAGATCCATGGCTCAACCCACCCTATATCTATTATAAAGGGTTATATATATATATATACACACACACTAGTCTCTATGCTATGAGTTTTACATATGTCGATTAAGTAAATACACACAAATAAGAAAAAAAATCCTTCACGACACATTGAGTTTTCTTTTTGTCGACACAGACTTGCTTTTGAGTTTTTTAAATCACTGCATAAACTGCATACAAATATAAAAAAAATAACTGAGTAAACAACATACATATACATGCATACATACAAAGCTGCATACACACAAACAAACTGTTGTGCATCAAATCTTCATATTAAGCATGACTATCCAAAATATATCGTTAAATACATCAATTTTTTCTGTAACAAAAGAAAGATTAAGCATGACGATCCAAAATCGATTAGAAAAAAATATAGACAAAAATTACATAAATTTAAATCAAATAATCACCTCCACACAATGGCGGCCCACTTTAAAGAATGTAAGGAATCACTCCAGCATTGTCTCCATATGTCTATTTCTAACCTGCTACAGCAAAGTTTTTAATACTAAAATCATTGTTTTCTTTATCTAGTTTTGATATGTATTATTGTTAGTTTGATTTTGTGCCAATTTGACAATGAGAACTAATAATTTGCAAAATTTTCAAATTTTATATAAGGAAACGAATATGCATATATTTGATACAACTAGTGAGGCTTTGAATCATGTTGGTGATTGGAAAAAAATGTGCATATATATGAGTTTTAGCAAGAAATCTTACCTCTGTCTATTGATGACGGTCCCACTTTGATAAACCCTAAAATTTGGGTCATCGGATATGCTTTCTATATGCATAAGACCTGAAGTTGTGAGCCTCTGCCCTAGCAACTGCAAGTCACGACCACAAATCTGCACCAAGAGAGACGACGATTAGCATTACCATCGCCATAAGTCGTCATTTGAAAAGCACCCTACCATCGCCATTGGCATCACTCACCCGAAAAACACAATTTTTTGAGGTATCATTTCAACCCTAAATCTCAACATCTTTATGAGTAAAATATGTGTGAAATCAAACAGGTTCTGTGGTTTCAAATTAGCAATATGGGAAACCATCTATTTGGAATAAAATATTAGGACAAAATTGAGCCATAAAGAAAAAGGTAACCATATACAATAAGTACGGTGAAGACCAAATTTCAAAAACAGCATCCAACCATAAATGATAAAAAGAACAAAGAAATCAATGTGTTCCACTTCACATAGATGATAAATAAAATCAATAAATCTGCCAATTAGATATTGAGAGAATTAGCTGCAAGTTTGCTTGACAATTTATCCTTTCTTTAGCCAGATTCCCAAATTACACATTTATCCCTTCCTTTAGCCAGATTCAAAAAACATATTCTCCCATCAGAAAAGCTTAAGCCAATTTTCTCAAGTTCCACATTAACAGATTCATTATCAAATCATGCAAATGAAATTAGTGTACATAAAATTCGAAATTAAACAAACTAAACAAACAAACATACCCCAATTTTCTTGGTCCTTGTCTTCTTCATGGATTTGGCCTCGCTATCTTTCACGAGTCAAACTCCAGCTTCCAGGAAAAAGCGTCAAGTTCATAGACAGTTAAAACGCCTCAATAAACAATTTTTCAAAGCCATTTGGTTTTAATTGCAAAATGTAACTTTTATTTTGATGTAAAACATGCATGTTTTTCTTAATAATTTAACTCTCTTTTCTACAAAGATGTGTTTCTTGTTTAAGTTAGTTAAATTTTGTTTCAAAATGTGGTAAAAGTTTTAGTTTTTGTGAATGTAACATCAGTGTCCGAACCGTAGTCGGAACAGTAATTGTACAGTATATTAGGTACGAAACTATGTGTATTAGTTGTTGTTCAATGTTCAATACGAAACTATTACGAATCTATTACATAAACATATCGTGAAACAATAGTTAACAGTCAGAATCATGTCTGACAATACGAATCAAAGTTGTGTATGATAGTTAGCAATTTATTATTTATAAACGTATGTGAGGTTGTACAAAACATACCAATAACGGACGTCGTTATGTGAATATTAAACAGACGGAGTATTCGTGTGGTTGACGATTCACACGAATATATTTGTAAGTTTAACGTTTTGAATGATGTCCACTAATTAGAAAATCAAATCGAAACGTATAGTTGTCGTCGTGTTCGTATGGGTGACGATCAGAAAGAATACGCGCGAGAACCGTACGATTCGATTAAACAATTAAATTAATTAATTTTAAAATTTTAAATAATAAATAAAAAGATAATCAGTTAATTTATTAAGAATTACAACATAATTTAAATTAGAAAATTATATTTTTATAATCGTATCATTTCGTTACGGAAAAACCGAAAACCGACGTCTTTGCGCAAGAACCGAACAACCGAAACGAACACGAATCAATACAGGGTATAAAACCCATACAAGCATTTAATCCTTCATTTAATTCTCCACCAACCCTTTCTCTCTCTAAATTTTCGGATTTCTACTCTCTCTCTAAAATATCACCACAAAAACCTTCATAAATCCTTCATTTCTTGCTCAAATTGAGCAAACTTTGTTCCAAATCGAAGCCCTTGACAAGGAGAAAGTGAAAGTACAACAGATCAAGCTTGGAACCCACTAATTTGAAGGTAATGTGAGCTCAAACTTTAATATTTTCAGGGTTTTTAACAAACCCGAATAAATGAACTTAGAACCCTATTTATTCTCATCAAATCTTGATAGGTTCATTTCAAAATGAGTTTTTATGAATTATTTGAGATTAAAATGGTTTAAGATAGGAGATATTTTATTTAAAAACATGCAAACATGGAGTTGGGAGTCTGGAATCGGGGGTTGAAGATGACCCCAACCGAGAACCTTTGGTTTGACCAAGAACGTCACCTTTTCTTGAATGATTGACCGAGAACGTCACCTTTTCTTGAATGATTGACCGAGAACACCTTTTATTTGGACAGTTGGCCGAGAACCCCATTTATTTTGATGAGTTGGCCAAAAACCCGTCCCCTTTTAAATGTTGTTGACCGAGAACACTGTTGTGGACCACCTACCATCTGAAAATTTGATAGCAGGCGAGAACTCCTTTCCATTTAATGGGAGTGGCCGAGAACCCCAAATGGTTGGAATAAATGGCCGAGAATTCCTCTGCCTTTGAATATAATTGCCGAGAAAGACCAAGAACTACAATTTCTTTCATTTTAAATTACAAATTGGAAAGCCATGGTGTGGACCACACACCACCGAATATGACATCTTTTATTCATGAAGTGGTGTTATGTTAATCCAAATGGCTTAAAAGTAATTAGGTTTGGGTGCAAGCAGTTTAAGATGTTCTCACTTATGCTATATAAACTTTGGGTTAAAAACATAGGTAAACTTTAAAACAAATGTTTGATCATAAACCATAGCTTAAAATATGTCAAAGGTTTAAAAAAAATTAAGTCATGCATCGATCAAGGTAACAAAAGGGTTTATTTATAAAGTGATTAGCCAAATTTTTACTACAAAATTGGTGGTTTTACTTTAACTAAGTATCGGAATATTGACATTAAGATGTCAACAACCAATAATTGGAATTTTCGTTCAACACTTAAGTTGATGATCAATTGAGTTGTTCAAATGAATAACTTAATCGATAATCAATTCAATAAGGGACAAGAATCAAGAATGATAAGAAAGAACTATTAAGGGGCTTAGTGATTAACTACTTGGATTAACTTAAGCCCTAACTCGTTTAACTTATAGGTTTCGTAAAAATAACTATATTTTACTGAAATATAACGATTTAAAACAGATAAACATATTTTATATTTTAAAGTAACTTAGATGATTTTCTAAACGTAAAATGTTATAAGTTAAATAAAAATTTATAGATGATAATTTATTAAAAGATTATGTCTTTTAATTTTGTAAACCTTATGTAAACGAGGTCAGTTCTTTATCAGTTAAGGAAAGGGTATGACAAATTAGAATAACTTAGAGAAAGTCTAGCAACACATTAGAAAGTATATAGGACACTTAGTTGCACACCGGGACCTAACCCCTATATACGTCAAATCTAATTACTTATCGTATTCAAATCATAATAAATCCACTCAGGTGCTGAAGATACGACTACAATTAACGAGCGTGCATATCTTCAGTGATTCAATTGCATAGCAACACAGGTGAGTTCATTGCCCCTTTTCTAAACATTTTGTTTTATAAACGCGGAGCTGAGAAGAATGCGTAAATTATTTTCTTTGGATTATATTTTAATATGTTTTGTATAAATGATATCCTAGATCATGTATAGGTAAATTTTTATGCAGGTTTTAGTAAGTTTAACTACTTCTAACATAAGTGGATAAGTGAGTTAAACTAAACATTTCAACGAGTCAAGCGAAACTATTTTGACGAAACAAGTGCGTGTGTTCAACAAATCAAACGAAACTATTTTGACGAAACAAGTGTGTGAGTTCAACAAATCAAACGAAACAATTTTTACGAAACTAATATTCGATGTTCAACGAACCAAGTACTCGATGATCAACGAATCAAGATTACATTTGTTCAACGAATCTAGTGTTCAATGATTAACGAATCAAGTACATCTTGCAACGAAACTAGACGAATCAATAAATCATTTTCAAGGGAAAATCTAGGAAATATCAAAGATAGCATATGCCAACGAAACTATACGAAACAAAGGACAAAACTAGACGAAACAAGTACGAAACAAAAACCCTACATTTCAAGGAGTCATAGCTAGACCGTTTGATTTGTAGGTCATATGTTGATGATATTTACAGAATTCTCTAACTTCTAAGAACCTTTGATTGACAGACTAGTCTACTCGAGTTTGACAAACACACAATCATTAGAACTTAGCTTTTAATTTAAATGTTTATTTATTTAAGCATTTCAAATTAACAACTTCCACATTTTCCCACACTTGCTATGGTGTTGTGGTGTGTATTGACAAAACTAACAAACCTAATATTTTGATGTAGCTAACGAATCGAGTGTGTTGACGAATCTAACGGAACAAGCATGGAGATGAAACTAACGAAACAAGTATGACGATGGTTGAGGGTGAAACGCTTAATTATCATTAACAACAATATGTTATGTGGTTCGGTATGTGGTGGGATGGCGGCTGGGCTGGTGGTAAGCTTGACCCTACGTATGCGCTATATATAAGCATACTTGACTGGATAGCATAAGTGGTTGTTGGTGAGGTTAAGGTTGTCATTCGGTCAAGTTTGTTCAAATTCATTTTCAAACAAAATTATATGAACTCACCAACCATGTGTTGATTTTTGTTTTCTTGCATGACTCCTCAGGTGACAAACAAGTTTAAATTAAGAAGTTTGTGCTTTTGACTAGGATGCCTAGATAGAGGACCTAGTATTTTGAACGTGCATAATTTTTGAACATCATTATTCATATTATTTTGTATATCTTGTGTAGATACAAGATAGAAAATTTATGATGTTGATAATAGATTTACATTTTTAAATTATAAACGATACTGATATAATTTAACTTTGTAAATTTATTTCATTTAGTGTTTTCTCATTAGATATCATGTGCAATGTAAACTGATCATTCCGATTATCACCCTATATCACGCCCTGGGACCTTTCCGCCCGACGGGACATTCGATCCGGCCCACCGACTCGGGGTGTGACAGTGAAGTGTTTCAGATATTTAGATAATATATATGTATATAACGATAGATGAAATTAACACATATCTATTTTCAGCAATTGTGGTTGGATCATCAACAGATGCTTATCAAACTGCTGCTTCATCGTTGTGCTCCACCATGAAGTAACCCTAGAAGTAAAAATTGGAGAAATCCTAAATCAAACCATAAGAAAAACGAAATTGCAATTATAAATGAAATGACAATTATCTAATGAAATCAAATTCATCAAAAAAATCGATTATTTAGGATTGTGGCTTTAATATAACGAAAAACAATTAAATATGTATACCTCAACCGGAGAAGGGTTCCCAGCACCGACAGCCACTCCAACAACTGTCATCCATCATTTAAACAACACAAAAACTTTATATATGTTCACAAGAGGGTAGAGTTGGGAACATGCAGGTGTAAATCGGAAGTTGAAAAGGGTTTTTAACCAGAAATATGGATTTAATGCATGAGAACTTTACCTCATCAGAAAGTAACCAAAACACCAAATCGCTACCACAGATGTTGTTGGTGGTAGTGTATAGCTATCGAGAGTAAACTGGGGCTAGGGCAAAACCCTAGGACATGCATTGCAGTCATCGTCAATTGGGGGGAACCTTAGCGCCGCTGTCGACTTCGTGGGTGGAGCCACAACCGCCATAGCTATATCCATACCTTCCCACCATCTTGTTCCTTAAGCTGTCTCGGAAATTATGCGACGACGTGGTCACCGAAGATCCAACTTACTACAACTCCATGGCTCACTTTCTTTCTATGGTTTTCTCTAGCGATTCAAATTTTGAAATGAAGTTGAACATGAAGAAACCTTTTAGTTTGAAATTCTCCTTCAATACCCGACGCTGATCTATGAATGCGTTTCATAAGGTCTTCATGCATCAAACAATTGTACATCTAGCATAAACACTTGTAAAACTCTTAATATCTCAATATCCATGGGTCAACGCATCTGATATCTATTATAAAGGGTTATATATATATCTATCTACTATATATAATACATATTGGAGAGAGAGTGTTGAAATGTCTTAAATTTAAGAAATGTATAACTTTATTTGCTATTGGTACAATACTTGAAGCATAAAGAGAGAAATGATGGAATTCAAAATTCAAATTGCAATCTCAAAATTCAAAACACCCCCACTCAAAAATACCCTACCCGTCACACACATTATCATCTCTCTCTCGTTCTTTCCGGCGACCAGCTTCGACGAAAAACCAACTGCACAGTCGCACCACTGGTGAAACAACCAAGCAGCAACGTTGGTCTTAAGGAAGAAGCAGGCATCATCTCTAACATGAGCATCCGACCGCTCACCAGTGCATTGACTCCAACGCATTCCTGACCACTTCGATGGTGATGATGACGATCCCCTAACCCTGGGTTTGATCTCATAGGAAAATCACCACCTCTCATGGCTGCGGCAACGACTTGGTGCTTCCACTCATCTCTGAAACGTAAGATATTCGATTTTAAATTTGTATCTCTGGTTGAGGTAAACACCACCAGCAACCGTGGCAGCCATGGTCACGACTTGATGGTTTAAGCCATGGTCGAGATGATGATGATTGTAACATTACTGTACTTCCGGTTGTCCGAACAATCCGTACATCCGTACGATTGTACTTTTACGACCTGAGATTTTGTAATTATTAATATTGACACATTATTTGATGATTATCACTGTTACTGGTATACATGTTTATAACATATTATACGCGTAAACCATGGGAAGTTTAGTTGTAACTCAACTAAACAGAACCAGAGAGTTTATCGCAGTCATATTATTGATGATTATGTATTATTGGTTTGGAATGGGAATGGATTGGGATGGAACTGGGAGTTTGTTATGATCGGGTTGCTAAACGTAGTCAAGGACACATGGTCATGGTTTATCGAAATAGCGGTGGGACGGTGTAGGGGAGGTTGCGATCTACCTCTGCATATGCCCTATACTTATGCATATTTCGGTCTATCATGGATGTGTCAGTGACTTGGTTTAGTGGGTTTTGGTTTGGGAATGATAATATTAAAGTTAACAAATAATGGGAATTTATTTCGCGAAGTGAGGTTACGAACATTACTTAAACGCGAATGTCGATTCAGAAATATTAGCTTAATAATGTATTCGCGTTGGTGATGATTCACACGAATATAATTATTAAGAATAATGTTCTGAAACGATATTCCATAAATCATAAATCAAATCGAAATACGATACGAGCATTGGATTCGCAAAGGTGACGATCTTTACGAATACGTATGCGAGTAACGCGTTTCGACGAGATAAATAAATAATATCAAACAAAATTAAATTAGTAAATGAAAACTTAAAACGTTTATTAGGAATCACAACCTAAAAACATAATTCAAATAAACCAATTTAATGAAATAAACGAATTATCGTAAATTAAACTGAATCGTTTTATAAAACGATTTATTAAAAATCCTTTTATGTTGACAAAACTTATTTATTTAAGAGTTTTATCTTTTAAATATATTTGTAGAGAAAACCGAATACTTTTATGATTTTATCGCGATAAAAACGAGACCGAGCACACGGGGATTAAACGGTGTATTAAATAAGAAGATCTCATTTTCTCTTTCACTTTCCACCACCTCCTTCTCTCTCTAAAACACAAGAATCGTCACTCTGTCTCTGTAAAACTTCTCTCTACAATATCTCCTTCGTTACCCTACGAAATCACGAGATCTTGGTGCCCACGCGTTCGTGTGATTGAGAGGAACAAGTAGATACGAAGAAATCAAGTTCTTAATCGCAGATTCGAGGTAAATCTCGAGTTTTCTTTTAGTTTTATATTTGAACATACTTAGTTATTATCAACACCATTGTATATGATCTTGTGCTTAGAAAACCCTAAAACGAGTAGGAATGAGTGTGGGAGAGCCATAGTATGGATCTGCATCATCATGGAACTTGATTTGGAAGAGGATGGGCGGCGGGTCACGACCAGCAGGTCGGCCGAACCTGTTAGGGGTTGGCCGAACCTTCTTAGGTTTGAATAAAAGGTGAGCCGCGAACCCACATGAAGACCTGAACCTTTTGCGGCCAACTCACGAACCCTTAGCAGCTCAGCGAACCTTTGCCATGCAACTTACTTGAACGAACCTGTCCTTTGTGCCACCAAACCTTCTTGAGCGGGACAGGATGGCCGAACCTAGGGAGAGGAAATCCTAGCCGAACCTTGAGGGTCACGAACCTAGAGGGAGCTGGGCGAACCTATGGCATGGCAGCGAAACCCCTGGGAGAGCCGAAGCCTCTTTCATTCAACGAACCTTAGCCACAAACCCTAATCGACGAACCTTGGTGCTAGGATGGGCCGAACCTATGCCTTATATCCAAAAGCTTCGCTACCTAGTTGATGAATGGAACCTAAGTGGTCAAGAACTTGGGTAAAAGGATGATTAAACACTAAGAATGATAATGATAACCATGCGTGCATAAATGACCATAATTATCACCGCTTATTTAAATGCTTATGTCAAATTATGAAGTTGTAATTAATTTGAATACATAAGGAGAATGAGTTAAAATATATGGATTTCTAAATTATGAATACCTTAGATGAACAACCTAAGTATACTCCTCTTAAACCTAACTTAGAGTTGATAACTTAAAACATGGTAGTAATTTGAACAATCATGTATGTATGGGTAGATATATGTGTATACCCAAAGCTATCATCTTTTAGTGTAACTATCTACAACAAACGACCATAAGGTTTCGTATTTAGTTTATCACTATTGTATACATAAAAGCTAACAAGTTTCAATGATGAACAATGGATGATTATGTATGAAACATTGATGGAGTCATTTTAAGTTAACCAAATAAACTGAGTTAATAACGCAATGATAAAAATTGAAGCAAACAAGAGTGGATATCTGATTTTGATAAAACACATACACTTATAAATACAAATACGTGATAGATACAGGTGAACTACTGATTGATTTCATATACGTGAGCGCGCATTCCACTAAAGCATAGAAACCAAGGACTCAGATGAGTTCTCATAACCTCCTTCTCTTTAAACTGTTTTGTTTTAAAACTCGGAGGTGAAGCATGTATACCAAATTTAAATATTATTTTGATAACACAAGGCTAATACCTGTTTATCAATATGATATTCTCAATATTGAATTATCATTATTTATGGATTATCTCTTACATTTATATATTCGTGTAACATTGTCATTGACTTCGGTCAATAACAAAGATTACATGTATTGTCACTTGGATTATCACAACCCCGAGAAACATTGCTTTTGACCTTGGTTGATTGCATTGTTTTTGTGTATTGCCACGTGGATAGCTTCCACTCCATGGATCATGTTTTTAACTTATGTTAATTACATAATGATCATGTATAGTCACAGACATTATTTGAGAATATAGATGTTGAGATTGGTTGATTGGTTTGTGGTTTGATTATCTATGATTGACTTTGAATATCTATGATTGACTATGACTGATTGGATATGTGATTATGTGTTTGTGTATGTGTTTGATTGTTGAGTTTGGGAGATTGGTTGGATTATCTCATACAAGTATTATTGAGGATTTTCTCAAGAAATCATAAGCATTTATACTCGTTTTATCTAAATCTTTTATAAAAAACCATTTTTAAACTTAAACTTTTAAATTCATTTTATAAAACCTTTTTAAGTATAAAAACTTATGATTACTCACCAACTACTTCGTAGTTGACACTTGATTTTCTTACATGTTTCAGGTAATGAGGCTAAGTAGGTTGATGAAGATGGAACCTACACTTTTGGACATCATCATATAGAATCTTGGACTTAGCTAATTAACTAAAATTCTGGCGAATAGAGTTTAGTTAGTTTAGCTAATTCTTTTGTGTATTTGATGTATTTAATTCATGATGAACATGATTTTTGTGTAATTATTTTGGTTGATTGAATGATATATGATGACTTGATTTAGATGCCCACGAGCTTTTGAACAATCTACACATCCCTCGTGGCATCCCGACGTTTTCCCCATCAGTCGGGGTGTTACAATGATGGTAGGTTTCGGTGGTTCAACGACACACACACTCACCTCTCCGACCTCACCATCTTGGTTCCTTTAGGGTCCTGTTGGAGTTTACTAAAATCACTAGAATCCCAAAATTCTTACCTTTTACTTCAAAACATGTTCGAAGTTGTCTCTTTCTTTGACTTATGCTACTGTAAATTTGGCATATCCTTTTAAATTGCAGTATGGATATGTAGTTTGTTGAACTGGCTTGTCATTGTGCTATGTTTTTTATATATTTTTAGAGCTATATACACATATAGTTGGGTATTATAACTTTCTAGATAAAAATGTGTAGTATTCATTTTTTTTAGGGTCATAATTGGTTGAATTGTAAATATGTAATGAAATCTTACTATTTTATGAATTGTTATTGTTTTGAATATGTCATTTTGTGTACTTGTCATAATTCATTTGTTAGATAAAAACGAGTACTACAAAATTTTTCACTTGTTTCCCATGAATTATGTATAGTTCATGTATATATGTTCATTTAATGTATTGGAGGATTTCTTGTTCGTTCAACCAATCAAATTGTATTCATTATCATTATGTATTTCAATGGTTTAGATTTGTTGGATTATTGCATGCTTTTGCTCGAAAGCATGTTAATATTCTTGATTTGCATATGATAAAGCTTCTTATTGATTTTATCCCCAATTTAGCGTTATTAATGATTGTTTGTTGAATAATGAGAAGTTTTGTGGGTTAATGTATGTTAAAAAGTTGGGGCATTTTGTAGCTATAGCAGATTCGAAGTGATGAACTTTAACATTGTGCAATCAATTACTAAAATTGATGTAATCAACTAATATTAATTCGTGGAAATTATCTATATTTGTCAGCCTTCTGTGTTCATGGTTTTAGTTCATCAGATTTGTGCGTAAGTTATTTCGTTTTCTAGGGTTGTCGATTGTTTGCTTTTATTTAAATTCATTTGTTCATAATTTTTTTGGTGTTCATATGTATGCATCATTCAGGAATGGAGATGACATGGTAAAATATAACAAACCTTCTGATGCAAAGGGTGTTCTCAAGTTAGGGTCTGACGAAGCAAAAAACCACCACAATAGAAAAGTCTTAGGTATATTAAATGAGGCAATTTGTTATGTTTCTACTATTTTGTATTAATTGTGGGTTTATTCTACCTGCCAATAGGAATGTTCAACCAATTCAATGTATGAAAGTTAATATATGATATATATGTTAGGACATTTTTGTAATAGTTTGCTTTTCAAAATTGTATAAGTTAATATAGGTTTTGCTAAGGTTCGTCTGGCCCACGAACCTAGGCAGGTTCGACGAACCTAAGTCTTTTGTTGTACAGGTTTGTCCAGCGAACCTAAGGGTTCGGCTGGCGAACCTAAGGGTTCGGCTGGCGAACCTAAGGGTTCGGCTAGGTTCGTCTGTTTGTTTTGTATATATAGCAGGTTAGTTTAGCAGGTTTGGCAGTTCTGTAGATTGTATATGTGAGACAGATATTTTTTCTCTGTGTGAGAGTTTTGAACTGTGTGTTCAAATTTCATTGTAATCAGGTTCTTTGATCAATGAAATGGTGTTTATATAAATAATTGTGTATCTTTGATTCATATACATCAATTCTAGATTCCGCATAGATTTGATTGTTAATAGGATTCTGTTGATCGATCGAGAAATAATCTTTAGTGGTATCAGAGCAAGGAGGAGTTCTATACAAGTATTTTGAAGATTATCAATCATTTGAAGATTATTCAGTGATTTTGGAAATAAAGAGATCAAGAGATGGATTAAAATTCGATTTTCATTGTATTTGATTGCGGTATTGAAAGTGTTATCATCATCTACTGCTTTGGTACATCAAAATTCAGTGATTTGTGGCTGAAATATGCGGATTTTGAAGGTTTCTTCTTGAAATTTTGAAGGTTTTCCCTCCAAAATTCTTGAATTCTGAAGACAGGTTCGTGAGCCGAACCTTGGTATAGCTCAAGTGTTGTTTGAAGCAGAGGTTCGCTATTAAAAGTGATTTTTGTTGAGGTTCATATTGAAATTTTGAAGAGGTTCGTCTCAAGGTTTTCCTATTGCTGAGGTTCGTTTGATTAGGGTTCGTTTGACCAAGGTTCGTTGGTCAATTTGCTATTGAGTAGGTTCGTTGATCAAGGTTTGTCTCAGGTTCGTGATATAAGGTTCGTGAAGATCAAGGTTTAGAGAAGGTTCGCCTGTTACTTAGGTTCGTGAAGTTAAATTTTCAAAGGAGATTCGTTGATAGAAAATTCAGAATCATGGATGGTATGTTTGCTGCTGTTGTTAATCAAAATTCTAAGATACAAAGTATTTTGATTAGTGAACTGAGTCAGGAAGTTCAAATAAAATTCCCAAACTACATGATTTAACTGACTATGAAAACTGGAAAGGTCGGTTTGAGACACATCTGAATGGTACTGACACAAATCTTTGGGAAAGAATCTTATCACCATATGAAAGACCAAAGGTGGTGGGAACAGATTTGGATCAAACTCTTGATAGATTTGATGTTGATCAAAGAAAGAAATATGATTCTGAAAAGAAAGCATATTGGATGTTGAGTCAAGCAATTCCTAATCAGATTCTTCATCAATTTGATGAACATAAAACTTCATATGGTTTATGGAATGCGTTAAAGGCAAGAATTGAGGGAAACTCCAAACTTAAGAAGATGAAAGCCACTGATTTACGCAAAGAGTTTGAGAATTTCAATTATATTGGCAATGAGAATCTTGAAGCTTTAATAACCAGATATAGGCATCTGTTGACTAAAGTTCGAAAATGTGGAATTGAGTATACTCAAGACGAGAAAATAGATTGTTTTGTAGATGCTTTACCTGAAAGATGGAACTCGTTGGTGCTGATTTTGAGAGAAAATTTACCGGGAATGACATTGGTTGAGTTTATCCAAAACTTAGAAGAACAGGAAATGAAAGATAAGAGAAAAGCAAGAAGAGTTAATGTTACTAGGATCCTTCACTTTATGGTGCATCTGTGGTTACACCTCCTGTTTCTTCTGCAAAGATTCAAACAACCTTTGTTTCAAGTACTGCTGATAGTAATTCTGTACCATCTGCATCTGTTAGTTCAAGTTCATCGTATTTTGTGAATGAGAAGAAGTCTAATCCTACAACAATTCCAGTTCAATTGAATACAACAAATTTGGGAAAAGTAACTGTGGAGCCAATTAGAGATCATATGTCGATTTTGTCATGCGTGGTCAGTGCCTATGATGAACAGATAGCTGGAAAGATTGGAAATTCAAATCTTACTTTTGATGACTATGAGCAGATTGATGATGATGAGATGGAGTTGATTGACACTCAATGGGCTTTGGCAAGTGCAATTAGAAGAATCAACAGATATGAAAAGAAAACTGGAAAGAAGTTCACTTTTGATCGAAACACAAAGTTTGGATTTAATCCAAAGGCCACACAATGTTACAATTGTGGTGAGTTGGGTCATTTTGCTCGTGAGTGAAAAAATCTGAAGAAGAAAGGAAACTTGAATCTTTTCAAGCCAAAAGAAGCTTATCAAGAGAAGAAGAAAAAGCCTGAAGAATCAACAAAAGCTTTAGTCAGTCAAGCAGATGAAGGATATGACTGGGAAAGCAATATGATGATTTAATGGGTGCATTCATGGCTTCTCTGGATGAAGAAACAGGCAAAGGCAAAGAAAAAGTTGAAAAGGTAAATAATGATCTTTTAGAGATCATTGATAAGTTGAAAGAAATGAATGCTCAATTGACTGCTGAAGTGGTCGAGTGCACTGAAGCTAACAAGAAGTTGATTTCAAGAGAAAAAACTTTTAATAAAAAGATTATTGATTTAGGAAAAGAAAATGAAGAATTAAAAATTAAAGTTTTGCAAAATAATCATGCAGTTTCTGTGCATCTCGAGTCAGTGCAAAAGTTGAAAGTTGAATTGTCAGTAGCAAGAGCAGAAGCAGAAATGAATAAGAGCTAGCTAGAGAATTATCAGAATTCTCAGTATGTTATCGATTACATTCCAGCTATGAAAAGATCATCGAATGATACTACTGGCTTGGGTTTTCATGATGTACCACCTCCTTCAAGCTACGTTCCTAGACCACAAATTGATCCGAATTTGGAAGTTCATCCAGTTTCTTTGAATGAACGTGAGTCTGAGCAAGTTGTTGAAAATGCTGGAGGTTCATCTTCTAATGAAAAGGTGTCACTTGATAGTGATGCTCCTATCATTGAAGATATCACTGAATCAAAATATTCATATGATATTTTGAGACAAAATGGTTATCAAGTTAAAAATGTTGACAAAAAGAGTTTGAAATCTCAGAAGTCAAAAGCTGAGATGAAACAAGTTGAGAAGGTGGTGATTAAAGCCACTCAAGTTTCCAAACCAGTGATTAAAGCCAAACCAACCACTACTCTTAAAGCGATTGTGTATGTCAAGTCATCTACTACACATCAAGGAGAGTCTATTGGAAATTTTCGAAAGCAAACCGTGGTTTCTGAAAAGGTTGAAAAAGTGGATTTTTTATTTGACAGGTTTGGGGTTGGACATAAAGACAAATCAAAGAATTTTCAAAATCAAATGAGTAATTCAAAGATAAAATCAACTGGTTTGAGAAACAGAATCTCATCTGCAAAGGTTGTTTCAAAACCTTTCAGTTCATCAAAGTATTATGATGAACCCATACCAAAGAATCATTTGAAAGATAGAAAATGTTACCGATGTGGTAATTTTGGTCATTGATTGCTAATTGTGATTTGGATTTCAGTTCAACTGATTGTAGCAGTTTTAAGTCTTTTTCACCAAGAGAAACACAAAAGTGTTTTACTTGTTGTGGTAGAGGACATATTTCTGCTAATTGTCCAAATAACAAAATCAGGAAAACTTCTGATGAGGAAAGTTGGGTGAATGGTTCAGGTGGAAGTCCTAGGAGAATTAGACCTAATGAAGATGAGATGAGAGTTCTTCGAAAATTCAATCCTGATTATTTTTGGGTGAAAGAAGAAAATAATTAGAAGAAACGAGTTTTTGAGAATAAAAGAAATTTTAAAAAGATTGTGAAAATTGTGACATCATCTGATGATGATTCTTTTGATAATGCATCTTCAAAATCATTTTCAAAACAACATTTTAAATCAAAATCATTTTGGAAACTTAAAAACAAGTCAGGTGAAGAAGTTTCTGGGAGTGATGATAGGTATTTGAGTAGGTCATCACAGAATAATGGAAGGGGTCCATTCCGGAAGACTCGATGCCGAAATGGCGAGGGTCATCCCTTTTGAATACTGATAGGTTGTTTTATTTTATTGTGCAGGATGCATCGATGGGCCATATCAATAATCGTTGGATTGTTGATAGTGGATGTTCCCAGCATATGACTGGAGAGTTGAATTTGTTGAGAGATTTCAAGTTGGTGAAAGGAAGTTATGTGAACTTTGCTGGAGACAAAGGAGGTCAAATTACAAATGGAAAAGTTTCATTTGATAATGTTAATTTCTGCAAAGAATTAACTAACAATTTGTTGAGTTTTCACGGATTTGTGATAAAGGTTACAAAGTGATGTTCGACAAAGACAGGGGTTATGTACTCAAGCAAGGATTTCAAATTTCAAAGGAGTGGATTCCGATGACAACTGATAGTAGCAAGGATTTGTACGTGCTTGACATGGCGAAGGCGGAGATAGTGAATAAAGTGGAAACATGTCTGGTGTCCAAAGCTACTAAGCAAGATACATGTTCATGGCGCAGGGCGGATGGGACATATTCATATTCGGAAGATGAATCATCTTGTGCATAATCATTTAGTTGAGGGTGTACCGGTTAAACATTTTAAACTTTCGGATGTGTGTGTGTCATGTAAAAAGGGTAAATAGAAAAGGAAGTCTCACAAAACCAAGAAAATTTTTTCTATTGATATGCCATTTGAACTTCTTCACATGGATTTGTTTGGACCAATAAATGTGAAAAGTATAGGTGGTGAATCTTATTGTTTTGTTGTAACTGATGACTTTTCAAGATTTTCATGGGTCATGTTTTTAAAGCATAAATCAGATACTTATGAAAATTTTGTGTTGCTGATCAATAAGTTGGAGACGTTGTATAAGTTGAGAGTGAGACGTGTAAGATCGGATAATGGAACTGAGTTTAAGAATCATCGAATGGAGGAATTTTGCAATTCCAAAGGCATTTAGCAGCAATTCAGTGCACCTTATGAGCCTCAGATGAATGGTGTAGCTGAAAGAAAGAACAAGACTTTGATTGAGTCTGCAAGAACAATGCTAGCTGATTTTAAACTTCCCATTACTTTTTGGAGTGAAGCTGTGGCTACAGCTTGTTTTACTCTTAACAAAGTTTTGATTGTTAAAAGACACAATAAAACTTGTTATGAATTGCTTTAGAATCGAAAGCCTAATTTGGAACACTTGGAACCTTTTGGTGCTCCTTGTACCATGCTAAAGAAAGATTCAAAATTCAATTCTAAAGTTGAAGAGGGTTTCTTTCTTGGCTACAGTCTTCCTAACAAACGTATGTTTAATAGACGTACGGGTGTTGTGGAATTATGGTATCATGTGGATGTTCAACGACATACACATATACCAGACGGAAAGGTTTGGCTTTTTGATTACAATAAATTGTTTGAGTCTTTTAATATGTCTCCAATTGTTTTTGATGATGAAATAACCTTACAAATGTTGTATGATTTGCAGAATTTTGATGAACAAGGTATTTCTCATCATTCTGAAGATGGAATTTCTTCACCAAATAAGGAAGGCATTTCAGAAGTAATTAATGATGATTGGTCATCTGATGATGATAATGAGGTTTTTGAAGATGCTATTTCTCATGATCAAGATGCTGATCAGGATATTACAAATCTTGAACATAATGTGGGTGTTCCGCAAGTGCCTGTCACAAGATTTCATGTGAATCATCCGATTGCTCAGATCATAGGAGATTCAATTGCAGGAGTACAGACACGACATCAAGTCACGAATGAAGAAAGTTTGTATGTGGAGTTAGAGAAAACTCATGCTAGTCAAGAGCTCTGGATGCATTCAACGTTTATTTCACAAATAGAGCCAAAGACTGTGACTGAAGGATTACGTGAGCCTGCCTGGTTGGAGGCGATGCAAGAAGAGCTGAATCAGTTTCAAAAGTTGGGAGTTTGGCATTTGGTAGATTTGCCAAAAGGAGAGAAAAAGATTGGTACTAGATGGGTGCTGAGATGCAAACGAGATGACCGAGGCATAATTGTCAGAAACAAAGCTCGTTTAGTGGTTCAGGGTTTCAAACAAGTTGAAGGAATTGATTACGATGACGTTTTTGCACCTGTGGCGCGGTTGGAAGCAATTAGACTTTTTCTTGCTTTTGCTGCTCACAAGACATTAAAAATTTTTCAGTTGGATGTAAAATCTGCATTTTTGTATGGTTCTTTGAAGAAAACAGTGTATGTTTGTCCGCCACCAGGCTTTGAGGATCCTGTCCATCGGGATCAGGTTTACCTCTTGGACAAAGCACTGTATGGTCTTTATCAGGCTCCGCGTGCCTGGTATGAGACGTTATTGACTCACCTTATTGACCACAGGTTCAATAGGGGTCAGATTGACAAAACTTTGTTCTTTCAGGAGAAGGGAAAGGACATTCTTCTTGTTCAGATCTATGTAGATGATATCATTTTTGGATCTACCGATGAACAAATGTGTCTGGAGTTTAAAGAGGTGATGATTGATAAATTTGAGATGAGTGCAATGTTAGATATCAAATTTTTTCTGGGCTTACATATTGATCAAACTGATAATGGAATTTTCATTCATCAGACAAAATATATTCAAGATGTGCTAAAACGGTTCAGCATGCTTGATTCAAAACCAATTTCCACACCTATTCAGCCTAATCACGGGATTGAGCCTGATATATAGGGGGAGATAATTGATCCTACTCTTTATTGTTGAATTATTGGAAGTTTGATGTATCTGACTGCCTCAAGACCAGATATTGTATTTGCTACAAGTATCTAGGCAAAATATCAATCAAAACCTAAAGTGTCACATCTGATTGCAGTCAAGAGAATACTTCGTTATCTGAAGGGTACACCAGACACCGGTCTGTGGTATCCTAAGGATTATAATTTTTCCTTCAATGCCTACAGTGACTCCGATTATGGAGGATGTAAGACAGATGCGAAATCCACAACTGGTGGTGCACAATTTTTGGGGGAAAGATTAGTTTCTTGGCAGTGTAAAAAGCAAACATCTGTGGCTACTTCAACTTGTGAGGCTGAGTATGTAGCTGCTGCCAGTTGTTGTTCACAAGTATTGTGGATACAACAACATATAAGAGACTATGGTTTGAATTATCTTACAACCCCAATTCATGTTGATAATGAGGCTGCTATTGCTATAACAAAGAATCCAGTGTATCATTCATGTTCTAAACACATTGATATTAGGTTTCATTTCATACGCGTTTGCTATGAAAAGAAACTTATTGATGTGGTGAAGATACATACAAATGAGCAACGAGCAAACCTTCTATCCAAGGCTTTTGATAAAAAATCTTTTTGAGTATTTACTCAAATTAAATGGTATTCGGGTCATGGATGAGGTCATTTCAAATCAACTTCCTTCATAATCAACTTTTATTGAATTAACATCAGATCTTTTAATTGTTTTGGTTTGTTTTGTGTTTTAGTTTTTAGGGGGAGAAAATTTTGAAAAACTCAAAAACATTTGAAAAATAAAAAGCACAAAAATATTAAAAAAAAATAAAATTCTGAGAAATTGATTCGATCAAATGAGAAATGATAGTACATTGTAGCAATTGGAAGCACATGTGTATCATACAGGAACTTAAACATAAAGAGCATTTACAATTACTTAGTATGATATGTTGGTAGGTTTATAACTTAGTTGAGATAACATTTGACAAAATTTTGATTATGCTTTGTGGGAAACAGATGCTTAGAACATAGTGCTTAGCTTTGTCCTAAATGAGTGGTGATTAATCTTACAAAATGTTTCTTGAACAAAATTTAAATTACTAGTTTTTGATCATGTGTTTATTTTAAAAAGAAATTCTAAATTTTTTTTCTTTTGTTTTAGTTTAAAGCTGAAACATTCTCTGCGTATACTTACGTATCGACCTGATTGTTATAGCCTTAAACAATTTAAATTTGTTTTCTTGGTTTGATTAAGTTTTGGACAATTTCTGCGTATATGGGAATATCGATCTGATTGTTTAAAGCTTAATCTTAAATTATTGTTTCGTTCATTTACTGGATCATCTGAGCATACGAAAGTATCAACCTTGATTTCAAGATTTTGAACAAATTCAATTTGTTTTTACATTTTGTTGTTTTCAAAAAGATATTCTATTTTTTTTTTGCATGATCAAGCTAGTTAAATTTGAAGTAAATTGTTTTAAGGACATTATTGTTTGTTTAATTATTCACAAAAAGGGGATGTGTTCAAGTAAATGGAGAACATAAAGTATTTGATGTTTTTGTTTTCAATTAATATCTTAACTAAGTAATTAAATTTAAAGAGGTTTTATATACTGAAAATCATCTTTGAATTGTAATTTGCTGATAAATATATTCATTAAATCAATCAGGTGTGTTGATGATTGTAATACAATATGATCTCATGTCTAGATCTTTTTCAAACAAAAATATGTGATTGATTTAGTTAGTTGTATATTTCATAGTTAGGTTCATAACTTTTGTAGTGTGTTTGTTCTGAAATTTGAAAAAAATAAAAAAAAAATTTTGGTTTTCATTTGATGTTAAATCAATAATTTTTGATTATTTGTTTTGACTTTGAAACATTAAAACATTGGTTTGTTTGAAATTTTAAATAAAAATGGATTTTGAAAATGTTCGCTTGATAGGTTCGTCCAATAGGTTTGGTCACAGGTTCGCTCAACAGGTTTTGTTGAAGGTTCGTCTAAGAGGTTTTGGAAAGGTTCGTTCAAAAGGTTTGGTAAAAGGTTCGTTCATAAGGTTTGTTCACAGGTTCGTATAAATACAGAGGTTCGTGAATAAGCTTCGTCACTTTCATCAGAACATCTTCACAAACCTTCATACTTAAGATTTAATATTTTTCGATTCTGGATTTTTGAGTCTATTTGCCATATACCATTAGCTTCGTATTTGTTTTGTGATTCTAAATAGGTAAAGAGATTGGAGTTTGACCGGTTAGATTAGGAGTTTTTTGAATTTTAGATCTAGTTAAGTTGAACATGTTATTTTGAATTAAAATTTGTTTAAATCTAAATTTGATGGAAATTGCTTTCATTAATGTTGTTCATATGTGAATTACGAACCTTTGGGCATAAGTTTTTTTGATGTAATTCATAGATTTGAAATTTTGATTTTAAACTGAATAGGTTCGTGTAAATGAACATAGGTTCACTGATGTGATAAGGTTCGTTTGACCTTAAAAGGTTCGGGCCGAACCTCTTCACATTATTGAACCGAACCTCATATAGTCAAGGGTTCGTTTGATCATAAGGTTCGTTGTATGTTTAAGATTCGTTCATTTATAGGTTCTTCAGTTTAAACAGGTTTTTCTTTTAATGAGGTTCGTTTAACTAGGTTCGGCATAGGGACCGCTGATTTCTATAATTGTTGTTTGTTTTGATTGTAGAAATGGCAACTCTCACCTTTGGAGATAAACACAACCTCTGTGCTTATTTGGATCCTACGACAAAGAACAGTAAGGAGTTTCGTCCGATGATCGAATTTTTGAGACGTTTGAGGATTTACTATGCTATCTCCAACTCGTGTCACATCTACAGATCACATATTCAGAGTTTCTGGGAGTCAGCGAGGTTGATTACTATTGATGATACATATGTGATTGAGGCTAATGTGCTTGGACAAGCCATTAGAGTGATTGAAACTGATATTAGGAGGGTATTACAGTTTGGAGGTGAACTTGCAGGAATGACTCTTATTCCTGAGTACTCGATTAAGAAGGGCAAGTTACTGTTGCAGTACAAGTTCCTTGCACATGTTTTTTTTCACTATTTGAGCATGAGGAAGGGTACTTTTGACGAGTTGAGAGATCTGATGAGGTCTGCCATGGTAGCCTTGATTCTGAGCAAGACGTTCAACTTCTCAGCAATGATATTCAGATATTTATCAGACAACATAACCAAGGCTCAAGACAGATTTTATATGTATCCAAGATTTATTCAGATGCTGATTGATGAAAGGTTTCCTGAAAAGAACTTGCCTAGGGTTGCTTCTGGTATTCTCAAGCTGAAGCACATGACTGATTCCAGTCTTAGACAAGTGAAGATCTATCAGAAGAGTAATGATGATATTCTGATTAAGGATTTGGTGGGTCATTGTACTAGAGCCAACTACATTGCTCCTCTGAATGATGCTTGGACACATTGTAGGTCTCAAACCGGATCAAGAACGTAGCTTTATCACCCAAATCATCACCAACAGACTCTAACAAATGCGTAATCCATGCTAGAATCAAGAAAGCAAGTAGAAAAATGTAATCTTTGTATTAAATACTGAAGATCGAGTACAGATGCCTCAATACGTCTAGAGAGCAAATGCCTCGGGATTCCAACCTAAACTAGTACAAAATACGTCTATTTATACTAATCTAGGTGTACTCGAAATCTAACACATACATATTTCGAGTACTCGAACACATGGTGTATTTGAACTATCTGTATACGAAAACAAGAAATAGTATCAAAATTCTGGACTTTAACTCTTGACAGCTATAAGGTGAGATGCCTTCGGATTCGTCTGATATCTCGCACACTGACAAACTGAAAACATAATGTCTGGATGACTAGCAGTCAGATACATCAGGGAACCAATCATCGAGCAATAAAGGTGTTGATCAAGATCTTCACCATCCAAATCCGAAGTTAAGACAGGACGAGCAGCCATAGGAGTGGATGCTGGCTTTGATTCCATCATTTTGAACTTGGTCAAAATATCTGTAACATACTTCCCTTGATGAATCAGCACAGCCTTTGGATCTTGCTTCACATAAAGACCCTGAAAGAATGTCATTTCTCCCATTGCACTCATCTCAAACTTCTTCTTCATTACCCCTTCAAATTCCTTGCACAACGCTGAGCTCGTGGAACCAAATATGATGTCATCAACATAGATTTGGACGAGAATTAAATCATCCTTATCCTTGCGAACGAACAAAGTCTGATCGATAGCTCCACGGGTATATCCATTTGCATGTAGGTGATCAGTGAGTGTAGCGTACCAAGCTCGTGGTGCTTGATGAAGACCACAAAGAGCTTTGTCTAACTTGTAGACATGGTCTGGATACTGTGAACTTTCAAAACCTGGGGGTTGGCACATAAATTTATTCCTTTACCTTTCCATACAAGAAAGCGGTCTTCACATCCATCTGATACACCGTGAAGCTCATGTAGGAGGCATAGGCCAAGAATATCCGTATGGCTTCAAGTCTTGTGACTGGTGCAAAGACTTCCTCATAATTTATCCCCTCCTGTTGGTAGAAGCCGTGAAGTACCAATCGTGCCTTGTTTCTGATAATAACTCCTGAGTCGTCTCTTTTCTTTCTGAAAACCCATCTAGTCCCTATAGGCAACTTTCCTTTGGGTAGAGGAACCAGATTCCACACCTTGAGTTTCTGAAACTGCATCAGCTCCTCTTGCATTGCTTCAACCCAGCTAGACTCTTTGAGAGCCATCTTGACATTCTTGGGCTCGACCTACAAGATGAAACAAGAATACAAACAAGAATTAATCAGACCTGATTGACTTCTGGTGTTTGTTTCCTCAGGCAAGAGATTCTGAGCTGGAAGAGATCGGCTCCTAGTGAGAACGCCTTCCAAGAGAGGTCCAATAATATTTTCAACTAGATGATTCTTGTTTATACTAAGATTCGGCACTTCTTCCACGACTAGATTGTCTAGCAAATTACTGATGTTGTTTACTTGATCTTCACTGGAGGAAGAGATGTTGTCAACAGGAGCAGTCTCACTTGCTTCGGCTCCATGATCCTTGCAGTGTTCCTCAGGACTGCTATCTGAGAACAGTAGATTATCAAAAGTTTGGTGGGAGGAAGATGAAACTTGATCTATTTCTGGAAGTGGCTAAACAGACTGAGCAGTCTCGGGTTCAGATGGGAGAACTTCATTTATCAGAGTAGGCTGATCTGGAGGAGCACGATTGTAAATGCCTTGAGGGTCGACCGACAGAAGCTTGGGATCACAAGGAACATAGTCAACCCTATAGTCTACATCATCACCCGTGTAGAAATCATTGATTTGCTCAGATGATCCTGCTCTCTCGGATGTAGTGTCGAAGGGCCTAAAAGTAGAATCATATTCAAATAGCCAATTTGGACTAGAACCGGCATATGTAGAGTTCATTTCTTGCCAATCGATATAATATGATTCCACGATCATCCGAGTCTTCTTGTTGTAAACCCTGTAAGATGCCTTCTCGGATGAATAGCCCACAAAGTAACATTCATTAGCCTTGTCATCAAACTTGTGGTTTGGCTTTGTATGAAAAAGTGTGCAAGGACAACCAAAAGACTTGAAGTGACCAAATTTAGGCTTCTGATTGAAGAAAATCTCGTAAGGAGTCTTCTGATGGCGCTTGTTCAGGAGAGCCCGATTTTGAACATAGCAAGGTGTGTTAACAGCTTCGGCCTAGAAGAAAATTGGTAGCTTGGATTCTGACAGTATGGTCCGTGCAGCTTCTATAAGCGTTATGTTTCTCCTTTCAGCAACTCCATTTTGCTGAGGTGTTCTAGCTGCACTGTACTGTCGGGCTATCCCCCTCCCATCATAGAAATCAATGAGAGTCTGATTTCAAAATTCTGTGCCATTGTCGGTTCTGATCACCTTAACCTTTAAGTTCTTCTGATTTTCAATCAAGGTGATAAACTTCTTCAGAATCTCTGGTGTCTCATCCTTCTTGGCCAGAAAGAACACCCAAGTAAATCTGGAATAATCATCTGTCACCACCAGACAGTATGATTTCTTCCCGATACTCATAACATTAACCGGTCCAAAGAGATCCATATGAAGAAGTTGCAGAATCGATGATATAGAATTGAATAGCTTAGGCTTGTGGGGTCTCTTACGCTGCTTCCCCTTTGCGCATGTGATGCATTTCTCAATGGTAGAGAAGTCCTTAGAAGGCAAACCAATCACGTGATCTCCCTTGGCAAGTCTATTGAGATTCTTCAGATTTACGTGACACAGTCGACGGTGCCATAGCAGACAATCATGCTCCGATGCCTTTGAAAACAAACAAGTGTTCTCAGTAAATGAGTCTGAATTCATGTTAGTGATGTAAGCATTGTTGATCCTTGGAGTTCTCATCAGAATCCACTTCTCAGGCACAACAAAACCAGGCTTCAAAATAAGACACTCCTTGTTTGTGAAGTGTGTGGAAAAACTCTTGTCACAAATCTAAGGAACACTCAATAGACTGTGATTGAGCTCTTCAACATAATACACGTCTTCAAAACTAAGAGTTCCATTGGTGACCATGCCTTTCATGCTTATCCTTCCTCCCTTGTCTCCCGCAAATGATACATATCCTCCATTGAATGGTGTAACTTCATGTAACTAGGAGAAATCCCCAGTCATATGCCAGGAGCAGCCACTGTCTACATACCAAACATGTTTAAGCTTATTTGGCCGTCCCTGCATTTTACACACAATCAATGAGAGATAGGTACCCAAACCATAACAGGTTTAGGCACAGGAGAGATAATGGGTTCTTTCTTGTGAACCCCTTTTGATTTAACTGTTTTGCCCTTATCAATCTTTGATCTTGTACCACTGCCATGGTTGACTGGTTTTAATGGCGTTCTTATAGTTGGATCGCGTCTCCAATATGACCTGTTTTTAACTTCTGAAAAGTTTGAATTTTGTTTTTGAAAACCAGATTGATGATGTTTGGACGACTTTTTCCTTTTGGCAGTGGATTGCTTTTGAGATTCTTTCGAAGGATTCACCCTAGGCTTTGAGGATTGGTCAGTCCTTGTTGATTTGATAGAGGGTTTAGCCTTGGGTGTGACCTTCTGATTCTTTCCATAAAAGAATTCAGTAGGTCTGTGCAGACAATTTCTGGCAATGTGGTCTGGTCTACCACAAACAAAACAACATACCTTTTCATGAAATTCCTTAGGGTCAAAAGGTTTCACATCACAGTCACTGTGACTAGAAGAGGAGCTTGTAGAAGCTTGTTCCAATGACCTTGTTGGAAAAAAAGGTTCACAGTTAGGGTTTAACTTTGAACCCGCCTCTTTGGTGACTGTGGAATGACCTTTGAACTCATGATGTAAACGCGAAGATATTGTTTCCAAAATAACATTCTTCTTAACAAAAGTTAATTTAAAGTTTTTCGACATCTCATTTGTTTTAATTTTAAATTCATCAACTTTTCCAACAAAATCGGTGTTTGAAATAAAAGATGATGTTCCAAAAGATGTTGAACAATCTGTGCTCTTCTCAGCACTTCTTTCTTCAGTCTTCCCGCTCACACATGCTTTGTTTAAATTATCTGCACACATCTCAGAATCATCAGAAATATTGGGACTGATCTCAATGGGATCTGTTGTTAATGAAACTGGTTTGTTAGAACCAGTGCTGAAATCAAACCTTCGGTCAGATTTCAACAACATATCATCAACAGATGTGTTGATATTGGGCATGATTGGGTAATTATGGTTGAAAGGTGGTTCACACTCCTTAAAACCTAAGCCTTTACCCCTCTTTTCCATGTATCGTATGCTTACCATGTCTTCCAAAACCTTGCTTGAATAATCATATTTTTCACATTTTACTGAAGTTTTAGAAAGTTGAGTTTTAACTTGGTCCAACTCTAAGGTGAGTTCATCGATTTTGCGTCTAGCATCATGATAGTTGGACTCTTTATCACTTAAAATTCTTTAAGCCTTGCCACATCCTGACCCTCGGCTTCAAGTTTCCTATTAAAAAGTCCTTCATTTTTAAGAAATTCCGAGTTAAAGTATTTAAGTTTGGTTACTTCTTTGATTAGTGATTCATTATGTCACCTATACTTAAACACTTTATCTATGCAAGAGGTAGAGCAAAGATTTTCAGTTACCTCCTTCTGCTTGTCATCCACCTCAACAATGAAAGCATAACTCATAGTTAGCTCCAATTCCTGCACCTGATCACTCCAATCATAGTAGTCAGTTTCTTGAGTCACTAGTGCTTTAGACGTGCTGGCACTTCCTCTAGCAGTAGCAGTCACAACTTTCTCTTCAGATTTCTTCTCTCCTTCCTTAGTCACTTTTTGCTGCTTCCATTCCCTGGCAAAGTGACCCGGTTGATCACAGTTGTAACATCGCAGCTTTGACTTATCAAATCCAAGCTTCTTTCCCGGGTTGTTTCCAAAGTTGTTCCTTCCATACCGTTTGATTAACTTCTTTACCCGAAACACAGCCATTGCCATCTGCCATGAGATATCCATCTCCTCAACATCTGCTAGATTTATCTGCTCTAGATTATCCTGAGTAAGGTTGGCAGGTGCAAATTCTCCAGCTATGAATGCATTGTAACTGTTCATAAAACCTTAAAACAGTAGCAGATTTTCTTCACTCTCTGGACTGATCTTGGATACTGAATCAGCTTGTCCAGATGATAGGAATGCAGTCTCAAAAGGAATTGACTGAGATGAAGGAGTCTGATAGTGCTGCATCCCTAAGGCTTGAAGATTGATAGCTGACAGAAGAGCAGAGTTTTTTGACAAAGTTGCGATGCCCATGGAGCTGGCATGATTCAGTGCTCTCTGTTTATCATCCATATCATATGAATTGATGATAGAGATCAGTTCACTCAGGGAGGTCTTATATATATCCTTTGTCCTTTTGATTGTAGTACAGTTCGAGTTCCAAGTGTAAGGTAGTGAGTTCAATGAGATTGGCACAGGAACTAAGCCACCTAGGGGAGACTGTAACATCATTGTATTTCAGGCACTTCATTACATAAATGTTTGTATTGTTAAAGCCTGATATGATAATCGATAATTATTATCGAGTATTGGATGTTATTATTATTGGTATACATTATTGCGAACATATATTATCACAATGAGCATAAACCCTGGGAAGTCTAGCTTGAAACACAACTAAACAGAACCAGAGAGTTTATTGCAGTTGAATTAAAATGATATGGGTTGTTGACTTGGAATGGTAGTGGGATGGGATTCTATAATCAAATATAGGCAAGGATATAATCATGGTTTATAGAAGAGGTGGTGGGATGGCGGCTGAGGCAGTTGCGACTGACCTCTACGTATGCCCTATACATAAACCATCTTCAGTTTATCATGATTATATCAGTGTCGAGGCTTTGGTGAGGAGAATCCGAGGTTTTGGTTTGGAATGGAAAGTATTTATGAGTTTGATATTAGTGGTTACTAAACGTAGTCAAGGACGCATGGTCATGGTTTATCGAAATGGTGGTGGGACGGTGGCTGGATAGGTTGCGATCTACTCCTACATATGCCCTATACATAAGCTTATTTTGGTCTATCATTCATGTGTCAGTGATATGGTTTAGTGGAATTCGGATTGGGAAATTATAATATTCAAGATAATAAAAGAATGAAAGCGTTACTGAAGATAAATATGCGTTAGTGAAGTCACGAATATAAGTTAAACGCGAATGTTATTTCAGAAATATTAACTTAATAATGTGTTCGCGTGGGTGACGATTCACACGAATATAATTATTAGGAATAATATACTGAAACGATATTCCATAATTGTAAATCGAATCGAAATATGATACGAGTGTTGGATTCGAAAAGGTGACGATCTTTACGAATACGTATGTGCGTTTCGATGAGATAACCAAAATAATACCTAACGATATTAAATTAAGAAAAAGAATTCAAAATGTTTATTAGGAATTACAACCTTAAACGAATTCGAATAGATTTTATTTTATTAAATAATTGTTGTAACGGAAATGAATGAAACCGTTCTATAAAAATGAAACTAATTAAAACTCTTTTATAAAACACAATTAAATTATTTAAACGCCTCATATTTTAAATATGTTTTACGAGAAAAACCGAGCAAGGTGATAATCTTAACGCGTAATAAACGAGACTGAGCACTCGGGGAGAACCCGGGCTATAAAAGCGCATCCTCTTTTCTTCCTCTTCACTTTTGCAAGAATACTTTCTCTCTCTAAACTCAAATTCGTCACTTCTCTCTCTCTCTAACTTCTCTCTAAGATATCTCCTTCATTTTTCATCCGATTTGGGTGATTCTTGGCTCTAAACGACCGTATGATCGAGGAGAACACAAACCCACAAGATAATCAAGCTTCAGATCGAGTTTCTGAGGGAAGACATGCATTTTACTTTCTGCGTTTTAGGAAGAAAAACCGGTTATAATTTGTAGTTGTAAACGCGATCTTATCACCTTTAAAACCTTCAAAGAAGGTGTATAAAAGGGTAGCATTGGATTGGTATAGACCTGCAGCAGGTTGGATCACGATGAGGAAGATGATGGGTGGCTGGTTCGTGACAAAGGAGATCGGCCGAACCTCTCCCAAGCTGGCCAAAGCATTCTCCTGGCCGAACCCTACCAGTCGGCGAACCCAATGATGGCGAACCTTGAGTGGCCGAATAATCATGCAGCCATGAACCCTAAATGGGCGAACCTCATTGGGATGAACCTATCAGCTCCACGAACCCTAGCTTGGCAGAACCCCTCAACAGCAAACCCTAATGGAGCTGCAAACCGTCATCATGGCCGAACCTTTACTATGGTCGAACCTTGTGCCAGCCGGACCTCATACTAATAGAACCTGATGTGGTGCGAACCTACAAGCCACGAAACTAGAGCTCATGGCCTGCAAACCGTCATAACTCCACGAACCCTAATGAATGTCACGAACCATGTGATGCGAACCTAAGGTGGGTAAAGCTCCTATCCCACGAACCTATGCTTTCTACGAACCTTGCATGGAAACCGAACCTCGTGGCAATGAATATCTCTTCCATGAAAGCTTTATCTTGGCCGAACCCTCTACTACCTAAACCATCCATATGAGCAGCGAACCTAGGGACTACTGCCGGATTTTGGTCTACTAAAAACTAAACGTTCTAACCAAGGGTATAGGGTGAATAAAAGAACAAGATAACGGTATATACCCATGCATGCATGATGGATTTAGGAGTTACCACCTTTTCTTAATAACATAAGTTTGAATTATGAGATTTTACAATAATGTTAACATTTTATGGGAATAATCTAATTATAACTTCCTTAAATGTAAACTAGATTTTAATAAATTAGATTATGGTGGTCGATTAAATTGATCATGCATGTATGTATTGATGTGTATATGATTAAGGTCATCAACTTGGAGTATACATATCTATGGGAACACATATAAGACATCACAACTAGTTATCATCATGGAATGATTTAAAACTATCAAGTCTAAATTACACTCTAATGATGACCACTTATAAAATATTGAGTAAATCATCTTAACTTAGATCAAATAAACTAAGTTAGTGAAACACTTAATGGATTTTAAAGTAAACACTTATGGACACCCGATTGAAATGAAACGCATATACTTATGAACACGAACACATATTAAATTCAGGTTGTTGAAGTGTTTTGATTTCACATACGTGAGCGCGCATACTACAAAACACTGAATCTGAGGAATTCAGATGAGTTCTCATAACCTCCCTTTTTAAATCATTTTGTTTCTAAACTCAGAGGTGGAACATCTATACCAGATTTACATATTAATTTGATAACACGCGGTGGACCCCTAGTTTATCATTATGATATGCATATTATTGGATTATCATCGTTTATGGTTTGTCTCGGATTATCACGGATTATCACATCTCCATGGGTCGTTGTTGTTGACTCCGGTCCTCCGCAATGATTGAATCACTAATGATGAGTTGACTTCGGTCCTCATCAGTGATTCCGCTGTTGGTTGAGCGAATGCGTGTTCTATGCAATGCATGTGTTGTCACTTATACTATTTGGAAATATCATTGGATGAGATTGGTTGAATATATGTGATTGACTATTTGTGATTATTTG
Organism: Mikania micrantha; assembly: GCA_009363875.1. Taxonomy (NCBI): domain Eukaryota; kingdom Viridiplantae; phylum Streptophyta; class Magnoliopsida; order Asterales; family Asteraceae; genus Mikania; species Mikania micrantha. Next base: position 65,558,886 of record CM018697.1, read on the forward strand.
AATTATGTGATTGCTGTGTTTGTGTTTTTGTTTGTGTGTTGGCAGTGTTGGATTATCTCGTAGGTGCACATGTGGATTTTCCTGGAAAACTATAAACTTTTATAAACATTTTGTAAACATTTTTGAAACATAAAAACTTATGATTTCTCACCAACTACTTTGTAGTTGACACTTGATTTTCTACATGTTTCGGGAAATGAAGACAAGTAGGTTGAGGAGAATGGTCTCTCACATTTTGGACATCATCACTTAGGATCTTGGACTTAGCTAAAATTAACTAGATTACTGAAGACTAGTGTTTAGTTAATTTAGCTAACCTTTTGTGTAAATTTACAGTAACTAAATCATGATGAACATTATTTTTGATGTAAACATTTTGGTTGATTTAATTGATATATGATGATTTATTTAGATGCCCACGAGCTTATAAACAATCTACACATCCCTCGTGGCATCCCGATGTTTCCGCCATCCTTCGGGGTGATACAGATTGGTATCAGAGCCTGGATTATAGGGAATTAGGTTTCAAGAAATGGTTGACCTAGTCTATAATCATAGGATACCCTAGTATGAATTACTTCATACACTAGTTACTATATTCAGGATTTCATGCTTATGTGTTTATTATATGTTACTTAACTCCTGCTATATACCTGATTTGCATATGTTATTTGCTGATTATGTGTAATTGATTGTGCCCTAATGATTCGATAAGGACATACACGTGGTGTATCGTAATGGAGGTGGGCTGGTGGCTGAAGCAGTTGCGACTGACTTCTACATATGCCCTATACGTATACCATTTATGGTACATTAGGTGGATGTCAGTATTGAGGAATAAGGGAACTACCCGTTTGGGAAATTATTTGCTTAGAAAAATTAATTGCTTAGGAATGTCTTGCTTGGTCTTGGATCACCAGACAAGGACACACTCATGGTATACTACAAAGGTGGTGGGATGGTGGCTGGGGCGGTTGCGACTTACCCCTACATATGCCCTATACATATACCATTTGTAGTATATTGGGGGTCTGTCAGTGTCAGGAACTTAGATTATTATTAGGAAATGCTAGAAAGTTGTTCATGGAATGTTGGTTGAATTTGGTTTGGATTGATATTTTGGATAATCACATTTGATGGACACATATACTCATATCAGAATACACTTATTGGACACGTTGGGTGAATAGACTCAATGAATAATATGAACACTTAGTGACGAAATGAAAACTTAGTGCTAAGAAGGACACTTGGTGACAATATGAACGCATGGTGATGATACTAAAACTTAGTGATGATATGAACACTTGGTAATAAGTTGAACATATAGTAAACTTAGACATTAGGGGAGCTTAAATGTCAGGTGAAATTAGACATTAGGCGAGCTTAGAAATAGGTGAACCTAGTGTTGAGGTGAACTTAGACATTAGGCGAACCTAGATGTCCGGAGTACTTGCATGCACTTCACTCATGATTATCCTCCATAGGATAAGGCTGTGAAGTGGAACACTGGAGAAACATATGTAAACCCTAAATTCTAACAAGGGCATAATCGTGGTGCATTGCAACGGTGGTGGGACGGCGGATGATGCGACTGCGGTCAAGTCTACGTATGCCCTATATATAAACTTCTTGCACTGCATCGGGAGCTTGTCAGTGTTAGTATAGGGTGGGGAAATGTTTGAAATTTAGGAAATGTTTGAAATTTAGGAATACTTAGTTAATATTAGATATGACCAATTAGGATGCTTTAGTATAATATTAGGAGATTACTACTTTATTATGAGTTAATGACAGATAGGAGAAAAATATAGTTCCTATACGTAATCCTAACTGTTGAAATGAACTCATTTGACCATAGTTTGTATGACTTACGTTGTAAACGATAGAAACATGTTTCTAACATCCTCAGAAACATGCCGCCATGCCGTCACAAAGAAGATACTACAAACCTACATGACGGAGAAGCTAACAATGGTAATGCCAACAATGGCTTTCAAGAGTTAGCAAACCTTACTCTGGGTTGGTGACTCAACTGAATCAAGCCAACCAAACCCTCAATCAGAACAGAGGTGGTGCAAACCCACCAGTTTGCACGTTGAAACACTTCAACTCCTGTAATCCACTAAAGTTTACGGGTTCTGAGGGAGCTACTGTGTAACATCAGTGCCGGAAAAGTTACCGGAATAGTGATCTGCACAGTAACTCAGGTACAAACTATGTGAACTATTTGTATGCTATTATCATGTAATGCTTGACACTAAACTATTATGCAATTGTTTCAGCAAACTGATTAAACCTTTCAGTTTAACAGTCAGAAACATATCAGACAACAATGAGTTGACACACGAATGCTTGTTTATATGCTATTTTGTATAAACGTATGCGAGGTTGAACAAAGCAAAGCAATAACGGACGTCGTTACATGAATGCTAAATGGGCGATTTATTCGTATAGGTGACAATCTATACGAATACATATAAAGTTTAACGTTCTGAATGATGTCCAATAATTAGAAAACCATATTGAAAAGTGTAGTTATCGTCGTATTTGTACGGGTGACGATTTGAACGAATACACGCGACGACTATACAATTCGATTTAAACTGTAATTTAAACGTTTCTGAAAATTTAAAACGAACGAAGGATAATTAGTTAATTTACTAGGGATAACCACCTAAATTAATTTAAATAAACTCTATTGTTAAGACCGAGACGTTCGTCACGAAAACGAGACAAAACCGACGACTTTACGCGAAACCAAACGGACCCGAACATACCCGGGTTATTTTGGGAGCATTTAATGGTATTTAATTGCCATAAACACTCCCAACTACCAGCCTTCATCACCACCATCGTTCACTCTCTCTCTAGAAACCCACCATCTATCTCCTCCATTTCTCAACCAAATCAAGAGATTTTGGTGTCTAAAAGACCACCACATCACGTAGATCGTGAAAGTACAAAAGATCTTGGCTTTAAACCATCGGATTTGAGGTAAAAACGAGATCTATGTTGCGATTTTAGGGTTTTCTAACCCTAGTTCGAACCCCTCTCTAGAACCCGGTTTAAGCACTTCAAATCTTAGGGAAACCACACAACACCACAAAATGATGTAGGAACAAGTATTAGATCAAACCATGGTCGATTAGCTCTCACTCCATGGCTGCACCTGTTCGAAGGAGGCTTGGCCGAATGGCTCTTCACAGGTAGGCCGAATGGCTACCTTCGGCCGAATGGGCCTTTATTTCATTCGATCGGCCAATGTTCAGTCGCCCCTATCTCCTTCGATCGAGCCTTCATTCGTAAGCCATCCCATTCGGCCAAGAGCTATTCGAATGCAGGCTTGGGTCAGTCGGCTCCTACTCGTCCGAATCAGGCCCCTTCGGCCAGGGCTCATGCGGCTTCCATTCGACCTAGCTTCGGCCAAACTTCTTTCGGCCCAGGCTATTCGACCAGGACTGATTCGGCTAAGGGTTGGGTTAGAACCATCAATCACAATCAACGAACCTTGGATGTATGGTGTGCATGGATAACTACGTAAACCTCATGCATATGTGTGTGTGTGTGTGTGCATGGGAAATTATTAGGGTTTTCTAAACAAGAAACCAACCTAGTTTTAAACAAAGGTGATAATATTATAAGCTATTCATGATTAAGACACCAATATTGTAACACCCCGACCGACGGCGGAATCATCGGGATGCCACGAGGGATGTGTAGATTGTTCAAAAGCTCATGGGCATCTAAATCAAGTCATCATATATCATTTAAGCAACCACAATAATTACACAAAAATCATGTTCATCATGAATCAAGTAATTCAAATACACAAAAGATTTAGTTAAACTAACTAAACTCTAATCGCCAGAAATTTAGTTAATTAACTAAGTCCAAGATCCTATATGATGATGATGTCCAAAACAGAAGAGATCCTCTCTTCCTTTCCTACTTGTCTCCATCACCTGAAACATGTAAGAAAACAAGTGTCAACTACAAAAGTAGTTGGTGAGTAATCATAAGTCTTTATATTTTAAAAATGTTTTGGTAAAAGTGAATTTAAAAGTTTAAGTTTAAAATAGTTTTATAAAATACTTTGTTTAAAACGATTATAAAACTTATGATTTTCATGAGAAATTCCATATGAATACCTGTATGAGATAATCCAACACACATCCAACCATTCAACAACCAAACACATACACAATCACATAATCAATCAGTTAATATCGATCTCAAATAATCATAATCAAACATAGATAATCAATCCACAACAAATCAACCAAACTCAATCAATCATATTCTCAATCAATGTTCGTGACTATACATGATTCCTTATGTATTTAACGTAAGTTAGATACATGAATCATGGAGTGGTCGCTAACCACGTGACAATACATGAAGCCAAAGCAAATAACCGAAGTCAAAGGCAATGCTTCACAGATGTGGAAACCATCCACGTGACAATACACGATGTCAAAGCAATTAACCGAAGTTAAGAGCGATGATTCTCGGGATTTGTGACAATACTTGTAATCTTTGTTATTGACCTAGGTCAATAACAATGTTTACATGGATATAAAATAATAAGAGATAGTCCCATAATAATGATAATTTCAAATGTGAATATCATATTGATAAACAGGTATTAACCTTGTGTTATCAAAATAATATTTAATTTGGTATACATGTTTCACCTCCGAGTTTTAAAACAAAAATAGTTTATAGAAAGGGAGGTTATGAGAACTCACCTGAAGTCCTGAGATTCAATGTTTTAGAAGTATGCGCGCTCGCGTATATAACTCAAGTCAAATCACAGATCTGTAATTTATTTATGATCGTGCTTGTAAGTATCCGTGTCTTAACTTAATTAAATATTCATAAGTGTATGGCTTCATTTCAACTTAGTGTCCATTTAAATCCTTACGTGTTTAGTTACTTAGTTTGTTTACTCTAAGTTAACTTGCAACACCTAAGGCGTATAGATGATCATTTGTAACATGTGAATTAACCTTGTTAATTTCTATCATATAAAGTTGATACTTACTTGAAGCTTATATCTTTAAATAAAGGTGGCCACTTTGTAACATACATGCATGACTAATTTGATTGCCCATCTTGATGTGGTTGTAATACCCATTTCACGTTATAAAAGATTATGCCCATGCCTTTTTCATAAACTATTTCCATCATGAGGACTTTATATTTATAAAGTTCATTTTATCAAGAAAAGGTGGTAACAATTCCATCACCCATGCATGCATGTTAGTATAGATAAGTGTACGTGTATGTGCTTGCTTCCAATTACTCTTAATCCTACTTGTTTGAATGAGTTTTGGTCCGGCCACCCATGAGGGCAGCGAACCCTCTAGTCCAAACATAGTAGGTTCGGCCTAATATAGTTATGGTTCGGCTTCAGTGAAAAAGGGGAGGGTTCGGCCAGTGGCTGCCCACGCAGGGTTCGGCTGGCCAAGCAACTAGAAGAGGTTCGTACATGTTGACCAATTCATAGCTAGGGTTCGTTGGGCTGAAACACCTCAGGGTTCGGTGAAGCCCAGGGTTCGTGGCCTAAGGATGACCAAGGTTCGGGGTCCCTAGGGTTCGCCACCCTAGGGTTCGCTATTTCCAGTAGAAGGGTTCGGGGTTGGCGGCCTGCACAAGGTTCGTCCAGCCCCTTTAGGGTTCGGTCACCAATGAACAAGGTTCGGCCCATGAAGGCTCGTCTAATGGTTCGCTAGTCTTATAAGGGTTCGTGACCCATGCAGGGTTCGTGACCCATACAGGGTTCGTTGCAGGCTGTAAGAGGAAGGCTCGGCTGAAACTAGGGTTCGCCACCCTAGTTCCCGCCCAACAGGGTTCGTGAGGCCCTTAGGGTTCGGCCCCCACCTGCTGTGTCGCCGGAGCACTGTTCATCATCATCCTAGCCGCATCTTAGTGGTCTACGGTCATCCCTAGCTTACTTCGACTCAACAACAACTCGGTTAATACATTGCCACTAAAGATTATTATACTACATGATGGTTAAACTCGATTAGGGTTTTCAAACCAAAAACCGAAAAGAAAACCGGGTCTCTTACCTTTAAATCGTGTGCAAATGATAGCTTTCTTGGTATCTTCGTGTTCCTCTTGTTCTCACGAACGCGTAGCCACCGAAAGTTCGAAGATCCGTCAAGAAACGAGCTCGGTAGGCTAGAGAGAAGGTAGAGAGAAAAGTGTATGGGTGTTTTTAGAGAGAGAGAGAAGATGGTGAGAATGAAAGAAAATGGTGGAGTCTTCCACCATTTGTAACTATCCGTTTCCGCGTGTTCGGTCTCGTCTTTATCGCGATAGTAAAATATAGTTCGGTTTTACTCGTTAAACGTATTTAAACATAAATTGTTTAAATAATATGATTTTATTGATTTAATTGATTTACTTATATAATCCTCGTCTCGTAAAGTGATCTAGTTAATACCCGTGAGATGTAATAATACGCTCGGTTTTCTAACATAACATATTTAAATAATCTATTTATTTTAAATAAATCGATTTTGTTTAATAAAATAAGTTCTAAATAGATTATGTCGTAAATCGCTTTCGTTACATTATTTCTAAATAATTATTTGATAAATTAAATCATTCCAGTTTAATTTAGGTTGCGATTTCTAATAAATATTTTAAGATTTATTTATTAATTTAATATCATTTAATATTATTTAATTAATCTCATCGAAACGCGTTACTCGCGTACGTATTCGTAAAGATCGTCACCTTTCCGAATACGACGTTCGTATCGTATTTCGATTTGATTTACAATTCATAGAATATTGTTTCAGAAAATCCTTCTTAATAATTATATTCGTGTGAATCGTCACCCACGCGAATACATTTATTAAGTTAACATTTCTGAATTAATGTTCGCGTTTAAATAGTATCCGAATCCTCACATCGCGTAATTTATTCCCATTATTTATTAACTCTAATATTATCATTTCCCAAACCAAAACCCACTAAACCCTAGTCACTGACACATCCATGATAGACCGAAATATGCATATGTATAGGGCATATGCAGAGGTAGATCGCAACCTCCCCTACACCGTCCCACCGCTATTTCGATAAACCATGACCATGTGTCCTTAACTATGTTTAGTAACCATACCATAACAAACTCCCAGTTCCATCCCAAAACCATTTTCAAACCAATAATCCATAATCATCAGTAATAACACTGCGATAAACTCTATGGGTCTGTTCAGTTAAATTTCAACTAAACTTCCCAAGGTTTACGCGTATAATATATTATAAAATCATGCATACCAGTAACAGTGACAATATCAGCAAGGTCAAACAATAATATCATAATCAATAATATTCATAAATCTCCGGTCGTACAGTACAATCGTACGGATGTACGGATGTACGGACAACCGAAAGTACAGTGATGTTACAGTCTCCCCTAGTTAAAGGAATTTCGTCCCGAAATTCAACTTGGAGTGACCGTGGTAAATAAATGTGGGTACTTAAGCTTCATCTGATCTTCTCGCTCCCATGTGAATTCTGGACTCCGCTTCGATTCCCAACGTACTTTGACAATTGGAATTCTACTGCGTTTGAGCTTTTTAACCTCACGATCCATTATCTCCACTGGTTTTTCAACAAAGTGCATGGTATCATCGATGCGAATGTCATCGAGTGGTACCTGAAGATCCTGATCAGCTAAGCACTTTCTCAGATTGGACACGTGAAACATCGGGTGCACATTACTAAGTTCAGGAGGAAGTTCTAATTTGTAAGCAACCTTCCCGATCCGTTCAAGGATCTTAAAAGGGCCAACATAACGTGGAGCAAGCTTTCCTTTCTTCCCGAATCGCACAACGCCCTTCCAAGGCGACACTTTAAGTAATACCATATCTCCCACTTCAAACTCTAAAGGTTTTCTTCGTTTATCCGCGTAGCTTTTCTGTCGACTGCGAGCAGCTAACAGATTGTCACGGATCTGGCGGATCTTGTCGGTCGTTTCTAGAATAATCTCAGGACTAGTGATCTGCGAATCGCCGACTTCGGTCCAACAAATAGGTGACCGACATTTCCTGCCATAAAGAGCTTCGAACGGCGCCATACCAATGCTCGCGTGATAACTGTTGTTATACGAGAACTCAACCAGTGGTAGATGGCCATCCCAATTGCCACCGAAATCGATGACACAAGCTCTCAACATGTCTTCCAATGTTTGAATCGTTCGCTCCGTTTGACCATCCGTTTGAGGATGATAAGCAGTGCTAAGATCCAGTCTTGTTCCAAAGGCTTCATGAAGTGATTCCCAAAATCGTGCCGTGAATCGAGCATCACGGTCCGATATTATGCTTAAGGGAATGCCATGTCGGCTAATGATCTCATCAATGTAGATACGAGCTAACTTCCGCACCGGGTAAGTTTCGCGTATCGGTAAGAAATGAGCCGACTTAGTCAATCTATCAACGATTACCCAGATACTATCTTTACCGTTCGCGGTCCGTGGGAGTTTAGTAATGAAATCCATGGAAATATTCTCCCACTTCCACATCGGTATCTCTGGTTGTAATAACAATCCCGAAGGTCGCTGGTGTTCTGCCTTGACTTTAGCACAGTTAAGGCACTTAGACACATACTCAGCAATGTCCTTCTTCATTCCAGGCCACCAGTACAAGCCCCTAAGGTCTTGATACATCTTATCAGCACCTGGATGGATTGAATAACGAGACTTATGAGCTTCATCCATAATCAGCATCCTAAGATCACCCCTGTTCGGTATCCACAACCGATTCAAATAATACATCAAACCGTCATCCTTAGTTTCCAATAAAATTTCAGCCCCGCAAGACATCTCATTTTTCAAATTATCTTGAGCTAATGAGTGTTGTTGGGCTGTGAGAACATCATTACGGAGATTAGTGTGCACTCGGACACTATGAATCTGAACTTGACTCTTGCGACTAAGCGCATCTGCTACTACATTCGCTTTACCAGGATGGTAGCGAATTTCACAGTCGTAATCATTCAATAGTTCAACCCATCTCCGTTGTCTCATATTGAGCTCTTTCTGATTTAGAATATGTTGCAAACTTTTATGATCAGTAAAGACTACACACTTGGTGCCATAAAGATAATGTCTCCATATTTTCAAAGCAAACACGACTGCACCAAGTTCTAAGTCGTGCGTAGTGTAGTTCTTCTCATGAATCTTCAATTGTCTTGATGCATAAGCCACAACCTTTCCCCGTTGCATGAGAACACAACCGAGACCTAAGTTGGATGCATCACAATAGACTACAAAATCATCATTTCCATCAGGCAGTGTCAAGACAGGAGCATCACAAAGTTTCTGCTTCAGAGTCTGAAATGCCTCTTCTTGCTTTGGTCCCCACTCGTATGGCCTATTTTTCTGAGTCAAAGCAGTGAGAGGGACGGCAATTCTGGAGAAGTTCGATATGAACCGCCGATAGTAACCGGCAAGTCCGAGAAATGATCGAATCTCCGTGGGTGTCTTCGGTGTACTCCAATTCTTCACAGCATCAATCTTCGCAGGATCCACGTGAACACCGTATTCGTTGACTATGTGCCCCAAGAATTGAACTTCCTTAAGCCAAAATTCACATTTAGAGAATTTGGCATACAGTCGCTCTTCTCTTAGGATCTCCAAAACCAACTTAAGGTGTTTCTCGTGTTCTTCCTTGGTCTTTGAGTAGATCAGAATATCGTCAATGAATACAATCACAAATTTATCCAAGTATGGCCTGCAAACACGGTTCATGAGGTCCATGAAAACCGCAGGTGCATTGGTAAGGCCGAAGGGCATTACCAGAAATTCATAATGGCCATATCTTGTTCTGAATGCAGTCTTGGGAATATCATCATCATGTACGCGAAGCTGATGATACCCAGACCTCAGATCGATCTTTGAAAACCATGCCGAGCCTTGAAGCTGATCGAAGAGATCATCGATGCGCGGCAGTGGATATCGATTCTTGATAGTCAACTTGTTCAGTTCGCGATAGTCGATGCACATCCGGAATGACCCGTCCTTTTTCTTGACAAATAGGACCGGTGCACCCCATGGCGAATGGCTCGGGCGAATGAATCCTTTGTCAGTCAGCTCTTGTAGCTGGCTCGCCAATTCTTGCAACTCCGAAGGCGCAAGTCTGTAGGGAGCTTTGGCGACTGGGTTCGCACCAGGTACCAAGTCGATTCGGAACTCAACTTGACGTTCTGGTGGAAGACCCGGCAAATCATCTGGAAATACTTCTGGAAAATCTCGTATCACCGGAACATCTTCAATTCTCTTTTCTTTCTCTTTCTTCTCCACAATGTGTGCTAAGAAGGCTATACATTTCTTTCTAAGGTACTTATGTGCTTTAGTGCATGACATCAGCTTAAGACCTTTACTAGCAGTTTCTCTAAATATTCTCAAAGTTTCACCAGAAAGTAATGGAATACGAATATATTTCTCATGACAAACAATCTCCGCTCTGTGGGTGGCTAACCAGTCCATGCCTATGATAACATCAAAGCTACCAAGATGCATGGGTATGAGATCAATTGGGAAAACGTGATCATTTAAGTTCACCGTACATCCAACGATAATAGTGTCAATATCAATAGTGTTTCCGTCAGCCACCTCCACATTGAACGGTCTATCTAAGTATGTACGTGTTCTACCAAGCAAGCATTCAAAGTCATATGAAACGAAACTCCTATCGGCACCAGAATCAAATAAGACAGATGCATAAGAGTTGTTGATCAGAAATGTACCGTTGACCACATCCTGGTTGGCTTGAGCAGCTGGAGCATTCAGTTGAAAAGCCCGGCCTCTTGCCACCCTTTGATTATTCCCGGTCAACTTTGGGCATTGATTCCTGAAGTGACCCACTTCACCACACTCATAACAGGCTCTTGCATGTGCCTGAGGTACTTGGCGAACGGGTACAGCTGGTATAGGTTTTGCATGAGGAGCTGGCAGTGCAAGAGGTGCATGTTGCATCCCTTGTGCTTGCAGTGCACTCCGACAGACATTAGCATAGTGCCCAAACTTGCCACAGTTGTTGCAGACACGACATGGCAAGTTAGGTGCATGATGATACCTGCAAGTATTACATTGGGGAGTGTTCCTAGTGTAATTTCTTGCAGTAGAGTTATTGGATGATTGCTGCGCAGACTTCGCAGCAGGTACAGTTACCATGAAGTTCCTATTCTTTCTCTTCTTGTTGTTGCTTTTAGACGAGCTAGCAGCTTCAGACTTGACTTCAGCTTTGACTTCCTTTGCAGTAGTCTTGGTGTCAGTCTTCTTGTATCCCTTCCGGGTAAGAGTTCCATTCCTAACGTGATTATCAGTAAGAGTTGCAGATAGACGGATCGCAGCCTCCAGTGTTTTGGGATTGCTCCCATAAACTGTGTCCTGAATCTGTACCGGCAATCCGCCGATATACTTCTCGATCGCCCTATCCAAGGGTGTCACCATATGAGGCACCAGTAGACTATACTCATGGAACTGAGTATTATAGATAACGTTCTCCCCGCTATCCTGCTTGAGCTCCCAGAACTCAGTCTCCAGTTTCCTTATCTCGCTTCGAGGACAGAATTCAGTGGTCATCAGAGTCTTGACCTCTGTCCATGTCAATGCTAAGGCAGCATCCACTCCCCTAGTTCGCTTTTCCCCATTCCACCAAGTCAGTGCTCTCTTTTGGAAAACACTGGTGGCATAGCGAACCTTCAGATTTTCTGGGCATTCGCTGTTGATGAAGGTGTTCTCCATACTCTCAAACCACTGCAGCAGACCAGTGGCTGATTCAGCGCCCGTGAATTTCAGAGGATTACAGGAATTGAAGTGTTTGAATGTGCAAGTTGTCTGGTTTGCACCACCTCTGTTCTGGTTAGCATTCTGGTTAGCCTGAGTCAGTTGACTAACCAATCCAGAAATAAGTGTAGCTAACTCTTGTATGCCGGAGTTGGCATTACTGTTGTTAGTCTCCCCATTGTTCGAGTCATCTTCGTTGTGACGGCGAGGCGGCATGTTTCTGAAGGAAATAGAAAGATGTTACTACCGTTTACAACGTAAGTCACACAAACAATGTTTAAATGAGTTCATTAGACAATTAGGATTACATATAGGAACTATATTTATCTCCTATCTGTCATTAAACTCAGAATGTGCATAATTCCCTATTATTTTTCTAAGTGTCCTAGTCGGTCATAACTAGTGTTAACTAACTATTTCCTAGGTCCTATACATTCCTCACTCTATACTAACACTGACAACCTCCCAATGCAATGCAACAAGCTTATATATAGGGCATATGCAGAGGTAGATCGCAATCTCCCCTACACCGTCCCACCACCGTTCCATTGCACCACGATTATGCCATTGCTAGTGTGTAGAGTGTGTCATGTATTTCACCATAATTCTCACTTCACAAACCTTATCCTTAGTAGGATAATTTTGAGTGAAGTGATCTCTAGTTCCCTTGGACAATTAGGTTTACCAAATGTCTAAGTTCACCTGACATGTAGGCTTGCCTATTTCTAAGTTCACCTAATGTCTAAGTTCACCTGACATTAAGTTTCCCCCAACTGTCTAAGTTCACTAAAATCCATATCATTTCCAATGTCAATAATCATCATTAAGGGTTCATATCATCACGAAGTGCTCTTATTGTCACTAAGTGTTCATATCCTCCCTATAGTTTATTCTTGTCAAGTGTCCATACCATCACTAAGTGTTAGTATCATCACTATGCGTTTATATTATCATCAAGTGTCCATATTATCACCCAAGTCTATATCCCATCACTAATCGCTCATCTCATTTGTTAATCCTATGCACCCTACGTGTCCAATCAGTGTGTTTCATAAGTGAATTTATAAGTATTTATCAAGTGTGATCATTCAAGAGTCAATCCCAGTCAATCCATCAAACATATCATCAACAGTCCACAATCATATCCTCTCAAACCCTCCTAGTAAGGTCCTAATAATATCCTAAGTTCCTGACACTGACAGACCCCCGATATACTTCAAATGGTATATGTATAGGGCATATGCAAGAGTAGGTCGCAACCTCCCTTACACCGTCCCACCACCTTTGTAGTATACCACGAGTGTGTCCTTGTCTGGTGATCACAAGATCTAACAGATAACTCCTTAAGCAAATAAATTTCTAAGCAGTTAAGTTCCTTAACAGATAAATGTCCCAAACGGGTAGTTCCCTTATTCCTCAATACTGACATCCACCCGATGTACTGTAAATGGTATATGTATAGGGCATATGATAAGGGTAGGTCGCAACCGCCCAAACCACCGTCCCACCACCTTTACAATACACCACGAGTATGTCCTTATCGAGTCATTAGGGCACATGTAAGCAAGAAATTAGTAGCAGCATATATATTCAAATGTATAACAGGAGTTCAGTTAACATGTAATAAACACATAAGCATGAAATCCTGAATATACTAACTAGTGTATGAAATTAATTCATACTAGGGTATCCTACGGTTATAGACTAGGTCAACCATTTCTAGCAACCTAATTCCCTATAACCCAGGCTCTGATACCAATCTGTAACACCCCGACCGACGGCGGAATCATCGGGATGCCACGAGGGATGTGTAGATTGTTCAAAAGCTCATGGGCATCTAAATCAAGTCATCATATATCATTTAAGCAACCACAATAATTACACAAAAATCATGTTCATCATGAATCAAGTAATTCAAATACACAAAAGATTTAGTTAAACTAACTAAACTCTAATCGCCAGAAATTTAGTTAATTAACTAAGTCCAAGATCCTATATGATGATGATGTCCAAAACAGAAGAGATCCTCTCTTCCTTTCCTACTTGTCTCCATCACCTGAAACATGTAAGAAAACAAGTGTCAACTACAAAAGTAGTTGGTGAGTAATCATAAGTCTTTATATTTTAAAAATGTTTTGGTAAAAGTGAATTTAAAAGTTTAAGTTTAAAATAGTTTTATAAAATACTTTGTTTAAAACGATTATAAAACTTATGATTTTCATGAGAAATTCCATATGAATACCTGTATGAGATAATCCAACACACATCCAACCATTCAACAACCAAACACATACACAATCACATAATCACATAATCAATCAGTTAATATCGATCTCAAATAATCATAATCAAACATAGATAATCAATCCACAACAAATCAACCAAACTCAATCAATCATATTCTCAATCAATGTTCGTGACTATACATGATTCCTTATGTATTTAACGTAAGTTAGATACATGAATCATGGAGTGGTCGCTAACCACGTGACAATACATGAAGCCAAAGCAAATAACCGAAGTCAAAGGCAATGCTTCACAGATGTGGAAACCATCCACGTGACAATACACGATGTCAAAGCAATTAACCGAAGTTAAGAGCGATGATTCTCGGGATTTGTGACAATACTTGTAATCTTTGTTATTGACCTAGGTCAATAACAATGTTTACATGGATATAAAATAATAAGAGATAGTCCCATAATAATGATAATTTCAAATGTGAATATCATATTGATAAACAGGTATTAACCTTGTGTTATCAAAATAATATTTAATTTGGTATACATGTTTCACCTCCGAGTTTTAAAACAAAAATAGTTTATAGAAAGGGAGGTTATGAGAACTCACCTGAAGTCCTGAGATTCAATGTTTTAGAAGTATGCGCGCTCGCGTATATAACTCAAGTCAAATCACAGATCTGTAATTTATTTATGATCGTGCTTGTAAGTATCCGTGTCTTAACTTAATTAAATATTCATAAGTGTATGGCTTCATTTCAACTTAGTGTCCATTTAAATCCTTACGTGTTTAGTTACTTAGTTTGTTTACTCTAAGTTAACTTGCAACACCTAAGGCGTATAGATGATCATTTGTAACATGTGAATTAACCTTGTTAATTTCTATCATATAAAGTTGATACTTACTTGAAGCTTATATCTTTAAATAAAGGTGGCCACTTTGTAACATACATGCATGACTAATTTGATTGCCCATCTTGATGTGGTTGTAATACCCATTTCACGTTATAAAAGATTATGCCCATGCCTTTTTCATAAACTATTTCCATCATGAGGACTTTATATTTATAAAGTTCATTTTATCAAGAAAAGGTGGTAACAATTCCATCACCCATGCATGCATGTTAGTATAGATAAGTGTACGTGTATGTGCTTGCTTCCAATTACTCTTAATCCTACTTGTTTGAATGAGTTTTGGTCCGGCCACCCATGAGGGCAGCGAACCCTCTAGTCCAAACATAGTAGGTTCGGCCTAATATAGTTATGGTTCGGCTTCAGTGAAAAAGGGGAGGGTTCGGCCAGTGGCTGCCCACGCAGGGTTCGGCTGGCCAAGCAACTAGAAGAGGTTCGTACATGTTGACCAATTCATAGCTAGGGTTCGTTGGGCTGAAACACCTCAGGGTTCGGTGAAGCCCAGGGTTCGTGGCCTAAGGATGACCAAGGTTCGGGGTCCCTAGGGTTCGCCACCCTAGGGTTCGCTATTTCCAGTAGAAGGGTTCGGGGTTGGCGGCCTGCACAAGGTTCGTCCAGCCCCTTTAGGGTTCGGTCACCAATGAACAAGGTTCGGCCCATGAAGGCTCGTCTAATGGTTCGCTAGTCTTATAAGGGTTCGTGACCCATGCAGGGTTCGTGACCCATACAGGGTTCGTTGCAGGCTGTAAGAGGAAGGCTCGGCTGAAACTAGGGTTCGCCACCCTAGTTCCCGCCCAACAGGGTTCGTGAGGCCCTTAGGGTTCGGCCCCCACCTGCTGTGTCGCCGGAGCACTGTTCATCATCATCCTAGCCGCATCTTAGTGGTCTACGGTCATCCCTAGCTTACTTCGACTCAACAACAACTCGGTTAATACATTGCCACTAAAGATTATTATACTACATGATGGTTAAACTCGATTAGGGTTTTCAAACCAAAAACCGAAAAGAAAACCGGGTCTCTTACCTTTAAATCGTGTGCAAATGATAGCTTTCTTGGTATCTTCGTGTTCCTCTTGTTCTCACGAACGCGTAGCCACCGAAAGTTCGAAGATCCGTCAAGAAACGAGCTCGGTAGGCTAGAGAGAAGGTAGAGAGAAAAGTGTATGGGTGTTTTTAGAGAGAGAGAGAAGATGGTGAGAATGAAAGAAAATGGTGGAGTCTTCCACCATTTGTAACTATCCGTTTCCGCGTGTTCGGTCTCGTCTTTATCGCGATAGTAAAATATAGTTCGGTTTTACTCGTTAAACGTATTTAAACATAAATTGTTTAAATAATATGATTTTATTGATTTAATTGATTTACTTATATAATCCTCGTCTCGTAAAGTGATCTAGTTAATACCCGTGAGATGTAATAATACGCTCGGTTTTCTAACATAACATATTTAAATAATCTATTTATTTTAAATAAATCGATTTTGTTTAATAAAATAAGTTCTAAATAGATTATGTCGTAAATCGCTTTCGTTACATTATTTCTAAATAATTATTTGATAAATTAAATCATTCCAGTTTAATTTAGGTTGCGATTTCTAATAAATATTTTAAGATTTATTTATTAATTTAATATCATTTAATATTATTTAATTAATCTCATCGAAACGCGTTACTCGCGTACGTATTCGTAAAGATCGTCACCTTTCCGAATACGACGTTCGTATCGTATTTCGATTTGATTTACAATTCATAGAATATTGTTTCAGAAAATCCTTCTTAATAATTATATTCGTGTGAATCGTCACCCACGCGAATACATTTATTAAGTTAACATTTCTGAATTAATGTTCGCGTTTAAATAGTATCCGAATCCTCACATCGCGTAATTTATTCCCATTATTTATTAACTCTAATATTATCATTTCCCAAACCAAAACCCACTAAACCCTAGTCACTGACACATCCATGATAGACCGAAATATGCATATGTATAGGGCGTATGCAGAGGTAGATCGCAACCTCCCCTACACCGTCCCACCGCTATTTCGATAAACCATGACCATGTGTCCTTAACTATGTTTAGTAACCATACCATAACAAACTCCCAGTTCCATCCCAAAACCATTTTCAAACCAATAATCCATAATCATCAGTAATAACACTGCGATAAACTCTATGGGTCTGTTCAGTTAAATTTCAACTAAACTTCCCAAGGTTTTCGCGTATAATATATTATAAAATCATGCATACCAGTAACAGTGACAATATCAGCAAGGTCAAACAATAATATCATAATCAATAATATTCATAAATCTCCGGTCGTACAGTACAATCGTACGGATGTACGGATGTACGGACAACCGAAAGTACAGTGATGTTACAAATATTTTGCTAAACCTATATCTTGTCTATTACATGGGATTGAGGGTAAACAAGGATTAATGCAACAACACTAAGGATTCTAACTATTACAAACATAAAGCATGAATTACGAGAATCAAGGAGGTAACTAAGGGTGGGTGTGGATTAAGTCCCAACATCCAACACTTAGTGATTCTATGCAATCATATAACTCAATTAGAGAGTTCCTTTGAGTTCTCTAAGCTAAGTTGTCCACGCGAATGATTCAAGAAACAAAGGTAGCTAAGACTTAACTATAGTCTTAGAGTTGATCAAATTTGATTAACTTAAAGTCTAACAAGTTAACTTATGATTTTCTGAAAAGAAATTATGGTTTCAGTAAATGAAATCAATAGTAAACTTTCTTAAATTAAATAAATGATTTTAACTTAATGGTTTAACTTTAATCTATGGGACAAAGGTTACAACCGGGTAATGTATTAAACTAACTAGAAAGATTCTTAGAAAATCCATTAATAACATAGGACACTTAGTTGCACGCCGAAACCAACACCTTAGTTTGCGTATATTATAAACACTTATAATATTCGAATCTCTTGAAAAAACTCAGGTGTTGAAGATACTTAAGCTACAACTAACGAGCGCGCATTATCTGTGGTAATTCATACTTAGCAACACAGGTGAGTTCATTGTCCCTTTTCAAACTATTTTGAATTTTACTTCAGGACTGAGAAGCATGTTATACCTTTTAAACAAATGTTTAAATGTTTCATAAATGCTTTTAAACTTATTCATAATGCTATTACTAATGCTTGTGCTTATTACACTTATTCTAAACGCTAAAAGCTAAGGCTTTAACCTAAATGCTAATGCTACATGCTAATGTGAAATGCTAATGCTACATGCTAATGCTACATACTAATGCTAAGTGTTAATGCTACATGCTAATACTACATGCTAAGACTACATATTTTTATACTAGTTTGCTTAAAACATTGGATGCTTTTCATATGCAAAGAATGCAAAGACTAACAGGATGAAATGCTTTTATAAACTAACTTTGAAAGCTTGAATGCTCAAACTCAGAAAGGCTTAGATGCTTGATATGCTCGCTATGCTCGAATGCTCGAAATGTTTGAAATGCTCATAGTGCCATAAACTTTTGTATGCTTTATATGCTTGAAATGCTAAGACAAACGGATTGGCCTCTCAGTGCTTGCCATACCGGTTGTGAAGCTAGTACTTGTGCACATGATAAGTAAATGCTATGCTATATGAATGCTATAAACTTGTATGCTAAAGCTATCGGCTATGGTAGAACATACTGATTTGGTCTCTCAGTGCTAGCCATAGGGTGTTCTTCATAGTCGGACTTGAAAGAACAAAACGTTGGTCTCTCAGTGCTTGCCATAGGGTGTCCTTCATATTCAGGACTTGGAGGAACAGACTGTTGGCCTCTCAATGCTTGCCATATAGTGATTCCTCATTGTCCACCCATGACTGCGATATGTGACTAGGATGATTATGGTTTTCCTTAGTTGACTTTGTGTCATCTTAGAAATCCTTTATCAAATCACCGATGTTGCTAATCACATTTAGTTCCGATATGGATTGATACTGGATTCCTTCGGGTGTTCAGGTGTCCATAATGGTAACTCTTAAAGCTAGACTTGCAGATGCTATTGTGTGCATGTTGAAAACTTACAAACAGAATGCTAAAGCTATGATGGGAATGGGATTGGATGGTAGCTAAAATGCTTAACTGTCATTAACAACAATGTCATATGTGGTTTAGTATGTAGTGGGATGGCGTCTGGGCGGGTTGTAGGTTCGACCCTTTCGTATGCCCTATATATAAGCATATCGAATTGGATATTACAGGTGATGTTAATGAGGTTAAGGTTGTTACCAAAAAGGTTTGCAAAAACTATTTTACTATACTAAACTACATGAACTCACCAACCATTGTGTTGACCTTGTTTTCTTACATGCTTTCTTAGGTGACGTACAAGAATAAGCTAAGGCTAAGGAATGCATGATAGGATGCCCAGTTAGAGGACCTAGTAGATTTTGGGAAGCACATATTTTGTTCTTTGTTGTGAATCACTTTTGATATCTCATGCAGTTACAAGATAGTAAACATTTGATTCTTTGATAGGTTTACTCAGTTAAATTATCAAACATTGACAGTTGTAATTTAACTTTGTATTCCTAGTTTAATGCTATTTGTGCTTTAGTTATTCTCAATGTTGATGCTATGTAAACAATCTTATCATTTACGATTATCACTCTCGGTATCGCGCTCCGGGAACCTTCCGCCCGGCGGGACACACGATTCGGCCCGCCAGCTCGGGGTGTGACACACTGGTCTGCTGCAGTGGTTTGAGATTGTTGAAAACATCTTCATCAACAATGACTGTCCTGAAAATTTGAAGGTGCGCTATGCCACTAGTGTTTTCCAAAAGAGAGCACTAACTTTGTGGAATGGGGAAAAGCGAACTAGGGGAGTTGACACAGCTCTAGCACTGACATGGACTGAGGTCAAGAACCTGATGACCACCGAATTCTGTCCTCGCTGTGAGATGAGGAAACTGGAAGCTGAGTTCTGGGAACTCAAACAAGACAGCAGTGAGAATGTAATCTACAATTCCCGCTTCCATGAGTATAGTCTGCTGGTACCTCATCTAGTAACACCACTTGAGAAAGCAATAGAGAAGTACATAGGCGGTCTGCCAATGTAGATTCAAGACACAGTGTTTGGTAGAAATCCTACTACTTTGAAAGCTTCAATCCACCTGTCTGCAACATTGACTGATAATCACGTGAAGGCTGGAACACTCACACGGAAGGGAAGTAAGAAGACTGACACAAAATCAGCTGCAAAGGAGGCTTCAACTGAAGTCTAGACTGAACAAGGCAAATCATCCAAAAGCAACAACAAGAAGCGAAAGAGCTGGAATTTTGTTGTTACTACTCCTGCTGCAAAGACTACTCAGCAATCATCAAACAACTCAAACACCAGAAGTTATGTTGGGTCCACTCCTCAATGTAACATCTGCAGATATCATCACGCTCCTAACTTGCCTTGTCACGTCTGCAACAACTGCGGCAAGTATGGTCATTTTGCAAATGTCTGTCGGAGTGCACCGCAAGCACAAAGGACGCAACCTGCACCGCTAGCACTGCCAGCTCCGCATGCACAACCAATTCAAGCTGTACCCGTTTGCCAAGTACCTATACAAGAAAGAGCCTGTTATGAGTGCGGTGAAATGGGTCATTTCAGGAATCAATGCCCGAGATTGGCGGGAAACAATCAAAGGATGGTGAGAGGCAGAGCTTTTCAACTGAATGCTACGGCAGCTCAAGCCAACCAAGATGTCGTCAATGGTACATTTCTGATTAATAATTCCTATGCGTCAGTATTATTTGATTCCGGTGCTGATAGGAGTTTTATTTCACATGATTTTGAATGTATCCTTGGAATAACACGTACTAAGATAGACAAACCGTTTAACATAGAGGTTGATCATGGTAATACTATTGATATTGACACTTTTATTATTGGGTGTACTGTGAACTTAAATGATCACGCTTTTCCAATTGATCTTATACCTATGCAACTTGGTAGCTTTGATGTTATCATAGGCATGGATTGGTTAGCCACCCACAAAGCGGAAATTGTTTGTCATGAAAAATATATTTGTATTCCCTTACCTTCGGGTGAAACTTTAAAAGTTTTTTGTGGAAACTTCTAGTAAAGGTCTTAAGCTAATGTCATGCACTAAAGCACACAAGTACCTTAGGAAGAAATGTATAGCATTTTTAGCACACATTGTGGAGAAAAAGGAGAAAGGAAAGAGCATTGAAGACGACCCTGTAATAAGAGATTTTCCTGAAGTATTTTCAGACGACTTACTGGGTCTTCCACCAGAACGTCAAGTAGAATTTCGAATTGACTTAGTACCTAGTACGAACCTACTCGCCAAAGCTCCTTATAGACTTGCGCCTTCGGAGTTACAAGAATTGGCAAGCCAACTACAAGAACTGTCTGACAAAGGATTCATTCGCCCGAGCCATTCGCCATGGGGTGCACCGGTCCTATTTGTCAAGAAGAAGGATGGGTCATTCCGAATGTGCATAGACTACCGCGAATGGAACAAGCTAACCATTAAGAATCGATATCCTCTGCCGCGCATCGATGATTTTTTCGATCAATTTCAAGGCTCGGCATGGTTTTCGAAGATCGATCTTAGGTCTGGGTATCATCAGCTTTGTGTATATGAAAATGATATTCCCAAGACGGCTTTCAGAGCAAGATATGGCCATTATGAATTCCTGGTAATGCCTTTCGGCCTTACCAATGCACCAGCGGTTTTCATGGACCTCATAAACCGTGTTTGCAGGCCATACTTGGATAAATTTGTGATTGTATTTATTGATGATATTTTGATAAACTCCAAGAACAAAGAAGAGCACGAGCAACACCTTAAGCTGGTTTTGGAGATCTTAAGAGAGGAACGACTGTATGCCAAATTCTCCAAGTGCGAATTCTGGCTTAAGGAAGTTCAATTCTTAGGACACATAGTCAATGAAAAGGGTATCCATGTGGATCCAGCGAAGATTGAAGCAGTGAAGAATTGGAGTACACCGAAGACACCCACGGAGAATGGATCATTTCTTGGACTTGCCGGTTACTATCGGCAGTTTATTTCGAACTTCTCCAAGATTGTTGTCCCTCTCACTTCTTTAACTCAAAAGAATAGACTTTATGAGTGGGGACCAAAGCAAGAAGAGGCATTTTAGACTTTAAAGCAGAAACTTTGTGATGCTCCTGTCTTGACACTACCTGATGGAAATGATGATTTTGTAGTTTACTGTGATGCATCCAACCTAGGTCTCAGTTGCGTTCTCATGCAGCGGGGAAATTTTGTGGCATATGCATCGAGGCAGTTGAAAATCCATGAGAAGAACTACACTACACATGACTTGGAACTTGGTACAGTTGTGTTTGCTTTGAAGATATGGAGACATTATCTTTATGGCACTAAGTGTGTAGTCTTTACTGATCATAAGAGTTTGCAGCATATTCTCAATCAGAAAGAACTTAACATGAGACAACGAAGATGGGTTGAACTGTTGAATGATTGTGACTGTGAAATTCGCTACCATCTTGGTAAAGCGAATGTAGTAGCAGATGCGCTTAGTCACAAAAGTCATGTTCAAATCCATAGTGTCCGAGTGTACACAAATCTTCGTAACGATGTTCTCACAACCAACAACACTCATTGGCTCAAGATAGCCTAAAAGATGAGATGTCTTGCGGGGCCGAATTACAATTGGAAACGAAGGATGATGGTTTGATGTATTATTTGAATCGGTTATGGATACCGAACAGGGATGATCTTAGGATGATGATTCTGGATGAAGCTCATAAGTCTCGTTACTCAATCCATCCGGGTGCTGACAAGATGTATCAAGACCTTAGAGTGTTATACTGGTGGCCTGGAATGAAGAAGGACATTGCTAAGTATGTAGCCAAGTGCCTTAACTGTGCTAAAGTCAAGGCTGAACATCAACGACCTTCAGGATTATTAGTAGAACCAGAAATACCCATGTGGAAATGGGAGAATATATCCATGGATTTTATTACCAAACTCCCACGAACCGAAAGTGGTAATGATAGTATATTGGTGATAATAGATCGATTAACCAAGTCGGCTTATTTCTTACCGATACGCGAGACGTACCCTGTGCGGAAATTAGCTCGTATCTATGTTGATGAGATAGTTAGTCGACATAGAATTCCCTTAAGCATAATATCGGATCGTGATGCCTGTTCCACGGCACGATTTTGGGAATCGCTTAATGAAGCTTTTGGAACAAGATTGGATCTTAACACCGCTTATCATCCTCAAACGGATGGACAGACGGAGCGAACGATTCAGACATTAGAAGATATGCTAAGAGCTTGTGTCATCGATTTCGGTGGCAATTGGGATAGCCATCTACCATTAGTTGAATCTTGTATAACAACAGTTATCATGCGAGCATTGGTATGGCGCCGTTTAAAGATCTTTATAGTAGAAAATGTCTGTCACCTATTTGTTGGACTGAGGTCGGCGAATTGCAGATCACTGGTCCTGAGATTATTCAAGAAATGACTGACAAGATTCACCAGATTCGCGACAATCTATTCGCTGCTCGCAGTCGACAAAAGAGTTACGCGGATAAACGACGGAAACCTTTAGAATTTGAGGTTAATGATTTAGTATTGCTCAAAGTATCACCTTGGAAGGGAGTTGTATGATTCGGGAAGAAGGGTAAGCTTGCTCCATGATATATTGACCCTTTTAAGATTCTTGAACGGATCGGGAAGGTTGCCTACAAGTTGGAACTTCCTCGTGAACTTAGCAATGTACACCCGACTTTTCATGTGCCCAATTTAAGAAAATGCCTAGCTGATCAGGATCTTCAGGTACCACTCGATGACATTCGCGTCGATGATACCATGCACTTCGTTGAAAAACCAGTCGAGATAATGGACCGGGAAGTTAAGAAATTCAAACGCAGTAGAATTCCAATTGTCAAAGTACGATGGGAGTCGAAGCATGGTTCAGAATTCACCTGGGAACGGGAAGATCAGATGAAACTTAAGTACCCACACTTATTTACTGCGGTCGCTCCAAGTTGAATTTCGGGACGAAATTCCCTCAACTAGTGGAGACTGTAACATCACTGTATTTCAGGCACTTCATTACATAAATGTTTGTATTGTTAAAGCCTGATATGATAAATGATAATTATTATGGAGTATTGGATGTTATTATTATTGGTATACATTATTAAGAACGTATATTATCACAATGAGAATAAACCCTGGGAAGTCTAGTTTGAAACACAACTAAACAGAACCAGAGAGTTTATTGTAGTTGAATTAACATGATATGGGTTGTTGACTTGGAATGGTAGTGGGATGGGATTCTATAATCAAAGATAGGAAAGGTGGTGGGATGGCGGCTGAGGCAGTTGCGACTGACCTCAACGTATGCCCTATACATAAACCATCTTCGGTTTATCATGATTATATCAGTGTCAAGGCTTTGGTGAGGAGAATCCGGGGTTTTGGTTTGGAATGGAAAGTATTTATCAGTTTGATATTAGTGGTTACTAAACATAGTTAAGGACACATGGTCATGGTTTATCGAAATGGTGGTGGGACGGTGGCTGGATAGGTTGCGACCTACTGCTACGTATGTCCTATACATAAGCTTATTTCAGTCTATCATGGATGTGTCAGTGATACGGTTTAGTGGGATTCGCATTGGGAAATTATAATATTCAAGATAATAAAAGAATGAAAGCGTTATTGAAGATAAATACGTGTTAGTGAGGTCACAAATATAAGTTAAACGTGAATGTTATTTCAGAAATATTAACTTAATAATGTATTTGCGTGGGTGAGGATTCACATGAATATAATTTTTAGCAATAATATACTGAAACGATATTCCATAATTGTAAATCGAATTTAAATACGATACGAGCGTTGGATTCGAAAAGGTGACGATCTTTACGAATACGTACGTAAGCAACACGTTTCGATGAGATAACCAAAATAATACCTAACGATATTAAATTAAGAAAAAGAATTCTAATTGTTTATTAGGAATTACAACCTTAAACGAATTCGAATTGATTTTATTTTATTAAATAATTGTTGTAATGGAAAAGAATGAAACCATTCTATAAAAATGAAACTAATTAACTCTTTTATAAAACACAATTAAATTATTTAAACGCCTCATATTTTAAATATGTTTTACGAGAAAAACCGAGCAAGGTGATAATGTTAACGCGTAATAAACGAGACTGAGCACTCGGGGAGAACCCGGGCTATAAAAGCCCATCCTCTTTTCTTCCTCTTCACTTTTGCAAGAATACTTTCTCTCTCTAAACTCAAATTCGTCACTTCTCTATCTCTCTCTAATTTCTCTCTAAGATATCTCCTTCATTTTACATCCGATTTGGGTGATTCTTGGCTCTAAACGACCCTATGATCGAGGAGAACACAAACCCACAAGAAATTCAAGCTTCAGATCGAGTTTCTGAGGTAAGACATGCATTTTACTTTCTGCGTTTTAGGAAGAAAAACTGGTTATAATTGGTAGTTGTAAACACGATCTTATCACCTTTAAAACCTTAAAACAAGATGTATAAAAGGGTAGGATTGGATTGGTATAGACCTGCAACAGGTTGGATCACGATGAGGAAGATGATGGGTGGCTGGTTCATGACAAAGGAGATCGGCCGAACCTCTCCCAAGCGGGCCAAAGCCTTCTGCTGGCCGAACCCTACCAGTCGGCAAACCTTGAGTGGTCGAACCATCATGCAGTCACGAATCTTAAATGGGCGAACCTCATTGGGAAGAACCTATTAGCTCCACGAACCTTGGCTTGGCCGAACCCCTCAACAGCCCCTAATGGAGCTGCAAACTGTCATCATGGCCGAACCTTTACTATGGTCAAACCTTGTGCCAGCCGGACCTCATACTAAACGAACCTGATGTGGTGCTAACCTGCAAGCCACGAACCTAGAGCTCATGGCCGGCAAGCCATCATAACTCCACGAACCCTAATGAATGTCACTAACCATGTGATGCGAACCTAAGGTGGGTAAAGCTCCTATCCCACGAACCTATGCTTTCTACGAACCTTGCATGGAAACCGAACCTCATGGCAATGAATATCTCTTCCATGCAAGCTTTATCTTGGCCGAACCCTAGACTACCTAAACCATCCATATGAGCAGCGAACCTAGGGACTACGGCCAGATTTAGGGCTGCTAAAAACTAAAAATTCTAACTAAGGGTTTAGGGTGAATAAATGAACAAGATAATGGTATATACCCATGCATGCATGAAAGATTTAGGAGTTACCACCTTTTCTTAATAACATAAGTTTGAATTATGAGATTTTACAATAATGTGAACATTTTATGGGAATAATCTAATTATAACTTCCTTAAATGTAAACTAGATTTTAATAACTTAGATTATGATGGTCGATTAAATTGATCATGCATGTATGTATTGATGTGTATATGATTAAGGTCATCACCTTGAGTATACATATCTATGGGAACACATATAAGATATCACAACTAGTTATCATCATGGAATGATTTAAAACTATCAAGTCTAAATTAAATTCTAATGATCACCACTTATAAAATATTGAGTAAATCATCTTAACTTAGATCAAATAAACTAAGTTAGTGAAACACTTAATGGATTTTAAAGTAAACACTTATGGACACCCGATTGAAATGAAATGCATTTACTTATGAACACAAACACATATTAAATTCAGGTTGTTGAAGTATTTTGATTTCACATACGTGAGCGCGCATACTACAAAGCACTGAATCTGAGGAATTCAGGTGAGTTCTCATAACCTCCTTTTTTAAATCATTTTGTTTCTAAACTCGAAGGTGGAACATGTATACTAGATTTATATATTAATTTGATAACACGTGGTGGACACCTGGTTTATCATTATGATATGCATATTATTGGATTATCATCGTTTATGGTTTGCCTCGGATTATCATGGATTTTCACATCTGTCACACCCCCTGCGCCGCGTGCGGAATCCACGGCGCGGTGACGATATGGTTGAATCATGCACAAGTATTGAATAAGAACAACCACAATGTATTACTAAGTTTCATAATGTTTAGACCATTGTTTAGTTACAGACAATCTATCTACCAAAAGATTGACAACTACAGACCCAAAATATAGTTTACAAAATAAGACACTAACAAGACAATTAAACAAATAGGATTTAATGTGTTTCTAATCCATCCTAGCTTGTTTCTTCATCTTGTTCTATCTTAGAATGATCCCCTTAGTTGTCCTTGAGAATGATCTAAACCTGATTACCTGAAACACGTGAAAATTAACTGTCAACTACAAAAGTAGTTGGTGAGAACAATAGGTTTAACAGTTGTAAACATGAATTTTGCATTGTAATGCATATATGATAAACAATGAATGAAAATACATGGATGGTTGCAACCCAAACTAACATCAAGTATGTAAAATGTGTCCAAACAGTTGTAACATTTGTGCATATAGTCATGTAGTTGTAAACAGTGTTAGAACAGTGTCTATTCATGGTTCAGTTCATCAATGTGATTCGTATGTTCAAAATGTGTGCTTGTGTGTTACAGGATCTTAGTAATCAGAAAACAAGTATGTATTATTATTTACAGTCGATTTCACTAGGCAAGAACAGTAACTTGTTATATTGAAACAGTGGTGGGCAGCGAGAGTGAGCCCTATACATATACTGCGTTCGGTGTAACAGGTTAGTGTTAGTGCGTAGTGTCGAGACGAATACTATGACATTTAATTAATTCAACAAAGATCGTAATCTGTAAGCGAGACTGAGTATAGTTGTGGGTGACGATCCATAATAATACGAATGTTGAACTTATAATTACGATTAAACGACTTTAAACTTTTAATACGATCGGAAAACGTACGCGATTGCGGGTATACACGTAATTGTGAGTGTTTAACGATCCGACAACACACGAAGAGTAAAAATAATTATATTAATTATTTTATATTTTTACAATTTTGAAACTCATCATTTAAATGAGTTTAACAACTCTTTTATTTTAAAGCCGCGTAAAATACGCGTTACGTTCCGGAAACGCGAACCGAGCGACCGAAACTGTAACATTTGTGCATATAGTCATGTAGTTGTAAACAGTGTTAGAACAGTGTCTATTCATGGTTCAGTTCATCAATGTGATTCGTATGTTCAAAATGTGTGCTTGTGTGTTACAGGATCTTAGTAATCAGAAAACAAGTATGTATTATCTATTTACAGTCGATTTCACTAAGCAAGAACAGTAACTTGTTATATCGAAACAGTGGTGGGCAGCGAGAGTGAGCCCTATACATATACTGCGTTCGGTGTAACAGGTTAGTGTTAGTGCGTAGTGTTGAGACGAATAGTATAACAATTAATTAATTCAACCAAGATCGTAATCTGTAAGCGAGACTGAGTATAGTTATGGGTGACGATCCATAATAGTACGAATGTTGAACTTATAATTACGATTAAACATCTCTAAATATTTTAATACGATCGGAAAACGTACGCGATTGCGGGTATACACGTAAATTGTGAATGTTTAACGATCTGACAACACACGAAGAGTAAAATAATTATATTAATTATTTTATATTTTTACAATTTTGAAACTCATCATTTAAATGAGTTTAACAACTATTTTATTTTAAAACCGCGTAAAATACGCGTTACGTTTCGGAAACGCGAACCGAGCAACCGAAACGAACCCGAACACTACCCGGACTATAAAAGCCCTAAAGAAGGCCATTTCCTTCATTTATTATCAGCCAAACCCTCTCTCTCTCTAGAAATTTCGCAAACCCTCTCTCTCTCTAGAAAACCAAACTTTAAACGTTCGTAACTCGCTTATTTCTCGACGGATTTCGACGTTCTTGGTGTCCACGCGAAGCTCTCAACATTGTCTACCCGAAAGTACAAGAATATCGCAGATCCATCCAGCCAAAAACGAGGTATGAGCCTTGGAAAGATTCGGGAAATAGGGTTTTCATAGGTTGTTGTGTGTTTTTGTTTAAACTCGACGTTTAGCCGGTCCTAGCACTCTCCTAATTAGTTTCGCAGCCATAGAAAGCTTTCTGGAGGTTTTATTAGCTTGAATCGTGGTCTAGATCCAGAAGTTTGGTGATGAAGATGATGCGGGTAACAGGTTCGCTAGCCGAACCCTGTTCTGGACAAACCGGCGAAGGGAAACGAACCCATGGTTCGTGAGTCACCGTCGACCGAACCCTAGTCTACTGCTGGCCGAACCCTCGTGGACATAACGAACCCTTCTGGTTTGCTGGATGGTCAGCCGAACCCTGTGGTCATCACGAACCTGTGATGAGGTTTCATGCTGCACACGAACCCATCTCAGTCGAACCCTATGCGAACCCTCATCAGACTCACGAACTCTCTAATACCGAACCCTATGAGTGCATGATAACGCACCCTATACATGGATCCTCTCACGAACCCCATGCAGCCGAACCATGCCCACGAATCCTAGTCGCCATGCATGAGCCGAGACTAAGCCACGAACCCTGCATGGTTCGTGGCATGATTAGCCGAACTCTTTTGATAGTTATGATCGACGAACTCAGACTCCTTGGCGAACCTTCATAGTTCGTCGCTCAACTTGCCGAAGCCTATGCAGGTCGCGAACCACCTTGAACATAAACCTAAGGCCGAACCCTGCTTGATTAATTTATAGAGCCGAACCTTGTCATGTAGTTGGCCGAACCTAGGCCTAAACTCCAAGGGTTCGCTGCCAAGTGGTGGCAGCTCACATCTCTTTCGGCCCAAGTAGATTGTAATAAGCCCAATGCCATTAGTAAGTGGTCCAAAGACATAGGCCAAGCCCAATCGAGTTATATAGACTCGTTTTGATATTAGGTAGATCAATAGTTTCTTGGAGGCTCGCATGACCTACCTAAACATGTGTTGGCCCAACATTGTTTCTAATTGGATCCTCGTAAACCTAAGTGACCCATGACCTTTGAATAAGCCCATCATTAATCTATGGGTTTAAAACTCAATGTGAGACCTCGGTCATGACAATTGTGAATTGATTATAAATTGGTTAAGTTGTAACTTAACAATAATCATGAAGGTCAATTCACAATCTCAAAAACTTATCACAATTGAACATCTTATCATTATATAGGTTAATCAATGGTTATCAAAGTCTCAAACAATTATCATTTTATGCATATGAATTATGCATCAAAGAACATTTCATAAGTTTCTTGGACCCATGATCAATCAAATGACTCAAAGCATAACATTCGAGTTTTCACAACAATCAAATCATGAGAACACAAGTCAATCAATGAATCAAGTTATACAATTATAAATCCTATATCTTATGTATGATTACAATGTTATAGGAACAAGTTAGAAGTCCTGTTTGCTACTTGCTAACTGTTTTAGTTCAGAGTCTACTGCAGACAGGTGAGAACTTTAGCCCCTCTTTTACTGTTTTATAACTGTTTTGGGGTGGAACACGTGATCAAAACCGCTATTTCAATCTTGTTTCATTGCACAGTTTATGTGCATTCATAAACATTACAGGTTTATCTTATGAATCCAAGTGATTCTTCAACCGTTTAAGGAAATTGTCAACTGTTTTAAAGGAATTATTTACTATTAAACCCTTATTACTAAAAAGGATTTAAAAATGTTTTTCTTGAAAGGTTTATTAACAGTTTTACTCAAATGTCCTTTTAAAGGATAACATTTTTAAATAAATGATTTCATCAACCCTTCGTTTGCTATAAACCTTGTTGTTATACAAGGTCATCACATCATGGTATTTAAAACAAGTGGTTCACAACATGGTACTCAAATTCATTGGTTCAAAACATGGTATCCAAATCAAGTGGTTCAAAACATGGTATTCAAACTCATTGGTTCAAAACATGGTATTCAAGTCAAGTTGTTCACATCATGGTATTCAAATCAAGAGATTCATTTCATGTTACATAAACAAAGGATTCAACTCGTGGAGTTAAATCCAGGTTTTCAATAAGACATTAACACATCCGGTTAAAGTAAGATTCAGAAAACATGGTGTCATTTGTTGTAAACAAACTTATAAACCCATCAAGTATCATATTCATTAGCGTTAGTACTGGGTGATCACAACAAGGGAAAGCGGACACATTGGTTCTTATCCAGGATGGAGTTAGCTTTTAAATTTGTTTTAAAAGCTAACTGCAGGTCTGGTGTCATGGTTTTCTTATCCAGGATGGAGTTGGCTTTTAAATTTGCTTTTAAAAGCCAAGTGCAGGTCTGGTGTCATATGGTTATCAAAACTGCTGACGTATTATCTAACTCCAAACGTGGTTTGGGACTTGATATTATCGGCTGTCGTGCGAACAGTGATTGGACTGTTTCCACTCATTTTCTTACTTGATGTTAGTTTGGGTTGCAGCTCATCCGTGTGAATCTTATGATGCTTTAACTTACCTATGTCTTATATCATATACTCATGTTTACAAATGCTCAAACCTATTGTTCTCACCAACTACGTCTGTAGTTGACAGTTACTTTTCACGTGTTTCAGGTAATCAGGTTTAAGACATTCTCAGGGACAACTAAGGAGACCATTCTAAGATAGAACAAGATGAAGAAACATGCTAGGATGGAATAGAAACTCACTAAATCCTAAATGTTTAATTGTCTTGTTTGGAGTCTTATTTTGTAAACTATATTTTGGGTCTGTAGTTGTCTTACTTTTGGTAGATAGATTGTCTGTAACTAATCAACTGTCTAAACATTATGAAATGTAGTAATCCATTGTGGTTGTTCTTATTCAATACTTGTGCATGATTCAACTGATCATACGTCACCGCGCCGTGGATTCCGCACGCAGCGCAGGGGTGTGACAGAAACGAACCCGAATATCACCCGGGCTATAAAAGCTTTGAACAAGGCTTAAAACCTCATTTAATTCCCCAACAACCCTTTCTCTCTCTAATAGTTCGTCTACCCTCTCTCTCTCTAGAAAACCGACCTTCAAACGCGCGTATCTTCTTCGTTTCTCAACGGATTTTGGTGTTCTTGGTGTCCACGCGTAGCTCTCGACATCCTCTACACGGAAGTACAAGATTTTCGCAGATCCATCCAGCAAATCGAGAGGTATTGATGCTTGAATGTTCACGAGATTAGGGTTTTCATGTGTGAGTTCGTGAGTCACACACATAACCGGTTTATTTACATTATTCTTTGAGTTTCGACTGCATAGTAACCTTTTGCGATGTTAGATCGACCTAGCTACAGACCTAGAACCAGTTGGATATGTTGATGATGGCGCAGGTAACAGGTTCGGGAGAACCAGGAGGAAACGAACCACGAAGGTTCCTGGCCGAACCCTTGTGTACACAGCTAGCATTGACGAACCCTGCATGGTTCGTGTGGGGTTTGCCAGCCGAACTCTAGGGGCTCTCACGAGCCTTCATCCCTGATCGAACGAACCCCCATGCAAGCATGACACGAGCCTTGCCGAACCAGATACATCACGAACCCTACATGGTTCGCCGCATGACCACCGAACTCTCATGGATTCACGAACCTGCATAGTTCGTTGCTCAATTTACCGAACCCTTAACTGTCATCAACATCACGAACCTTGCCTGCCATCATGTTAGTCGAACCTGTGAAGCCATATCCATGAAGGCCGAACCCTGCATGGTTCGCTACCCACTAAGCCGAACCCTTAGTCAATTGGACGAACCTTGGCTGAAATCCTTAAGGGTTCGCTGCCCAAATGGCAGCCCACTTTCTTTTCGGCCCAAACTCAACTTATTCGGCCCAAGTGTGTTAGTATAAGGCCCATAGGTGTGAGGTAAACTCAAGGGAGTTATGTTGGCCCATTAGACACTCAACTAGTTCGATAACGCTTTGGATCGTTACATGGATTTCATTCACAATTGATGGCCAACTTAAATTCTTAGGCCCTATCTAATTACATGTTGATTGGACTAAGATCATAACTAATTGGTCCATTATCGCTTAGGACCTTACATGGCCCATATACTTGTGGTTGGACCAACATCACACCCCCTTGGCCCAACACCATATTCAATCGGCCCATCGTGAACCTAAGTAGCCCATAGACTTGGTTGAAGGACCATTGTGGTTACATAGGTTCAAAGACCAATAATGAACATAAAATTGATGATTGTGAATTGATCAATTGAGGTTTAAGTTGTGACTTAACCTAATCATGAGATCAAATCACGATCTCAAAGACATAAGCAATCGGAACATATTTTCATAAGTCATGTTAACAAATGGTTTATCAAACACTGGAACAAATGAGAAGCAAGCATGATGTTGTACAAAGGATCATTACACAAGTTTCTTGAACCCATGATCAATCAAGTAATCAAGTTAAACAAGTTCAAGTGAACACAAGTCAATCAATGAATCAAGCTATACAATTATAAATCTTATATCTTATGTATGATTACAATGATATAGGAACAAGTTAGAAGTCCTGTTTGCTACTTGCTAACTGTTTAGTTCAGAGTCTACTGCAGACAGGTGAGAACTTTAGCCCCTCTTTTACTGTTTTACAACTGTTTTGGGGTGGAACACGTGATCAAAACCGCTATTTCAATCTTGTCTTATTACACAGGTTATGTGTAAGTCATAAACATTTCAGGTTCATCTTACGAATCCAAGGGATTCATCAAATGTTTAAGGAAATTGTCAACTGTTTAAAAGGAATTATTTACTATTAAACCCTTATTACTAAAAAGGATTTTATAATGTTTTCTTGAAATGTTTTATAACAGTTTTACTCAAATGTTCTTATAAAGGATGTTACAAACCCTTTTGTTATAAACCTTGTTATTACACAAGGTCATCACATCATGGTATTCAAAACAAGTGCTTCACAACATGGTATTCAAAACAAGTGGTTCACAACATGGTATTCAAATCAAGTGGTTCAAAACATGGTATTCAAATTCATTGGTTCAAAACATGGTATTCAAGTCAAGTTGTTCACAACATGGTATTCAAATCAAGAGATTCATTTCATGTTACATAAACAAAGGATTCAACTCGTGGAGTTAAATCCAGGTTTTCAATAAGACATTAACACATCCGGTTAAAGTAAGATTCAGAAGACATGGTGTCCATTGTTGTAAACAAACTTATAAACCCATCAAGTATCATATTCATTAGCGTTAGTACTGGGTGATCACAACAAGGGAAAGCGGACACATACATTGGGGCAGACCGATTGCTGCAGTTAGTTTTTAAATCTGTTTTATAAACTAACTGCAGATTTCGGTTACATATGGTTTATTCAAAACTGTTGACATATTATCTAACTCCAAACGTGGTTTGGGACTTGATATTATATGTTGACTCATGTGCAAACAGTGATTGGACTGTTTACACTCATTTTCTTACTTGATGTTAGTTTGGGTTGCAGCTCATCCGTGTGAATCTTATGATGCTTTAACTTACCTATGTCTTATATCATAAAACACATGTTTACAAATGCTTAAACCTATTGTTCTCACCAACTACTTCTGTAGTTGACAGTTACTTTTCACGTGTTTCAGGTAATCAGGTTTAAGACATTCTCAGGGACAACTAAGGAGACCATTCTAAGATAGAACAAGATGAAGAAACATGCTAGGATGGAATAGAAACTCACTAAATCCTAAATGTTTAATTGTCTTGTTTGGAGTCGTATTTTGTAAACTATATTTTGGGTCTGTAGTTGTCCTACTTTTGGTAGATAGTTGTCTGTAACTAAACAATGTCTAAACATTATGCAACTTAGTAATCCATTGTGGTTGTTCTGATTCAATACTTGTGCATGATTCAACTGTTCATACGTCACCGCGCCGTGGATTCCGCACGCGGCGCAGGGGTGTGACAGGTTGGTATCAGAGCCAAGGTTGTAGAGAACTAGGAAAAACCCAATGTTAAATGACCTAGACTATAACCTAAGCTACCCAATAGGACTAAGTGCTATAGGCTTGAGGATACTTAGGATCTAAGTAACTTAAGTGAGCATTAAGTCTACAATAAGCTTGAAAGATCTTAGGGACATTTTTCTAAGATTAGACATCGAGTCAAGGAATTTGAATCGGACTTCTATAATTTTAGAAACCGAATTAAATTCTCACACATATGCATTTAAGGATTTCAGAGGCAAGGATCTGTATTCTTAGTATCCTTAATCTGAAATTCTCACACAGAGATCATTATAGAAATTCAGAGGCAAAGATCTGTGGTTTCAGTATCTTTGATATGAATTTCTTGTCATATTCATTATAGGATTCAAAGGTCAAGATCTATTAATTTAGAACTTGGATTTGAGATCCTTGTCATATTCATTATAGGATTCAAAGGTCAAGATCTATTAACTTAGAACTTGGATTTGAGATCCTTGTCATATTCATTATAGGATTCAAAGGTCAAGATCTATTAATTTAGAACTTGGATTTGAGATCCTTGTCATATTCATTATAGGATTCAAAGGTCAAGATCTATTAACTTAGAACTTGGATTTGAGATCCTTGTCATATTCATTATAGGATTCAAAGGTCAAGATCTATTAACTTAGAACTTGGATTTGAGATCCTGGTCATATCACTATAGGAATTCAAAGGTTGAGGTCTATTAATTTAGAACTTAGATTTGAAATCCTTGTCATTGCTATCATTATCATGAATTCATTATCATAGGAACTGTATAACTTAGAATCTGTGTAACAGTATTCTTTAGTTGAAGTTCTCACAGGAAATCATTATGCTCAGTACTGTAAGTATTGGGAAACTAGGTTGATTAACCTAGGACACATATACATAAACCTAAGGTCTTAGTTTCTAGTAAATTAAGGACCATGGTTTACACAATCATAAACAGAATCAAGGAACAAGAGAAATCATGAGACAATCATAATCAATCAATAGTTGGAATCTTAGCCTCAAATATAGACGACGGGTTAACGCTGACGTGTTGAGGTAAGTGGTGGGTCGGTGAGAGCTTACCCTATATATAAGCTTATTTCAGTATGTTAGGGGGAATCCGACGTTTGTATTTGGAGTGAGGATTCGGGATCAACTGGACACATGGAACATTAGTCAAAACACATGGGATACAATCATTTGGGAAACAATCATGGGTGAATCAAATCATAATGAAATTCAAACTTGGATGAACCAGACATTATGGTGAATCAACCAAGTTGTGAATATTCTGTAAATGTAAGCCTTAAGTGAAATTCTTAAGTGATTACATCATTGGTACTTACTGACATAGGTTAACAGGAAAGTGTAGAACACACGTATGATTTAGTTCTACATGTTAACGATTGTTAGAAGGTGCACGCATAACATAATCATAGTTCAATCATGGAATCAATCATAGTTCAAGTTGATCAAAGATCATGGGATTCTTAATCAATGGAAAACACATGGAACTCAGTACAAACGTGTTGCCAAATGCTAGCAAGGGCATGATCGTGGTATACCGAAACGGTGGTGGGCAGCGAGAGTGAGCCCTATATATATACTATTTTCGGTATATCGGGAAAGTGTCAGTGTGTAGGTTTGGTGGAGAGATCATGAGACATCGTACATATTCACATGATAAGTATACAAATAAGTTGATAACTTATACGTGTACTGGATCATATTACAATTGAATGATAATACTAGTAGTATGGATATATTACTGACCTTATCATGAAAATTCAATTGTATCCATTCTCATTACTGACCCGCTTGTGGCTTCTATTCGTAGAATGCCTCCTCGACGAGACCCAAATGCTGGGGGTTCGACAAGCGGTAATGATGATGAAATTAACAAGATTGCTCGAGCTATCGCTGTTCACATGAGGGATGTGATCCCGGGCATGGTCACTGATATTACCCAGAATCTTCGGGGAAGTACCGGTGATTCTGCACACAACTCAAATGCCACAAACGCTGGAACTGCTAACTTTACTTTCAAGCAGTTCAACGATGCTAAGCCTCCTAAGTACTCTGGTACCGAAGGAGCTACCGGCCTACTGCAATGGCTGGAAAGTATCAAAGACATTCTAGACTTCACCGGATGTCCTGAAAATCTGAAGGTCAAGATGGCCTCGAGTGCATTTCACAAGGGCGCACTCACCTGGTGGAATTCTGAGAAGAACACCAGAGGACGTGAAGTCGCTCTAGCCTTACCATGGAATGGATTCAAGAACTTACTGGTGGAAAAGTTTTGTCCACGTCACGAGCTAAAGAAACTGGAGGTGGAGATGTGGAATCTGGTACAGGATAGTGGCGAAAATGCCAAGTATACAACTCGTTTTCATGAGTTGTGCATTTTGGTACCACATCTGGTTACTCCTCTATCCCGCAGGATAGAGAAATACATCGAAGGCTTGCCTCTAGTGGTTAGAGGAACTGTTATGGGGAACAACCCCACTACTTTGGAAGCTGCGATACAACTGGGTGCTACTCTTACTGAAGAGTATGTGAAATCTGGAGTGCTCACCCGAAAGGGATTCAAGAGAGCACAGATTGAAGAAGGCAAGAAGCCTGAACAGCATCATCCCAAGAAGAAGAAGCAAAAGACAATCAAGAACTTTGCAGCATTGACTGCGGCTGCACCTACTCATGCTACTCCCCTCACTGCTATGCCACAACCTGCTAATGTCAGAAAGCAGTACACTGGCTCGTTTCCACTCTGCACCAGATGCCAATACCATCATCTACCCACTATTCCATGCAGAAAGTGTCTCAAGTGTGGGCGTATGGGACACTTGGCAGCTACATGCCGATCTGCTCATCTTATTGCTGCAACAACTGCTGCCACAACTTCTACTGCTGCAGGTGGAAGAGCCTGCTATAATTGTGGGGCAGAAGGACACTTCAGAAACCAGTGTCCAAAACTCAACAACAATACTGCTGTTGCTCGTGCTTTCGTTATTGGAACTGCTGAAGCACGTGAAGAGCCGGCAGTCATCACGGGTACATTTCTTATCAATAATCACTATGTTCCTATCATATTTGATACTGGTGCTGATAAAAGCTTTATCTCTGCTCATACTGCTTCTGTTCTTAATATGCAACTATCCACACTTACTGCTCCCTATACGGTAGAAGTAGCGAATGGTAAGACTATAGTTGTAGATTACATCATTAATGCTTGTGAGCTAAGACTAAATGACCATCTCTTTTCCATCGATCTTATTCCTATGACCCTCGGAAGCTTCGAAGTTGTAGTAGGAATGGATTGGTTATCTAAGAATAATGCTGAAATCGTATGCTCGGAGAAACTTATTCGAATCCCCTTACCGTCCGGCGAAACGATGATAGTCTACGGTGAGAAACCCTGCCGCGAATTGAAGATTGTATCGTGCATCAAGGCGAGGAAGTATCTGAAGAAGAAATATTACGCATTCTTAGCTCACGTGGTGGAAAAGAAACCTGACAAGAAAGCAGTTGGAGATGTACCGGTTATCAAAGACTATCCAGACGTATTTCCAGAAGACTTGCCTGGACTACCACCAGTCCGACAAGTGGAGTTTAGAATTGATCTCGTCCCTGGAGCAAACCCAGTGGCGAAGTCACCGTATCGGTTAGCACCGTCTGAAATGCAAGAACTGTCTAGTCAGCTTCAAGAACTTTTAGACAAAGGTTTTATAAGGCCGAGTTTCTCTCCATGGGGAGCTCCGGTTCTCTTTGTCAAAAAGAAAGACGGTTCATTTCGCATGTGCATAGATTATCGTGAGCTGAACAAGTTGACAATCAAGAATAGATATCCTCTGCCCAGGATCGATGATCTGTTTGATCAATTACAGGGAGCAACTTGCTTCTCTAAGATTGACTTACGATCTGGGTATCATCAGTTAAGAGTAAATGATGAGGATATACCAAAGACTGCATTTAGGACTCGATATGGACACTATGAGTTTGTGGTTATGCCATTTGGGCTGACCAATGCACCCGCAGTGTTCATGGACTTGATGAATCGAGTCTGCAGGCCTTACTTGGATCAGTTTGTTATCGTCTTTATTGATGATATACTGATTTATTCCAAGTCAGAACGAGAACATGAGGATCATTTGAAGAAAGTCTTGGAACTACTGAGAAAGGAACAACTTTATGCTAAATTCTCAAAGTGTGAATTTTGGCTAAAGGAGGTTCACTTCTTAAGACATGTCATAAACAAAGATGGAATTCATGTAGATCCAGCCAAGATAGAGGCGATTAAGAACTGGACTACTCCATCTACTCCCACAGAGATTCGTTCATTTCTGGGTCTGGCAGGTTATTATAGAAGATTCATTGCAAACTTCTCTAAGATAGCTTTGCCACTCACTACATTGACTCAGAAAAGTCAAACTTTTATATGGGGACAGAAACAGGAAGATGCATTTCAACTTCTTAAACAGAAGTTATGCAATTCCCCTATCCTTAGTCTTCCAGAAGGCAGTGATGATTTCATTGTCTACTGTGATGCTTCAAACCTTGGGCTCGGTTGTGTACTTATGCAACGGGACAAGGTCATTGCTTATGCTTCAAGACAACTTAAGGTTCACGAGAAGAATTACACTACTCATGACCTTGAGTTAGGGGCTGTGGTCTTTGCATTGAAGATTTGGAGACACTACCTGTATGGTACTAAATGTGTTATCTATACAGACCACAAGAGCCTTCAACACATTCTCAATCAGAAAGAGCTCAACATGAGACAACGACGTTGGGTTGAGCTTCTAACTGATTACGACTGCGAGATTCGTTACCATCCGGGTAAAGCCAATGTGGTGGCGGATGCTCTTAGTCGCAAGGAACCAGTCAAACCAATTCGTGTTAGAGCCATGGAGATCAACACACAGCCAAACTTGAAAGACTTGATTCGTATTGCACAACAACAAGTAGTAACAGATAATCAACTCAAGACAGACTTGGATTGTGGTATTGAGAAGAAACTAGAACCTCGAGCTGATGGGTTGTTATATCTCAACGGCCGCATTTGGATTCCAAAGTCTGAAGAATTGCGCACACTCATCTGTGATGAGGCTCATAAGTCGCGATACTCAGTTCATCCTGGAGCCGACAAGATGTATCAGGACTTGAGGACATCTTACTGGTGGCCGGGAATGAAGAAAGACATAGCACTGTACGTGGGAAAATGTCTTACATGTTCAAAGGTCAAAGCAGAACATCAAAAGCCTTCGGGACTTCTGCAGCAACCTGAAATTCCTCAATGGAAATGGGAGCAAATTTCCATGGATTTCATAACCAAGTTGCCGAGAACTCCGCGAGGTTTCGATTCGATTTGGGTGATCGTTGATCGACTCACCAAATCTGCTCATTTTCTCCCTATCCGAGAGGATTACAAGATGAAGAAGTTATCCACATTGTACATCAACGAAATCATTGCACGTCATGGTACACCAACATCAATCATATCTGATCGTGATAGTCGCTTCACTTCTCGCTTTTGGCAATCATTGCAAAAGGCTTTGGGAACGCGTGTTAATCTTAGCACGGCGTATCATCCCCAAACCGACGGCCAAAGTGAGAGGACTATCCAAACACTTGAGGACATGCTCCGTTCTTGTGTCATTGACTTCGGTGGAAGTTGGGACACTCATCTCCCACTCATTGAGTTTTCATATAACAATAGCTATCATACGAGCATTCAATGTGCACCATTCGAAGCTCTATATGGTAGAAAGTGCCGATCACCGGTCTGTTGGACCGAGATTGGTGACTCACAGGTCGTAGGACCAGAACTCATTCAGGAAACATCAGACAAGATCACAATCATTCAGTCACGGCTTAAGGCCGCACGAGATCGGCAGAAGAGTTATGCTGATCGACGTCGGAAACCGCTTGAGTTTCAAGTCGGTGACCGAGTCTTACTCAAAGTTTCTCCCTGGAAAGGCGTTGTCCGATTCGGGAAGAAAGGGAAACTTGCACCAAGGTACGTTGGACCTTTTGAGATCCTGGAACGGATCGGTCCCGTAGCCTACAAACTCAAACTTCCAGTGGAGCTAAGCAATGTTCATGATACTTTTCATGTATCAAACCTTAAGAAATGCTTGGCGGATCATGATGTTCAGATTCCACTGGAAGACATACAGATTCAGAATAACATGCAATTCATTGAACGTCCAGTTGAGATCATGGATCATTGAACGTATCCCGATCGTGAAAGTGCGATGGGAGGGCAAACGCGGTGCTGAGTTCACCTGGGAACGTGAAGACCAGATGAAGCTTAAGTACCCTCATCTTTTTACAGTATCTTCGGCTAGTTAATTTCGGGACGAAATTCCCTTAACTAGGGGAGACTGTAACATTTGTGCATATAGTCATGTAGTTGTAAACAGTGTTAGAACAGTGTCTATTCATGGTTCAGTTCATCAATGTGATTCGTATGTTCAAAATGTGTGCTTGTGTGTTACAGGATCTTAGTAATCAGAAAACAAGTATGTATTATTATTTACAGTCGATTTCACTAGGCAAGAACAGTAACTTGTTATATCGAAACAGTGGTGGGCAGCGAGAGTGAGCCCTATACATATACTGCGTTCGGTGTAACAGGTTAGTGTTAGTGCGTAGTGTCGAGACGAATACTATGACATTTAATTAATTCAACAAAGATCGTAATCTGTAAGCGAGACTGAGTATAGTTGTGGGTGACGATCCATAATAATACGAATGTTGAACTTATAATTACGATTAAACGACTTTAAACTTTTAATACGATCGGAAAACGTACGCGATTGCGGGTATACACG
The DNA here is from genome assembly GCA_009363875.1 of Mikania micrantha. Taxonomy (NCBI): domain Eukaryota; kingdom Viridiplantae; phylum Streptophyta; class Magnoliopsida; order Asterales; family Asteraceae; genus Mikania; species Mikania micrantha. Next base: position 65,600,621 of record CM018697.1, read on the forward strand.
TAATTGTGAGTGTTTAATGATCCGACAACACACGAAGAGTAAAAATAATTATATTAATTATTTTATATTTTTACAATTTTGAAACTCATCATTTAAATGAGTTTAACAACTCTTTTATTTTAAAGCCGCGTAAAATACGCGTTACGTTCCGGAAACGCGAACCGAGCGACCGAAACGAACCCGAATATAACCCGGGCTATAAAAGCTTTGAACAAGGCTTAAAACCTCATTTAATTCCCCAACAACCCTTTCTCTCTCTAATAGTTCGTCTACCCTCTCTCTCTCTAGAAAACCGACCTTCAAACGCGCGTATCTTCTTCGTTTCTCAACGGATTTTGGTGTTCTTGGTGTCCACGCGTAGCTCTCGACATCCTCTACACGGAAGTACAAGATTTTCGCAGATCCATCCAGCAAATCGAGAGGTATTGATGCTTGAATGTTCACGAGATTAGGGTTTTCATGTGTGAGTTCGTGAGTCACACACATAACCGGGTTATTTACATTATTCTTTGAGTTTCGACTGCATAGTAACCTTTTGCGATGTTAGATCGACCTAGCTACAGACCTAGAACCAGTTGGATATGTTGATGATGGCGCAGGTAACAGGTTCGGGAGAACCAGGAGGAAACGAACCACGAAGGTTCCTGGCCGAACCCTTGTGTACACAGCTAGCATTGACGAACCCTGCATGGTTCGTGTGGGGTTTGCCAGCCGAACTCTAGGGGCTCTCACGAGCCTTCATCCCTGATCGAACGAACCCCCATGCAAGCATGACACGAGCCTTGCCGAACCAGATACATCACGAACCCTACATGGTTCGCCGCATGACCACCGAACTCTCATGGATTCACGAACCTGCATAGTTCGTTGCTCAATTTACCGAACCCTTAACTGTCATCAACATCACGAACCTTGCCTGCCATCATGTTAGTCGAACCTGTGAAGCCATATCCATGAAGGCCGAACCCTGCATGGTTCGCTACCCACTAAGCCGAACCCTTAGTCAATTGGACGAACCTTGGCTGAAATCCTTAAGGGTTCGCTGCCCAAATGGCAGCCCACTTTCTTTTCGGCCCAAACTCAACTTATTCGGCCCAAGTGTGTTAGTATAAGGCCCATAGGTGTGAGGTAAACTCAAGGGAGTTATGTTGGCCCATTAGACACTCAACTAGTTCGATAACGCTTTGGATCGTTACATGGATTTCATTCACAATTGATGGCCAACTTAAATTCTTAGGCCCTATCTAATTACATGTTGATTGGACTAAGATCATAACTAATTGGTCCATTATCGCTTAGGACCTTACATGGCCCATATACTTGTGGTTGGACCAACATCACACCCCCTTGGCCCAACACCATATTCAATCGGCCCATCGTGAACCTAAGTAGCCCATAGACTTGGTTGAAGGACCATTGTGGTTACATAGGTTCAAAGACCAATAATGAACATAAAATTGATGATTGTGAATTGATCAATTGAGGTTTAAGTTGTGACTTAACCTAATCATGAGATCAAATCACGATCTCAAAGACATAAGCAATCGGAACATATTTTCATAAGTCATGTTAACAAATGGTTTATCAAACACTGGAACAAATGAGAAGCAAGCATGATGTTGTACAAAAGGATCATTACACAAGTTTCTTGAACCCATGATCAATCAAGTAATCAAGTTAAACAAGTTCAAGTGAACACAAGTCAATCAATGAATCAAGCTATACAATTATAAATCTTATATCTTATGTATGATTACAATGATATAGGAACAAGTTAGAAGTCCTGTTTGCTACTTGCTAACTGTTTAGTTCAGAGTCTACTGCAGACAGGTGAGAACTTTAGCCCCTCTTTTACTGTTTTACAACTGTTTTGGGGTGGAACACGTGATCAAAACCGCTATTTCAATCTTGTCTCATTACACAGGTTATGTGTAAGTCATAAACATTTCAGGTTCATCTTACGAATCCAAGGGATTCATCAAATGTTTAAGGAAATTGTCAACTGTTTAAAAGGAATTATTTACTATTAAACCCTTATTACTAAAAAGGATTTTATAATGTTTTCTTGAAATGTTTTATAACAGTTTTACTCAAATGTTCTTATAAAGGATGTTACAAACCCTTTTGTTATAAACCTTGTTATTACACAAGGTCATCACATCATGGTATTCAAAACAAGTGCTTCACAACATGGTATTCAAAACAAGTGGTTCACAACATGGTATTCAAATCAAGTGGTTCAAAACATGGTATTCAAATTCATTGGTTCAAAACATGGTATTCAAGTCAAGTTGTTCACAACATGGTATTCAAATCAAGAGATTCATTTCATGTTACATAAACAAAGGATTCAACTCGTGGAGTTAAATCCAGGTTTTCAATAAGACATTAACACATCCGGTTAAAGTAAGATTCAGAAGACATGGTGTCCATTGTTGTAAACAAACTTATAAACCCATCAAGTATCATATTTAGAATTCAACAAACCAATTATGACCCACAAAAAAAATGAATACTACACATTTTTATCTAGAAAATTATAATACCCAACTATATGTGTATATAGCTCTAAAAATATATAAAAACAGAGCACAATGACAAGCCAGTTCAACAAACTACATATCCATACTTCAATTTAAAAGGATATGCCAAATTTACAATAGCATAAGTCAAAGAAAGAGACAACTTCGAGCATGTTTTGAAGTAAAAGGTAAGAATTTTGGGATTCTAGTGATTTTAGCAAACTCCAACCGAACCCTAAAGGAACCAAGATGGTGATGTCGGAGAGGTGTGTGCGCGCGTTGTTGAACCACCGAAACCTACCATCATCATCATCTCGACCATGGCTTAAACCATCAAGTCGCGACCATGGCTGCCACTGTTGCTGGTGGTGTTCACCTCAACCAGAGATACGAATTTAAAATCGAATATCTTACCTTTCAGAGATGAGTGGAAACACCAAGTCGTTGTCGCCGCCATGAGTGGTGGTGATCTTCCGATGTGACAACCAGAAAATTTTGTTCTCAAACACTACCAACAACAACCAAATTTCGGGAAGAAATTTCTTTCAACAAGGGGATGATGTGACACTCGGCAATTTCAGGTAAATTGCGACTCTTACATTCTTTACATTTCGCATTCATACTTGATTTCACTTCATTTAATTATGTTTAATTAGATGAGTCAAACACAAACAACTGTGAAACGCTAGTTCGAGGAACTATCGAATCGTACATTGCACATTGGTTTTGGAAAACAAGTGTGGCAAACTCAAGCACAAACACAAAACAATAATTCGGCGAATTGTCGAATTGTGCAATACATGTTGATTATGTTTAATCAAGCATGCAAAAGGTTCGTAGCGACGAACACAAACGAATAAAGATAATTCGAGGAATTATCGAAACACACACACGAGTCTCACGAACGTTGATGATCAAACAACTTATGTGCTATTTTATGATTATGTGCTAAACACGCGCTAGATGTTTAGGATAAACATTGGGAATCAAACACGAGCGAAATCGAATCGACGAAATCGAAAAACTGGAAAATGGATCCATCACGGTACGCCAAGGACCCTTGGCAAGGGCTTGGCGGTACGCGAAGCAAAAGCGGGGGCTCTGGATCCCGAATTCCTCGGCGGTACGCGAAGGCCATTTTGATCGGCCTCGGCGGTACGCGAAGCCCATGCAGATCAAAATTTTCATAAAAACCAACCCCAGCTCATTTGTTCGGTTTCTACCCCAAATCACCGAACATTTTCTCTCAAATTCAACCTAGGAATACTGTGATCAAGCCTTCAAACCTTCTGGAATCACTATTGGAGCTATTTCTTGCATTGGTGGACCATTTGGAGTTCTTGGAAGCTTGGAGAAGAAGCTAAAGAACTTAGAACAACCATCAACCACCGGTTCTTCATCATCAGCCATAATTCCTACTGAATCTAGTCATCTAAGGTAGTTTTAAATGTTTATCTAGCGTTAGATCATACATGCATGATGTAAAAACACACATGCGAATGTGTTTGAACTCATGCAACACCATGTGGCTATTGTACATGAATTTGTTGGTGATTGGATGTGTTATTAGAGTTAGATCTACTTATTTTAGTGTAGGATTGAGTTTGGTTGAGTTATTGATTGATCTGATGATGATTTTGGTACACTTGCCATAAAAGGACACTTTTATGTTGCATGTCATAGATTTGTGATGATCAAGACATGTTAGACATGTCTAGATATTGTTAAAGTATATATTGAAGTGTTAGAAACACATTTGAGTATTTGATTTTGTCAAAATCATGGTTTTTAGGAAACTTACTAAATAAGGAAACTTTTTAAATCAAAAGAGGGCTTTTTATGTTTTTGAACGTTTTGGTGAACTTTGATTATTGAAATATGTTTAGAAATGGTTTTTAACATATTTGGAATCTTTGTTTTGCGAAAACGAGCTTTTAAACAAGTACTTACGATTTCAGGAAACTTTGTTTGGGTAAAATGGCATAAATGGTACTTTATGCACATACGAATTATTTCAAGTGTTTACATGTGTTTTACAAACATACTAGAGTATTGATTTTTATGAAATGGGATTTCATAACCATACTTTACAAAAATAGAAACATTCTAAATATAGAAAGTTTCCCAAAACGGGAACGTCATGATTTTCAAAACTTGATTTCGTGAAAACATCATGATTAGAGTCATAGGATGCATGTTGGTGTCGTACTTGCATTAAGACACATAAACAAAACAAACGTGTCACCAACGATTCGTCGAGACAACACAAGTCAACACACAAACACACTCGGTTGAGCACACCGACACTTGGAGTTGTATGGGATACAACACACCACAAAACACATACTCACACCTATATGGTTATAGGTGCTTACTAGCAGGTGCTAGCATTCGCAGACGCGAACACTTACACACCGGAACTGCTTTAACATGTGAGTTCACAGCCCCCTTTTACTTTTCTAACCTTTGGGGGAGAAAACATTGCATTACAACTGTTTTGAACAACAACTCATTTTATTTAAGTATGGACATGCTTTATCACTGTATGTATATGTGTGGACCACATCACAACTAAAAGTCCTCGCGATACTCCACGGACCGTTAGTAGCGCATAGCGCTTAGCGTGGTAATCTTGAACAGTACTATTTGGACCTGACAAGCCCCACCCATCGCTCCTGGGAGGCCAACTCGACTGGAGGTCGGAATGGGTGCAATATTGACCAACACTTTGCCATTGTCTTGTGATGGACATGGCGGGAGGCACAACTGTCAGCTTCAGTACGAACCCGCATATAATATAACTGTATTGACTAGCTATCAATCTATATTGCATTGTAATGATATGTAAATCACAACTGTTACTTTAAACATTGGATGTTTACTACTTATGAAAAACTTGTGCTATCACCAACCTTTGTATTGACCCTTTTACTCGCATGTTTTCTCAGGTAGCTAAGGCAGGCGCACAAGGATTAGGATGCTAGGATGGAGTCCCATGCATCTACTATAGTGTTTTATGCTTTTGAGAACATTTATTATTCTGATATGTCGTGTATTGTTAAACACCTTTTAACGCTTCCGCAAACTGTAACCTTATGTTATTTGGAAAATTGTTTAATGAATGCTTCCGCTAATTATAAACACAAATATGTTTGATAATTTATATTTTACTTCCGTGTAACATCTGTGCATATAGTCATAGCATTCATAAACAGTGTTAGCACAATGTGTATTTGATTCAGTATTTACAGTGTGATTCAAGTGTTCATGAATGTGTTTGTGTGTTATAGGAATTCTTTAATTAGGAACAAGTATGTATTATTTATTTACAGTCGATTACGCTAGGCAAGAATAGTATCGTATTATATTGAAACAGTGGTGGGATGGCGTCAGATAAGGCAGGTAGCTGGACTCTGGGGTATGCCCTATACATATACTGCGTTCGGTGTAATGGGATATTGTTAGTGCGTAGTGTTATGACGAATAGTATGACAAACAAATTAATCAAACAAAATCGTAATGCGTAAGCGAGACTGAGTATAGTTATGGATGACGATCCATAATGATACGAATATTGAACATCTAATTACGAGTAAACGTCAATAAATAAATAATACGATTGAATAACGTACGCGATTGCGGGTATACACGTAATTGTAATCGTTTAACGGTCGGATTTCGAACGATCAAGTAATAATAAGTAAAATAAATTATTTTACATTTTTACAATTTTGAAACTCATCAAAATGATGAAAATAATAACTATTTTATTTAAAACGCGTAAAATGCGCGTTACGTTCCGAAAACGCGAACCGAGCAACCGAAACGAACCCGAATACCCCGAGGGTATATAAACACGAAATGAAGGTGTTTCCTTTCATTTATTGCAGCCCAACCCTCTCTCTACAATTTTCGTGAACCTACCTTCTCACTAGAAATCCAAACTCCAAACGCACGTAACTCGCTCGTTTGTCAACAGATTTGGGTGTTTTTGGTGTCCACACGTAGCTCTCGACATTCCCTACACGGTAGTACAAGAGATATGAAGTTTCATCCAGCCAAAAACGAGGTATGAGGCTTGAAAGATTCTGAAAAATAGGGTTTTTGGTGTTTTGTTCGACCCACTATGTTAAAACCGATTCAAGGTCGTGTCTTTTAAGTTCTACACCTTCGAGTCATCATCCTAGTGTAACACAGTCATTGGGGCAAGTTTGCAACTAAATTGAGGCGAGGAGGATGGAGATGATCGACAGGTTCGCCAAGGGAGGGCTGTCGCGGCCGAACCCTTGCCGTGCAAACCAGCCGAACCTATAAGGTTTTGGCCGAACCCTAGCATCCACCGAACCCTATGGCAACGAACTATCCTCTGGCGAACCTTCTTGCAAGCAGCGAACCCCACGGTTGATGAACCATCATGCATGAAGCCACGAACCCTCCATGCATGGTCTTGGCCGAACGTTCCCAACTGCCGAACCACCATGCAGGAGCGAACTTAGGCGAACCATGAACAAGATGCAACCACCGAGCCTTATGATCAGTAGCCAAACCCTATGAGAATCCCGAACCCATGGGACATGGGCGAACCTACGGGAGCCGAACCCTACACACGAACCCACCCACTACTCGCGAACCTATGAGCGGATGCCTTGCGCCGAACCTTGCATGCAAACCCTTAGATCCGAACCCTTATGATTGGCCCATTGATCTACAATAACGATTGGCCCAGTTGAGTTACAATCAGTCCACTATGGCCCAATTGACCATATGCACCTTACATATGGCCCAAGGGCCCAATAACAAATGCCTAGGCCAATAGGAATAGATTGGCCCATGGGATTATATCTCGGCCCAATCTTGACCTTTTAATTCGTTAATTATGAAATGATCATGATTGGTTTAAGTGTAACTTAACCCAATTATGGGATCAAGTCATAAACACAAAGGTCTAAAACATTTTAGCATATCTTTAAATTACATGTTAATCAATGGTTATCAAATTCATCAACACGTGTTATTTTATGCATACAAGTTGTGCATAAAAGAACATGACACTTCTTTTTCATGAATCAATTATCAATCAAGTGACTCAATCATGATATTCAAATTCACACAACATTCTTAAACATGAGAACAAGTAATCAAGAGTTAATAAAGATCAAGATAACGCAAGTTAATCAATGAATCAAAATCTATACAATCATAAATCTTATATTCTATGTATGATTACAATGTTATAGGAAGTAGATAGAAGTCTTGTTGTTTGCTACTTGCTATTTGTCTGGTTCAGAGTCTACTGCTGTCAGGTGAGAACATTAGCCCCTCTTTTACTGTTTTTCAACTGTTTTGGGGTGGAACACGTGATCAAACAATCTTTATGCCAAACATATTTCATATACAGGATTTATGCTACAGTTCATCTGTTACAAGTTCACTTTAGAAATCCTAGGGATTTCTCAATTATTTTCAAAGGATTTATCAGCTATTAAACACTTTCTACTAAAAGGTTTTATAAAAGGATACAATAAACTGTTTTACACCAATTTTACATAAATGGTTTTATAAATGATAAATACTTTTAAGAAATAAGTTTTATAAACTCTTTTACTAAAATCTTGTGTTTTCAATAAAATGAAATTTTTAAACCTTGTTATTATACAAGGACTCTATTCTCGGTATTCAACCAAAGGATTTCAATTCATGGTATTCAAGCAAGGTTTTCAAATCATGATAATCAAATAAGGCATTTCAATCAATGGTTTCAAGTCATAGTATTCAAAAACATGGTGTTCATCGTTGTGAACACACTTATACATACATCAAGTTACATATTCATATTCATATAACGTTAGTACTGGGTGATCACAACAAGGGAAAGCAGACACATTTGGTTACGCCAAAGCTGGAATTAGCTTTTAAATTTGTTTTAAAAGCTAATTGCAGAATTGGTTGCATTACGGTAATATGAAATTGCTGCTAATTTAGTTTACCAGCATAAGTCATATTGACCGGGTTACATCAACACGGAGTTGTCTTCTGAGTAAACTCGTTAGTACAGCTTGTGTTGATGCATTTGCTGACTAATTTTCTGACTCCAAACGTAGTTTGGGACTTGATTATATGTTGGTTTTCTAGCAAACAGTCTGATGACTGTTTGGACACATTATACATACTTGATGTTAGTTTGGGTTGCAACCATCCATGTATTTTCATTCATTGTTTTATACATATGCCTTACAATGCAGATTCAATATTTACAAATGTTAAACCTATTGTTCTCACCAACTACTTTTGTAGTTGACAGTTACTTTTCACATGTTTCAGGTAATCAGGTTTAGTATACTTTCAAGGACAACTAAGGAGACGGTTGTAAGATAGAACAAGATGAAGAAACAAGCTAGGATGGATTTAGAAACACACTTAATCCTAATTGTTTAATTGTCTTGTTTAAGTCTTATTTTGTAAACACTATTTTTGGGTCTGTAGTTGTCATTCTTTTGAGAAGATAGATAGATTGTCTGTAACTAAACAATGGTCTAATCTTTATGAAATCTAGTAATGCATTGTGGTTGTTCTTATTCAATACTTGTGCATGATTCAACCATCGATCGTCACCGCGCCGTGGATTCCGCACGCGGCGCAGGGGGTGTGACAGGTTGGTATCAGAGCCAAGGTTGTAGAGAACTAGGAAAAACCCAATACTTAATGACCTAGACTATAACCTAAGCTACCCAATAGGACTAAGTGCTATAGGCTTGAGGATACTTAGGATCTAAGTAAACTTAAGTTAAGCATTAAGTCTACAATAAGCTTGCATGATCTTAAGGACTATACTTTTCAGAGTTAGTTAAAGGTCAAGGGATTAAATTTGGGATTTCTATAATTTTAGAAACCAAATTAAGTTCCCAAATGTATATACATTAAAGGATTTCAGAGGCAAGGATCTGTATTCTTAGTATCCTTGATCTGAAATTCTTAATCAGAGTTCATTCCAGGATTTCAAAGGCAAGGATCTGTATTCTTAGTATCCTTGATCTGAAATTCTTAATCAGAGTTCATTCCAGGATTTCAGAGGCAAGGATCTGTATTCTTAGTATCCTTGATCCGAAATTCTTAATTAGAGTTCATTAAGAGTTTCAGAGGCAAAGATCTGTATTCTTAGTATCTTTGATCTGAAATTCTCATCACGTTATCATTATCATGTATTCATTATCATTAGGACTTCGTAACTTAGAATCTGTGTAACAACATTCTTTAGTTGAAGTTCACACAATGAGATCATTATACTCAATACTGTAAGTATTGAGAACCTAGGTTAATTAACCTAGGACACATATATTAAAACCTAAGGTCCTGATTTTTAGTAAATCAAGAATCTCGGTTTTGACAATTATAATCATATTCATAGTTCAGGAAACAATCATGAATCAATCATAATCAATCAAGAGTTGGAATCCTAGCTTCAAATACAAATGGCGGCCAAGCTCTGGCATACTGAAGTGGTGGTGGGATGTCGGCTGGGCAGGCAGTTTGCTTGACCCTACGTAAGCCCTATATATAAGCTATTTTCAGTATGACAGGGGGAATTCGACATTCATATTTGAAGTGAAGATTCGGGAGCAACTGGAATCATTGAACATTAGTCAAACATATGAGATACAATCATTTGAGAAACAATCATTGTGTTAATCAACCATAGAAGAGTCAACCATTGTGTGTGAATCAATCAAGTTGTGAACATTCATTAAATGTAAACCTTAAGTGAAATTCTTAAGTGATTGCATGTTTAGTACTTACTAACATAGGTTAACAAGAAAAATGTAGAGCACACAGATGATGTAGTTCTACATGTTAACAACTGTTAGTAGGTGCACACATAATTCAACCCTAATTCAACCATAGATTCAACCACAGTTCAATCGATCAAAAATCATGGAATTCTTAATTAATGGAACATACATGGAAGTCAGTACAATTGTATTGCCAAATGATAGCAAGGGCATGATCATGGTATATCGAAGCGGTGGTGGGCTGGCGACTGGGCTGGCAGTTTGCTTGACCCTTTTGTATGCCCTATATATAAGCCATCTTCGGTATACTGGGAAAGTGTCAGTGTGTAGGTTTGGTGGAGTGAAATCATGAGACATCACAAACAATCACATGAGAAGTATGCTAATAAGTTGATTGCTTATACGTGTATTTGCTCATATTATAATTGAATGATAATATTAGTAATATGGACATATTACTAACTTTATCATGTAAATTCAATTGTATTCTTTCTCATTACTGAACCACTTGTGGCTTCTATTCGTAGAATGCCTCCTCGACGTGACCCTAACGGAGGGGGTTCAACAAGTGGCAATGATGATGAGATCAACAAAATTGCCCGGGCCATCGCTGTACACATGAGGGATGTCATTCCGGGTATGGTCACTGATATCACCCAGAACCTTCAGGGAAGTACCAGATTCAGCACACAATTCAAATGCCAACAACGCCGGAACCACAACTTTCACTTTCAAGCAGTTTAATGATGCTAAGCCTCCTAAGTATGCTGGGACTGAAGGAGCTACTGGCCTACTACAGTGGCTGGAAAGCATTGAGGATATCCTAGACTTCACTGGATGTCCGGAAAATCTGAAGGTCAAGATGGCTTCAAGCGCTTTTCATAAAGGTGCACTCACCTGGTGGAATTATGAGAAGAACACTAGGGGACGAGAAGTTGCTTTGGCCCTACCATGGGAAGATTTCAAGAAGGTATTGGTGGAACAGTTTTGTCCACGCCATGAACTGAAGAAACTTGAGGTGGAAATGTGGAATTTGGTCCAGGACAGTGGCGAGAGCGCTAAATATACAACTCGTTTTCATGAGTTGTGCATTCTGGTGCCACATCTAGTTACTCCTCTATCCCGCAGGATAGAGAAGTACATTGAAGGCTTACCCCTAGTCATCAGGGGAACTGTTATGGGGAGTAACCCCACTACTCTAGAAGCGGCGATTCATCTTGGTGCCACTCTTACTGAAGAATATGTTCAGGCTGATGTGCTCACTCGAAAAGGGTACAAGAGAGCACAAATGGATGAAGGTAAGAAGCCTGAACAGAATCACCCCAAAAACAAGAAACAGAAGCAAAAGACGATCAAGAACTATGCAGCTTTGACTGCAGTTACACCGGTGCAAGCCACTCCTGTTAATGCCATGCCACAACCTGCAACGGCCAGAAAGCCTTATACTGGTCTGTTTCCACTTTGCACCAAATGCCAATACCATCACCTACCCACGATTCCATGCAGAAAATGTCTCAAGTGTGGAAGATTTGGACACTTGTCTGCAACATGTCAATCTGCTCATCTAGCTGCTGCTACAACTACCACCGTTAATCCTACTACTACTGGTGGAAGGGCTTGTTATAACTGTGGAGCAGAGGGACACTTCAGAAACCAATGTCCCCGTCTCAACAACACAACTGCTACTGCTCGTGCCTTTGTTATCGGAACTTCTGAAGCACGCGAGGACCCGGCAGTCATCACGGGTACATTTCTCATTAATGATCACTACATTTCTATCATATTTGACACTGGTGCTGATAAAAGTTTTGTCTCTACTATTACTGCTTCACTATTTAATAAACAACCATCTGTACTTGATGCTCCTTACACCGTAGAAGTAGCGAATGGTAAGACCATGTTAGAGAATTCAATAATTCGTGATTGTGAATTGAGATTGAACGATCATCTTTTCCTTATCGATCTCATTCCTATGACACTCGGAAGCTTCGAAGTTGTAGTAGGAATGGATTGGTTATCCAAAAACCACTCCGAGATGGTATGCTTGGAGAAACTTATTCGAATTCCCCTACCGTCCGGCGAAATGATGCAAGTTTACGGTGAGAAACCCTGCCGCAGATTGAAGATTGTGTCTTGTATCAAGGCTAGGAAGTACCTGAAGAAGAAATACTTAGCGTTCCTGGCTCACGTGGTAGAGAAGAAACCTGAGAAGAAAGCGGTTGGAGACGTTCCGGTCATCAGAGATTTTCCAGACGTATTCCCGGAAGACTTGCCTGGACTACCACCGAACAGGCAAGTAGGGTTTAGAATCGATCTCGTCCCTGGAGCAAACCCAGTGGCGAAGTCACCATATGGATTACCACCGTCTGAGATGCAAGAACTGTCTAGTCAACTTGAAGAGCTTCTAGACAAAGGGTTCGTAAGACCGAGTTTCTCTCCTTGGGGGTGCTCCGGTTCTCTTTGTCAAGAAGAAAGATGGTTCATTTCGTATGTGCATTGATTATCGTGAGCTAAACAAGTTGACAATTAAGAACAGATATCCACCACCTAGGATCGATGATCTGTTTGATCAATTACAGGGAGTGACTTGCTTTTCTAAAATTGATCTACGATCCGGGCATCACCAGCTTCGGGTAAATGATGAGGATATACCAAAGACTGCTTTTAGGACTCGATATGGACACTACGAGTTTGTGGTTATGCCATTTGGACTGACCAATGCACCGACAGTGTTCATGGACCTGATGAATCGAGTCTGCAGGCCATACTTAGATCAGTTTGTTATTGTCTTCATTGATGATATACTGATTTATTCAAAGACGGAGCAAGAACATGAGGATCATTTGAAGAAAGTCTTAGAGCTACTAAGAGCTGAACAACTTTATGCTAAATTCTCAAAGTGTGAATTTTGGCTAAAAGAGGTTCACTTCTTAGGGCATGTCATAAACAAAGATGGGATTCATGTAGACCCAGTAAAGATTGTGGCGATTAAGAACTGGACTACCCCATCTACTCCAACAGAGATTCGTTCATTTCTAGGTCTGACAGGCTATTACCGGATATTCATCGCGAATTTTTCAAAGATCGCCTTGCCACTTACCACTCTGACTCAGAAAAGTCAAGCTTTTATATGGGGACAGAAACAAGAAGATGCATTTCAAATTCTTAAACATAAGTTATGCAACTCCCCTATCCTTAATCTTCCAGAGGGCAGTGATGATTTCATTGTCTACTGCGATGCTTCGAACCTTGGACTCGGTTGTGTACTTATGCAACGGGACAAGGTAATTGCATATGCTTCAAGACAACTTAAGGTTCATGAGAAGAATTATACTACTCATGACCTTGAGTTAGGGGCTGTGGTCTTTGCTTTGAAGATATGGAGACACTACCTTTATGGTACTAAATGTGTTATCTATACGGACCACAAGAGCCTGCAACACATTCTCAATCAGAAGGAACTCAACATGAGACAACGGCGTTGGGTTGAGCTTCTAACTGATTATGACTACGAGATTCGTTACCACCCGGGTAAAGCCAATGTGGTGGCGGATGCTCTTAGTCGTCAGGAACCAGTCAAGCCAATTCGTGTAAGTGCCATGGAGATCAACACACAAACAAACTTGAAAGATCTTATTCGTATTAAACAACAACAAGTAGTGATCAAAAATCAACTGAAGACAGATTTAGACTGTGGAGTTGAGGGTAAACTAGAACCTCGAGCTGGTGGGGTTTTATACTTCAATGGTCGCATGTGGATTCCAAAGTCGGAAGGATTGCGCACACTCATCTGTGATGAGGCTCATAAGTCGCGATACTCAGTTCATCCAGGAGCCGATAAGGTGTACCAAGACTTGAAGACATCTTACTGGTGGCCCGGAATGAAGAAAGACATAGCTCTGTATGTGGGGAAATGTCTAACATGTTCCAAAGTCAAAGCAGAACATCAAAAGCCTTCGGGACTTCTGCAGCAACCTGAAATTCCTCAATGGAAATGGGAATAGATTTCCATGGATTTCATAACTAAGTTGCCGAGAACTCCGCGGGGTTACGATTCGATTTGGGTGATCGTTGATCGACTTACCAAATCCGCTCACTTTCTTCCAATCCGAGAGGATTACAAAATGGAGAAGTTAGCCACCTTGTACATCAACGAAATCATCGCTCGTCATGGTACTCCAACATCAATCATTTTTGATTGTGATAGTCGTTTCACTTATTGCTTTTGGCAAACATTGCAAAAGGCTTTGGGAACCCGTGTTAATCTTAGCACGGCGTATCATCCCCAAACCGATGGTCAAAGCGAAAGGACTATCCAAACACTCGAGGACATGCTTCATTCTTGTGTGATAGATTTCGGTGGGAATTGGGATACTCATCTTCCACTCATCAAGTTTTCGTACAACAACAGCTACCATACAAGCATTCAATGTGCACCGTTCGAAGCTTTATATGCTAGGAAGTGCCGATCACCGGTCTGTTGGACCGAGGTTGGTGACTTACAGGTCGTAGGACCTGAACTCATTCAAGAAACAACCGACAAGATTACAATCATTCAATCAAGGCTTAAGGCTGCAAGAGATCGACAAAAGAGTTATGCCGACCGACGTCGGAAACCGCTTGAGTTTCAAGTCGGTGACCGAGTCTTACTTAAGGTTTCTCCCTGGAAAGGCGTCGTCCGATTCGAGAAGAAAGGGAAACTTGCACCAAGGTATGTTGGACCTTTTGAGATCCTGGAAAGGATTGGTCCCGTAGCCTACAAACTCAAACTTCCAGTAGAGCTAAGCAATGTTCACGATACGTTTCATGTATCAAATCTTAAGAAATGCTTGGCGGATCATGATGTTCAGATTCCATTGGAAGACATTCAGGTTCAAAACAACATGCAATTCATAGAACGTCCGGTCGAAATCATGGATCATGGAGTCAAGAAACTCAAACATAGCCGTATCCCGATCGTAAAGGTACGATGGGAGGGCAAATGTGGTGCTGAGTTCACCTGGGAACGTGAAGACCAGATGACGCTTAAGTACCCTCATCTTTTTACTGTACCTTCGGCTAGTTAATTTCGGGACGAAATTCCCTTAACTAGGGGAGACTGTAACATCTGTGCATATAGTCATAGCAGTCATAAACAGTGTTAGTACAATGTGTATTTGATTCAGTATTTACAGTGTGATTCAAGTGTTCATGAATGTGTATGTGTGTTATAGGAATTCTTTAATTAGGAACAAGTATGTATTATTTATTTACAGTCGATTACGCTAGGCAAGAACAGTATCGTATTATATCGAAACTGTGGTGGGATGGCGTCAGATAAGGCAGGT
Source organism: Mikania micrantha (assembly GCA_009363875.1). Lineage (NCBI taxonomy): Eukaryota > Viridiplantae > Streptophyta > Magnoliopsida > Asterales > Asteraceae > Mikania > Mikania micrantha. The sequence continues at coordinate 65,616,257 of CM018697.1, forward strand.
AGCTGGACTCTAGGGTATGCCCTATACATATACTGCTGTAACATCAGTGTCGGAACCGTCACCGGAACAATGATCTTAAACAGTAACATGAACAGTAAACAGGTGTCACACCCCTGCGCCGCGTGCGGAATCCACGGCGCGGTGACGTATGAACAGTTGAATCATGCGCAAGTATTGAATAAGAACAACCACAATGGATTACTACATTTCATAATGTTTAGACAGTTGATTAGTTACAGACAATCTATCTACCAAAAGTAAGACAACTACAGACCCAAAATATGGTTACAAAATAAGACTTCAAACAAGACAATTAAACATTTAGGAATTAGTGAGTTTCTATTCCATCCTAGCAGGTTTCTTCATCTTGTTCTATCTTAGAATGGTCTCCTTAGTTGTCCATGAGAATGTCTTAAACCTGATTACCTGAAACACGTGAAAAGTAACTGTCAACTACAGACGTAGTTGGTGAGAACAATAGGTTTAAACATTTGTAAACATGAGTTATATGATATAAGACATAGGTAAGTTAAAGCATCATAAGATTCACACGGATGAGCTGCAACCCAAACTAACATCAAGTAAGAAAATGAGTGTAAACAGTCCAATCACTGTTCGCACGACAGCCGATAATATCAAGTCCCAAACCACGTTTGGAGTTAGATAATACGTCAGCAGTTTTGATAACCATATGACACCAGACCTGCAGTTGGCTTTTAAAAGCAAATTTAAAAGCCAACTCCATCCTGGATAAGAAAACTATGACACCAGACCTGCAGTTAGCTTTTAAAACAAATTTAAAAGCTAACTCCATCCTGGATAAGAAACAATGTGTCCGCTTTCCCTTGTTGTGATCACCCAGTACTAACGCTAATGAATATGATACTTGATGGGTTTATAAGTTTGTTTACAACAATGGACACCATGTTTTCTGAATCTTACTTTAACCGGATGTGTTAATGTCTTATTGAAAACCTGGATTTAACTCAACGAGTTGAATCCTTTGTTTATATAACATGAAATGAATCTCTTGATTTGAATACCATGATGTGAACAACTTGACTTGAATACCATGTTTTGCACCACTTGATTTGAATACCATGTTTTGAACCACTTGATTTGAATACCATGTTTTGAACCAATGAATTTGAGTACCATATTGTGAACCACTTGTTTTGAATACCATGATGTGATGACCTTGTGTAATAACAAGGTTTATAACAAAAGGGTTTGTAAAATCCTTTATCAAAAGTGTTTATCCTTCATAAATACATTTGAGTAAATAATTTCAAAACAGTTCAAAAGTCCCTTATAAAACCTTTTTAATGAAAAGAGTTTAGTAATTGACAAGTAAATTAAAACAGTTGACAATTTCTTTAAACAATTGATGAATCCCTTGGATTCGTAAGATGAACCTGAAATGTTTATGACTTACACATAACTTGTGTAATGAAACAAGATTGAAATAGCGGTTTTGATCACGTGTTCCACCCCAAAACAGTTATAAAACAGTAAAAGAGGGGCTAAAGTTCTCACCTGTCTGCAGTAGACTCTGAACTTAAACAGTTAGCAAGTAGCAAACAGGACTTCTAACTTGTTCCTATATCATTGTAATCATACATAAGATATAAGATTTATAGTTGTATAACTTGATTCATTGATTGACTTGTGTTCTCATGATTTGATTGTTGTGAAAACTTGAATGTTATGCTTTGAATCTCTTGATTGATCATGGGTCCAAGAAACTTATGAAATGTTCTTTGATGCATAATTCATATGCATAAAATGATAAATGTTTAACAATTTGATAACCATTGATTAATCATGACTTATGAAAAGGTGTTCCAATTGTTTTAAGTTTTGAGATTTTGATTTGATGCTATGATTAGTTTAAGTTGTACTTAAACCAACTAAGATCAAATTACAATTACTTTGCATTATGATCAACAAAAAGGTCCTACGTCCATGAAAGTCATCATGGACTTAGACAAAGACCATGGCCATTTAAAGTGATAATGATCCAATTGAAGATGATGTTGGGCCCATTGCATGTGACGTTGGCCCAACAACTTGTATATAGGCCTCATAACGTGCTCACGCCAATATCGAGCTAATTGATATCATAATGAGTCGTATAGCTTGGATTGGGCCTAAAGGATTTGAGTTGGGCTAAGAAATGCATTAAGTAGACCCTTAAGGTTTCCAAAGTGACATTGGGCCAATTAAAGTTCTTAATGGGCCAAACCATCTCAATTGTGTTTGAATTAAGTTCATGGGCCAAATTGCTAATGGAATTGGGCCTTGAAGAACCGGATTGGGCCGAATAGGTTTGGGCTGCCACCTTAGGCAGCGAACCCTTCCTGTTGGTGGCCTAAGGTTCGGCTACAAGTGATGGTTCGTCCCTACAACCAAATGGTTCGGTGAGGATAAGATGTTCAAGGGTTCGGCCAAGTCATAAGGCTCATGATAGTTCGCTGCTAGTGCTGACTGGACAAGAGTTCGCCTAAACCGATGGTTCGTCTGCATGGGCATGATCTAGAGGGTTCGTGGTATGCACAGGGGTTCACCACACTGACCAACGAACCATACAAGGTTCGTTTGCATGACCAGGGTTCGTGGATGTGATTAGGGTTCGCTGTGCATGCCACGAACCATGCAAGGTTCGTGAAGGATCTTCATGTAGGGTTCGTGGGAGAGAGCTGGTTCGACAAGGGTTCGTGATGGCTTGATGATTCGACACAGGTTCGTGAGATCCTTCCCTAAGGGTTCGGCAGAAGGTTGACGAACCATGCTGGTTCGTGGGGATCCATTAGGGTTCGGCCGGCTGTGAATGCAGGTTTGGCCGCCGAACCTGCTATCATCATCATCACCATCATCGATCACTTGTATCCAGACCTCGATCTAATCTAAACCAGCATCAGGAAATGTTTCTAGGGTCTCGAAAATGAGTGTGGATGACTAGATCCGGCTAAGGGTCGAGTTTTAAACAAACCCATGACCGAAAACCCTCTTTTTCCAGATTTTCAACCGAGCATACCTCGTTTTTGGCTGGATAATTCTGCTATTTTCTTGTACAATCTTGTAGAGAATGTCGAGAGCTTCGCGTGGGTTCGAGAATCACCAAAATCCGTTGAGAAATGAGTGAGTTACGATCGTTTCAAGTTGGGATTTTTAGAGAGAGAGGATAGGTTCGCGAGTTTTAGAGAGAGAAGGGTTGTTGGCTGATAAAAATGAAGGAAATGGCCTTCTTTCGGGCTTTTATAGTCCGGGTAGTGTTCGGGTCCGTTTCGGTCGCTCGGTTCGCGTTTCCGGAACGTAACGCGTATTTTACGCGGTTTTAATTAAAAAGAGTCGTTAAACTCATTAAAATGATGAGTTTCAAAATTGTAAAAATATAAAATAATTAATATAATTATTTTTACTCTTCGTGTGTTGTCGGATCGTTAAAACATTCACAATTACGTGTATACCCGCAATCGCGTACGTTTTCCGATCGTATTAAAATATTTAAAGTCGTTTAATCGTAATTATAAGTTCAACATTCGTATTATTATGGATCGTCACCCATAACTATACTCAGTCTCGCTTACAGATTACGATTTTTGTTGAATTAATTAATTGTTATACTATTCGTCTCAACACTACGCACTAACACTAACCTGTTACACCGAACGCAGTATATGTATAGGGCTCACTCTCGCTGCCCACCACTGTTTTGATATAACAAGTTACTGTTCTTGCTTAGTGAAATCGACTGTAAATAGATAATACATACTTGTTTTCTGATTACTAAGATCCTGTAACACACAAGCACACATTTTGAACATACGAATCACATTGATGAACTGAACCATGAATAGACACTGTTCTAACACTGTTTACAACTACATGACTATATGCACAAATGTTACAGTCTCCCCTAGTTAAGGGAATTTCGTCCCGAAATTAACTAGCCGAAGGTACTGTAAAAAGATGAGGGTACTTAAGCTTCATCTGGTCTTCACGTTCCCAGGTGAACTCAGCACCGCGTTTGCCCTCCCATCGCACTTTCACGATCGGGATACGGCTGCGTTTAAGTTTCTTGACCCCATGATCCATGATCTCAACTGGACGTTCAATGAATTGCATGTTGTTCTGAATCTGTATGTCTTCCAGTGGAATCTGAACATCATGATCCGCCAAGCATTTCTTAAGATTTGATACATGAAAAGTATCGTGAACATTGCTTAGCTCCACTGGAAGTTTGAGTTTGTAGGCTACGGGACCAATCCGTTCCAGGATCTCAAAAGGTCCAACGTACCTTGGTGCAAGTTTCCCTTTCTTCCCGAATCGGACAACGCCTTTCCAGGGAGAAACTTTGAGTAAGACTCGGTCACCGACTTGAAACTCAAGCGGTTTCCGACGTCGATCAGCATAACTCTTCTGCCGATCCCGTGCGGCCTTAAGCCGTGACTGAATGATTGTGATTTTGTCTGATGTTTCCTGAATGAGTTCTGGTCCTACGACCTGTGAGTCACCAATCTCGGTCCAACAGACCGGTGATCGGCACTTTCTACCATATAGAGCTTCGAATGGTGCACATTGAATGCTCGTATGATAGCTATTGTTATATGAAAACTCAATGAGTGGGAGATGAGTGTCCCAACTTCCACCGAAGTCAATGACACAAGAACGAAGCATGTCCTCAAGTGTTTGGATAGTCCTCTCGCTTTGGCCGTCGGTTTGGGGATGATACGCCGTGCTAAGATTAACACGCGTTCCCAAAGCCTTTTGCAATGATTGCCAAAAGCGAGAAGTGAAGCGACTATCACGATCAGATATGATTGATGTTGGAGTACCATGACGTGCAATGATTTCGTTGATGTACAATGTGGATAACTTCTCCATCTTGTAATCCTCTCGGATAGGGAGAAAATGAGCAGATTTGGTGAGTCGATCAACGATCACCCAAATCGAATCGAAACCTCTCGGAGTTCTCGGCAACTTCGTTATGAAATCCATGGAAATTTGTTCCCATTTCCATTGAGGAATTTCGGGTTGCTGCAGAAGTCCCGAAGGCTTTTGATGTTCTGCTTTGACCTTTGAACATGTAAGACATTTTCCCACGTACAGTGCTATGTCTTTCTTCATCCCCGGCCACCAGTAAGATGTCCTCAAGTCTTGATACATCTTGTCGGCTCCAGGATGAACTGAGTATCGCGACTTATGAGCCTCATCACAGATGAGCATGCGCAATTCTTCAGACTTTGGAATCCACATGCGGCCATTGAGATATAACAACCCATCTGATCGAGGTTCTAGTTTCTTCTCAATGCCACAATCCAAGTCTGTTTTGAGTTGATTATCTGTTACTACTTGTTGTTGTGCAATACGAATCAAGTCTTTCAAGTTTGGCTGTGTGTTGATCTCCATGGCTCTTACACGAATCGGTTTGACTGGTTCCTTGCGACTAAGAGCATCCGCCACCACATTGGCTTTACCCGGATGGTAACGAATCTCACAGTCGTAATCAGTTAGAAGCTCAACCCAACGTCGTTGTCTCATGTTGAGTTCTTTCTGATTGAGAATGTGTTGAAGGCTCTTGTGGTCTGTATAGATAACACATTTAGTACCATACATGTAGTGTCTCCAAATCTTCAATGCAAAGACCACAGCCCCTAACTCAAGGTCATGAGTAGTGTAATTCTTCTTGTGAACCTTGAGTTGTCTTGAAGCATAAGCAATGACCTTGTCCCGTTGCATAAGTACACAACCAAGACCAAGGTTTGAAGCATCACAGTAGACAATGGAATCATCACTGCCTTCTGGAAGACTAAGAATAGGGGAATTGCATAACTTCTGTTTAAGAAGTTGAAATGCATCTTCTTGTTTCTGTCCCCATATGAATGCTTGACTTTTCTGAGTCAATGTAGTGAGTGGCAAGGCAATCTTAGAGAAATTTGCAATAAATCTCCTATAATAACCTGCCAGACCCAAAAATGAACGAATCTCTGTTGGAGTAGATGGAGTAGTCCAGTTCTTAATCGCCTCAATCTTGGCTGGATCTACATGAATTCCATCTTTGTTTATGACATGTCCTAAGAAGTGAACCTCCTTTAGCCAAAATTCACACTTTGAGAATTTAGCATAAAGTTGTTCCTTTCTTAGTAGTTCCAAGACTTTCTTCAAATGATCCTCATGTTCTCGTTCTGACTTGGAATAAATCAGTATATCATCAATAAAGACGATAACAAACTGATCCAAGTAAGGCCTGCAGACTCGATTCATCAAGTCCATGAACACTGCGGGTGCATTGGTCAGCCCAAATGGCATAACCACAAACTCATAGTGTCCATATCGAGTCCTAAATGCCGTCTTTGGTATATCCTCATCATTTACTCTTAACTGATGATACCCGGATCGTAAATCAATCTTAAAAAAGCGAGTTGCTCCCTGTAATTGATCAAATAGATCATCGATCCTAGGTAGAGGATATCTGTTCTTGATTGTTAACTTGTTCAGCTCACGATAATCTATGCACATGCGAAATGAACCGTCTTTCTTTTTGACAAAGAGAACCGGAGCTCCCCATGGAGAGAAACTCGGTCTTATAAAACCTTTGTCTAGAAGTTCTTGAAGCTGACTAGACAGTTCTTGCATCTCAGACGGTGCTAACCGATACGGTGACTTCGCCACTGGGTTTGCTCCAGGGACGAGATCAATTCTAAACTCCACTTGTCGGACTGGTGGTAGTCCAGGCAAGTCTTCTGGAAATACGTCTGGATAGTCTTTGATAACCGGTACGTCTCCAACTGCTTTCTTGTCAGGTTTCTTTTCCACCACGTGAGCTAAGAATGCATAATATTTCTTCTTCAGATACTTCCTCGCCTTGATGCACGATACAATCTCCAATTCGCGGCAGGGTTTCTCACCGTAGACTATCATCGTTTCGCCGGACGGTAGGGGAATTCGAATAAGTTTCTCCAAGCATACGATTTCAGCATTATTCTTAGATAGCCAATCCATTCCTACTACAACTTCGAAGCTTCCGAGAGTCATAGGAATGAGATCGATAGAGAAAAGATGGTCATTTAATCTTAGCTCACAAGCATTAATGATGGAATCTACAACTATAGTCTTACCATTCGCTACTTCTACAGTATAGAGAGCAGTAAGTGTGGATAGTCGCATATTAAGCAAAGAAGCAGTATGAGCAGAGATAAAACTTTTATCAGCACCAGTATCAAATATGATAGAGACATAATGATCATTGATAAGAAATGTACCCGTGATGACTGCCGGCTCTTCACGTGCTTCAGCAGTTCCAATAACAAAAGCACGAGCAGCAGCAGTATTGTTGTTGAGTTTTGGACACTGCTTTCTGAAGTGTCCTTCTGCTCCACAATTATAACAAGCTCTTCCACCAGCAGCAGTAGAAGTTGTGGTAGTAGGAAGCACAACTCATGAAATCGAGTTGTATACTTTGCGTTTTCTCCACTATCTTGCACCAGATTCCACATCTCTACCTCGAGTTTCTTCAGTTCATGACGTGGACAAAACTTTTCCACAAGTAAGTTCTTGAATCCGTCCCATGGTAAAGCTAGAGCAACTTCACGTCCTCTGGTGTTCTTCTCAGAATTCCACCAGGTGAGCGCGCCTTTGTGAAAAGCGCTTGGGGCCATCTTGACCTTCAGATTCTCAGGACATCCAGTGAAGTCGAGAATGTCTTCGATGCTTTCCAGCCATTGCAGTAGGCCGGTAGCTCCTTCAGTACCAGAGTACTTGGGAGGCTTTGCATCATTGAACTGCTGGAATGTGAAGTTAGCAGTTCCAGTGTGATTAGTGTTGGAATTGTTCGCTGAGTCACTGGTACTCCCCCGCAGATTTTGGGTGATATCAGTGACCATGCCCGGGATCACATCCCGCATATGAACAGCGATAGCTCGAGCAATCTTGTTGATCTCATCGTCGTTGCCACTTGTTGAACCCCCTCCGTTAGGATCACGTCGGGGAGGCATTCCACGAATAGAAGCCACAAGTGGGTCAGTAATGAGGAAGGATACAATTGAATTTTCATGATAAGGTCAGTAATATATCCATACTACTAGTATTATCATTCAATTGTAATATGATCCAGTACACGTATAAGTTATCAACTTATTTGTATACTTATCATGTGAATATGTATGATGTCTCATGATCTCTCCACCAAACCTACACACTGACACTTTCCCGATATACCGAAAATAGCTTATATATAGGGCTCACTCTCGCTGCCCACCACCGTTTCGATATACCATGATCATGCCCTTGCTAGCATTTGGCAACACGTTTGTACTGATTTCTAAGTGTGTTCCATTGATTAAGAATCCCATGATCTTTGATCAACTTGAACTATGATTGATTCCATGATTTAACTATGATTATGTTATGTGTGCACCTTCTAACAATCATTAACATGTAGAACTAAATCATACGTGTGCTCTACACTTTCCCGTTAACCCATGTTAGCAAGTACTAATGATGTAATCACTTAAGAATTTCACTTAAGGTTTACATTGAAGGAATGTTCACAACTTGAGTGATTCACAATAATGTCTGGTTCATCCAAGTTTGAATTCCACTATGATTTGATTCACCAATGATTGTATCCCATGTGTTTGTACCCCATGTGTTTGACCAATGTTCAATGATTCCGGTTGTTCCCGAATCCTCACTTCAAATTCAAGCGCCGAATTTTCCTTGACAAACCAAGATAAGCTTATATATAGGGTAAGCTCTCACCGACCCACCACTTACCTCAGCCCATCAGCGTTAATCCGCCGTTTGCATTTGAAGCTAAGATTCCAACCCTTGATTGATTATGATTATCCCATGATCTCCTCTTGTTCTGTGATTATGTTTATGATTGTGTAAACCATGGTCCTTAATTTACTAGAAACTAAGACCTTAGGTTTATGTATATGTGTCCTAGGTTAATCAACCTAGTTTCCCAATACTTACAGTACTGAGCATAATGATTTCCTGTGAGAACTTCAACTAAAGAATACTGTTACACAGATTCTAAGTTATAAAGTTCCTATGATAATGAATCCATGATAATGATAACAATGACAAGGATTTCAAATCTAAGTTCTAAATTAATAGACCTCAACCTTTGAATTCCTATAGTGATATGACAAGGATCTCAAATCCAAGTTCTAAGTTAATAGATCTTGACCTTTGAATCCTATAATGAATATGACAAGGATCTAAAATCCAAGTTCTAAATTAATAGATCTTGACCTTTGAATCCTATAATGAATATGACAAGGATCTCAAATCCAAGTTCTAAATTAATAGATCTTGACCTTTGAATCCTATAATGAATATGACAAGGATCTCAAATCCAAGTTCTAAATTAATAGATCTTGACCTTTGAATCCTATAATGAATATGACAAGGATCTTAGATCAAAGATTCTAAATTAATAGATCTTTGCCTCTAAATCCCATAATGAATATGACAAGAAATTCATATCAAAGATACTGATAATACAGATCTTTGCCTCTGAATTTCTATAATGATCTCTGTGTGAGAATTTCAGATCAAGGATACTAAGAATATAGATCCTTGCCTCTGAAATCCTTAAATGCATATGTGTGAGAATTTAATCCGGTTTCTAAAATTATAGAATTCCGGTTCAAATTCTTTGACTCGATGTCTAATCTTAGAAAAATGTCCCTAAGATCTTTCAAGCTTATTGTAGACTTAATGCTCACTTAAGTTACTTAGATCCTAAGTATCCTCAAGCCTATAGCACTTAGTCCTATTGGGTAGCTTAGGTTATAGTCTAGGTCATTAAACATTGGGTTTTTCCTAGTTCTCTACAACCTTGGCTCTGATACCAACCTGTCACACCCCTGCGCCGCGTGCGGAATCCACGGCGCGGTGACGTATGAACAGTTGAATCATGCGCAAGTATTGAATAAGAACAACCACAATGGATTACTACATTTCATAATGTTTAGACAGTTGATTAGTTACAGACAATCTATCTACCAAAAGTAAGACAACTACAGACCCAAAATATGGTTACAAAATAAGACTTCAAACAAGACAATTAAACATTTAGGAATTAGTGAGTTTCTATTCCATCCTAGCATGTTTCTTCATCTTGTTCTATCTTAGAATGGTCTCCTTAGTTGTCCCTGAGAATGTCTTAAACCTGATTACCTGAAACACGTGAAAAGTAACTGTCAACTACAGACGTAGTTGGTGAGAACAATAGGTTTAAACATTTGTAAACATGAGTTATATGATATAAGACATAGGTAAGTTAAAGCATCATAAGATTCACACGGATGAGCTGCAACCCAAACTAACATCAAGTAAGAAAATGAGTGTAAACAGTCCAATCACTGTTCGCACGACAGCCGATAATATCAAGTCCCAAACCACGTTTGGAGTTAGATAATACGTCAGCAGTTTTGATAACCATATGACACCAGACCTGCAGTTGGCTTTTAAAAGCAAATTTAAAAGCCAACTCCATCCTGGATAAGAAAACTATGACACCAGACCTGCAGTTAGCTTTTAAAACAAATTTAAAAGCTAACTCCATCCTGGATAAGAAACAATGTGTCCGCTTTCCCTTGTTGTGATCACCCAGTACTAACGCTAATGAATATGATACTTGATGGGTTTATAAGTTTGTTTACAACAATGGACACCATGTTTTCTGAATCTTACTTTAACCGGATGTGTTAATGTCTTATTGAAAACCTGGATTTAACTCCACGAGTTGAATCCTTTGTTTATATAACATGAAATGAATCTCTTGATTTGAATACCATGATGTGAACAACTTGACTTGAATACCATGTTTTGCACCACTTGATTTGAATACCATGTTTTGAACCACTTGATTTGAATACCATGTTTTGAACCAATGAATTTGAGTACCATATTGTGAACCACTTGTTTTGAATACCATGATGTGATGACCTTGTGTAATAACAAGGTTTATAACAAAAGGGTTTGTAAAATCCTTTATCAAAAGTGTTTATCCTTCATAAATACATTTGAGTAAATAATTTCAAAACAGTTCAAAAGTCCCTTATAAAACCTTTTTAATGAAAAGAGTTTAGTAATTGACAAGTAAATTAAAACAGTTGACAATTTCTTTAAACAATTGATGAATCCCTTGGATTCGTAAGATGAACCTGAAATGTTTATGACTTACACATAAATTGTGTAATGAAACAAGATTGAAATAGCGGTTTTGATCACGTGTTCCACCCCAAAACAGTTATAAAACAGTAAAAGAGGGGCTAAAGTTCTCACCTGTCTGCAGTAGACTCTGAACTTAAACAGTTAGCAAGTAGCAAACAGGACTTCTAACTTGTTCCTATATCATTGTAATCATACATAAGATATAAGATTTATAGTTGTATAACTTGATTCATTGATTGACTTGTGTTCTCATGATTTGATTGTTGTGAAAACTTGAATGTTATGCTTTGAATCTCTTGATTGATCATGGGTCCAAGAAACTTATGAAATGTTCTTTGATGCATAATTCATATGCATAAAATGATAAATGTTTAACAATTTGATAACCATTGATTAATCATGACTTATGAAAAGGTGTTCCAATTGTTTTAAGTTTTGAGATTTTGATTTGATGCTATGATTAGTTTAAGTTGTACTTAAACCAACTAAGATCAAATTACAATTACTTTGCATTATGATCAACAAAAAGGTCCTACGTCCATGAAAGTCATCATGGACTTAGACAAAGACCATGGCCATTTAAAGTGATAATGATCCAATTGAAGATGATGTTGGGCCCATTGCATGTGACGTTGGCCCAACAACTTGTATATAGGCCTCATAACGTGCTCACGCCAATATCGAGCTAATTGATATCATAATGAGTCGTATAGCTTGGATTGGGCCTAAAGGATTTGAGTTGGGCTAAGAAATGCATTAAGTAGACCCTTAAGGTTTCCAAAGTGACATTGGGCCAATTAAAGTTCTTAATGGGCCAAACCATCTCAATTGTGTTTGAATTAAGTTCATGGGCCAAATTGCTAATGGAATTGGGCCTTGAAGAACCGGATTGGGCCGAATAGGTTTGGGCTGCCACCTTAGGCAGCGAACCCTTCCTGTTGGTGGCCTAAGGTTCGGCTACAAGTGATGGTTCGTCCCTACAACCAAATGGTTCGGTGAGGATAAGATGTTCAAGGGTTCGGCCAAGTCATAAGGCTCATGATAGTTCGCTGCTAGTGCTGACTGGACAAGAGTTCGCCTAAACCGATGGTTCGTCTGCATGGGCATGATCTAGAGGGTTCGTGGTATGCACAGGGGTTCACCACACTGACCAACGAACCATACAAGGTTCGTTTGCATGACCAGGGTTCGTGGATGTGATTAGGGTTCGCTGTGCATGCCACGAACCATGCAAGGTTCGTGAAGGATCTTCATGTAGGGTTCGTGGGAGAGAGCTGGTTCGACAAGGGTTCGTGATGGCTTGATGATTCGACACAGGTTCGTGAGATCCTTCCCTAAGGGTTCGGCAGAAGGTTGACGAACCATGCTGGTTCGTGGGGATCCATTAGGGTTCGGCCGGCTGTGAATGCAGGTTTGGCCGCCGAACCTGCTATCATCATCATCACCATCATCGATCACTTGTATCCAGACCTCGATCTAATCTAAACCAGCATCAGGAAATGTTTCTAGGGTCTCGAAAATGAGTGTGGATGACTAGATCCGGCTAAGGGTCGAGTTTTAAAGAAACCCATGACCGAAAACCCTCTTTTTCCAGATTTTCAACCGAGCATACCTCGTTTTTGGCTGGATAATTCTGCTATTTTCTTGTACAATCTTGTAGAGAATGTCGAGAGCTTCGCGTGGGTTCGAGAATCACCAAAATCCGTTGAGAAATGAGTGAGTTACGATCGTTTCAAGTTGGGATTTTTAGAGAGAGAGGATAGGTTCGCGAGTTTTAGAGAGAGAAGGGTTGTTGGCTGATAAAAATGAAGGAAATGGCCTTCTTTCGGGCTTTTATAGTCCGGGTAGTGTTCGGGTCCGTTTCGGTCGCTCGGTTCGCGTTTCCGGAACGTAACGCGTATTTTACGCGGTTTTAATTAAAAAGAGTCGTTAAACTCATTAAAATGATGAGTTTCAAAATTGTAAAAATATAAAATAATTAATATAATTATTTTTACTCTTCGTGTGTTGTCGGATCGTTAAAACATTCACAATTACGTGTATACCCGCAATCGCGTACGTTTTCCGATCGTATTAAAATATTTAAAGTCGTTTAATCGTAATTATAAGTTCAACATTCGTATTATTATGGATCGTCACCCATAACTATACTCAGTCTCGCTTACAGATTACGATTTTTGTTGAATTAATTAATTGTTATACTATTCGTCTCAACACTACGCACTAACACTAACCTGTTACACCGAACGCAGTATATGTATAGGGCTCACTCTCGCTGCCCACCACTGTTTCGATATAACAAGTTACTGTTCTTGCTTAGTGAAATCGACTGTAAATAGATAATACATACTTGTTTTCTGATTACTAAGATCCTGTAACACACAAGCACACATTTTGAACATACGAATCACATTGATGAACTGAACCATGAATAGACACTGTTCTAACACTGTTTACAACTACATGACTATATGCACAAATGTTACAACAGGTACGAACCATATACATTTCAGTACATTTCATATTCATATCAGTTGTCATTATCATTATGAGTTATCAAACAACAAGCTCATAAACATTTGACAGAAACAAAGTTCAGAACAATGGTTCTTGAGTCAGATATTTATCTGGCAACTCAGAACCATCATGGGTTTATTTGTTAGGATTTATTATGTATAAACGTATGTGAGGCTTGATAGAACAAAACACAGATGTTGTTAAGTGAATGCTAAATTGACGAGTTATTCGTATTGGTGACGATCTGTACGAATATACCTGAAGGTTTAACGTTCTGAATAATATCCAATAATTAGAAAACAATATTGAAAAGTATAGTTATCGTTGTGTTCGTACGGGTGACGATTCGAACGAATACGCGCGACGACCGTACGATTCGATTTGAACAGTTAATTAAATAATTCTGAAAATTTTAAAATACATAAAAGATATTGGTTAATTTACTAGGAATAACCACCTAAATTAAATTTATAAACCTTAATTTATAAACCGTGTCGTTTCGTTTCGAAAACCCAGAGAAAGCGGCATTTTAAGGGAAACCGATCGAGACCGAATATCGGGTATTGGTGATACATTAAATGAAGACATTTAATGCATCATCAACCATCACCAACTCATTCATTCACTCAAATCTCATCGCTCTCTCTCTAGCTCTCTCTCACTAGAAACTCAACCTTCTCTCTAAGATTCCTTGGTCTTTTCTTGTTGGATTCAAGCATATTGGGTGTCAAAACGTTCATCTCTTCACATAGATATAGAAAGTACAAGGAATTCGAGCTTACATCCAGTTATTTCGAGGTAAATCTCAGTTTATAATTCAGTTTTTAGTGAAAATGTTGACCCTTAATATCCTTTGATGTTGGACCCAAACAAACACCCATAGGCATGCACATCAACACATATGTACGATTAGGAGAGGGTAGGAATTTCTTTATAACAGGTCTGGATCGTGGAAGGAAGTAGAGTTACAGGTTCCTGAAAGTGGAAGTGGGTGAAGTTCCTGATGGGGCTTAACCTTTCTACACTAGCCGAACCTCTTGTTCATGTGGCCGAACCTTTGTGGTCTGCAACGAACCCATGAAAGCCTGCAACGAACCTGTAGCCACCATCTGCACCGAACCTGCTGTAGCTTGCCACAAACCTGTGGTTCTGCAACGAACCCTGTGAACCTGCATGATCATTGTTCAGCCCAACCCTTGAAGAAGACCGAAGCCGAACCTCTTAAGATCTGGGCGAACCTTCGGTTGACGAACCCTACTGGCCTGAACCGAACTCTCTTCCTTCGAGTGTCACGAACCTAGGACTCCAAGAGGAAGTATCCGAACCTTGAGCGACTTAAAATCAGCCGAATCTATTTAATAGGGAAGAGACACGAACCTTGCATGGCCGAACCATGGCCAAGCAAACCCTAAAGGCCACGAACCATTGACGAACCTAGAGCGCTTCTATCAGCCAAACCTGAGAGGTTCGCCGAGCTGTTGTAACCACCGAACCCTAGTTGAAGTTGGTGTGCTAGCCGAACCTTGACTAGTATTAATAGGTTCGCTGCCCTAATTTGAAACCCGAACCTAATAGATTGTATAAATAGATTGAGGTCGAACTTGGGGCTATCAAAACTAATGTGGAGAACTTAGGGAATAGTTAGTTGACTATTAATCTAAATTTACATATGAGAATGGGATCACATAAGGTGCAAGCATGGAGTCACATTATGTGTGTATGCATGAGATAACACATTAGGGTTTCCTTGTATAACATTAAGATGTAATACTCAAGAGATAAGGTGAACTAAGGAAACATAGGTTGTTGACATCTAACAAATGGGTTAAAACAATTGGGCATACAATTGAAAAATGTAGCAATGAAAACCATGAACTAAACGTGGGTATTGTCTTAATCATTATCATTAACCTAGTAAAGACTTAACATGCACAATTAACTTAGATAAGTTAATGGGCCATGTTGAATGAAGCAAAGAACTCAAATTTGAGTATTTGGCTTATTTGGGCCCAATGGGGCTTAATTTAGCCCATCACACATCAAATGTTTATCTAAACTCAAGTAATGACGTTTTAATAAAAATGAAGACGTTGTGAATTTATTAAAACTTAATTTAATAATTTTCTAAAGCCTTGTTTAATTTGACATGAAATGGAATTTATTTATAAATGTTTAGTTAAAAGTATTATGATTATCTTGTTGGGAAATTGTTGTAAAATAGACAATATTAATTGTCTGGATTTGAACAGAAAACAGGGGAAACTCTGCTCAAATTTTATAAAATTAAATGATAAGTGTTATAACTAATTATGGGAGTGGGTTATAAATGGCTAGCTAAGTTAAATTAGAAGATTAAGTTATAGAAACACTAGTAATTAGGACACTTAGTTACACACACACCAAGACCAAAACCTTAGGTGCATCGATTATTGTGTATACTTATCGTATTCAAACTCTTATAAAATAACTCAGGAACTGAAGAAACCTAAGCTACCAGAACGAGCACGCATTTTTTTGTTAGATCATTTACATAGCAACACAGGTGAGTTCATTGCCCCTTTTCTAAACATTTTTGTTTTAAAACGCAGGCTGATAAGCATGCGTAAATTGTTTTATTTAAATTGTTTACTTAAATGCTTTTATTCATTGTATGTTATATTTTTATGCTTATTGATACTTCTAGACTCCTGTCTAGGAAACTGTTATACATAATGAAATTACAAGTTAATAAATTACTCCTATGAGTAATACTTTAACTCAAAACTCTAAACATACCCTTAGTCCATCAAGCTCAAATTTAAGAACCTAAATTAAAAGGGAAATCAAAGAACTAAAGATCATGTTCAAAGAAATCTAATTCAGTGTGTGATCTGAAGATAATGGATCCTAATTAAGAATCAATTATCATTGTGAAAATCATGGGAATCCTAAAGATCAAATCAAGAGACTCAAGGAATCAGAAATCATAAATGTGTGTGAATCATTGAAATAATGAAATCATTAAGATCTAATGAAATCATTAATAGTTGACTTAAGGTAGATGTCAGTTGTATGGAAATCAAGACCACGTGTAACACACATAAAGTCCCGTCATAAATAGTAGACTCTTGTAGTCAAGCTATATGGGCAATAACGTGAACTATCAAATGAAATCAAAATCAAGAGAATCAAAGAAATTAAGAATCAAAGGATATCCGTAAAGTCTCGGCATGTACAATAGACCATTGGGTCAAGCTGATATGGGCATCATTAAAATCCAGGCATGCTCAGGTATACTCCTTGTGAGTTATGCCTCGTGTGAGAGGGTACAACTTGGACAACCACCAACAACTAAGTCTAATTGATTGAGTCAAATAAGACCCAATCATCGTGTCTTAGTTGCATTTTAAATGTTTATTTATTTGTTTAATTAAATATTTAACATTACATTTCTATAATTGCTTTTGGAAAATCATGTAACTATGATGAACTCAAGAGGATCAAAGGTAAATCGAATTGTGGAAATCAGAATCTAAATCAGAGGTGAATGGAGTGAAACACTTAATTATCATTAATAACTATATGTTAAGCAGTCCGGTATGTGGTGGGACGGTGGCTGGGGCTTGTCCCCTACATATGCCCTATATATAAGCATACTTGATTGGATAACATAGCTGGTTGTTGATGAGGTTATGGTTGTCACTTCGGGGGATCAAGGTAAACATTTTCAGGGAAATCAAATGCTATGAATCATATGTCATGGAATCAAAGTAGTGGAATAAAATGCTTAATTGTCACCAGGAACAATATATCATGTGGTTTAGTATGTGGCGGGACGGTGGCTGGGCGGGCGGTAAGTTCGACCCTACATATGCCCTATATATAAGCATACTAAACTGGATGGTATAGGTGGTTAATGGTGAGGTTAAGGTTGTAATTAAGGTTATTCAAACTCATTTTATAAAACATAATGAACTCACCAACCATGTGTTGACTTTATTTTTGCATGACATCTCAGGTGACGAACAGGTCAACTGAAGAGTCATTTCTTTGGACTAGGTTATCTGATAGAGGACCTAGGTTTTTGGACCTGCATATTTTGAAGCATCATTATACAGTTTATTTTGTATATCTTGTGCAGATACAAGATAGAAGAATATGATGTAATAGTAGATTTACATTGTTAAATTATAAACTTAACTGATGTAATTTAACTTTGTAATTCTATTTTATTTTAGCAAGTTTCTCATTTATGTATCATGTGCTATGTAACAATCTGATCATTTTGATTATCACTCACGATATCGCGCCCCGGGAACCTTCCGCCCGATGGGGATTCCGATCCTACCCCTCCGGCTCGGGGTGTGACAGATTGGTATCAGAGCCATGGTTATAGAGAAATATAGGTCACTTATTTAACTGGTTTGGCCTAGACTATAACCTAGGGACCCTACATATAGAGAAAACAGGACTTAGGAATTTCTTGCATACTGTCTTCTGTATTTGATCATTGCACTAACCGATAACTTTATTGGTTATGATCAGAATGCCGCCAAGGAGACAGCCTCCCTTGTTACCTCTACCACCACAAGACTTGGCTCCACACTCCTCCACACAGTCAACAAATGATTCACCACCGCCACCTCCTCCACCTCCTCCTCCTCCTCTGATCACTCAACCATCTAGCTCGAGCACAACACCGATGATGGATCCTGCCACTATCGCCATGATGACTTTTCTGAGTAACCAGATGACCAACCAAATGAAGGAGGCGATACCGGAGATGTTCCTCCGTCTCCGCAACGAAATCAACAACACTAGCAACTCATCAGGGGAAGCCAGTGGAAATACTGGAGGTTCATCCCATTACTCCTACAAGTCATTTGTAGGATGTAAGCCACCCAACTTTAGCGGGTCTGAATGAGCCGTTGGATTAATCCAATGGATTGAAAAGATAGAAGCTACTCTGGATCTTTGTAGCTGCCCAGAGCACCACAAAGTCCGCTATTCAGCTGGAACATTCAACAAGCGGGCTTTGACTTGGTGGAATGGTAAAGTCAATGCTAGAGGAAGAGAATAAGCTATGGCCATCCCATGGGATGATTTCAAGACATTACTGAGAACAGAGTTATACCCCAAGAACGAGTTGCAGAAACTGGAAGTTGAACTGTCCAACCATGTGATGAAAGGGGCTGATCACATGGGGTACACTACTCGTTACCACGAGTTAGTTGCTTTGGTGCCGGACATGGTGCCAACTTTAGAGAAGAGGATAGACAGATATGTAGGTGGACTTCCCGCCTGCATTCAGGGCATGGTTGTTTCAGCCAACCCTACCACTGTCGAGTCTGCAGTGAGATTGTCTGGAAAACTCACTGATCTGATGGTAGCCTCTGGAGTTTTAAAGAAGGAGGCTGACACCGGCAAACGCAAGGAAGAGTCTTCAAAGAAACCTCATCAACAACACCAGAAGAAGAAGCAGAAATTCATTAAGAACTATATAGTTGCTACTCCCCTCAACCAAGTAGCAGTGGCCCAACAAAATGTGCCCAAGAAACAGTATACTGGCCCACATCCTCTGTGCACTAAATGCCAGTATCATCATGCTGCAAACAATCAGTGCCGTCAATGCACGGGTTGTGGAAGAAAAGGGCACTGGGTCCAACAGTGCAGATTGACACCAAATCCAGCAGTCAACAATACTGCTCTAGCTATCTCTCCACCAGCCAACCAAAACAACGGTGGATGCTTCAGTTGTGGCGAACAAGGCCACTTTGCAAAGAACTGCCCGAAGAAGGCACAACAGGCAGTTCAAGCTCCTCGTGGAAGAGCCTTTGTCATTGGAGCACCAGCCGCGCGCCAGGACCCAAATGTGGTCACTGGTACGTTTCTCTTACATGACTTTTATGCATCTGTTCTATTTGATACTGGTGCGGATCAGAGTTTTATCTCTACCGATTTTGCATGCCAATTAGATTCTATAGAAGAACAGTTAGATTTCCCTTACATCATAGAAGTAGCTAACGGGAAACAGATCACGGTTAGTACAGTTTATAGGAACTGCCCACTGACACTTAATGGTCATACATTCACCATCGATTTGATACCGATGGATTTGGGTAGATTCGACATCATTGTTGGAATGGATTGGCTTTCCTCTAATCGAGTGGAAGTCATCTGTTCTGAAAAGCTTCTTCGAATTCCATTGCCGAGTGATCGCGTATTGGAAGTTAAAGGGGATCAAGCAAAACACAGTGTCAAAATCATCTCTTGCATAAAAGCGCGTAAGTGTCTACAGAAACGGTGCGTTGCATTCCTGGCTCATGTGGTGGAAAAGGAGAAAGACAAGACAAAGATTCAAGATGTACCTGTGGTGAAAGAATATCCGGAAGTATTTCCTGAAGATCTACCATGTTCGCCTCCTGTGCGACCGGTAGAATTTCGTATTGACTTAATTATTGGAGCAACTCCTGTTGCTAAATCTCCTTACAGGTTAGCACCTTCAGAGATGCAGGAATTGTCTAATCAGTTACAGGAGCTACTTGACAAGGGTTTCATCAGACCGAGCTACTCACCTTGGGGAGCTCCGGTCTTGTTCGTGAAGAAGAAAGACGGATCATTCAGAATGTGCATAGATTACCGTGAGCTGAACAAACTAACCATCAAGAATCGGTATCCATTGCCGAGGATTGATGATTTGTTTGACCAACTGCAAGGAGCTCAATACTTCTCAAAGATTGACTTGCGGTCTGGATATCATCATCTTAGAGTTCAAGACGAAGATATACCGAAAACGGCCTTCCGAACCAGATACGGGCATTACGAATTCATGGTGATGCCTTTTGGGTTGACAAATGCACCAGCGGTTTTCATGGATCTCATGAACCGAGTGTGCAAGCCGTACCTGGATCAGTTTGTCATTGTTTTTATTGATGACATACTGATTTATTCCAAGAGCAAAACAGATCATGAACAACACCTTAGAAGGATCTTGGAGCTGTTGAAGAAAGAACAACTCTATGCTAAATTCTCTAAATGTGAATTTTGACCTAGAGAAGTTCAATTTTTGGGTCATGTGGTCAACAGTGAGGGAATACACGTAGACCCTGCCAAGATCGAGGCGATAAAGAACTGGGATACTCCGAAGACACCGACGGAGATACGGTCTTTTCTGGGATTGGCGGGTTATTACAGAAGGTTTATTTCGAACTTTTCAAAAATAGCTTTGCCACTCACTAAACTAACCCTGAAAAGTGAACCGTTTGTCTGGGAGCAGAAGCAAGAAGATGCTTTTCAGACCTTGAAACAATTATTATGTAATGCTCCAATTCTATCTCTTCCAGAAGGCTGTGATGACTTTGTGGTTTATTGTGATGCTTCCCATCAGGGACTTGGTTGCGTGTTAATACAACGAGACAAAGTCATAGCCTATGCATCAAGACAGTTAAAAGTTCATGAGAAGAACTACACTACTCATGATCTTGAACTGGGAGCTGTAATATTCGCATTGAAGATTTGGAGACATTACTTATATGGCACTAAATGTACCATATTCACTGATCATAGGAGTCTGCAACATATCTTTGATAAGAAGGAACTCAATATGCGACAGCGTCGTTGGGTTGAACTTCTGAATGATTATGATTGCGTTATCAAGTACCATCCGAGGAAGGCGAACGTTGTAGCTGATGCCTTGAGCCGGAAGGAACGGGTCAAACCGTTACGAGTCAGGGCAATGGGAATGACTGTGCAGACCAGTTTGAGAGATGAGATTATTCAAGAACAACAAGAATCAGTTGATAGAGGGAACCTGAAGAAGGAACTTGACTATGGGGCAGAGAAACTCTATGAGACTAAGCTTGATGGAATGATCTACTACCAGGATCGTATATGGATCCCGGCGGTAGACGAATTGAGAAGACTTATCTTCGATGAAGCACATAATACTAAATACTCTGTTCATCCCGGCTTTGATAAGATGTACCAAGACTTGCGTGGATTTTATTGGTGGCCGAGAATGAAGAAAGACATAGCCGAGTACGTCAGTCAATGTCTAACGTGTGCAAAAGTAAAGGCGGAACACCAGAGACCGTCTGGTCTACTGGAACAGCCTGAGATTCCGCTCTGGAAGTGGGAACAAATAGCTATGGAATTTATTACCAAGCTACCCCGCACTTCCAGTGGTCACGATACAATTTGGGTGATCATTGATCGTTTAACGAAATCTGCTCACTTCTTGCCTATGCTTGAGACTTTCACGATGGATAAACTGGCAAGACTGTACATCAACGAGATAGTAGTACGCCACGGTGTGCCATTGTCTATTATTTCCGATCGAGACAGCAGATTCACATCCAGGTTCTGGCAATCACTGCAGAAATCTCTGGGGACACAGTTAAATCTGAGTACAGCGTACCATCCACAAACGGATGGTCAAAGCGAACGTACTATCCAAACCTTAGAGGACATGTTAAGAACCTGTGTTTTGGATTTCAGTGGGAATTGGGACTCCCATTTGCCACTGATAGAATTCTCCTACAATAACAGCTACCACAGTAGTATCGGATGTGCACCATTCGAGGCTCTTTATGGCCGGAAATGTCGATCACCGATCTGTTGGACCGAAGTGGGAGATAACCGCATAACTGGGTCGGAGCTTATTCAGGAAACCACTGATAAGATTGCCCAGATTCAAAGAAGACTACAAGCAACAAGGAACAGGCAAAAGAGCTACGCAGACGAACGGCGCAAGCCGTTGGAATTTCAAGTGGGAGACCGTGTCATGTTGAAGGTATCCCCATGGAAAGGCGTAGTACGTTTCGGAAAGAAAGGAAAATTAGCACCACGATACGTGGGACCGTTCGAGATCATCGAACGTATTGGTCCTGTGGCATATAGGCTGAGATTACCAGATGAACTCAGTGGTGTGCATGACGTGTTATGCGTCTCTAACTTAAAGAAATGCCTTGCTGACGAGTCTCTCGTCATTCCCATTGAAGAAATCCAAGTCGATGAACAATTACATTTTATCGAAGAACCTTTGGAGATTATGGATCGCAAAGTTAAACAACTGAGGCGAAGCCGTATTCCGATTGTAAAGGTTCGATGGAATTCAAGACGCGGACCCGTGTTTACTTGGGAACGTGAAGATCACATGAACTCAAGGTATCCCCAATTGTTTGAAGAGGAAGCTGTACCCGATAACAACTCTTAAATTTCGGGACGAAATTTCTCTAACAAGGGGAGACTGTAACATCAGTGCCGGAACCGTCACCGGAACAGTGATCTTAAACAGTAACAGGAACAGTAAACAGGTACGAACCATATACATTTCAGTACATTTCATATTCATATCAGTTGTCATTATCATTATGAGTTATCAAACAACAAGCTCATAAACATTTAACAGAAACAAAGTTCAGAACAATGGTTCATGAGTCAGATAATTATCTGGCAACACAGAACCATCATGGGTTTATTTGTTAGGATTTATTATGTATAAACGTATGTGAGGCTTGATAGAACAAAACACGGATGTTGTTAAGTGAATGCTAAATTGACGGGTTATTCGTATTGGTGACGATCTGTACGAATATACCTGAAGGTTTAACGTTCTGAATAATGTCCAATAATTAGAAAACAATATTGAAAAGTGTAGTTATCGTCGTGTTCGTACGGGTGACGATTCGAACGAATACGCGCGACGACCGTACGATTTGATTTGAACAGTTAATTAAATAATTCTGAAAAATTTAAAATAAATAAAATATATTAGTTAATTTACTAGGAATAACCACCTAAATTAAATTTATAAACCTTAATTTATAAACCGTGTCGTTTCGTTTTGAAAACCCCGAGAAAACGACATTTTAAGCGAAACCGATCGAGACCGAACATCGGGTATTGGTGATACATTAAATGAAGACATTTAATGCATCACCAACCATCACCAACTCCTTCATTCACACAAATCTCGTCACACTCTCTCTCTAGCTCTCTCTCACTAGAAACTTAACCTTCTCTCTAAGATTCCTTGGTGTTTTCTTGTTGGATTCAAGCATATTGGGTCTCAAAACATTCATCTCTTCTCATAGATCAAGAAAGTACAAGGAATTCAAGCTTACATCCAGTTATTTCGAGGTAAATCTCAGTTTATAATTCGGTTTTTAGTGAAAATTTCGACCCCTAATATCCTTTGATGTCGGATCCAAACAAACACCCATAGGCATGCACATCAACACATATGTACGATTAGGAGAGGGTAGGAAGTTCTTTGTAACAGGTCTGGATCGTGGAAGGAAGTAGAGTTGCAGGTTCGTGAAAGTGGAAGTGGGTGAAGTTCCTGATGGGCCGAACCTTTCTACACTAGCCGAACCTCTTGTTCATGTGGCCAAACCTTTGTGGTCTGCAACGAACCCATGAAAGCCTGCAACGAACCTGTAGCCACCATCTGCACCGAACCTGCTGTAGCTTGCCACGAACCTGTGGTTCTGCAACAAACCCTGTGAACCTGCATGATCATTGTTCAGCCGAACCCTTGAAGAAGACCGAAGCCGAACCTCTTAAGATCTGGGCGAACCTTCGGTTGACGAACCCTACTGGCCTGAACCGAACTCTCTTCCTTCGAGTGTCACGAACCTAGGACTCCAAGAGGAAGTATCCGAACCTTGAGCGACTTAAAATCAGCCGAATCTATTTAATAGGGAAGAGACACGAACCTTGCATGGCCGAACCATGGCCATGCAAACCCTAAAGGCCACGAACCATTGACGAACCTAGAGCGCTTCTATCAGCCAAACCTGAGAGGTTCGCCGAGCTGTTGTAACCACCGAACCCTAGTTGAAGTTGGTGTGCTAGCCGAACCTTGACTAGTATTAATAGGTTCGCTGCCCTAATTTGAAACCCGAACCTAATAGATTGTATAAATAGATTGAGGTCGAACTTGGGGCTATCAAAACTAATGTGGAGAACTTAGGGAATAGTTAGTTGACTATTAGTCTAAATTTACATATGAGAATGGGATCACATAAGGTGCAAGCATGGAGTCACATTATGTGTGTATGCATGAGATAACACATTAGGGTTTCCTTGTATAACATTAAGATGTAATACTCAAGAGATAAGGTGAACTAAGGAAACATAGGTTGTTGACATCTAACAAATGGGTTAAAACAATTGGGCATACAATTGAAAAATGTAGCAATGAAAACCATGAACTAAACGTCGGTGTTGTCTTAATCATTATCATTAACCTAGTAAAGACTTAACATGCACAATTAACTTAGATAAGTTAATGGGCCATGTTGAATGAAGCAAAGAACTCAAATTTGAGTATTTGGCTTATTTGGGCCCAATGGGGCTTAATTTAGCCCATCACACATCAAATGTTTATCTAAACTCAAGTAATGACGTTTTAATAAAAATGAAGACGTTGTGAATTTATTAAAACTTAATTTAATAATTTTCTAGAGCCTTGTTTAATTTGACATGAAATGGAATTTATTTATAAATGTTTAGTTAAAAGTATTATGATTATCTTGTTGGGAAATTGTTGTAAAATAGACAATATTAATTGTCTGGATTTGAACAGAAAACAGATGAAACTCTGCTCAAATTTCATAAAATTAAATGATAAGTGTTATAACTAATTATGGGAGTGGGTTATAAATGGGTAGCTAAGTTAAATTAGAAGATTAAGTTATAGAAACACTAGTAATTAGGACACTTAGTTACACACACACCAAGACCAAAACGTTAGGTGCACCGATTATTGCGTATACTTATCGTATTCAAACTCTTATAAAATAACTCAGGAACTTAAGAAACCTAAGCTACCAGAACGAGCACACATTTTTTTGTTAGATCATTTACATAGCAACACAGGTGAGTTCATTGCCCCTTTTCTAAACATTTTTGTTTTAAAACGCGGGGCTGAGAAGCATGCGTAAACTGTTTTATTTAAATTGTTTACTTAAATGCTTTTATTCATTGTATGTTATATTTTTATGCTTATTGATACTTCTAGACTCCTGTCTAGGAAATTGTTATACATAATGAAATTACAAGTTAATAAACTACTCCTATGAGTAATACTTTAACTCAAAACTCTAAACACACCCTTAGTCCATCAAGCTCAAATTTAAGAACCTAAATTCAAAGTGAAATCAAAGAACTAAAGATCATGTTCAAAGAAATCTAATTCAGTGTGTGATCTGAAGATAATGGATCCTAATTAAGGATCAATTATCATTGTGAAAATCATGGGAATCCTAAAGATCAAATCAAGAGACTCAAGGAATCAGAAATCATAAATGTGTGTGAATCATTGCAATAATGAAATCATTAAGATCTAATGAAGTCATTAATACTTGACTTAAGGTGGATGTCAGTTGTATGGAAATCAAGACCACGTGTAACACACATAAAGTCCCGTCTTAAATAGTAGACTCTTGTAGTCAAGCTATATGGGCAATAACGTGAACTATCAAATGAAATCAAAATCAAGAGAATCAAAGAGATCAAGAATCAAAGGATATCCGTAAAGTCCCTGCATGTACCGTAGTCCATTGGGTCAAGCTGATATGGGCATCATTAAAATCTCGGCATGCTCAGGTATACTCCTTGTGAGTTATGCCTGATATGGGCCACGTGTGAGAGGGTACAACTTGGACAACCACCAACAACTAAGTCTAATTGATTGAGTCAAATAAGACCCAATCATCGTGTCTTAGTTGCATTTTAAATGTTTATTTATTTGTTTAATTAAATATTTAACATTACATTTCTATAACAGCTTTTGGGAAATCATGTAACTATGATGAACTCAAGAGGATCAAAGGTAAATCGAATTGTGGAAATCAGAATCTAAATCAGAGGTGAATGGAGTGAAACGCTTAATTATCATTAATAACAATATGTTAAGCAGTCCGGTATGTGGTGGGACGGTGGCTGGGGCTTGTCCCCTACATATGCCCTATATATAAGCATACTGGATTGGATAACATAGCTGGTTGTTGATGAGGTTAAGGTTGTCACTTCTGGAGATCAAGGTAAACATTTTCAGGGTAATCAAATGCTATGAATCATATGTCATGGAATCAAAGTAGTGGAATGAAATGCTTAATTATCACCAGGAACAATATATCATGTGGTTTAGTATGTGGCGGGACGGTGGCTGGGCGGGCGGTAAGTTCGACCCTACATATGCCCTATATTTAAGCATACTAAACTGGATGGTATAGGTGGTTAATGGTGAGGTTAAGGTTGTAATTAAGGTTATTCAAACTCATTTTATAAAACTTAATGAACTCACCAACCATGTGTTGACTTTATTTTTGCATGACATCTCAGGTGACGAACAGGTCAACTGAATACTTATTTCTTTGGACTAGGTTATCTGATAGAGGACCTAGCTTTTTGGACCTGCATATTTTGAAGCATCATTATGCAGTTTATTTTGTATATCTTGTGTAGATACAAGATGGAAGAATATGATGTAATAGTAGATTTACATTGTTAAATTATAAACTTAACTGATGTAATTTAACTTTGTAATTCTATTTTATTTTAGCAAGTTTCTCATTTATGTATCATGTGCTATGTAACAATCTGATCATTTTGATTATCACTCACGATATCGCGCCCCGGGAACCTTCCGCCCGACGGGGATTCCGATCCTACCCCGCCGGCTCGGGGTGTGACAACTGCGTTCGGTGTAATGGGATAGTGTTAGTGCGTAGTGTTATGACGAATAGTATGACAAACAAATTAATCAAACAAAATCGTAATGCGTAAGCGAGACTGAGTATAGTTATGGGTGACAATCCATAATGATACGAATGTTGAACTTATAATTACGAGTAAACGTCAATAAATAAATAATATGATCGACAAACGTACGCGATTGCGGGTATACACGTAATTGTAATCGTTTAACGGTCGGATTTCGAACGATCAAGTAATAATAAGTAAAATAAATAATTTTACATTTTTACAATTTTGAAACTCATCAAAATGATGAAAATAATAACTATTTTATTTAAAACGCGTAAAATGCGCGTTACGTTTCGAAAACGCGAACCGAGCAACCGAAACGAACCCGAATACCCCGAGGGTATATAAACACCAAATGAAGGTGTTTCCTTTCATTTATTGCATCCCAACCCTCTCTCTACAATTTTCGTGAACCTACCTTCTCACTAGAAATCCAAACTCCAAACGCATGTAACTCGCTCGTTTCTCAACGGATTTGGGTGTTCTTGGTGTCCACGCGTAGCTCTCGACATTCCCTACACGGAAGTACAAGAGATCTGAAGTTTCATTTAGCCAAAAACAAGGTATGAGGCTTGAAAGATTCTGAAAAATAGGGCTTTTGGTGTTTTGTTAGACCCACTATGTTAAAACAGATTCAAGGTCGTGTCTTTTAAGTTCTACACCTTCGAGTCATCATCCTAGTGTAACACAATCGTTGGGGCAAGTTTGCAACTAAATTGAGGCGAGGAGGATGGAGATGATCGACAGGTGCGCCAAGGGAGGGCTGTCGCGGCCGAACCCTTGCCGTGCAAACCAGCCGAACCTATAAGGTTTTGGCCGAACCCTAGCATCGACCGAACCCTATGGCAACAAACTATCCTCTGGCGAACCTTCTTGCAAGCAGCGAACCCCACGGTTGACGAACCATCATGCATGAAGCCACGAACCCTCCATGCATGGTCTTGGCCGAACCTTCCCAACAGCCGAACCACCATGCAGGAGCGAACCTAGGCGAAACATGAACAAGATGCAACCACCGAGCCTTATGATCAGTAGCCAAACCCTATGAGAATCCCAAACCCATGGGACATGGGCGAACCTACGGGAGCCGAACCCTACACACGAACCCACCCACTACTCGCGAACCTATGAGCGGATGCCTTGCGCCGAACCTTGCATGCAAACCCTTAGAGCCGAACCCTCTAATATGTTCACTGGAAATTCGGAAGCTAACACCCCAAATCGGCCTACATGATTCAATCAAGCCAATAGAACTCTCGGCCCACTAGTCTTATGCAGTCCAATGTGATTTCCTTCGGTCCATGGGCTGGCCCGGCCCACACTCACACCAATCGATTCGAAACTTAGAACTCGGCCCATTGATCTACAATAACGATTAGCCCAGTTGAGTTACAATCAATCCACTATGGCCCAATTGACCATATGCACCTTACATATGGCCCAAGGGCCCAATAACAAATGACTAGGCCAATA
The DNA here is from genome assembly GCA_009363875.1 of Mikania micrantha. Taxonomy (NCBI): domain Eukaryota; kingdom Viridiplantae; phylum Streptophyta; class Magnoliopsida; order Asterales; family Asteraceae; genus Mikania; species Mikania micrantha. The sequence goes on from CM018697.1 coordinate 65,645,192, forward strand.
GGAATAGATTGGCCCATGGGATTATATCTCGGCCCAATCTTGACTTTTTAATTCGTTAATTATGAAACGATCATGATTGGTTTAAGTGTAACTTAACCCAATTATGGGATCAAGTCATAAACACAAAGGTCTAAAACATGTTAACATATCTTTAAATTACATGTTAATCAATGGTTATCAAATTCATCAACACATGTTATTTTATGCATACAAGTTGTCCATAAAAGAACATGACACTTCTTTTTCATGAATCAATTATCAATCAAGTGACTCAATCATGATATTCAAATTCACACAACATTCTTACACATGAGAACAAGTAATCAAGAGTTAATAAAGATCAAGATAACGCAAGTCAATCAATGAATCAAAATCTATACAATCATAAATCTTATATTCTATGTATGATTACAATGTTATATGAACCAGATAGAAGTCCTGTTGTTTGCTACTTGCTATTTGTCTGGTTCAGAGTCTACTGCTGTCAGGTGAGAACATTAGCCCCTCTTTTACTGTTTTCAATTGTTTTGGGGTGGAACATGTCACACCCCGACCTACGGCGGAATACGTCGGGGTGCGAGCTTGACTGTTCATTAGCTCATGGTGCTATGTGTAAGTTTCAATGATTAAACAATTGTATTTAATTCAAATCAAACACTCATTCAATAACCAAACATTCAAAGTCATTACAATAGTTTAAATTCAAATCAAACATTACAATAAACCAAAAGTCTAAACATTTGATTAAATAAATTAAACTAGGTCTCTAGACCTATCTTATGTCTTGAATCCTTCTTCATTAACCTGTCACACATGTAAACTAAATTTTGTCAACTATTTGCATAGTTGGTGAGTTTACACACTATGTTTGAATACTTAGTATAAAAGGATGCAAACTAAAACTTAATTAGAATATGTATCAAAGGCATAGCATAATACAAGTTTGAATAATTGAATGAGTATATGAATAACAAATGCTTGTGTCCAAACAAGTATCCTTACATAATAATTCAAGTATAACAATACAAGAATTATCATTTGTAATTAAACTAGTTTGCTAATGTACTTTTCACCTTTTTCACACAAAGGACAAAGCCATTGCGAAGATAGTATCTAACCACCCTAGGCTACTAAATACTAATTTGCTTGACTGGCAACACACATAGAATCAACACATTGTATAAACTTAGCATCTAACACATAAAACTAAATAAGTCTAAGGCTTGCATTATAAGTTTGAATTGAATAATAGAATGAATAATAGTTTGAATATGACATGTGTAACATCCCAAAAACAAAACGTAAAAGGGAGTGTGAAGAACTCACATTAATGGTGCTCGAGGAAACTAGTAAAATGAAGAAGAATCAAGATCAACAGTTGTATCAAACTGGATGCCCTGAGGATTGAACGTTCGTGGCTAGACAGCAACTGAAAGGATCAAGTATACGATCCGAATGCAAGCGTGGTTCAACCTAGTCAAACGAATGCAACAAGGATGGGTAAAATTTATGCTAGGCATAGCTAAATGAACGGACATCATAGGCCGGACTCGTTGGCTTAACGAGCCTCTACAAGACTACACCAACTCTAAAGGCGACCTAAACAAGGCAACCTAAACAAACCTAATGTCGACAACTAATAACCTAAGCTCAACTACTTAGACTAGAAAAAAAAATAAATGAATAATGAAAAGAAGAAATGAAAAAGAAAATTACCTCAAAGAAAAATTTACAAACGAGACGATCTCGAAGCGCAGCACCTCCTCGCCAAGAGCATAAAAAAAAACTAATACGTTTAACATCCCAATGGATGTTGAACTTGTAGAACCACCAAAATTAGGTTATTCTACTTGTTTATACTCAACTAGGAGTTGCAAAGCTATAAGGGACGAAGCAAGGATATTTATAGGTGTTTAAAGAGGAGAAATATTGGTTTCATGGGCGATGGATGGGTTTTTATGCAGAATTCGCGTCTGGCAACTGTTAAAAAAGCATCAAACTTGTTTTCGCGATTCCTGCTTCGTTATAACTCCGTTTTGCGCATGGTTTTCGCCCACGTTCATCGTTTTCAGAGTACTATCATATGGAAGAGATTAATCCAACATTCATGGTGTCTATAATTATGTTTAAGCATTGGATCTTGGCGTGAATCACGGGTTACGTTCTCAACTTTTATTTATGATTCTTGCTTCGTTTGGGCTTGGTTTTTATTCACTGTTTGAATTTAGTTTCTTCTTAGTATACTATTATATCTAGAAGATTTGTGTGAGCCAAAATGTTAGTTCAAGTATGAGGAAATGTTGGCTAAATAGTCACCCGAAAGCTATCTTATGTCAAAACTACGAATACAACTATCCAAAGCATGTTATAAACTTTGTTTTATTATATACGAATATAATTATAATTCAAATAGAAAAGTAAAAAACCATGGGGATTATAGAACACGTGATCAAACAATCTTTATGCCAAACATATTTCATATACAGGATTTATGCTACAGTTCATCTGTTACAAGTTCACTTTAGAAATCCTAGGGATTTCTGAATTATTTTCAAAGGATTTATCAGCTGTTAAACACTTTCTACTAAAAGGTTTTATAAAAGGATACAATAAATTGTTTTACGCCAATTTTACATAAATGATTTTATAAATGATAAATACTTTTAAGAAATAAGTTTTATAAACTCTTTTACTAAAATCTTGGGTTTTCAATAAAATGATATTTTTAAACCTTGTTATTATACAAGGACTCTATTCTCGGTATTCAACCAAAGGATTTCAATTCATGGTATTCAAGAAAAGTTTTCAAATCATGATAATCAAATAAGGCATTTCAATCAATCGTTTCAAGTCATAGTATTCAAAAACATGGTGTTCATCGTTATGAACAAACTTATACATACATCAAGTTACATATTCATATTCATATAGCGTTAGTACTGGGTGATCACAACAAGGGAAAGCGGAGACATTTGGTTACGCCAAAGCTGGAATTAGCTTTTAAATTTGTTTTAAAAGCTAATTGCAGAATTGGTTGCATTACAGTAATATGAAATTGATGCTAATTTAGTTTACCAACATAAGTCATATTGACCAGGTTACGTCAACACGGAGTTGTCTTCTGAGTAAACTCGTTAGTACAGCTCGTGTTGATGCGTTTGCTGACTAATTTTCTGACTCTAAACGTAGTTTGGGACTTGATTATATGTTGGTTTTCTAGCAAACAGTCTGATGACTGTTTGGACACATTATACATACTTGATGTTAGTTTGGGTTGCAACCATCCATGTATTTTCATTCATTGTTTTATACATATGCCTTACAATGCAGATTCATTATTTAAAAATGTTAAACCTATTGTTCTCACCAACTACTATTGTAGTTGACAGTTACTTTTCACGTGTTTCAGGTAATCAGGTTTAGTATACTTTCAAGGACAACTAAGGAGACCGTTGTAAGATATAACAATATGAAGAAACAAGCTAGGATGGATTTAGAAACACACTTAATCCTAATTGTTTAATTGTCTTGTTTAAGTCTTATTTTGTAAACACTATTTTTGGGTCTGTAGTTGTCATTCTTTTGAGAAGATAGATAGATTGTCTGTAACTAAACAATGGTCTAATCTTTATGAAATCTAGAAATGCATTGTGGTTGTTCTTATTCAATACTTGTGCATGATTCAACCATCGATCGTCACCGCGCCGTGGATTCCGCACGCGGCGCAGGGGGTGTGGCATTCCGCAACTTTGATTTCACAAAATTCTTTTATACAAGTTATTGGTTGTACGTATGCAACCAGACATAGGTCTCACAACTGTGTGACAGGAGACTGGGATCCTGACTGGTCATGCTCGCGCCCTGGATGGGACGAGATTTCTTGGGGTGCGACAGATTGGTATTAGAGCCTCCGGTTATTGAGAATTAGGTTTGCATTTAGTGAACTTAGTCTATAACCACTAGTCTCCACACAACACATAGTCCCTAGTATTGTGATACTAGAATACGTGATTGTACGCACACTTATTACGCACATAATAGATAAGATGTCATCACTGTCACCGCATGCGATTGCACATGACGGGGAGGAGCCGATAGCTCTACATGTTTTTCTTTCAATACCCACACACACACACACTATATAGTCATCAGATATACCTTAACACTTATTCTCGTTATGAAGATCATGGCCGGAATACGCGGAGGACGCAGAAACACGGGAGGACGTGGGAACATCAGTCTGACACCAGCTGAATTGAATGTACTCATCAACGAGCGAGTTGAAGAGGCACTTGCTGCACAGGAAGCTACCCGTAATCAAAACCCTCTGAACCAAGGTGATGATTATTATTTCATATTCACCTTGCACCACAATCACTCACTTCCATTTCAACGCGTTTACCCAATACTGAACCAAATACTATTCTCTACGTATCTCAGGAGCAAATCCTAACCCACCTCTCTGCACATTCAAGATGTTTCTGGATTGCAAACCCCACTCATTCAGCGGCAGTGAGGGTGCCGTCGGGTTATTACGCTGGATGGAAAAGGCGGAGTCGGCCTTTGTCATGTGCAACTGCAGGAACGAAGACAGGGTCAAGTTCGCTGCTGGAACTCTTGAGGGAGCTGCCCTCACATGGTGGAATGCCAATGTACAGAACTTAGGGCTCGATACAGCCAATGCCCTACCTTGAGATAACTTCTAGAGGATGTTGAACTGCGAATACTGTCCTCGTGGTGAAGTGCAGAAGCTAGAGACCATTCTAGAACCACAAGATGGTTAGTTCCGAGGTCGAAGCATACACTGTTTGATCATATGAGCTGGCACACCTGTGCCCGGAAATGGTAACCACACCCTACAAGCACATAGAGAAGTATATTGAGGGACTGCCACCTCAAATTCAGGGCATGGTGCTTTCTGCTGACCCCATCACCATGCAACAAGCCGTGCGACTAGCCCACAAGCTCACTGATTCAGCTGTCAGACAAGGACTCTTACCACCCCGTGGTGCCGTAGCCAAACCTGCTGACAACAAACTCAAATGGGACAACACCCTAAGCAAAACTTCCACTCTTCAACCACCACCACAACAACGTAAGTTTGGGTCACCTCAAGCTTACGCACCACTTATCCCAACCAACCAAAACTCTGGAGCTTATGCAGGCAAACGCCCCAAGTGCAAAAAATGTAACTTACACCATGCTTTGGGACAATGTGGCTCTATCCGATGCCAACGGTGTGGCAAAGGAAGACACCTCGCCAAGGACTGCAAGGGTGAATTGCTAGCAAAGACCCCACAGCCACCACCACAACAACTCGAAGCAACAAAGGGTTGCTTCGAATGTGGAAAACCTGGGCACTTCAAGAGGGACAACCCACATCTGAAGAACAACAACAGCGGGAACAACAACTGTCCGAAGGGACGAGCCTTCATGATCGGGGTTAAGGAAGCCGGAAACGATCCCAACCTTGCAACAGGTATGTATCTCTTGAATGATAATTATGCTTCTGTATTGTTTGATACTGGAGCTGAGAAAAGCTTTATATCTAAGGATTTTAGTGGGATACTTGCCATAACCCCAACACCCTTAGAGGTCGAGTACACAGTAGAGCTAGCCGATGGTAAATTGATTGTAACCAAGCACAATTTGAGAGAATGCACCAAAGAGCTAGCAAATCACAAATTTAAGATTGACCTCATGCCTGTCACACTAGGCAGTTTTGATGTCGTAGTGGGCATGGATTGGTTGTCTGAAAGCCAAGCCGAAATCATTTGCCACGACAAGATTGTGCGTATACCTCTCCGTAGTGGAGAAACCCTAGACATCAAAGGCGAGAGGAGCGATACTCCTCTAAGCATCATCTCATGCATGAATGCTCATAAATGCTTACGAAAGGGATACACAGTCATTCTGGCGCTTATCACCAACAAAACCGAAGAAGAGAAGAAAAAAGAAGACATCCCAGTCGTATGCGACTATCCCGACGTATTCCCTGAGGATCTACCCGGACTTCCACCGCCTCGACAAGTGGAGTTCCACATACCTCGTGCCGGGAGCAGTACCTATCGCACGAGCACCTTATCGACTTGCACCTTCGGAGATGCAGGAACTGTCTAATCAACTTCAAGAGATGCTAGACAAGGGTTTCATTAGACCAAGATTCTCACCTTGGGGAGCTCCGGTCTTGTTCGTAAAGAAGAAGGATGGCACGTTCTGTATGTGCATCGACTATTGGGAGTTAAACAAGGTGACAATCAAGAACTGGTACCCCTTACCCCGCATTGACGATATGTTTGATCAACTGCAAGGATCGAGTTACTACTCTAAGATCGATCTGCGATCTGGGTATCACCAGCTAAGGATTCAAGAGGAAGATATCCCCAAGACAGCTTTTCGCACTCGGTATGGCCATTACGAGTTTTTGGTTATGCCGTTTGGTCTCACAAACGCGCCCGCAGTATTCATGGATCTCATGAATAGAGTGTGCAAACCTTACCTGGATAAATTTATCATTGTCTCTATAGATGATATTCTCATCTACTCCAAAACTCCGGAAGAACACAAAGAGCATCTTCAATTGGCTTTTGAACTAATACGGAAAGAGAAGTTGTACGCTAAGCTCTCAAAGTGTGACTTTTGGATTCGAGAAGTCCAATTCTTGGGTCACGTTGTTAATGAACAAGTGATACATGTGGATAAATCCAAGATAGAGGCGATCAAGAACTGGAAAGCACCAAAGACCCCAACTGAGGTGCGACAATTCCTAGGCATGGCAGGCTATTATCGACGATTTATTGAAGGATTTTCAAAGATAGCCCAACCACTCACAGATTTAACCCATAAGGACAAGAAATACCTCTGGACCGACAAACAAGAAGCTGCATTCCAACTTCTCAAACAGAAGCTCTGTAGTGCACCTATCTTATGTCTTCCAGATGGAACAGATGACTTCGTAGTATACTGTGATGCCTCCATACAAGGACTCGGCTGTGTACTGATGCAGCGAGAGAAGGTGATCGCATATGCTTCCTGACAGTTGAAAGTCCATGAGAAAAACTACACCACCCACGACATGGAACTTGGAGCCGTAGTATTTGCACTCAAGATCTGGAGACACTACCTGTATGGTACAAAGTGTATGATATACACTGATCACAAGAGTCTCCAACACATATTCGAGCAGAAGGAATTGAACATGTGACAACATCGCCGGCTCGAACTCCTAAATGACTATGAGTGTGCTATTAAGTATCACCCGGAGAAGGCCAATGTAGTGGCCGATGCCCTAAGTCGGAAGAATACCTCAAAACCCAAGAGAGTACGAGCTTTACAGCTCACCATCCATCCCTATCTCCCTGAGCAAATACGTATTGCCCAAGTGGAGGCACTTAAAGCAGAAAACCTAGTGGCCGAATCACTAAGGGGGATGGAAAAACAACTGGAGGTCAAAGCCGATGGCTTACATTATTTCATGGAACGCGTTTGGGTTCCACATCACGGGAACTTATGAGACCTTGTGATGGACGAGGCTCACAAATCCCGGTATTCCATTCACCCTGGATCAGATAAGATGTATCATGATCTGAAGATACTCTACTGTTGGCCACACATGAAAGCCGACATCACTTCCTACGTGAGCAAATGCTTGACTTGTGCCAAAGTCAAGGTCGAGTACCAGAAACCCTCTGGATTACTCACGCAACCTGAGATCCCCATGTGGAAGTGGAAACAAATATCCATGAACTTCATTACCAAATTACCCCGTACTCCTAGTGGATATGACACTATCTGGGTAATTGTGGATCGACTGACTAAGTCAGCACATTTTCTTGCGATTAAAGAAAATGACAAAATGAAAAACTGGCTCGAATCTACGTTAAGGAAGTAGTCTCGTGTCATGGAGTGCCAATCTCCATCATTTCAGATCGAGACTCTAGATTCACCTCTAACTTCTGGAAATCATTGCAAAAGTCGCTTGGCACACGGTTGGATATGAGTACAGCATACCACCCACAAACTGATGGCCAGAGCGAACGTACGATACAAACTCTCGAAGACATGCTACGAGCATGCGTAGTAGTCTTCGGTAACAGCTGGGAAACTCACCTACCGTTGGTGGAGTTTTCCTACAACAATGTAGATGCATTAAATGTCCATAGTTCTACTTTGTATTATCCTTATGTATAAAGTTTATAATATGTTGATGCACTTAATGTCCCTAATTCAATTTTGTATTAATCATCATGTAAAGATTAAAGTTATATTAATGGAAGTTGTCTTTATATGTTGTTCTTAATGTTTAATATTGATTATATGATTGTTTGAATTGGTTAATTAATATTTGAGTATGAATATTACTCATTCGGGTGAATGACTCTAACGAATGAAGTATTCGCCGAATGAGAATAGAAAATGACTATATTCAGCGAATGAGCCATTCGCCGAATGCCTCATTCGACTGACTTGTCCATTCGACATAGTCATTCGCCGAATGAGCGGCTTCGGCCACTCATTCGGTCGAATGACTACAGTCTATATATACTAGTTCAAATCATTTCAAACCTAACTTTCCCAAGTCCTCATTCTTTCCAGTGCACTCCAGTGTCAAACCCTTGAAGTTTTGAGTGATTCTTACTGTCCAATTTCGATTCTCAACCCGTGGTGATCGATTCTCACTCACACGTTGATTCTACTCTCTTGATTCACCTCGGTTGCTGTTGGTTTCGATTGGAAAACCCTAGAATAGGATTCCGCACTATTCTAGAGGCTGTCAAGCAGATTTCACTTGGAATAGGATTGTTTCCGAGCTCCTACGATGTCCTACAAAGTGGTATCAGAGCTTTGGCTCTTGATTCTGCTTGATTTCCATTCAAAATCATTAAATCTGATTTTGTTTGTTCGAAACCTGCAAAACCCTGATTGCCTTGGCCTCAAAGTTACTGTTTCATTCAAGATTAGTGAGTTTTTGTGGTGTTTTTGTCCAAACTTCAATCCCAATTAGTTCATAATCATATCATGGTGTTCTGTACCAAATTTGGTACCTAGATCTGGTCTAAATCAAAATTTATCGTGATTTTTGTTGCTAAAACCCTCAGATATACCGAATGAGAATGGCGGCCGAATAGGTTCACCCGAATCAGTCGTCATTCGCCGAAAGAGTTCATTCGGCAAGTCATTCGGCGAATAGCTCTCATTCGGCGAATAGCTCTCATTCGATCCTGTCATTCGGCGAATAGCTCTTTCTGGTCTGTCATTCGCCGAATAAGCTCATTCGACCCATTCATTCGCCGAAAGAGTTCATTCTCCCAGTTGTCATACTCAGTGTTTCATTCGCCAGTATTTCCTTCATTCGGCCCCCGACATTCGCCCCAATCTGCTTCATTCTGCCATCAGTCTTCAAATTTTTCTAAGTGTTGAATATTGCTGTTCTTGATTAAATGGAGGATTTAGCATTGATGGCTAATCAGAATCATCGCATTCAGACTTTACTGTTGACTGTGACTGAGACGGGAAATTCCAACAAAGCTCCCAAGTTGCTATCCTTAGATGATTATCCTCATTGGAAGTACAGATTTGAGATTCACATCAATGGAGTGGATACTAATTTATGTATGATGATTGAAGGAGGTTATCTGAGGCCTCTGAATGAGGATGGAACTCCTATGCCAGTCACACGGATGACTGAGCCATAGAGGAAGTTATATGATTATGAGAAGAAAGCTTATGCTATTCTATCTCAATCCATTGCTTCTGACATCTTCCATCAGTTCAGACAGTTTACTTCTTCTAAGTATTTGTGGGATGCTTTGCAGCAACGGTATGAAGGAAATGTAGATACATGTTTTGTCCCTAGTTCGGTTATGTAAATGGCTATCATGTAATCATTCAAAGTATTAATGGAAATTGTCTTTATATCAAATTCATCATGTTTATGTTTATTGATTATTGATTATTAATGTTTATCTAAGTGTTTGATTTGATTATTAAATGTTTGAGTATGAAAACTGCTCATTCGGCCGAATGACTCTAGAATGAAGTCATTCGGCGAATGAGAGTTGTATCGAATGTCTAAGTTCAGAATGAGTCATTCGCCGAATGACTCATTCGAATGACTACTCATTCGAGCTTAGTCATTCGCCGAATGAGCTGCTTCGGCCACTCATTCGGCCGAATGACTACAGCTTATAAATAGAAGTTCAAATCATTTCAAACCTAACTTTCCAGAGCCCTCCTTCTTCCCTAGCACTCCAGTGTCAAAACCCTTGAAGATTTGAGCGGTTCTTGTGCTTCCAAGTTCGATTCTCAACCCGTGGTGTTCGATCGTTGCTTCCATGTTGTTCTTACAGCCTCGGATCACCACGGTTTCTGTTGGTTTCGTTTGGAAAACCCTGGAATAGGATTCCGCACTATCCCAGAGGTTGTCGAGTAGTTTTTCATTGGATTCGGATTGTTTCCGAGCTCCCGATCGGTCCAACAAAGTGGTATCAGAGCTTTGGCTCTTCATTCTACTCGATTTCCATCCAAAACCATCAGATTTGAGTTACCCAAAACCCTGATTTTCGTAACTTCCAAAAACCCTAAGTTTCTTGCTTCCAAAGTCACTATTTCATTGAGATTTCAAGTGTTTTTGTGGTTCATTTGATCTAATTTCTTCCCAATTGGTTAATCATCATGTCTTGAAGTTCTGTGCAAAATTTTGTGGCTAGATCTGGTCAAAATCGAAAGATATCGCGATTTTTGTTGTAAAAAAAACCCAGATCGCCGAATGACTCTGGCGGCCGAATAAGATCAGCCGAATAGCCTCCCATTCGCCGAATAGCTCTCATTCGGCGAATAGCTCCTTCGCCATTCACATTCGCCGAATAAGCCTCATTCTCAATCCTCATTCGGCGAAAGACCTCATTCGATCTGCCATTCGCCGAATAGGTCATTCGACTTACCCATTCGCCAGTTCTCATACTCAGTCTCTCATTCGCCAGTTTCCACACATTCGGCCCCCGACATTCGCCAGTTTAGAACTCATTCGCTAGTTTGCTTCTGAAATTTTTCTAAGTGTTGAATCTTATTACTTCTGATCAAATGGAGGATTTAGCTCTTATGGCTAACCAAAACCATCGCATTCAGACTCTCTTGTTGACAGAGAATGAGACAGGGAACTCAAACAAAGCTCCTAAGTTGTTGAATTTAGATGATTACCCTCACTGGAAATATAGATTTGAGATCCACATCAATGGGGTGGATACAAATCTGTGGATGATGATTGAAGGAGGTTATCTGCGGCCTCTGAATGAAGACGGAACTCCTATGCTAGTCACACGGATGACTGAGCCTCAGAGGAAGTTGTATGATTATGAGAAGAAAGCCTATGCTATTTTGTCACAGTCCATTGCCACTGATATCTTCCATCAGTTTAGACAGTTTCCTTCGGCTAAGCTTCTGTGGGATGCATTGCAGCAAAGATATGAGGGTAATGATGCTTTGAAGAGCATTAAGTCTAAAGCTTTGAAAAAGGAATTCAACAGCTTTATGTATGTGGGAAATGAGTCCCTTGATGAGTTGATTGCAAGGTTTTATCATCTGTTGAGTGAGCTGTTCAACCACGAGGTCAAAACCACAACTCAAGAGAAGATTCAATGTTTGGCAGATGCACTACCTCCAAAATGGGAGTCCTTCTTGATGGTACTCAAGCAAAATCAGATGATGGCTCATATGGACATCAATGATTTCATTCAGAAGCTAAAAGAGCAGGAGATAGAGAACAAATGGAAGGCCAAGAGGGTTGCACAAGTTCAAGATCCTTCTCTATACTACTCCACTCCAACAGTTGATAAGTCTACAACTCATGCTCCTCTGAAAACTGCCTTTGTGTCTAAAGCTTCTGAAGCCCCATCTGCAACTCAGATGCACTTTAGCCCATCTTCTTCATCGAGCTCACAACAAGAGTATCATCAGCCTACTGCAAGTCTGAAGACAGAGAACTTTGATAAAGTCACAGTTGAGATTGCTAAAGAGCACATGGGTCTTCTGTCAACATTGGTTAGTTCATATGATGGATTGGTTGCTGGTCAGATCGGCAATCCATATTTGACCAATGATGACTACTCTCAAATTGATCCTGATGATATGGAAAGAATTGACATCATGTGGGCATTGGCTAGTGCAGTCAGAAGAGCTAAGGAGTTTGTGAAAAGGACAGGAAAAGACATCAATCTAAACAAGGAGTCCAAGTTTGGTTTTGATATGGCTTCTGTTACATGCTACAACTGTGGTGAGAAAGGACACTTTGCTAGACAATGCAAACAGCCAAAGAAAGCTGGAAACAAGAACCCATTTCAGCATCAGAAGTCTGCTCCCGCTAATTCTGAAAGGCGATTAGTTCCTATTGATTCTCCTACAACAGCTGGATCTTCATCTTCTGGTAGTAAAGCCTTGATGGTTCAACAAGATGAAGGGGTAAATTGGGACTTCAGATTCAATGCTGACAAGGATGATCAAGAAAAAGCATGTGTGGCAGAGATTCAGATTTCTGATGACATTGTTGAAGAAAGCTGTCAGGGAGATGTGTTGGTGACTGATGACAAAGCATCAAGTTCAGACTCAGAAAGTCTGACAGATTCTGACACTCAAGAATCTGATGGAGAAGCTGATGACTCTTCAACTCAATTTGCTTTGATGGCAAACTCTTCTGCTTCTACTGATTCTTCTGAGCAGGTATACACTGATTGTTCATCTTCTAAATCTGATTGTTTCAATTGTGTTGATCTTAGAAGCAAGGTCCTTGCTTACCAGAAGCACAACAGTGATCTTATGACCGATCTCGACCTGTGCATTGAAGCAAACAAAGTTTTAAAATCTAATGAAAAAGATTTTCAAAATAAAATTGATCTTTTAAATAGACAACTGCATGAGGCCGAGATCGCTGTTCTGAACAAGCAAGATGCTATTACTTCTTATCTCAATACCATAAATGAGATTAAGAAGAAATTAGCATTAGTTGAGTGTGATTATGAGACTTTGGGACAGAAGCTCAAGAGCTATGAGAGCTCCTCTTATATCATTGAGCATATGATCAGTAGAGGTACTGATCAGGGGAAGGAGCAGGTTAATTATCAAAAATGTCCTCCACCAATCCTAAATGCCTTTGTCAACACTCCAAATGACAAAGATGTAAAGGATTTTCAAGTTACTACTTCGTTAGTAGTTGATCCAATTAGTCTGAGTGAAAATCAGAGTTCATCTCAGACTAAGGATTCAAGGGTGGATGGAATTGTGGAAGATTGGGTTTCTGATTCCGAGGATGAATCAGAGTATTCATCAAAGCAGAGTACTCCTCGGAATCAAATTACTAGTGTCATGAAAGGTGACCCAATCTCCAAATCAAAGATTTACAAGGAACTCTGCTTTGTTAAAGCTTCTCAGGAGTCTGAAGCTAATTGTACTACCAAATCAGCTCAGTTTGGTAACAAAGGAAGGAAGGGTTTGGGTTTCGAGCAAGATTGTCAAAAATCAAATGTTTTTAAATCAACGAAAAAGTCATTTTCTGATTTAAAACACTTTCATAAAAAAGGTGTTAAAGTCTGTTTTGAGTGTGGTGAACCAGGGCACATTGTGAGGTTTTGTCCTCAGTTGATCAGACCTAAGGTTGTCCCTTTCATAACCTTAAAGTCTGCTTTACCAAAACCTAGCAAATCTGTGTCTAAATCTTTTCAGTTAAAATCTTCATTTCACACTCAGCCTAAGGGTTCGGACAAGGGTAAAGGAAAGTTGGAAACATTGATGGTTCCAAATGAGATTAATGTTAACCAATCAAAACAATCATCCATTTATCTGAAAACCTCTTTTGATAAAAATGCAATTTGGAAAGTTAAATCATCTGAGGTGTCTGTTCCACAAATTTCAGATAAACCTATTCCTAAGGGAAAATGGATCGATGTTTGGATCCGAGACTCAATGGGTCAACCCAAGACCGTAAAGGCTTGGGTTCCCAATGTAAACTGATAGTCTCTTTATTGTGCAGGTTGCCCCAAACGCTGGAGTGAACAGCAATTGGATCGTTGATAGTGGGGCTTCCAGACACATGACTGGTGATATTTCGCTGCTCACCAATGTGAATGCAGTTCGAGGTGGCTATGTAGCCTTTGCTGGAGACAAGGGTGGTTTTATTACAGGAGAGGGAATTTTGACAAATGGACAAGTTTCGTTCGACCATGTCAGATACGTCAAACAGTTGGAAAACAACCTCCTGTCAGTCTCTCAGATTTGTGACAAAGAGTACAAGGTTCTGTTTGATGATTCAAAGTGTTATATTCTCAAGCAAGGTGTGCAGATACCTGAAGATTGGATTTTGATGTCTGCTCCAAGAAAACAAGACTTGTATGTTCTCAATATGGCCACAGCTTCAACTACATCCTCCACAGCTTCATGTTTTATGACAAAGGCAACTGAAAAAGATTCAATCCTTTGGCATAAGAGGATGGGCCATTTGAGTTTACGCAAGATGAATCATCTGGTACACAACAGTTTGGTTGAGGGAGTTAGCTTGAAAAATTTTAAGCTGTCTGATATCTGTGTTTCATGCAAGAAAGGAAAGCAGTCTAAGCAGTCTCATAAGCTGAAAAAGTATCATTCAATCAATGTTCCTCTTGAGCTTCTCCACATGGATTTGTTTGGTCCAGTAAATCGGAAGAGTATAGCTGGAGATCAATACTGCCTGGTTATCACTGATGAATACTCCAGATACTCTTGGGTCTTCTTTTTGAAGGAGAAATCAGAAACGTTTGATTGCATTCAAGTTTTGGTTACCAAACTTGAATCGCTCTATAAGCTCAAGATTCGTCAGTTTCGAACTGATAATGGAACCGAGTTCAAAAATCACAATATGGAGAATTTTTGTAATGCAAAAGGCATTGTACAACAGTTTAGTGCTCCATATGTTCCACAGATGAATGGAGTTGCTGAACGCAAGAATAGGACATTGATTGAGGCTGCTAGAACTATGCTTGCTGATTCTTCTCTACCGGTTCAATTTTGGAATGAAGCTGTTGCCAATGCTTGTTACACATTGAACCGGGTTCTTATTGTGAAGAGACATGGGAAGACTTGCTTTGAACTGCTTCATAACCGAAAGCCAAATCTTAAGTATCTAGAACCATTTGGTGCTCCATGCACCATGCTTAAGAAACATGAGCAGGGCAAGTTCAATGAAAAGGTGGAAGAAGGGTACTTTCTTGGGTACAGCACTCCAAATAAGCGAGTTTACAACATTGCAACTCATAATGTGGAAGAGTGGTACCATGTGGATGTTCAGAAGTATACAATGCCCCCACCTGGAAAAGGGCCAGATTGGATGTTTGACTATTCCAGTCTTTTTGACTCATTCAATATGCCCCCCATGTACTCAGATGAAGATGTAGCTGTTCAGATGTTGTATGATGTGCAGAATGCACCCGATGCTACTTTTCAACCTACATCTACATCTGGTCCCTCTACACAGGTAAATGATGACAGCTCAGACACAGATGACAATCCCCCAGCTGCTCCTGAACCAGTTGTTGATAATCTTGTACCTGATCTTGAGGACTTGAATTTGAATAACTTAGATCCTGAGGTTGAGGTTCCTGCTCATCCTGTTGGAAGAATTAATCGAATTCATCCTCAAGACAACATTATAGGGAGTCCTTTAGATGGAGTAAAGACTCGAAGTCAGATTTCTTCAGGTGGTCTTGCAGACGTTCTTGATTTTGCAGATGTAAGCTTTTGTGCTCATTCCTGCTTTATATCTCAAGTGGAACCGCGTACCGTCACTGAAGCCCTCAAAGAAGAATCATGGGTAGACGCCATGCAAGAGGAACTGCTGCAGTTCAAGAAGTTAGGGGTCTGGCAACTAGTTGATAAACCCAAAGGTGCAAAAGTCATTGGAACTAGATGGGTACTTCGTTGCAAAAAGGATGATCATGGGATAATTGTGAGAAACAAGGCTCGTCTAGTGGTTCAAGGATTCAGACAGATAGAGGGATTGGATTATAATGAAGTGTTTGCTCCGGTCGCTCGATTAGAAGCCATTCGTATCTTTCTGGCTTATGCATCCTTCAAAAGGTTCAAGGTTTATCAGATGGATGTAAAGAGCGCGTTCCTTCAGGAGTTATCAGTGAAACTGTGTATGTCAATCAACCTCCCGGATTTGAAGATCCACTGCATCGTGATAAAGTCTACAAGCTAGACAAAGCTTTGTATGGATTACATCAAGCCCCGAGAGCGTGGTACGAGACACTTTCCACTCACCTTCTGAACAACGGGTTCAGAAGAGGTGTCATTGACTGCACTTTATTCATCCGTGAGAAGGACAGTGATTTACTCTTGGTACAAGTATATGTGGATGATATTATCTTTGGATCCACAAATGATAATCTGTGCAAGGAATTTGAGACTGTGATGAAAGAAAAATTTGAAATGAGTTCGATGGGAGAAATGAAGTTCTTCTTGGGTTTACAGGTGGATCAGTCTGAGGCAGGGATTTTTATTCATCAAACCAAATACGTTGGTGATATTCTGAGCCGGTTCAGTATGTCTGATGCGAAGCCTGCTGGTACCCCACTGGCGATTAATCACGGGATTACTCCAGATGAAAAGGGGAGTTAATTGATGCCACTCTGTATCGGGGAATGATCGGATCTCTCATGTATCTCACTGCCTCTCGGCCAGATATCATGTTTGCCACTTGCTTGTGTGCACGTTACCAATCCAAACCAAGAGTATCTCACCTGATTGCTGTCAAAAGGATTATGCGTTATCTGAAGGGTACACCGGAACTTGGCTTATGGTACCCTAATGATGATAACTTTGAACTTACTGCATACAGTGATTCAGATTATGGCGGATGCAAAAGAGATTTCAAGTCAACATCTGCGGGTTGTCAGTTCTTTGGAAACCGATTGGTCACCTGGCAGTGCAAGAAGCAGACGTCGGTGTCTACTTCAACCTGTGAAGCTGAATATATTGCTGCTGCAAGTTGCTGTTCTCAAATCATCTGGATTCAACAGCAACTCAGGGACTATGGGTTACATTTTTCTAACACTCCTATCTATGTTGATAACACTGCCGCCATAGCTGTCACTAAAAATCCAGTGCAGCATTCCAAAACCAAACACATCGACATAAAATATCACTTCATACGTGATTGTTTTGAGAAGAAATTAATCGATGTTGTTAAAATTCACACCGATCACCAGAAAGCCGATCTTTTCACAAAAGCTTTTGATAAACCCAGATTTCTATATCTGTTATCGGCTAATGGTGTTTTTCACAAGGATGAAGTTCAATCCTCATCTGAGTCTAACAAATGATCATCACTTTAATTAGATAGTTTTATTTATTTTTAGTATTTTCATTTTCTATAGTATAGTTGTCTTTTATTAACAAAAACACAAAAAGATTTTCTATTTTTAGGTTTTTAGGGGGAGATATAGAAATTTGAAAAACCAAAAACAATAGAAATTTGAAAATCCAAAAACAATAGAAAAATGAAAAATGAAATAGTCCTGTTTAATGACATAACACATTGATTTCATTATGTCATAGAAGCAGAAATGAATGCATGAGCTAAAATCACAAGGAAATAATGATGGGATGTACTGATAGGCTGACTATACAAAATAAATAAACAATATATGAGAACTTAGAAAGTTTGATTTGTGGGATCCAATTTATTAAGGCTTTTGAGTGAGAAATGGTTTTTGACTCAAATCAAGCATACACCTGTCATCATGGAATCAAATGAGTTTTCATTCAAAGAAAAATAAAGGCAAGCTGGTATTAAGCTTGAGGAAAATCAAAAACAAGCTGGTATTAAGCTTGATAAAGAAAAATTAAAAACAAGCTGGTATTAAGCTTGAAGAAAACCTAATGCAAGCTGGTATTAAGCTTGAGAAAAACTTAAACAAATAAAAATAAAGTTCGATTCCATACATGTGCCATATTGCTGGGACGGACCTAGCTGAAGCCATCCATGTGGATAGAACAAGAAAAACACAAAAAGATAATGAATGATTGAATCTTATTGAATTCATGATGACTGGTATTAAGATATGCTGAAATGAATTTTGAACTAATTTTGATCTTAATTGATGAAATGAATTGGGGAACTCAATCAGAAAATATGAGGGATCATTTAGTTTGTTTAAGAGTTGAGTATTGTTCAGTTTAAATTTGGACAAATATATCAGTAATCGTGTCAAAATGAAATTGTGATTAAAGTGAAGCATTCATTGAAGGTTATATGATGTGATCAGAGATTTGTGTTATCTTATTAATGGGCTTTTCACAAAAATATGTATTTACTTGTGTTTATTTGCTTTTAATTTGTGTTTGTACAGTTGTTTAGTTGTCTCAGAAAAATACAAAAAGATTTTCTATTTTCAATTTTGTTTTAGATGATCATTTGTAGATTCGGATGCCTGTCATATCTGAATCCTGAACCAACTAGACATATCTTCATAATTGGTTAAAAGTTTGGTGCTTAAAATGTCAAATCTTTAAAATTTTGGAGTTTTGAAAAATCCATTTTTCATTCGTACGAATGAAAGGCAGAATGGATTCATTCGGCCGAATGAGAATGAGTCATTCGTCCGAATCAGTTACTCAGAATGAACTTCATTCGACGAATGAAAAGTGTCGAATGTCTCATTCGACATTCTCATTCGGCGAATGAATTTCAACGATTGACTCATTCGCCATATTCATTCGGCGAATGGAACAGAATCTTCGTGACCTTTCGCCTAGCTCATTCGGCGAATGAGTGCACAGTATATAACTGTGTTTCGGCCGAATGAGGGTCATTCGACCATTTACTCTTTCGCGACATCAGAAGAAACCCCATTCGGCGAAACACATACTCAGTCATTTTTTTTTTGATTTCTTGTGACTGTGACAGATCTTGCCACTGATAATCTTATTGTTCTCATTCTCAGGTATATGGAGATCAAATTTCAATCGATTCCATCCATGAAATCATCTCTAACAGATTCGAATTTAGGGTTTTAGGGTTTTTGATTTCGCCCAACGAATAATCTGTTAAGATGGACCTAAAACTCGAAATGTCATGTATTAAATATGCTAATCGGTCGTTTCTGAGTGCTGTATAACAAGTTTTTGGGATTGATTTGAGATTTTGGACAAAAGGGATTTTGAACTGTCATACTGCCGAATGTCGTCATTCGGCGAATGACTCATTCGGCGAATGAGCCTCATTCGACGAATGGATCATTCGGCGAATGAGCAGTCATACTCAAGTCTCATTCGACGAATGAGAGTCATTCGACGAATGAGCCTCATTCGACAGATAACTCATTCGGCGAATGGACTCATTCGACATATCAGAAGAAAGTTAATCTGATTTTTGTTAAATCTCATTGTTTAATTGATCATCTTGTACTGATATGTGTATTTCTTGTATTGTGCAGCATGGCAGGATACAAATCAGTACCGAAGCATAACATCTGTGCCCATCTTGATCTGACGACTCCGAACGCGAAGCATTATGCTGATATCATTACTTTCCTGAGGCGTTCCAGGATTTTCACTGCCATTTCGACCGTTCATGTGCCTTATTTATCACATCAGCAGGATTTCTGGACATCAGCTGATATTGACTGTGAGGCCGAGCCTACAGTCATTAGGGGCAAGGTCAGAGGTCATGACGTTGTAGTGTCAGCTGAGCACATACGGAGGGTGTGTGGTTTTCAGGACTCTCCGGATCATCCATTTCTTCTTGACAGATTTCTAGTACGTGGATGCTTCCTCAGATGCAAGTACGAGGGAGATATTGGAGCCGGGATTTTGAACAAAGCGTTCATGTCCCCGCAGTTCAAGTACTTGGCGCATGTACTTGTACACTGCCTTGGCTCCAGGAGAGGAGGTTTCGATGATATGCGCGAAACCATACAGTGCGCATTTGCTGCCCTTGTGCTCAACAAACCATTCAACTTCTCCGAGATGGTTTTTCTGCACATGAAGGAGAACGTGGGGCTGAAGGGTGACAAGAAGTTTTTGATGTACCCTCGATTCATACAGCAGATCATTGATGCACAGATTCCAGATCTCCCAAAGCTGAATGCTGACATTATCAGATTGGAGCACATGAATGACATAACTCTCAACAGAGTTTTGTCATACAGAGGGAAGGAGAGGAAGCCTACTACTCGATCATTATTTGGTCACCTCTCTCGACCTGACTACAGGGCTCCAGCTGGAAGGAGATGGAGACACGATGACTCCGATTCAGATGTGGAGGACATTGTGGTCCCAGTTGGTGATGATGACAGTGATGGTGATGAGGGAGATGGTGGTGCAGGCCCGAGTGGTGCTGGTGTGGAGGTGAGCACTGTTGCTGTTGAGAGCACAGGTGCGGGTGAGATGCCATCAGTACACATAACCACTGCTGCTTCAGTGAGCATGGTTGATGTTACTGCTTCTGGTGTTGGAGCTGATGTTGCTGTGTCTACAGCTCAAGAGGAGGATGTGGATATCGAGTCACTGATGGACTTGGATTTCTTGTCTACTACTACTTCATCAGTGACTGCTCCTCTCGATGTCTCTATTCCACATTCCTCAGGTGGTGATGATGAGTCAGAGGACTCGAGTGAGGAAGAAGGTGTAGCTGGTGAAGGTGATGAAGATAGTTCTGATTCTGAGAAGACTCATGATGATGAGTTTGAGAAGGTGGATGAGGGTGGAAGAGTGGTGATGAGGAAGAGAAGGAGGACAAATGATGATTTGGAGGATATTACTGATACGATATTTACTCCGGAGTTTGACATTTCTCCCACTCCAAGGTCATCTGCTCCTACTTCCACAGCTACGATATCTTCTGCTGGTGCTCCCACCTCATCCCGAGCTGGAAGGGGAAAGAGAACCCGATTCTCTTTCCAAAGGAGGTCAGAACTGACTACAGCTGCTGCAACTACTGTCACATCAGTAGCAGCTGTGTCAGTTTCTTCACTGACAAGGACAAGGGCCATTCACACTCAGGCCATTACTGCCCCTCTGTCCACTTCTTTCATTCGAGAGCCTGTTTATGTTGCTGCTTCCTCTGGCCCCTCCACAGTTCGTGCTGATGTTCATATACCTGCTGTTTCAGTTGTAGATCAGCTTAGTACACTGAACAGTATGGTCTTGAGACTGATGGAGAGGAGCATGGAGCAAGAGAAGAAGAATAAAGAGCAGGAGTTGGTTATTGCTCAGCTCACTCAGAGGATTGAAGAGCAGGATACTCTGCTGCTTCAGGCTGCAGACCAGAGGGCCGATTTGAGGGCCAGGTCTGCACAACAGGAGGAGCAGCTCCTGAAATATATTGATGAGCACAACCAGTTGGCTCTGACAGCCTCTGGTTTCAGTGATCGGATCCTGCAGCTAGAGTCTGAGAATGCTCGTCTAGCTGGACTTGTCGAGGGTTCGAAGGAGAGTACTCCCAGACTGGAAGGAGCTGAGGATCGTTCCGATGATTCAGACAAAGAAGAAGATGAAGAAGAATCTGATGAGGAACAGGTGGATTACGAAGATTCCGATAAAGATGATGAGTCTGATGATGATGATGATCATGATGATGAGGCCAAGGACGGATCTGGGAATGGGTCTTCTGGTTCATCAAGTACTGATGATGATGACGATGATGATCAGGCCCCTCCCTCATCAGAGATTCGATCCAAGAAGGCCAATGATAAGAAGAAAGCCTCTGCTCCACCTCCTCCTGCACAGACAGATGAACCCAAAGCTACTGAGGAAGTCCAAGCTGTGCCTCTGAGACGTCAACTCGATGAGACTCTTACTATGATCTTAGACGCTCAAGGCATTATACAGCACTCAGTGAGCTACGACAAGGAGGAGGGTGAAATCATACACTGCTTGTCAAAAGAGCAAATAGTCGAGCTGTTCAGGTTGAATCCTGATGAGGTGGTCACTGAGGACACCTCTGTACCCAGTACTGCAGAGCCCGAACCAGAAATTTTTGATGATGTAGATGAAGTCATTTTGGAAGACATCACAGAAGAAGAGTATCCAAAGTATACATCGGCTGAAGCTGAGTTGCCTACATTCACTGAACCATTTGATCAGGAAACGGAGGATCTCTTGGTCAGATATCTTGAAGAGCAAGTAGAGGCTAGCAAGGCTGAAGCTGATGACTTAAAGAAAAGAAAGGAAGAATGGGCTGCGTACTGGGAGGTACTAAAGAAACAAAGCACTGAGAAGATGCCAGCAACGCACAAGAAAGTCTACAAGACCAAAGGATATAAGGCTGGAGGTCAGATACTCAGCTGGGCATACTTCCATGATCTTGGGTGCTACGCAGTAAAGAGGGAAAAAGGTATAGATTACTTCAAACACCCGCATGATTTCAAGACGCTGCCTGGATTCGAGGTCAATCAACTAGCACGTCTGAACATGCTATACTGTGAAGACTCCGGGATGTCTGCTTGGTTCTCTCGACAAATCAAGTATGAATACCGGAAGAGATGGGTGAATTTTCAGCCGCAGCAGCCAGAGAGGTACTATCTACCAGAGATTGACGGAGATACCCGGAAGCATAAAGTAATCCTGAAGTGGCTTCCCCCTTAAGTCATGAAGAAGATTCCTTTACGGAAGATGCGTCAAGACTTTATGGAGGGCTTCCGATGGTGGTACTATGATGGGAGAACCGGTGTGGCTGTGATCGTGCTGTGCAAAGACAAGAAATGGGAAACTGTCAGAGTTTTTGATCCCATGTGGCTGACCAATCTTTCATTGAATGATGTTAAAGCTTTCTATCGACATCAGATTTTCTTCGACGTACAGGATATGGAGCAAGCTCTTCAGTATATGAGAGTTATTCGTCTCTGTATCTGCTTAAAGATTCATGCTGGTGCTGATTGGAAAGCTATCTCAGACAAGATTGCAAAGAAAGACATTCCAAAGAGTTGAACTAGGTCCAAGGGGGAGTATGTAGATACATGTTTTGTCCCTAGTTCGGTTATGTAAATGGCTATCATGTAATCATTCAAAGTATTAATGGAAATTGTCTTTATATCAAATTCATCATGTTTATGTTTATTGATTATTGATTATTAATGTTTATCTAAGTGTTTGATTTGATTATTAAATGTTTGAGTATGAAAATTGCTCATTCGGCCGAATGACTCTAGAATGAAGTCATTCGGCGAATGAGAGTTGTATCGAATGTCTAAGTTCAGAATGAGTCATTCGCCGAATGACTCATTCGAATGACTACTCATTCGAGCTTAGTCATTCGCCGAATGAGCTGCTTCGGCCACTCATTCGGCCGAATGACTACAGCTTATAAATAGAAGTTCAAATCATTTCAAACCTAACTTTCCAGAGCCCTCCTTCTTCCCTAGCACTCCAGTGTCAAAACCCTTGAAGATTTGAGCGGTTCTTGTGCTTCCAAGTTCGATTCTCAACCCGTGGTGTTCGATCGTTGCTTCCATGTTGTTCTTACAGCCTCGGATCACCACGGTTTCTGTTGGTTTCGTTTGGAAAACCCTGGAATAGGATTCCGCACTATCCCAGAGGTTGTCGAGTAGTTTTTCATTGGATTCGGATTGTTTCCGAGCTCCCGATCGGTCGAACAGGAAATGATGCTTTGAAGAACATCAAGTCAAAGGCTTTAAGAAAGGAGTTTAACAGTTTTATGTATGTTGGAAATGAATCTTTGGATGAGTTGATTGCCAGATTCTATCATCTTTTGAGTGAGTTGTTCAATCATGAAGTCAAGACTACTACTCAGGAGTGGGAATCATTTTTGATGGTGCTTAAACAGAATGAGATGATGGCACATATGGACATCAATGATTTCGTTCAGAAGTTGAAGGAGCAAGAAATAGAGAACAAGTGGAAAGCAAAAGAGAGTTGCTCAAGTCCAAGATCCATCACTGTATTACTCTACTCCTACATTTGAGAAAGCATCTTCTCATGCTCCATTGAAGACTGCTTTCCTTTCTCAGACTACTGAAGCTCCATCTTCTACTATGATTCATTTCAGTCAGTCATCCTCCTCATCCAGTTCACAAAAGGAACATCATCAACCCGTTACAAGTCTGAAGACTGAAAATTTTGATAAAGTTACTGTAGAGATTGCCAAAGAACATATGGGTCTTTTGTCTACTTTGTGAAGTTCTTATGATGGACTGGTAGCAGGACATATAGCCAATCCTTATCTGAAAAATGATGACTATTCTCAGATAGATCCAGATGACATGGAAAGGATTGACATCATGTGGGCTTTGGCAAGTGCTATAAGAAGAGCTAAGGAGTTTGTCAAAAGGACTGGTAAAGATATCAACTTGAACAAGGAATCTAAGTTTGGTTTTGACATGGCCTCTGTCACTTGTTACAATTGTGGGGAGAAAGGTCACTTTGCTAGACAGTGCAAACAGCCAAAAAAGCAGGAAATAAAAATCCTTTTCATCTTCAAAAGTCATCTTCTTCAAATCCAGAAAGAAGACTTGTTCCCATTGATTCTCCTGTTCAAGCTGGTTCATCTAACTCAGGCAAAGCATTGATGGTTCAACAAGATGAAGGTCAAAACTGGGACTTCAAATTTAATCATGATCAGAATGAACAGGATAAAGCATGTGTTGCTGAGATCAAGAAGTTGGATGATCAACATGAAGATAGTACTTCAGGAGAAGCAAAGGTTAGTGGAGAAGAGACATCAGGTTCAGAGTCAGAAAACTTATCAGACTCAGACACTCTAGCAGATTCTGATGCTGATTTTGAAGAATCTCCTACTCAGTTTGCTTTGATGGTAAACTCATCTGCTACTCCTGCTACAACTTCACAATCTGATCAGGTTGCCCCAACAGCTGCTCTTAACAGCTCTTGGATTGTTGATAATGGGGCTTCCAGACACATGACTGGTGATATATCGCTTCTCACCAATGTGAATTCAGTTCGAGGTGGATATGTCGCGTTTGCCGGTGACAAAGGTGGTTTTATCACAGGAGAGGGAATTTTATCAAATGGGCAAGTTTCATTTGACAAAGTCAGAATGTCAAGCGATTGGAGAATAATCTTCTATCTGTATCACAGATTTGTGATAAACAGTACAAGGTTCTCTTTGATGACTTCAAATGCTACATTCTTAAGGAAGGTGTGGTTATCCCTGAAGATTGGATCTTATTGTCAGCTCCCAGAAAGCAAGACTTGTATGTACTCAACATGGCCACAGCTTCAACAACATCCTCCACAACTTCATGTTTTATGACAAAGGCAACTGAGAAAGATTCAATACTTTGGCATAAGAGGATGGGTCATTTGAGTCTTCGCAAGATGAATCATTTGGTACATAAAAATCTGGTTGAGGGGGTTTCCCTGAAAAATTTCAAGCTGTCTGATGTCTGTGTATCCTGCAAAAAGGGCAAGCAAGTCAAGCAGTCTCACAAACCGAAGAAGTATCACTCAATCACTGTTCCACTTGAGCTTCTCCATATGGATCTTTTTGGTCCTGTTAACCGTAAGAGTATAGCTGGAGATCAATACTGTCTTGTCATTACTGATGAATTTTCCAGATACTCTTGGGTGTTCTTTCTGAAGGAGAAATCTGAAACTTTTGATTGTATTCAAGTATTGGTTACCAAACTTGAATCTCTTTATAAGCTCAAGGTTCGAATACTCAGAACAGACAACGGAACAGAATTCAAGAATCACAACAAGGAGAATTTTTTCAATTAACGGGGAATTGTTCAACAATTCAGTGCCCCTTATGTTCCGCAAATGAATGGAGTTGCTGAGCGAAAGAACAGGACTTTGATTGAGGCTGCTAGGACGATGCTTGCTGATTCTTTTCTTCCAGTTCAATTTTGGAATGAGGCTGTAGCAAATGCTTGTTACACTTTGAATCGGGTTTTGATAGTAAAGAGGCATGGGAAAACTTGCGTTGAACTACTTCAAAACAGAAAGCCTAATCTTAAGTATCTTGAACCTTTTGGTGCACCATGCTTTATGCTTAAGAAACATGAGCATGGCAAGTTCAATGAATAGGTGGAAGAAGGGTATTTTGTTGGGTATAGCACTCCAAATAAAAGGGTTTATAATAGATCAACACAGAATGTTGAGGAGTGGTACCATGTTGATGTGCAGAAATATTCTATGCCTCCACCAGGAAAAGGGCCAGACTGGATGTTTGATTATTCTGATCTCTTTGATTCGTTCAATATGCCTCCCATGTATTCAGATGAAGATGTTGCGGTTCAAATGTTATATGATGTACAAAATGCACCTAATGAACCCGTACCTCCTTCATCCACTTCAGTTCCCATTGTACAGACAAATGATGATAGCTCAGACACTGATGAAATCTCTGCTCCACCAGTTGCCCCAGGACAAAATGTTGATGATCTTGTACCAGATCTTGAGGATTTGAATTTGAACAATCTAGATCCACAGGTTGAGGTTCCTCCCCATCCAGTTGGAAGAATCAATCGTATTCATCCTCAAGAGAACATAATTGGGAGTCCATTAGATGGAGTTAAGACCAGAAATCAGCTTTCTTCAAGGGACTTGCTGGCATTCTTGATTTTGCAGATGTAAGCTTTTGTGCTCATTCCTGTTTTATCTCTTAGGTGGAACCACGAATTGTCACTGAGGCTTTAAAGGAAGAATCATGGGTTGATGCCATGCAAGAAGAACTGCTGCAATTTAAGAAGTTAGGTGTCTAGAAACTTGTTGACAGACCGAAAGGTGCAAAAGTCATTCGAACTAGGTGGGTTCTTCGTTGCAAGAAAGATGATCATGGCATCATTGTTTGAAACAAGGCATCTCTGGTTGTTAAGGGATTCAGACAGATAGAAGGTTTGGACTACAATGAAGTGTTTGCACCGGCTGCTCAACTTGAAGCAATTCGTATTTTCTTGGCATATGCATCCTTCAAGAAGTTTAAAGTTTATCAAATGGATGTCAAGAGTGCATTCCTTCACGGTGTGATTAGTGAGATGGTCTATGTCAGTCAACCTCCCGGGTTTGAGGATCCATTACATCGAGACCAAGTTTACAAGCTAGACAAGGCCTTATATGGATTGCATCAAGCTCCGCGAGCATGGTATGAGACACTATCTACTCACCTTCTGAACAACGGGTTCAGAAGAGGTGTCATTGACTGTACATTGTTCATTCGAGAAAAAGATGGTGATTTACTCTTGGTGCAAGTCTATGTGAATGACATCATATTCGGTTCCACAAATGATAGTCTGTGCAAAGATTTTGAGAAGTTTATGAAAGATAAGTTTGAGATGAGCTCAATGGGAGAGATGAAGTTTTTCTTAGGACTACAGGTGGATCAGTCTGAGGCAGGGATTTTCATTCATCAAACCAAATACGTTGGTGACATTCTGAGCCGGTTCAGTATGTCCGATGCAAAGCCTGGTGGTACCCCACTGGCTGTCAATCACGGGATTACACCAGATGAAAAGGGGGAGTTAATTGATGTCACTATGTACCAAGGAATGATTGGGTCTCTTATGTATCTCACTGCTTCTCGGCCAGACATTATGTTTGCCACATGCTTGTGTGCACGTTATCAGTCTAAACCAAGAGTCTTCCATCTCATTGCTGTCAAGAGGATTATGCGTTATCTGAAGGGTACACCGGATCTTGGTTTATGGTACCCTAATGATGATAATTTTGAGCTTACTGCATACAGTGACTCGGATTATGGCGGATGCAAGAGAGATTTCAAGTCAACATCGGCGGGATGTCAGTTCTTTGGAACCCGATTAGTTACCTGGCAGTGCAAGAAGCAGACGTCGGTGTCTACTTCAACCTGTGAAGCTGAATATATTGCTGTTAGTTGCTATTCTCAAATCATCTGGATACAACAGCAACTCAGGGACTATGGGTTACATTTTTCTAACACTCCTATATATGTTGATAATACTGCTGCCATAGCTGTCACTAAGAATCCGGTCCAGCACTCGAAAACAAAACACATCGACATAAAATATCACTTTATACGTGATTGTTATGAAAAGAAACTAATCGATGTTGTTAAAATCCACACCGATCACCACAAAGCCGATCATTTTACAAAAGCTTTTGATAAACCAAGATTTTTATATCTTTTATCGGCTAATGGTGTTTTTCAAAAGGATAAAGTCCTACCTTCAGCTGAATCTCACAAATGATCATCGCTTTTCTTAAGTTAGTTTTCTTTTGATTTATTTCTTTATTTCATTTACTTCTCTTGTTTATTTTCTTATCTTAATCAAAAACTCAAAAAGATTTTCTGTTTTAGGTTTTTAGGGGGAGAAAATATGTTATTTTAAAAAACCAAAAACATCTAAAAAATTTGAAAAACACAAAAACAATTGAAAATTTAGTAAAAATGAGAAAGTCTTCTTTAAGAAAATAATACATTAATCTATCATGTCCTAAAAGTGTTAGTGAGTGCACAAATGGAAGACATATGAGAAGTGTGAGCTGATGTACTGATAGGCTGACTTTACAAAATGAATAAACAAATTTGTGAATACTTACAAAATCTAATTTGTGGGATCTATTTTTGAAAGACAATTAAGTGAGAAAATAGTTTATGACTCAAATCAGGCATACACATGTTATCATGAGATCCAATAAGGTTTCCAATTATTCATGAATTCAAAGTCTGTATATGTGCCATATTGCTGGGACGAACCTAGCTGAAACCGTCCATTTAGATGAGAATGATTGAATAAAAATAAAAGAAAAAGAAAATCAAGCTGGTATTAAGCTTGTGAAAAATAAAATAAGTTCGATTCCATACACGTGCCATATTACTGGGACGAACCTAGTTGAAGCCGTCCATTTGGATAGAACGAGTCAAACATGTCAACATAAATATGTATACGTGCCATATTACTGGGACGAACCTAGTTGAAGCCGTCCATGAGATTGTGTTGGTTATGTGAGACAAATGAAAAGTTCTTTACAAGTGTTTTGTGCTTTGTGGTGAAAAACCCAATTCGTCCGAATGGTGGTCAGAATCTCTCATTCGACCGAATGATTAATGATTTCATTCGGCGAATGAGTCTTTCGACCGAATCACTCATGACAGAATGAACCACATTCGGCGAATGACTATGTGCCGAATGACTCATTCGTTGATGTCTTACGGCGAATGACTTGAATCTCATTCGGCGAATGAGTTTAGAGTGTATGGCTCATTCGCTAGTCTCATTCGGCGAATGACCCACCCTATATAAACAATAAATCGGGTGAACCACCTCATTCGCCCAAATTCTCTTTCGCTCGAAACTGTGTGAAGACATTTGCCCGAATATCTTCTCTCTTCATTTTCTCATTTTCACCTGATTTTTATTGATCCAGCTCCTGATAATCTCGTTTATTATCATCTCAGGTACATTGGGATCAAATATCATCAAATCTTGTCCGTGAAATCATCGAAAACAGTTTGAAATTTAAGATTTTAGGGTTTTCAGAATCGCCTTGTCAATAAATGGTCTTAATGTACTTAAACTAATAAAAGATCTGTTTTAAACTTGTTAGTCGGTGGTTTCTGAGCATGGGTGTATAATTTTTATGTGCTGATTTGAGGTTTTTGTCCAAAGGCATTTGAATATGAACAGACAGCCGAATGTCGTCATTCGGCGAATGTCTCATTCGACCAAAAAGTTCATTCGTTCAAATCATACTCAATCGGCCATTTTGTTTCAACTGTGTTTTTGATCAGATTTCTGTACTTTGTGCAACTGACTGAGTCTAACCGGTTTTTATCTGATTTTCAGAATGGCTGGATACAAATCAGAGACGAAGAACAACATCTGTGCACATTTGGATCTCACCACTCCGAACGCCAAACACTACACTGAGATTATCACTTTTCTCAGGCGTTCGAGGATATTCACTGCCATCTCAACTATACATGTGCCATATCAATCTCACCAGCAGGATTTCTGGGCTTCAGCAGATATTGATTGTGAGGTTGAACCTCCCGTTATTAGAGGCAAGGTTCTAGGACATGTTGTTGTTGTGTCAGTTGAGCACATTAGGAGGGTTTGTGGTTTCCAGGATACACCTGACCAGCCATATCTGCTAGACCGTCACTTGGTTCATGGATGCTTTATGAGATGCAAGTACGAGGGTGATCTTGGAGCAGGGACCCTCAACAAAGCTTTCATGTCTCCGCAGTTCAAGTACCTTGCTCATGTACTGATTCACTGTCTTGGATCCAGGAGAGGAGGTTTTGATGATATGCGAGAGACAATACAGTGTGCTTTCATCGCCCTGGTGCTGAATAGACCATTCAATTCTCTGATATGGTCTTCTCTCATATGAAGGAGAATGCGTATTTGAAGGGAGACAAGAAATTCTTGATGTATCCAAGATTCCTGCAGCTGTTGATAGATGCACAGTTACCTGATTTGCCCAAGATCAATGCAGACATCATCAGGTTGGAGCACATGAATGACATCACTCTCAACAGAGTGATGTCATACAGAGGCAAGGAAAGGAAGCCTGCAACTCGATCATTGTTTGGTCATCTTTCTAGGCCTGATTACATAGCTCCTGTTGGTCGTAGATGGAGACACGATGATTCTGATTCGGATATGGAAGACATAGTTGTGCCTGATGATATGGAAATGACGATGCTGGTGCAGGTGTCAGTGGTGCAGGTGGTAGTGGTACTGGTGGTGCTGTTGAGAGTTCTATTGTTGCGAGCACTGATGGTGTGAGTGCTGATGTTGATGTTATTATTACTGCCACTGCTGATGTTAGCCTAGTTGAGGCTGCTGTTGTGACTGCTGGGGCTGGTATGAGTACTTCCATGGCAGATGATGAGGACGTAGATGTTGATTCACTGTTGGAGCTGGATTTCATGGCCACTACTACCTCCACAGTGACTACTCCTCTTGATACTACAGTCACCACATCTGCTGCTGATGGAGATGAGTCAGAGGACTCAAGTGATGGTGAAGGTGAAGCTGGTAGTTCTGATTCAGAAGATACACCAGATGAGGAGTTTGAGAGTGTCTGGGTTAGTGGCAGGCTAATAAAGAGGAAGAGGAAAAGGAGTGAAGCTGAGTTGGAGGAGATCACTCATCCTTTATTTGTTCCTGAGTTTGATATTTCACCTCCTCCTCGTTCTTCTGCTCCAGCAACTGCAGCTGTCTCTGTTACTACTGTACAGTCTACATCTTCTCAAGCTGGCAGGAGGAAGAGATCGAGGTTCCTCTTTCAGAGGAGGTCAGAACTGACAACAGCTGCTACAACTACTGTTACCTCAGTAGCAGCTGTCTCAGTTTCTTCACTGACCAGGTCAAGGGCTATTCCGACTCGTACTACTGTGGCCCCTCTGACCACCTCTATGATTAATCATTTGCTTCTCACGTTCCGTGAATAGCCGGGACATTGAGGAATATCCAGAAAGGCATTTCGGGAATCGGTTTGTTTCTATCTCTGTTCCTTCCGTTTGAAGAAAGGAAGGATCCCAAAGAATCGATCTTTCTTTTAGTTGTTGAATCTCTCTTTGATTGAGCAATGTGTGATATTCCGAATCCTCATTACTAATGGAATCAAAATGATCTCTGAATTGATTAGAAGATCCTTTCAATTGGCTAGAATCCCTTACTTGAACGAAACTAGATCTTGTGGAACCATATTGAATATTTGACGATACATTCCGTACCTTGCGAAAAAACCGATCCTCGTTTACCAACCACACATTGTCTAACCAAATCAAATTCTCTCTCGATACGTTCCTCAAAAAATCCAGATTCTTCCCCCAACTAACGAATAGATCTTGGCGGAATTGCCACATATGAAATTGAGCACAATTTTGCAAAGAAATAGCCCACTTGTTTCTCGAGAAGAGACGGGAAACATGCTCAATATCATTTGATTGAATAGTTGACCCTGCCCTTTGTTGTTTGAAAATGGCGCTTGATTGTATTTAATCGACAGAATCAAGTCAAACAAAACAACCAAATATAGGGTGTATAAATCGATGATTATTTGGATGCACCGACTGGTTATGAAATGGCATTGATGGCCTCTACTCGTGTCCTAGCCCGTCGGAGAGCTAGATTTGCCTCAATTGTTTGTCTCTTTCCTTCAGTTTTTCTCAAAGCAGCTTCCGCTATTTCAAGAGTTTGCTGAGCTTCTTGTGGATCAATGTCACTACTTTTCTCGCTTGTATTGCTCTCCCACAACCCCATTTTCACGGTTTAGGCTGCTCCCATTTCGCTCGCCGCTACTACGGGAATCGCTTTTGCTTTCTTTTCCTCTGGCTACTAAGATGTTTCAGTTCGCCAGGTTGTCTCTTGCCTGCCCATGGATTCAGCAGCAGTTTGAAAGGTTAACCTATTCGGGAATCTCCGGATCTATGCTTATTTTCAACTCCCTGAAGCATTTCGTCGCTTACTACGCCCTTCCTCGTCTCTGGGTGCCTAGGTATCCACCGTAAGCCTTTCCTCGTTTGAACCTCGCCCTTCATTTTAAGGCTATGCCATCCTAAGGTGCTGCTAAATGGATGGATCTTATCAACGTCCATGAATGATAAATCATAGATCGAACCGCCAAATCGGAAAAATTGGGTGCTTTCATATTGCTTTGTATCGGCTAAGTTCACGAGTTGGAGATAAGAGGACTCGAACCGCTGACATCCGCCGCAGGGTAAACCACCGCCTCTCAGGTCCCCCGACTGATTCTACCATAGAGGCCAACGATAGACAATAACTCCCCCCCGAACACAACTTACAACTTTCATCGTACTGTGCTCTCCAAAGAGCAACTCTTCTCAAAATCTCACTCAAAAGGTGCTGAGTTGGAATCCCAGGCTCCCATTTTCACTTCTGCTTCTACTGGTCCCTCCATTACACGAGCTGACACGTTCATACCTACTATTTCAGTTGTTGATCAGCTGAGCACACTGAACAGTATGGTACTTAGATTGATGGAGAGGAACATGGAGATGGAAAGGAAGAGTAGAGAACATGATCTGGTTATCGCTCAACTTACTCAGAGGATAACAGATCAGGATGCACTGTTGCTTCAAGCTGCAGATCAGAGAGCAGATCTCAGAGCAAGATCAGCTCAGCAAGAAGAGCAATTGCTAATATATATAGACGAGCATAACCAGCTGGCATTGACAGCCACTGTTTCAATGAACGGACTCTGTCTTTAGAGGAGGAGAATGCTCGTCTTGCTGAACAAGTTGAGAATCTAAAAGACAGCATTCCCAGAATTGAAGGCACTACTACTCAATCCGATGATTCAGATTCTGAGAAATAAAAGGAAGAGGAAGAAGAAGAAGAGGAAGAAGAATCTGATGAGGAGAAAGTCGATTATGAACACTGATAAAGAAGATGACTCAGATAAGGATGAGTCAGGATGCGGGTCTTCTGATTCATCTAGTTCAGATGATGATGATGATGATGATGATGATGATCAAGCCCCTTCTACTTCTGAGATCAGGTCCAAATCCATGCAAGACAAGAAGAAACAGGCTCCTCCTCCACCTCCTCCGACACAAACTGAAGAATCAGCAGCTACTGAGGAAGTCGAAGCTGTGCCTGTGAGACGTCAATTGGATGAGACCCTCACTATGATTCTTGACGCTCAAGGCATCATACAGCACTCAGTTAGGTATGACAAAGGGGAGGGGGAGATCATACATTGCTTATCAAAGGAGCAGATAGCTGAGTTGTTCAGGTTAAATCCTGATGAGGTTATTACTGATGATACCTCAGTTCCAGAGGCTTTTGATGATATAGATGAGGTTATTCTTGAAGATATTACTGATGAGGAATATCCCAAGTATACATCAGCTGAGGAAGAGCTGCCTACATTTACTGATCAGTTTGATCAAGTCACTAAAGATCTATTGATCCGATACTTAGAAGAACAAGTTGAGGTTAGCAAAGCCGAAGCTGATGATCAAAAGAAGAGAAAAGACGAATGGGAGGCCTACTGGGAGGTTCTCAAGAAAGAAAGCACCATCAAGTTGCCATCTACGCACAAGAGAGTATACAGAACCAAAGGCTACAAGGCTGGAGATCAAATCTTGAGCTGGGCATAGTTTCATGATCTTGGGTTGTATCATCTGTGCCGGAATTGTTACGAGAACAGTTTGTTATTGTCTTCAAGGACACTACGAGTTTGTGGTTATGCCATTTGGACTGACCAATGCACCGGCAGTGTTCATGGACCTGATGAATCGAGTCTGCAGGCCATACTTAGATCAGTTTGTTATTGTCTTCATTGATGATATACTGATTTATTCAAAGACGGAGCAAGAACATGAGGATCATTTGAAGAAAGTCTTAGAGCTACTAAGAGCTGAACAACTTTATGCTAAATTCTCAAAGTGTGAATTTTGGCTAAAAGAGGTTCACTTCTTAGGGCATGTCATAAACAAAGATGGGATTCATGTAGACCCAGTAAAGATTGTGGCGATTAAGAACTGGACTACCCCATCTACTCCAACAGAGATTCGTTCATTTCTAGGTCTGACAGGCTATTACCGTAGATTCATCGCGAATTTTTCAAAGATCGCCTTGCCACTTACAACTCTGACTCAGAAAAGTCAAGCTTTTATATGGGGACAGAAACAAGAAGATGCATTTCAACTTCTTAAACAGAAGTTATGCAACTCCCCTATCCTTAGTCTTCCAGAGGGCAGTGATGATTTCATTGTCTACTGCGATGCTTCGAACCTTGGACTCGGTTGTGTACTTATGCAACGGGACAAGGTAATTGCATATGCTTCAAGACAACTTAAGGTTCATGAGAAGAATTATACTACTCATGACCTTGAGTTAGGGGCTGTGGTCTTTGCTTTGAAGATATGGAGACACTACCTTTATGGTACTAAATGTGTTATCTATACGGACCACAAGAGCCTGCAACACATTCTCAATCAGAAGGAACTCAACATGAGACAACGGCGTTGGGTTGAGCTTCTAACTGATTATGACTACGAGATTCGTTACCACCCGGGTAAAGCCAATGTGGTGGCGGATGCTCTTAGTCGTAAGGAACCAGTCAAGCCAATTCGTGTAAGTGCCACGGAGATCAACACACAACCAAACTTGAAAGATCTTATTCGTATTAAACAACAACAAGTAGTGATCGACAATCAACTGAAGACAGATTTAGACTGTGGAGTTGAGGGTAAACTAGAACCTCGAGCTGGTGGGGTTTTATACTTCAATGGTCGCATGTGGATTCCAAAGTCGGAAGAATTGCGCACACTCATCTGTGATGAGGCTCATAAGTCGCGATACTCAGTTCATCCAGGAGCCGATAAGATGTACCAAGACTTGAAGACATCTTACTGGTGGCCCGGAATGAAGAAAGACATAGCTCTGTATGTGGGGAAATGTCTAACATGTTCCAAAGTCAAAGCAGAACATCAAAAGCCTTCGGGACTTCTGCAGCAACCTGAAATTCCTCAATGGAAATGGGAATAGATTTCCATGGATTTCATAACTAAGTTTCCGAGAACTCCGCGGGGTTACGATTCGATTTGGGTGATCATTGATCGACTCACCAAATCCGCTCACTTTCTTCCAATCCGAGAGGATTACAAAATGGAGAAGTTAGCCACCTTGTACATCAACGAAATCATCGCTCGTCATGGTACTCCAACATCAATCATTTTTGATCGTGATAGTCGTTTCACTTCTTGCTTTTGGCAAACATTGCAAAAGGCTTTGGGAACCCGTGTTAATCTTAGCACGGCGTATCATCCCCAAACCGATGGTCAAAGTGAAAGGACTATCCAAACACTCGAGGACATGCTTCATTCTTGTGTGATAGATTTCGGTGGGAGTTGGGATACTCATCTTCCACTCATCGAGTTTTCGTACAACAACAGCTACCATACAAGCATTCAATGTGCACCGTTCGAAGCTTTATATGGTAGGAAGTGCCGATCACCGGTCTGTTGGACCGATGTTGGTGACTTACAGGTCGTAGGACCTGAACTCATTCAAGAAACAACCGACAAGATTAAAATCATTCAATCAAGGCTTAAGGCTGCAAGAGATCGACAAAAGAGTTATGCCGATCGACGTCGGAAACCGCTTGAGTTTCAAGTCGGTGACCGAGTCTTACTTAAGGTTTCTCCCTGGAAAGGCGTCGTCCGATTCGAGAAGAAAGGGAAACTTGCACCAAGGTATGTTGGACCTTTTGAGATCCTGGAAAGGATTGGTCCCGTAGCCTACAAACTCAAACTTCCAGTAGAGCTAAGCAATGTTCACGATACGTTTCATATATCAAATCTTAAGAAATGCTTGGCGGATCATGATGTTCAGATTCCATTGGAAGACATTCAGGTTCAAAACAACATGCAATTCATAGAACGTCCGGTCGAAATCATGGATCATGGAGTCAAGAAACTCAAACGTAGCCGTATCCCGATCGTAAAGGTACGATGGGAGGGCAAATGTGGTGCTGAGTTCACCTGGGAACGTGAAGACCAGATGAAGCTTAAGTACCCTCATCTTTTTACTATACCTTCGGCTAGTTAATTTCGGGACGAAATTCCCTTAACTAGGGGAGACTGTAACATCTGTGCATATAGTCATAGCAGTCATA
Source organism: Mikania micrantha (assembly GCA_009363875.1). Classification (NCBI taxonomy): domain Eukaryota; kingdom Viridiplantae; phylum Streptophyta; class Magnoliopsida; order Asterales; family Asteraceae; genus Mikania; species Mikania micrantha. Next base: position 65,681,774 of record CM018697.1, read on the forward strand.
AACAGTGTTAGTACAATGTGTATTTGATTCAGTATTTACAGTGTGATTCAAGTGTTCATGAATGTGTTTGTGTGTTATAGGAATTCTTTAATTAGGAACAAGTATGTATTATTTATTTACAGTCGATTACGCTAGGCAAGAACAGTATCGTATTATATCGAAACTGTGGTGGGATGGCGTCAGATAAGGCAGGTAGCTGGACTCTGGGGTATGCCCTATACATATACTGCTGTAACATCAGTGTCGGAACCGTCACCGGAACAATGATCTTAAACAGTAACAGGAACAGTAAACAAGTACGAACCATATACATTTCAGTACATTTCATATTCATATCAGTTGTCATTATCATTATGAGTTATCAAACAACAAGCTCATAAACATTTGACAGAAACAAAGTTCAGAACAATGGTTCTTGAGTCAGATATTTATCTGGCAACTCAGAACCATCATGGGTTTATTTGTTAGGATTTATTATGTATAAACGTATGTGAGGCTTGATAGAACAAAACACGGATGTTGTTAAGTGAATGCTAAATTGACGAGTTATTCGTATTGGTGATGATCTGTACGAATATACCTGAAGGTTTAACGTTCTGAATAATATCCAATAATTAGAAAACAATATTGAAAAGTATAGTTATCGTTGTGTTCGTACGGGTGACGATTCGAACGAATACGCGCGACGACCGTACGATTCGATTTGAACAGTTAATTAAATAATTCTGAAAATTTTAAAATACATAAAAGATATTAGTTAATTTACTAGGAATAACCACCTAAATTAAATTTATAAACCTTAATTTATAAACCGTGTCGTTTCGTTTTGAAAACCCCGAGAAAGCGGCATTTGAGGGAAACCGATTGAGACCGAACATCGGGTATTGGTGATACATTAAATGAAGACATTTAATGCATCACCAACCATCACCAACTCATTCATTCACTCAAATCTCGTCGCTCTCTCTCTAGCTCTCTCTCACTAGAAACTCAACCTTCTCTCTAAGATTCCTTGGTCTTTTCTTGTTGGATTCAAGCATATTGGGTGTCAAAACGTTCATCTCTTCACATAGATCAAGAAAGTACAAGGAATTCGAGCTTACATCCAGTTATTTCGAGGTAAATCTTAGTTTATAATTCGGTTTTTAGTGAAGATGTCGACCCCTAATATCCTTTGATGTTGGACCCAAACAAACACCCATAGGCATGCACATCAACACATATGTACGATTAGGAGAGGGTAGGAATTTCTTTGTAACAGGTCTGGATCGTGGAAGGAAGTAGAGTTACAGGTTCCTGAAAGTGGAAGTGGGTGAAGTTCCTGATGGGGCTTAACCTTTCTACACTAGCCGAACCTCTTGTTCATGTGGCCGAACCTTTGTGGTCTGCAACAAACCCGTGAAAGCCTGCAACGAACCTGTAGCCACCATCTGCACCGAACCTGCTGTAGCTTGCCATGAACCTGTGGTTCTGCAACGAACCCTGTGAACCTGCATGATCATTGTTCAGCCGAACCCTTGAAGAAGACCGAAGCCGAACCTCTTAAGATCTGGGCGAACCTTCGGTTGACGAACCCTACTGGCCTGAACCGAACTCTCTTCCTTCGAGTGTCACGAACCTAGGACTCCAAGAGGAAGTATCCGAACCTTGAGCGACTTAAAATCAGCCGAACCATGGGCATGCAAACCCTAAAGGCCATGAACCATTGACGAACCTAGAGCGCTTCTATCAGCCAAACCTGAGAGGTTCGCCGAGCTGTTGTAACCACCGAACCCTAGTTGAAGTTGGTGTGCTAGCCGAACCTTGACTAGTATTAATAGGTTCACTGCCCTAATTTGAAACCCGAACCTAATAGATTGTATAAATAGATTGAGGTCGAACTTGGGGCTATCAAAACTAATGTGGAGAACTTAGGGAATAGTTAGTTGACTATTAATCTAAATTTACATATGAGAATGGGATCACATAAGGTGCAAGCATGGAGTCACATTATGTGTGTATGCATGAGATAACACATTAGGGTTTCCTTGTATAACATTAAGATGTAATACTCAAGAGATAAGGTGAACTAAGGAAACATAGGTTGTTGACATCTAACAAATGGGGTTAAAACAATTGGGCATACAATTGAAAAACGTAGCAATGAAAACCATGAACTAAACGTGGGTATTGTCTTAATCATTATCATTAACCTAGTAAAGACTTAACACGCACAATTCACTTAGATAAGTTAATGGGCCATGTTGAATGAAGCAAAGAACTCAAATTTGAGTATTTGGCTTATTTGGGCCCAATGGGGCTTAATTTAGCCCATCACACATCAAATGTTTATCTAAACTCGAGTAATGACGTTTTAATAAAAATGAAGACGTTGTGAATTTATTAAAACTTAATTTAATAATTTTCTAAAGTCTTGTTTAATTTGACATGAAATGGAATTTATTTATAAATGTTTAGTTAAAAGTATTATGATTATCTTGTTGGGAAATTGTTGTAAAATAGACAATATTAATTGTCTGGATTTGAACAGAAAACAGGGGAAACTCTGCTCAAATTTTATAAAATTAAATGATAAGTGTTATAACTAATTATGGGAGTGGGTTATAAATGGGTACCTAAGTTAAATTAGAAGATTAAGTTATAGAAACACTAGTAATTAGGACACTTAGTTACACACACACCAAGACCAAAACCTTAGGTGCATCGATTATTGTGTATACTTATCGTATTCAAACTCTTATAAAATAACTCAGGAACTGAAGAAACCTAAGCTACCAGAACGAGCACGCATTTTTTTGTTAGATCATTTACATAGCAACACAGGTGAGTTCATTGCCCCTTTTCTAAACATTTTTGTTTTAAAACGCGGGGCTGTGAAGCATGCGTAAACTGTTTTATTTAAATTGTTTACTTAAATGCTTTTATTCATTGTATGTTATATTTTTATGCTTATTGATACTTCTAGACTCCTGTCTAGGAAATTGTTATACATAATGAAATTACAAGTTAATAAATTACTCCTATGAGTAATACTTTAACTCAAAACTCTAAACACACCCTTAGTCCATCAAGCTTAAATTTAAGAACCTAAATTAAAAGTGAAATCAAAGAACTAAAGATCATGTTCAAAGAAATCTAATTCAGTGTGTGATCTGAAGATAATGGATCCTAATTAAGAATCAATTATCATTGTGAAAATCATGGGAATCCTAAAGATCAAATCAAGAGACTCAAGGAATCAGAAATCATAAATGTGTGTGAATCATTGAAATAATGAAATCATTAAGATCTAATGAAATCATTAATAGTTGACTTAAGGTAGATGTCAGTTGTATGGAAATCAAGACCACGTGTAACACACATAAAGTCCCGTCATAAATAGTAGACTCTTGTAGTCAAGCTATATGGGCAATAACGTGAACTATCAAATGAAATCAAAATCAAGAGAATCAAAGAAATTAAGAATCAAAGGATATCCGTAAAGTCCCGGCATGTATAGTAGACCATTGGGTCAAGCTGATATGGGTATCATTAAAATCCCGGCACGCTCAGGTATACTCCTTGTGAGTTATGCCTCGTGTGAGAGGGTACAACTTGGACAACCACCAACAACTAAGTCTAATTGATTGAGTCAAATAAGACCCAATCATCGTGTCTTAGTTGCATTTTAAATGTTTATTTATTTGTTTAATTATATATTTAACATTACATTTCTATAATTGCTTTTGGGAAATCATGTAACTATGATGAACTCAAGAGGATCAAAGGTAAATCGAATTATGGAAATCAGAATCTAAATCAGAGGTGAATGGAGTGAAACGCTTAATTATCATTAATAACAATATGTTAAGCAGTCCGGTATGTGGTGGGACGGTGGCTGGGGCTTGTCCCCTACATATGCCCTATATATAAGCATACTTGATTGGATAACATAGCTGGTTGTTGATGAGGTTAAGGTTGTCACTTCGGGGGATCAAGGTAAACATTTTCAGGGAAATCAAATGCTATGAATCATATGTCATGGAATCAAAGTAGTGGAATGAAATGCTTAATTGTCACCAGGAACAATATATCATGTGGTTTAGTATGTGGTGGGACGTTGGCTGGGCGGGCAGTAAGTTCGACCCTACATATGCCCTATATATAAGCATACTAAACTGGATGGTATAGGTGGTTAATGGTGAGGTTAAGGTTGTAATTAAGGTTATTCAAACTCATTTTATAAAACATAATGAACTCACCAACCATGTGTTGACTTTATTTTTGCATGACATCTCAGGTGACGAACAGGTCAACTGAAAAGTCATTTCTTTGGACTAGGTTATCTGATAGAGGACCAAGGTTTTTGGACCTGCATATTTTGAAGCATCATTATATAGTTTATTTTGTATATCTTGTGCAGATACAAGATAGAAAAATATGATGTAATAGTAGATTTACATTGTTAAATTATAAACTTAACTGATGTAATTTAACTTTGTAATTCTATTTTATTTTAGCAAGTTTCTCATTTATGTATCATGTGCTATGTAACAATCTGATCATTTTGATTATCACTCACGATATCGCGCCCCGGGAACCTTCCGCCCGACGGGGATTCCGATCCTACCCCGCCGGCTCGGGGTGTGACAGATTGGTATCAGAGCCATGGTTATATAGAAATATAGGTCACTTATATAACTGGTTTGGCCTAGACTATAACCTAGGGACCCTGCATATAGAGAAAACAGGACTTAGGAATTTCTTGCATACTGTCTTCTGTATTTGATCATTGCACTAACCGATAACTTTATTGGTTATGATCAGAATGCCGCCAAGGAGACAGCCTCCCTTGTTACCTCTACCACCACAAGACTTGGCTCCACACTCCTCCACACCGTCAACAAATGATTCACCACCGCCACCTCCTCCACCTCCTCCTCCTCCTCTGATCACTCAACCATCTAGCTCGAGCACAACACCGATGATGGATCCTGCCACTATCGCCATGATGACTTTTCTGAGTAACCAGATGACCAACCAAATGAAGGAGGCGATACCGGAGATGTTCCTCCGTCTCCGCAACGAAATCAACAACACTAGTGACTCATCAGGGGAAGCGAGTGGAAATACTGGAGGTTCATCCCATTACTCCTACAAGTCATTTATAGGATGTAAGCCACCCAACTTTAGCGGGTCTGAAGGAGCCGTTGGATTAATCCAATGGATTGAAAAGATAGAAGCTACTCTGGATATTTGTAGCTGCCCAGAGCACCACAAAGTCCGCTATTCAGCTGGAACATTCAACAAGCGGGCTTTGACTTGGTGGAATGGTCAAGTCAATGCTAGAGGATGAGAAGAAGCTATGGCCATGCCATGGGAAGATTTCAAGACATTACTGAGAACAGAGTTATACCCCAAGAACGAGTTGCAGAAACTGGAAGTTGAACTGTCCAACCATGTGATGAAAGGGGCTGATCTCATGGGGTACACTACTCGTTACCACGAGTTAGTTGCTTTGGTGCCGGACATGGTGCCAACTTTAGAGAAGAGGATAGACAGATATGTAGGTGGACTTCCCGCCTGCATTCAGGGCATGGTTGTTTCAGCCAACCCTACCACTGTCGAGTCTGCAGTGAGATTGTCTGGAAAACTCACTGATCTGATGGTAGCCTCTGGAGTTTTAAAGAAGGAGGCTGACACCGGCAAACGCAAGGAAGAGTCTTCAAAGAAACCTCATCATCAACAACACCAGAAGAAGAAGCAGAAATTCGTTAAGAACTATATAGTTGCTACTCCCCTCAACCAAGTAGCAGTGGCCCAACAAAATGTGCCCAAGAAACAGTATACTGGCCCACACCCTCTGTGCACTAAATGCCAGTATCATCATGCTGCAAACAATCAGTGCCGTCAATGCATGGGTTGTGGAAGAAAAGGGCACTGGGTCCAACAGTGCAGATTGACACCAAATCCAGCAGTCAACAATGCTGCTCTAGCTATCTCTCCACCAGCCAACCAAAACAACGGTGGATGCTTCAGTTGTGGCGAACAAGGCCACTTTGCAAAGAACTGCCCGAAGAAGGCACAACAGGCAGTTCAAGCTCCTCGTGGAAGAGCCTTTGTCATTGGAGCACCAGCCGCGCGCCAGGACCCAAATGTGGTCACTGGTACGTTTCTCTTACATGACTTTTATGCATCTGTTCTATTTGATACTAGTGCGGATCAGAGTTTTATCTCTACCGATTTTGCATGCCAATTAGATTCTATAGAAGAACAGTTAGATTTCCCTTACATCATAGAAGTAGCTAACGGGAAACAAATCACGGTTAGTACAGTTTATAGGAACTGCCCACTGACACTTAATGGTCATACATTCACCATCGATTTGATACCGATGGATTTGGGTAGATTCGACATCATTGTTGGAATGGATTGGCTTTCCTCTAATCGAGTGGAAGTCATCTGTTCTGAAAAGCTGCTTCGAAATCCATTGCCGAGTGATCGCGTATTGGAAGTTAAAGGGGATCAAGCAAAACACAGTGTCAAAATCATCTCTTGCATAAAAGCGCATAAGTGTCTACAGAAACGGTGCGTTGCATTCCTGGCTCATGTGGTGGAAAAGGAGAAAGACAAGACAAAGATTCAAGATGTACCTGTGGTGAAAGAATATCCTGAAGTATTTCCTGAAGATCTACCAGGTTCGCCTCCTGTGCGACCGGTAGAATTTCGTATTGACTTAATTATTGGAGCAACTCCTGTTGCTAAATCTCCTTACAGGTTAGCACCTTCAGAGATGCAGGAATTGTCTAATCAGTTACAGGAGCTACTTGACAAGGGTTTCATCTGACCGAGCTACTCACCTTGGGGAGCTCCGGTCTTGTTCGTGAAGAAGAAAGACGGATCATTCAGAATGTGCATAGATTACCGTGAACTGAACAAACTAACCATCAAGAATCGGTATCCATTGCCGAGGATTGATGATTTGTTTGACCAACTGCAAGGAGCTCAGTACTTCTCAAAGATTGACTTGCGGTCTGGATATCATCAGCTTAGAGTTCAAGACGAAGATATACCGAAAACGGCCTTCCGAACCAGATACGGGCATTACGAATTCATGGTGATGCCTTTTGGGTTGACAAATGCACCAGCGGTTTTCATGGATCTCATGAACCGAGTGTGCAAGCCGTACCTGGATCAGTTTGTCATTGTTTTTATTGATGACATACTGATTTATTCCAAGAGCAAAACAGATCATGAACAACACCTTAGAAGGATCTTGGAGCTGTTGAAGAAAGAACAACTCTATGCTAAATTCTCTAAATGTGAATTTTGACTTAGAGAAGTTCAATTTTTGGGTCATGTGGTCAACAGTGAGGGAATACACGTAGACCCTGCCAAGATCGAGGCGATAAAGAACTGGGATACTCCGAAGACACCGACGGAGATACGGTCTTTTCTGGGATTGGCGGGTTATTACATAAGGTTTATTTCGAACTTTTCAAAAATAGCTTTGCCACTCACTAAACTAACCCTGAAAAGTGAACCGTTTGTCTGGGAGCAGAAGCAAGAAGATGCTTTTCAGACCTTGAAACAGAAATTATGTGATGCTCCAATTCTATCTCTTCCAGAAGGCTGTGATGACTTTGTGGTTTATTGTGATGCTTCCCATCAGGGACTTGGTTGCGTGTTAATACAACGAGACAAAGTCATAGCCTATGCATCAAGACAGTTAAAAGTTCATGAGAAGAACTACACTACTCATGATCTTGAACTGGGAGCTGTAATATTCGCATTGAAGATTTGGAGACATTACTTATATGGCACTAAATGTACCATATTCACTGATCACAGGAGTCTGCAACATATCTTTGATAAGAAGGAACTCAATATGCGACAGCGTCGTTGGGTTGAACTTCTGAATGATTATGATTGTGTTATCAAGTACCATCCGAGGAAGGCGAACGTTGTAGCTGATGCCTTGAGCCGGAAGGAACGGGTCAAACCGTTACGAGTCACGGCAATGGGAATGACTGTGCAGACCAGTTTGAGAGATCAGATTATTCAAGAACAACAAGAATCAGTTGATAGAGGGAACCTGTAGAAGGAACTTGACTATGGGGCAGAGAAACTCTATGAGACTACGCTTGATGGAATGATCTACTACCAGGATCGTATATGGATCCCGGCGGTAGACGAATTGAGAAGACTTATCTTCGATGAAGCACATAAGACTAAATACTCTGTTCATCCCAGCTCTGATAAGATGTACCAAGACTTGCCTGGATTTTATTGGTGGCTGGGAATGAAGAAAGACATAGCCGAGTACGTCAGTCAATGTCTAACGTGTGCAAAAGTAAAGGCGAAACACCAGAGACCGTCTGGTCTACTGGAACAGCCTGAGATTCCGCTCTGGAAGTGGGAACAAATAGCTATGGATTTTATTACCAAGCTACCCCGCACTTCCAGTGGTCACGATACAATTTGGGTGATCATTGATCGTTTAACGAAATCTTCTCACTTCTTGCCTATGCGTGAGACTTTCACGATGGATAAACTGGCAAGACTGTACATCAACGAGATAGTGGTACGCCACGGTGTGCCATTGTCTATTATTTCCGATCGAGACAGCAGATTCACATCCAGGTTCTGGCAATCACTGCAGAAATCTCTGGGGACACAGTTAAATCTGAGTACAGCGTACCATCCACAAACGGATGGTCAAAGCGAACGTACTATCCAAACCTTAGAGGACATGTTAAGAACCTGTGTTTTGGATTTCAGTGGGAATTGGGACTCCCATTTGCCACTGATAGAATTCTCCTACAATAACAGCTACCACAGCAGTATCGGATGTGCACCATTCGAGGCTCTTTATGGCCGGAAATGTCGATCACCGATCTGTTGGACCGAAGTGGGAGATAACCGCATAACTGGGTCGGAGCTTATTCAGGAAACCACTAATAAAATTGCCCAGATTCAAAGAAGACTACAAGCAACAAGGAACAGGCAAAAGAGCTACGCAGACGAACGGCGCAACCGTTGGAATTTCAAGTGGGAGACCGTGTCATGTTGAAGGTATCCCCATGGAAAGGCGTAGTACGTTTCGGAAAGAAAGGAAAATTAGCACCACGATACGTGGGACCGTTCGAGATCATCGAACGTATTGGTACCGTGGCATATAGGCTGAGATTACCAGATGAACTCAGTGGTGTGCATGACGTGTTTTGCGTCTCGAACTTAAAGAAATGCCTTGCTGACGAGTCTCTCGTCATTCCGATTGAAGAAATCCAAGTCGATGAACAGTTACATTTTATCGAAGAACCTTTGGAGATTATGGATCGCAAAGTTAAACAACTGAGGCGAAGCCGTATTCTGATTGTAAAGGTTTGATGGAATTCAAGACGCGGACCCGAGTTTACTTGGGAACGTGAAGATCACATGAACTCAAGGTATCCCCAATTGTTTGAAGAGGAAGCTGTACCCGATAACAACTCTTAAATTTCGGGACGAAATTTCTCTAACAAGGGGAGACTGTAACATCAGTGCCGGAACCGTCACCGGAACAGTGCTCTTAAACAGTAATAGGAACAGTAAACAGGTACGAACCATATACATTTCAGTACATTTCATATTCATATCAGTTGTCATTATCATTATGAGTTATCAAAAAACAAGCTCATAAACATTTAACAGAAACAAAGTTCAGAACAATGGTTCTTGTGTCAGATAATTATCTGGCAACACAGAACCATCATGGGTTTATTTGTTAGGATTTATTATGTATAAACGTATGTGAGGCTTGATAGAACAAAACACGGATGTTGTTAAGTGAATGCTAAATTGACGGGTTATTCGTATTGGTGACGATCTGTACGAATATACCTGAAAGTTTAACGTTCTGAATAATGTCCAATAATTAGAAAACAATATTGAAAAGTATAGTTATCGTCGTGTTCGTACGGGTGACGATTCGAACGAATACGCGCGACGACCGTACGATTCGATTTGAACAGTTAATTAAATAATTCTGAAAATTTTAAAATAAATAAAAGATATTAGTTAATTTACTAGAAATAACCACCTAAATTAAATTTATAAACCTTAATTTATAAACGGTGTCGTTTCGTTTTGAAAACCCCGAGAAAACGACATTTTAAGCGAAATCGATCGAGACCGAACATCGGGTATTGGTGATACATTAAATGAACACATTTAATGCATCACCAACCATCACCAACTCATTCATTCACACAAATCTCGTCACTCTCTCTCGTCACTCTCTCTCACTAGAAACTGAACCTTCTCTCTAAGATTCCTTGGTGTTTTCTTGTTGGATTCAAGCATATTGGGTCTCAAAACGTTCATCTCTTCTCATAGATCAAGAAAGTACAAGGAATTCGAGCGTACATCCAGTTATTTCGAGGTAAATCTCAGTTTATAATTCGGTTTTTAGTGAAAATTTCGACCCCTAATATCCTTTGATGTCGGATCCAAACAAACACCCATAGGCATGCACATCAACACATATGTATGATTAGGAGAGGGTAGGAATTTCTTTGTAACAGGTCTGGATCGTGGAAGGAAGTAGAGTTGCAGGTTTGTGAAAGTGGAAGTGGATGAAGTTCCTGATGGGGCCAAACCTTTCTACACTAGCCGAACCTCTTGTTCATGTGGCCGAACCTTTGTGGTCTGCAACGAACCCATGAAAGCCTGCAACGAACCTGTAGCCACCATCTGCACCGAACCTGCGGTAGCTTGCCACGAACCTATGGTTCTGCAACGAACCCTGTGAACATGCATGATCGTTGTTCAGCCGAACCCTTGAAGAAGACCGAAGCCGAACCTCTTAAGATCTGGGCGAACCTTCGGTTGACGAACCCTACTGGCCTGAACCAAACTCTCTTCCTTCGAGTGTCACGAACCTAGGACTCCAAGAGGAAGTATCCGAACCTTGAGCGACTTAAAATCAGCCGAATCTATTTAATAGGGAAGAAACACGAACCTTGCATGGCCGAACCATGGCCATGCAAACCCTAAAGACCACCAACCATTGACGAACCTAGAGCCCTTCTATCAACCGAACCTGAGAGGTTCGCCGAGCTGTTGTAACCACCGAACCCTAGTTGAAGTTGGTGTACTAGCCGAACCTTGACTAGTATTAATAGGTTCGCTGCCCTAATTTGAAACCCGAACCTAATAGATGGTATAAATAGATTGAGGTCGAACTTGGGGCTATCAAAACTAATGTGGAGAACTTAGGGAATAGTTAATTGACTATTAATCTAAATTTACAAATGAGAATGGGATCACATAAGGTGCATGCATGGAGTCACATTATGTGTGTTTGCATGAGGTAACACATTAGGGTTTCCTTGTATAACATTAAGATGTAATACTCAAGAGATAAGGTGAACTAAGGAAACATAGGTTGTAGACATCTAACAAATGGGGTTAAAACAATTGGGCACACAATTGAAAAATGTAGCAATGAAAACCATGAACTAAACGTGGGTGTTGTCTTAATCATTATCATTAACCTAGTAAAGACTTAACATGCACAATTAACTTAGATAAGTTAATGGGCCATGTTGAATGAAGCAAAGAATTCAAATTTGAGTATTGGGCTTATTTGGGCCCAATGGGGCTTAATTTACCCATCACACATCAAATGCTTATCTAAACTCAAGTAATGACGTTTTAATAAAAATGAAGACGTTGTGAATTTATTAAAACTTAATTTAATAATTTTCTAAACACTTGTTTAATTTGACATGAAATGGAATTTATTTATAAATGTTTAGTTAAAAGTATTATGATTATCTTGTTGGGAAATTGTTGTAAAATAAACAATATTAATTGTCTGGATTTGAACAGAAAACAGAGAAAACTCTGCTCAAATTTCATAAAATTAAATGATAAGTGTTATAACTAATTATGGGAGTGGGTTATAAACGGGTAGCTAAGTTAAATTAGAAGATTAAGTTATAGAATCACTAGTAATTAGGACACTTAGTTACACACACACCAAGACCAAAACCTTAGGTGCACCGATTATTGCGTATACTTATCGTATTCAAACTCTTATAAAATAACTCAGGAACTGAAGAAACCTAAGCTACTAGAACGAGCACGCATTTTTTTGTTAGATCATTTACATAGCAACACAGGTGAGTTCATTGCCCCTTTTCTAAACATTTTTGTTTTAAAACGCGGGGCTGAGAAGCATGCGTAAACTGTTTTATTTAAATTTTTTACTTAAATGCTTTTATTCATTGTATGTTATATTTTTATGCTTATTGATACTTCTAGACTCCTGTCTAGGAAATTGTTATACATAATGAAATTACAAGTTAATAAATGACTCCTATGAGTAATACTTTAACTCAAAACTCTAAACACACCCTTAGTCCATCAAGCTCAAATTTAAGAACCTAAATTCAAAGTGAAATCAAAGAACTAAAGATCATGTTCAAAGAAATCTAATTCAGTGTGTGATCTGAAGATAATGGATCCTAATTAAGAATCAATTATCATTGTGAAAATCATGGGAATCCTAAAGATCAAATCAAGAGACTCAAGGAATCAGAAATCATAAATGTGTGTGAATCATTGAAATAATGAAATCATTAAGATCTAATGAAGTCATTAATACTTGACTTAAGGTGGATGTCAGTTGTATGGAAATCAAGACCACGTGTAACACACATAAAGTCCCGTCATAAATAGTAGACTCTTGTAGTCAAGCTATATGGGCAATAACGTGAACTATCAAATGAAATCAAAATCAAGAGAATCAAAGAGATCAAGAATCAAAGGATATCCGTAAAGTCCCTGCATGTACCGTAGTCCATTGGGTCAAGCTGATATGGGCATCATTAAAATCTCGGCACGCTCAGGTATACTCCTTGTGAGTTATGCCTGATATGGGCCACGTGTGAGAGGGTACAACTTGGACAACTACCAACAACTAAGTCTAATTGATTGAGTCAAATAAGACCCAATCATCATGTCTTAGTTGCATTTTAAATGTTTATTTATTTGTTTAATTAAATATTTAACATTACATTTCTATAACTGCTTTTGGGAAATCATGTAACTATGATGAACTCAAGAGGATCAAAGGTAAATCGAATTGTGGAAATCAGAATCTAAATCAGAGGTGAATGGAGTGAAACGCTTAATTATCATTAATAACAATATGTTAAGCAGTCCGGTATGTGGTGGGACGGTGGCTGGGACTTGTCCCCTACTGTCACACCCCCAATTTCCAACTAACGGAATCATACCGTTTGGGAACGTGACAAACCAGGATCTCAGATCATTAGACATAACGAAGACCTCTATATGAATTTCAAAACATATGTTGGTCTAAAACTGTAACATCAGAGCTTTCAAAGTTTGCGGAAACGTTTTAAAAACCAATAATGAAATGTAACAGTTTGAAAATGTAAAGTACAAATTCAATAACATTCAATGTCTTAATTTATTAAAACTAAAACACTTGAACTGAAATGCATGCATAAGACTCAACATCCTAGTCCCTGCTTGTCCTTGCTTGTGTCTTAGTGTCCTGAGAAAACATGTAAATCAAGTCAACACAAAGGTTGGTGCATACACAGGTTTAAGCATTCACAAATGTTGAAATCACAGTTTGAATATAGATTTTACAGATAACATAATCACACGTGCATAGTCATGATAGCTAGTCATTTGTACTATTTACATAAGTGGTCGACACCGAAGCTGACGTTGCCATGCTATAGCATGTTTTTGCCTTAACACTATTGTCTAGCACAAACAATAGAAATGTATGTTTGGTCAGTCAAACACCTGCGTAGATCCCATCTACCAAGTGAGGTTTGTCAAACCCAATAGATCTATCTTCAACTACCACGCTTTGCACTACGGCAAACTAAACGGTTCGAAATGGAAGGCGTTGTAATGCTATGTTTGCACTTAATGTAACAGCTAACTCATGCAAGTGATATGTATCTAAAAGCGTTTGTTGCACATGTTTTCTCCCCCAAAACAGTTAAAGTAAGAAAGGGGCCGTGTACGCACCTTTGATATTAGCAGAATGATCAAACACTTGTGAACTCGCGTAGAAATCCTCTACGAAGAATCTGTGGTTTAACATTAACTTAGTGTTATTCGAATAGTCGTTCTGTGCTTGAAATCACATACGTGTCAACACACGTATGTGAGAGTGTGAGAATTATGCATACGAAAGTACGCGTGCCTTTGGAATCGTGTAAATAAAATCACATTTGATTTTATTTAATTAACCGTAATAATACGCGATTTCGTTTTCGGATTAAAATATGAATTTTATTATTTCAGGTTGTTCGTATTCACATTATGGTTCCAACGCAACTCGAACGAATCGAATCGGAGTTAGAACGAGTAAGTTATGAGTTAAAAACCAAAATTTGGTTTTAAATTCAAAAACCAACAGAGGCAGGGTTCGAACCCCTGACCTCCGGGACACACACCCATGCTCCCACCAGTTGTTCTACTTCTGTTTTTGCAACAGAATCTGTTATGAAATGGTTTTAAAAACCCATGAGTCGGTTTCCCTTTGTTTGACTAAACTGAAACAGATGGATCCCCATTGACCCGTAATTCGACCGAGTCCGATCCAAATACATAAGGGGTTTTGTTTCTGATTATTAACTGAATCCACCCTTTCTTCTAATTTGATCATTACTCAAAACCAAATGCTGATTCACGACCCACATAGGTTCGAACTTAGTTAACAAAATTCCACATTCGTTTAAACCGAATTAATCAAAATTAAGTTGTAAAATCCTAGGTTTTTCATTTAACAAAGATTTCGAGTCTTACTATATAAATAAATTCGATTTTTATGATCATTTAAATCGAAAACCCCAAAACTTTTTACTCCAAGAACCCTAATTGTCGAACTCATACAATTCGATATTAGAAGTCAAAATAAACATAGGGCTATGTTTAGTCGAAGTCTTCTGAAGCTAAAGGTACTAGTAATTTTTATTTTCGAATTCGTTTGAATGTAGACTCCTAAATCGTTTTACACCATGAGCCCTAGAACCCGAAGTCCATCAATTCGTTGTGCTTTTATAAAATTAACAAAGGGATTTCGTTCAATAGCTTAACACGAAACTATCAGTATGATTTAATTTGATTTTCGAACTTATTATGTTAAAAATCCCCAAAACGTTAACAAGAATGAACCCTAGTTATTGTATTCATACAATTCGTTATTGTTTCACGAAATAGGGTTAGGGCTTTGCTTAATCGGCTTATTTAGAGTGTTTAGGAATGAACACTTACTTGATTTGATTTTCAATTCAAGTAGATCGATTATGAGCTTCGAGTTCGGCCACCCCTTGATCGTATTCCACTATCCCACTTGCTTCTGCTTGAATTGTGATATGAGATATGTTCTGAAGGAGCCGAATAAGGTTTAGGAAAACTTCAATTCGATTGATTACCCTCGGTTTGTATGAATTTAGTGATGGTTCGTTATGTTTTCCAACTTTTGATTGCTATAATGCATTAATTCGATTAATTATTCATCAATAACGTATTCTACCATTTAATCATCATCAATATGATGATTATTGTTGGTTTAATTCAATTTATTGTTGAGTTTTAATATAAATTCGACTTTAATTTTAACCTTTAAACGAATTTTGACTAATGAAAGTCAAAATTTTCATTTTAATATAATTACAACTTAACCCTTGTAATTTAATCACTTTGTGATTGATTTTGATCAATTCAAGTCCTTTTTGTTTGTTTTCGTGTGATTTCGTATTGTTTCGGTTAGTTTTAGATTAACGGAGTTAACCGCGAATTGCCGGATTGTCACTAATTAGAACAATTGAACTATTATTGGGCTTGATTAACCCAATTGGGCCTCCTAAATACTATTAGGCCTACCTGGGCCTACCTTGGCCTCATTGGGCCTTCCTAGACTTCATTGGGCCTACACTGGCCTTATTGGGCCTAGCTTGATCTCATTGGGCCTACACTGGCCTTATTGGGCCTACCTTGTCTCATTGGGCCTACATTTACCCTGTGGGGCCTGTGATCTCACTATTTTCAGTTCACTAAGTTAACTCAAAAAGTCGGATTGTCACATCATCCCCTTGTTGAAGGAATTTTCGTCCCGAAAATTAGTAAATGATAGGAGTAGTTAGGAAACTACTTACGAGTTTAAATCGTACGTGTTAGTGTGGTTTGATCATTCCGCGTGCTTGTGTGTATTCCCACACAAAATCTAATGCTTGCAACATCACAACTAAGTGTGATCGTTCAATGTGACTGTTTGTGTGTACACTAGTTAGTTCACCTAACTGTGACAGTTTGTGTTTGATCATACTGTGTTGTGTAACCTCACACATAGTGAGTGTCCGTAACTGTTTGTACTATGCAACCCCGTACATAGCAAAATGTGTGTAACCAATCATGCACGTACTACCATAACATGTAACATATGAAATGTAGCACATAAAATGTATAGAATGTAATGTAGCACAAATGTTTGTAACAAAACCAATTGAACAAAGTGTTTGTATACTGTACTATGTAATCTCACACATAGCAAATGTTTGAATGTAGTCGACAAAATAGAAACTTCCAAAATTCATGTGTACCTGTAAATTCACGAGTACATGGGCCCCTGTATTCGTCAATTTACCTTACACAATTATTCTGGTTCCTTCTATATGTAACTCCACCATTGTTTAACCGATATCAAATGTAATGTTTGAAATGTAGTACATTGTTTGAAATCAATCATGTATGTACTACTATGAAATGTTTGTGTTTGCCAAGGCTTCGCTTGTGTTCAGCACAATTGTTCCTACTAATTTCAATAGTATCATGTGTTTGTGCTTACAGTTTGAAATCTGAAAATGTTAGGAGTGTGAAATATCACATCATCCCCTTGTTGAAGGAAATTTCGTCCCGAAATTTAACGTGCATTCTTAATGTCTGTTGTTGTTTTGAATAAGTGGGGATACTTTTTCATCATTCAGTCTTCCCTTTTCCATGTGAATTCAGGACCCCGTCTTGAATTCCATCGTACTTTGACTATTGGAATCTTGCTTTGTTTGAGTTGTTTGACCTCTCGGTCCATGATTTCAGATGGTTCTTCAATGAATCGTAACTGATCATCTACTTGTACTTCGTCCCGAGGTATAATCAATGTCACATCAGAAAGACATTTCTTCAAATTCGATACGTGACAGACATCATGAACTCCACTGAGTTCATCCGGTAGTTTGAGTTGATACGCAACCGAACCAATCCTTTTCAGGATCTCAAAAGGTCCTACGTATCATGTCTCCTACTTGAAATTCCAACGGTTTATGGTGTTAGTCAGCGTAACTCTTTTGTCGATCCCGAACCGCTGCCATACTGTTCTGGATTTGTAAGAGAATTCCACCAACGGTAACTGGTTTTCCCAGCTATCATTAAAGTCAATTACACATGCCCACAACATATCTTCGAGTGTCTGAATCGTACGTTCACTCTGACCGTCTGTTTATGGTTGATATGTTGTATTCATGCCTAAACGAGTTCCCAAGGACTTTATGGAGTAATTTCCAAAAGTTTGAAGTTAATCAGGCATCCCGATCTGATATGATGGAAATTGACACGCCATGTCGTGCTACCACTTCCTTGATGTAAATACGAGTCAGTTTTTCCATCTTGTCAGTTCCCTTGATTGCCATGAAATGTGCAGATTTCGTTAATCGATCGACAATTACCCATATCATATCACAACCACTCGGTGTACGGGGTAACTTAGTAATGAAGTTCATAGAAATCTGTTCTCATTTCCACATCGGTATTTCTGGTTGTTGCAGCAAATCAGATGGTTTCTGATATTCACTTTGACTTTCGAACAAGTCAAACAATACCTGGCAATGTCGGCTTTCATGTGAGGCCACCAATAATAATACATCTTGTCTGATCCCAGATGTACTGAATACCTGGATTTGTTTGCTTCATCCATCACAAGTTCCCTCAAACCTCCATACAAAGGTATCCGCAGTCGATTAATGAAATAGCGAATTCCATCAGGCGTGACATCCAATTGTGTATCCATCCCCCATAAGAATTCATGTACCAAATTATCCTTTTCTAAAGCTCCCAGCTGAGCACTGCGTACCTTGTCAGGTAAATCAGTATGTATCGTCATTATAAGTGCGCGAACCCGTCTGGTTGTATCTTTTCTGCTTAAAGCATCAGCTACTTCATTAACTTTTCCCGGTTGATACTTAATCTCTCATTCATAGTTATTCAACAACTCAACCCATCGTTGCTGTCTCATATTACGCTCCTTCTGATCCAAGATATGTTGCAAACTCTTATGATCAGTGTAAATGGTACGCTTGGTTCCATATACTTAATGCCTCCAAATTTTCAAAGCAAAAACCATTGCTCCTAACTCCAAGTCGTGAGCAGTGTAATTCTTTTCGTGTGGTCGTAGTTGCCTGGAAGCATAAGCAATCACTTTATCACGTTGCATCAACACACATCCCAAACCCTGTGCAGATGCATCACAATACACCACAAAGTCTTTCGTCCCTTCCGGTAAGGATAGAATTGGTGCGCTGCAGGGTTTCTGTTTTAATAACTGGAACGCAGTTTCCTGTTTATCTGTCCAGTTATACTTCGTTCCCTTATGCGTAAGAGCTGTAAGTGGTTGAGCGATCTTTGAGAAACCTTCAATGAATCATCGGTAATAACCCGCCAAACCAAGGAATTGTCGTACCTCGGTAGGGGTCTTTGGTGCTTCCCAATTCTTAATCGTTTCAATCTTCGCGGAATCAACATGTATACCCTTTTCATTAACTATATGCCCCAAGAATTGTACTTCTCGCATCCAGAAGTCACATTTCGAGAATTTAGCGTACAATTGTTCCTGTTTCAGTAATTCTAGTAGCAATCGAAGATGTTCAGCGTGCTCCTCCTCAGACTGTGAATAGATGAGAATGTCATCAATGAAAACAATGACAAACTTATCAAGATAAGGTTTACAAACACGATTCATGAAATCCATGAATACAGTTGGAGCGTTTATCAACCCATATGGCATGACCAAGAACTCATAATAGCCATAGCGCGTCCTGAATGCTGTCTTCGGAATATCCCCCTCCTGAACTCTTAATTGATGATAACCTGACCTGAGATCAATCTTCGAGTAGTAACTCGAACCTTGCAACTGATCGAACAGATCGTCAATTCTGGGTAATGGATACCGGTTCTTGGTAGTAACCTTATTCAATTCCCGGTAACCGATACACATACGGAAAGTTCCGTCCTTCTTCTTTACAAACAAAACTAAACTGGAGCTCCCCACGGTGAAAACTAGGTCGTATGAACCCTTATCCAACAACTCTTGCAATTGTGTAGATAATTCTTGCATCTCTGACGGTGCAAGTCGATAAGGCGCCCTAGCTATCGGTGCTGCATCTGGTGTAAGGCCGATTCGGAATTCCACCTGTCTGATAGGCGGTAATCCCGGCAAGTCTTCTGGAAATACCTCCGGAAATTCACAACCTACAGGTATATCTTCAAGCTTCTTCTCAGCTACCGGCTTTTCAGTTATAAGTGCTATAACTGCCGTATGACCTTTTCGCAGACATTTGTGTGCTTTCATACAAGATATGAGACGCAGTGGCGTACTGCTCTTCTCGCCTTGTACATACAATGTCTCTCCCTGCGGAAGAGGTAGGCGAACAATCTTTTCATGGCATACGATTTCAGCCTGGTTTTTGAACAACCAGTCCATGCCAATGACTACATCAAAACTGCCTAAAGCGGTAAGCATAAAGTCAATGTCATGTGTTTGACCCATCAAGTCAAGAACACATCCTTTAGGAATATGATTTACAACAACTAACTTATCATTAGCTAGTTCTATAGTGTATGGGTTTTCTAAAGCAGTAGGACTAATACTTAACAATTCACAAGATTTGCTAGATACAAAACCCCGATCTGTACCGGTGTTAAATAGCATAGAGGTAGAGTGATAATTCAAGAGAAACATACCCATAACGAAGTTGAGATCTTCCCATGCCTGACGTTCTCCTATCACAACAGCTCTGTTCTAGCAACATTTGTGTTGTTGTTGCTGTTTCCTTTTGTAGTTATGTCATTAGCCCTTCTTTTCTTGAGTTGTGGGCACTCCTTCTTGAAATGTCCTGGTAAGCCACACTCAAAACATCCTTTCTGTGTGTTGCTCTGGTTGAGTGAGCTTGCCTGCAGTTTCCCTCGACAGTCTTTTGCTACATGACCTATCTTTCTGCATCGCTGACATCGGTATTTGTCACATTGATTCCCAAAGTGATGGAATCCACATTTGTTGCACTTTGGGTATTTACCATT
Organism: Mikania micrantha; assembly: GCA_009363875.1. NCBI lineage: Eukaryota > Viridiplantae > Streptophyta > Magnoliopsida > Asterales > Asteraceae > Mikania > Mikania micrantha. The sequence goes on from CM018697.1 coordinate 65,702,138, forward strand.
ATACCCTCCCGATGACTGTTGGTTATTGTTTGAATTTTGATGAGTCTTGTTGGATTCCTGCTTGCGATTCTCCTGAAATGACTGCTGAGTGAAATTCTTGGAATCAACGCTATCCCATTTTCTTTTGTGGTCTCCTGCCTTAGCTGTTACTGTTCGTTTGGGTAATGTTCCCCGTTGCATCGTTTGATCAGTAAATTGGTGTGCCAGTCGAACAGCTTGCTGTATGGTGGTAGGTTTTGCAGATATGATCAATTTTCGAACCTGAGATACCAGCCCTCCAATGTATCTCTTGATCCACTTGCTAGGTGGTGTTGCCCTGTGCGGTAAGAGTCTTGCTAATTGCTGGAATCGAGTAGTGTATTCCTCAATATTAGAACCTTTCATCTTGAGTTGCCTGTATTCATCCTCAAGTTCTTGCATTTCATTACAGTGACCATACTCCTCCGGCAATAGGATTTTGAATCCGTTCCAAGTAAGGGCATTGGTTGTATCCAAACCGAGTGTCTGTACGATAGAGTTCCACCATGTCAAGGCTGAACCCTCCAAAGTACCAATAGCGTATCTAACCTTGTTTTCTTCCGGACAATTGCACCTCTCAAACACCGATTCTAACTGTTCAATCCATCGAAGAAGTCCAATGGCTCCTTCCGATCCTTTGAAATTACGTGGTTTACAGTTCAAAAATGTCTTGAACGTGCACATCTGTGGGTTTACCAGTCCCCCCGTTGGATCGTGTGATCCTGTTTGGTATGTTTGCGTATAGTTTGCGATTGCCTCGTTAATTCGAGTGTTAATAAGTGCCTCAACTTCCGTTGCGGTCATGTTAATGTTTCCTCCAACCATGATCTTCCTATTTACAAATATACATAATGAGACTACACCCATCGCATAATCATCACTCATGCACAAAGTAAATGTAACACACTACCATAGCCATTAAGGTAACAATTCTTAATCATTTATGATAAACTAGTGCTTACAATTGTTTGTCAAAGAAATGCAAAACAACTAAACACTAACTCTACTTTTATGAGTACAACCCACTCATATAAGTTTGTTAAATAGAAAGTAAATGAAATAACTAGATTCCATCGTTTGGTTGATCAACGGTTGATGATGAGTCTTCCAGTTCTGCTGGCCCAGTCACTGCACCATGCTAGTAACGCATATGCCCAGTGATGAGGGTCATGGCCTCCCCAGCCAAGTCTCTCACTATATTGGCTTCAGTCGCCGCTGCACCAGCCCGTGCATTGGCTTCCTCAGCCCTTGCCTCCGCTACAGCTACACGTAACTCAGTAGTTTCTAGTCGTGCAGTGAGATCGAGGATTGTCCCTCGCATCATCCAGATCGTTTCCACCAAATTTTCCTGTTCTTCATTAGTCCTAACCAACTCCTCAGTGAGGTTATCCCACATTTGCGTCAGCCAGTTGTTATTCTCAAGCAGTTCAGTGATCATTCCCGCTACTTCCCGCATGTTGCGGATTTCACGCTCCATGCGTGCAACAAAAGCAGCAAATGCCTGTTCTAGTGGATATCCTAGAGCAGGTAACGTCCAAAGGCTATTAGCAGTGTTGGCAGTTGGTGGTGGTGGTACTCGTTCTTCCCACACCCAGCTGCATATGAGATCTGGAAACCATTGCCAATATTGGTTGTTCCCCCTTTGTTGAATATGTGTTTCCTCTGGTTCAATCCTCCTTGTCATGATTTCGGACAATGCTACTACTTGTCCCTCAGTATGAGTAGGTGTAGATGATGATGCCATATCTGTTACAAATGCCATATGTAAATGCATACAAACCATCGTGTAAGCAAGTGTCTAATGTCTAACAGTTATAGTCTAAGTCTACACAATGCAAACCTAATTCGCTATAACCAATGTCTCTGATACCAATCTGTCACACCCCCAATTTCCAACTAACGGAATCATACCGTTTGGGAACGTGACAAACCAGGATCTCAGATCATTAGACATAACGAAGACCTCTATATGAATTTCAAAACATATGTTGGTCTAAAACTGTAACATCAGAGCTTTCAAAGTTTGCGGAAACGTTTTAAAAACCAATAATGAAATGTAACAGTTTGAAAATGTAAAGTACAAATTCAATAACATTCAATGTCTTAATTTATTAAAACTAAAACACTTGAACTGAAATGCATGCATGAGACTCAACATCCTAGTCCCTGCTTGTCCTTGCTTGTGTCTTAGTGTCCTGAGAAAACATGTAAATCAAGTCAACACAAAGGTTGGTGCATACACAGGTTTAAGCATTCACAAATGTTGAAATCACAGTTTGAATATAGATTTTACAGATAACATAATCACACGTGCATAGTCATGATAGCTAGTCATTTGTACTATTTACATAAGTGGTCGACACCGAAGCTGACGTTGCCATGCTATAGCATGTTTTTGCCTTAACACTATTGTCTAGCACAAACAATAGAAATGTATGTTTGGTCAGTCAAACACCTGCGTAGATCCCATCTACCAAGTGAGGTTTGTCAAACCCAATAGATCTATCTTCAACTACCACGCTTTGCACTACGGCAAACTAAACGGTTCGAAATGGAAGGCGTTGTAATGCTATGTTTGCACTTAATGTAACAGCTAACTCATGCAAGTGATATGTATCTAAAAGCGTTTGTTGCACATGTTTTCTCCCCCAAAACAGTTAAAGTAAGAAAGGGGCCGTGTACGCACCTTTGATATTAGCAGAATGATCAAACACTTGTGAACTCGCGTAGAAATCCTCTACGAAGAATCTGTGGTTTAACATTAACTTAGTGTTATTCGAATAGTCGTTTTGTGCTTGAAATCACATACGTGTCAACACACGTATGTGAGAGTGTGAGAATTATGCATACGAAAGTACGCGTGCCTTTGGAATCGTGTAAATAAAATCACATTTGATTTTATTTAATTAACCGTAATAATACGCGATTTCGTTTTCGGATTAAAATATGAATTTTATTATTTCAGGTTGTTCGTATTCACATTATGGTTCCAACGCAACTCGAACGAATCGAATCGGAGTTAGAACGAGTAAGTTATGAGTTAAAAACCAAAATTTGGTTTTAAATTCAAAAACCAACAGAGGCAGGGTTCGAACCCCTGACCTCTGGGACACACACCCATGCTCCCACCAGTTGTTCTACTTCTGTTTTTGCAACAGAATCTGTTATGAAATGGTTTTAAAAACCCATGAGTCGGTTTCCCTTTGTTTGACTAAACTGAAACAGATGGATCCCCATTGACCCGTAATTCGACCGAGTCCGATCCAAATACATAAGGTATTCTACCATTTAATCATCATCAATATGATGATTATTGTTGGTTTAATTCAATTTATTGTTGAGTTTTAATATAAATTCGACTTTAATTTTAACCTTTAAACGAATTTTGACTAATGAAAGTCAAAATTTTCATTTTAATATAATTACAACTTAACCCTTGTAATTTAATCACTTTGTGATTGATTTTGATCAATTCAAGTCCTTTTTGTTTGTTTTCGTGTGATTTCGTATTGTTTCGGTTAGTTTTAGATTAACGGAGTTAACCGCGAATTGCCGGATTGTCACTAATTAGAACAATTGAACTATTATTGGGCTTGATTAACCCAATTGGGCCTCCTAAATACTATTAGGCCTACCTGGGCCTACCTTGGCCTCATTGGGCCTTCCTAGACTTCATTGGGCCTACACTGGCCTTATTGGGCCTAGCTTGATCTCATTGGGCCTACACTGGCCTTATTGGGCCTACCTTGTCTCATTGGGCCTACATTTACCCTGTGGGGCCTGTGATCTCACTATTTTCAGTTCGCTAAGTTAACTCAAAAAGTCGGATTGTCACACCTACATATACCCTATATATAAGCATACTTGATTGGATAACATAGTTGGTTGTTGATGAGGTTAAGGTTGTCACTTCTGGGGATCAAGGTAAACATTTTCAGGGTAATCAAATGCTATGAATCATATGTCATGGAATCAAAGTAGTGGAATGAAATGCTTAATTATCACCAGGAACAATATATCATGTGGTTTAGTATGTGGCGGGACGGTGGCTGGGCGGGCGGTAAGTTCGACCCAACATATGCCCTATATTTAAGCATACTAAACTGGATGGTATAGGTGGTTAATGGTGAGATTAAGGTTGTAATTAAGATTTTCAAACTCATTTTATAAAACTTAATGAACTCACCAACCTTGTGTTGACTTTATTTTTGCATGACATCTCAAGTGACGAACAGGTCAACTGAATACTTATTTCTTTGGACTAGGTTATCTGATAGAGGACCTAGCTTTTTGGACCTGCATATTTTGAAGCATCATTATGCAGTTTATTTTGTATATCTTGTGCAGATACAAGATAGAAGAATATGATGTAATAGTAGATTTACATTGTTAAATTATAAACTTAACTGATGTAATTTAACTTTGTAATTCTATTTTATTTTAGCAAGTTTCTCATTTATGTATCATGTAATATGTAACAATCTGATCATTTTGATTATCACTCACGATATCGCGCCCCGGGAACCTTCCGCCCGACGGGGATTCCGATCCTACCCCGCCGGCTCGGGGTGTGACAACTGCGTTCGGTGTAATGGGATAGTGTTAGTGCGTAGTGTTATGACGAATAGTATGACAAACAAATTAATCAAACAAAATCGTAATGCGTAAGCGAGACTGAGTATAGTTATGGGTGACGATCCATAATGATACGAATGTTGAACTTATAATTACGAGTAAACGTCAATAAATAAATAATACGATCGACAAACGTACGCGATTGCGGGTATACACGTAATTGTAATCGTTTAACGGTCGGATTTCGAACGATCAAGTAATAATAAGTAAAATAAATAATTTTACATTTTTACAATTTTGAAACTCATCAAAATGATGAAAATAATAACTATTTTATTTAAAACGCGTAAAATGCGCGTTACGTTCCGAAAACGCGAACCGAGCAACCGAAACGAACCCGAATACCCCGAGGGTATATAAACACCAAATGAAGGTGTTTCCTTTCATTTATTGCAGCCCAACCCTCTCTCTCTACAATTTTCGTGAACCTGCCTTCTCACTAGAAATCCAAACTCCAAACGCATGTAACTCGCTCGTTTCTCAACGGATTTGGGTGTTCTTGGTGTCCACGCGTAGCTCTCGACATTCCCTACACGGAAGTACAAGAGATCTGAAGTTTCATCCAGCCAAAAACGAGGTATGAGGCTTGAAAGATTCTGAAAAATAGGGCTTTTGGTGTTTTGTTAGACCCACTATGTTAAAACAGATTCAAGGTCGTGTCTTTTAAGTTCTACACCTTCGAGTCATCATCCTAGTGTAACACAATCGTTGGGGCAAGTTTGCAACTAAATTGAGGCGAGGAGGATGGAGATGATCGACAGGTGCGCCAAGGGAGGGCTGTCGCGGCCGAACCCTTGCCGTGCAAACCAGCCGAACCTATAAGGTTTTGGCCGAACCCTAGCATACACCGAACCCTATGGCAACAAACTATCCTCTGGCGAACCTTCTTGCAAGCAGCGAACCCCATGGTTGACGAACCATCATGCATGAAGCCACGAACCCTCCATGCATGGTCTTGGCCGAACCTTCCCAACTGCCGAACCACCATGCAGGAGCGAACCTAGGCGAACCATGAACAAGATGCAACCACCGAGCCTTATGATCAGTAGCCGAACCCTATGAGAATCCCAAACCCATGGGACATGGGCGAACCTACGGGAGCCGAACCCTACACACGAACCCACCCACTACTCGCAAACCTATGAGCGGATGCCTTGCGCCGAACCTTGCATGCAAACCCTTAGAGCCGAACCCTATAATAGGTTCGCTGGAAATTGGGAAGCTAACACCCCAAATCGGCCTACATGATTCAATCAAGCCAATAGAACTCTCGGCCCACTAGTCTTATGCAGTCCAATGTGATTTCCTTCGGTCCATGGGCTGGCCCGGCCCACACTCACACCAATCGATTCGAAACTTAGAACTCGGCCCATTGATCTACAATAACGATTAGCCCAGTTGAGTTACAATCAATCCACTATGGCCCAATTGACCATATGCACCTTACATATGGCCCAAGGGCCCAATAACAAATGACTAGGCCAATAGGAATAGATTGGCCCATGGGATTATATCTCGGCCCAATCTTGACTTTTTAATTCGTTAATTATGAAATGATCATGATTGGTTTAAGTGTAACTTAACCCAATTATGGGATCAAGTCATAAACACAAAGGTCTAAAACATTTTAACATATCTTTAAATTACATGTTAATCAATGGTTATCAAATTCATCAACACATGTTATTTTATGCATACAAGTTGTGCATAAAAGAACATGACACTTCTTTTTCATGAATCAATTATCAATCAAGTGACTCAATCATGATATTCAAATTCACACAACATTCTTACACATGAGAACAAGTAATCAAGAGTTAATAAAGATCAAGATAACGCAAGTCAATCAATGAATCAAAATCTATACAATCATAAATCTTATATTCTATGTATGACTACAATGTTATAGGAACCAGATAGAAGTCATGTTGTTTGCTACTTGCTATTTGTCTGGTTCAGAGTCTACTGCTGTCAGGTGAGAACATTAGCCCCTCTTTTACTGTTTTTCAATTGTTTTGGGGTGGAACATGTCACACCCCAACCTACGGCGGAATACGTCGGGGCGCGAGCTTGACTGTTCATTAGCTCATGGTGTTATGTGTAAGTTTCAATGATTAAACAATTGTATTTAATTCAAATCAAACACTCATTCAATAACCAAACATTCAAAGTCATTACAATAGTTTAAATTCAAATCAAACATTACAATAAACCAAAAGTCTAAACATTTGATTAAATAAATTAAACTAGGTCTCTAGACCTATCTTATGTCTTGAATCCTTCTTCATTAACCTGTCACACATGTAAAATAAATTTTGTCAACTATTTGCATAGTTGGTGAGTTTACACACTAAGTTTGAATACTTAGTATAAAAGGATGCAAACTAAAACTTAATTAGAATATGTATCAAAGGCATAGCATAATACAAGTTTGAATAATTGAATGAATATATGAATAACAAATGCTTGTGTCCAAACAAGTATCCTTACATAATAATTCAAGTATAACAATACAAGAATTATCATTTGTAATTAAACTAGTTTGCTAATGTACTTTTCACCTTTTTCACACAAAGGACAAAGCCATTGCGAAGATAGTATCTAACCACCCTAGGCTACTAAATACTAATTTGCTTGACTGGCAACACACATAGAATCAACACATTGTATAAACTTAGCATCTAACACATAAAACTAAATAAGTCTAAGGCTTGCATCATAAGTTTGAATTGAATAATAGAATGAAAAATAGTTTGAATATGACATGTGTAACATCCCAAAAACAAAAAGTAAAAGGGAGTGTGAAGAACTCACATTAATGGTGCTCGAGGAAACTAGTAAAATGAAGAAGAATCAAGATCAACAGTTGTATCAAACTGGATGCCCTGAGGATTGAACGTTCGTGGCTAGACAGCAACTGAAAGGATCAAGTATACGATCCGATTGCAAGCGTGGTTCAACCTAGTCAAACGAATGCAACAAGGATGGGTAAAATTTATGCTAGGCATAGCTAAATGAACTGACATCATAGGCCGTACTTGTTGGCTTAACGAGCCTCTACAAGACTACACCAACTCTAAAGGCGACCTAAACAAGGCAACCTAAACAAACCTAATGCCGACAACTAATAACCTAAGCTCAACTACTTAGACTAGAAAAAAAATAAATGAATAATGAAAAGAAGAAATGAAAAAGAAAATTACCTCAAAGAAAAATTTACAAACGAGACGATCTCGAAGCGCAGCACCTCCTCGCCAAGAGCATAAAAAAAACTAATACGTTTAACATCCCAATGGATGTTGAACTTGTAGAACCACCAAAATTAGGTTATTCTACTTGTTTATACTCAACTAGGAGTTGCAAAGCTATAAGGGACGAAGCAAGGATATTTATAGGTGTTTAAAGAGGAGAAATATTGGTTTCATGGGCGATGTGGGATGGGTTTTTATGCAGAATTCGCGTCTGGCAACTGTTAAAAAAGCATCAAACTTGTTTTCGCGATTCCCGCTTCGTTATAACTCCGTTTTGCGCACGGTTTTCGCCCACGTTCATCGTTTTCAGAGTACTATCATATGGAAGAGATTAATCCAACATTCATGGTGTCGAGAATTATGTTTAAGCATTGGATCTTGGCGTGAATCAAGGGTTACGTTCTCAACTTTTATTTATGATTCTTGCTTCGTTTGGGCTTGGTTTTTATTTATTGTTTGAATTTAGTTTCTTCTTAGTATACTATTATATCTAGAAGATTTGTGTGAGCCAAAATGTTAGTTCAAGTATGAGGAAATGTTGGCTAAACAGTCACCCGAAAGCTATCTTACGTTAAAACTACGAATACAACTATCCAAAGCATGTTATAAACTTTGTTTTATTATATACGAATATAATTATAATTCAAATAGAAAAGTAAAAAACCATGGGGATTATAGAACACGTGATCAAACAATCTTTATGCCAAACATATTTCATATACATGATTTATGCTACAGTTCATCTGTTACAAGTTCACTTTAGAAATCCTAGGGATTTCTGAATTATTTTCAAAGGATTTATCAGCTGTTAAACACTTTCTACTAAAAGGTTTTATAAAAGGATACAATAAATTGTTTTACACCAATTTTACATAAATGGTTTTGTAAATGATAAATACTTTTAAGAAATAAGTTTTATAAACTCTTTTACTAAAATCTTGGGTTTTCAATAAAATGATATTTTTAAACCTTGTTATTATACAAGGACTCTATTCTCGGTATTCAACCAAAGGATTTCAATTCATGGTATTCAAGAAAAGTTTTCAAATCATGATAATCAAATAAGGCATTTCAATCAATGGTTTCAAGTCATAGTATTCAAAAACATGGTGTTCATCGTTGTGAACAAACTTATACATACATCAAGTTACATATTCATATTCATATAGCGTTAGTACTGGGTGATCACAACAAGGGAAAGCGGAGACATTTGGTTACGCCAAAGCTGGAATTAGCTTTTAAATTTGTTTTAAAAGCTAATTGCAGAATTGGTTGCATTACAGTAATATGAAATTGCTGCTAATTTAGTTTACCAACATAAGTCATATTGACCGGGTTACGTCAACACGGAGTTGTCTTTTGAGTAAACTCGTTAGTACAGCTCGTGTTGATGCGTTTGCTGACTAATTTTCTGACTCTAAACGTAGTTTGGGACTTGATTATATGTTGGTTTTCTAGCAAAGAGTCTGATGATTGTTTGGACACATTATACATACTTGATGTTAGTTTGGGTTGCAACCATCCATGTATTTTCATTCATTGTTTTATACATATGCCTTACAATGCAGATTCATTATTTAAAAATGTTAAACCTATTGTTCTCACCAACTACTATTGTAGTTGACAGTTACTTTTCACGTGTTTCAGGTAATCAGGTTTAGTATACTTTCAAGGACAACTAAGGAGACCGTTGTAAGATAGAACAAGATGAAGAAACAAGCTAGGATGGATTTAGAAACACACTTAATCCTAATTGTTTAATTGTGTTGTTTAAGTTTTATTTTGTAAACACTATTTTTGGGTCTGTAGTTGTCATTCTTTTGAGAAGATAGATAGATTGTCTGTAACTAAACAATGGTCTAATCTTTATGAAATCTAGAAATGCATTGTGGTTGTTCTTATTCAATACTTGTGCATGATTCAACCATCGATCGTCACCACGCCGTGGATTCCGCACGCGGCGCAGGGGGTGTGGCATTCCGCAACTTTGATTTCACAAAATTCTTTTATACAAGTTATTGGTTGTACGTATGCAACCAGACATGTATGTCTCGCAACTGTGTGACAGGAGACTGGGATCCTGACTGGTCATGCTCGCGCCCTGGATGGGACGAGATTTCTTGGGGTGCGACAGATTGGTATCAGAGCCTCCGGTTATTGCGAATTAGGTTTGCATTTAGTGAACTTAGTCTATAACCACTAGTCTCCACACAACACATAGTCCCTAGTATTGTGATACTAGAATACGTGATTGTACGCACACTTATTACGCACATAATAGATATGATGTCATCACCGTCACCGCATGCGATTGCACATGACGGGGAGGAGCCGATAGCTCTACATGTTTTTCTTTCAATACCCACACACACACTATATAGTCATCAGATATACCTTAACACTTATTCTCGCTATGAAGATCATGGCCGGAATACGCGGAGGACGCAGAAACACGGGAGGACGTGGGAACATCAGTCTGACACCAGCTGAATTGAATGTACTCATCAACGAGCGAGTTGAAGAGGCACTTGCTGCACAGGAAGCTACCCGTAATCAAAACCCTCTGAACCTAGGTGATGATTATTATTTCATATTCACCTTGCACCACAATCACTCATTTCCATTTCAACGCGTTTACCCAATACTGAACCAAATACTATTCTCTACGTATCTCAGGAGCAAATCCTAACCCACCTCTCTGCACATTCAAGATGTTTCTGGATTGCAAACCCCACTCATTCAGCGGCAGTGAGGGTGCCGTCGGGTTATTACGCTGGATGGAAAAGGCGGAGTCGGCCTTTGTCATGAGCAACTGCAGTAACGAAGACAAGGTCAAGTTCGTTGCTGGAACTCTTGAGGGAGCTACCCTCACATGGTGGAATGCCAATGTACAGAACTTAGGGCTCGATACAGCCAACTCCCTACCTTGAGATAACTTCTAGAGGATGTTGAACTGCGAATATTGTCCTCGTGGTGAAGTGCAGAAGCTAGAGACCATTCTAGAACCACAAGATGGTTAGTTCCGAGGTCGAAGCATACACTGTTTGATCATATGAGCTGGCACACCTGTGCCCGGAAATGGTAACCACACCCTACAAGAACATAGAGAAGTATATTGAGGGACTGCCACCTCAAATTCAGGGCATGGTGCTTTCTGCTGACCCCATCACCAAGCAACAAGCCGTGCGACTAGCCCACAAGCTCACTGATTCAGCTGTCGGACAAGGACTCTTACCACCCCGTGGTGCCGTTGCCAAACCTGCTGACAACAAACTCAAATGGGACAACACCCTAAGCAAAACTTCCACTCTTCAACCACCACCACAACAACGTAAGTTTGGGTCACCTCAAGCTTACGCACCACTTATCCCAACCAACCAAAACTCTGGAGCTTATGCAGGCAAACGCCCCAAGTGCAACAAATGTAACTTACACCATGCTTCGGGACAATGTGGCTCTATCCGATGCCAATGGTGTGGCAAAGGAAGACACCTCGCCAAGGACTGCAAGGGTGAATTGCTAGCAAAGACCCCACAGCCACCACCACAACAACTCGAAGCAACAAAGGGTTGCTTCGAATGTGGAAAACCTGGGCACTTCAAGAGGGACAACACACATCTGAAGAACAACAACAGCGGGAACAACAAATGTCCGAAGGGACGAGCCTTCATGATCGGGGCTAAGGAAGCCGGAAACGATCTCAACCTTGCAACGGGTATGTATCTCTTGAACGACAATTATGCTTCTGTATTATTTGATACTGGAGCTGAGAAAAGCTTTATATCTAACGATTTTAGTGGGATACTTGCCATAACCCCAACACCCTTAGAGGTCGAGTACACAGTAGAGCTAGCCGATGGTAAATTGATTGTAACTAAGCACATTCTGAGATAATGCACCCTAGAGCTAGCAAATCACAAATTTAAGATTGACCTCATGCCTGTCACACTAGGCAGTTTTGATGTCGTACTGGGCATGGATTGGTTGTCTGAAAGCCAAGCCGAAATCATTTGCCACGACAAGATTGTGCGTATACCTCTCCGTAGTGGAGAAACCCTAGACATCAAAGGCGAGAGGAGCGATACTCCTCTAAGCATCATCTCATGCATGAATGCTCATAAATGCTGACGAAAGGGATACACAGTCATTCTGGCGCTTATCACCAACAAAACCGAAGAAGAGAAGAAAAGAGAAGACATCCCAGTCGTATGCGAGTATCCCGACGTATTCCCTGAGGATCTACCTGGACTTCAACCGCCTCGACAAGTGGAGTTCCGCGTAGACCTCGTGCCGGGAGCAGTACCTATCGCAGGAGCACCTTATCGACTTGCACCTTCGGAGATGCAGGAACTGTCCAATCAACTTCAAGAGTTGCTAGACAAGGGTTTCATTAGACCAAGATTCTCACCTTGGGGAGCTCCGGTCTTGTTCGTAAAGAAGAAGGATGGCACGTTCTGTATGTGCATCGACTATTGGGAGTTAAACAAGGTGACAATCAAGAACTGGTACCCCTTACCCCGCATTGACGATATGTTTGATCAACTGCAAGGATCGAGTTACTACTCTAAGATCGATCTGCGATCTGGGTATCACCAGCAAAGGATTCAAGAGGAAGATATCCCGAAGACAGCTTTTCGCACTCGGTATGGCCATTACGAGTTTTTGGTTATGCCGTTTGGTCTCACAACGCGCCCGCAGTATTCATGGATCTCATGAATAGAGTGTGCAAACCTTACCTGGATAAATTTATCATTGTCTCTATAGATGATATTCTCATCTACTCCAAAACTCCGGAAGAACACAAAGAGCATCTTCAATTGGCTTTTGAACTAACACGGAAAGAGAAGTTGTACGCTAAGCTCTCAAAGTGTGACTTTTGGATTCGAGAAGTCCAATTCTTGGGTCACGTTGTTAATGAACAAGTGATACATGTGGATAAATCCAAGATAGAGGCGATCAAGAACTGGAAAGCACCAAAGACCCCAACTGAGGTGCGACAATTCCTAGGCATGGCAGGCTATTATCGACGATTTATTGAAGGATTTTCAAAGATAGCCCAACCACTCACAGATTTAACCCATAAGGACAAGAAATACCTCTGGACCGACAAACAAGAAGCTGCATTCCAACTTCTCAAACAGAAGCTCTGTAGTGCACCTATCTTATGTCTTCCGGATGGAACAGATGACTTCGTAGTATACTGTGATGCCTCCATACAAGGACTCGGCTGTGTACTGATGCAGCGAGAGAAGGTGATCGCATATGCTTCCTGACAGTTGAAAGTCCATGAGAAAAACTACACCACCCACGACATGGAACTTGGAGCCGTAGTATTTGCACTCAAGATCTGGAGACACTACCTGTATGGTACAAAGTGTATGATATACACTGATCACAAGAGTCTCCAACACATATTCGAGCAGAAGGAATTGAACATGTGACAACATCGCCGGCTCGAACTCCTAAATGACTATGAGTGTGCTATTAAGTATCACCCGGAGAAGGCCAATGTAGTGGCCGATGCCCTAAGTCGGAAGAATACCTCAAAAGCTTTATAGCTCACCATCCATCCCTATCTCCCTGAGCAAATACGTATTGCCCAAGTGGAGGCACTTAAAGCAGAAAACCTAGTGGCCGAATCACTAAGGGGGATGGAAAAACAACTGGAGGTCAAAGCCGATGGCTTACATTATTTCATGGAACGCGTCTCGGTTCCACATCACGGGAACTTATGAGACCTTGTGATGGACGAGGCTCACAAATCCCGGTATTCCATTCACCCTGGATCTGATAAGATGTATCATGATCTGAAGATACTCTACTGTTGGCCACACATGAAAGCTGACATCGCTTCCTACGTAAGCAAATGCTTGACTTGTGCCAAAGTCAAGGTCGAGTACCAGAAACCCTCTGGATTACTCACGCAACCTGAGATCCCCATGTGGAAGTGGAAACAAATATCCATGAACTTCATTACCAAATTACCCCGTACTCCTAGTGGATATGACACTATCTGGGTAATTGTGGATCGACTGACTAAGTCAGCACATTTTCTTGCGATTAAAGAAAATGACAAAATGAAAAACTGGCTCGAATCTACGTTAAGGAAGTAGTCTCGTGTCATGGAGTGCCAATCTCCATCATTTCAGATCGAGACTCTAGATTCACCTCTAACTTCTGGAAATCATTGCAAAAGTCGCTTGGCACACGGTTGGATATGAGTACAGCATACCACCCACAAACTGATGGCCAGAGCGAACGTACGATACAAACTCTCGAAGACATGCTACGAGCATGCGTAGTAGTCTTCGGTAACAGCTGGGAAACTCACCTACCGTTGGTGGAGTTTTCCTACAACAATGTAGATGCATTAAATGTCCCTAGTTCTACTTTGTATTATCCTTATGTATAAAGTTTATAATATGTTGATGCACTTAATGTCCCTAGTTCAATTTTGTATTAATCATCATGTAAAGATTAAAGTTATATTAATGGAAGTTGTCTTTATATATTGTTCTTAATGTTTAATATTGATTATATGATTGTTTGAATTGGTTAATTAATATTTGAGTATGAATATTACTCATTCGGGCGAATGACTCTAACGAATGAAATATTCGCCGAATGAGAATAGAAAATGACTATATTCAGCGAATGAGCCATTCGCCGAATGCCTCATTCGACTGACTTGTCCATTCGACATAGTCATTCGCAGAATGAGCGGCTTCGGCCACTCATTCGGTCGAATGACTACAGTCTATATATACTAGTTCAAATCATTTCAAACCTAACTTTCCCAAGTCCTCATTCTTTCCAGTGCACTCCAGTGTCAAACCCTTGAAGTTTTGAGTGATTCTTAGTATCCAACTTCGATTCTCAACTCGTGGTGATCGATTCTCACTCACACGTTGATTCTACTCTCTTGATTCACCTCAGTTGCTATTGGTTTCGATTGGAAAACCCTAGAATAGGATTCCGCACTATTCTAGAGGCTGTCAAGCAGATTTCACTTGGAATCGGATTGTTTCCGAGCTCCTACGATGTCCTACAAAGTGGTATCAGAGCTTTGGCTCTTGATTCTGCTTGATTTCCATTCAGAATCATTAAATCTGATTTTGTTTGTTCGAAACCTGCAAAACCCTGATTGCCTTGGCCTCAAAGTTACTGTTTCATTCAAGATTAGTGAGTTTTTGTGGTGTTTTTGTCCAAACTTCAATCCCAATTAGTTCATAATCATATCATGGTGTTCTGTACCAAATTTGGTACTTAGATCTGGTCTAAATCAAAATTTATCGCGATTTTTGTTGCTAAAACCCTCAGATATACCGAATGAGAATGGCGGCCGAATAGGTTCACCCGAATCAGTCGTCATTCGCCGAAAGAGTTCATTCGGCAAGTCATTCGGCGAATAGCTCTCATTCGGCGAATAGCTCTCATTCGATCCTGTCATTCGGCTAATAGCTCTTTCTGGTCTGTCATTCGCCGAATAAGCTCATTCGACCCATTCATTCGCCGAAAGAGTTCATTCTCCCAGTTGTCATACTCAGTGTTTCATTCGCCAGTATTTCCTTCATTCGGCCCCCGACATTCGCCCCAATCTGCTTCATTCTGCCATCAGTCTTCAAATTTTTCTAAGTGTTGAATCTTGCTGTTCTTGATTAAATGGAGTATTTAGCATTGATGGCTAATCAGAATCATCGCATTTAGACTTTACTGTTGACTGTGACTGAGACGGGAAATTCCAACAAAGCTCCCAAGTTGCTATCCTTAGATGATTATCCTCATTGGAAGTACAGATTTGAGATTCACATCAATGGAGTGGATACTAATTTATGGATGATGATTGAAGGAGGTTATCTGAGGCCTCTGAATGAGGATGGAACTCCTATGCCAGTCACACGGATGACTGAGCCATAGAGGAAGTTATATGATTATGAGAAGAAAGCTTATGCTATTCTATCTCAATCCATTGCTACTGACATCTTCCATCAGTTCAGACAGTTTACTTCTTCTAAGTATTTGTGGGATGCTTTGCAGCAACGGTATGAAGGAAATGATGCTTTGAAGAACATCAAGTCAAAGGCTTTGAGAAAGGAGTTTAACAGTTTTATGTATGTTGGAAATGAATCTTTGGATGAGTTGATTGCCAGATTCTATCATCTTTTGAGTGAGTTGTTCAATCATAAAGTCAAGACTACTACTCAGGAGAAAATTCAGTGTTTAGCAGATGTTGTACCTCCAAAGTGGGAATCATTTTTGATGGTGCTTAAACATAATGAGATGATGGCACATATGGACATCAATGATTTCGTTCAGAAGTTGAAGGAGCAAGAAATAGAGAATAAGTGGAAAGCAAAAGAGAGTTGCTCAAGTCCAAGATCCATCACTGTATTACTCTACTCCTACATTTGAGAAAGCATCTTCTCATGCTCCATTGAAGACTGCTTTCCTTTCTCACACTACTGAAGCTCCATCTTCTACTAAGATTCATTTCAGTCAGTCATCCTCCTCATCCAGTTCACAAAAGGAACATCATCAACCCGTTACAAGTCTGAAGACTGAAAATTTTGATAAAGTTACTGTAGAGATTGCCAAAGAACATATGGGTCTTTTGTCTACTTTTGTAAGTTCTTATGATGGACTGGTAGCAGGACATATAGGCAATCCTTATCTGAAAAATGATGACTATTCTCAGATAGATCCAGATGACATGGAAAGGATTGACATCATGTGGGCTTTGGAAAGTGCTGTAAGAAGAGCTAAGGAGTTTGTCAAAAGGACTGGTAAAGATATCAACTTGAACAAGGAATCTAAGTTTGGTTTTGACATGGCCTCTGTCACTTGTTACAATTGTGGGGAGAAAGGTCACTTTGCTAGACAGTGCAAACAGCTAAAAAAGCAGGAAATAAAAATCCTTTTCATCTTCAAAAGTCATCTTCTTCAAATCCAGAAAGAAGACTTGTTCCCATTGATTCTCCTGTTCAAGCTGGTTCATCAAACTCAGGCAAAACATTGATGGTTCAACAAGATGAAGGTCAAAACTGGGACTTCAAATTTAATCATGATCAGAATGAACAGGATAAAGCATGTGTTGCTGAGATCAAGAAGTTGGATGATCAACATGAAGATAGTACTTCAGGAGAAGCAAAGGTTAGTGGAGAAGAGACATCAGGTTCAGAGTCAGAAAACTTATCAGACTCAGACACTCTAGCAGATTCTGATGCTTATTTTGAAGAATCTCCTACTCAGTTTGCTTTGATGGTAAACTCATCTGCTACTCCTGCTGCAACTTCACAATCTGATCAGGTTGCCCCAACAGCTGCTCTTAACAGCTCTTGGATTGTTGATAATGGGGCTTCCAGACACATGACTGGTGATATATCGCTTCTCACCAATGTGAATTCAGTTCGAGGTGGATATGTCGCGTTTGCCGGTGACAAAGGTGGTTTTTATCACAGGAGAGGGAATTTTATCAAATGGGCAAGTTTCATTTGACAAAGTTAGATATGTCAAGCAATTGGAGAATAATCTTCTATCTGTATCACAGATTTGTGATAAACAGTACAAGGTTCTCTTTGATGACTTCAAATGCTACATTCTTAAGGAAGGTGTGGTTATCCCTGAAGATTGGATCTTATTGTCAGCTCCCAGAAAGCAAGACTTGTATGTACTCAACATGGCCACAGCTTCAACAACATCCTCCACAGCTTCATGTTTTATGACAAAGGCAACTGAGAAAGATTCAATACTTTGGCATAAGAGGATGGGTCATTTGAGTCTTCGCAAGATGAATCATTTGGTACATAAAAATCTGGTTGAGGGGGTTACCCTGAAAAATTTCAAGCTGTCTGATGTCTGTGTATCCTGCAAAAAGGGCAAGCAAGTCAACCAGTCTCACAAACCGAAGAAGTATCACTCAATCACTGTTCCACTTGAGCTTCTCCATATGGATCTTTTTGGTCCTGTTAACCGTAAGAGTATAGCTGGAGATCAATACTGTCTTGTCATTACTGATGAATTTTCCAGATACTCTTGGGTGTTCCTTCTGAAGGGGAAATCTGAAACTTTTGATTGTATTCAAGTATTGGTTACCAAACTTGAATCTCTTTATAAGCTCAAGGTTCGAATACTCAGAACAGACAACGGAACAGAATTCAAGAATCACAACAAGGAGAATTTTTTCAATTCACGGGGAATTGTTCAACAATTCAGTGCCCCTTATGTTCCGCAAATGAATGGAGTTGCTGAGCGAAAGAACATGACTTTGATTGAGGCTGCTAGGACGATGCTTGCTGATTCTTCTCTTCCAGTTCAATTTTGGAATGAGGCTATAGCAAATGCTTGTTACACTTTGAATCGGGTTTTGATAGTAAAGAGGCATGGGAAAACTTGCGTTGAACTGCTTCATAACAGATAGCCTAATCTTAAGTATCTTGAACCTTTTGGTGCACCATGCTCTATGCTTAAGAAACATGAGCATGGCAAGTTCAATGAATAGGTGGAAGAAGGGTATTTTGTTGGGTATAGCACTCCAAATAAAAGGGTTTATAATAGATCAACATAGAATGTTGAGGAGTGGTACCATGTTGATGTGCAGAAATATTCTATGCCTCCACCAGGAAAAGGGCCAGACTGGATGTTTGATTATTCATGTCTCTTTGATTCATTCAATATGCCTCCCATGTATTCAGATGAAGATGTTGCGGTTCAAATGTTATATGATGTACAAAATGCACCTAATGAACCCGTACCTCCTTCATCCACTTCAGTTCCCATTGTACAGACAAATGATGATAGCTCAGACACTGATGAAAACTCTGCTCCACCAGTTGCCCCAGGAAAAAATGTTGATGATCTTGTACCAGATCTTGAGGATTTGAATTTGAACAATCTAGATCCACAGGTTGAGGTTCCTCCCCATCCAGTTGGAAGAATCAATCATATTCATCCTCAAGAGAACATAATTGGGAGTCCATTAGATGGAGTTAAGACCAGAAATCAGCTTTCTTCAAGGGACTTGCTGGCATTCTTGATTTTGCAGATGTAAGTTTTTGTGCTCATTCCTGTTTTATCTCTTAGGTGGAACCACGAATTGTCACTGAGGCTTTAAAGGAAGAATCATGGGTTGATGCCATGCAAGAAGAACTGCTGCAATTTAAGAAGTTAGGTGTCTGGAAACTTGTTGACAGACCGAAAGGTGCAAAAGTCATTCGAACTAGGTGGGTTCTTCGTTGCAAGAAAGATGATCATGGCATCATTGTTTGAAACAAGGCACCTCTGGTTGTTAAGGGATTCAGACAGATAGAAGGTTTGGACTACAATGAAGTGTTTGCACCGGCTGCTCGACTTGAAGCAATTCGTATTTTCTTGGCATATGCATCCTTCAAGAAGTTTAAAGTTTATCAAATGGATGTCAAGAGTGCATTCCTTCACGGTGTGATTAGTGAGATGGTCTATGTCAGTCAACCTCCCGGGTTTGAGGATCCATTACATTGAGACCAAGTTTACAAGCTAGACAAGGCCTTATATGGATTGCATCAAGCTCCGCGAGTATGGTATGAGACACTATCTACTCACCTTCTGAACAACGGGTTCAGAAGAGGTGTCATTGACTGTACATTGTTCATTCGAGAAAAAGATGGTGATTTACTCTTGGTGCAAGTCTATGTGAATGACATCATATTCGGTTCCACAAATGATAGTCTGTGCAAAGATTTTGAGAAGTTTATGAAAGATAAGTTTGAGATGAGCTCAATGGGAGAGATGAAGTTTTTCTTAGGACTACAGGTGGATCAGTTTGAGGCAGGGATTTTCATTCATCAAACCAAATACGTTGGTGACATTCTGAGCCGGTTCAGTATGTCCGATGCAAAGCCTGGTGGTACCCCACTGGCTGTCAATCACGGGATTACACCAGATGAAAAGGGGGAGTTAATTGATGTCACTATGTACCGAGGAATGATTGGGTCTCTTATGTATCTCACTGCTTCTCGGCCAGACATTATGTTTGCCACATGCTTGTGTGCACGTTATCAGTCTAAACCAAGAGTCTCCCATCTCATTGCTGTCAAGAGGATTATGCGTTATCTGAAGGGTACACCGGATCTTGGTTTATGGTACCCTAATGATGATAATTTTGAGCTTACTGCATACAGTGACTCGGATTATGGCGGATGCAAGAGAGATTTCAAGTCAACATCGGCGGGATGTCAGTTCTTTGGAACCCGATTAGTTACCTGGCAGTGCAAGAAGCAGACGTCGGTGTCTACTTCAACCTGTGAAGCTGAATATATTGCTGCTAGTTGCTATTCTCAAATCATCTGGATACAACAGCAACTCAGGGACTATGGGTTACATTTTTTCTAACACTCCTATATATGTTGATAATACTGCTGCCATAGCTGTCACTAAGAATCCGGTCCAGCACTCGAAAACAAAACACATCGACATAAAATATCACTTTATACGTGATTGTTATGAAAAGAAACTAATCGATGTTGTTAAAATTCACACCGATCACCACAAAGCCGATCTTTTTACAAAAGCTTTTGATAAACCAAGATTTTTATATCTTTTATCGGCTAATGGTGTTTTTCAAAAGGATAAAGTCCTACCTTCAGCTGAATCTCACAAATGATCATCGCTTTTCTTAAGTTAGTTTTGTTTTGATTTATTTCTTTATTTCATTTACTTCTCTTGTTTATTTTCTTATCTTAATCAAAAACTCAAAAAGGTTTTCTGTTTTAGGTTTTTAGGGGGAGAAAATATGTTATTTTGAAAAACCAAAAACATCTAAAAAATTTGAAAAACACAAAAACAATTGAAAATTTAGTAAAAATGAGAAAGTCTTCTTTGAGAAAATAATACATTAATCTATCATGTCCTAAAAGTGTTAGTGAGTGCACAAATGGAAGACATATGAGAAGTGTGAGCTGATGTACTGATAGGCTGACTTTACAAAATGAATAAACAAATTTGTGAATACTTACAAAATCTGATTTGTGGGATCTATTTTTGAAAGACAATTAAGTGAGAAAATAGTTTATGACTCAAATCAGGCATACACATGTTATCATGAGATCCAATAAGGTTTCCAATTATTCATGAATTCAAAGTCTGTATACGTGCCATATTGCTGGGACGAACCTAGCTGAAACCGTCCATTTAGATGAGAATGATTGAATAAAAATAAAAGAAAAAGAAAATCAAGCTGGTATTAAGCTTGTGAAAAATAAAATAAGTTGGATTCCATACACGTGCCATATTAATGGGACGAACCTAGTTGAAGCCGTCCATTTGGATAGAAGGAGTCAAACATGTCAACATAAATCTGTATACATGCCATATTACTGGGACGAACCTAGTTGAAGCCGTCCATGAGATTGTGTTGGTTATGTGAGACAAATTAAAAAGAAAAAATACAAATAGAAAATAAATTGGAACCTTATAGAATTCATGATGCTGGGTATTAAGATGTGCGGAGATGAGTTACAAACTGAGTTCAAACCTTTGCTGGATAGATAAAAAGGGTAACTTAGTCAGAAAACATAAGTAATCATCAAATGAGTTTGATAATTTTATATTGTAAAGCTTAAAGTGGACAGATATATCAGTAATCAGATCACAAGTCAAAAATGTCTGAAATGAATCATTCAGTGATGCTAATTTTATGTGATTAGGTGTATGTGATAATTTCTCAATAGACTTCTCACAAAAATATGTGTTTAATTGTTCTTAGTTGTTAGTTGTAAAGTTGTATTTTGTTTCAGAAAATTACAAAAAGATTTTACATTTTAAATTTCAGTTTAGGTGATCATTTGTAGATTCAGATGTCTGTCCTATCTGAATCTAGAACCAAACCAGACTTATCTTCATAAATGGCATAAGTTTTGATGATCAAAATGAAAAGTTCTTTACAAGTGTTTTGTGCTTTGTGGTGAAAAACCAAATTCGTCCGAATGGTGGTCAGAATCTCTCATTCGACCGAATGATTAATGATTTCATTCGGCGAATGAGTCTTTCGACCGAATCACTCATGACAGAATGAACCACATTCGGCGAATGACTATGTGCCGAATGACTCATTCGTTGATGTCTTTCGGCGAATGACTTGAATCTCATTCGGCGAATGAGTTTAGAGCATATGGCTCATTCGCTAGTCTCATTCGGCGAATGACCCACCCTATATAAACAATAAATCGGGTGAACCACCTCATTCGCCCAAATTCTCTTTCGCTCGAAACTGTGAGAAGACATTTGCCCGAATATCTTCTCTCTTCATTTTCTCATTTTCACTTGATTTTTATTGATCCAGCTCCTGATAATCTCGTTTATTATCATCTCAGGTACATTGGGATCAAATATCATCAAATCTTGTCCGTGAAATCATCGAAAACAGTTTGAAATTTCAGATTTTAGGGTTTTCAGAATCGCCTTGTCAATAGATGGTCTTAATGTACTTAAACTAATAAAAGATCTGTTTTAAACTTGTTAGTCGGTGGTTTCTGAGCATGGGTGTATAATTTTTATGTGTTGATTTGAGGTTTTTGTCCAAAGGCATTTGAATATGAGCGGACAGCCGAATGTCGTCATTCGGCGAATGTCTAAGTCAGCATATGACTCATTCGGCGAATGTCTCATTCGACCAAAAAGTTCATTCGTTCAAATCATACTCAATCGGCCATTTTGTTTCAACTGTGTTTTTGATCAGATTTCTGTACTTTGTGCAACTGACTGAGTCTAACCGGTTTTTATCTGATTTTCAGAATGGCTGGATACAAATCAGAGACGAAGAACAACATCTGTGCACATTTGGATCTCACCACTCCGAACGCCAAACACTACACTGAGATTATCACTTTTCTCAGGCGTTCGAGGATATTCACTGCCATCTCAACTATACATGTGCCATATCAATCTCACCAGCAGGATTTCTGGGCTTCAGCAGATATTGATTGTGAGGTTGAACCTCCCGTTATTAGAGGCAAGGTTCTAGGACATGTTGTTGTTGTGTCAGTTGAGCACATTAGGAGGGTTTGTGGTTTCCAGGATACACCTGACCAGCCATATCTGCTAGACCGTCACTTGGTTCATGGATGCTTTATGAGATGCAAGTACGAGGGTGATCTTGGAGCAGGGATCCTCAACAAAGCTTTCATGTCTCCGCAGTTCAAGTACCTTGCTCATGTACTGATTCACTGTCTTGGATCCAGGAGAGGAGGTTTTGATGATATGCGAGAGACAATACAGTGTGCTTTCGTCGCCCTGGTGCTGAATAGACCATTCAATTCTCTGATATGGTCTTCTCTCATATGAAGGAAAATGTGTATTTGAAGGGAGACAAGAAATTCTTGATGTATCCAAGATTCCTGCAGCTGTTGATAGATGCACAGTTACCTGATTTGCCCAAGATCAATGCAGACATCATCAGGTTGTAGCACATGAATGACATCACTCTCAACAGAGTGATGTCATACAGAGGCAAGGAAAGGAAGCCTGCAACTCGATCATTGTTTGGTCATCTTTCTAGGCCTGATTACATAGCTCCTGTTGGTCGTAGATGGAGACACGATGATTCTGATTCGGATATGGAAGACATAGTTGTGCCTGATGATGGTGGAGATGACGATGCTGGTGCAGGTGTCAGTGGTGCAGGTGGTAGTGGTACTGGTGGTGCTGTTGAGAGTTCTGTTGTTGCGAGCACTGATGGTGTGAGTGCTGATGTTGATGTTATTATTACTGCCACTGCTGATGTTAGCCTAGTTGAGGCTGCTGTTGTGACTGCTGGGGCTGGTATGAGTACTTCCATGGCAGATGATGAGGATGTAGATGTTTATTCGCTGTTGGAGCTGGATTTCATGGCCACTACTACCTCCACAGTGACTACTCCTCTTGATACTACAGTCACCACATCTGCTGCTGATGGAGATGAGTCAGAGGACTCAAGTGATGGTGAAGGTGAAGCTGGTAGTTCTGATTCAGAAGATACACCAGATGAGGAGTTTGAGAGTGTCTGGGTTTGTGGCAGGCTAATAAAGGGGAAGAGGAAAAGGAGTGAAGCTGAGTTGGAGGAGATCACTGATCCTTTATTTGTTCCTGAGTTTGATATTTCACCTCCTCCTCGTTCTTCTGCTCCAGCAACTGCAGCTGTCTCTGTTACTACTGTACAGTCTACATCTTCTCAAACTGGCAGGAGGAAGAGATCGATGTTCCTCTTTCAGAGGAGGTCAGAACTGACAACAGCTGCTACAACTACTGTTACCTCAGTAGCAGCTATCTCAGTTTCTTCACTGACCAGGTCAAGGGCTATTCCGACTCGTACTACTGTGGCCCCTCTGACCACCTCTATGATTAATCATCTGCTTCTCACGTTCCATGAATAGCCGGGACATTGAGGA
This sequence comes from Mikania micrantha, assembly GCA_009363875.1. Classification (NCBI taxonomy): domain Eukaryota; kingdom Viridiplantae; phylum Streptophyta; class Magnoliopsida; order Asterales; family Asteraceae; genus Mikania; species Mikania micrantha. Next base: position 65,726,439 of record CM018697.1, read on the forward strand.
ATATCCAGAAAGGCATTTCGGGAATCGGTTTGATTCTATCTTTGTTCCTTCCGTTTGAAGAAAGGAAGGATCCCAAAGAATCGATCTTTCTTTTAGTTGTTGAATCTCTTTTTGATTGAGCAATGTGTGATATTCCGAATCCTCATTACTAATGGAATCAAAATGATCTCTGAATTGATCAGAAGATCCTTTCAATTGGCTAGAATCCCTTACTTGAACGAAACTAGATCTTGTGGAACCATATTTAATATTTGACGATACATTCCGTACCTTGCGAAAAAACCGATCCTTGTTTACAACCACACATTGTCTAACCAAATCAAATTCTCTCTCGATACGTTCCTCAAAAAATCCAGATTCTTCCCCCAACTAATGAAGAGATCTTGGCGGAATTGCCACATATGAAATTGAGCACAATTTTGCAAAGAAATAGCCCACTTGTTTCTCGAGAAGAGACGGGAAACATGCTCAATATCATTTGATTGAATAGTTGACCCTGCCCTTTGTTGTTTGAAAATGGCGCTTGATTGTATTTAATTGACAGAATCAAGTCAAACAAAACAACCAAATATAGGGTGTATAAATCGATGATTATTTGGATGCACCGACTGGTTATGAAATGGCATTGATGGCCTCTACTCGTGTCCTAGCCCGTCGGAGAGCTAGATTTGCCTCAATTGTTTGTCTCTTTCCTTCAGCTTTTCTCAAAGCAGCTTCCGCTATTTCAAGAGTTTGTTGAGCTTCTTGTGGATCAATGTCACTACTTTTCTCGCTTGTATTGCTCTCCCACAACCCCGTTATCACGGTTTAGGCTGCTCCCATTTCGCTCGCCGCTACTACGGGAATCGCTTTTGCTTTCTTTTTCTCTGGCTACTAAGATGTTTCAGTTCGCCAGGTTGTCTCTTGCCTGCCCATGGATTCAGCAGCAATTTGAAAGGTTAACCTATTCGGGAATCTCCGGATCTATGCTTATTTTCAACTCCCTGAAGCATTTCGTCGCTTACTACGCCCTTCCTCGTCTCTGGGTGCCTAGGTATCCACCGTAAGCCTTTCCTCGTTTGAACCTCGCCCTTCATTTTAAGGCTATGCCATCCTAAGGTGCTGCTAAATGGATGGATCTTATCAACGTCCATGAATGATAAATCATAGATCGAACCGCCGAATCGGAAAAATTGGGTGCTATCATATAGCTTTGTATCGGCTAAGTTCACGAGTTGGAGATAAGAGGACTCGAACCGCTGACATCCGCCGCAGGGTAAACCACCGCCTCTTAGGTCCCCCGACTGATTCTACCATAGAGGCCAACGATAGACAATAACTCCCCCCCGAACACAACTTACAACTTTCATCGTACTGTGCTCTCCAAAGAGCAACTCTTCTCAAAATCTCACTCAAAAGGTGCTGAGTTGGAATCCCAGGCTCCCATTTTCACTTCTGCTTCTACTGGTCCCTCCATTACACGAGCTGACACGTTCATACCTACTGTTTCAGTTGTTGATCAGCTGAGCACACTGAACAGTATGGTACTTAGATTGATGAAGAGGAACATGGAGATGGAAAGGAAGAGTAGAGAACAGGATCTGGTTATCGCTCAACTTACTCAGAGGATAACAGATCAGGATGCACTGTTGCTTCAAGCTGCAGATCAGAGAGCAGATCTCAGAGCAAGATCAGCTCAGCAAGAAGAGCAGTTGCTGAAATATATAGACGAGCATAACCAGCTGGCATTGACAGCCACTGTTTCAATGAACGGATTCTGTCTTTAGAGGAGTAGAATGCTCGTCTTGCTGAACAAGTTGAGAATCTAAAAGACAGCACTCCCAGAATTGAAGGCACTACTGCTCAATCTGATGATTCAGATTCTGAGAAATAAAAGGAAGAGGAAGAAGAAGAAGAGGAAGAAGAATCTGATGAGGAGAAAGTCGATTATGAAGACACTGATAAAGAATATGACTCAAATAAGGATGAGTCAGGAAGCGGGTCTTCTGATTCATCTGGTTCAGATGATGATGATGATGATGATGATCAAGCCCCTTCTACTTCTGAGATCAGGTCCAAATCCATGCAAGACAAGAAGAAACAGGCTCCTCCTCCACCTCCTCCGACACAAACTGAAGAATCAGCAGCTACTGAGGAAGTCGAAGCTGTGCCTGTGAGACGTCAATTGGATGAGACCCTCACTATGATTCTTGACGCTCAAGGCATCATACAGCACTCAGTTAGGTATGACAAAGGGGAGGGGGGAGATCATACACTGCTTATCAAAGGAGCAGATAGCTGAGTTGTTCAGGTTAAATCCTGATGAGGTTATTACTGATGATACCTCAGTTCCAGTGTTTGATGAGCCTACTCCAGAGGCTTTTGATGATATAGACGAGGTTATTCTTGAAGATATTACTGATGAGGAATATCCCAAGTATACATCAGCTGAGGAAGAGCTGCCTACATTTACTGATCAGTTTGATCAAGTCACTAAAGATCTACTGATCCGATACTTAGAAGAACAAGTTGAGGTTAGCAAAGCCGAAGCTGATGATCAAAAGAAGAGAAAAGAGGAATGGGAGGCCTACTGGGAGGTTCTCAAGAAAGAAAGCACCATGAAGTTGCCATCTACGCACAAGAAAGTATACAGAACCAAAGGCTACAAGGCTGGAGATCAAATCTTGAGCTGGGCATAGTTTCATGATCTTGGGTTGTAACATCTGTGCCGGAATTGTTACCAGAACAGTAAACTGTACAGCCACTTGTACAGTAACTCAGGTACACTTTATGGGAAACTATGTTATGTTATTGATACATTTCTGATTAACATGAAACTACTATACGATTGTCTGAATCTGACTTAAACCTTAGGGTATAACATGTCAGAAACATGTCAGACAACACAGTGTGGAAACATAAATACTTGATTTGATACTATTATGTACAAACGTATGTGAGGTGAAACAAAACAAAACCATAACGGTTATTGTTACGGAATGCTAAACCGACGAGTTATTCGTATAGGTGACAATCTGTACAAATGATTCTGATAGTTTAATGTTCTGAAATAATGACTTAACAGTAGAAAACAAGAATCAGAAAGCCAAACCATCGACGTGTTCGTTCGAATGACGATTCGAACGAATACGCGCGATGGCGACGCGATCTGACGAAACGAAAACGAATAACGATACGAACGATCATAAATTGAAGGAAATAAAATATTTCCTATTTTACAATTTTGAAATTCATCATAAAATGAATTAAAATAAACTATCTTAATTAAATCACGAAGGAATTAATAAAACGCCTAAACTATTATAATTCGAACAATAAATAAATGCAACGACATTTAAAATAATCTTTTTTAGAAATAAATAATCTCTAACTTGTTAAAATAAACTCTTTTTATTTATTTTTACAAAAATGCGCGAAACGTGCCGGATACGCGACGAAAACGCAAACCGAGCAACCGAAACGAACCCGAATACCCGCGGGGTATATAAACAACAAATGAGGAGAAATTCCTCATTTATTTCTTACACTCCTTCTCTCAAACTCCAAAACCCGGTTTTCATCTTCACCCCCAAATTTCAATCTTTGAAATCTCATAACTTCTTCGTTTCTTGGCCAATTCGAGTGATTCTTGCGCCTACACGAAGATCTTGAAGTCCTCTACCTAGAAGTACAAGGGATCTGGGGTTGAATCCACTGAAATTCAAGGTATGACTCAAGGAAAGTAACAAAAATTAGGGTTTTCTACCCCATGTTTGACTTAGCCCTTTAATCAGTTTTAAAATCTCATCACGCATGTTCTACACCTTCGAGACACCGTCTTGGTGTAACACAACCCTTGGGAGTGGCTTGCAACTGATCCAAAACGAGTAGGATGATGATGGAATGCAGGTTCGTAGGTACACACGGGCCAAACCTGTACGAGGCTGAACAGCCACACTGCCGAACCATCATCATCTGGGACTCGAACCTTATTCCATGCTAGACGAACCTTGTGTCAATTGGGGCCGAACCCTGCGTAACAATCAACACCCCAAGGCCACGAACCTACCTATGCCGAACCTTGGTGAAGCTGACGAACCGTAAGAAGAGAGTCACGAACCTTCTATCTCTTGGAACGAACCATCGACGAACCTGCATGGCCATCATATAGCCGAACCTTATTCCATGTCCGACGAACCCTTTGTGACAGACTCTAGCCGAACCAGTGGGACACCTTGCTGAACCATGATAGTCGGTCCCCCAGGGTTCGCTGCCTTGGGAATTTGTTGTTCGAATTGATGACCAGACAAAACCAACGGCTTAAGTCTTGGCCCAACAGAAACCTCCTTGGCCCAGTAACAATTAATTAGATTAAACCCATTTTGTTAACAGGCCCAGCAGCCTATTCTTTCGGCCCAATTACATTCTGTCTCGGCCCAAAGAAAACCCAACCGGGCCAACAGTAGCTATACCGACCCACTTTCAATTGGTTGTGATTCACTTGAATAATTTCGTCCCAAATTATTCTTGAATAAGCCCAAATTGTTGAACCATTTATTCTAGTTGACCCATGATCATTTAATTGGCCCAGTAAATAACCTAGACCGGCCCACATAGCTTCGGCCCAAGACAACACACCATTCGGCCCACCTTCCTTGTTTTCGGCCCAAGCGTGATAACCGGCTCAACGATGAGACCCAACAAACTATTGGCCCATTTATTTGGATAGGCCCAAACCTTTTTGGGTTATGGCCCACACACATAATTATTAAGCTCAATAACACAATAAAATGTCCAATAGGTTATCCGGCCCAAGGTATTCTAAAAACAATAACCAACGCATTAAACGGACGTTAGAAACGGTAATTACAAATGCATGAAGTATTACTTCAATTAAAGTAATGTTAAAATACACATGATACAAAGTCTTGAGCATACTACTTAGAAAGCTTTGATGTACGAGTTAAACATTAACAATCAAGGAGATTTACCATAATATGATTTGGCATATAAAATCTCGGGCCGGATAACAAACAAGATTCGTAAGTGTTAGTCAACTTTAGGACTAACACTTACACGCACCAAACCATTCTTACAAACTTATACTTATAAACTACAAATACTATGAAATCAATACAGGATCGTGAGCATCACCACGAATACAAACAAAGAGCGCGTGCATTCTTAGCTTACTTAGTCAACCACTACGGACACCAGGTGAGTTCATTTGTCCCTTTTCAAACTTATTTGTTTTACTTCGGGACTGAGAAGCATGTTACACATTTTCATAAAACTATTGAAATGTTATTTAATGCTTTAAACATAAACATGATACTTATGTTGAAACTTATACTTGAGGCTTGAAAACATATGATAGATGCTTATGAGACTTGATGCTTATGCTACAACAATACGCTTAAACTTGAAGAATGATGCTTATGTTGCAAACTAGAAGCTTAAACTATATACTTAATGCTTAAACTAAGTGCTCAATTCTTATACTATAAACTATATTCTTAAACTATATTCTTAATGCTTATGCTATAAACTATACTCTTAAACTATATAGACTTGATGCCTATGCTGTGAATTAACTGCTCAAACTATATGCTAATACTAATTTCTAATGCTACATAATAATGCTATACACTAATGCTACAAGCTAATGGTATACACTAATGCTACAAACTCATGCTATACACTAATGCTTCCTGTTAATGCTTAACACTAATGCTATAATGCTACAAGCTAATGCTATAACGCTACATGCTAATGCTTAACACTAATGCTACAATGCTACATGCTAATACTATATGCTTACTATGCTTGAATGCTCGAAATGCTTGAAGTGCTCAGAATGCTATAAACTTGAATGCTAAAACTATTGGCTATGGAAGAACAATAGTTGGTCTCTCAGTGCTTGCCTTCATGTGTTCTTCCTAGTTGGGACTTGAAGAACAATAGTTGGCCTCTCAGTGCTTGCCTTCATGTGTTCTTCACAGTCGGGACTAGAAGGCACCTAGTATGGTCTCTCAGTGCTTGCCATAGGGTGACCTTCATAGTCGGGACTTGAGGAGTAGACTGATGGTCTCTCAGTGCTTGCCATACAGTGATTCCTCAATGTTCACTCATGCTATAAACTTTGTATGCTCATATGCTTGCCATGCTAAAACAACGGTTTGGTCTCTCAGTGCTTGCCTAACCCGTTGTGAAACTATTGGAATGCTAAAACTACTGGCTATGGAAGAACAATAGTTGGTCTCTCAGTGCTTGCCTTCATGTGTTCTTCCTAGTCGGGACTTGAAGAACAATAGTTGGTCTCTCAGTGCTTGCCTTCAGGTGTTCTTCATGTTCGGGACTATCAGGCACCTACTATTGTCTCTGAGTGCTTGCCATAGGGTGACCTTCATAGTCGGGACTTGAGGAGTAGACTGATGGCCTCTCAGTGCTTGCCATACAGTGATTTCTCAATGTCCACTCATGCTATAAACTTAAACATAATGCTAAAGCTATAAACGAAATGGAGGGTAGGGAAGACGCTTAATTATCATTAACAGCAATGTCCTATACGACTTAGTATGTGGTGGGACGGCGTCTGGGCGGGTCGTAGGCTCGACTCAGGGGTATGCCCTATATATAAGCATACCGAGTTGGATGATACAGGTGGTGTTAATGAGATTAAGGTTGTTACCGAGGGGATGCTGGAAGGCTTTTGGGGTAATATCATAAACTTTTAAACATGATGTTTTTAAACTAATATTGAAGCTATTACATACGAATGCTATAGACTTGTAAACTATGAAACAGTAAATTAAAGCTATGATGAGGAATGAATCGAAGGGTAGGTAAAATGCTTAATTATCATTAATAGCAATGTCCTATGTGACTTAGTATGTGGTGGGACGGCGTCTGGGCGGGTCGTAGGCTCGACTCAGGGGTATGCCTTATATATAAGCATACTGAGTTGGATGATACAGGTGTTATTAATGAGGTTAAGGTTTTACCTAAAAGGTTTTGCAAAAGCTATTTTACAAATACCAAAACTACATGAACTCACCAACCATTGTGTTGACTTTGTTTTCGTACATGTTTTTCTCAGGTGACGCACAGGGATAGACTTAAGACTTTTGGATTTGCATTTTAGGCTTCCCAGATAGAGGACCTAGTAGACTATTGGGAAGCACATCTTTTGTTGATGATAAACATTACTTTTGATATCTTGTACATATACAAGATATAAACATGTTATTCTTTTGATAGGTTTACTTAGTTAAATTGCAGAACACTGATATTGTAATTTCACTTTGTAATCCTAGTTATCATTTGATTGTGCTTTAGTTATTCTTAACATTGATGCTATGTAAACAATCTGATCATCACGATTATCACTCACGATATCGTGCCCTGGTAACCTTCCGCCCGAGGGGGACTCCGATCCAACCCCGCCGGCTCAGGGCGTGACAGATTGGTATCAGAGCTCAAGGTTATAGAGAATAATAGGTCATTACTTAAAATGGTTTGGCCTAGACTATAACTTAGGGATCTCATGTAGAGAACTTAAGACTTAAGGTTGCATTGCGTTTTCTGCATTCGATCACTGCACTAACCAAACTCTTTTGGTTATGATCAGAATGCCGCCAAGAAAACAACCGACTCCAATACCTACTCCACAGACTTCTGCACCACACTCTTCGACACCTTCACCTGCAGATTCACCACCGCCACCCCTTCTCCTCCACCTCCTCCACACTCTCCGCCACCAGGCTCAAGCAATGTTCAGATAATAGATCCTGCCACTATCGCCTTGGCGACACTTCTGAGCACTCAGTTGACAAGTCAACTGAAAGACGTCATCCCGGAGATGATTAATAGGATTCAAGGACATGGCAACAACTCGGGACATACCACAGGGGAAGCTAGTGGAAACACTAGCCACACCTCAAACTGCTCCTACAAGTCCTTTGTAGGATGCAAACCACCTAGCTTTACTGGAGTCGAGGGAGCTGTCGGACTAATCCAATGGTTGGAGAAAATGGAGAATACCCTGGACATAAGCAGTTGTCCGGAACACCACAAAGTTTGTTAAGCAGCTGGTTCGTTTAGCAAGCGAGCGTTGACGTGGTGGAATGCTCAGATCAGAGCCAAGGGCAGAGATGAAGCAATGGCAATGCCATGGTCAGAATTCAAACTCCTTCTAAGGAATGAGTTCTGTCCGAAACATGAACTGCAACAGCTAGAGGTTGAGCTCTCGAATCATGTGATGAAGGGAGCCGACCATATGACTTTCACCACCCGCTATCACGAACTGGTAGCTTTGGTGCCAGAGATGGTGCCAACTTTGGAAAAGCTGATTGACAGATATGTTGCTGGGTTACCCTCCTGCATACAGAGTATTGTGCTGGCTGCAAATCCTGCTACCTTGGAGTCAGCCATTGCTCTTTCAGCTAAACTTACTGGGGTAATGGTGAAGTCTGGAGTTCTGAAAGATGACACAGGGAAATCCAAGGAAGCAGCAACGAAGAAGCCCGAACAACACCAAACGAAAAAGCAAAAGGTCATTGGAAACTATGCGATGGCCACACCTCTGAGACAAGCCCCTGCAGTACCTGTCAACACTGCACCCAAAAACTATGTGGGAATGCATCCTCAGTGTACACAATGCAAATTTCATCATCCTGCTACTGTGCAATGCAGGCAATGCAACAACTGTGGCCGACTAGGTCACAGGACACAACAGTGCCACGCTCCAGCCACACAAGCTGTAAACAATGCTGCAGTAGCAATGCATCCGCCACAGAATCCTGGCAATCTTAACAATAACCATCGAGGATGCTACAACTGCGGAGAATTTGGTCATTTCTCCAGGGATTGCCCGAAGAGGGTACAGCGAGGAGCACCAGCACCTCGTGGGAGGGCATTCATGATTGGAGCCGCTGCAGCACGCCAAGACCCGGCAACGGGTACTGGTATGTAGTATCTCCTCACTCATAAGACTTTATTTTATTTTCATGCTAATATGAATAAGAAATTTATCTTATTCCTACTAGTATAATCACATGAGTATTCCATAGAACTAGGAATTCTTTCATTGCGATAGAAACTATGAGAGAATTCTTAGTTGATGCACATAACATATGTAGGAAACCATAGCTAACATTAAAGTTGTGTTACAACTGATGCTCACAGTATAAGTTCGTTTAAACAATGAGGTGTTATAGTCACACAAGGATTAAGCAAGCGATAACAATAAGACAACTATGAGCAATAAGATTAGCAAAACTTTGAGGCTATATTAATCTGGGAGCGTAGGGATATCACACTGACCAAAATTTTCCCATTGTTATAGAAAGAGTAGTATCCGGTAATAACTTTTAAATTTCGGGACGAAATTTCTTTAACAAGGGGAGACTGTAACACCTGTGCCGGAATTGTTACCAGAACATTAAACTGTACAGTAACTTGTACAGTAACTCAGGTACACTTTATGGGAAACTATGTTATGCTATTGATACATTTCTGATTAACATGAAACTACTATATGATTGTCTGAATCTGACTTAAACCTAAGGGTTTAACATGTCAGAAACATGTCAAACAACACATTGTGGAAACATAAATACTAGATTTGATACTATTATGTATAAACGTATGTGAGGTGAAACAAAACAAACCCATAACGGTTATTGTTACGGAATGCTAAACAGACGAGTTATTCGTATAGGTGACGATCTGTACGAATGATTCTGATAGTTTAATGTTCTGAAATAATGATTTAACAGTAGAAAACAAGAATCAGAAAGCCAAACCATCGACGTGTTCGTTCGAATGACGATTCGAACGAATACGCGCGATGGCGACGCGATCTGACGAAACGAAAACGAATAACGATACGAACGATCATAAATTGAAGGAAATAAAATATTTCCTATTTTACAATTTTGAAACTCATCATAAAATGAATTAAAATAAACTATCTTAATTAAATCACGAAGGAATTAATAAAACGCCTAAACTATTATAATTCGAACAATAAATAAATGCAACGACATTTAAAATAATCTTTTTTAGAAATAAATAATCTCTAACTTGTTAAAATAAACTCTTTTTATTTATTTTTACAAAAATGCGCGAAACGTGCCGGATACGCGACGAAAACGCAAACCGAGCAACCGAAACGAACCCGAATACCCGCGGGGTATATAAACAACAAATGAGGAGAAATTCCTCATTTATTTCTTACACTCCTTCTCTCAAACTCCAAAACCCGGTTTTCATCTTCACCCCCAAATTTCAATCTTTGAAATCTCATAACTTCTTCGTTTCTTGGCCAATTCGAGTGATTCTTGCGCCTACACGAAGATCTTGAAGTCCTCTACCTAGAAGTACAAGGGATCTAGGGTTGAAGCCACTGAAATTCAAGGTATGACTCAAGGAAAGTAACAAAAATTAGGGTTTTCTACCCCATGTTCGACTTAGCCCTTTAATCAGTTTTAAAATCTCATCACGCATGTTCTACACCTTCGAGACACCGTCTTGGTGTAACACAACCCTTGGGAGTGGTTTGCAACTGATCCAAAACGAGTAGGATGATGATGGAATGCAGGTTCGCAGGTACACACGGGCCGAACCTGTACGAGGCTGAACAACCACACTGCCGAACCATCATCATCTGGGAGCAGAACCTTATTCCATGCTAGACGAACCTTGTGTCAACTGGGGCCGAACCCTGCGTAACAGTCAACACCCCATGGCCACGAACCTACCTATGCCAAACCTTGGTGAAGCTGACGAACCCTAAGAAGAGAGTCACGAACCTTCTATCACTTGGAACGAACCATCGACGAACCTGCATGGCCATCATATAGCCGAACTTTATTCCATGTCCGACGAACCCTTCGTGACAGACTCTAGCCGAACCAGTGGGACACCTTGCCGAACCATGATAGTCGGTCCCCCAGGGTTCGCTGCCTTGGGAATTTGTTGTTCGAATTGATGACCAGACAAAACCAACGGCTTAAGTCTTGGCCCAACAGAAACCTCCTTGGCCCAGTAACAATTAATTAGATTAAACCCATTTCGTTAACAGGCCCAGCAGCCTATTCTTTCGGCCCAATTACATTCTGTCTCGGCCCAAAGAAAACCCAACCGGGCCAACAGTAGCTATACCGACCCACTTTCAATTGGTTGTTATTCACTTGAATAATTTCGTCCCAAATTATTCTTGAATAAGCCCAAATTGTTGAACCATTTATTCTAGTTGACCCATGATCATTTAATTGGCCCAGTAAATAACCTAGACCGGCCCACATAGCTTCGGCCCAAGACAACACACCATTCGGCCCACCTTCCTTGTTTTCGGCCCAAGCGTGATAACCGGCTCAACCATGAGACCCAACAAACTATTGGCCCATTTATTTGGATAGGCCCAAACCTTTTTGGGTTACGGCCCACACACATAATTATTAAGCTCAATAACACAATAAAATGTCCAATAGGTTATCCGGCCCAAGGTATTCTAAAAACAATAACCAACGCATTAAACGGACGTTAGAAACGGTAATAACAAATGCATGAAGTATTACTTCAACTAAAGTAATGTTAAAATACACATGATACAAAGTCTTGAGCATACTACTTAGAAAGCTTTGATGTACGAGTTAAACATTAACAATCAAGGAGATTTACCATAATATGATTTGGCATATAAAATCTCGGGCCGGATAACAAACAAGTTCGTAAGTGTTAGTCAACTTTAGGACTAACACTTACACGCACCAAACCATTCTTACAAACTTATACTTATAAACTACAAATACTATGAAATCAATACAGGATCGTGAGCATCACCACGAATACAAACAAAGAGCGCGTGCATTCTTAGCTTACTTAGTCAACCACTACGGACACCAGGTGAGTTCATTTGTCCCTTTTCAAACTTATTTGTTTTACTTCGGGACTGAGAAGCATGTTAAACATTTTCATAAAACTATTGAAATGTTATTTAATGCTTTAAACATAAACATGATACTTATGTTGAAACTTATACTTGAGGCTTGAAAACATATGATAGATGCTTATGAGACTTGATGCTTATGCTACAACAATACGCTTAAACTTGAAGAATGATGCTTATGTTGCAAACTAGAAGCTTAAACTATATACTTAATGCTTAAACTAAGTGCTTAATTCTTATACCATAAACTATATTCTTAAACTATATTCTTAATGCTTATGCTATAAACTATACTCTTAAACTATATAGACTTGATGCCTATGCTGTGAATTAACTGCTCAAACTATATGCTAATACTAATTTCTAATGCTACATACTAATGCTATACACTAATGCTACAAGCTAATGGTATACACTAATGCTACAAACTCATGCTATACACTAATGCTTCCTGTTAATGCTTAACACTAATGCTATAATGCTACAAGCTAATGCTATAACGCTACATGCTAATGCTTAACACTAATGATACAATGCTACATGCTAATACTATATGCTTACTATGCTTGAATGCTCGAAATGCTTGAAGTGCTCAGAATGCTATAAACTTGAATGCTAAAACTATTGGCTATGGAAGAACAATAGTTGGTCTCTCAGTGCTTGCCTTCATGTGTTCTTCCTAGTTGGGACTTGAAGAACAATAGTTGGCCTCTCAGTGCTTGCCTTCATGTGTTCTTCACAGTCGGGACTAGAAGGCACCTAGTATGGTCTCTCAGTGCTTGCCATAGGGTGACCTTCATAGTCGGGACTTGAGGAGTAGACTGATGGTCTCTCAGTGCTTGCCATACAGTGATTCCTCAATGTTCACTCATGCTATAAACTTTGTATGCTCATATGCTTGCCATGCTAAAACAACGGTTTGGTCTCTCAGTGCTTGCCTTACCCGTTGTGAAACTATTGGAATGCTAAAACTACTGGCTATGGAAGAACAATAGTTGGTCTCTCAGTGCTTGCATTCATGTGTTCTTCCTAGTCAGGACTTGAAGAACAATAGTTGGTCTCTCAGTGCTTGCCTTCAGGTGTTCTTCATGTTCGGGACTATCAGGCACCTACTATTGTCTCTGAGTGCTTGCCATAGGGTGACCTTCATAGTCGGGACTTGAGGAGTAGACTGATGGCCTCTCAGTGCTTGCCATACAGTGATTTCTCAATGTCCACTCATGCTATAAACTTAAACATAATGCTAAAGCTATAAACGAAATGGAGGGTAGGGAAGACGCTTAATTATCATTAACAGCAATGTCCTATACGACTTAGTATGTGGTGGGACGGCGTCTGGGCGGGTCGTAGGCTCGACTCAGGGGTATGCCCTATATATAAGCATACCGAGTTGGATGATACAGGTGGTGTTAATGAGATTAAGGTTGTTACCGAGGGGATGCTGGAAGGCTTTTGGGGTAATATCATAAACTTTTAAACATGATGTTTTTAAACTAATATTGAAGCTATTACATACGAATGCTATAGACTTGTAAACTATGAAACAGTAAATTAAAGCTATGATGAGGAATGAATCGAAGGGTAGGTAAAATGATTAATTATCATTAATAGCAATGTCCTTTGTGACTTAGTATGTGGTGGGACGGCGTCTGGGCGGGTCGTAGGCTCGACTCAGGGGTATGCCTTATATATAAGCATACTGAGTTGGATGATACAGGTGTTATTAATGAGGTTAAGGTTTTACCTAAAAGGTTTTGCAAAAGCTATTTTACAAATACCAAAACTACATGAACTCACCAACCATTGTGTTGACTTTGTTTTCGTACATGTTTTTCTCAGGTGACGCACAGGGATAGACTTAAGACTTTTGGATTTGCATTTTAGGCTTCCCAGATAGAGGACCTAGTAGACTATTGGGAAGCACATCTTTTGTTGATGATAAACATTACTTTTGATATCTTGTACATATACAAGATATAAACATGTTATTCTTTTGATAGGTTTACTTAGTTAAATTGCAGAACACTGATATTGTAATTTCACTTTGTAATCCTAGTTATCATTTGATTGTGCTTTAGTTATTCTTAACATTGATGCTATGTAAACAATCTGATCATCACGATTATCACTCACGATATCGTGCCCTGGTAACCTTCCGCCCGAGGGGGACTCCGATCCAACCCCGCCGGCTCAGGGCGTGACAGATTGGTATCAGAGCTCAAGGTTATAGAGAATAATAGGTCATTACTTAAAATGGTTTGGCCTAGACTATAACTTAGGGATCTCATGTAGAGAACTTAAGACTTAAGGTTGCATTGCGTTTTCTGCATTCGATCACTGCACTAACCAAACTCTTTTGGTTATGATCAGAATGCCGCCAAGAAAACAACCGACTCCAATACCTACTCCACAGACTTCTGCACCACACTCTTCGACACCTTCACCTGCAGATTCACCACCGCCACCCCTTCTCCTCCACCTCCTCCACACTCTCCGCCACCAGGCTCAAGCAATGTTCAGATAATAGATCCTGCCACTATCGCCTTGGCGACACTTCTGAGCACTCAGTTGACAAGTCAACTGAAAGACGTCATCCCGGAGATGATTAATAGGATTCAAGGACATGGCAACAACTCGGGACATACCACAGGGGAAGCTAGTGGAAACACTAGCCACACCTCAAACTGCTCCTACAAGTCCTTTGTAGGATGCAAACCACCTAGCTTTACTGGAGTCGAGGGAGCTGTCGGACTAATCCAATGGTTGGAGAAAATGGAGAATACCCTGGACATAAGCAGTTGTCCGGAACACCACAAAGTTTGTTAAGCAGCTGGTTCGTTTAGCAAGCGAGCGTTGACGTGGTGGAATGCTCAGATCAGAGCCAAGGGCAGAGATGAAGCAATGGCAATGCCATGGTCAGAATTCAAACTCCTTCTAAGGAATGAGTTCTGTCCGAAACATGAACTGCAACAGCTAGAGGTTGAGCTCTCGAATCATGTGATGAAGGGAGCCGACCATATGACTTTCACCACCCGCTATCACGAACTGGTAGCTTTGGTGCCAGAGATGGTGCCAACTTTGGAAAAGCTGATTGACAGATATGTTGCTGGGTTACCCTCCTGCATACAGAGTATTGTGCTTGCTGCAAATCCTGCTACCTTGGAGTCAGCCATTGCTCTTTCAGCTAAACTTACTAGGGTAATGGTGAAGTCTGGAGTTCTGAAAGATGACACAGGGAAATCCAAGGAAGCAGCAACGAAGAAGCCCGAACAACACCAAACGAAAAAGCAAAAGGTCATTGGAAACTATGCGATGGCCACACCTCTGAGACAAGCCCCTGCAGTACCTGTCAACACTGCACCCAAAAACTATGTGGGAATGCATCCTCAGTGTACACAATGCAAATTTCATCATCCTGCTACTGTGCAATGCAGGCAATGCAACAACTGTGGCCGACTAGGTCACAGGACACAACAGTGCCACGCTCCAGCCACACAAGCTGTAAACAATGCTGCAGTAGCAATGCATCCGCCACAGAATCCTGGCAATCTTAACAATAACCATCGAGGATGCTACAACTGCGGAGAATTTGGTCATTTCTCCAGGGATTGCCCGAAGAGGGTACAGCGAGGAGCACCAGCACCTCGTGGGAGGGCATTCATGATTGGAGCCGCTGCAGCATGCCAAGACCCGGCAACGGGTACTGGTATGTAGTATCTCCTCACTCATAAGACTTTATTTTATTTTGATGCTAATATGAATAAGAAATTTATCTTATTCCTACTAGTATAATCACATGAGTATTCCATAGAACTAGGAATTCTTTCATTGCGATAGAAACTATGAGAGAATTCTTAGTTGATGCACATAACATATGTAGGAAACCATAGCTAACATTAAAGTTGTGTTACAACTGATGCTCACAGTATAAGTTCGTTTAAACAATGAGGTGTTATAGTCACACAAGGATTAAGCAAGCGATAACAATAAGACAACTATGAGCAATAAGATTAGCAAAACTTTGAGGCTATATTAATCTGGGAGCGTAGGGATATCACACTGACCAAAATTTTCCCATTGTTATAGAAAGAGTAGTATCCGGTAATAACTTTTAAATTTCGGGACGAAATTTCTTTAACAAGGGGAGACTGTAACATCTGTGCCGGAATTGTTACCAGAACATTAAACTGTACAGTAACTTGTACAGTAACTCAGGTACACTTTATGGGAAACTATGTTATGCTATTGATACATTTCTGATTAACATGAAACTACTATATGATTGTCTGAATCTGACTTAAACCTAAGGGTTTAACATGTCAGAAACATGTCAAACAACACATTGTGGAAACATAAATACTAGATTTGATACTATTATGTATAAACGTATGTGAGGTGAAACAAAACAAACCCATAACGGTTATTGTTACGGAATGCTAAACAGACGAGTTATTCGTATAGGTGACGATCTGTACGAATGATTCTGATAGTTTAATGTTCTGAAATAATGATTTAACAGTAGAAAACAAGAATCAGAAAGCCAAACCATCGACGTGTTCGTTCGAATGACGATTCGAACGAATACGCGCGATGGCGACGCGATCTGACGAAACGAAAATGAATAACGATACGAACGATCATAAATTGAAGGAAATAAAATATTTCCTATTTTACAATTTTGAAACTCATCATAAAATGAATTAAAATAAACTATCTTAATTAAATCACGAAGGAATTAATAAAACGCCTAAACTATTATAATTCGAACAATAAATAAATGCAACGACATTTAAAATAATCTTTTTTAGAAATAAATAATCTCTAACTTGTTAAAATAAACTCTTTTTATTTATTTTTACAAAAATGCGCGAAACGTGCCGGATACGCGACGAAAACGCAAACCGAGCAACCGAAACGAACCCGAATACCCGCGGGGTATATAAACAACAAATGAGGAGAAATTCCTCATTTATTTCTTACACTCCTTCTCTCAAACTCCAAAACCCGGTTTTCATCTTCACCCCCAAATTTCAATCTTTGAAATCTCATAACTTCTTCGTTTCTTGGCCAATTCGAGTGATTCTTGCGCCTACACGAAGATCTTGAAGTCCTCTACCTAGAAGTACAAGGGATCTAGGGTTGAAGCCACTGAAATTCAAGGTATGACTCAAGGAAAGTAACAAAAATTAGGGTTTTCTACCCCATGTTCGACTTAGCCCTTTAATCAGTTTTAAAATCTCATCACGCATGTTCTACACCTTCGAGACACCGTCTTGGTGTAACACAACCCTTGGGAGTGGTTTGCAACTGATCCAAAACGAGTAGGATGATGATGGAATGCAGGTTCGCAGGTACACACGGGCCGAACCTGTACGAGGCTGAACAACCACACTGCCGAACCATCATCATCTGGGAGCAGAACCTTATTCCATGCTAGACGAACCTTGTGTCAACTGGGGCCGAACCCTGCGTAACAGTCAACACCCCATGGCCACGAACCTACCTATGCCAAACCTTGGTGAAGCTGACGAACCCTAAGAAGAGAGTCACGAACCTTCTATCACTTGGAACGAACCATCGACGAACCTGCATGGCCATCATATAGCCGAACTTTATTCCATGTCCGACGAACCCTTCGTGACAGACTCTAGCCGAACCAGTGGGACACCTTGCCGAACCATGATAGTCGGTCCCCCAGGGTTCGCTGCCTTGGGAATTTGTTGTTCGAATTGATGACCAGACAAAACCAACGGCTTAAGTCTTGGCCCAACAGAAACCTCCTTGGCCCAGTAACAATTAATTAGATTAAACCCATTTCGTTAACAGGCCCAGCAGCCTATTCTTTCGGCCCAATTACATTCTGTCTCGGCCCAAAGAAAACCCAACCGGGCCAACAGTAGCTATACCGACCCACTTTCAATTGGTTGTTATTCACTTGAATAATTTCGTCCCAAATTATTCTTGAATAAGCCCAAATTGTTGAACCATTTATTCTAGTTGACCCATGATCATTTAATTGGCCCAGTAAATAACCTAGACCGGCCCACATAGCTTCGGCCCAAGACAACACACCATTCGGCCCACCTTCCTTGTTTTCGGCCCAAGCGTGATAACCGGCTCAACCATGAGACCCAACAAACTATTGGCCCATTTATTTGGATAGGCCCAAACCTTTTTGGGTTACGGCCCACACACATAATTATTAAGCTCAATAACACAATAAAATGTCCAATAGGTTATCCGGCCCAAGGTATTCTAAAAACAATAACCAACGCATTAAACGGACGTTAGAAACGGTAATAACAAATGCATGAAGTATTACTTCAACTAAAGTAATGTTAAAATACACATGATACAAAGTCTTGAGCATACTACTTAGAAAGCTTTGATGTACGAGTTAAACATTAACAATCAAGGAGATTTACCATAATATGATTTGGCATATAAAATCTCGGGCCGGATAACAAACAAGATTCGTAAGTGTTAGTCAACTTTAGGACTAACACTTACACGCACCAAACCATTCTTACAAACTTATACTTATAAACTACAAATACTATGAAATCAATACAGGATCGTGAGCATCACCACGAATACAAACAAAGAGCGCGTGCATTCTTAGCTTACTTAGTCAACCACTACGGACACCAGGTGAGTTCATTTGTCCCTTTTCAAACTTATTTGTTTTACTTCAGGACTGAGAAGCATGTTAAACATTTTCATAAAACTATTGAAATGTTATTTAATGCTTTAAACATAAACATGATACTTATGTTGAAACTTATACTTGAGGCTTGAAAACATATGATAGATGCTTATGAGACTTGATGCTTATGCTACAACAATACGCTTAAACTTGAAGAATGATGCTTATGTTGCAAACTAGAAGCTTAAACTATATACTTAATGCTTAAACTAAGTGCTTAATTCTTATACCATAAACTATATTCTTAAACTATATTCTTAATGCTTATGCTATAAACTATACTCTTAAACTATATAGACTTGATGCCTATGCTGTGAATTAACTTCTCAAACTATATGCTAATACTAATTTCTAATGCTACATACTAATGCTATACACTAATGCTACAAGCTAATGGTATACACTAATGCTACAAACTCATGCTATACACTAATGCTTCCTGTTAATGCTTAACACTAATGCTATAATGCTACAAGCTAATGCTATAACGCTACATGCTAATGCTTAACACTAATGCTACAATGCTACATGCTAATACTATATGCTTACTATGCTTGAATGCTCGAAATGCTTGAAGTGCTCAGAATGCTATAAACTTGAATGCTAAAACTATTGGCTATGGAAGAACAATAGTTGGTCTCTCAGTGCTTGCCTTCATGTGTTCTTCCTAGTTGGGACTTGAAGAACAATAGTTGGCCTCTCAGTGCTTGCCTTCATGTGTTCTTCACAGTCGGGACTAGAAGGCACCTAGTATGGTCTCTCAGTGCTTGCCATAGGGTGACCTTCATAGTCGGGACTTGAGGAGTAGACTGATGGTCTCTCAGTGCTTGCCATACAGTGATTCCTCAATGTTCACTCATGCTATAAACTTTGTATGCTCATATGCTTGCCATGCTAAAACAACGGTTTGGTCTCTCAGTGCTTGCCTAACCCGTTGTGAAACTATTGGAATGCTAAAACTATTGGCTATGGAAGAACAATAGTTGGTCTCTCAGTGCTTGCCTTCATGTGTTCTTCCTAGTCGGGACTTGAAGAACAATAGTTGGTCTCTCAGTGCTTGCCTTCATGTGTTCTTCATGTTCGGGACTATCAGGCACCTACTATGGTCTCTGAGTGCTTGCCATAGGGTGACCTTCATAGTCAGGACTTGAGGAGTAGACTGATGGCCTCTCAGTGCTTGCCATACAGTGATTTCTCAATGTCCACTCATGCTATAAACTTAAACATAATGCTAAAGCTATAAACGAAATGGAGGGTAGGGAAGACGCTTAATTATCATTAACAACAATGTCCTATGCGACTTAGTATGTGGTGGGACGGCGTCTGGGCGGGTCGTAGGCTCGACTCAGGGGTATGCCCTATATATAAGCATACCGAGTTGGATGATACAGGTGGTGTTAATGAGATTAAGGTTGTTACCGAGGGGATGCTGGAAGGCTTTTGGGGTAATATCATAAACTTTTAAACATGATGTTTTTAAACTAATATTGAAGCTATTACATACGAATGCTATAGACTTGTAAACTATGAAACAGTAAATTAAAGCTATGATGAGGAATGAATCGAAGGGTAGGTAAAATGCTTAATTATCATTAATAGCAATGTCCTTTGTGACTTAGTATGTGGTGGGACGGCGTCTGGGCGGGTCGTAGGCTCGACTCAGGGGTATGCCCTATATATAAGCATACTGAGTTGGATGATACAGGTGTTATTAATGAGGTTAAGGTTTTACCTAAAAGGTTTTGCAAAAGCTATTTTACAAATACCAAAACTACATGAACTCACCAACCATTGTATTGACTTTGTTTTCGTACATGTTTTTCTCAGGTGACGCACAGGGATAGACTTAAGACTTTTGGATTTGCATACTAGGCTTCCCAGATAGAGGACCTAGTAGACTATTGGGAAGCACATCTTTTGTTGATGATAAACATTACTTTTGATATCTTGTACATATACAAGATATAAACATGTTATTCTTTTGATAGGTTTACTTAGTTAAATTGCAGAACATTGATATTGTAATTTAATTTTGTAATCCTAGTTATCATTTGATTGTGCTTTAGTTATTCTTAACATTGATGCTATGTAAACAATCTGATCATCACGATTATCACTCACGATATCGCGCCCCGGGAACCTTCCGCCCAAGGGGGACTCCGATCCAACCCCGCCGGCTCAGGGTGTGACATGGTGCTATGTTGTGAAGAGAGAGAGAGAGGCATTGACTACTTCAAGAATCCTCACGATTTTAAGACGTTGCCAGGTTTTGAATTCAATCAGTTAGCACGTCTGAGGATGTTATACAGTGAAGATTCAGGAATGTATGCTTGGTTCTCTCGGCAACTTCCGGTATGAGTACAGAAAGAGATGGGTGAACTTTCAGCCCCTACAGCCTGAACGTTATTATTTGCCAGAAATTGATGGAGACACCTGAAAGCACAACGGTATCCTGAAGTGGCTTCCTCCTAAAGTTTTGAAGAAGATTCCGTTAAGGAAGATGCGACAAGACTTTATAGAGGGCTTCCGATGGTGGTACTATGATGGGCGGAGTGGAGAAGCTGTGATTCTCATGTGCAAAGACAAGAAGTGGGAAACTGAACGTATTTTTGATCCAATGTGGTTGACTAACTTGTCCCACAAAGATGTCCAAGCATTGTTTCGTCATCATATTTTCTTTTATGTACAGGACATGGTACAGGCACTACAGTTTATGAGAGTGATCCGTCTCTGCAGTATATTCAAGATTCATGCTGGAGCAGACTGGAAAGCTATTACTGAGAAGTACTTCAAGAAAGACACTTCCAAGAGCTGAACTAGGTCCAAGGGGGAGTTTGTTTATGCACTTAATGTCCCTAGTTCAATTTTTTATTAATCATCATGTAAAGATTAAAGTTATATTAATGGAAGTTGTCTTTATATATTGTTCTTAATGTTTAATATTGATTATATGATTGTTTGAATTGGTTAATTAATATTTGAGTATGATTATTACTCATTCGGGCGAATGACTCTAATGAATGAAGTCATTCACCGAATGAGAATAGAGAATGACTATATTCAGCGAATGAGCCATTCGCCGAATGACTCATTCGACTGAGTCATTCGCCGAATGAGCTGCTTCGGCCACTCATTCGGCCGAATGACTGCAGTCTATATATACTAGTTCAAATCATTTCAAGCCTAACTTTCCCGAGTCCTCATTCTTTCCAGTGCACTCTAGTGTCAAACCCTTGAAGTTTTGAGCGATTCTTACTGTCCAACTTCGATTCTCAACCCGTGGTGATCGATTCTCACTCACACGTCGATTATACTATCTCGATTCACCACGGTTGTTGTTGGTTTCGATTGGAAAACCCTAGAATAGGATTCCGCACTATTCTAGAGGCTGTCAAGCAGATTTCACTTGGAATCGGATTGTTTCCGAGCTCCTACGAGGTCCTACATAATATTAATGGAAGTTGTCTTTCTCTATAGTGTTTTTAATGTTTATTATCGATTATAAGTGTTTGATTATATTTAAAGTTGAATTTATATGTCTTACAGACCCATTCTGGCGAATGGCTCTAAGAATGAAGCCATTCGGCCGAAATGAACGATTACAGAATGACTTGGGCGAACGAATGAGTCCTTCGCGACTCATTCGATTGACTTGTCCATTCGACTAAGTCATTCGTTGAATGAGTTGCTTCGGCCACTCATTCGGCCGAATGACGACAGTCTATAAATATCAACCCAATCTGTTTCAAACCTAACTTTTTCGAGCCCTCCTTCCCAGAGCACTCTAGTGTCAAACCCTAGAAGATTTGAGTGGTTCTTGCTGTCCAAGTTCGATTGTCAACCCGTGGTGTTTGATCTATCATCAAATGTTCATTCATAACCTTTGGATCACCACGGTTGCTGTTAGTTTCGATTGGAAAACCCTGGAATAGGATTTCGCACTAATCCAGAGGCTGTCGAGTAGATATCCATTGGAACCGGATTGTTTCTGAGCTCCTACTTGGTCCTACAAAGTGGTATCAGAGCTTTGGCTCTTGATTCTACTCGATTTTCATTAAAAATCATCAGATTTGAGATTGGAATTTAATAACTTGCAAAAACCCTGAGTTTATTATTCCCCAAGTCACTGTTTCATTCAAAATCAATGGGTTTTAGTGGTATTTTTGTCAAAACAGTCATCCCAATTGGTTGGTAATCATGTCCTGATGTTCTGTACCAAATTTGGTGCATAGATTTGGTCTAGATCGAAACTTATTGAGATTTTTGTAGCTGAAAACCCCGGATAGCCCGAATGAGTCTCCCGACCGATTAGGTTTGCCCGAATCAGCCTCATTCACCGAGTAGCTCCATTCGCCAACTCATTTGGCGAATAGCTCTCTTCGCCTACTCATTCGGCGAATAGCTTCATTCGGTCAACTCATTCGCCGAATAGATTCAATCGCCAAAGTCATTCGGTCAACATTTCATTCTGTCTGAGCTCATTTGACAAGTGCCGTCATTTGCCAGTGGATCTCATCCGACATTCGGCAATATTTCTTTCGTTCGGCCAATAAGTTTGGAATTTTTATAAGTGTTGGATATTATTGTTCTTGATTCTATGGAAGACTTAGCATTGATGGCGAACCAGAACCATCGTATGCAGACACTGCTGCTGACTGAAACTGAGACAGGGAACTTTAATAAAGCTCCCAAGTTGTTGTCCTTTGATGATTACCTACACTGGAAATACAGATTTGAGATTCACATCAATGGAGTGGACACTAACTTATGGATGATGATTGAAGGTGGTTATCTGAGGCCTTTGAATGAAGATGGCACACCAATGTTAGTCACACGGATGACTGAACCATAGAGGAAGGTTTATGATTATGAGAAGAAAGCTTATGCTATCCTGTCTGAGTCCATTGCAACTGATATCTTCCATCAGTTCAGACAGTTTACATCCTTTAAGTATTTGTGGGATGCTTTGCGGCAGAGATATGAGGTTAATGATGCATTGAAGAACATCAAGTCCAAAGCTTTGAGGAAGGAATTCAACAGCTTCATGTATGTTGGGAATGAATCATTGGATGATCTGATTGCATGGTTCTACCATCTTTTGAGTGAGTTGTTCAATCATCAAGTCAAGACTACAACTCAGGAGAAGATTCAGTGCTTAGCAGATGCTTTACATCCTAAGTGGGAGTCATTTTTTATGGTTCTTAAACAAAGTGGGACGATGGTAAACATGGATATCAATGACTTCATCCAGAAATTGAAAGAGCAGGAAATTGAGAACAAGTGGAAAGCTAAGATAGTTGCTCAAGTCCAGGATCGTTCACTATACTATTCTACTCCTACTGTAGAGAGAGCCTCATCCCATGATCCACTGAAGACTACTTTTGTTTCTCATACTACTGAATCTCCATCTTTTAATCATATTCCTTTCAGTCAGTCATCCTCCTCATCCAGCTCTCAGAAATAATATCATCAACCTGTCACCAGTCTAAAGACAGACAATTTTGATAAAGTGACGGTAGAGATTTCCAAGGAGCACATGGGTCTTTTGTCTACTCTTGTCAGCTCCTATGTGGGCTCTAGCTAGTGCTGTTAGAAGAGCCAAGGAGTTTGTGAGAAGAATAGGCAAAGACATTAACCTGAACAAGGAGTCTAAGTTTGGTTTTGACATGGCATCTGTCACTTGCTATAATTGTGGAGAGAAGGGTCACTTTGCAAGACAGTGCAAGCAACCAAGGAAAGCAGGGAACAAGAATCCTTTTCAGCATCAGAAGTCTTCTGCAGCAAATCCAGAAAAAAAAAACTTGTTCCTATTGATTCTCCTGCTCAGGCTGGCTCTTCAAATACAAGCAAGGCTTTGATGGTACAACAGGATGAATGTGAAAACTAGGATTTCAGATTCAATTCTGAACAGGGGGACATGATAAAGCATGTGTTGCTAAGATTCAGAAGACAGATGATTCAAGTGAAGAGAGCACTTCTGGAGAAGCACAGATCAGAGCAAAAAAAACATCGGGTTCAGAGTCAGAAAGCATGTCAGACTCAGACACTCAAGCTGATTATGATGTTGATCTTGAAGAACCTGTTACTCAGTTTGCTTTGATGGTAAACTCATCTGCTACTCCTGCTGCAATTTCACAATCAGATCAGGTATCTGATGAATGTTCATCTTCTTGTTCTAGATGTTTTAATTGTGTTGATCTTGACAGCAAAGTCCTTGCTTATCAAAAGCATAATGCTAACTTGATCAGTGATCTTAACCAATGTATTGAGGCAAACAAAGTTTTAAAATCTAATGAAAAAGATTTTCAAGCTAAAATTGAACTTTTAAACAGACAACTTTATGAGGCTGAGATTGCTGTTCTGAACAAGCAAGATGCTATCACTTCTTATCTCAATACCATCGATGAGATAAAGAAGAAGTTAGCCATAGTCGAGTGTGATTATGAGACCTTAGGTCAAAAGCTCAACAGCTATGAAAGCTCCTCATATATCATTGAGCACATGATCAGTAAGGGTACTGATCAGAAGGGTAAGGGAAAGGTGAGCTATCAACAATGTCCTCCACCAATCTTAAACAGCTTTGTCAATTCACTTGATGACAAAGATGTTAAAGATTTCCATGTTAAAACTCCATTAGTAATTGATCCAATTGGGATGATTACTGATGAGGGTTCCTCCTTGTCAGAGGAATCTTTTGTGGAGGGAATTGTTGAAGATTGGGTCTCAGATTCTGAGGATGAATCTGACAATTCATCTGATTGTATTGTTGCTCAGAATCATACATCTGTAGTCATAAAAGGTGACCCAATCTCATCTTCTAAAATCTATCAAGCATTCAGCTTTGTGAAGGCTTCAAAAGAGAATGAAGCATGTATGTCACACAAGATTGACAATCTTGTGCCTAATGGGAAAAAGGGTTTGGGTTTTAATTAGAACAAGCCTAAAACAAATGTCTTTAAACCACAAAAACAATCTTTTTCTGAACTAAAACATTTTCATAAAAAGGGTAACAAATTTTTCTTTAAATGTGGTGCACCTGGACATATTGTCAGATTTTGTCCTCACTTGATCAGACAGAAAGTTGCATCACCAAGAGAGCAAAATCAGCATGTTGTCAAACAAGTTAAATCTGAAAAACCCAAACAACCCAAACAGGGTGAACCTTTGGACAAAGGTAAAGAGAAAGTGGTGAACTTGGATGTTCCCAAAGTTATTAATGTCAATTAAACAAAGTCATCATCCATTTACCTAAAAAACTCTTTCAGCAAAAACACCGTCTGGAAAGTCAAGTCTTCTGAGACTTCAGTTTTACCAACTCCTGACAAGGATATCCCTGATGGTAAATGGATCAATGTTTGGATCCGAGACTCATTGGGTCAACCTAAGACTGTAAAGGCTTGGGTTCCCAAAATGAACTAATTGTTTGTGTTTGTGCAGGTTGCCCCAACAGCTGCTCTTAACAGCTCTTGGATCGTTGATAGTGGGGCTTCTAGGCACATGACTGGTTATATTTCGCTGCTCACCAATGTCAAATATGTTAGAGGTGGTTATGTAGCATTTGCCGGTGACAAAGGCGGGTTCATAACAGGAAAGGGTATTCTGTCAAATGGTCAGGTTTCTTTTGACAAAGTCAGAAATGTCAAGCAACTGGAAAATAATCTTCTTTCAGTGTCACAGATCTGTGACAAGCAATACAAAGTTCTTTTTGATGCCACCAACTGCTATATACTCAAGCAAGGAGTGACTATTCCAAAAGATTGGATTTTGATGTCAGCTCCCTGTAAGCAGGACTTGTATGTACTCAACATGGCCACAGCTTCAACTACATCCTCCACAGCTTCATGTTTTATGTCAAAGGCAACTGAGAAACATTCTACTCTTTGGCATAAGAGGATGGGTCATTTGAGTCTACGCAAGTTGCATCATTTGGTACACAACGACTTGGTTGAGGGGGTAAGTCTGAAGAATTTTATGCTGTTTGAAATCTATGTTTCATGCAAGAAAGGAAAGCAGACCAAGCAGTCTCACAAGCTGAATAAGTTTCTTTCAATCACTGTTCCTCTTGAGCTTCTCCACATGGATTTATTTGGTCCAGTGAACCGCAAGAGTATAGCTGGGGATCAATACTGTTTAGTCATCACTGATGAGTATTTCAGATACTCTTGGGTTTTCTTTCTAAAGGAGAAATCTGAAATGTTTGATTGCATTCAAGTGTTGGTGACCAAACTTGAATCTCTCTATAAGCTCAAGATTCGTATGCTCAGAACCGACAACGGGACGGATTTCAAGAACCACAACATGGAGAACTTTTGTAATGCATGGGGCATTGTTCAACAATTTAGTGTTCCATATGTCCCTCAAATGAATGGTGTTGCTGATAGGAAGAACATAACTTTGATTGAGGCTGCTAGGATGATGCTTGCTGATTCATCACTTCCAGTTTAGTTCTGGAATGAAGCTGTAGCAAACACTTGCTACACACTGAACCGGGTTTTGATAGTGAAGAGACATGGGAAGACTTGCTTTGAACTGCTCCATAACAGAAACCCAAATCTTAAGTATCTTGAACCTTTTGGTGCACCGTGCATGATGCTTAAGAAACATGAGCTGGGCAAGTTCAATGAGAAGGTGGAAGAAGGGTACTTTCTTGGGTACAGGACTCCAAATAAAAGGGTCTACAACAGATCAACTCATAATGTGGAGGAGTGGTACCATGTTGATGTTCAGAGACACACTATGCCCCCACCTGGAAAAAATCCAGACCGGATGTTTGACTATTCCGACCTTTTTGACTCATTCAATATGCCTCCCATGTACTCGGATGAAGATGTTGCTGTTCAAATGATGTATGATGCAAAAAATGCACCTGATGAACCAGTGCAACCTTCATCCACTTCAAATCCCACAGTACAAATAAATGATGACATCTCAGACACAGATGATAACCTGGTTCCGCCAGCTGCCCCCGAACAAAATGTTGACAATCTTGTACTAGGACTTGAGGACTTGAATCTGAACAATCTTGATCCACAGGTTGATGTTCCAGCTCATCCTGTAGGAAGAATCAATCGCATTCATCCTCATGAGAAGATTATTGGTAGTCCACTTGACGGGGTTAAGACAAGAAATCAGCTATCTTCTGGAGGCCTTGCTGATATTCTTGACTTTGCTGACGTAAACTACTGTGCCCATTCTTGCTTCATCTCTCAAGTTGAACCGCGCACAGTCACCGAAGCATTGAGAGAGGAATCATGGGTTGATGCCATGCAAGAAGAACTCTTGCAATTCAATAAATTAGGTGTTTGGGAACTTGTTGACAAACCGAAAGGTGCAAAAGTTATAGGCACCAGACGGGTTCTTCGTTGCAAGAAAGATGATCACGAGATCATTTTGCCAAACAAGGCACGTCTGGTGGTTCAAGGATTCAGACAGATTGAAGGACTGGATTATAATGAAGTGTTTGCACCGGTTGCGCGACTTGAAGCAATTCGTATTTTCTTGGCATATGCATCCTTCAAGAAGTTTAAAGTCTATCAAATGGATGTCAAGAGTGCATTCTTTCACAGTGTGATCAGTGAAACAGTCTATGTCAGTCAACCTCCCGGGTTTGAGGATCCATTGCATCGTGACCAAGTCTACAATCTAGACAAGGCTTTATACGGATTGCATCAAGCACAACGAGCATGGTATGAGACACTATCTACTCACCTTCTGAACAACGGGTTCAGAAGAGGTGTGATTGACTGTACACTGATCATTCGAGAGAAGGATGGTGATCTACTCTTGGTGCAAGTTTATGTGGATGATATCATTTTCGGTTCTACCAATGATAGTCTGTGCAAGGAATTTGAGAAGGTCATGAAAGACAAGTTTGAAATGAGCTCAATGGGAGAGATGAAATTTTTTCTCGGGTTGCAGGTGGATCAGTCTGAGGCAGGGATTTTCATTCATCAGACCAAATACGTTGGTGACATTCTGAGCCGGTTCACTATGTCGGATGCAAAGCCTGCTGGTACCCCGCTGGCTGTTAATCACGGAATTACACCAGAAGGAAGGGGGAGTTAATCCATGCCACTCTGTACCGAGGACTGATTGGGTCTCTTATGTATCTTACTGCTTCTCCGCCAGATATCATGTTCGCCACATGCTTGTGTGCTCGTTATCAGTCAAAACCAAGAGTATCACATCTGATTGCTGTGAAGAGGATTATTGTCACACCCCGAGCCGGCGGGGTTGGATCGTATTCCCCGTCGGGCGGAAGGTTCCCGGGGCGCGATATCGTGAGTGATAATCATGATGATCAGATTGTTTACATTGCACATGATATAAATGAGAAAATGCTAAATAGAATAGAATTACAAAGTTAAATTACATCAGTATTGTTTATAATTTAACAATTTAAATCTACCATAAACATCATAAAGTTTCTATCTTGTAACTATACAAGATATACAAAATAATTGTATAATGATGTTCCAAAAGTATGCAGGTCCAAAAATGCTAAGTCTTCTATCTGAAGTCCTAGTCCAAAAGCATAAGCTTCTTAATTGACCTGTTCGTCACCTGAGAAGTCATGCAAAAAGACCAAGTCAACACATGGTTGGTGAGTTAATATAGTTTAGTACTTGAAATAAATTGTAACCCTCTCTCGGTAAAGACCCTAACCTCATTAACATCACATGTAATGTCCACATCGGTATGCCTATATATAAGGCATACCCCTGAGTCGAGCCTACGACCCGCCCAGACGCCGTCCCACCACATACTAATGTGTATATGACACTGATGTTAATGATAGTTAAGCATTTTTACCTATCATACACTCAAAACATTTGTTAAACCCCCGAGTAACAACCTTAATCTCATTAACATCACATGTATCATCCAGATCGGTATGCTTATATATAGGGCATACCCCTGAGTCGAGCTTACGACCCGCCCAGACGCCGTCCCACCACATACTAATCCGCATAGGACATTGGTGTTAATGATAATTAAGCGTTTTACCCCTACCATTACCTCATTTGTTCTTCAGTTCTTTGTTCTTGTATATACAACAATTTGAAATCCCTTTTCAGTAATAGGATTTTATTGACCGTTCTTGACCGTTATCGACCGTTCACATGCTATCTTTGAATAATTCCCAGATTTTCCTCAAAATAGTTCTTTGTAAATAGTTCGTTAGATCATTAGTTCTCTGACAACACCCTCTTGAAATAGTTCTTTGAAAATAGCTCGTTAGTTCTTTGAAATAGATCGTTGAAAATAGTACTTTGTTTTAGATCTTTAGTTCTTTGAAAATAGTTCTTTGAAATTAGTTCTTTGATTTACAAAGTTATTTACTCATGATGAATAGATAACTTGTTTTTAAAATTCAATAAACAGTTTACCTAGAACAAGTCTAAATAAATTGTTATACATGATAAACATATACAAATTAAAAGCATTTAAGTAAACAATTTAATTAAAACCGTTTACGCATGCTTCTCAGTCCCGCGTTTGAAAACAAAAATGTTTAGAAAAGGGGCAATGAACTCACCTGTGTTGCTGTGCAAATGAATCACAAAAGATAATGCGCGCTCTTTGACTGTAGCTTATGTATCTTTAGCACCTGAGTTGTTTTAAGAGATTCGAATACGATAAGTGTTTATAATAGACGTTGTAACTAAGGCTTTGGTCTCGGTGTGCAACTAAGTGTCCTAACTTACTTGTGTGTTTCTATGACTTCATTGAATTTCTCTAACTTATTACTCATACTTACCCCTGATCCCACCTCATTAGTTTGAAGGCTTTAATTCAAATGTTTTTAATTTATTTCAATTTAATCAAACTTTTAAGTTTTAAAACCTTTTACTTAATTTAGTGAGATTTATAAATCAATTTCTTTATTTAAAAACATTATTAATGTAAGAATAGTATGGTTATCATGATGGGCTTAGGTTAATCTTGAATGATTAACCTTGGCCCTTTACAAGATCTTGATCGTTCATGATTCCTTGATCGTTTACTTGTATAATCTATCCTACATAGTTTAAATAACTATCTAATGTAATTGTATGTCGTTACAATTTCCTAGAATTAGAAGTTATTTATGAGAACAACTTCACAATTTTAAACTTTAGTTTGATTCTCAAAGAATTCTCAACGTTTTAACCAAAATGATATCCATCATCATGTTCGGATGTAAATAGGTTTTTAAGAAGAGTTTTGTTATTCCAACATTAGTCACTCAAAAGAACTTTAACTTGTGATTTCATGAATGAAACCCTAATATTGACCCCATGCACACACCCATGCATGTAGATAATGGGCCAACCGACTCACCCTTGTACCGGTCGACCAACCCAGTGGGCCGAACGAATGGATGTTAGGCCGAATGAAACTTGACCGTATGAAGGTAGTCGAATCACCCCTGACCGAATGAGGTTCGGGCGAAAGGACTTGGCCATTCGGCGAAGGAACCCAGGCCGGTCGAATGAGTTGCGGCCGCATTGCCCTTGGCCGAAGGAGCCTAGTCGAATGAGCCAGATCGAATGAGCAGAGCCGACTGAAGGTGTTATAGCCGAATGAACGTGGGCTGCTTCAGCTAAGGTTATTCGGCGAATGGGTTTAGATCTCGCTAAAGACATTCGGCGAGTGAGGAAATGGCTGGCCATTCGGCCTGTCGAATCTCGCGAGGCAGCCATGGTTTCTCAAGTTAAATGGCCAGGGTTTAAACCAAAACTTGTTCCTAACATGTTCTAGAGGTGTCGTGAGTGGTTTCCCTAAAGGTTTGAGGTGTTTCGGCCGATCAAGCAGTGGAGTCGAGATTAGGGTTTTTCAAACCCTCAAATCGAACATAAACACGGATTTTACCTCAAATCTGTCAGACAATCTCTTAGATCGGTTGTACTTCTATGATCTACAAGTTGTGATGGTCGTTTAGACACCAAAAACTCAAGATTTCGTGAAGATTTGAGGAAGAAAACTTAGAGAGAAGGTGGATGTTCTAGTGAGAGAATTTAGAGAGAGAGAAGTGAACGATGGTGATGATGAAAGCTGGTTGGTGGGTGAGTTTATGAAATTGAATGCCATAATAAATGGCTTGGGTCTACCCGGGTATAGTCGGGTTCGTTCGGTTTCGCGTGATTTCGCGTAAAAACGTCGGTTTCTCGCCGTTTTCGTAACGAAACGACTCGATTTCAAAATAGAAGTTATAAAATTATTTTAGATTGTGATTCCTAATAAATTAACTAATATCTTTTATTTATTTTAAAATTTTCAGAAATAATTAACTTACTGTTTAAATTGAATCGCGTAGTTGTTGGGCGCGTTCGTTCAGATCCTCACCTGTACAAACACGACAACAACTATGTTTTTCAATATGGTTTTCTAATTATTAGACATCATTCAGAACGTTAAATTTTCAGATGTATTCGTACAGATCGTCACCTATACGAATAATCCGTCAGTTTGGCATTCACGTAACGACATCCGTTGTTGTTTTGTTATAAAAAGTCTCACATACGTTCATACATAATAAGTCCTAACACATAATCACCTGATGGTTCTGTGTCGCTAGATAATTATCTGACTTACGAACCATTGTTCTGAACTCTGTTTTCAGAACTATTCAGAATTTTGTTCGTTGATGACATGAAATAAGTATGAAACATGATATGAATATTATAAACAATGAAACACATATAGTTTTTACCTGATTACTGTTCGTTTTAATGTAGGGATCACTGTTCCGGTGCCGGTTCCGGCACTGATGTTACAGTCTCCCCTTGTTAAAGAAATTTCGTCCCGAAATTTAAGAGTTGTTATCGGGCACAGCTTCCTCTTCAAACAGTTGGGGATACTTTAACTTCATGTGATCTTCACGTTCCCATGTAAACTCGGCTCCGCGTCTTGAGTTCCATCGAACCTTTACAATCGGAATACGGCTTCGCCTCAGTTGCTTGACCTTGCGATCCATAATCTCTAAAGGTTCTTCAATAAAGTGTAACCGATCATCCACTTGAATTTCTTCAATTGGAATAACAAGTGATTCATCGGCAAGATATCTCTTTAGGTTCGAAACGTGAAATACATCATGCACCGCACTGAGTTCATCTGGTAATCTCAGTCTGTATGCCCCCAGACCAATACGTTCAATGATTTCGAACGGTCCCACGTATCGTGGTACTAATTTGCCTTTCTTAACAAAGCGTACTACACCTTTCCATGGGGAAACCTTCAACATAACCCGATCTCCCACCTGGAATTAGAACAGCTTGCGCCGTTTGTCGGCATAGCTTTTCTAGTCTGCTTCTTGTAGCTTGTAGTCTTCGTTGAATCTGGGCATTCTTGTCAGAGGTTTCCTGAATAAGTTCTGGCCTAGTTATTCGATTGTCTCCCACTTCAGTCCAACAGATCGGTGACCGACATTTTCGACCATAAAGAGCCTCAAATGGGGCACATCCAATACTGCTGCGGTAACTATTGTTGTAGGAGAATTCGATCAGTGGCAAATGAGAATCCGAATTCCCACCGAAATCCAAAATACAGGTTCTTAACATATCTTCTAGGGTTTGAATAGTATGTTCGCTTTGACCGTCCGTTTGTGGATGGTAAGCTGTACTCAGGTTTAACTGTGTCCCTATAGATTTCTGCAACGATTGCCAAAACCTTGATGTGAATCTGCTATCTCTGTCAGAAATAATAGACAATGGTACACCATGGCATACCACTATCTCATTGGTGTACAATCTCGCCAGTTTATCCATCGTGAAAGTCTCACACATCGGCAAGAAATGAGCAAATTTTGTCAAACGATCAATGATCACCCAAATTGTATCATGACCACTAGAGGTGCGGGGTAGCTTGGTAATGAATTCCATAGCTATTTGTTCCCACTTCCGGAGCGGAATCTCAGGCTGTTCCAGTAAACCTGACGGTTTCTGGTGTTCCGCCTTTACCTTCGCACACATTAAGCATTGACCGACGTACTCAGCTATATCTTTCTTCATTCCCGGCCACCAATAAAATCCACGCAAGTCTTGGTACATTTTATCAGCGCCAGGATGAACAGAGTATTTAGTCTTGCATGCTTCATCGAAGATAGGTTTCTTAATTCATCTACCGCAGGAATCCATACACGATTCTTATAGTAAATGATTCCATCGAGCTTCGTGTCAAATTGTTTCTCCGCTCCACAATCAAGTTCTTTCTTCAGATTTCCTCTGTCAACTGATTCTTGTTGTGCTTGAATTACCTTGTCTCGCAAAATGGTCTGCACAGTCATTCCCATTGCTCTAACGCGCAAGGGTTTGACACGTTCCTTCCGGTTCAAGGCATCAGCTACAACGTTCGCCTTTCCCGGATGATACTTGATCAAACAATCGTAATCATTCAGAAGTTCAACCCAACGGCGTTGTCGCATGTTGAGTTCCTTCTGATCAAAGATGTGCTGAAGACTCTTGTGATCAGTGAATATGGTACGCTTAGTGCCATATGAATAATGTCTCCAAATCTTCAATGCGAAGATTACAACTCCCAGTTCAAGATCATGACTAGTGTAGTTCTTCTCATGAACTTTTAACTGTCTTGATTCATAAGCAATGACTTTATCCCATTGCATCAGTACGCAACCGAGTCCCTGATGGGAAGCATCACAATAGACAACAAAGTCATCACAGCTTCTGGGAGGGATAGAATTGGAGCATCACACAATTTATGTTTCAACGTCTGAAAAGCATCTTCTTGTTTCTGCTCCCAGACAAACGGTTCACTCTTCTGAGTTAACATAGTGAGAGGCAAAGCTATCTTAGAAAAATTCGAGATGAAGCTTCTATAATAACCCGCCAATCCCAGAAAAGACCGTATCTCCGTTGGCGTCCTCAGAGTGTCCCAGTTCTTTATCGCTTCAATCTTGGCGGGATCTACGTGTATTCCCTCGCTGTTGACTACATGACCAAGGAACTGAACTTCTCTTAGCCAGAATTCACATTTGGAGAATTTGGCATAGAGTTTCTTTTCCTTCAACAGCTCCATGATCTTCCTGAGGTGTTGCTCGTGCTCCGTTTTGGTCTTGGAATAAATCAGTATGTCATCAATAAAGACAATGACAAACTGTTCCAAATACGGCTTGCACACGCGGTTCATGAGGTCCATGAAAACCGCTGGTGCATTTGTGAATCCGAAAGGCATCACCTTGAATTCGTAATGCCCGTATCTCGTTCGGAATGCCGTCTTCGGTATGTCCTCGTCTTGAACTCTAAGCTGATGATACCCGGACCGTAGATCGATCTTTGAGAAATACTGTGCTCCTTGTAACTGATCAAACAAGTCATCAATCCTCGGCAATGGATACCGATTCTTGATAGTCAACTTGTTCAGCTCCCGATAATCGATGCACATCCGAAACGATCCGTCGTTCTTCTTCACGAACAAGACCGGAGCTCCCCAAGGTGAGTAGCTTGGTCTGATGAATCCCTTGTCAAGTAGCTCCTGTAACTGGTTTGACAATTCCTGCATCTCTGAAGGTGCTAACCTGTAAGGAGATTTAGCAATAGGAGTTGCTCCAGGAACTAAGTCAATTCGGAACTCTACCAGTCGCACAGGTGGCAAACCTGGTAGATCTTCAGGAAATACTTCTGGATATTCTTTCACTACCGGTACGTCTTGTATCTTTTTCTTGTCCTTCTCCTTTTCCACTACGTGAGCTAGGAAAGTTACACACTGCTTCTGTAAACACTTACGTGCCTTTATGCTAGAAATAATTTTGACACTTCGTTTTGCTTGATCCCCTTTGACTTCCAATACTCGATCATCTGGCAATGGAACTCGAAGCAGCCTTTCAAAACAGATGACTTCCACTCGGTTAGAAGAAAGCCGATCCATTCCGACAATGATGTCGAAACTACCCAACTCCATCGGTATCAAATCGATGGCAAGTGTATGACCATTAAGTGTCAACAGGCAATTCCTGTATACTGTACTGACTGTGATCTGTTTTCCGTTAGCTACTTCTATGATATAAGGGGAGTCTAACTGTTCCTCTATAGAATCTAGTTTGCATGCAAAATCGGCAAAGATAAAACTCTGATCCGCACCAGTGTCAAATAGAACAGATGCATAAAAGTCATGTAAGAGAAATGTACCAGTGACCACGTTCGGGTCTTGGCGTGCAGCTGGAGCTCCTATGACAAAAGCACTTCCACGGGGTGCTTGAACTGCTTGTTGTGTCTTCTTTGGGCAGTTCTTCGCAAAGTGGCCCTGTTCGCCACAGTTATAGCATCCATCTTTGTTCTGATTAGCTGGTGGAGGGAGAGCTAAAGCAGCATTGTTGACTGCTTGATTTGGTGTCATCCGGCAATATTGAACCCAATGACCCATCCTTCCACACCCAGTACATTGCTTGCAAGGGGTGTTAGAAGCATGATGGTATTGACACTTGGCACATAAAGGATATGTACCAGTGTAGGGTCTTTTGTTGGGGTTCTGTGGTGTAGCTGCTATTTGCTGGAGAGGTGTGGCCATCGTGTATTTCTTGATGACCTTCTGTTTCTTCTTTTGATGTTGGTGAGGTTTCTTTGACGGCTCTGCTTTGTTCTTGCCGGAGTCAGCCTCTTTCTTTAGAACTCCTGAGGCTATCATCATATCCGTGAGTTTCCCAGATAAACTCACCGCAGACTCCAATGTGACAGGGTTTGCAGAAACCACTAATCCTTGTATGCAGATGGGTAACCCACATACATACCTGTCAATCCGCTTCTCCAAAGTCGGTACCATATCCGGCACCAAAGCAACCAACTCGTGGTAACGAGTAGTATATCCCATGTGGTTTGCCCCTTTTATCACATGGTTAGACAGTTCCACTTCCAATCTTTGTAGCTCGTTCTTGGGACAAAACTCTGTCCTCAGTAGAGTCTTGAAATCCTCCCATGGCATCGCCATAGCTTCATCTCTTCCTCTTGCATTAACTTGGCCATTCCACCAAGTCAAGGCTCGCTTGTTGAATGTTCCAGCAGAGTAGCGAACCTCGGGATGCTCTGGACAACTGCAGAGGTCCAGAGTGGCTTCAATCTTTTCTATCCATTGGATTAATCCAACGGCTCCTTCAGACCCACTAAAACTGGATGGTTTACATCCAATAAAGGACTTGTAGGAGTGGTTTGAAGTACCACCAGTGTTCCCACTAGCTTCTCCTGATGAGTTGCCAGTATTGTTGATCTCGTTACGGAAACGGCTGAACATTTCCGGTAGTGCTTCTTTCATCTGACTGGTCATCTGACTGCTCAGAAAAGTCACCAATGCGATAGTGGCAGGATCCAGCATTGGCGTTGTGCTCGGGCCAGATGATTGGGTTATCAGTGGAGGAGGAGGAGGAGGCGGTGGTGAATCAGATGGAGATGGTGTCGAAGAGTGTGGAGCCAAACCATGTGGTGGTAATGAGGGAGTTTGTCTTCTCGGCGGCATTCTGATCATATCCAATAAAGTTATTGGTTAGTGCAATGATCGAATACAGAAGATAGTATGCAAGTAAAGTCTTAAGTCCTGTGTTCTCTACATGCAGGGTCCCTAGGTTATAGTCTAGGCCAAACCGTTTAATCAAATGACCTATATTTCTCTACAACCATGGCTCTGATACCAATCTGTCACACCCCGAGCCGGCGGGGTTGGATCGTATTCCCCGTCGGGCGGAAGGTTCCCGGGGCGCGATATCGTGAGTGATAATCATGATGATCAGATTGTTTACATTGCACATGATATAAATGAGAAAATGCTAAATAGAATAGAATTACAAAGTTAAATTACATCAGTATTGTTTATAATTTAACAATGTAAATCTACCATAAACATCATAAAGTTTCTATCTTGTAACTATACAAGATATACAAAATAATTGTTGTAGGATCAGATGTTCTCAATTGATTTAATAATAGAGTATAGCAGCGGAATTCAAAGTTGAATTAGCACAATCATAGCAAGAACAAAGTTCAATCAAACAGTAAACGAATAATTTTGTTATAGAGAGAGAGTTTCTGCAAAAGGAATATTTCATTTGATTCACTAACTTCATTGCATTACAAAATTGTCAACTGCCCTTATATAAAGACAGTGACGTCTGATGATGTCACATGATGTTGACACCTAACAGACAAAACAAAACAACTGAAATAACTAAACTACTGAAGTAATAAACTAAAACATCTGATGAGTAAACTACTCATCAGACTTTTACAAGAACTGAAAGAAAACTACTGAAGACTAAACTACACACTACAACATCTGATGACTTACACTTCAGCTGTTGTATATCACTTCAGATCTTGTATCTTCTGTACATTGAATGTCAGCCGTTGTGTTCTTCTTCAGTTGTTATAAGTGCTATGAGACTTAGAGATTTTTCTGATCAGGCTCATTGGTTCTTTTAGTCCAACAAACTCCCCCTGAACCAATGCCGCCAAAAACCTCTAATTTATTTATGGTCTCACTTATTTACTCCCAGGCTGAAAGATAAGTCTTTTTCTTTGAGATCAGTATCAAAATGACCAGTTAAAGTGTATGCCTGATAATCAACAGCTTAAAAAATCTAACAAGCAAAATATGAGAGGGAACTCCATTGGGGAAATGGACTATGAGCATTAACCCCTCTCATTAAAGCTATTGATCATATACTAACCTGAAGGACTCCCTGACATATGCCTCAAGCAGTATTACCTTCTCTTCTGGAATCAGCCTCTCAGGTTCACCTTCAAAGAAAGACTCAGGTCCATAATACTCAGACAAGTACCTGGCCGTTGTCCCATCATTCAGCTCAACTCTAGTAATCTCTCTGTATACAAACTCATCAGGATGCTTCCCTTCCAAAAACAGAGAAAGTTCATTTTGTTGAACATTTTCAAGTTTCCTATATACCAAGCCTTTCTTGATCATTTTGTTTTCTATAAACTTTGGAGCTTTTGAGCCAGAGTTGTACACACTCTTGAAGTCATTGATTATCTCCCAAGGATCAAGTACTGACCCTAGCATAATGTCAGCACTTAAGACCCTTCTGATTCTTCTGGCATAAGATGCTGGAGCCTCTCTCTTGTGTATCCTGTGAATGATTCTTGGATCAGGCCACATTCTAATCTGTTCCTTCCTATATTGGTAGGTGAACCTCAGAGCATACAACCTTTGAGCTTCTTTCTTCATTGCAATAATGGTTGATGTCTGAGGATATTCCTTGTCAACCATCTTTAAGATTTGCTCATCATGCTGTTTCTGGTTCTCTTCCTCTTCAAGCTTAACTTTTACTGCCAACATTTGAGATTCTGGTGTGAGCTTTGAATGTTGTCCAAACACCAGTGGCTTCTCAGGCACATATTTGGCAGGTAAAGTTACTTTCTTCTTTTGAATGACCAGATTTAACCCAGTTGTTGATGATTCAGGCTTTTGAACATTTGTTTTAATTACAGTAGAGATAGGAAGCCTGTCTTCCTCATCAGAATCTTCCTCTTCTTGAATTCTCAGTAGCCTTCTTTTCTTGAGAGGAGCTCCTTCCTCATCACTTTCAATAGGTTTCTCAACCTCACCCCTCTGAGTTTGATCTTCTTGTTCTTGCATCTCTTCTTGTTCAGTTTCTTGTAAATCAGAGATTGTAACTTGTTCTGCACTTGCCTTCTCAATGCTTACCTCAACTTCTTTATCACAAGATTCTTTATCTGCCTTTTCCACACCTTCTACATTTACATGTTCAACCTCATCCTCAGCCCTGTTGGCAATCTCAGCAGGTTTATTCTTCTTCTGTCTCTTGTATGTAATTTGAATATCTGGAGATCTTTCAGAACCAATATTTTCATTTTCATCTTCAGACCTTTGCCTTTTGGAAGCTGAAGTTGTGACTGATTCTGTTCCTAACTCCCCCTTTTTGGCTGCAGGGGAAGAAGGGATATGAAGAGTTGTAAGTCGGGCAGTCACAGCATCATCTACCATCTGCTGAATATGAGATTTGGAGGGTAGCCTCTCATCAAGGGCTTGGGCAATGATGGTTTTCAGTAAAGGAGTGATGAGAGGGATGACATTTAGAAGGGCAGCAGCTAATGCCTCTGGGGGGCTAGAACCCAAAGGATTAGTGCCTGAAGCAGTGGCTGGAGGCTTGTCAAATTTTGAAGTAGTGGTGGAAGTGTTTGGGTGACCTTCAGGATGAGAAGGTGCCATCTGTGGGGTAATTGGGGAAGATGGACTTTTGTCCTTGGACATTTTGGTGAGTAGCTCATTGAGTCTACATACCTCAGCCTCAAGGATTTGATTCTGCTTTAGAACCTCAGCAAGTGTTCTTTGGTCATCAGTAGCCTTAGCTAAATCATCTGACCTCCTGAGAATATCAGGATCTACCTGAGTTGAGTGTGGCTCAACATGATCAGGTGCCCCTTTTTCTTGGTTCTGGGGACTTCCAACCTCAGGGGTAACCCCTTCATCAGTTGTTGCCTCTGACAAGGTCTTAGCAATGGTACCACTATCAATCACTCCAAATGATGGAGGTGATGAAGTAGCAGCCTTGTCAGATATCAGAATCTCTCTTTCCACACTAGGAGATCTGATGTGGTAGTCATAATCCTGTGGGCTATCAGAGACACTTTGATCCTCCCCCTCAATGTTGGAGCTAATCCCAGTAGTGATAGGTGTCTGGGAGGGGATAGGAGTGTTCAACTGATCCAGGATGTTTTCAATAACAAAAGTTGGACTATTTGGGGTGGTTTCCATAGGAATTGGCTTTGAAAGAGAGTGCACCCGGGGAGATTGGTGCTGTTCAATAGAAACCTTTTCAAATGAAAGAGGTTCTAGAGATGTGTCTGCCCCTACAATGGCTGCTCCAGGATCCTGTTGAGAGGAAACCTGGGCGGTTTGAGCTGGTAGAGTCTGATGGACCACTGGTTGACTACTCCCAGTGGCCATGTCATGCCTTGGTGAGGCATGGGCAGACTCAGGGGACTCATTTCCCTGAGCAGCCTTTTTGGGCTTTGTGGATTTGGGTTTGGTGGGGACCTTAGATTTTGATTTGGAAGAGGAAGCTGTGGGTTCCCTATGCTTGGGTTTTAGCTTTCGGGCAGCTTCTTTTAGAGTAAGGTTAGAGTTGTGTCGGGAATATACTTCCAACAAAACGGCTGGAGCAGAGATCCCCTGACCAACAAGGCCATTTTGCTGAAGCTGTTTCTCTATGATGGCCATGAGAAAACGTGGATAGAGTAGCCATCTAGAAGAAACAGGCTTAGCAGCATGTTCAGTTAATTCAGAAAACAGGATTTGAGAAAAATTTAATTTTTGAGATTCAAGGATTGAATACAATACCTGTTGCCACCGGGAAGACATTTGGTCCCATGAAGAAGACTTCGGAGCCAAGCATATGTTGATCATATGAAATATCAGGCGCTCTGGGTCATTGAAGTGCTTTTTGAAAAGTGTTGAGTCACTCAAGTCACCCTGGTATTCATGACTTGTAAAACAGAGGTCAGTTGCGCTCTTAGGAAATTGGGTGACCAGATTAGCATCATCAAGCTGAAGAACCTCCCTCAGTTCAGCTGGGCTTATGTGCACGTTATGACCATTGACAGTGGATCGAAGAGAGATTACTCCTGTGCCAACATTGATCAGTTCCACATTCATCCAGAATTGATGAATAGAGTCGACATATATTGTTGGATTGATGAGAAAAGCAGTTTTGAATTGAGAAGCATTCATCAAATCCACAGCTTCATCAAACTTTGACCAGAAGGAGGATTTGGTCAGATAGGCAATGGAGTTATGACGCGGTTTCAAGGTTACGGACGCCATGGATGCAAAGACTGGAGAGGGAAAATAGGTTTTTGAAAAAGATGGAAAGTTCTGAGAAAGTGATAATGAAACAGCTGAAGAAGGTTGAGTTAAATAGAGAAAACAACAGAAGTTAAAACAACTGAAGAATAAAATTACTCATCAGGTGTTGTCGACAGTTTTGTTCGGCAGTTGTTTTCATCAGTTGTTCATCAGACTTTGTGGAAATTTTGTTCATCAGAACTTGTGAACAATGTGTTCATCAGAACTTGTAAACAATTTGTTCATCAGAACTTGTAAACAATTTGTTCATCAGAACTTTGTGGAAATGTTGTTCATCAGAACTTGTGAACAATGTGTTCATCAGAACTTGTAAACAATTTGTTCATCAGAACTTTGTGGAAATGTTGTTCATCAGAACTTGTGAACAATGTGTTCATCAGAACTTGTAAACAATTTGTTCATCAGAACTTGTAAACAATGTTTGACCTTCAGTACTTAGTGAATCAATACTCATCAGTACTTGTAACTTAGAGTATTAGAAAAGGTCATATCTTTCCTTGAATCAGTACTTTTGATATGTATCAGTATTTACTGAAAATATCAAAAAGTTTCAAGGTAAAAAAAATTTTATTTGAAAAGAAAAATTGAACATATTTTTGGGTTTTTGAAAAGAAATTAAAATTTATTTGATGAAAAACCAACCTATTCAAGTTGCAGCATACCAAGCCTTAGAACTAAATTTTGAAAAGTTGAGGTGTCTAAAGACTTAGTAAAGATGTCTGCAAGCTCATCAGCACTAGGAACAAACTTTGGATCAATCAGACCCTTTTCATAACAGTCTCTTATAAAATGATGTCTGATTTCAATGTGTTTAGTCCTAGAGTGCTGAACTGGATTCTTGACAATACAAAGAGCTGAAGCACTATCCATTAACAATGGTGTCTTCAGTTCTTTGATGCCATAATCCAAGAGTTGAGACTGAAGCCAGAGAATTTGTGAAGTACAACTTGCAGCAGCAATGTACTCGGCTTCAGCAGTGGAAGTGGCTACAGATGTTTGTTTCTTACTTTGCCAAGAAACCAGACAATTTCCGAGAAATTGACACCCACCAGAAGTAGATTTTCTTGATAGTTTGCATCCTGCATAGTCACTATCAGAAAAAGCAACTAGCTTGCAGGAATGTCCAGTGGAGTACCATATTCCCAGAGATTCAGTACCCTGTAAGTATCTGAAAATTCTTTTCACAGCAATCAGATGAGATTCTTTAGGTGCAGCCTGAAATCTAGCACAGACACATGTGGCAAACATAATGTCTGGCCTTGATGCAGTTAGATACATCAAAGAGCCAATCATACATCTATAAAGAGTTTCATCCACTGAAGTACCTTTCAGATCAGCTTCAAGTTGTGTGGTGCTGCTCATGGGGTTAGAACATGGTTTACAGTTTTGCAAATCAAATTTCTTTAACAGCTCTTTTGTGTATTTTGATTGGTGAATGAAAATTCCATCAGGTTTTTGTTTAATTTGAAGACCCAAGAAAAACTGTAGTTCCCCCACGGCACTCATTTCAAAATTTTTGGTCATAAGCTCAGTAAAAGCATCACACAACTTTAGATCAGATGAAGCAAATATAATGTCATCAACATAAATTTGAACAAGTAGCTTATGCTGTCCTACATTCTTTATGAATAAAGTTTTATCAATGGAGCCTCTAGTGAAATTATTTTTGAGAAGAAAAGTGGATAAAGTGTCATACCAGGCTCTAGGTGCTTGTTTCAGCCCATAAAGAGCTTTATCAAGCTTGTACACCCAATCAGGATGTTTATTGTCCTCAAATCCTGGAGGTTGACACACATACACTTCCTCTTTTATTTTACCATATAAGAAAGCACGTTTGACATCCATTTGAAAAACTTTAAGTTTATGTAAGGCAGCATATGCTAAGAACAACCTAATTGCTTCTATTCTGGCTACAGGGGCAAAAGTTTCATCATAATCAATACCTTCTTCCTGAGAAAACCCCTGTACAACCAGTCTAGCTTTGTTTTTAATGATTTGACCATTTTCATCTGTTTTATTCCTAAACACCCATTTTGTGCCTATTGCACACTTACCTGGAGGTAGAGAAACCAGCTCCCAAACTTGTTGCTTCTTGAACTGCAACAACTCCAACTGCATTGCCTCCACCCAGCCAATGTCTCTAAGTGCTATGTGATAGTTCTTTGGCTCTTGTTGACTGACAAATAGAGCATAAAGACAAAAGTTGGATAATTGACTTCTTGTGGAAACACCAGCAGAAATATCACCAAGAACTTGAGATAATGGATGATCCTTCATTTCTTGATATGGAATAAGATCTGTGCAAGTGTTTGCTGGAGGAACAGATGCTGCAGTTGAAGAAGATTCAGGAAATACAGCAGTAGGAATTTCAAATGATGTGGAAGAATCCAGAATTTCATCAGCATTTGTATTTGGAGGAGCAACTGGAGCAGGAGGAGCATCAGATTTAGCAGACAATGGCAGATTATCACTAAATCTGAACAGATGAGTACTTTCATCTTCATCATCAGGACTTCCTTGTGTGGTTTCTGTAGAAGCTTTTGGTGGATCTGCTGGAAGAGCCTCATCTTCTACACCAATATTCTCAACTGGAAACTCATGTTGCAAGATGTTAAGATCAAACATCTCAGCAGGATTTTGAGGAATGGAATCTTTGGGACATTCATTGAATTTAATATGAAGAGTTTCTTCAACAATCTTTGTTCTACAATTGAACACTCTATAAGCCTTGCAAGTTGAAGAATATCCAACAAAGTATCCTGCATCAACTTTGGAATCAAATTTGGTAAGTTGATCTTTGGTGTTGAGAATATAGCAAGGACACCCAAAAGCTCTGAAGAAGGAAATCAAGGGAGTTAAAGAGTGAAGTATTTCATATGGAGTCTTCAACCATCTTTGATTCACCAAAACTCTGTTTTGCACATAGCAAGCTGTATTAACAGCTTCTGCCCAGAAGGTTAGTGGTAAACCAGAATCTGCAAGCATTGTTCTGGCAGCTTCAATCAAAGTCCTATTTTTCCTTTCTACAACTCCATTTTGTTCAGGAGTTCTGGGAATACTGTACTGCCTCTGAATTCCCTTTGACAGATAAAATTCATCCAGAAGGTGATTTCTGAATTCAGTGCCATTATCACTCCTAACACACTTGATAGGAATAGAATATTGCTTTTCAGCATATAACACAAAGTTTATAATAGCCTTGGCAACCTCACCTTTTGAGTGTAAGAAGAAAGTCCAGACAAACTTTGAATAGTCATCAACAATAACTAGACAATACTTCTTCTTTGCCATAGACATTATCTGCACTGGACCAAACAAATCCATGTGCAGTAGTTGCAGGCAACCAGTGGATTTGGAATCTCCAATTGGAGGAAAAGAGACTTTGTGTTGCTTTCCTTTCAAGCAGGCAGTACAATTCTCATCACAGCTAAAATCCTTTAAAGGAAGACCTCTAACCAAACCATGTTTC
Organism: Mikania micrantha; assembly: GCA_009363875.1. Classification (NCBI taxonomy): domain Eukaryota; kingdom Viridiplantae; phylum Streptophyta; class Magnoliopsida; order Asterales; family Asteraceae; genus Mikania; species Mikania micrantha. The sequence goes on from CM018697.1 coordinate 65,771,373, forward strand.
ACCAATTGATTCATGTTTTTGATGTTCACATGACCTAATCTTCTATGCCACAGATTTGATTCCTTGAAAGAGGCCTTAGAGAATAAACAAGGATGACCCTTGACAGAGATTTTCTTAGATAAATCAAAGGCATATACCTTTCCCACTCTGTTAGCCTTAAGAAGTGTATACTCATCTAACACTTTGCCAATCAAAGGCATCACATCAGAAGATAAAATCCTACAATCTTGCTTAGTGAAAAGAGAAACATGACCCTTATCACACATTTGACTAACACTCAGAAGATTGTACTTAAGATTTTCAACATGATTCACATCATCAAACCTAATCTCACCATTTGTTACCACACCTTTACCTATAATGTAACCCTTAGCATCATTTCCAAAGGACACAAATCCTTTCCTTCCAGTGAAATAATTATGAAGGAGAGATCTGCTCCCAGTCATATGCATGAATCCTCCACTGTCAACATACCAGATGCTATTTTGGCATGCTGAAGGACCCTGCATACACCAACACACTCAGTTAGACTTTGGGACCCAAACCATTTTGGTTTTGGGTCTTTCAACACATGAAGAAACAAAATTAGCAGTTTCAGTTGAAGCAACACTTGAATCATTCTTATTAGAAGATTTATCCTTGACTTTAGATTTTGGTTTCTTCTTCTGAAATGAGACAACATATGCCTCTGCTAAATTAACTCTTCCTAGCAATTGTTGCATCATTAACATCAGTTGATTATGATTTTGTGTCAAGATTTTGATTTCATTAGACACATTCTAACCTGACTTTGGATTTTTGGGTTTTAACACCTTAGTTTCTTTAACTGATGCAGAATTTTTCAAGTGTTGTTTCTTTGAATCTGGAACAACCCCTTTACCTTTCTTGGAGTTACTTGATTCATTTCCTTGTGAGGTTTTTCCAGATTCTGAAACTACTGATGATTCTGGTACAAACTTGGAACTAAATTCAGTTTTCATTTTGAGTATGTTTTTGTTTTTATGCTTTATTTTGTTGAATTTAGAACCTTTTCTGTACCAGCATTCATCAGTGGAATGATTAAACAGCCTACAAATTTCACAAGGCATCCTCTTTTGCTTTCCCTTGTGATTATCTACAAGTACTGATGACTTAGATACTGAGTTTTTGTTCCTCAGTACATTTGGAACATCAGTATTTGTAGACAAATTGACAACAGCTGATGTGTTGACAACCTCTGAAGAGTTATTCTTCAGCACTTGTCTATCAACACTTTTCCACTTATCAGTACTTGTACAAACAGCTTTTTCTACAACTACTGATGAGTGATTCTGACTTATCAGAAGCCGTGCATCTTTCTCTCCAGTGCCATGCCCATCTGACTTAACCAATTTTAAATTTAAGTCATTTGAAACATTTTCATCAGGATCAATTTCAATTAAAACACTATCCTGACATGTTTCATCCTGAATAACATTTGTACATCCAAGAGAATAAGAATAAGTTTCAATATCCAGAGTTTCAGACTCAGATTTGCATGCACTTGAATCACTTTCAAATGATTCTTCAGCATCAGACTTTTCTGAAGATTTGGTGTATTGGTATACACTGTCCCCTTCAGACTCACAGTTAAGATTTTTTGGTGTATAATCAGTTTGAGGAGCAGTGTGATTGTATCCAATACCAAACTTCACATTTGATGTTGTTTGCTTGTTTAACAGCAACTCAAACCCCTTGCAAGATTCAACCCATTTTGCACATTCTACTTGGGTTGCTGCAAGTGTTTGTTTCAAATCATTGTGTTTGACAAGCATGACTTCCACCCTAGCCTTTTCATCAGACAATTGACACTTGAGTTTATAAATTTCAGACTCTTTTTCATTCAAAACTTTCTCAAATTCAGTTTTATTCTTAGTCATGACCCTTTCTAAATCCAACTTCTCATTGATTAACTCAACATTGATTTCTCTAATGGAAGCAAATGCTGAAACACAAGACTCTGAACACAACTTAGCTTTGGATTCAGATGATACCTGTGATGTTGAAGAAGTTGAACTTGAGGTGTCAGTTGACTCAATAGCCATCAATGCAAGATTCCCAAAAGGATTGTCTCCACCATGTGGACCATTTTCAGAGTAAGGCTGCATGTTGAAGTCAGATAATTCATCAGGTAGGCTACTCCAATCAACTACTCCAGGAGTAAAGAAACTCTGATGCTGTTGTTGTTGAGACTGTTGATTGGTTTGAGATTTGCTGGGATCAGGAAGAGCAGGTGATTGTGAAGGAATTAATGCTGGAGTGTGTGTAGGTTGAGGCATGTAAAAACAAGGATATGGATATGGCATAGGATTTTGTGGAACAAAGTGAGCTGGATAGAAGTGTTGTTGACTAGTACCAGAAGATTGTGGTCCTTTGCTTGATGTGTTGTTTCTTGGAAAAGTCACAAAAGGTGCAGCAGAGTTAGAACCAGTAGATTTGCACTCCCTAGCAAAGTGACCAAGTCTGTGACACTTATGGCACCTCAGCTTCCCTTTGTCAAATCCAACTTTGGTTTTGCCAGATAATCCAGGGAACTTTCTTCCTGTTCGTTTATAGAACTTTTGTGATCTGATGTTGATTAACGCCATTTGACTCAAAATGTCCATCTCCTCTAGATCATCATCCGGAATTCCTTTCAAATCATCCATCACAAAACACAAGTTATCACCATAATTTCCTGCATTACCATCAACTCCCACAAAAGCATGTTCAGAATTGTTAGTAGAAAAATCAATATGTTCATCATAAGAACATTCAGACCCATTAAACTCTGACTCCTGACCTATCAAAGCAGTGTTACCAGGAACAAAATCATCAGCAAGTTTTCCAGATGAAGACAGTTTTCTCTTCTGTTCTACCTCTCTCTCAAAAGTTAAGAGTTTCCCATGTAATTGGGTGAGAGATAGATTTTCCAGATTAGCATTAGAGCGTAGGACAATTGTGTATGTGTCCCATCTCTCAGGCAGTGATCTGAGAAATCTGTTATTCATCTGACTATTAGTATATTCTTGCTTAACCATTTTCAACTCAGAAATTAAACATGAGAACCGCTCAAATTGTTGAGTCAATGATTCACCCTTTCTGTGAGAAAATGTCTCATACTGCTGAGCAAGGATTTCTCTAGTATTTGCTAAAACCTCATCGGTTCCACCAAATTGTTCTTTCAGTGCAACCCAGAGATCATGAGCAGTATCATGATGCATCAAGCCTGAATAAATCTCATTAGGCAGAGCCATGGCCAGAATACCATGAGCTTTCGCATCAATTTCAAACAGTTTGATATCCTCATCCGAATACATATCAGACGGTTTCGGAATCATGATCTTAGTTTCAGGATCAGTGATCGTGGGTTTATATGGACCATGCACTACAGATTTCCAACATCCTGCGCTGTTAATCGACAGGTGATGTAGCATTCTACGTTGCCAAATGCCTGTATTGTGCGGATCATTGTTTGGAGTTGTCATGATCACAGATCCAAGCAATTAGACACAAGCTAATGCAAATTTCGATCAATTGATTCAAAACAAATTAATATTGAAGGACAAATCAACAGAAGTTAACAGAAAACTTCAATCTATAACAAATTCTTACTTAATCAGCTAATTCGATCAATTAGAGAACAAATTTGAGCAGTTTCAGAGATCAATTGTTTAATCGATCAATGATTAACCAGCTCTGATACCAATTGTAGGATCAGATGTTCTCAATTGATTTAATAATAGAGTATAGCAGCGGAATTCAAAGTTGAATTAGCACAATCATAGCAAGAACAAAGTTCAATCAAACAGTAAACGAATAATTTTGTTATAGAGAGAGAGTTTCTGCAAAAGGAATATTTCATTTGATTCACTAACTTCATTGCATTACAAAATTGTCAACTGCCCTTATATAAAGACAGTGACGTCTGATGATGTCACATGATGTTGACACCTAACAGACAAAACAAAACAACTGAAATAACTAAACTACTGAAGTAATAAACTAAAACATCTGATGAGTAAACTACTCATCAGACTTTTACAAGAACTGAAAGAAAACTACTGAAGACTAAACTACACACTACAACATCTGATGACTTACACTTCAGCTGTTGTATATCACTTCAGATCTTGTATCTTCTGTACATTGAATGTCAGCCGTTGTGTTCTTCTTCAGTTGTTATAAGTGTTGTGAGACTTAGAGATTTTTCTGATCAGGCTCATTGGTTCTTTTAGTCCAACAATTGTATAATGATGTTCCAAAAGTATGCAGGTCCAAAAATGCTAAGTCTTCTATCTGAAGTCCTAGTCCAAAAGACCAAGTCAACACATGGTTGGTGAGTTAATATAGTTTAGTACTTGAAATAAATTGTAACCCTCTCTCGGTAAAGACCCTAACCTCATTAACATCACATGTAATGTCCACATCGGTATGCCTATATATAGGGCATACCCCTGAGTCGAGCCTACGACCCGCCCAGACGCCGTCCCACCACATACTAATGTGTATATGACACTGATGTTAATGATAGTTAAGCATTTTTACCTATCATACACTCAAAATATTTGTTAAACCCCCGAGTAACAACCTTAATCTCATTAACATCACATGTATCATCCAGATCGGTATGCTTATATATAGGGCATACCCCTGAGTCGAGCCTACGACCCGCCCAGACGCCGTCCCACCACATACTAATCCGCATAGGACATTGGTGTTAATGATAATTAAGCGTTTTACCCCTACCATTACCTCATTTGTTCTTCAGTTCTTTGTTCCTGTATATACAACAATTTGAAATCCCTTTTGATTCCTTAAGTTCATCACACAAGTATGATCAACCACAACAATTGTACAACTGTGAAATAAATGCTTAATTAAATAAATAAATAAACATTTAATAAAATCTCAGTCCTAATGATTGGGCCTTGGTCATACTCGAGTAGGCTAGTATAGCAATCAGGTACTTGGTAGTAAAGGAGATCTGTAAATATCATCAAGCATGCGACCTATACTCAATCAGTCTAGCTAGGACATCTTTTGAGTAATAGGATTTTATTGACCGTTCTTGACCGTTATTGACCGTTCACATGCTATCTTTGAATATTTCCCAAATTTTCCTCAAAATAGTTCTTTGTAAATAGTTCATTAGATCGTTAGTTCTCTGAAAACACCCTCTTGAAATAGTTCTTTGAAAATAGATCGTTAGTTCTTTGAAATAGATCGTTGAAAATAGTACTTTGTTTTAGATCTTTAGTTCTTTGAAATTAGTTCTTTGAAATTAGTTCTTTGATTTACAAAGTTATTTACTCATGATGAATAGATAACTTGTTTTTAAAATTCAATAAACAGTTTACCTAGAACAAGTCTAAATAAACAGTTATACATGATAAACATATACAAATTAAAAGCATTTAAGTAAACAATTTAATTAAAACCGTTTACGCATGCTTCTCAGCCCCGCGTTTGAAAACAAAAATGTTTAGAAAAGGGGCAATGAACTCACCTGTGTTGCTGTGCAAATGAATCACAAAAGATAATGCGCGCTCTTTGACTATCGCTTATGTATCTTTAGCACCTGAGTTGTTTTAAGAGATTCGAATACGATAAGTGTTTATAATAGACGTTGTAACTAAGGCTTTGGTCTTGGTGTGCAACTAAGTGTCCTAACTTACTTGTGTGTTTCCATGACTTCATTGAATTTCTCTAACTTATTACTCATAATTACCCCTGATCCTAATCAAACTTTTAAGTTTTAAAACCTTTTACTTAATTTAGTGAGATTTATAAATCAATTTCTTTATTTAAAAACATTATTAATTTAAGAATAGTATGGTTATCATGATGTGCTTAGGTTAATCTTGAATGATTAACCTTGGCCCTTTACAAGATCTTCATCGTTCATGATTCCTTGATCGTTTACCTGTATATTCCATCCTAGATAGTTTAAATAACTATCTAATGTAATTATATGTCGTTACAATTTTCTAGAATTAGAAGTTATTTATGAGAACAACTTCACAATTTTAAACTTTAGTTTGATTCTCAATGAATTCTCAATGTTTTAACCAAAATGATATCCATCATCACGTTCGAATGTAAATAGGTTTTTAAGAAGAGTTTTGTTATTCCAACATTAGTCACTCAAAAGAACATTAACTTGTGATTTCATGAATGAAACCCTAATATTGACCCCATGCACACACCCATGCATGTAGACAATGGGCCAACCGACTCACCCTTGTACCAGTCGACCAACCCAGTGGGCCGAACGAATGGATGTTAGGCCGAATGAAACTTGATCGTATGAAGGTAGTCGAATCACCCCTGACTGAATGAGGTTCGGGCGAAAGGACTTGCCCATTCGGCGAAGGAACCCAGGCCGGTCGAATGAGTTGCGGCCGCCTGGCCCTTGGCCGAAGGAGCTAGTCGAATGAGCCAGATCGAATGAGCAGAGCCGACTGAAGGTGTTATGGCCGAATGAACGTGGGCTGCTTCCGCTAAGGTTATTCGGCGAATGGGTTTAGATCTGGCAAAAGACATTCTGCGAGTGAGGAATTGGCTGGCCATTCGGCGGCCTGAATTCTTGGCCATTCGGCCTATCGAATCTCGAGAGGCAGCCATGGTTTCTCAAGTTAAATGGCCAGGGTTTAAACCAAAACTTGTTCCTAACATGTTCTAGAGGTGTCGTGAGTGGTTTCCCTAAAGGTTTGAGGTGTTTCAGCCGATCAAGCAGTGGAGTCGAGATTAGGGTTTTTCAAACCCTCAAATCGAACATAATCACGGATTTTACCTCAAATCTGTCGGACAATCTCTTAAATCAGTTGTGCTTCTATGATCTACAAGTTGTGATGGTCGTTTAGACACCAAAAACTCAAGATTTCGTGAAGATTTGAGGAAGAAAACTTAGAGAGAAGGTGGATGTTCTAGTGAGAGAATTTAGAGAGAGAGAAGTGAACGATGTTGATGATGAAAGCTGGTTGGTGGGTGAGTTTATGACATTGAATGCCATAATAAATGGCTTGGGTCTACCCGGGTATAGTCGGGTTCGTTCGGTTTCGCGTGATTTCGCGTAAAAACGTCGGTTTCTCGCCGTTTTCGTAACGAAACGACTCGATTTTAAAATTGAAGTTATAAAATTATTTTAGATTGTGATTCCTAATAAATTAACTAATATCTTTTATTTATTTAAAAATTTTCAGAAATAATTAACTTACTGTTTAAATTGAATCGCGTAGTTGTTGCGCGCGTTCATTCAGATCGTCACCCGTAATTAGACATCATTCAGAACGTTAAACTTTCAGATGTATTCGTACAGATCGTCACCTATACGAATAATCCGTCAGTTTAGCATTCCCGTAACGACATCCGTTGTTGTTTTGTTATAAAAAGTCTCACATACGTTCATACATAATAAATCCTAACACGTAATCACCTGATGGTTCTGTGTCGCCAGATAATTATCTGACTTACGAACCATTGTTCTGAACTCTGTTTTCAGAACTGATTCAAAATTTTGTTCGTTGATGACATGAAATAACTATGAAACATGATATGAATATTATAAACAATGAAACACATATAGTTCGTACCTGATTACTGTTCGTTTTACTGTAGGGATCACTGTTCCGGTGCCGGTTCCGGCATTGATGTTACAATTATGCGTTATCTGAAGGGTACTTCTGATCTTTGTTTTTGGTTCCCTAATGATGAGAACTTTGAGCTTACTACTTACAGTGATTCTGACTATGGTGGATGCAAGAGGGATTTCAAGTCAACGTCTGCGGGATGTCAGTTCTTTGGAACCCGATTAGTTACCTGGCAGTGCAAGAAGTAGACATCGGTGTCTACTTCAACCTGTGAAGCTGAATACATTGCTGCTACTAGTTGCTGTTCACAAATCATCTGGATACAACAGCAACTCAGGGACTGTGGGTTACATTTTTCAAACACTCCTATCTATGTTGATAATACTGCCGCCATAGCTGTCACTAAGAATCCAGTCCCGCACTCGAAAACCAAACACATCGATATCAAATATCATTTCATACATGATTGTTTTGAAAAGAAACTCATCGATGTTGTTAAAATACACACCGATCACCAGAAAGCCGATATTTTTACAAAAGCTTTTGATAAACCCAGATTCTTATACCTGCTATCGGCTAATGGTGTTTTTCAAAAGGATGAAGTCCTTCCTTCATCTGAATCTAACAAATGATCATCGATTTTATTAGTTAGTTTCATTTTCTTTTATTTTTTTTCATTGTTAAGTATTTCTTATTTCATTTCTTTAATCAAAAACTCAAAATGATTTTCTGTTTTAGGTTTTTAGGGGGAGAAAAAGTATATTATTAGAAAAACCAAAAACATTTAAAAATTTGAATAATACAAAAACAATTAAAAAAACATAAAAATGAGAAAGTCTTCTTTGAGAAAGTAATGTGTTAGCCTATTATGTCTTAAAGGCTGAGGTGAATGCATAAGTTGAAAACACATGAGAATTGTGAATAGATGTACTGATAGGCCGACTTTACAAAATGTATAGAAAATTTGTGATAACTTAGAAAGTCTGATTCGTGGGATCCGTTTTAGGAAACCAGCTAAGTGAGAAATAGTTTTTGACTCAAATCAGTCATACACCTGTCATCATAGGATCTAATAAGGTTTCCAATGATTCATGAATTCCAATCTGTACACGTGCCATATTGCTTTGTAAAGACCTAGCTGAAGCCGTCCATTCAGATGAGAATGATTGAATCATAAGAAAATAAAATAAAATCAAGCTGGTATTAAGCTTGTGAAAATACAAAAATAAAATAAGTTCGATTCCATACACATGCCATATTGCGTTGTAAAGACCTAGCTGAAGCCGTCCATTTGGATAGAACAAGTCAATCACACATTCTGACCATTTTTCTGATTTTTCCTTCGATTCACTAAACCACATACTCATAGTTCATATCTTCATCATCTCAGGTACTTGTGGATCCAATATGGTTGACTTTTGACCATGGAATCTCTGAAAGCCGTTCAAAATATAGGGTTTTAGGGTTCTAACTTGTCGCTTCAAAATAAATGGACAAAATGAACTTGAAACCTCATTAGACCTGTTTTAATAGTGTTAATCGGTCGATTCTGAGTATGGGTGCATGATTTTTATGAGCTGATTTGAAAATTTGTCAACTGGAGTTTGAATCTCAACAGTCAACCGAATGACACCATTCGGCGAATGGCTCATTCGGCGAATGGCTCATTCAGTCAATATACTCATTCGACCAAGGATCATTCGGCCAAATCAATTACATTCGGCAAAATGATCTGCTTGTTAATTGTTATGATTTGAATCTACTGTTCAACTGAATTGTACTAACATGTGTATTTCTTTGTTTTTCAGTATGGCTGGATACAAATTAGTGATGAAGAACAACATTTGTGCTCAACTGGATCTCACCATGCCGAATGCTCGACACTTCATTGAGATCATTACATTTCTGAGGCGTTCCAGGATTTCTGCTGCCATCTCTACTGTTCATCTCCCCTATTAGTCTCATCAGCAGGACTTCTGGACATCTGCTGACATTGACTGTGAGGTTGAGCCACCGATCATTAGGGGCAAAGTGCTAGGCCATGATGTAGTTGTATCTGCTGAACATATCATGAGGATATGTGGTTTTTAGGATACACCAGATCAGGCGATTCTACTTGACCGCTACTTGGTTCGTGGTTGTTTCATGCGTTGCAAGTATGAAGGTGATCTTGGAGCTGGGATTCTCAACAAGGCGTTCATGTCTCCTCAGTTCAAGTACCTAGCCCATGTGCTTATTCACTGCCTGGGGTCTTGGAGAGGTGGTTTTGATGACATGAGGGAGACAATACAGTGTGCATTCGTTGCCTTGGTGCTGAACAGGCCCTTCAACTTTTCCGAGATGATTTTCACTCACATGAAGGAGAATGTGATGCTCAAGGCAGATAAGAAGTTTCTTATGTACCCTTGGTTCCTCCAGCAGTTGATAGATGCTCAATTACCTGACTTGCCGAAGATCAACGCTGATATTATTCGCTTGGAGCATATGAATGATATCACTCTTAATAGAGTGATGTCATACAGAGGGAAGGAGAGGAAGCCTACAGTACGTACATTGTTTGGTCATCTTCTGAGACCTGATTATGTAGCTCCAGCTGGTAGGAGATGAAGGCACGATGACTCAGACTCGGACATGGAGGATAGTTGTTCCTGGTGATGAGGGTGATGATGATGGAGATGGTGGTGCCAGTGATGTAGGAGGTGGTGCTAGTGGTGTTAGTGTTGGTGTGAGTACTGTTGGTGTTAGTGCTTCTACTGATGTCATTGTTACTAGTGCTGGTGTTACTATGGTTGAGGCTGGAGTGTTGGATGTTAGTGCAGTTGGTGTAAGCACTGTTGCTGGAACTAGTACATCTGGTGCAGATAATGATGATGTTGACATTGATTCTTTACTGGAGCTAGATTTTATTGCCACTACTACAGCCATAGTTTCTACTCCACTTGATATGACTGGTACTACCTCTGTAGAAGACAAGGAAGATTCAGATGAATCAGAGGATGGAGGTGGTGAGGATGGAGGTGAAGGTGCTGAGAGTTCAGACTCAGAGGACACTCCTGATGAAGAGTTTGAAGATGTATGGGTGGGAGGTAGACTGATAAAGAAGAGGAAGAGATGTAGTGAAAAGGGCTAGGTTTCTTTTTCAGAGGAGGTCAGAACTGTCGACTGCTGCTACAACAACTGTTATACAGCACTCAGTTAGCTATGACAATGAGGAGGGAGACATTATTCACTGCTTAACAAATGAGCAGATAGCAGAGCTGTTCAAGTTGAACCCGGACGAGGTTGTGATTGATGACACCTCAGCTCCTGCTGATGATGTGCCTTCTCCTGAAACTTTTGATGATGTGGATGAGGTTATATTGGAGGATGTTACAGAGGAAGAGACTCCAAAGTACACTTCAGCTGAAGACGAGCTGCCTACTTTCATTGACCTGTTTGATCAAGCCACTGAAGAGATACTGAGCAGATATGTTGAAGAACAAGTCAATGGTAGTAAGTCTTCAGCTGATGACATTCAACAAAGAAAAGAAGAGTGGAAAGCGTATTGGGAAGCTTTGAAGAAGGAGAGTACTGTGAAGATGCCAGCAACTCACACTAAAGTCTATAGGGCCAAAGGCTACAAGGCTGGAGGTCAGATTCTTAGCTGGGCATACTTTCATAACTTAGGATGCTATGCTGTAAAGAGAGAAAAGGGAATTGATTATTTCAAGCATCCACATGATTTCAAGACGCTGCCAGGATTCGAAGTCGATCAACTTGCGCGCTTGAAGATGTTATACAGCGATGGCTCAAGGATGTCATCTTGGTTCTCCACACAGCTACAATATCAATATATAAAGAGGTGGGTGAACTTCAGGCCTCAGCATCCTGAAAGATATTACTTGCCAGAGATAGATGGAGATACCCGAAAGCATAAAGTGATCCTGAAGTGGCTTCCTCCTAAAGTCATGAAGAAGATTCCGTTGAGGAAGATGCGTCAAGACTTTTTGGAAGGCTTCCGATGGTGGTATTATGACGGGCGAACTAGAGAGGCTGTAATTGTGATGTGCAAATACAAGAAATGGGAAACTGAACGGTTATTTGATCTGATGTAGTTGACCAATCTGTCTCACAGTGATGTCAAGAATCTGCACTTCCATCAGATGTTCTTCGATGTTGCCGACATAGAACAAGCCATGCCATTCATGAAAGTCATTCGTATTTATATGGTGTTCAGGATACATGCTGGAGCTGATTGGAAAGCCATTTACGACAAACATTTCAAGAAAGACACTTCCAAGGAGTGAACTAGGTCCAAGGGGGAGTTTGTAGATGCATTAAATGTCCCTAGTTCTACTTTGTATTATCCTTATGTATAAAGGTTATAATATTAATGGAAGTTGTCTTTCTATATAGTGTTCTTAAAGTTTATTATTGATTATAAGTGTTTGATTATGTTTAAAGTTGAATTTATATGTCTTACAGACCCATTCGGGCGAATGGCTCTAAGAGTGAAGCCATTCAGCCGAATGAACGATTACAGAATAATTGGGGTGAACGAATGAGTCATTCGCCGAATGACTCATTCTATTGACTTGTCCGTTCGACTAAGTCACTCACCGAATCAGTTGCTTCTGCCACTCATTCGGCCGAATGACGACAGTCTATAAATATCAACACAATCTGTTTCAAACCTAACTTTTTCGAGCCCTCCTTCTTCCCAGAGCACTCCAGTGTCAAACCCTAGAAGATTTGAGTGGTTCTTGATGTCCAAGTTCGATTCTCAACCCGTGGTGTTCGATCTATCATCAAACGTTCATTCATAACCTTCAGATCACCACGGTTGCTGTTGGTTTCGATTGGAAAACCCTGGAATAGGATTCCGCACTATTCCAGAGGTTGTCAAGTAGATATCCATTGGAACCAGATTGTTTCCGAGCTCTTACTTGGTCCTACAAACAACAGCTACCACACCAGCATCAAGGTAGCGCCTTTTGAGGCACTCTATGGCAAGAAATGCCGATCACCCATCTGTTGGGCGGAAGTGGGCGACAGTCAGCTCACTGGCCCGGAACTTGTACATGAAATGACAGAGAAAATTGTGCAGATTAGAAACCACATGGCAGCAGCTCGCGATCGAAACGCCGAAAGCCTCTAGAATTTCAGGTTGGAGATAAAGTCCTTCTGAAAGTTTCACCATGGAAAGGCATCATTAGTTTTGGTAAACGAGGCAAACTGAACCCACGGTATATTGGGCCATTTGAAATCCTAAACGTATTTCAGATGAGACACTTGTAGTTCCACTGGATGAGATCCAAGTGGATGAACAACTATGGTTCGTGGAAGAACCGATAGAGATCATGGACCGAGAGGTCAAAAAACTTAAACAGAGTCGGATTCCGATTGTCAGGGTCCGATGGGACTCGACACACGGACCTGAATTCACGTGGGAACGTGAGGATCAGATGATGCGCAAATATCGCCACCTCTTCAAACAGACAACGTCGAACGCCGACAACAACGAATAAATTTCGGGACGAAATTCCTTTCAACAAGGGGATGATGTGACAACCAGAACATTTTGTTCTCAAACACTACCAACAACAACCAAATTTCGGGACGAAATTTCTTTCAACAAGGGGATGATGTGACACCCGGCAATTTCAGGTAAATTGCGACTCTTACATTCTTTACATTTCACATTCATAATTGATTTCACTTCATTTAATTATGTTTAATTAGATGAGTCAAACACAAACAACTGCGAAACGATAGTTTGAGGAACTATCGAATCGTACATTTCACATTGGTTTTGGAAACCAAGTGTGGCAAACTCAAGCACAAACACAAAACAATAATTCGAGGAATTGTTGAATTGTGCAATACATGTTGATTATGGTTAATCAAGCATGCAAACGGTTCTTAGCGACGAACACAAACGAATAAAGATAATTCGAGGAATTATCGAAACACACACACGAGTCTCACTAACGTTGGTGATCAAACAACTTATGTGTTATTTTATGATTATGTGATCAAACAACTTATGTGCGAAATCGAATCGACAAAATCGAAAAACTGGAAAATGGATCCATCACGGTATGCCAAGGACCCTTGGCAAGGGCTTGGCGGTACGCGAAGCAAAAGTGGGGGATCTGGCTCCCGAATTCCTCGGCGATATGCGAAGGCCATTTTGATAGGCCACGGCGGTACGCGAAGCCTATGCAGATCAAAATTTTCATAAAAACCAACCCCAGCTCATTTGTTCGGTTTCTACCCCAAATCACCGAACATTTTCTCTCAAAATCGACCTAGGACTACTGTGATCAAGCCTTCAAACCTTCTGGAATCACTATTGGAGCTATTTCTTGCATTGGTCGACCATTTGGAGTTCTTGGAAGGTTGGAGAAGAAGCTAAAGAACTTAGAACGACCATCAACCACTGGTTCTTCATCATCAGCCATCATTCCTACTGAATCTAGTCATCTAAGGTAGTTTTAAATGTTTATCTAGCGTTAGATCGTACATGCATGATGTAAAAACACACATGCAAGTGTGTTTGAACACATGCAACTCCATATGGCTATTGTACACGAATTTGTTGGTGATTGGATGTGTTATTAGAGTTAGATCTACTGATTTTAGTGTAGGATTGAGTTTGGTTGAGTTATTGATTGATTTGATGATGATTTTAGTACACTTGCCATAAAAGGAAACTTTTATGTTGCATGTCATAGATTTGTGATGATCTAGACATGTTAGACATGTCTAGATATTGTTAAAGTATATATTGAAGTGTTAGAAACACATTTGAGTATTTGATTTTGTCAAAATCATGGTTTTTAGAAGCTTACTAAATAAGGAAACTTTTGTAAATCAAAAGAGGGCTTTTGATGTTTTTGAATTTTTTGGTGAACTTTGATTATTGAAATATGTTTAGAAATGGTTTTTAACATATTTGGAAACTTTGTTTTGCGAAAACAAGCTTTTAAACAAATACTTACTATTTCAGGAAACTTTGTTTGGGTAAAATGGCATAAATGGTACTTTATGCACAAACAACTTATTTCAAGTGTTTACATGTGTTTTACAAACATACTAGAGTATTGATTTTTATGAAATGGGATTTCATAACCGTACTTTACAAAAATAGAAACCTTCTAAATATAGAAAGTTTCCCGAACCTTTTTGAACATTGCATTACAATTGTTTTGAACAACAACTCATTTTATTTACGTATGGACATGCTTTATTACTATATGTATATGTGTGGACCACATCACAACTAAAAGTCCTCGCGATACTCCACGGACAGTTAGTAGCACGTAGCGCTTAGCGTGGTAATCTTGAATAGTACTATTTGGGCCTGACAAGCCCCACCCATCGCGCCTGGGAGGCCAACCCGACTGGAGGTCGGAATGGGTGCAATATTGACCAACACTTTGCCATTGTCTTGTGATGGACATGGCAGGAGGCACAACTGTCAGCTTCGGTATAAACCCGCATATAATATAACTGTATTGACTAGCTATCAATCGATACTGCATTGTAATGATATGTAAATCACAACTCTTACTTTAAACATTGGGTGTTTACTGCTTATGAAAAACCTGTGCTCGCACCAACCTTTGTGTTGACCCTTTTACTCACATGTTTTCTCAGGTAGCTAAGGCACGCGCATAAGGATTTGGATGCTAGGATGGAGTCCCATGCATCTACTATAATGCTTTATGCTTTTGAGAACATTTATTATTCTGATATGTTGTGTATTGTTAAACACCTTTTAACGCTTCCGCAAACTGTAACCTTATGTTATTTTGAAAATTGTTTAATGAACGCTTCCGCTAATTATGAACACAAATCTGTTTGATAATTTATACTTTACTTCCGCAAATCTGATTTCACAAAATTGTTTTATCCAAGTTATTGGATGTACGTATGCAACCAGACATGTAGGTCTCGCAACTGTGCGACCGGAGACTGCGATCCTGTCTGGTCATGCTCGCGCCCCGGACGGGACGGGATTTCTTGGGGTGCGACATCCGATGAGATCAAACCCGGGGTTAGGGGGTCGTCATCATCACCATCGAAGTGGTCAGGAATGCGTTGGAGTCAATGCGCTGGTGAATGGTCGGATGCTCATGTTGGAGATGCTGCCTGCTTCTTCCTTGAGACCAACGCTGCCGCTTGGTTGTTTCACCAGTGGTGCGTCTATGCAGTTGGTTTTTCGTCAAAGCTGGTCGCCGGAAAGAACGAGAGAGAGATGATAATGTGTGTGACGGGTATGGTATTTTTGAGTGATGGTGTTTTGAATTTTGATATTGAATTTTGAATTTTGAATTCTAGCATTTCTCTCTTTATGCTTCAAGTATTGTACCACAAGCAAAAAAAGTTAAAGATTTCTTAAATTTAAGACATTTCAACACTCTCTCTCCAATATGTATTATATATAGTAGATATAGATATATATGTATGTATGTATGTATGTATGTATGTATGTATGTATGTATGTATGTATGTATGTATGTATGTATGTATGTATGTATGTATGTATGTATGTATGTATGTATGTATGTATGTATGTATGTATGTATGTATGTATGTATGTATGTATGTATGTATGTATGTATGTATGTATGTATGTATGTATGTATGTATGTATGTATGTATGTATGTATGTATGTATGTATGTATGTATGTATGTATGTATGTATGTATGTATGTATGTATGTATGTATGTATGTATGTATGTATGTATGTAGGTATGTAGGTATGTAGGTATGTAGGTATGTAGGTATGTAGGTATGTATGTATGTATGTATGTATGTATGTATGTATGTATGTATGTATGTATGTATGTATGTATGTATGTATGTATGTATGTATGTATGTATGTATGTATGTATGTATGTATGTATGTATGTAGGTATGTAGGTATGTATGTACGTGCGTGCGTACGTGCGTGCGTACGTGCGTGCGTACGGGCGTGCGTACGTGCGTGCGTACGTGCGTGCGTACGTGCGTGCGTACGTACGTATGTATGTATGTATGTATGTATGTACGTGCGTACGTACGTGCGTACGTACGTATGTATGAAGAGGTGACCATCACATAATGGTTGAGTTCATAACCTTGAACTACCATGTGATGGTGTAATTACCTTTTGTGACCTTCGATTGTGTTTATGTTATGAAAGAAATTTATTTATATGATATGGTTTAAACATTTTGGTAAAAGATAAGGTTTAGGTTACAAACTTAAGTTTATAACTTGAAGTTGAAGTACATCCATTAAACCCTACCCGAACCTTTATCACATTTGCTAGTTGTTAACTGACTTGGTTGCCCTTTGGTTATAATTAACATTGACCCGATAATGTGGTTTCACTTAGATTCCATTTCCAAACATTAGTATTGATTATTGGAGTGCCCACAAGAAGTGTCGATACTAGACACATACATGTTTAGCCAACCTTCGCCCTTTCATCGATACTATGAATGTCCCGTATTGATTTGATCCTTTATAGATTGTTTGGTTTGCCTATTTGATACTTAAATTACTTGGATTACATTGGTTATTAGCATTGACAAGCTTGAGATAGTATCCATGCTTGTAAACTCGACCATCCTTTGTTAAACCCCAACACCACCCTCGTCGATATTATCAGTATCGACAGGGTTTAGATCCAACAACTGGTCCTTTGATACTATTAATATCGATGGAAGCGTGGCTGACTTTTCCATGGATCAGTTGAGACTGTCAATGTCAACATTAGTATCAATGGGCGGTTCATCGAACTTATCAAGTTTTATGAATGAAAGTCTAAACAAAGGAAGCGATCGATACTATGGTCTTCTTCCCCCTTTGTATAACATCCCGACCGATGGCGGAAACGCCGGGATGCCACGAGGGATGTGTAGATTGTTCAAAAGCTCGTGGGCATCTAAATTAAATCATCACATAATCATATAACCAACCAAATTAATTACAACAAAAATCATGTTCATCATGAATTAAATATATTAATTACACAAGAGAATTAGCTAGGCTAACTAAACTCTAATCGCCAGAATTTTAGTTAATTAGCTAAGTCCAAGATCCTATATGATGACGTCCAAAAGTTTGAGTTCTTCATCCTCAACCTACTTTGCTTCATTACCTGAAACATGTAGGAAAATCAAGTGTCAACTACTAAGTAGTTGGTGAGTAATCATAAGTTTTTATACTTTAAAAATTTTTTATAAGACAAGTATTAAAAGTTTGTATTTTGAAAAGATTTTATAAAAAGTTTAGATAAAATAAGTATAAGAACTTATGGTCTTTCTGAGGAAATCCACAAGAATACATGCGCGACAATCCAATACATATCCCAACACAATCAATCAAGCACATAAACAAACACACATTCACCTATCTCACATATTCATAGATAATCATAGACAATAATAGATAATTGTGACAATCCGACTTTTCGAATTAACCTCGTTAACTGAAAATAACGAAATCACAAATAGGAAGGCCCAATAAGGCCAAGGTAGGCCCAATAAGGCCAAGGTAGGCCCAATGAGTCCAATAAGGCCAACGAAGGCCCAATGAGGCCCAATGAGGCCCAAGTTAGGCCCAATTGTGTTTATGAGGCCCAAAAGGATTAATCTAGTCCAACAATGTTCTAAGTGGCCCAATTAGTAACAATCCGGTATTTCGGATTAACGTCGTTAAACAAAAATTAACATAAATGATGCGAAAGCAAACAAAATCAAACTGAAAAGACTTAAATTGAACTAAATAAGTTTGGAAACAGTTAAAACACAAGGATTAATCTTGAAATCAACTAAATACTCAATTATGACTTCAATAAGTCAAAATTCGTTCAATAATATTGGGGGAATTCGAAATTGGCATTAAAACACCATAATGGATTGAATTAATCACTTATAAAACACATAATGATGATAATTAACGGCTGATATCAGTTACCAAGCCATCAATTGTTGAATTAAACCCTTTTAACAAACCATTATGTGGAAAATGTTACTAGAATCGACTAAAACCACACAATACGGTTGAATTTCACCAAATCAAACATCCATAAGCCTTAGTCGGCACTATTAGTGGATTCTTCACACGACAATTCAAGGAAATAAACATTGGAAGAAGAATTGGATCGTGACCTCGGCCGAACTTAAGCCACATGTCGAACCACAACAATTCGAAGACAAAACAGGTAATGATCGACTCCCACAATACCTAAAAGGGCCGATTAAATAAAACCATATATCAATTTCAAGTTCTAACATCAAATCATGCGAGTTTGATTGTTAGGGTTCATACTAAGAACGTATTTGGGGGACTCTAATAAAACGAATTCGAAAATCAAATTGACTTATACAGAAAGTTTTGTGATGCTATGTTCATTGAAACGCATATGTTAATTCTGGTTTGTAACATCGAATCGTATGGATTCAATTTCTAGGGCTTGTTATGAAAAACATTTTGGGGGTTTTTGATCAAACAAGTTCTATAATCCAATTAAAACTCATGAACAGCTTCGTGATAATGTGTTTAATGAAAAACCTAATGTAGTTGGATCAAACAATAACAAATTTCATGATTTCAAGATCTAGGGTTCATCACATAAACGGGTTTGGGGTTTTTGAACATAACGAGTTCAAAAACCAAATCAAACTATACTAGTAGTTTCGAAATCATTCATTTAATAAAAACCCTATGCTAACTTGATCAAATAACATCGAATTGTTCATGAACCGGTTACAAGTTTTGAATGGAAAAATGTTTTGAGGTTTTCTAAACAAACAAGGTTTAAAATCAAATTAAATTACACAAATGGTTTCGGTTTGGTCTGGGAATGGAAAGCTCTACGAATTTAAGGATTAACACTTGCGAATTTTAGTAAATTGAATCGGGGATTTGGGTTGTTGCACCCGACTTTGTTCGAGTCTGATTTGTGATACTCAACCGAACCATTGTGTGAATTAAGACCACCCATAGATGCGTCTGAATCCATGGAACAGAAGCCCCAAGGTGGGGAACTCGATCTCAGTTGAATCGTGGGTCAATTTGGAACCCAAAGGGGTTCGGTGGGTTTACAAAGGGGAACCCAGGACTTAAAGGTTAAAACAATTAAAATCTATAGTCTGTTGCGAAATCAGAAGCAGAGGAACTGGTTGGGTTGGTTGGTGTGTGGTTCGGGAGGTCCAGGGTTCGAAACCGAGGGCCACCGGTTTTTGAGTTTAAAACTTACTTTTGGTTTTTGAACCATAACTGGTTCATTTCAACTCCGATTTAATCCGTTCAAAAGACGTTGGAACCGAAATGGAATTTCGAACGTCATGAAACAATAAAATTTATATTTTAACTCAAAATCATAAGTCGCGTATAATTACGCGTGTTTAAATGACATCGTGAACAATTTAAACAAACAAACTCGAAATTATACGTACTTTCGTATAAACGTTTCAAATGACTTAATATACATGTGTTAACGCGTATGAGATCACAAACACAATTTGACATTACGAATAACGCGACGTTATTGTAATGACACAGATTTTTCGTAGAAGGTGTCTACGCGAATTTTCAAGCACGTGATCATCCTGTGTGCTATCAAAGGTGCGTACACGGCCCCTTTCTTATTTCAAACTGTTTTGGGGGAGAAAACATGTGCAACAAACTCTTTTTAGATACATATCACTTGCATGAGTTAGCTGTTTACATTATGTGACAACATAGCAACTTGAAAGTCCTTACACACCTCGAACCGTTTAGTTTGCTGTAATGCAAAGCGTGGTAGTTGGAAATAGATCTATTAGGTTTGACAAACCTCACCTGGTAGATGGGATCTACGCAGGTGTTTGACTGACCAAACACATTTTACTATTGTTGTGCTAGACAATAGTGGCAAGGCAAAAACATGCTATAGCATGGCAATTCGTCAGCTTCGGTGTCGACCACTTATGTAAATAGTTATATGACTAGCTATCATGACTGTGCATGTGTGATTATGTTATCTACAAACTTGTTATTCAAACTACTGTTTTGAACATTGTGAATGCTTAAAACCTGTGTATGCACCAACCTTTGTGTTGACTTGATTTACATGTTTTCTCAGGACACCAAGGCACAAGAAAGGACAAGCAGGGACTAGG
Organism: Mikania micrantha; assembly: GCA_009363875.1. Classification (NCBI taxonomy): domain Eukaryota; kingdom Viridiplantae; phylum Streptophyta; class Magnoliopsida; order Asterales; family Asteraceae; genus Mikania; species Mikania micrantha. Next base: position 65,792,107 of record CM018697.1, read on the forward strand.
ATGTTGAGTCTCATGCATACAGTTTATATTGATTATTGATTTATAACATTGAACATTGTATACATGGTTTTACAACTGTTACACTTTGTTATAAATTTTCAAACGCTTCCGCAAAAGTTAAACTCTGATTTTACAAATTAAGACTGAATTATGTTTAAAAGCATATAGAGGTCTTTCGTTATGTCTAATGATCTGAGATCCTGGTTTGTCACGTTCCCAAACGGTATGATTCCGTTAGTTGAAAATTGGGGGTGTGACAGATTGGTATCAGAGACATTGGTTATAGCGAATTAGGTTTGCATTCGTAGATCTAGACTATAACTGTTAGACATTAGACTCACTTGCCTACACGATAGTTTGCATAGCTGTACATATGATATTATGTAGCAGACATGACATCACCATCCACATTTACTAGTGATATTGAACATTAAGTTGCATCATCACCAGCATCCAAGAAGAGGCAACTTAAGCCAATGGATGACACGATTCACTACGATGAGGAGATACACAAACGACCGAGGGAGAACAGCCAGTATTGGCATTGGATCCATGATCTCATTCATAGTTGGGTGCGTGAGAAGCGAGTACTTCCGCCACCTACTCCTGACACTACTACTAGTAGGACATTACCTACTCTGGGATACTCACTAGGGCAAGCATTTGCAGCTTTTGTTGCACGTATGAATCGGGAGATTCACAACATGTGAGAGGCAGCTACAAAGATCACTGGATTACTATAAGGATGAAATAGATTCTATGATTCACAAAAACAAGTCAAGGGATGAAATAGGCTCTTTGACTCACAAAAACAAGTCAAGGGATGAAATAGGCTCTTTGACTCACTAAAACCAGTCAGAAGATCAAATAGGCTCTGTGACTCACTAAAACAAGTCAATGGATGACATAGGCTCTTTGACTCACTAAAACCAGTCAGGAGATGAAATAGACTCTATGACTCACTAAAACAAGTCAAGGGATGAATTAGGCCATACGACTCAGTGAAACAAGTCAATGAATGAAATAGATCACTAAGGCTCACTTGAACAAGTCAGGGGATGAAATAGGCCCTATGGCCCACTCAATGAGTCAGTCGATGAAATAAACTCAATAATTCAAACAATACCATTCCTTAGTTTGGGACTATATCCACTAGTTCCACTAAACTTCTAATTTTGACAAATGATCCATCACTCGTTACAACACTGACGACAGGTAATAAGGTTGTGCTTCAGCCTTGATAGGAAAACATCACTGAACTCATCAACTGTAAGATGAGAATTCAAACCTAACGCATTGTTACACTTGAAGTGCCACCAAACGGACACTATCACTCGAGTTAAGAAGAACTAGAATGATCGTGCGGGAAAGTTTTCCGTTACCGGTGCATACGTAAAGGCGAATTACGTTATTTGAAAACACTGGCGACCTTTATTGTGAGTTAACTATCAACTTGGGAATTTATGAGAGATACAATGACTGTAAAGTGGTCAACTCCAAACAACTACATTAACACTCACACAATGAATGTCTCGACATCAGATTACATAAGAGAAACACACTCAAGCCGAATAGCTATTCTTGAAGGATCTACACTAAACCCTATAGTGGCATTCAACTCAAGTAACTATTTCTAGGTATTCTTTTGGATAGACTATCCAATCATATATTATGTGACTATTGTCTGAATCCTGATGTCCCGAATAAACTCTGAATTCCACAAAACCAAATAGCTCAAGGTAGGAGGAACTAGAATCCTTATGTAAGGTAAATTGACGATCATGGTGCGCAACGTAATCGTGAATTTACAGGTACGCATGAATTCTGGCAAATTCTATTGTGAGCCTATTTTTCAAAACGCATACATAAAATATTCACTTATCCTTTATTCTGGTAATTGAAACGAATTCCGTTAACATATCGGGATTCTAACATAACATTCATCAAATTTCCAGCCGTAGTTCTGGTTACTCTGTGTTTGAGAAACACTCATAGTGAGATTTTACACTTCACTTGGATAACTTCAAATGTATGTCAAAACATCTACTTGTGAACATCTGTAAAGATTCCCTATCAAACGAAGAACGAAATCTGATTTCATGTGTCTACTGAGCAGAGTTCTCAATGACCACAACAACAACAAGAAACACTCAAAGGATGTTTTGGATGCAAGAAGCTAGGGCATTTCAATTGAACCACACTGGTAGAACAACAAAAGGAACAAAAACAATGGTCTGAGGGGACAAGCCTTCATGATCATAAGAAGCATAGAGAAAAGCTCGACCTCATTGCAAGTACATGTGTGATAAACAAATGATATGATATGTGTTGTTGGAGACTGGAAGATAAATGAGCATTAGATCTAATGAATTTAGTGGAATATTTGCCATAACCTTAACACCAGTAGAGGTTGAGTACACTGTAGAACTAGCTGATGGCAAGTTAATCACAGTAGAACATATTCTCAATGGATGTATTCTCGACTTGATGGTTCAGACACATGACATTGACTCTATGCCTATTGCTTTAAGCAGTTTTGATGTAGTTATTGGCATGGACTGGTTGTTCAAACACCAAGCTGAAACAGTAGGCTATCAAAAGATCGTTCGTATACCGCTTTCATATGGAGAGACATTATATGTACAAGGCAAGAAGAGCAGTACGCCACTGCGTCTCATAACTTGTATAAAAGCACACAAATGTCTGCGTAAAGGTCATACGGCAGTTATAGCACTTATAACTGAAAAACCGGTAGCTGAGAAGAAAATTGAGGATATACCGGTAGTTTGTGAATTTCTGGAGGTAATTCCAGAAGACTTGCCGGGACTACCGCCTATCAGATAGGTGGAATTCCGAATCGACCTTACACCAGATGCAGCACCGATAGCTAGGGCGCCTTATCGACTTGCACCGTCAGAAATGCAAGAGTTATCTACACAACTGCAAGAGTTGTTGGATAAGGGCTTTATACGACCTAGTTTTTCACTGTGGGGAGCTCCAGTTTTGCTTGTTAAGAAGAAGGACGGTACTTTCCGTATGTGTATCGATTACCGGGAACTTAACAAGGTTACTATCAAAAACCGTTATCCGTTACCCAGAATTGACGATCTGCTCGATCAGTTGCAAGGTTCGAGTTACTACTCGAAGATTGATCTCAGATCGGGTTATCATCAACTAAGAGTTCAGGAGGAGGATATTCCAAAGACAGCATTCAGGACACGCTATGGTCATTATGAGTTCTTGGTCATGCCATTTGGGTTGACAAACGCTCCAGCAGTATTCATGGATCTCATGAATCGTGTTTGTAAACCTTACCTTGATAAGTTTGTCATTGTTTTCATCGATGACATTCTCATCTATTCACAGTCTGAAGAGGAGCACGCTGAACATCTCCGATTGCTACTGGAATTACTGAAACAAGAACAATTGTACGCTAAATTCTCGAAATGTGATTTCTGGATGCGAGAAGTACAAATTTTGGGTCATATAGTCAATGAAAAGGGCATACATGTTGATACAGCAAAGATTGAAGCGATTAAGAATTGGGAAGCACCAAAGACCCCTACCGAGGTACGACAATTCCTTGGTTTGGCGGGTTATTACCGATGATTTATTGAGGGTTTCTCAAAGATCGCTCAACCACCTGCAGCTCTTACGCACAAGGGAACGAAGTATAACTGGACGGATAAACAGGAAGCTGCATTCCAGCTATTGAAACAGAAACTCTGCAGTGCACCGATTCTGTCCGTACCGGAAGGAACAGAAGACTTTGTGGTGTATTGTGATGCATCTGCACAGGGTTTGGGATGTGTGTTGATGCAACGTGATAAAGTGATTGCTTATGCTTCAAGGCAACTACGACCACACGAAAAGAATTACACCACTCATGACTTGGAGTTAGGAGCAGTGGTTTTTGCTTTGAAGATTTGGAGGCATTACTTATATGGAACCAAGTGTACTATTTACACTGATCATAAGAGTTTGCAACATATCTTTGATCAGAAGAAACTTAATATGAGACAGCGACGATGGGTTGAGTTGTTAAACGATTATGAATGTGCGATTAAGTATCACCCGGGAAAAGCTAATATGGTAGCTGATGCTTTAAGCAGAAAAGATATTTCAACAAGACGGGTTCGCGCACTTATGATGACGATACAGACTGACTTACCTGACAAGGTGCATAGTGCTCAGATCGAGGCCTTGAAAAGGAAAACTCGGTACAGGAATCCTTACGAGGAATGGAAGAACAGTTGGATGTTAAGTCTGATGGAATTCGTTATTTCATCAATCGGCTGTGGATATCTTTGTATGGAGGTTTAAGGGAACTCGTGATGGATGGAGCACACAAGTCCAGATATTCAGTCCATCCAGGATCAGACAAGATGTATCATGATTTGAAGGCACTGTATTGGTGGCCTCACATGAAAGCTGACATTGCTAGATACGTTAGCAAATGTTTGACTTGTTCGAAAAGTCAAAGTGGAATATCAGAAACCATCTGGTTTGCTGCAACAACCAGAAATACCAATGTGGAAATGGGAACAGATTTCAATGGACTTCATTACTAAGTTACCCCGTACACCGAGTGGTTGTGATACGATATGGGTAGTTGTCGATCGATTAACGAAATATGCACATTTCTTAGCAATCAAGGAAACCGACAAAATGGAGAAACTGACTCGTATTTACATCAAGGAAGTGGTAGCACGACATGGCGTGCCAATCTCTATCATATCGGATCGGGATGCTCGATTCACTTCAAACTTTTGGAAATCACTTCATAAGTCCTTGGGGACTCGCTTGGATATGAGCACCGCCTATCATCCACAGACCGGCGGTCAAAGTGAACGTACGATTCAAATGCTCGAGGATATGTTACGAGCTTGTGTAATTGACTTTGGTGATAGCTGGGAAAACCACTTGCCATTAGTAGAATTCTCTTACAACAACAGTTATCATACAAGTATTCAGGCAGCACCGGTTGAAGCTTTGTATGGTCGTAAATATCGTTCACTAATTTGCTAGGCTGAAATTGGTGACAGTCGGATTACAGGTCCTGAACTAGTGCATGAAACGACAGAGAAGATAGTTCAAATCCGGAACCGTATGGCGGCGGCCCGGGATCGACAGAAGAGTTATGCTGACAAACGTCGTAAGCCGTTGGAATTTCAAGTAGGAGATCGAGTTCTTCTAAAGGTATCACCTTGGAAAGGTGTGATACGATTAGGCAAGCGCGGGAAGCTTAGTCCACGTTACGTAGGACCTTTTGAGATTCTGAAAAGGATTGGTCCGGTTGCGTATCAACTCAAATTACCGGATGAACTCAGTGGAGTTCATGATGTCTTCCATGTATCGAACTTAAAGAAATGTCTTTCTGATGAGACATTGATTGTACCATTGGAAGAAATACAAGTGGATGAACGGTTACAATTCATTGAAGAACCAACAGAAATCATGGACCAGGAGGTCAAACAACTTAAGCAAAGCAAGATTCCGATAGTTAAAGTTCGGTGGAATTCAAGACGTGGTCCTGAATTCACATGGGAACGAGAAGATCAAATGATGAAGAAATACCTTCATCTGTTCAAAACAACAACTACAAACACTGAGAGCGCACGTTAAATTTCGGGACGAAATTTCCTTCAACAAGGGGATGACGTGATGTTTCACACATCAACACTGCAAATTTCAAACTGTAAGCACAAACACTTTATTCAATTGGTTTTGTTACAAACATTTGTGCTACATTATATTTTATGTGCTACATTTCATATGTTATATGTTATGGTAGTACATGCATGATTAGTTACACACATTTTATGTGCTACATTTCATATGTTACATGTTATGGTAGTACATGCATGATTAGTTACACACATTTTGCTATGTGCGGGGTTGCATAGTGCAAACAGTTACATACACTCACTATGTGTAAGGTTACACGGCACAGTATGATCAAACACAAAAGTCACAGTTAGGTGAACTAACTAGTGTACACACAAACAGTCACATTGAACGATCACATTTAGTTGTGATGTTGCAAGCATTAGATTTTGTGTATGAATACACACAAGCACATGGAATGATCAAAACCACACTAACACGTACGATTTAAACTCGTAAGTAGTTTCCTAACTACTCCTAACATTTACTAATTTTCGGGACGAAAATTCCTTCAACAAGGGGATGATGTGACAATCCGACTTTTCGAATTAACCTCGTTAACTGAAAATAACGAAATCACAAATAGGAAGGCCCAATAAGGCCAACGTAGGCCCAATGAGGCCCAATGAGGCCCAAGTTAGGCCCAATTGTGTTTATGAGGCCCAAAAGGATTAATCTAGCCCAACAATGTTCTAAGTGGCCCAATTAGTAACAATCCGGCATTTCGGATTAACGTTGTTAAACAAAAATTAACATAAATGATGCGAAAGCAAACAAAATCAAACTGAAAAGACTTAAATTGAACAAAATAAGTTTGGAAACAGTTAAAACACAAGGATTAATCTTGAAATCAACTAAATACTCAATTTTGACTTCAATAAGTCAAAATTCGTTCAATAATATTGGGGGAATTCGAAATTGGCATTAAAATACCATAATGGATTGAATTAATCACTTATAAAACACATAATGATGATAATTAACGGCTGATATCAGTTACCAAGCCATCAATTGTTGAATTAAACCCTTTTAACAAACCATTATGTGGAAAACGTTACTAGAATCGACTAAAACCACACAATACGGTTGAATTTCACCAAATCAAACATCCATAAGCCTTAGTCGGCACTATTAGTGGATTCTTCACACGACAATTCAAGGAAATAAACATTGGAAGAAGAATTGGATCGTGACCTCGGCCGAACTTAAGCCACATGTCGAACCACAACAATTCGAAGACAAAACAGGTAATGATCGACTCCCACAATACCTAAAAGGGCCGATTAAATAAAACCATATATCAATTTCAAGTTCTAACATCAAATCATACGAGTTTGATTGTTAGGGTTCATACTAAGAACGTATTTGGGGGATTCTAATAAAACGAATTCGAAAATCAAATTGACTTATACAGAAAGTTTCGTGATGCTATGTTCATTGAAACGCATATGTTAATTCTGGTTTGTAACATCGAATCGTATGGATTCAATTTCTAGGGATTGTTATGCAAAACGTTTTGGGGGTTTTTGATCAAACAAGTTCTATAATCCAATTAAAACTCATGAACAGCTTCGTGATAATGTGTTTAATGAAAAACCTAATGTAGTTGGATCAAACAATAACAAATTTCATGATTTCAAGATCTAGGGTTCATCACATAAACGGGTTTGGGGTTTTTGAACATAACGAGTTCAAAAACCAAATTAAACTATACTAGTAGTTTCGAAATCATTCATTTAATAAAAACCCTATGCTAACTTGATCAAATAACATAGAATTGTTCATGAACCGGTTACAAGTTTTGAATGGAAAAATGTTTTGAGGTTTTCTAAACAAACAAGGTTTAAAATCAAATTAAATTACACAAATGGTTTCGGTTTGGTCTGGGAATGGAAAGCTCTACGAATTTAAGGATTAACACTTGCGAATTTTAGTAAATTGAATCGGGGATTTGGGTTGTTGCACCCGACTTTGTTCGGGTCTGATTTGTGATACTCAACCGAACCATTGTGTGAATTAAGACCACCCATAGATGCGTCTGAATCCATGGAACAGAAGCCCCAAGGTGGGGAACTCGATCTCAGTTGAATCGTGGGTCAATTTGGAACCCAAAGGGGTTCGGTGGGTTTACAAAGGGGAACCCAGGACTTAAAGGTTAAAACAATTAAAATCTATAGTCTGTTGCGAAATCAGAAGCAGAGGAACTGGTTGGGTTGGTTGGTGTGTGGTTCGGGAGGTCCAGGGTTCGAAACCGAGGGCCACCGGTTTTTGAGTTTAAAACTTACTTTTGGTTTTTGAACCATAACTGGTTCATTTCAACTCCGATTTAATCTGTTCAAAAGACGTTGGAACCGAAATGGAATTTCGAACGTCATGAAACAATAAAATTTATATTTTAACTCAAAATCATAAGTCGCGTATAATTACGCGTGTTTAAACGACATCGTGAACAATTTAAACAAACAAACTCGAAATTATACGTACTTTCGTATAAATGTTTCAAATGACTTAATATACATTTGTTAACGCGTATGAGATCACAAACACAATTTGACATTACGAATAACGCGACGTTATTGTAATGACACAGATTTTTCGTAGAAGGTTGTCTACGCGAATTTTCAAGCACGTGATCATCCTGTGTGCTATCAAAGGTGCGTACACGGCCCCTTTCTTATTTCAAACTGTTTTGGGGGAGAAAACATGTGCAACAAACTCTTTTTAGATACATATCACTTGCATGAGTTAGCTGTTTACATTATGTGACAACATAGCAACTTGAAAGTCCTTACACACCTCGAACCGTTTAGTTTGCTGTAACGCAAAGCGTGGTAGTTGGAAATAGATCTATTAGGTTTGACAAACCTCACCTGGTAGATGGGATCTACGCAGGTGTTTGACTGACCAAACACATTTTACTATTGTTGTGCTAGACAATAGTGGCAAGGCAAAAACATGCTATAGCATGGCAATTCGTCAGCTTCGGTGTCGACCACTTATGTAAATAGTTATATGACTAGCTATCATGACTGTGCATGTGTGATTATGTTATCTACAAACTTGTTATTCAAACTGCTGTTTTGAACATTGTGAATGCTTAAAACCTGTGTATGCACCAACCTTTGTGTTGACTTGATTTACATGTTTTCTCAGGACACCAAGGCACAAGAAAGGACAAGCAGGGACTAGGATGTTGAGTCTCATGCATACAGTTTATATTGATTATTGATTTTCAACATTGAACATTGTATACATGGTTTTACAACTGTTACACTTTGTTATAAATTTTCAAACGCTTCCGCAAAAGTTAAACTCTGATTTTACAAATTAAGACTGAATTATGTTTAAAAGCATATAGAGGTCTTTCGTTATGTCTAATGATCTGAGATCCTGGTTTGTCACGTTCCCAAACGGTATGATTCCATTAGTTGAAAATTGGGGGTGTGACAATAATCAATCACATAACCATACAACCAATCTCAACATCAATATTCTCAAATAATATATGTGACTATACATGGACATTATGTAATTAACCTAAGTTAAAAACATGATCCATGGAGTGGAAGCTATCCACATGGCAATACATGAAACCAATGCAATTAACCAAGGTTAAAGGCAATGTTTCACGGAGTTGTGATAATCCAAGTGGCAATACATGTAATCTTTGTTATTGACTGAAGTCAATGACAATGTTTGCACGGATATATAATAATAAGTGATAATCCATAAGTAATGATAATTCTAAAATGTGAATATCATATTGATAAACAGGTATTATCCTTGTGTTATCAAAATAATATTTGAATTTGGTATACATGCTTCACCTCCGAGTTTTAAAACAAAACAGTTTAAAGAAAGGGAGGGTATGAGAACTCACCTGAAGTCCTTAGTATAAGTGTTCTTGTATTATGCGCGCTCGCGTATGTAAGCTCAAAGCAACTTAAAGATCTGTAAATAACGTGTGTCCGAGCTCATAAGTATACTTGTCTTAATTTAGTTAAGCGATCTTAAGTGTTTACTTTTAAATCACTAGTGTTTCCTTAACTTAGCCCTTTTATCCCAAGTTAGGTTGTTACATTTAAGATTTTAATGTTTATCATCTCACAAGAATAATTCAACTTGTTAGTGTTGATTTTCATTATATATGATGATCATTTAGATAATATATCAAAGTTATATAAGTTGGAAAAGATTGATTCCTTATAAACCTATTATAACATTGTCATAGTTTCATGCATGTAGGTCATTATAGTCATCACAAATTAAGTTATTAAAACCCATTTTCTTAGTTTATGAAGACCATGTTTGAATTACTCCTATAAATTACTTTTATCAATTAAAATCTCACACCTTAACTTGTGTGTTTAAACAAAAGGTGGTGACTCGTAGTCCTTCTCATGCATGCATGGATTTTTGATGGACTGATGTTCCATGTTTCCCAATTGTTCATGTATTCCCTCCCACCGCTCGACAAAACTTATGTTCATCTGCCCTAGGACCAGCGAACCTTAAGGTTCGTGGCCCTTAGGATTCGGCAGTGGTTCGGCCAGTGCAAGAAATGAAGGGTTCGTGGCTAATAGAGGGTTCGGCTGTCGAAGACAATGGTTCGTGGATCACCAGGGTTCACCCAAGTGAAGAGGTTCGGCCTAGGAAGCTCCGGTAACATTATTAAATAGTCGGTTTTCTCGTTAAACATATTTAAAATATTTAAATGATCATGTTTCATTCCAAAATGGTTTTTAAATAAAATTGTTTAAAGACAAGTCCCCGTTTATTTTCGTTAATTCAATTATTTAATAAATTAATTTATTCAGATTCGTTTTAAGTTGTGATTCCTAATAAACGTTTTCAGTTTTCATTTATTAATTTGATATCGGTAGATATTATTTATTTATCTCGTCGAAACACGTTACTTACGTACGTATTCGTAAAGATCGTCACCTTTGCGAATCCAACGCTCGTATCGTATTTCGATTCGATTCCGATTTATGGAATATCGTTTCAGAATATCATTCTTAATAATTATATTCATGTGAATCGTCACCCACGCGAATACATTTATTAAGTTAATATTTCTGAATTAATATTCGCGTTTAAATAATGATCGTAACCTCACCAACGTGTAAGTATTTCCAATAAAACTTTCATTATTTTATTAACTTAACTATTATCTTCCCAAACCAAAACCCACCGAATCCTAGTCACTGACACATCCATGATAGACCGAAATATGCATATGTATAGGGCATATGCAGAGGTAGATCGCAACCTCCCCTACACCGTCCCACCGCTATTTCGATAAACCATGACCATGTGTAATTGACTACGTTTAGCAACCAGATGATAACCAACCCCCAGTTCCTTTCCAATCCAACCCATATCCATTCTCATTCCAAACCAATAATCCATAATCCGTGTAATGTAACTGCGATAAACTCTCTGGTTCTGTTTAGTTGGGTTACAACTAAACTCCCCATGGTTTACGCATATAATATGTTATAAATATGTATACCAATAATTGTGATAATCATCAAATAATGCATTTATCATTAATAATAATAAATCTCAGGTCATAACAGTACAATCGTACGGATGTACGGATGTACGGACGACCGGAAGTACAGTGATGTTACAGTCTCCCCTAGTTAAAGGAATTTCGTCCCGAAATTCAACTTGGAGTGACCGTAGTAAATAAGTGTGGATACTTAAGCTTCATCTGATCTTCCCGCTCCCAAGTGAATTCTGGACCCCGCTTCGATTCCCAACGTACTTTGACGATTGGAATTCTACTGTGTTTGAGCTTTTTAACCTCACGATCCATTATTTCACCGGTCTTTCAATAAAGTGCATGGTATCATCGACGCGAATGTCATCGAGTGGTACGTGAAGATCCTGATCAGCTAAGCACTTTCTTAAATTGGACAAATGAAACGTCGGGTGCACGTTACTAAGTTCAGGCGGAAGTTCCAATTTGTAGGCAACCTTCCCGATCCATTCAAGGATCTTAAAAGGGCCAACATAACGTGGAGCAAGTTTACCCTTCTTCCCAAATCGCACAACGCCTTTCCAAGGCGACACTTTAAGCAATACCATATCTCCCATTTCAAACTCTAAAGGTTTTCTTCGTTTATCCGCGTAGCTCTTCTGTCGACTGCGAGCAGCGAACAGATTGTCTCGAATCTGGCGGATCTTGTCCGTCGTTTCCTGAATAATCTCAGGACCAGTGATCTGCGATTCGCCGACCTCGGTCCAACAAATAGGTGACCGACATTTCTTGCCATAAAGAGCTTCAAACGGTGCCATACCGATGCTCGCGTGATAACTGTTGTTATACGAGAACTCAACCAATGGTAAATGGCTATCCCAATTGCCATCGAAATCGATGACACAAGCTCTCAACATGTCTTCCAATGTCTGAATCGTTCGCTCCGTCTGTCCATCCGTTTGAGGATGATAGGCAGTGCTAAGTTCCAGTCTAGTTCCAAAGGCTTCATGAAGTGATTCCCAAAATCGTGCCGTAAAGCGAGCATCACGATCCGATATTATGCTTAAGGGAATACCATGTCAGCTAACGATCTCATCAATGTAGATACGAGCTAACTTCCGCACAGGGTACGTTTCGCGTATCGGTAAGAAATGAGCCGACTTGGTCAATCTATCAACAATTACCCAAATGCTATCTTTACCGTTAGTGGTCCGTGGGAGTTTAGTAATGAAATCCATAGAGATATTCTCCCACTTCCACATCGGTATTTCTGGTTGTAATAACAATCCTGAAGGTCACTGGTGTTCTGCCTTGACTTTGGCACAGTTAAGGCACTTAGACACATACTCAGCAATATCCTTCTTCATTCCAGGCCACCAGTACAAGTCCCAAAGGTCTTGATACATCTTATCAGAACCTGGATGGATTGAGTAACGTGACTTATGAGCTTCATCCATAATCACCATCCTAAGATCACCTCTGTTCGGTATCCACAACCGATTCAAATAATACATTAAACCATCATCCTTATTTTCCAAGAAGATTTCAGCCCCGCAAGACATCTCATTTTTCAAGTTATCTTGAGCTAATGAGTGTTGTTGGGCTGTGAGAACATCACTTCGGAGACTAGTGTGCACTCGGACACTATGGATCTGAACTTGACTTTTGCGACTAAGCGTATCTGCTACTACATTTGCTTTACCAGGATGGTAGCGAATTTCACAATCATAATCGTTTAACAGTTCAACCCATCTCCGTTGTCCCATGTTAAGTTCTTTCTGATTGACAATATGTTGTAAGCTTTTATGATCAGTGAACACTACACACTTAGTGCCATAAAGATAATGTCTCCATATCTTCAAGGCAAACACGACTGCACCAAGTTCCAAGTCGTGTGTGGTGTAGTTCTTCTCATGAATTTTCAGCTGTCTTGATGCATAGGCCACAACCTTTCCCCGTTGCATGAGAACACAACCGAGACCTAGGTTGGATGCATCACAATAGACTACAAAATCATCATTTCCATCAGACAGTGTCAAGACAGGAGCATCACAGAGTTTCTGCTTCAAAGTCTAGAATGCCTCTTCTTGCTTTGGTCCCCACTCATAAGGTCTATTCTTTTGAGTCAAAGAAGTGAGAGGGACAACAATCCTGGAGAAATTCGAAATAAACCGCCGATAGTAACCGGCAAGTCCAAGGAATGATCGAATCTCCGTGGGTGTCTTCGGTGTACTCCAATTCTTCACCATGTGAATCTTTGCTGGATCCACGTGAACACCATTTTCATTGACTATGTGTCCCAAGAATTGAACTTCCTTAAGCCAAAATTCACATTTAGAGAATTTAGAATACAGTTGCTCTTTTCTTAGGATCTCCAAAACCAACTTAAGGTGTTTCTCGTGCTCTTCCTTAGTCTTCGAGTATATCAGAATATCATCAATGAATACAATCACAAACTTATCCAAGTATGGCCTGCAAACACGGTTCATGAGATCCATGAAAACCGCAGGTGCATTGGTAAGGCCGAAAGGCATTACCAGAAATTCATAATGGCCATATCTTGTTCTGAAAACCATCTTGGGAATATCATCATCATGTACGCGAAGCTGATGATACCCAGACCTAAGATCGATCTTTGAAAACCATGCCGAGCCTTGAAGCTGATCAAAAAGATCATCGATGCGCGGCAGTGGATATCGATTCTTAATTGTGAGTTTGTTTAATTTGCGGTAGTCGATGCACATTCGAAATGACCCGTCCTTCTTCTTAACAAACAGGACCGGTGCACCCCATGGCGAATGGCTCGGGCGAATAAATCCCTTATCAGTCAGTTCTTGCAACTGGCTCGCCAATTCTTGCAACTCCGAAGGCGCAAGTCTGTAGGGAGCTTTGGCAACTGGATTTGCACCAGGTAGTAAGTCAATTCGAAATTCTACTTGACGTTCTGGTGGAAGACCTGGCAAATCGTCTGGAAATACTTCTGGAAAATCTCATATCACTGGAACATCTTCAATTCTCTTTACTTTCTCTTTCTTCTCCACAATGTGAGCTAAGAATGCTATACATTTCTTCCTAAGTTACTTGTGTGCTTTAGTACATGACATAAGCTTAAGACCTTTGCTAGAAGTTTCTACAAAGACTCTTAAAGTTTCACCCGAAGGTAATGGAATACGAATATATTTTTCATGGCAAACTATCTCCGCTTTGTGGGTGGCTAACCAATCCATGCCTATGATAACATCAAAGCTACCAAGATGCATAGGTATAAGATCAATCGGGAAAACGTGATCATTTAAGTTCACAGTACATCCGATAATAACAGTGTCAATATCAATAGTGTTTCCGTCAGCCACCTCCACCTTAAACAGTTTATCTAAATATGTACGTGTTCTACCAAGCAAGCATTCAAAATCATATGAAACGAAACTCCTATCAGCACCAGAATCAAATAAGACAGATGCATAAGAGTTGTTGATCAGAAATGTACCGTTGACCACGTCCTGGTTGGCTTGAGCAGCTGGAGTATTCAGTTGGAACGCCCGGCCTCTTGCCACCCTCTGATTGTTTCCGGTCAACTTTGGGCATTGATTCCTGAAATAACCCACTTCCCCACACTCATAACAGGCTCTTGCCTGTGCTTGAGGTACCTGGCGAACGGGTACAGCTGGAATAGGTTGAGCTTGAGGAGCTGGCAGTGCAAGCGGTGCATCTTGCATCCTTTGTGCTTGCGGTGCAGTCCGGCAAACATTAGCAAAATGGCCATACTTTCCGCAGTTGTTGCAGACGTGACAAGGCAAGTTTGGCATGTGATGATATCTGCAAGTATTACATTGGGGAGTATTCCCAGTGTAATTTCTGGAAGTGGTGTTGTTGGATGATTGCTGTGCAGACTTTGCAACAGGAGCAGTGACCATGAAGTTTCTGGTCTTTCTCTTCTTGTTTTTGCTTTTAGATGAGCTGCCTTGTTCAGTCTTGACTTCAGTTGAAGTCTCCTTCGCAGATGCTTTGGTTTCGGTCTTCTTGAATCCCTTTCGTGTGAGTGTTCCAGCCTTCACATGGTTGTCGGTGAGTGTAGCAGATAAACGGATAGCAGCCTCAAGTGTTTTGGGGTTGCTCCCGTAGACAGTGTCTTGGATCTGCATGGGCAGACCGCCGATGTACTTCTCAATAGCTCTCTCCAATGGCATCACCAAATGAGGTACCAGTAGACTATACTCGTGGAAACGAGTATTGTAGATAACATTCTCACCGCTATCTTGTTTGAGTTCCTAGAACTCAGTCTCTAGTTTCCTCATCTCGCTTCGAGGACAGAATTCAGTGGTCATCAAGTTCTTGACCTCCGTCCATGTCAAAGCTAAGGTAGCATCAACTCCCCTAGTTCGTTTTTCCCCATTCCACCATGTTAGTGCTCTATTTTGGAAAACACTGGTGGCATAACGAACTTTCAGGTTATCGGGGCAGTCACTGTTGATGAAGGTATTCTCCATGCTCTCAAACCACTGCAGTAGACCAGTGGTAGTCTCAGATCCCGTAAACTTCAGTGGATTACATGATTTGAAGTTTTTGAATATGCAAGTTGGTGGGTTTGCACCACCTCTGTTCTGAGTGAGAGATTGATTGGCTTGAGTCAGTTGATTCACCAATCCAGAAATAAGTGTGTCTAACTCTTGTATGTCGGAGTTGGCATTACTGTTGTTAGCATCCCCATTGTTTGAGTCATCTTCGTTGTGACGGCGAGGCGGCATGTTTCTGAGGAATTTGAAACATGTTACTACCGTTTACAACGTGAGTCATACAAACAATGGTCAAATGATTTCATTAGACAGTTAAGATTACATATAGGAACTATATTTTTCTCCTATCTGTCCTTAAACTCATAACATTTATAACTTTCCTAATATTATACTAAGTGTCCTAGTTCGTCATAACTAATATTAACTAACTATTCCTAAGTTCCATACATTCCCCACCCTATACCAACACTGACAACCTCCCGATGCAATGCAACAAGCTTATATATAGAGCATATGCAGAGGTAGATCGTGATCTCCCCTACACCGTCCCAGCACCGTTCCATTGCACCACGATTATGCCCTTGTTAGCATTTAGGGTGTATTATGTATCTTTCCATAGTCTCACTTCACAAACCTTATCCTAGATAGGATAATTTTGAGTGAAGTGGTCTCTAGTTCCCTTGGACAATTAGGTTCGCCTAATGTCTAAGTTCATCTGACATGTAGGTTCGCCTATTTCTAAGTTCACCTAATGTCTAAGTTCACCTGACATTAAAGTTCCCCTAATGTCTAAGTTCACTAAATTCCATACCAAATCTTAATGTCCATAATCATCAATAAGGGTCCATATCATCACTGAGTGCTCTTATTGTCACTAAGTGTTCATATCCTCCCTATAGTTTATTCTCATCAAGTGTCCATACTATCACTAAGTGTTAGTATCATCACTATACGTTTATATTATCACCAAGTGTCTATATCATCACCCAAGTCCATATTCCATCACTAATCGTTCATATCGTTCGTTAATCCTATGCACCCTACGTGTCCAATAAGTGTGTTCACAAGTGATTTATAAGTGTTTATTAAGTGTGGTCATCCATGAGTCAATCCAAACCAATCCAACAAACATACCATCACCCAATTTTTTCATCAAACTCAACTTTACAACAATTCTTAGTAATATCCTAATAATATCCTATGTTCTTGACACTGACAGACCCCCGATATACCACAAATGGTATATGTATAGGGCATATGCAAGGGTAAATCGCAACCTCCCTTACACCGTCCCACCACCTTTGTAGTATATCACGAGTGTGTCCTTGTCTGGAGATCAAGAGATCTAACAGATAATTCCTAAAGCAGGAAAGTCCTAGGCAATTAATTTCCCAAGCAGATAATTGTCCCAAACGGTTAGTTCCCTTATTCCTCAATACTGACATCCACCCGATGTACTGTAAATGGTATATATATATAGGGCATATGATAAGGGTAGGTCGCAACCGCCCAAACCACCGTCCCACCGCCTTTACAATACACAACGAGTATGTCCTTATCGAGTCATTAGGACACAAGTAAGCAAATAATTAGTAAGCAACATATATACATCAGATGTATAACAGGAGTTCAGTTAACATGTAATAAACACATAAGCATGAAATCCTGAATATACTAACTAGTGTATGAAATTACTTCATACTAGGGTATCCTATGGTTATAGACTAGGTCAACCATTTCTAGTAACCTAATTCCCTATAACCCAGGCTCTGATACCAATCTGTAACACCCCGACTGATGGCGGAAACGCCGGGATGCCACGAGGGATGTGTAGATTGTTCAAAAGCTCGTGGGCATCTAAATTAAATCATCACATAATCATATAACCAACCAAATTAATTACAACAAAAATCATGTTCATCATGAATTAAATATATCAATTACACAAAAGAATTAGCTAGGCTAACTAAACTCTAATCGCCAGAATTTTAGTTAATTAGCTAAGTCCAAGATCCTATATGATGACGTCCAAAAGTTTGAGTTCTTCATCCTCAACCTACTTTGCTTCATTACCTGAAACATGTAGGAAAATCAAGTGTCAACTACTAAGTAGTTGGTGAGTAATCATAAGTTTTTATACTTTAAAAATTTTTTATAAGATGAGTATTAAAAGTTTGTATTTTGAAAAGATTTTATAAAAAGTTTAGATAAAATAAGTATAAGAACTTATGGTCTTTCTGAGGAAATCCACAAGAATACATGCGCGACAATCCAATACATATCCCAACACAATCAATCAAGCACATAAACAAACACACATTCACCTATCTCACATATTCATAGATAATCATAGACAATAATAGATAATTGTGACAATCCGACTTTTCGAATTAACCTCGTTAACTGAAAATAACGAAATCACAAATAGGAAGGCCCAATAAGGCCAAGGTAGGCCCAATAAGGCCAAGGTAGGCCCAATGAGTCCAATAAGGCCAACGTAGGCCCAATGAGGCCCAATGAGGCCCAAGTTAGGCCCAATTGTGTTTATGAGGCCCAAAAGGATTAATCTAGCCCAACAATGTTCTAAGTGGCCCAATTAGTAACAATCCGGCATTTCGGATTAACGTCGTTAAACAAAAATTAACATAAATGATGCGAAAGCAAACAAAATCAAACTGAAAAGACTTAAATTGAACAAAATAAGTTTGGAAACAGTTAAAACACAAGGATTAATCTTGAAATCAACTAAATAATAGATAATCAATCACATAACCATTCAACCAATCTCAACATCAATATTCTCAAATAATATCTGTGACTATACATGGACATTATGTAATTAACCTAAGTTAAAAACATGATCCATGGAGTGGAAGCTATCCACGTGGCAATACATGAAACCAATGCAATTAACCAAGGTTAAAGGCAATGTTTCACGGAGTTGTGATAATCCAAGTGGCAATACATGTAATCTTTGTTATTGACCGAAGTCAATGACAATGTTTACACGGATATATAATAATAAGTGATAATCAATAAGTAATGATAATTCTCAAATGTGAATATCATATTGATAAACAGGTATTATCCTTGTGTTATCAAAATAATATTTGAATTTGGTATACATGCTTCACCTCCGAGTTTTAAAATAAAACAGTTTAAAGAAAGGGAGGGTATAAGAACTCACCTGAAGTCCTTAGTATAAGTGTTCTTGTATTATGCGCGCTCGCGTATGTAAGCTCAAAGCAACTTAAAGATCTGTAAATAACGTGTGTCCTGCTCATAAGTATACTTGTCTTAATTTAGTTAAGCGATCTTAAGTGTTTACTTTTAAATCACTAGTGTTTCCTTAACTTAGCCCTTTTATCCCAAGTTAGGTTGTTACATTTAAGATTTTAATGTTTATCATCTCACAAGAATAATTCAACTTGTTAGTGTTGATTTTCATTATATATGATGATCATTTAGATAATATATCAAAGTTATATAAGTTGTAAAAGATTGATTCCTTATAAACCTATTATAACATTGTCATAGTTTCATGCATGTAGGTCATTATAGTCATCAAAAATTAAGTTATTAAAACCCATTTTCTTAGTTTATGAAGACCATGTTTGAATTACTCCTATAAATTACTTTTATCAATTAAAATCTCACACCTTAACTTGTGTGTTTAAACAAAAGGTGGTGACTCGTAGTCCTTCTCATGCATGCACGGATTTTTGATGGACTGATGTTCCATGTTTCCCAATTGTTCATGTATTCCCTCCCACTGCTCGACAAAACTTATGTTCATCTGCCCTAGGACCAGCAAACCTTAAGGTTCGTGGCCCTTAGGGTTCGGCAGTAGTTCGGCCAGTGCAAGAAATGAAGGGTTCGTGGCTGATAGAGGGTTCGGCTGTAGAAGACAATGGTTCGTGAATCACCAGGGTTCGCCCAAGTGAAGAGGTTCGGCCTAGGAAGCTCCGGTAACCAGGGTTCGCTCAAAGTCTTAGGGTTCGGCTAACCAAAGCTTGCCCAATAGGGTTCGTGGCTTAAACCTTGTTGCCTATGGTTCGCCAACAGACTAGGTTCGTACAAGTTGACAAGGCAGTAGCTAGGGTCCGTTCACATATCAGCAGAAGGGTTCGGCCCTGGCCTTACAGGGTTCACCGAGCGGGGGTTCGTGATCCTTGCAAGATGGTTCGGTCGACTAAGAAAGGTTCGCTCCCTTCTACCCAGCCCAACGCAGGTTCGTGACCTGCACTTATTCGACCCAGCAGCGTTACATCATCCATATCCAGCTCTAAACCTACCCATGGCTATTTTTCAAGGTTCTATGACGTGTACATGAGTTCATTTACATGTTTTCAAGTGTATAGATCGACTGATTACAACACGAGTTTAGGGGAAACGCGATTCTCACAAAACCAGAAAATAAAACATCAGATTTACCTCGAATCTGCGGTTAAAAACTTGGTTTCTTCGTATCTACTTGTTCCTCTCGATCACACGAACGCGTGGGCACCAAAATCTCGAAAATCCGTTGAGAAACGAGCGAGTTATCGAAGAGAGAAGTTAGAGAGAAGGTTTGTGTGTGTTTTTAGGTGAAATAGAGAGAGAGAGAGATTGGTGATATGAGGAAGAAGAAGGTTACTTCTTCCTTATATCGCGTATTAACACCGCGTGACCGGTCTCGTTTATATCGCGTTAACATTATTAAATAGTCGGTTTTCTCGTTAAACATATTTAAAATATTTAAATGATCATGTTTCGTTCCAAAATGGTTTTTAAATAAAATTGTTTAAAGACAAGTCCCCGTTTATTTTCGTTAATTCAATTATTTAATAAATTAATTTATTCAGATTCGTTTTAAGTTGTGATTCCTAATAAACGTTTTCAGTTTTAATTTATTAATTTGATATCGATAGATATTATTTACTTATCTCGTCAAAACACGTTACTTACGTACGTATTCGTAAAGATCGTCACCTTTGCGAATCCAACGCTCGTATCGTATTTCGATTCGATTCCGATTTATGGAATATCGTTTCAGAATATCATTCTTAATAATTATATTCGTGTGAATCGTCACCCACGCGAATACATTTATTAAGTTAATATTTCTGAATTAATATTCGCGTTTAAATAATGATCGTAACCTCACCAACACGTAAGTATTTCCAATAAAACTTTCATTATTTTATTAACTTAACTATTATCTTCCCAAACCAAAACCCACTAAATCCTAGTCACTTAAACATCCATGATAGACCGAAATATGCATATGTATAGGGCATATGCAGAGGTAGATCGCAACCTCCCCTACACCGTCCCACCGCTATTTCGATAAACCATGACCATGTGTCCTTGACTACGTTTAGCAACCAGACCATAACCAACCCCCAGTTCCTTTCCAATCCAACCCATATCCATTCTCATTCCAAACCAATAATCCATAATCCGTATAATGTAACTACGATAAACTCTCTGGTTCTGTTTAGTTGGGTTACAACTAAACTCCCCATGGTTTACGCATATAATATGTTATCAATATGTATACCAATAATTGTGATAATCATCAAATAATGCATTTATCATTAATAATAATAAATCTCAGGTCGTAACAGTACAATCGTACGGATGTACGGACGACCGGAAGTACAGTGATGTTACACTTTGGCCACCGATACTAACGATTACCCAGGTCCCTTGCGTCAATACTAGTGTATTCAACATACCAATCTTCATTCCCACTCAATCCAAGTGTGTTAAACGCATTTCCATGTATATTCGATGTGTTTAATGACCCAAAACCGATTTACAAGTGCTGGCAGCCGATTTTAAGGAAAAACCCTAAAACCAAAAGTTTGAGCTCAATTTTACATTGTTTGGGATGATTCCAAACCTAGATCCGTTGTACTTCCGTGTTCTACGTGTTGTGAGGGTCGTTTTGACACCAAGAACACTCAATTTGGTTGAGAAATGAGAGATTTAATTTTGAATTTGTAGAGAGAGAAAGTAAAGAGAGAGAAAGATCCGCGTCTTGAGAGATAAAGAGGTTGTTGAGGGTGTTTTATGCATCTAATGAGAGATTTCATGATTTATATAGTTCGGGTTGTTCGGGTATTTTAGGTTTCGTTTTAACGCGTTGTTTTTGTAACATTACGAAAGTTTATGTAGTTTTATAAAAATATAAGTTTTAACTCTTTTTTAGGTTGTAATTCCTAATAAATATTTTAATTTTGTTTTTATTATTTTTAAAATTTCAAAAACGCTTATTTTAAATGTTTCTTCGGATTGTATCGTTTTCATGTATATTCGTACAGATTGTCACCCGTACGAACATGAAGACAACTGTCAGAACGTTAAACTAGCAATTATATTCGTGCGAATCGTCACACACACTATTACACTGTCAGTTTAATATTCACGTAATGACATCCATTATTGTTTTGAATTGTATAATCTCACATACTTTCACACATAATAATAACTTAACTAACTAACGTGTCATGAATTTTTGTTGTTAGATGTACTTCTGATTGTTAAACCCTGATTTCACACAATGTTTGTAAATAGTTTCGTATTGAATTCACATAATATACATTACAAATAAGGTTTGTAACATAAACTACTGTACAAAACTAATGTTCTGACAGTGTTGTTACACTTATCCAGAATTGGCCAAAAACCCAGACCCATTATCACTCGTGCCTTCACAAGAAGAAAAAGAGTGTAGCCAGAAAGTCCAAAACCCCCCCACAGCCAAACCTAAGAAGCCTCTAACCCCCATACTAGAGTCAAACTCATAATCAAATGATCATCAGCCTATCTCATCTTTAATTCCAATAAAAAGAAGGCTTAGATTGGCTGATGATGATGAGTCTGATCACAATCCATCCAAGACTACCAGAGTTCCCTCTGAAATAAAACCAACTGATATTCCAGCTGAAGAACCTCAAACCTCTCCCCCAAGAGAATCTTACTCCCCAAAGAGGCACATCCCTTCAACTGAAGAATTTCAAAGCCAAATAAATGAAGAGGATGAAAGGGAGAAGAAGATCCTAGCTGATCTGGAAGCTTCTGGCCTTTCAAGAGAAGAGCTGATCAAGGAATATCAGGATCAGATAATCATGATTGATCAACAACAAGATAAATCCTATTAGGCTAAGAGGGAGAAAATCATCAAGTCTTTGATGAATGAAAGTAAGTACAAAGTAGAGACCTTCATGAACTGGCATATCACAAGCCTCAGAAAGGAAGCTGAAGTCCTATCTAAAACGTTGAAGGGGGAAAATAAAAAGAACAAGACTGCTGAACAGAGGAAAAGGATAAAACATATCCTCATCCTAAATGGTTGGGAAACAAGAAACACCATTATGAGATGGAAGGATAACACTATGTTTGATGAATGGGACAGATTAAAAAGGCTCATAGTGAACACCCTGAGCTCTGGCAAGAGTCTGCATCTCCTTCCACAGTCTTCGTATCTTCCAAAGTAACACAGACCAAGGAAGCCCCCCCTTCCAAATACATTAATAGATCAACTGCTGAATGAATCTTTAGAAGATTCTGGTGATGGTTCTGTACAGCCATACTTGGGTGGCAAGTTCAATCCGTGGATAGATATTGAAGAAGAATTCAAACCTGTCCTGTTGAGAAACTATGAACCTGATCAGCATGCCATGGTCAGAAAAGTGCTTGACTCTAGATCTCAAATCAAAATAAGGGAAATCATACATTGGCATTCATCATCTACTCTCCCTCTTCTTCCAGTTCCTCCTCCTCAACAACAAAAAGCCTCTGCTAAACAACCTCTTCAACTTGCTCATTCCAGAGCTGGAATCAAAAGGTGGTTCTTTGATGAATACTCTAGCACCATGACCATTGAAAGATTCAATGGCTCAAGAACCGCCTTTACAAATTGGCACTCCATCTTAAACCTCTCTAAATGTAATCTGTCAATGTTGCTACACATGACTTTAGAGAATACTGAGACAAACTACGAAGTTCTACAGTTTGTACGCAATCTCAGGGATCAAATAAACTAGATCCTAAATCAAAAATATGTAGGTTTGGCTTCATCAGTCTAGAGGGAGATTGTTGGACAAATAAGGACTGATGAGCCTAAACCACACTCTCCAACCTTTGAGCAAAACCACTATGTAACTTAACAACTAAATAACAACCGCAGATGATTTGCAAAAGACAACAGTGGACAATATACTCAAACACTGAGCTTCATCCTTTGAACACAACCACAAACCACCTTCCTTGGCAGACAACTGCTGAAGCAAGAAAACCAACCACGGATGAGCAACCGCGATTTGAACACTAATCGCACAACAACTACTTACAACCACAGAAGAGCTAAAGACTGAAGAACAGCTAAAGACTTAAGTCTTCATTGTTGTTGACTTTCTATCAGTTGTTCTACTATTTTGTTTGTATAAGTGTCTGTAATTTTGTTAGTTGTTTGTCTTGTTAATTTTCTCTTGTTACATTGAATGTTTAGGTATTTATATCTCAACATTCCCTGCACTTTATGAATAGAATTTCCCGATAATTCCTTATGTTATTTCTATGTTATTCTTCTTTTAGCTAATTTAACAAAATATTAAAATAACCAAGTGTTTGACTTAAGAAGGAGTTTATACATAGTCTTTGACCTAAGAGTCTAAAGTCGAATATACCTGGTAAACAACATCTTGGTCCAACATGATCTAATTGTTACACCCATATAACTAATTAAGCATCTAAATCTTAATTTGTATCTTTTAGTTACACCAATGTAAACATTAGAGATGCACATTTCGGGTTTTTTTTTTTTTAAACCGGTTCTGGGTCCGGGTTTTTAGACTTCGGGTACAACCTGGTCCGGTTCCTATGCATACCCGGTTTCGTTTCCGGGTCAGAGACACGAGCCGAAAGTCATACCCTATGGTACCTGGTTAGAGTCGGTCGGGTTCGGTTCGAGTATGAAACCAGATATAACCGGCTATGGCAAATTTTTTTATATAAGTAAGCATTTAAATAACACAAATTCTAATTTTATTTATTTTAAACAATTTACAAACTAATACATAAACATTTAATTAAATTAAAATTCATTTTTATATTTTTTTATAAATTAAAAACAAATACCTCGTTGTAAATTTTTAACATACATCAGTATAAGTTTATAGATCCAAAATTACAACGTTCTTAACTCTTAAACGACGATATACTTACGCATACACATAAAAGAAGAAAATGTTGTACATGTGTTATAATAATATTTGAAAAAAAAATAAAGGTTCCGATTGATCTTGATGAAGCTATACGGGTTTTCACTTCGATCTTTCTTGAAATTTCAACTTTTGCCTGCATTGATATATCGGTGCGTTTTGACAATAGCTGGTGGATTGTGAATTTAATTTATATAAAAGATTGGATCAATTTGATATAAGATCCAGTTATTGACCAAAGAGTAAATTACATAAAAGCTCGTTTAAAGTATATATATCAGATTGTAGGTGTTATCTTTAAAATTTAATAATTATGTTATGCATTGTTTATCTTAATGTTTTATAACAATCAGGTCATTTTTTACTAATAGAGTAAGAAGATAGTGAACAAAGTTAACAAAAGAGTTTTTGCGTTTTTGCGTTTTAAGCGTTCGAGTTTGCGTTTGAGAGTTGTGAATCAATCAATTCATCAAAAACCTTTATATACTAACTTGGAGGGGTAAAATGGTTAAGAAAATTCGAAAGATATTTCAAAAACGTTAAAAAAGGCTATATTTTCGAAAAAAAACAGCTAGAATTTGAAAAAACTGTAATACCCAGTTCCCGGTCGGGTTTTTCGGGGTCGGGTCTGGTTCGGGGTCCGGGTTCGACCTTAGAAAAAACCATACCTTGGTAGGAACCGCCGGGTTTTTTCGGGTACGAACCGGGGTCGGGTACTAACTGCCTAACTGGGTCCGGTTCCGGGTATTGGATTGGGTCCGGTTCTATACCCGGTTTTTTTGTGCACCTCTAGTAAACATCATGATGATTTTTTTCATTTACAGTAATACATAATTTTGTTTTTCATTTGAGGTTGTGTAAAATCCTTTTCTTTTATATGTTTTTTTTTTGCATTTTGTAAAATGTATATTACAACAATGTAATACTTACAATCATTTCAATAAGGAATTTTATTTACACCAAATGGTTTAGAACCTTATTTTAATGGGTTTGATGTTCACCTATGCATTTGCTTTTTAATAGGAAAGTTTTATTTCAATGGGTTGAATTTGTTTTCACAAACATTTCAATAGAAAAGTTTTATTTACATCAGACGGTTTTAGTTACTCTGATGTAATTGTTTATTACATTGGTGTAAGTGATCAATAATTGTTAACAGTAGTGTAATGATCAATTATTACATTTATTGAAGTGGTGTTACATTACTGTAATTACGAACGCATTGTAGTGACAAGTATAGGTTTTATTTAGTATGTTACTAATTAAATGTAATGATCATATTACATTAACATAGAAGGTGGTGATGTAATTTTTTTCATTTACAGCAACATAATTTCTTTTTTCATTTGCACCAATGTAGCATTTACAACAATGTAATTTATTTTTTCACTTGCATCAATGTAACATTTTACATTAGCATTTTTATTCAAAAATAGTTTTATAATTTTTTTATTTATAAGTAATGTAACATTTTAAAATTTATAGGAGTAGATGGTTTTGAACCACAGTGATGTAATTTTATTCATTTACGACAATGTAATTTCTTTTTTAATTTGCATCAATGCAACATTTTACCGTTAACATCTTACTAATATAATAAATAAGTATCTTTTTGCCACATGTCAACTTATTAAACCACTATTGACATATGTCTTGTTTTTAATGAATTATTGTCACATGTCATTTTTTACTCTTTTCAATCATTATCTCTCATATTAAATGATAATTATAATATAATCTTTAATTTATTAAAGAATTTTAAATATAATAACTAATGATATTATATACTTTTTTCACATTAAAAAATAGTTTTAATAAATAAAAAATGAAATATTTTTTTATTAAAAAAACAGACTTAAACAAAGGTTACAAAGTATGAAAATTTTCTAAAAATCAATTTTTTTTTAAAAAAAAAAGTTAAGAATTATTTTAAATTTGTAGTTTTAGGAAAAATAAAAGTTATGTAAAACAAATTTTTTATAAAGTACATAACATTTCAGTTTTCAACCCGTGTAATACACGGGATTTTACCTAGTTTGTAATATTTTTAGTATATTTTTCATTTACTACAATGTAACATTTATGTAACGTATACTTAGTTTTATGGAATACTTTTACTTTAATGAAATATTTATATCACATCAGTGAAAGTTTTGTTACATTACTGTAATTACAAACATATAAATAATTTTTCAAAATTTGACAATATTATAACGGAATTAAAGACAAAAATACGACGAATTTATTGATGTAATTTTTATTACAAAATTATTTTTGTATAAAAATTATGAATGCTTTTTTTAAAAAAAGTGGAAGAATCATATTCATATGAATAGAATACCTTGATATATGGCACAATCTCCTTTAATCTTACATTTTTCCACCATCGGATGTCAGTTAATAGGTTATGACCAAATAGTGGGTTAACAATAGATCGTTACACACACACACACATATATATATATATATATATATCTGTGTGTGTGCGCACACGCGCGCGTGTGTATGTATGTATGTATGTTCATAAGAAAACTTCTTGTTTTAGGGAAAACAATAAAAACTTATATAACCAATAAATTTTTAAAAAAAATTTTCATAATTTTTTATTATAAGGTTAGAAATGTTATAATAAAATAGAAATTTTTGAAAAAAAATATGTTGATCACAAAGTTAGGTATATGTAACTCAAAAAGTTTCATATATAACTTATAAAGTTACATATATGTAATCAGTATGTATAACATACAAGTTATATATGTAATAACCTAAAATACATAACTTTTTTTAATTTTTTTTTTCTTTTTTTACATTTATTATCATATAATAAAAGGAAATAAAAAATGAAAAAAATAAGTTTAATTGTTAATAATTGTAGTTAGTTTTCTTGGTTTTCTCTAAATGAAGGTTTCATAGGAACCCTCCCCTATATATGTATATATATATATATATATATATATATATATATATATATATATATATATATATATATATGTGTGTGTGTGTGTGTGTGTGTGTGAGAGAGAGAGAGATGATTCGAATGTTAAAATGTTAACGCTTCGCTATTGCGTTAACAGAATAATTACATATTATTATTTTGGGGTACACATTAAAGTAAATCTAAAGGCTTAGGCTTTTTTTTTTTTTTTTTTTTTTGTTAATGTAAGTGGACCCTATATTAAGTATTACATTATATGATATAAATGTTTCATTGTAGTAAATGAACTACCCCGTTAACCATTATCCAATGATTAATTTAAAATTTAAGTGCATAAGATACTGCCATATGACATTTTCCATTTTTTATAATGGAAGGGCATGTTGGGTTTTATAATCACTTAAATAGCTAGATTTATAATAGTGGTGACAAGTGTCACCATGTAATATATTTTAATAAATTTGATTTTTTATATAAAGTTTACACTCTTTTCTTAAATATTTATAACTTTTTAATACTATATTATTTTTAAAAAAAATGGTACCATAATACTCGTCTTATTTTTCTGTTTAATTCCGTTATAATCTCAACTGGTTTTTTTACTATTTTTTAAATGTCATATATTTACATCATTGTAACGAGCTTAAAGATAACGAACTTATTTACATTGGCGTAAGTTATAGTGATGTAACAAATTATTTATAGAGATATAACTTATTATTTACAGTGATGTATTTTCTCTTTAATTCCGTTTTAATCTAAACTACCTTTTAATTTTTTCCAAATATCACGCTTTACATCGATGTAACGAAGATAAACATAACACCTTATTTTAATTTTTTTTTCTAACATCGGTAAATAAAAAAAAAGTAATACAAAATGAGGTAATACAAAATGATATAGTTTACGGTGATGTAACACATTAATTACAGTGATGAAATTTTTTCTTTAATTTCGTTATAATTTTGAGTAGTTTTTTTTATTCTTTCTCTTATGTCATTTATTTATCTCGATTTAACGAGCATAAAAATAAAACATTCTTTTGAAATTTATTTCTAACAATGCTAAATTACAGTAATGTAATATAACACAATATAATAACACAATATTTTGATTTATTTTAACAATGTTAATTACAGAAACATAATATATAGTGATGTAATTTACATTGATGTAATGTTGCTATTGTTAGAAAAAAATTCAAATTAATTTGTTATACGTAGGGTTCTTAAAATTAGGGGTGAACGAAAAGGAGAAAAAACCGAACCGGAACCGAATTAACCAAGCCGGAATCAAATTAACCGAAAAAACTGTACTGGAATCAAATTAACCGAAAAACCGAACCAGAACCGAATTTACAGAAAAAACCAAACTAAAAAAAAAACCGTAACCGAATTTTTCGATTCGGTTTTTCTTATAATAAAAACTAAAGCGATCTGAATTTTAATGTTGTTTAAAAATTAATATATATATATATATATAGTTGGTGTTGGATCAATTAATTTATTAATTATTTATTGTTAAACATGTTTGTACTTTCAATATTGGATGCGAGAAAAAAAAACCGAACTGAAACCGAAAATCAAAAACCGAATGAATCATAATAACTAAAAACCGACTTTGTCGGTTTCGATTTCGTTTTTTTGCCAAAAATTGAACCGAATCGAACTGAACATGCTCATAGTTACAATGATGTAAATACGGAGTATCTAAAAAACTAGTCGAGTCTATAACGGAATTAAAGAGAAAAATGAGACAAGTATTATGATACAGTTTTTTTAAAAAATAATATAATATAAAAAAGTTATGAATGTTTAAAAAATATGGAGTAAACTTTATATAAAAAATTAGATGTATTAAAATATATTAGATAGCGACACTTGTCAGTACCATATTAAATCTAACTTTTCAAATGGTTACAACAATGTACAAAATGTCCTCTCATATTAAAAAAATAGAAAATGACATATGCCACAATCTCATACACTTACATTTTAAATTAACCATTGAATGATGGTTAATGAGTTTGTTCATTTTTAATGGGTTTATTTTTATCCTTTCCATATAAATATTGGCTTTGGCATAAAATATTAGCATCTAATTTATTATAAATATAGCATGCAACGTTACATCACGTGAGGTTCACATTTCTGTCTCTTCTACTCAATTTCTTCCCATATTTTGATGATAAGTATATATTATCTATAGTAGGAAGGACCACAAAACTGATGTCCTTACATGCACATGTATATTTGGTGTCTCTATATATGCATACACACCACAGAGAATTTGAAAACCTTCAACAAGATCTCGATCATTTACACCAAATTATCCTTCATGGAAACTTCAGAATCACTGTCCATTGAGAGCTTTTCATACAGTTGGTTAGTGAACCTAAAACCATCTTTTGAAAGCCCAAAAGGTTCCTTTAGAGCATCTTTTGATGAATTTGATGAAACCAATTTCATTGTAATGGATCCAAAACTTTCTGCCTCTCAAAGATTTCTTGTTTTTCACCAAGATTTCAACTTTGATCTACCAACGTTGCAGCCTTGTGTTCATGCTGATAAGCTAATCTCTAACGGGATTCTTGTTCCTCTCTTTATGAAGCCATTGGATATTGAAATTTATGATTCTGATTCTGATTCCAGTTCTAATTTGTAACGTTTACGAAATTTGTAATAATTATTTAAATTTAATAAAGCGTTTATGACGTCAATGAGAATTTTATTATTATTGATTGTATCATTATTATTAATTTTGTTATAAGGTTTAGAAACTATTATCAATTTTATAAAATAAACAAATAAATTTTTATTTATAAATTTTTATAAACTTTATTTTATAAATGATAACAATTATCATGTTTTAAAATTTTAAAGTAAACCACAAAAATAATGTTTTTATAGAAATATAATAAATTTATAAGTGTGAAAAATTTTAAATAATTTATAACAACTTAGAACAATGATTTACAAAAGTTTAAGGGGTAAAAGATGTAAAAACTGAAAGTTTTATTTAAAAGAAAACATGGGAGGGCTGATGTTGTCAATACCCCAAAGTCCCTCTCTTCTTCACCCAGTAACCCATGGATCCCGACCCAAATCCATCTCCTCGACCCGTTTGACCTTTTTGTCGATTCCCACGCGATTACAACTAATCAACTCAATTTAGGCAATGATACGAAGCGCGTAATTGATTTCCATCGATATATGTCTCGATTAACAGCTCATGAATACAGAAATCGTTTCCAAATATAAGAGATTCGACCGAAATTTGAACTTGAGCCAAATGTGTATAAAAACTCAATTCATTCGACCCTAACAATCCTTTATCACTCACGAAACTTTCTGTATAACAAGAACGAAGTCACAAGCTTTATTCATCGCGATTCAAGATTCAAGAAGTTTCGGTCGATCGCATCTCTTCCTCTTAGTCGAAATCCTTTGAAACGAAAACTAAGGTAGGTGTTTCTTACACCATTTCAATCGGTTTTCAATTACAAACAATAACCCCATCATTCTGATTTCAATCGGGTTCCATAGTAGTCGAATTCGATTGAATTAAAAACTAGGGCTTGGTTGTTTTTATTCCTTCTTCTTAATCTGATTTGGGATTCCAAAGCCGGGCCATGTTAAAACAATTAAAAACGGAATACAGACGCGGCCTAGAGCCTTAGATCAACTGGTTAATGCATGGTGTTCAATGGTGATGGTCACGGGTTCGACCCTCACAACCGGGTTTTCAAACCGGTTTTGCCATTTTTTTTTCTTAAAAACCAGATTTTAAAGATTTTAATTACACAGAAAATTTTTTTTTAAATAAAATATTAATCTGAAAAATAATAAAATGTTATATACTTAGAATTTTAATTGTAACTTTTATTATCAATCATTTATTTACTTAGTTATTTATTTTAATCATTTAAAATAAATTAATATGTAATTACTTATTTTTCTAAATAAACAATTTTATAAACTTAAAATTTCTTAGATCATGTATCTATTAATTTATTTATTAATTTATATATTTAGTTATCGAATTATTTAGTCATTTATTTATTTATTTAATTACAACATGTTATCTTGTTTATTTATCTAAAACTATTTAACTTATTTATTTAGTTATTTATTTAATTATAACTTGTTGTCTCATTTATTTAGTTATTTATTTATTTATTTACTTATTCACAACTATTTATCTCATATATTTAGATAATTATCTAATTATTTATTTATTAACAATTCTTTATTTCATTTATTTATTTAATTATTTATTTAGTCATACTTATAAACCTATTCTTATTTATTTTAAATGTTATAAACATAATACTTAAATATGTTTATACAAGTACTATAAAAATAATAATAAATTGTTTTAAATCAATATTTAAATTATTAAATAAACACTTTAAAGTCAACATTTGTAATTTAGATATTTTATTATTTTCATTCAAATCGTAATAAACTTAATTGAGTTTATTCAAAATAAATCGAACCCGTTGATCCTTTTAGAACTTAGATCCATAGAATGACATAGTTTTGTTAAACATATGCCTATTGAACTATTTAGGTGAACATTGAAATTGTGTTGGATATTATTTGGATCATACTTTGACATTTATCAAGGCTATCGAGAACACTAAGGTGAGTCTTCATAGCCCCTCTTTTACTATTTTTGTTTTAGGGGTGAAACATGCAACTTATTTATTTCATTTACTTGTGAACTTAGCTAATGGCCTTATAGTTAGTGAACTTTAGCTAAGCATAGGCATTGATCACATTCATTTTAGTGACTATGATAGATCTATTGGACCGACCATCCCACCGTTGTTTGATTTACCCTTCGGGGGAGGCCCGCGGTGATAGTTTACTACTTTAGCATTTTTGTAATGCTAATCATAGGTCAATCATCATTTGTTATCATTTGTTGATCTGCTTTACTTGCTAGTTCATTTTGACTATGTTCATTATGCTTAGAGTTCACATATATCATCATCTATATCATTTTTCATTAAACCTTTTGGTTTGAGTGTCAAAACCTATGAAACTCACCAACTCTTTGAGTTGACACTTGATTTTAACATGTTTCAGGTGGAAATGGAAACTAGCATTATTGAGCTTGGATTTAGTTTATTTAATTTGAATTATGTATTGGGATTTGAATTTAAATTTTGAATGATGTAATAGCTAGGTTTGAATTTATTTGACTATGTATTGAATACTTGAATTATTATTGCATTGAATGTATAGTTATGATTATTTACATCTTTATACCCTAAGCTATGAACAATCTACACTTCGTGCCACCCCGATGTTTCCGCCATCGGTCGGGGTGTTACAGATTGGTATCAGAGCCTGGGTTATAGAGAATTAGGTTATTTGAACTAGATGACCTAGACTATAACCATAGGATGCCTTAGTTTGAACTCATAGGTCATGAACTGTTATTTGGACTCTCTAGTTGACATAGTAGGCCATGAACTGTTATTTGAACCCTTAGATGCCATGATAGGTCATACTTGCTTATGTGACTACTTGTTTGATAGGTCAAATATTTGAACCTAGTTTAGAATACCTTAGTATGCACACACTAGACTTTAAGGTTCAAAACTTCTCGACCCCTTTCTTACGACTTGAACGAGGATCGCCATTACGAGGAATGATCTTAGACTTCTAAGTCTAATCTTGAATCCCGTCAATAGTCTTTAGGTTCATTCTAATGATTAGGAAACACATACAATCTGGAAGGGGGAATACCTGTACTTTGGGGAGTTCTGTCTAGGAAAGCATTTCGTATAAATCCAAATCAACCGATGGACCTGTTATGCTTTCCTGGGAACCCTTGGAGTGAGTATGAACCTATAGGCTAAAGTATGTCTTTCTGAAAGTTAAGATGAACTTAAACACTTTGATCTGTCAAAAGTATTCCTTTAGGAATACAATCCAAATATTGCTTTGTGATTGAACTTTCATTTGAACTATCTATTTCTTATTTGAACTCTTTGAGTTATATAAATTCTAACTCTCTTCAATTGAACTCTTGTAGAATCATGCCTGTTCGTCGTACTCGCAGAAACACCAATGACACCAACACCAACACAAATAACACCAACAATCCGAACCCTACTATCCAAGAGTTGGCCCAGATCATTTCGCAACAAGTGGCTGTTGTGTTACCCACTTTGGTGACC
This sequence comes from Mikania micrantha, assembly GCA_009363875.1. Classification (NCBI taxonomy): domain Eukaryota; kingdom Viridiplantae; phylum Streptophyta; class Magnoliopsida; order Asterales; family Asteraceae; genus Mikania; species Mikania micrantha. The sequence continues at coordinate 65,826,113 of CM018697.1, forward strand.
CAACTCAACCAAGCTGCTAATGTGAACCCAGTTCAAAACAATGGTAATGGTGGGGGTGCAAATCCAACTTGCACTTTCAAGCACTTTAATTCATGTAACCCCACAAAGTTTGTTGGCACTGAGGGAGCAACTGGACTCCTTCAATGGTTCGAAAGTATAGAGAGCACCTTTATCCATTCGGACTGTCCTGAGAACCTTAAGGTTCGATATGCCACTAGTGTCTTTCAGAAAAGGGCACTGACTTGGTGGAATGGTGAGAAACGAACTAGGGGTTCGGATGCTGCACTTGCTTTGACTTGGACTGAGGTCAAGCAACTTATGACTAATGAATTCTGTCCTCGCAACGAAATGAGGAAGCTTGAAGCTGAGTTTTGGGATCTCAAGCAAGATAGTGGGGAGAACCTTGCTTATACGACCCGCTATCATGAACTTAGTCTATTAGTGCCACACTTGGTCACTCCTTTGTCTCGGGCCATTGAAAAGTACATTGGTGGCCTTCCTATGCAAATTCAAGACACTGTCTATGGTAGCAACCCTACCACTCTTGAAGAGGCAATCAGACTTTCTGCAACCTTAACTGATAATCATGTTAAGGATGGTACTTTGACAAGGAAGGGTGCCAAGAAGGTTGAAACCAAGTCAACCTCTAATGAACTCTCAAAGGAGGTCAAAGCTGAAACCTCAAACACCTCAAAGTTCAACCATCGAAAGAGAAAGGCCAAGAACTTTGCGGTAGTGACCCCTGCTGCACCACTAAACCAACAAGCCCCAAAGCCAAATACAAAACAGTATGTGGGGCCAAATCCACTCTGCAACACTTGCAGATATCATCACCCCACTACTCAACCTTGCAGAATTTGCACGAACTGCGGGATGTATGGTCACCTTGCAAACTATTGTCGACATGAGCCACTTGGCCAGCAAGGGCAACAGGTTCAACCATTGAACCAACAACAACTTGCACCCGCCAATCCTCCACAAGCTAATGGAAGGGTTTGCTATGAATGTGGCAACCCTAATCATCTTAGAAACCAATGCCCAAGGCTTGCGGGCAATAATCAAAGGGTTGCACGAGCTAGGACCTTTCAACTCAATGCTCAAGCAGCTCAAGCAGCTCAAGCAAATCAAGACGTTGTGAATGGTACGTTTCTGGTCAATAATTGTTATGCTTCTGTGTTATTTGATTCTGGTGCTGATAGGAGCTTTGTGTCATATGAATTTGAACCATTACTTGGTAGACTAAGAACTAAATTAGATAGACCATTTAACGTGGAAGTGGCTGACGGCAACTCAATAGATATTAACTCTATCATTATTGGATGTACTGTGAACCTTATGGATCACGTTTTCCCAATTGATCTTATTCCCATGCACCTTGGAAGTTTTGATGTTATTATAGGCATGGACTGGTTAGCCACTCATCGAGCCGAGATCGTTTGTTTTGAAAAGTACATTCGTATTCCACTATTATCGGGTGAAACTCTAAGAATCTTTGGAGAGACACCTAGTAGTGGACTTAAACTTATGTCTTGCACAAAGGCCCAAAAATACCTACGTAAGAAATACGTAGCCTTTCTGGCCCATATTGTGGAAAAGAAAGAAAAGGGCAAAAGTGTTGGAGATATTCCAATCATTCGCGACTATCCTGAAGTTTTTCCCTATGACCTACCGGGAGTTCCACCGGTTCGACAAGTCGAGTTTCGTATTGATCTTATGCCCGGTGCAAATCCAATTGCAAAATCTCCTTATCGTCTTGCACCTTCTGAGATGCAAGAACTCGCGAGCCAACTTCAAGAATTATCTGATAAAGGTTTCATTCGTCCAAGTCATTCACCTTGGGGTGCACCGGTGCTTTTTGTCAAAAAGAAGGACGGTTCATTTCGTATGTGCATTGATTATCGCGAACTCAATAAACTCACCATTAAGAATCGATACCCTTTGCCTCGTATCGATGACCTCTTTGATCAACTTCAAGGTTCGGTTTGGTTTTCTAAGATCGACCTTCGTTCAGGTTATCATCAGTTGCGTATACATGAGGATGACATTCCTAAAACCGCCTTTCGAACTCGTTATGGTCACTATGAATTTTTGGTTATGCCATTTGGACTAACCAATGCACCTGCGGTCTTCATGGATCTTATGAACCGCGTGTGTAAACCATACTTGGATAAGTTCGTGATCGTATTCATAGATGATATTTTGATCTATTCCAAGAGCAAGGCGGACCATGAAAAGCACCTTAAGTTGGTTTTGGAGCTCTTAAGAAAAGAACAACTGTATGCCAAATTCTCTAAATGTGAATTTTGGCTTAAGGAAGTTCAATTCTTAGGACATATTGTCAATGAAAAAGGTGTTCACGTGGACCCCGCGAAGATTGAAGCTGTTAAAAATTGGAGTACACCAAAGACTCCAACTGAAATTCGTTCATTTCTTGGACTTGCCGGTTATTATCGACGGTTCATTTCAAATTTCTCTAAGATCGCCCTTCCACTCACTGCTTTGACTCATAAGGATAAACCTTATGAATGGGGGCCAAAGCAAGATGAAGCTTTTCAATTGCTAAAGCAAAAGCTTTGTGATGCACCTATCTTGACTCTTCCAGATGGTAATGATGATTTTGTAGTCTATTGTGACGCGTCGAATCAAGGGCTTGGTTGTGTTCTTATGCAACGCGGTAAAGTCATTGCCTACGCGTCAAGACAATTAAAGGTTCACGAAAAGAACTATACCACTCATGACCTTGAACTTGGTGCGGTCGTTTTTGCCTTAAAGATTTGGAGGCACTATCTTTATGGCACCAAATGTGTGGTTTTCACTGATCATAAAAGTCTTCAACATATTCTAAACCAAAAGGAACTCAACATGAGGCAACGACGTTGGGTTGAACTCCTAAACGATTACGATTGTGAGATTCGTTATCATCCCGGCAAAGCAAATGTTGTAGCCGATGCACTCAGTCGTAAAAGTCATGTCCAACTTCATAGCATTCGAATCCAAACCAATCTTCATAACGACATCTTTGTAGCTCAACAAACATCTTTGAACCTAGGCAATTTGTATGATGAAATGTCATGTGGTGCTGAATCTAAATTAGAAACCAAGTCTGATGGTTTGCTTTATTTCTTGAACCGTATTTGGATTCCAAATCGCAATGATCTTCGACTCACTATTATGAATGAGTCACACAAGACTCGTTATTCCATTCATCCCGGTGCGGATAAAATGTATCAAGATATTCGAGTCCATTATTGGTGGCCCGGCATGAAGAAAGACATTGCCGAGTATGTAGCAAAGTGTTTGACCTGTTCTAAGGTCAAGGCCGAGCACCAACGACCTTCGGGTTTGCTTGTTCAACCCGAAATTCCTATGTGGAAATGGGAAAACATTTCTATGGACTTCATCACTAAACTCCCGAGAACACTTAATGGTCATGATAGTATATGGGTAATCGTTGACCGTTTGACAAAATCAGCTCATTTCTTGCCGATTCGCGAGAACTATCCCGTGCGAAAGTTAGCTCGCATCTACGTTAATGAAATAGTAAGTCGACATGGCATACCTCTTAGCATCATCTCTGATCGGGATGCTCGTTTCACTGCTCGTTTTTGGGAATCGCTTCACGAATCATTCGGTACTCGTTTGGACCTTAGCACGGCTTATCATCCTCAAACGGATGGTCAAACCGAGCGCACGATTCAAACTCTTGAAGACATGCTTAGAGCATGTGTCATTGATTTTGGTGGCAATTGGGATAATCATCTACCGCTAGTCGAGTTCTCGTATAACAATAGTTATCACGCGAGTATCGGCATGGCGCCTTTCGAAGCTCTATACGGTCGTAAGTGTCGATCGCCTATTTCTTGGACTGAGATTGGAGAAGTTCAAATCACCGGTCCTGAACTGGTTCAAGAAGCAACCGACAAGATTCATCAGATTCGCGACAACTTATTAGCTGCTCGAAGCCGACAAAAGAGCTATGCTGATAAACGTCGTAAGCCTTTGGAATTTCAAGTCGGTGACATGGTACTCCTGAAAGTTTCACCTTGGAAAGGAGTAATTCGATTTGGGAAGAAAGGTAAACTTGCACCTCGCTACGTTGGTCCTTTTAAAGTTCTTGAAAGAATTGGGAAAGTGGCCTACAAACTTGATCTACCTTCTGAACTTAGTAACATTCATCCGACCTTTCACGTGTCGAATCTGAAGAAGTGTTTGTCCGATGAGAATTTACAAGTGCCTCTTGATGATATTCACATTGATGCTTCGATGCGTATTATTGAGAAGCCGGTAGAGATCATAGACCGACACGTCAAGCAATTCAGACGAAGCAGAATTCCTATTGTTCATGTCCGTTGGGAGTCAAAGCATGGTCGAGAGTTCACTTGGGAACGCGAAGACCAAATGAAAGCCAAGTACCCTCATTTGTTTTCTACAGTTTCTTCTTAATTTCGGGACGAAATTCCTAAAAGTAGGGGATACTGTAACGTTTACGAAATTTGTAATAATTATTTAAATTTAATAAAGCGTTTATGACGTCAATGAGAATTTTATTATTATTGATTGTATCATTATTATTAATTTTGTTATAAGGTTTAGAAACTATTATCAATTTTATAAAATAAACAAATAAATTTTTATTTATAAATTTTTATAAACTTTATTTTATAAATGATAACAATTATCATGTTTTAAAATTTTAAAGTAAACCACAAAAATAATGTTTTTATAGAAATATAATAAATTTATAAGTGTGAAAAATTTTAAATAATTTATAACAACTTAGAACAATGATTTACAAAAGTTTAAGGGGTAAAAGATGTAAAAACTGAAAGTTTTATTTAAAAGAAAACATGGGAGGGCTGATGTTGTCAATACCCCAAAGTCCCTCTCTTCTTCACCCAGTAACCCATGGATCCCGACCCAAATCCATCTCCTCGACCCGTTTGACCTTTTTGTCGATTCCCACGCGATTACAACTAATCAACTCAATTTAGGCAATGATACGAAGCGCGTAATTGATTTCCATCGATATATGTCTCGATTAACAGCTCATGAATACAGAAATCGTTTCCAAATATAAGAGATTCGACCGAAATTTGAACTTGAGCCAAATGTGTATAAAAACTCAATTCATTCGACCCTAACAATCCTTTATCACTCACGAAACTTTCTGTATAACAAGAACGAAGTCACAAGCTTTATTCATCGCGATTCAAGATTCAAGAAGTTTCGGTCGATCGCATCTCTTCCTCTTAGTCGAAATCCTTTGAAACGAAAACTAAGGTAGGTGTTTCTTACACCATTTCAATCGGTTTTCAATTACAAACAATAACCCCATCATTCTGATTTCAATCGGGTTCCATAGTAGTCGAATTCGATTGAATTAAAAACTAGGGCTTGGTTGTTTTTATTCCTTCTTCTTAATCTGATTTGGGATTCCAAAGCCGGGCCATGTTAAAACAATTAAAAACGGAATACAGACGCGGCCTAGAGCCTTAGATCAACTGGTTAATGCATGGTGTTCAATGGTGATGGTCACGGGTTCGACCCTCACAACCGGGTTTTCAAACCGGTTTTGCCATTTTTTTTTCTTAAAAACCAGATTTTAAAGATTTTAATTACACAGAAAATTTTTTTTTAAATAAAATATTAATCTGAAAAATAATAAAATGTTATATACTTAGAATTTTAATTGTAACTTTTATTATCAATCATTTATTTACTTAGTTATTTATTTTAATCATTTAAAATAAATTAATATGTAATTACTTATTTTTCTAAATAAACAATTTTATAAACTTAAAATTTCTTAGATCATGTATCTATTAATTTATTTATTAATTTATATATTTAGTTATCGAATTATTTAGTCATTTATTTATTTATTTAATTACAACATGTTATCTTGTTTATTTATCTAAAACTATTTAACTTATTTATTTAGTTATTTATTTAATTATAACTTGTTGTCTCATTTATTTAGTTATTTATTTATTTATTTACTTATTCACAACTATTTATCTCATATATTTAGATAATTATCTAATTATTTATTTATTAACAATTCTTTATTTCATTTATTTATTTAATTATTTATTTAGTCATACTTATAAACCTATTCTTATTTATTTTAAATGTTATAAACATAATACTTAAATATGTTTATACAAGTACTATAAAAATAATAATAAATTGTTTTAAATCAATATTTAAATTATTAAATAAACACTTTAAAGTCAACATTTGTAATTTAGATATTTTATTATTTTCATTCAAATCGTAATAAACTTAATTGAGTTTATTCAAAATAAATCGAACCCGTTGATCCTTTTAGAACTTAGATCCATAGAATGACATAGTTTTGTTAAACATATGCCTATTGAACTATTTAGGTGAACATTGAAATTGTGTTGGATATTATTTGGATCATACTTTGACATTTATCAAGGCTATCGAGAACACTAAGGTGAGTCTTCATAGCCCCTCTTTTACTATTTTTGTTTTAGGGGTGAAACATGCAACTTATTTATTTCATTTACTTGTGAACTTAGCTAATGGCCTTATAGTTAGTGAACTTTAGCTAAGCATAGGCATTGATCACATTCATTTTAGTGACTATGATAGATCTATTGGACCGACCATCCCACCGTTGTTTGATTTACCCTTCGGGGGAGGCCCGCGGTGATAGTTTACTACTTTAGCATTTTTGTAATGCTAATCATAGGTCAATCATCATTTGTTATCATTTGTTGATCTGCTTTACTTGCTAGTTCATTTTGACTATGTTCATTATGCTTAGAGTTCACATATATCATCATCTATATCATTTTTCATTAAACCTTTTGGTTTGAGTGTCAAAACCTATGAAACTCACCAACTCTTTGAGTTGACACTTGATTTTAACATGTTTCAGGTGGAAATGGAAACTAGCATTATTGAGCTTGGATTTAGTTTATTTAATTTGAATTATGTATTGGGATTTGAATTTAAATTTTGAATGATGTAATAGCTAGGTTTGAATTTATTTGACTATGTATTGAATACTTGAATTATTATTGCATTGAATGTATAGTTATGATTATTTACATCTTTATACCCTAAGCTATGAACAATCTACACTTCGTGCCACCCCGATGTTTCCGCCATCGGTCGGGGTGTTACATAATTCCTCACTATCCTTGACCATGTCTTCAGACACCCTCAAGAAGGCATGTGCTTATCATAGAAGTCGTTCTGTATCTTTTAGAATGTATAAGATAATGTCAAAAAGAGTTGTACAAAAGTATTTGCAGTTGATTAAATTGATTTGGTTCAAAATGAGAAGAGGAAGATGCGATTCCAGCGAAGTCAAGAAAGCCAAGAATTGGGAATCATGTGGTTCAGATAATTGGTCAAGAGCATGGGTGTTGGAGAGTGCCAACAGCTTCACTTTGTCTCCCAGGACAAGGGAGGTGTGTTGTGTGGATGATTGGCGACCATCTTGTGACTCTGATACTTCAATTTACGAAGCTGTTCTACACTGCAAGAAAACCATCGGTACAAATACATTCAACTTTTTTTGTGTTTTTAGGGGTATGTGGTAAATATGATATATTGGATAAGAGTAATTTTAACAACAAATATGATTATGAATACAATATTATTTCAAATATAGTTTAAACTCATAAGTAACACATTGTTATCAAAGGGAATTTGTCCAAATGGTAACAAGGTGTGTAAAGCTATTCCTCTATAAAATAGGTTAAGGTTTAGTCCCATAGTGAACAAATTTGTTGTTAGAAAAAAAAAAAAAAAAAAAAAAAACAGATTGTTCTCAAGGTTTTGTGAATCAGCATTACATTTCTATCCTGACTTTTAATTTGTCACTCGTTTTCTTTCCTTTTATGACAACTTGTGATCTTTCAGAAAAATATAAGCAAAACTGACGCATTTGAAAGTCAAATGTGTCAAACCGATTTCTAGTTGAGAAAATTCCCAAAATGTCCATTTAACTTCAACTTTTCCTAAAATGTCCTATTTGACTTTTCAATCCCTCAAAATGTCCACACTTTTTATGGGCGCCGCCGCCCATGTATATACGGGCGCCGCCCATAAAATAAACCAATCAAAATAAGGCCGAACGTAGTTTATGGGCGTCCCGCCAGTGAAGTTTCCACCGGTGAAAAAAATTCATTTTTATGAGCGTGGTTCAGGTTTTATAGGCGCCGGTGCCTATAGTGGACACATGACTTATTTTAATTGGTTTATATTATGGGCGGCGCCCGTATATACATGGGCGGCAACGCCCGTAAATGATGTGGACATTTTGAGGAAAGTTTTGGTCAAAATAGACATTTTGGGATTGACTCTTTCTAGTTTTGTATGTTTTACAAAACTAGAACAAAAAATGAAATATTTAGCTAAACTTAGACAAATTTCAGGTGGCAAATGAAGCTTTGACAAGGAGTAAGAAGATGCCAAGATGGGCACCGTTTGTTGATATATAATTGCTTTTCTCAGGGGGAAAGATTCCATAGAAGGAAATATCACTCAATATAAGCTTTTAATTCATAATGTAATTAACGCTCCGGTCCAAATTATGGTCGGCGAGTTTCATTATACAAGGCTTATAACATTATTTGAATGATCATTTTTGAAGTTGTATTTAGGGCTTCTGATATTAGCCGTTTCTTTGGTTGTCAAAGAATCCGATCTACATTGTTTTTCTGTCAAATTATTTATAACCGAACCTCTTTGTTTTACAAAGGCTATAAGATACTAATTTGCGACAAAATTTTCTTCACACTTCATTCCTAAAGGAAAGTTTATTTTATAGGCTCACAATAGGAAATTTTTTTTTTTTGACAATTAACACACTTACTTAGCTATTATCCTCAGGGTTGTAAAAATCGGCCTAGGCGGCCGCCTAGGCGCTAGGCGCCCGGCTTCCTTGTAATTTTTGCCCTAGACGGTGCCTAGGCGCTAGGCGGTGCCTAGGCGGTCTAGGCGGGGCCTAGTCGGCCTAGGCGCCCCCTAGGCGGCCTATTTTTTTTTTGTTTTTTTTGGTTTTTTTAGTTTTTTTGGCTTTTTTCGAGTAAAAAGGACCAGATAAATGATTATTCGAGACATTTCTCAACCCCAAATACGTAATATGTCTCTAAAACATCAAATCCAACATCTGAAACATTGAACCCTGCCACTAAACATCGTAATCCATCCATAAACTCTGAATTTTGTGTTTAAGTTTGTAATTTGAAGTACTTCACTTAGTATGTTTAAGTTTATTTTTTAATATATTTGAAGTATTCTATTATATTATTGATATTAATGTGTGTATATATTAAATATTTGTAAAATTACATATAAAAATTCCAATCCACCTAGCGCCGATTAATCCCGATTAATCCCTAGGCGGTACCTCGCCGCCCGACTAGCGCCTAGCGACTTCTACAACCATGATTATCCTACAAGTATGAAATTAATAGATAAACAAAAGGGAATACACGTAAATAGAAGCTCACGTTCTCTTATGCTCAATATGAATTATGGACACCTGAAACCATGCTCTTTGCTACGTGGGTTGGAGGGCACGCATCAGGCTCGTTCTACCATATAAAGACGTATATATAGTTGTATGTATATATAATCGCAAGCATCCATCGATATCATCTGATGTATAACTACCATTCAATAACAGCCCATATGCCCAAAGGAATCGGATAAACAATGATTTTTCTTAGTCTCTTCAAAAACCATGGTTATACCATCGTGTATATGTTATTTTTTATTATTGATAAAAAAAATCATATCGTATGACTAGTATATTCACTCTAAACACAACATCAAAAATAACACTAAAACTAAAATTGACATGAACGAGGAAAGTTATCCACATACTATGATATGAGTTATGAATTAAAACTAACGCGTTGTACGTGGTGTGACGACATGATTAAAATAAACATATAAAACGCTAAAAGAAAAAAATTGTAACGTCACTGTTTTCATGTATTGTCTTTACATAAATATTTGTATTGATAGAACCTGCTATGATAATTTGATATTTTGGATATGATTGATGAAATTATTAATTGGTATACATTGATGAGAACACATGATTATTAAGCATAAACCATGAAGAAGTTAGTTTTAAATACAACTAGACTGAACCACAGTGTTTATTGCAGTGGAATACTTATGATATGATCTGCTTTTGTTTGAAATTGGTAAAGGTTATGGTTTGGTCACTAAATATAGTCAAAGACACATGGTTATCGTTTATCAAAATGGTGGTGGGACGGCGGCTGGATAGGTTGCGACCGACTCCTCCGTATGCCCTATACATAAACTTCTTTAGATCTAGGATGTCTGATATGATTTAGTGGGGATAAGAATTGGGAAATTGATAATTGATAAGCATATTTAATTAAAATCATGAAAGTAATAATGAAAACAATTACGCGATGGTGAGGTCACGAATATGAATTATAACGCCAATGTTATTTCAGAAATGTTAGCCTAATAATGTGTTCGCGTGGGTGACGATTCACACGAATACAGTTATTAGGAATAATATCCTGAAACAATATTTCATGAATCGTAAATCAAGTTGAAAATACGATACGGACGTTGTACTCGTAAAGGTGACAATCTTTACGAATGCATACATAAGTAACACGTTTCAACGGGATAACTAAAATAAGGTTTTACGATATTTAAAATTAAATAAAAATAACTTAAAACGTTTACTAGGAATAAACACCTTAAACGGTTTTAAATATAGTCATTTTAATCAACGTTTCGTATGTTCAATGTAAATTACTTGAAAAACGAGCAATTAGAATGTGTTAACGCATAAATAAATGGAACCGAACACACGCATAAATAAATGAAGGTTTTAAGGAACCTGCAACTTTACAAGGGATCTGGAAATGGGAGGTGGAAGATGAAATAACCCGAGAACACTCCCATGTTGTTGAGAACCCTTTTTCTTTTAGCCACTCGAGAACCATGTGGTGGAAACCTCTAAAAGTTGAGAACTACATAAATTAAATCGAGAACCACATTGGTTGAAGGAAATTAGAGCCAATAATCTCTTTAACTCATTGGGAATTCGAGAACCATGTGGTTCTTCTCCAATACTCGAGAACCTAATGGGAAGGGTATTAAATTCGAGAACCCCTTTATGGTGGCACCAACCATTCAAGAACCCCATAGGGTTTAGGTGCAAACGGTTCTTGATACTATAATCCATACTTATGTAGTTTCCATCAACATTTCTTGAAACTTTATATAAAAAAAACATAGACAAACCTAAATACAAGTGTTATAAATTATATGCATCTTTTTTTTAAAAAAAAAACACACCATAGGTTCATAAATAAGCCCCATTTGATCAAGTAACAAAAGGCTTTACTACAAAGTTGGTGGATTACTACAAAGTTGGTGGGTCATGAATTCAATACTTTTACAATAAGTAGAATTAATAACAAGTTTAGTTATATAAACCAAGAATATATTACGTACTAAACTTAATCTAAGTTGGTTAGGTATTAGTATGTTATACCTTCAAATGAGTTCAAAGGAAAAACCAACATACAAAGACATATAAAAGTTAACCAACTTTAGGGTTAACATACGAAATCATAACTTATACTTATAAGTTGTAAACGATATTTAATCTAACACAGGTTTTTGATTCCACAATAGTGAGCGCGCGTTCTACAAACACGAAACTTAAACATCACGGTGAGTTCTCATAACTCCATTTTAAATCTTTTGCTTATAAACTCTGTATACCAAATACTACTCTGATTTTGATATAACAAGTGTGGAACCGGGTTATTATTGAGATATTACTATGGATGAGGATTATTATAACTTATGTGAGTCATTGTTGATTGTGTAGACTGCTGTCCTCCACGGTGCACAGTAATATCACTTATATTTATTACGAATATCGTTGATTGAGTTGACTGCGGTCCTCCGCGATGATTCCACCGTTGATTGAGTTGACTGAGGTCCTTCGCGGTACATTATATTGAGCTTATTATGTTGAATATTGGTTGTTGATGAGTTATGATTGGTTGAGATTGATTGAATGTATTTGAATGATTACTTGTAATTATATGGATTATTTGACTTGCTGTGTTTGTTGTGAATATACAAATTGGTGTTATATTACACGTTCACATGTGTTATTCATTAAACTTTTATAAACATTTTGAAGAATATAAAACTTATGATTACTCACACACTAGTCCCGTTGTTGACACTTGATTTTCTACATTTTTCAGGAAACGAGGAGAAGTAGGTAGAGCAGGGTAGCTCTACATCTTTTGGACTTCGTCACATAGGATCTCGGACTTAGCTAAATTAACTAGATCAATGAAGATTAGGGTTTAGTTAATTTAGCTATATCTTTTGAGTAATCATTGTATTCAAATCATGACGAACTTGATTTTTGTGTAATTACTTTAATTGAATTAAATGTTATTGATGATACTTTAGATGCCCATGAGCTTGTGAACAATCCACGCATCCCTCATGGCATCCTGACGTTTCTGCCATCGGTCGGGGTGATACAGATTGGTACCAGAGCCTGGGTTATAGGGAATTAGGTTACTAGAAATGAATGACCTAGTCTATAACCATAGGATACCCTAGTATGAAGTATTTCGTACACTAGTTAATATATTCAAGATTCCATGCTTATAAGTTTATTACATGTTAACTGGAATCCTGATATACATATGATCTATGTTTATTAGTTAAGATATATGTTACTTGTTGCTTTATGTGATTAATTGTGCCCTGACTACTCGATAAGGACATACTCGTGACGTATTGTAAAGGTGGTGGGCTGGTGGCTGAACCAGTTGCGACTGACTTCTACGTATGCCCTATACATATACCATTTACAGTACATTGGGTGCATGTCAGTGTTGAGGAATAAGGGAGATACTTGTTTAGGGAAATATTTGTTAGGATTGATTGATATATCCTTGATCACCAGACAAGGAAACACTCGTAGTATACTACAAAGGCGGTGGGTTGGCGGCTGGATAGGTTCCGACCGATTCCTACGTATGCCCTATACATAGACCATTTGTGGTATATTGGGGATCTGTCAGTCTCGGGAATTAAGGATATTACTAGGATATGTTGGAAATGGGTGAAGGAATTTGATGTCGGAAATTGGTTATTGGGAATGATTGGATGAGTTTGTTTGGAAAACAAGGGCATGTATACTTGTGAATACTCATTTGGGACATATATTTAAGGGAAGATATGAACACTTGGTGACAATATGGACACTTTGTGATGATATGAACCCCTACTGATGATATGAACATTAAGGAAAGACATATACTTTTATTAAACTTAGACATTAGGGGAGCTTAAATTTCAGGTGAACTTAGACATTAGGTGAACTTAGAAAATAGGTGAACCTAGATGTCGGGTGAACTTAGACATTAGGCGAACCTAGATGTCAGGAGAACTTGAATATACTTCGCTCCTAATTATCCTTCATAGGATTAGGTTGTGAAGTAGAACGCTTGGAAAACTTATTTAGACCCTAATTTCTAACAAGGGCATAATCGTGGTGCATTGCAATGGTGGTGGGACGGCGGATGATACGACTGCGGTCAAATTTACGTATGCCCTATATATAAACTAGTTTCAATGCATCGGGAGGTTGTCAGTGTTAGTATAGGGTGGAAAATGTTTGAAATTTAGGAATATTTAGTTAGAAATAGATATGACCCAGTTAGGATGCTCTAGTATAACATTAAGAACTAATGCCTATATATGACTTGCAAACAGATAGGAGACACATATAGTTCCATATATGTAATCCTAATTGTTAAAATGAACTCATTTGACCGTAGTTTGTATAATTTATGTTGTAAACGGTTTAACATGTTTCTAAACATCCTCAGAAACATGCCACCGCGCCGTCACAACGAATATAATACAAACAACAACAATGGGGATACTAACGACAACAATGCCAATATCACCATGCAAGAGTTAGCACATCTCATTACTTGGTTGGTGACTCAACTGAATCAAGCCAACCAGATTTAATCAAAATAGGGTTGTTTGCACATTCAAGCATTTTAACTCCTGTAACCCGACGAAATTCACGGGCGCTGAGGGAGCCACTGGGCTGTTGCATTGGTTTGAGAGTATTGAGAACACCTTCATTAATAGTGATTGCCCAGAGAATTTGAAGGTGCGTTATGCCACTAGTGTTTTCCAAAATAGAGCACTAACTTGGTGGAATGGCGAGTAGCGAACTAGGGGAGTTGATGTAGCCCTAGCACTGACATGGACTGAAGTTAAGGCTCTGATGACCACAGAGTTCTGTCCTCGCAGTGAAATGAGGTAACATGAAGCTGAGTTCTGGGAAATCAAGCAAGAATGCGGTGAGAACTTGATTTATAAGTCCCGTTTTCATGAGCTGAGCTCATTAGTACCTCATCTGGTGACACCATTGGAGAGGGCTATAGAGATATACATAGGAGGTTTACCTATGCAGATTCAAGACACTGTCTTTGGTAGTCACCCTACCACTTTGGAAGCTGCAATCCACCTATTTGCTACATTGACAGATAATCATGTGAAAGCTGGAACACTCACACGGAAGGAAACGAAAAAGACTGATACGAAGACAGCTGCTAAGGAGACTTCAACTAAAGTCAAGACTGAACCAACTAGTTCATCTAAGAGCAGCAATCGAAAGAGTAAGACAAGAAGCTATGCTGTTACTACTCCTGCTAGTCAACAATCACCCAACAATTCAAACACCATACCACATGTTGGAGAAAATCAGCAACGCAATGTTTGCAGATATCATCATGCACCTAACTTACCTTTTTGCGTTTGTAACAACTGCGGTAAGTATGGTAATTTTGCCAATGCATGTAGAAGTGCAAAGCAGGCACAACAGATGCAACCTGCACTGCTTGCACTACCTGCACCGCATGCACTACCTGCACCGCATGCACAACCACTTCAAGCAGTACCATTCCGTCTTGCACCCGCACAAGCAAGAGCCTATTATGAGTGCGGTGATGTTGGTCATTTCAGAAACCGGTGCCCAAGACGGACTGGGAATAACCAGAGGGTGGCAAGAGGCAGAGCTTTTCAACTAAATGCTCTAGTAGCTCTCGCCAACCAGGATGCCGTTAATGGTACGTTCTTGATCAGCAACATATATGCTTCGATATTATTTGATTCTAGTGCTGATAGAAGTTTTCTTTCATATGAGTTTGAATGTGTACTTGGTAGAACACGTACGAAACTAGACAAACCGTTTAATGTGGAGGTGGCCGAAGGAAACACAATTGATATTGAAACTATTATTATTGGATGTACTGTGAATCTTAACGATCACGTTTTCCCAATAAATCTCATACCTATGCATCCTGTTAGCTTTGCTGTTATCATCGGCATGGATATGTTGGCCACTCACAGAGCGGAAATAGTGTGCTTTGGGAAATTCATTCGTATTCCTTTACCATTAGGGGAAACTCTAAAAGTATTTGGAGAGACTCCTAGTAAGGGCCTTAAACTCATGTCATGCACAAAAGCTCAGAAATATTTAAGAAAGAAGTGGTGTAGCTTTTCTAGCGCATGTGGTGGAAAAGAACGAGCAAGAAAAAAGTGTTCAAGACGTTCCTATTGTACACGATTTTCCAGAAGTTCTTCCAGATGATTTACCGGGGTCCCACCAGAGCGCCAAGTAAAATTTCGAATTGACTTAGTACCTGATGCGAACCCAGTCCCTAAAGCTCCTTACAGACTCGTGCCTTTGGAGTTACAAGAATTGGCGAGCCAACTACAAGAAGTGTCAGATTAGGGATTCATTCACCGAAGCCATTCGCCATGGGGTGCACCAGTCCTATTTGTGAAAAAGAAGGATGGGTCATTTCGGATGTGTATTGATTACCGCGAATTGAATAAGCTGATTATTAAGAATCGATACCCGTTGCCGCGTATCGATGATCTCTTCGATCAACTTCAAGGCTAGGTATGGTTTTCGAAGATTGACCTTCGGTCAGTGTCACACCCTAAGCCGGCGGGACGGATCGACTTCCCCACCGGGCGGAAGGTTCCCGAGGCGCGATATCGTGAGTGATAATTGTGATGATCAGATTGTTTACATAGCATCAACATTGAGAATAACTAAAGCACAATATAACATATAACTAGGATTACAAAGTTAAATTACAAATGTCAATGTTTGATAATTTAACTAAGTAAACCTATCAAAAGAATCAAATGTTTACTATCTTGTATCTGTACGAGATATCAAAAAAGATTCACAACGTTCATCAAAATATGTGCTTTTCCAAATCCACTAGGTCCTCTAACTGGGCATCCTAGTATGCAATCATGAGCCTTAGCTTAATCCTGTGCTTCACCTGAGAAAGCATGTAAGAAAACAAAGTCAATACAATGGTTGGTGAGTTCATATAGTTTAGTATTTGAAAAATAGCTTTTGCAAACCTTTTTCGGTAACAGCCTTAACCTCATTAACATCACATGAAATATCCAGATCGGTACGCTTACATATAGGGCATACGAAAGGGTCGATCCTACAACCCGCCCAGACGCCATCCCACCACATACTAATCCACATACGACACTGTTGTTAATGATAATTTAGTGTTTTACCTACCATCCAATCCCATCATAGTTTCAAGCGTTCGGTTTAGAAGTTTAAGATATCTACCCAATAGCATTTACAAATCCCTTCGGTAACAACCTTAACCTCATTAACATCACATGTAGTATCCAGGTCGGTATGCTTATATATAGGACATACGAAAGGGTCGAGCCTACAACCCGCCCAGACGCCATCCCACCACATACTAATCCGCATATGACACTATTGTTAATGATAATTAAGCGTCTTACCTACCATCCAACCCCAGCATAGTTTTGAGTATCCTGATTTATGAGTTTCAACACACACAGAGTAGCATTTGAGTATCAAGTTTTGAGAGTTACCGTTATGGACAGCTGAACACCCTAAGGAATTCAGCATCCATCCATAACGGAACTAAGTAGGACTCGCGACATCGGTGTTTTGATAAAGGAGTCTTCAAGATAACACAAAGTCAACTAGAAGAGACCAAAATTATCCTAGTCACTCGTCACAACCATGGGTGAATCAAGAAGAACACTGAATGACTAGTAGGGCTTGACCAATGTCAAGACGCGGCGGCCAATCAGTCTGTCTTACATGATTCTGACAACGAAGAGCACTGATGACTAGTTGGGCTTGACCAATATCAAGACGCGGTGGCCAATCAGTCTGTCTTACGATGTCCGATAGCTTAAGCATACAAGTTTATAGCATTCAGATAGTCTTACTGATGACTAGTAGGGGTTGACACATAGGTCAACACGTGGCAGTCAATCAGCCTGTTGTATTAGCATTCCAAGTATATCAAGCATTCAAGTGTTTATAGCATTTCAAGCATATAAGTCTTTATAGCCTTTTGAGCATGTGAGTCTTTCTGAGTTTAAGTTTTCAAGCTTCCATAAGCATGATTTTCAAAAGCATTCCTAGTTTTAGTATTGTCTTTCTTATGCATTTAAAAGCTTCGAGAGTTTTAAGTAAATAAGTATAAGTGTAAGCAGTATTAGTATTAAGAATAAGAGTATAAGATATTAAATTTTAAAATAAAAGTATAAAGTATTAGTATTTAGAGTAAATGTATATAGTATTAGCCTTTAGAACGAGTGTATCAAGTATTAGCATTTTGCGTAAGTGTTCAAAGCCTTAGCAATTATAATAAGTGTTCAAAGCATTAGCATTTAGACTTAGCATGTAGCATTAGTATATAGTATTAGCATGTAGCATGAGTGTATAGCATTAGCATGTAGCATTAGCGTGTAGCATTAGAATATAGTATTAGCATATAGACTTAACATGTAGCATTACCATGTAGCATTTAAATTAGGAGTACGAAGTATTAGAATAAAGCATTAGCACATAAGTTTAAGCCTTAGCCTTTAGCTTTTAGAATAAGAGTAACAAGCTTAAGCAATTGTATTAGCATCATGAATACATGTAAACGCATTTATAAAACATTTCAATACTGGTTTAAATGTATAACATGCTTCTCAGTCCCGAGGTAAAAACAAATATGTTTGAAAAGGGATAAATGAACTCACTTTGTTGTTGAAGTTGTTGACTTAGATTAAACTAGAATACACGTGCTCGTTGTAGTATTTGTTGTTGTGTTCATGATCCTGTATAGATTTCATGTTGTTGTAACTTATAAGCACGAGTTGTAGACATTCGTGTGTGTTTATGTGTTAGCCCTAAAGTTGGCTAACACTCGTGAGTCTCGATCATTGTTCTTCATTCGGCCTTGTTTAATTGTTATGAATTTTTGTAACACTCAACCCATTAGCGTTAGATTATCACACTTTGTTATTGATTTTAAATTCCACTTGAATGACTGTCGTGACAAAAAGGGTTCTATGTGTAAACTTTAGTTTATGTATGTAAACCTTGCATGTAATTATTGTAATCATTTATAATATCTACCATTTATTGAACATTTCAATAGAAATGCCTTAGGTGTTATGTATTGGTTTAGCAAGGTTTCCATCACCTTTGTAGTATTTAGAAAAACACATGCATGTGATCTATGAAATTTTATTCATGTCTTTAATTATATTTTGGGTTAAGTGACCAATTCTCATAACTTGGCCAAATAAGTGCTAATGGGTTGAGATAACCCAAGTGGCCCGAATCAAGTTCATAGGTCGGACCCATTGTATGGATTGAATGAATGGGCCAACTACAATGAATTGGGCCGGTTGTTTGTTACTGGGCCGAAGTGGGTGATGTTGGGCCGAAGGTGTGTGTGGTCTAGGCCGTTAAATTTGATTCAAACGAGTGGATTATTGACTGAACCCCTCTCATAATCGAATGAGTATTTGCATGGCTGAATCAACGTAATCTGCTCGAGTAGTTGCACCACTCCAGACTCAGCAAACCTCCAAGTTGGGTGGCCCTAGTTTCGGCTGAAACGCCATGGTCTAGGTTCGTTTGGGGTAGGGTTTGCATGAAGGGAGGTTCGTTCCTGAGAGGTTCGTGGCTTAACAGAAAGGTTCGTGGCTACTGGTTCCACTACAACAGGTTCGGCCATGGTTCATGCATAGGAGGTTCGGTGATTGTGAATGACGAACCCCAGGTTCGGCTGATGATTCGGCCAAGAGTCATGCAGGTTTGGCACTTCGTGGGTTCGCCTGAGGCCGGAGGTTTGTGAATATGCAGCTCATAGGTTCGGCCCACTTTGTCCTCGATCAACCCAGGGTTCGGCCACCCCTGGGTTCGGTTGGCTTGCTTTCCACGAACCTGCACTCTCATCATCATCATCATCATCATCATCATCATCATGATCAGTTATTCTGTTTTTATGGCTATTTACACGATTGTGTTAAGCACTAAATGATTCTTGAAGGTGTAGAGGTCGTTTTGTGAGGATTTTAAACCGACTAAGTGGTTGGGTCGAACAAAGGTGCAACAAACCCTAACTTTTCGAACATTCAAGCCTTATTACCTCGGATTTGGCTGGAAAAAACTTCAGATCGCTTGTACTTCCTTGTAGAGAAGGTCGAGAGCTTCGTTTGGACACCAAGAACGCTCGATTTCGTCCACGAATGAGCAAGAAATCAAGGTTTGAAGGTTGATTTTTCTAGAGAGAGAGAGAGGCTCGTGAATGTAGGTTTAGAGAGAGAGAGAAAGATGAAAGAAGTGAGGAATTTTACCTTATTTGGTGTTTATATACCCCGTGGGTATTCGGAGTTTGTTTCGGTTGCTCGTTTTTCGTCTCCGTTGCGTTTCCGGATTATTACGCGTAATTTTACGTGTTTTAAATAAAAGAGTTTCTTTAATTAATTTTTGATGAGTTTCAAAATTGTAAAACGTAAAATATTATATATTCTTAATTTATTTCCGTTCGTGTCGTATTTCGTTAACGTTTCGTCAGAACGTGTCACCATCGTCCGTATTCGTTCGAATCGTCACTCGAACGAACACGACTTTGATTTCACTTTCTGATTTTTGTTTTCTACGTTTCAGTCATCATTTCAGAACGTTAAACTTTCAGAGCTATTTGTACAGATCGTCACCTATACGAATAATTCGTCGATTCCCGAACTGTTCGCTGAACGTTCGGTTCGTTTACAGCCCTACCTGCAAAGATTGAAGCTGTGAAAAACTGGAGTACACCGAAGAAACCAACGGAGATTCGTTCATTTCTTGAACTTGCCGGTCACTATCAGCGGTTTATCTCGAATTTCTCTAGGATTGCTGTTCCCCTTACGTCCTTGACTCAAAAGGACAGACCATATGAACAGAGACCAAAGCAAGAAGAGGCATTTCTGACATTGAAGCCGAAACTTTGTGATGCTCCTGTCTTGATACTGCCTGATGGAAATGATGATCTTGTGGTTTACTGTGATGCGTCCAAGGTCTCGGTTGTGTTCTCATGCAATGGGGAAAGGTTGTGGCATATGCATCAAGACAGATGAAAATCCACGAGAAGAACTACACTACGCATGACTTGGAACTTGGTGCAGTCGTGTTTGCTTTAAAGATATGGAGACATTATCTTTATGGCACTAAGTGTGTCGTATTTACAGATCACAAAAGTTTGTAGCATATTCTGAACCAGAAGGAACTTAATATGAGACAACGGAGATGGGTTGAACTGTTAAATGATTATGAATGTGAAATTTGCTACCATCCTAATAAAGCGAATGTAGTAGCAGTTGTGCTTAGTCGCAAGAGTCCTGTTCAAATCCGTAGTGTCTGAGTGCACACTAATCCATAGTAGCCTACATGAGGAGATGTCTTGTGGGGCTGAGTTGCAATTGGAAACTAAGGATGATGGGTTGATGTATTATTTGAATCGGTTGTGGATACCGAACAGAGTTGATCTTAGGATGAAGATTATGAAAGAAGCACATAAGTCTCGTTACTCAATCCATCCAGGTGCTGACAAGATGTACCAAGACCTTAGAGTCTTGTACTGGTGGCCTGGAATGAAAAAGGATATAGCTGAGTATGTAGCCAAGTGCCTTAACTGTGCAAAAGTCAAGGCTAAACACCAATGACCTTCAGGATTGCTAGTACAACCGGAAATACCCATGTGGAAGTGGCATAATATATATATATATATCGATTTTATTACTAAACTCCCACTAACCACAAGTGGTCACGATAGTATATGGGTGATAATTGATAGGTTGACTAAATCGGCTCATTCCCTACTGATACGCGAAACGTACCCTGTGCGGAAGTTAGCTTGTATCTATGTAGATGAGATTGTTAGCTGACATGGAATTCCCTTGAGTATAATATCGAATCATGATGCTCGTTTCACGGCACGATTTTGGGAATCTTTGCATGAAGCTTTTAGGAGACGATTGGATCTTAGCACCGCTTATCATCTTCAAACTGATGGACAGACGGAACGAACGACCCAGACACTTGAAGATATGCTGAGAGCTTGTGTCATCGATTTTGGTGGCAACTGGGATAGACATTAACCATTAGTCAAGTTCTCATATAACAAAAGTTATCACTTAAGTATTGGTATGGCGCCGTTTGAAGCTCTTTATGGTAGCAAATGTTAGTCACCTATCTGTTGGACTGAGGTCGGCGATTCGCAGATCACGGGTCCCGAGATCATTCAGGAAACGACTTACAGGATTCACCAGATTAGAGACAATTTGTTAGCTGCTCGTAGTCGACAGAAGAGTTATACGGATACACGACGTAAGCCTTTAGAGCTTTAGGTTGATGACATGGTATTACGTAAGGTATCACCATGGAAGGGAGTTGTACGTTTCGTGAAGAAAGGAAAGCTTGCTCCAAGTTATGTTGGCCCTTTTAAGATTCTTGAACCAATCGGGAAGGTTGCCTACAAACTAGAACTTCCTCCTAAACTTAGTAACATGCATCTGACCTTTCATGTGTCAAGTTTGAAGAAATCCTTAGCTGATCGAGATCTTCAAGTACCGCTTGATGATATACGCATCGACGACACTATGCATTTTGTTGGAAAACCAGTCGAGATAATGGACCGTGAAGTTAAAAAACTCAAGCACAGCCATACCCCAATTGTCAAAGTATGATGGGAATCGAAGCGTGGTCCAGAGTTCACCTAGGAACGAGAAGATCAGATGACGCTTAAGTATCCACACTTATTCACTACAGTTACTCCAAGTTGAATTTCGAGACGAAATTCCCTCAACTAGGGGAGATTGTAACATCACTGCTTTTCAAGTATTGCCTTTACATAAAAATTTGTATTAATAGAACATGTTATGATAATTTGATATTTTGGATATGATTGATGAAATTATTAATTGGTATACATTGATGAGAACATATGATTATTAAGCATAAACCATGGGGAAGTTAGTTTGAATTACAACTAGACTGAACCACAGTGTTTATTGCAGTGGAATATTTATGATATGATCTGGTTTTGTTTAGAATTGGTAAAGGTTATGGTTTGGTAATTAAGTATAGTCAAGGACACATAGTTATGGTTTATCGAAATGGTACGTGGTGGGACGGCAGCTGGATAGGTTAGGATTGACTCCTACGTATGCCCTATACATAAACTTATTTCGATCTATCATGGATGTGTCAGTGATATGATTTAGTGGGGATAAGGATTGGGAAATTGGTAAGAATATTTAATTAAATCCATGAAAGTGATAATGAAAACAATTACGCGATGGTGAGGTCACGAGTATGAATTATAACGCGAATGTTATTTCAAAAATGTTAGCCTAATAATGTGTTCGCGTGGGTGACGATTCACACGAATACAGTTACTAGGAATAATATCCTGAAACAATATTTCATGAATTGTAAATCAAGTTGAGAATACGATACAAACGTTGTACTCGTAAAGGTGACGATCTTTACGAATGCCTACATAAGTTGCACGTTTCAACAGGATAACTAAAATAAGGTTTTACGATATTTAAAATTAAATAAAAAGAACTTAAAACGTTTATTAGGAATAAACACCTTAAAAGGTTTTAAATATAATCATTTTAATCAACGTTTCGTATGTTAAATGTAAATTAGCGAAAACCGAGCAATTAAAATGTATCAATGTCACACCCCGAGCCGGCGGGATGGATTGACTTTCCCGTAGGGCGGAAAGGTCTCGGGGCGCGATATCGTGAGTGATAATCGTAATGATCAGATTGTTTACACTTCACATGATATATATATATATATATATATATATATATATATATATATATATATATATATATGAGATACTGCTAAGTAAGAATAGAATTACAAAGTTAAATTACATCAGTTTAGTTCATAATTTAACAATGTAAATCTACTATCACATCATAATTCTTCTATCTTGTATCTACACAAGATATACAAAATAAATCTATAAAATGATGCTTCAAAATATGCAGGTCCAAAAAGCTAGGTCCATTAACTAGTATCCTAGTCCAAAAGTAATAAATCCTTAGTTGACCTGTTCGTCACCTGAGAAGTCATGCAAAAATAAAGTCAACACATGGTTGGTGAGTTCATGTAGTTTTATAAAAACGAGTTTGAATAACCTTTGAATGACAACCTTAACCTCACCATTAACCACCTATACCATCCAGTTCAGTATGCTTATATATAGGGCATATGTAGGGTCGAACTTACCGCCCGCCCAACCACCGTCCCACCACATACCAAACCACTTGATATATTGTTCCTGGTGATAATTAAGTGTTTCATTCCATTACTTTGATTCCATACCTTTTGATCTTTAGCATTTGATTACCCAGAAAATGTTTACCTTGATCCCCCTAAATGACAACCTTAACCTCATTAACAACCACCTATGCTATCCAATCAAATATGCTTATATATAGGGCATATGTAGGGGACAAGCCCCAGCCACCGTCCCACCACATACCGGACTGCTTAACATATTGTTGTTAATGATAAATAAGTGTTTCACTCCATTCACCTTCAAGTTAGATTCTGATTTCCGTAAATAGATTTACCTTTGATCTCTTGAGTTCATCATGTATTCATGAATATGACATTAAATGTTTAACTAAACTAATAATTAAGCATTTAGATACAGCTAAGACATGATGATTGGGCCTTATTTGACTCAATCAATTAGACTTAGTTGTGGGTGGTTGTCCAAGTTGTACCCTCTCACACGTGGCCCATATCAGGCATGACCCACAAGGAGTCTACCTGTATGTGTCGGGACTTTAATGATGCTCATATCAGCTTGACCCACTGGTCTACTGTACATGCCGGGACTTTACGGATATCCTTTGATTCTTGATCGTGTGTGATTTCTCATGATTTTGTTTGATAGTTCATGTTATTGCCCATATAGCTTGACTACAAGAGTCTACTATTTATGCCGAGACTTTATGTGTGTTACACGTGGTCTTGATTTCTATACAACTCACATTCACCTTGACTCAAGCATTAATGATTTCATTAGATTTTAATGATTTCATTATTTCCATGATTCACACACAGTTCTGATTTCCTTGAGTCTCTTGATTTTGATCTTTAGAATTTCATGATTTCACAATGATTATAGATTTATGAGTAGGATCCTTTGATTTACTGATCCACACACTGGATTAGTTTCCATTGCATTTGATCTTTAGCTTAGTTCTTTTGATTCCACTTTAAATTTAGATTCTCGAATTTGAGCTTGATGGACTAAGGGTTTGTTTAGAGTTTTAGCATTAAGGTATTACTCATAAGAGTAATTTAATTAACTTGTAAGTTCTTTCTGCATAGCAATTTCCTAGACAGGATTCTATGAGTATAAACAAGCATATATAATAAGCAATTCATAATAAGTAAAAGCATTTACGTAAAACAATTTAAATAAAACAGTTTATATATGCTTCTCAGCCCCTCGTTTTAAAACAAAAATGTTTAGAAAAGGGGCAATGAACTCACATGTGTTGCTGTGCAAATGATCTAACACAAAATGCGCGCTCATCGTTGTAGCTTAGGTTTCTTCAGTTCCTGAGTTGTTTTAAGAGAATTCGAATACAATAAGTATACGTATTAGTCGTCGTAGCTAAGGTTTGGTCTCGGTGTGCAACTAAGTGTCCTATGTTGCTAATGTGATTCTAGGATTTCATCTAACTAGTCTAACTCAATTACCCATTTTAACCCATATCCCACGATTAATCATAACACGTTCTTAATTAGCATGTTTTTATAATAACTCATTTTAAGCTAATCCTAAATTTGGAAAATCATTTATTTTAATTTAAAAGGATTTACAAGTTAAGTTCTTTTATTAAAACATGTTTAATTTAAACGAAAGAATGTTTAACACATGATGGGCTTAGAATAAGCCCATTGGGGCAATCCTCGTACCCAACTATTAGACTTTGCTCACCATTGATTTCTTGTTTGATCCTCCGTATAATCCATTCTAGATATTTTATATAATTATCTAATGTCATTATATTGCGTAGGAAAATTCTAAGTGTAGAATGTTAATAACGTGTCAACATTCGCATACTTAAATTAGGCTAGGGTTTTCATTTCACTATGAATTTTCTCCATTGTTTGCACTCCAAGGATGTTAACCTCCCTTGTGTAGTTGTTAGTATGTTCTAAGAATCTTTGTCTTTAGAATCCCCTAGTTCATGATTTTAAATTACCCTAGGTTTTGTCCTTAGTTAATACTCAATTTAGTCCATGCCATGAAACCCTAATGAGGTTCCCATGCACACACACATAAAGCTAATCACCATGCATACGTATATAAGTTCTTATGCAACTAATAACCTAGTACCACCATCCTTTCGTCAATGACTAGGGTTATCATGCATGGGATCAGCAAACCTATGGGTGCACAAGTAAGTTCGGCTAACTCCAGAAATAATCCCCTAGGTTCGCTGCCCTCTTTGTGTTCAAGGGTTCGGCAAAAGCTCCTAAGGTTCGCCTACCCACAAGTTCGGTTGTAAGTGAAGAGGTTCGGCTCATCCTAGCTTCGGCTGCATGAGGTTCGTAGTCTTATACAGGTTCGTGGTTCTCATGCTGCGGCTGGTAGGGGTTCGTGGCATCCTAGGTTCGTTCAAGGAGATAGGTTTGCAGTCATGCATGTAGGTTCGGCCGAAGCTCTAATGTTCGCACCTCCTCTAGGTTCGGCCAATAATGAAGGTAGGTTCGTCTGGCCATGGGGTTCGCCTCCTTCAGGTTTGTATCGTGGAAGGTTCGGTTCTGGCAATGTACAGTTGTCGAAGGTTCGGCCAAGGGGTAAAGAGGTTCGGCCATTCCTCTTTTCGGCTCCATAAGGTTCGGCCGACTGCTGGGCTACGAACCTGCATTCATCATCTTCATCCCCTGAGCTTAAACTATAGCAGATCTGTTCCTAGAGCTTCCTAGTGGTGTCCACTAGTTTGTTTCAATATTTATATGTGTTTATGCTGGTTAAAACAGTAATGGATTATAGAAATCGGGTTTCACCCAAACCGAAAATAAAGCCAGGGTTTACCTCAAAAATCGATGGATGAGAGCTTAAATATCTTGTACTTCCGTGTTCTACTTGATGAGATGGTCGTTTTGACGCCAAGGATGCTTGAAATGGTGGAGATTTGGAAGAGAACTCTTAGAGAGAAGGTGGTGAGTAAACTTTCTAGAGAGAGAAAGAAGAAAACGAAAAATGGAGGTGGAAATGGTAGGTGGTGATGGTTGGGAGCATTCAATAAAAAATTAAATGATTTAGATGATGCTCGTAGGTTCGGTTTCGCGTAACATTTAAATTGTTCGTAATTTCTCTTAACGAAACGACTCATTTTATAAATTAAGATTTATAAAATTATTTTAAGTGGTTATTCCTAATAAATTAACTAAATATCTTTCATTTATTTTAAATTTCAAAAATATTAAATTTACTATTTAAAATCGAATCGTACGGTCGTCGCGCATATTCGTTCGAATCGTCACTCGTACGAACACGACGATAACTGTACTTTTCAATGTTGTTTTCTAATTATCGGATATCATTCAAAACGTTAAACTTTCAGATTTATTCGTGCAGATCGTCACCTATGAGAATAATCCGTCGATTTAACATTCACGTAACGACATCCGTGTTGTTTGGTTCTATAAAGCCTCACATACATTTATACATAATAAAATCTTAACACCTAATCACATGATGGTTCTGTAATGTCAGATAATTATCTGACTGGTGAACCATGTTTTTTGAGTTTTGTTTCTCTAAATTGATTCTGAATTCACTATTTGATAACATGAAATGAATATGATATATGATTCAAACATGACATAAAATGAAACACGTATAGTTCGTACCTGATTACTGTTCATGGCACTCCGGTACGATTCCGGCACTGATGTTACAATCAACGCATAAATAAACGGAACCGAACACACGGGAAGAACCTGGGTTATAAAAGCCCATCCCCTTCCTTTTTCTTTCATTTTTCTTGAACTCTCTCTCTCTCTCTAAAAACTCCATACCCATCACTTTCCGCTCTCTAAATTTTCAAAAAACAAATTTCTTTGATTCTTGATCATTTGGAGTTAAATTGATACCAAAACGTTTCTCCACTCAAGTTGAACATGAAAGTACAAGCCAATCAAGCTAAAGATCAAGAGTTGAGGTAAATCTATAAGTTTCTTTTGGGGTTTTCTTTAGCTAAAACATAAACCATAGAGTTTCTTCACTTTTTAATGAGTTTTCTGCAACATTAGAGTATAAATAATGTGAAAAATGAAGGTTTTAAGGAATCTGCAACTTTCCAAGGGATCTGGAAACAGGAGGTGGAAGATGAAATAACTCGAGAACACTTCCATGTTTTTGAGAACCCTTTTTCCTTTAGCCACTCGAGAATCATATGGTGGAAACCTCTAAAAGTTGAAAACTACATAAATTAAATCGAGAACCACATTGGTTGAAGGAAATTAGAGTCGAGAATCTCTTTAACTCCTTGGGAAGTCGAGAACCATGTGGTTCTTCTCCAAAACTCGAGAACCTAATGTGAAGGGCATTAAATTCAAGAACCACTTTATGGTGGCACCAACCATTCGAGAACCCCATAGGGTTTAGGTGCAAACGGTTCTTGATAATATCATCCCTACTTATGTAGTTTCCATCAACATTTCTTGAAACATTATATTAAAAAAAACATAGACAAACCTTAACACAAGTGTTTTAAATTATATGCATGTTTTTTTTTTAAAACATACCAAAGGTTCATAACTAAGCCTCATTTGATCAAGTAACAAGAGGCTTTAGTACAAAGTTGGTGGGTCATGAATTCAATACTTTTACAATAAGTAGAATTAATAACAAGTTTAGTTATATAAACCAAGAATACATTACGTACTAAACTTAATCTAAACTGGTTAGATATTAGTATGTTATACTATCAAATGAGTTAAAAGGAAAAATCAAAATACAATGACATACAAAAGTTAACCAACTTTAGGGTTAAATCATAACTTATACTTATAAGTTGAAAACGATATTGAATCCAACACATGTTTTTGATTCATTTTTGATTCCACAATAGTAAGCGCACGTTCTACAAACACGAAAGTTAAACATCACGGTGAGTGTCACATCCCGAGCCGGCGGGCTGGATCCACTTTCCCGTCGGGCGGAAGGTTCGCTGGGCGCGATATCGTTGCGATAATTGTATTGATCAGATTGTTTACATGGCACATGATATATAATGAGAAATTCTAACATGACATTGATATAGAATTACAATGTTAAATTACACAATACATGTTCATAATTTAACTAAGTAAATCTACCCAAAAAGAATCATAGAGTTTCTATCTTGTATATACACAAGATTTACAAAAGATGATTCACAAATAGGTTATCCAAAATATGCATAAGAAAACAATGAGCTGTCGGTCCTCTACAAAGTCCACTAGCTTATGTCCTAATGTATGGTGACTAAACATGTTCATCACCTGAGAAAACATGCATTTAAAAGAAGTCAACACTAGGTTGGTGAGTTCATAAGTTTAAGTAATTGCAAACATATGTAATTTGTCATTCACATGTCATAGTTCACACACTAGTATTATTGAATTTGTTTTGTCTTATCTCACAGCAATGTCCTCTCCATAGTTCCACCTACAGTTAGTATGTCATAAATTAAGCATGCTTATATATAGGGCATACGTATCACGAATGAAGCCGCTAGCCCACCACACACTTAACTGAACTCAATGCCACTTGTATTGCAACTATGGATACCCATTTCCAACTCGCATCAATTCGAACTCGATTGATATCCCACATGATATTCCCAAGTGATATGATTTCTTTCCCAAGTGATATAAGTATAGGATAATAGATTATTGAAGGGTATATATATTACCATGACCGTAGTTATGATAATCCTTGACGTTTCAAAGATATAGATTTTATTAAATCTTCTCATTTTTAACGTTCTCTCAATTATAGAGTTACTGCAATTCGCTTCTAAGATTAGAAGTGATAGTTAACCCATTTGTAGTATTTACATCTTGAATATATAGAGCATAAATGGGACCCATTATGGTCCTCACATCATCAGACCACAATGCCTCTAATTTACCCCTATACATTTGTAGTCTCAAAGAATCCGTGCCTTCACAATGAATCTGTCCCAGTAATATGACATGAGTGAAAATCAATTCCTCAGTCTACCAATCAATAGAAACGAAGGGTACAATTACAAACAGTGTCTGAAGGTTTATATCCCCCATGTGGTCATTTACCAAACCTGATTGATGCAGCCCTGTCACCGGTCATACCTTACCGGCCAAAAGTCTTATTGTTACGCATACTGTACGGACCTCACTCGACGAAGGTTTGTCAAACCTATGGTACCAATACGCTATCGTCGGTTTAGCCTCTACTAAATCAATGGTAAATGATATAGAAAGGGACTTACGACAGAACTTGAATACATTGACACATGAATACAGTGATATAATGCAATCAGGATTAATAGTAATCTAATTATTGTTATGTGTTCTCATTGTCATTGTCTCATTCTCATGTGTTCTCACTTGAATAAGTTTACTCTTTCTCACTCCAAATTGGAGGTGACAGTAAACCCATTGAATAGATGTAGATTCATTGACCAGTTTCATGGTTAACGTTAGTTAAAGCCACTACACTACCAAATCTACACTCCATTTGGTTCTGTAATTATGTTTTCTCAATGTCTTTAGCAATGTGCTCTAAGAACTTGTCTTATTACACAATGTTAGTATATGTGGTGAATGATATCATCATGTAATTATGTTATCATGAGTGTCATTCTTGTTATCTCTGGTAATTGTCTCAATGTTATCTAATTGTTATTCCAATGTTATTAACAAAGTGTTATAAGATCATATCTTAATACAATTATGTTACTTCAATTATTTGATAATTTCATGAAGTTATGTTATCATGAATCATTCTTGATTTGTCATAGTTGTCAATGCACACACAAGCATACGCATTGATATGATAAAAGTATGATAATAAAGATAGAATCTGAGTTGTCATGTGTTGTCATACTGGTGTTGTATTCACATTCCTGTGTTTGATTAAATGTTATTTGACCTATGATCCCTTAATTGATTGTTCTTTTTAAAATCTGAGTTGTTAACTGAGTTCGTGTAGTGAAAATGACTCATTCTTGTGGTTTTCAAAAGAATGACTCATGCTAATGGCCATTCAGACGAATGACTCATGCTAGTGAGTATTCATATGAATGAGTCATGCTAATGAGTATTCAAACGAATGACTCATGCTAGTGAGTATTCACATGAATGACTCATTCTTGTGAGTATTCACACGAACGAGGGGCTCATTCTTACGAGCCATTCGCCCGAAACGAGTTTCAGCCATAGCAGACGCCGATTTTGAGTTTTAGTCAAATATATGGTCGTTTTGAGTGGGTATATGTGCAAAAACTCGTTTATAAGGTGTATGGTGTAACATTAGTGCCTGAAAGGTAGATCGGAAAAGTAGGATTTTACTGTAGATATGTGCACGGAAAATTTCTGTGCACTATTTTGTGTAAATTCTAAGTGAAGAACATGCAAACAGGGTAGAAACTCAATATAGGCAGACAACACATACAGGTACGATACTGACATGATTCAAGATGCTAAACTATGATTTGAAACTATATGTGATTGTTAGATAGAACTTTATTGTGTATGAACGTACGTGAGAATGTATAAAACAAAACAAATAACGGACGTCGTTACGTCAATATTAAACTGACAGAGTATTCGTGTGGGTGACGATTTGCATGAATGTATCTGTGGGTTTAACGTTCTGAATGATGTCTAATAAATAGAAAACCATATCGGAAAGTAACGTTGTCGTCGTATTCGAACGAGTGACGATTCGTACGAAAACGCGCGAGAACGATACTATCCGATGAAATAATTAGAATAAATATTTTTGAAATATTAAAAATAAATACAAGATACTTAGTTAATTTACTAGGAATTACCACCTAAAATAATTTAGAAAACTCTATTTTAAAGTATCGTAACGTTTCATTACGAGAAAGCCGAAAACCGACGCGTTTGCACTAAACCGAACGAACCCGAGCACACCCGAACACGTAAGAACGTTAAAAAGCAATTAAATGGCATTAAATGCCACCCATCTTCCCAACCAACCCATTCTCTCACTAAAACCCGTATCTCTCTCTCTACATTTTCTCTCTTAAGAAAACCCACGTTTATCACTAAATTCTTCACCAAATCGAGCAAACTTGGTGTCAAAACGACCTTGGGAACGTGTATATCGTGAAGAGATGAAGAAATAGAGCTTTGAATCGTTGAA
Source organism: Mikania micrantha (assembly GCA_009363875.1). NCBI lineage: Eukaryota > Viridiplantae > Streptophyta > Magnoliopsida > Asterales > Asteraceae > Mikania > Mikania micrantha. The sequence goes on from CM018697.1 coordinate 65,857,996, forward strand.
TTTGAGGTAGAATCGTGCCTAAACGGCCTATTTTTGTGTTTGTTACTATTCTGGTCACCTGCAACCTTTGCAGCCGAATTTCGAGTCTTAAAACCATTAAGATGTGCACGAAAATTGAGTCAGGATGTTAGGAAACATGTTAGATTGAAGTTTAGGTTGGCTGGAATTGACTAGGATCTATGTTGTGTTAGTTTCGACACATGAAACGCCAAGAACAGCTAATATCGACGCCTACATATTCAGCAACATTCATCCATCGAGATTGTCAATCTCGGTGGATTAAAATCTATGGGACTTGATCGATTCTACTAGGATCTATGCTCTCTAGGATCAGGTGCCAGGGCATCATCAATATTGTAAAATCGAAGGTGTACGGGGCTGTCAAACCTATGCTGGTCGACACTATAGTCTCGACAGACCTGGGACTAGATCTTCATCGATACTAAGGAACATAGGTCCATCGATATTGCTCAAACTTTGTCGATACTGATGCCTTATCATGATTTAAGTAACTTAAACCTTGATTTAGCTTAAAACTCTCAGATTTGAGCTCATGGGATAAATTAGAACACAAGGGTGTCAGGATGGTTAGCCATTAAAGTTTTGAGGTGTTAATCGGTTTTAGTCACTATCGATACTAAGATTTTCACAATAACAAAACTTCCTAAACATTTTTAACAACCAAAATTTTGTTTTAACAATCAAAATGCTATAGGTTATTTGAGTTTTGTTAAAATGAAACCATTAATAAGATTGTTAAAACCGATCATATTCAAGAGTGGTGAACTAAGTGTTAAACTAAAACCGTAATGTTTTTAATTATTAACTAAAGGTGTTATAAACAAATAAGCTAAGTTTATCTAATAAATCACATCAAGAAAACAACACGATAAGAAGTCATGGTTTTCAAAAAGGGAACTAAAGAACAAGTTGGAATACTTTGGGAATTCAACAAAACAACTAAGTGTAAATGTGTTGATTTTGTGTGTCAACTCTCAACACTAATTAAATTTCACGCATCGTATAATCAACTTAGATTGTTCAAATTGAATAATCAAAGGAAATGTTACACACAAGGATGAACATGAACTATTCAAGGGCTTAGTGTTTGACCTAGTTCGGTTAAACCAAGTTCTAACAAGTTTAACTTATGTTTTCATAAAATAATTTACTTGTTATTTTTAAGATATAATTATTAACAACGGATAATTATAATTTAGGATAATCACCCTAACCCATTTTATTGAAATACTACTAAGTAAATTAAAAGATTTTTATCAAAATAAACATAAATTTTATAAGATTCAATATAAATAATGAAATAGATGATTTATTAAATAATCATGATTTAATACCCAAAAACCTTAAAAATTATGCTAAGTTTTTTTTAACTAAGTGGTAAGGGGTTATCAAGAGTAAATAACTTAGGATAGTTAAGGGAAGTCTAGTAACATATTAGTAGGTCTTAGGACACATAGTTGCACACAGAGACCAAAACCCTATCTACGTCAATAATAAATACTTATCGCGTACAATTTATATTAAATCAAATCAGGTGTTGAAGCTACGTAATCTACTACGAACGAGAGCGCGTATATCTTGGTTGATTCAGTTGCATTGCAGCCCAGGTGAGTTCATGTGTCCCTTTTCAAACTATAATTGTTGTAGGACAGATTGATTGGCCCTCTCGTACTTGCCAATCAGTGTTCCTCATTGTCCATCCATGTTTTGTAACGGTGGCTAGGATGATTATGATATTATTAGCAGACTTTGTTTCTACTAATAAATATCCTCTAACGAGACACCGATGCAGACTGTTACACCCAATTTACTTCTGTGGATTGACACTAATTGTCATGGCATTCAGTTGTCCTCAGAAGTGAACTCACAACTGTTTTCAAACTCTAACGATTATGGTGATGGTAGTGAGTGAAATGCTTAATTATCACTAATAACAATATCATATGTGGTCCGATATGTGGTGGGTTGGTGGCTGGGCGGGTTGTTGGCTTCACCCTACGTATGCCGTATACATAAGCATATCTGGCCGGATAAGATAGGTGTTATTAGTAAGGTTAGGGTTGTTGCTCTAGTAGGTTGTCTAGTGAATTTAGTAGCGGGTGAAACACTTAATTATCATTAACAACAATATGATTATGCGGTCCGGTATGTGGTGGGATGGCGGCTGGGCTGGCGGTAAGCTTGACCCTATTTATGCCTTACATATAAGCATACTTGGCTGGATAGCATAGGTGGTTGTTAGTGAGGTTAAGGTTGTCACTTTCGGATTGTTCAAAGGTAGTCTATTTTCATATTGTTCAAGGTCGTAATTTTAGTGCATGGAATGAAATGCTTAATTATCATAAAGAACAATATACTATGTAGTTCGGTATGTGGTGGGCTGGCGGCAGGGCTGGCGGTAAGCTTGAACCTACGTATTCCCTATATATAAGCATACTTAACTCGATATTGCGCCCCGAGAACCTTCCGCCCGACGGGAAAGTCGATCCAACCCGCCGACTCGAGGTGTGACAGATTGGTATCAGAGCCAGGTTATTGAGAATATAGGTCATGCACTTATAACGGTTTGGCCTAGACTATAACATAGGGACCCTCATGTAGAGAATGCAAGACAGGAGTTTATTTTTATATGTTTTTGTATTTGATCATGAGTACTAACCAGTAACTCTTTAGTTAAGATCAGAATGCCACCTAAACGAGAACCATCACCACCTCAAGAGACGGATCCAGCAACTGTTGCACTGACAACCCTGATCACAGAGCAGTTGGTGGTAGTCCTCCCTGGAATCAACACCCGGATCAGGAATAGTGATGAATTCGCTAGGAGCTTCCCCCAAATTTCTGCGAGGAAGAAAGAATCGGAGGAAGGTGAATCTAGCAAGAAACCTAAAATTTGCTCTGCAAAAAGGCGAAAAAGATATGTGAATTATACTGAACTTACACCCATCAGTCAAATCCTGCCAGATCTGACTACAAGAGTGAGTGTTCACTATGAGGAAAAAGCCCCTATCCCTGTCAATCTGTTGGCACGTTCCCTGAATATGCCATATGTGGTTATCACCATAGTAAAGAGAAACCTTGTAAACAGTCTGAACTGTGGGAGGTATGGACACTGGATTCAAGAGTGTCGAAGTATTCTAACTGGGAAACAGGAACAGAAAGCGAGCACCTCTACTTCCTCTCGACACAACCACAGCTGCTACACAAGCAGAATGTTCAGACATTTTGCAATGAACTGCCCTAGGAGGATGACAACCACTGAGGAACTGCTTGCTTTACCAGCTCCTAGAGTGCGCTCAGAGTCCGACGACTCCATAGGCTTGTTATTTTATCTAGTGTATTTAAGTTATCTATTAGTATGATAGTAAAATCTTATATGTTGACTTAGCTTAGGAATAGTAAGATAAGGAAGCCTTATATTAATTAGCTGCCAATCAGATTAAAGAAGTAGAATAATTATTGATTATAACTTAATTAGAAATCACCATCGTAGTTATGGAGAAAGCTTTATAGGAACATGTCACTATTACATGCAGAAAATAAATAAGGAAATATTCTTGTTCAAATTACTATAATAACTTAGGTATTCCATGAAAAGTTAGGAATTCTTTTATGCAGTAGAAACAAGGAAAGAAACCTTAGTTAATGTATACATTATGCTTAGAAAACCAAAATTAGTACTAAGAAGGTGTAACGACCAGTGATGTTGATGGAACTAGTTAGTCTTGACATGGACTTAGAAATGGACTGGTTGTTCTCAACTAGACCAACATAGGTTTCCTAGGGAAGCTATTTTGAACTTTAAGGACAAACGATAAGGTGTTAGAACTATGAAGAGATTAAGCAAAACATAGCAGTAAGACAATTGTGAGCAATAAGGAGAGCAAAGGTCTGAAACAGTACTTGGTGAACCATACTGAAGGCAATGACACATGGAACAAGGACAAGGCACATATGATCCATGAGAGTAAGTCAACAGATAGGACTCGCTGTGTATAAGATTAGATAACATGAATAACAAAGGACTAAACAAGGTGCAACTTAGCTACTAGATCGCAAGAATTTATTAGTCAATGGATCTTTGATCGGATCGATCGAAGAAACTAGAATAGACTAACTGTAGGACCAACTAGGAGCCCGGAAAAAATCTGGTTCCAATGGAGATCTGCTCGACAGCCTCTGGAATAGTGCAGAATCCTATTCTAGGGTTTTCCAATCGAAACCAACAGAAATTGTGGTGATCCGAAGGTAAAGGATGAACGTTGGAAGCTAAATCGAACACCACAGGTTGAGAATCGAACTTAAACAGCAAGAACTGCTCAAAACTTCTAGGGTTTGACACTGGAGTGCTCTGGGAAGAAGGAGGGCTCGAGAAAGTTAGGTTTGAATCAGTTTGGGTTTGTATTTATAGACTGTCTTCATTCGGCCGAATGAGTGGCCGAAGCAACTCATTCGGCGAATGACTTAGCCGAATGAGCTTGAACCAGCGAATGAGTCATACGGGTGACTCATTCGTTCGCCCTAGTCATTCTGTAGGCGTTCATTCGGCCGAATGGCTTCATTCTTAGAGCCATTTGCCCGAATGGGTCTAATAATCATATTAAATCAACTTTAAACATAATCAAACACTTGCAAACTAAAATAAACATTAAGAACAAGATAGAAATACTAATTTCATTAATGATAAACTTTATACATCAAAAGATCATATACATTTGAATTACAAAACTGAACTAGGGACATTTGTGCACCAACATACTTCCCCTTGGACCTAGTTCTTTACTTTGCAGCATCCTTCTTGAAATGTTTGTCTGAAATGGCTTTCCAGTCTGCTCCAGCATGAATTCTGAAAAAAATGCACATCCGGATCACCTTAACTAGAGGAACTAGCAGACCCGCTCCCTGAACCATCATCATCATCATCACCATCAGAGTCATCATCATGATCTGAATCTTCATAATCAACTTTCTCCTCATTAGACTCTTCATCATCTTCTTTTTCTTGTTCTTTTTCTGAATCATTGGAGTGAGTAGCAATGCCTTCTATCCTTGGTGTGCCCTCCCTATGACTTTCCACTTGCTCGGTAACTCGAGCATTTTCAGCTTCCAGGGCTAGGATACGGTCAATGAAACCAGTGGCAGTCAAAGCCAGCTGGTTATGCTCATTTATGTAATTGAGCAGATGCTCCTCTTGCTGAGCAGATCGAGCTCTCAAATCTGCTAGTTGATCAGCAGCCTAGAGTAACATCCTGCTTATTTACCCACTGTGTAAGCTGGGAAATCACTTGTTCCTGCTCCCAGTTCCTCTGCTCTTGCTCAAGATTCCTCTCCATCAACTTGAGGACCATACTGTTCAGTGTACTCAGTTGCTCAACAACTGAAATAGTAGGTATGATCGTATCAGCTCGAGTGGTGGAGGGACCAGTAGAAGCATCCGTGTAAATGGGAGCACGAACACTAGAGGTAGTCAGAGGGGCAACCGTAGAACGTGTAGGAATAGCCTATGACCTGGTCAGTGAAAAACCTGCAACTGCTGCCGCTGATGTAATAGTAGATACAGCAGGAGTTGACAGTTCTGACCTCCTCTGAAGGACAAATCTAGTCTTTTTCCTCTTGCCAGAGGGAGATGATGTAGACTGAATAGCAGCAGCAACAACAGTCCCAGCTGCAATAGATGTAGTAGTAGAAGTATGCGGAGGAGGTGACAAGTCAAACTCTGGAATAAATGAGGGATCCTGAATCTCCTCAAGCTCGTCTTCACTTCTTTTTCTCCTCTTCTTCACTAGTCTACCTCCTATCCAAACATCCTCATTTTCATCAGGAGTATCCTTAGAGTCTGAGCTCTTAGGACCTTCCTCCCTTCCAGCTTCACCACCGACATCATCTGATTCATCTGAATCATCTTTGTCTTCAGCAGAGGTGGTACCAGTAAGGAATCATTGTCAACATCATCATCTGCAACTAATGTACTGACACCAGCAACAGTGCTCACACCACCTGCACTAAAACCCGTGACACCAGTCTCAACATCACTAATGCCAGTAACAGTAGCTCCAGCTCCAGCACCAACACCACCCACATCAACATCACCACCCCCTACATCACTAGCACCATCATCTCCAGGAACCACAATATCCTCTATGTCAGAGTCTGAATCATCATGCCTCCACTTCCTGCCACCAGGAGCAATGTAGTCTGGTCTCTGAAGATGACGAAATAATGAACGAACCAGAGGCTTCCTCTCGTTCCCTCTATATGACATCACTCTGTTGAGAGCGATATCATTCATGTGCTCTAGACGAATAATATCAGTGCTGTTCTTTGGCAGGTTGGGCGCTTGTGCATCGAAGATTTGCTGTAGAAATCTGGGATACATGAGAAACTTCTTATCGCCCTTCAGCATGACCTTCTCCTTAAGATGTGTAAACACCATCTCTAACAAATTGAAAGGCCGGTTCAGCACCAAAGCTACGAATGCATACTGGATAGTCTCCCACATATCATCAAATCCACTTCTCCTAGAACCCAGGCAATGAATAAGCACGTGTGCTAGATACTTGAACTGAGGAGACATAAATGCTTTTTTGAGTATCCCAGCTCCAAGATCACCATCATACTTGCACCGCATAAAAGAACCCTGAACTAGGTAGCGATCAAGTAGAATAGGCTGATCCGGTGTATCCTAAAAGCCACATATCCTCCTGATATGTTCAGCAGAGATAACAACATCATGGCCCTGCACCTTCCCTCTGATGATTGTCGGCTCAACCTCACAATCAATGTCTGCAGATCTCCAGAAGTCCTGCTGATGGGACTGATAGGGCACATATATAGTAGATATGGCAGTGAAAATCCTGGAATGTCTAAGAAATGTGATAATATCTCTTAAATGTACGGCGTGCTTGGTAGACAGATCCAGGTGCGCGCAGATGTTGTTCTTGGTCACCGCCTTGCATTCAGCCATACTGAAAAACAAAGAAATAAACATGTCAGAACAATTCAGTTGAACATTTGAATCAAATCAAAAAAATTGACAAGTAAAACATTTGGCCGAATGATCTTTATCTAGCCGAATGACCCTTGGGCGAATAAGCTAATTGACCGAATAAGTCATTCGCCGAAAGAGTATGTTCGAATGAGTCATTCTCCGAATGAGTTTCATTCACCGAATGAGTATTTTCGAATGAGTCATTTGCCGAATGAGTTTCATTCGCCAAATGATTCATTCGTCGAATGAGTTTCATTTTGCCGGCTGTTGAGATTCAAATTCCAAGTTGATAAATCTCCAAATCAGTTCACAAAAGTCACACCCACATACTCAGAGACCACCAGTTAATGTATTTAGTAAAGATCCTAGGTGGTTTAATGTCCAATTTTTCCATTTATTCATGGGCGACATTTATGAACCCTAGAACCCTAGATTTGGTTCTGTTCTCTGAGATTCCATGGTCAAAAATTACGCATCATGTATCCATAAGTACCTGTGATGATCAGTAGATGAAATATCAGTACAAATGTTGACTGAATCGAAGAATGATCGAGGAACAAGAGTAAAGGTGTGATTCAGGCGAATAATACACACAGAAGGGCGAGAGAATAGGTCTGGGGAGAATGTGGTAGTTCGGCCAAATCCAATGCTTAAATAGTAACAGTCATTCGGCGAATGACTCAAGCGAATGAGCTGTTTCGCCCTAAATTCATTCGGCCTAATGAACCCCAAAAAGAATTTTCATTCGGCGAATGAAGTAGCCGACTAAGTTCCTTCGGCCCAGGTTGATTCGGCCGAAAGACTCATTCGTTGGAATGATGTCATTCGGTCGAATGAGCCATTCTCCTTGTTCATTCGTACGAATGAAACTTGTCACTCACAAAACACAACTTAATTTCAAAATTTTAACATTTTGATCAGTCAAACAGATGCCATTTATGAAGAATAGTCTGGGTGGTTATGGATTCAGAGATGATTGAACATCCGAACTCACAAATGATCATCTAAAACAAATCTGAAAATATAAAATCTTTTTGTAATTTTCTGAAACAAAATATGACTCTACAGCTAACAATTAACAATAAAGAAACACATATTTTTGTGAAAAGTCTATTTGAGAAATAATACACACACCTAGCCACATCAAATCAACATTAGTGAATGTTTCACTTCAGACACACTTGTCTTATGATATGATTACTGGTATATTTGTCCATTTTAAACCTTACAATACAAAATAGCTAAACTAATTTGATGAACACTCATATCTTCTGATTGAATTACCCATTTTATTTATCCAGCTAAGATTAAAATCAGTTTGTAACTCATCTCTGCATAACTTAGTACCAAGAATCATAAATTCTATAAGGTTCCAATTTTATTTTATTGATTTTTATTTTTCTCTCATGTTCGATACATTCTCATGGACGGCTTAAGCTAGTTCTTTACAAAGCAATATGGCTCGTATATAGAATTGTGTTGACACGATCAACTTGTTCTATCCAAATGGACGGCTTTAGCTAGGTCTTTACAAAGCAATATGGCACGTATATGGAATTGAACTTATTTTATTTTTGTATTTTCCAAGCTTAATACCAGCTTAATTTTATTTTATTTTCTTATGATTCAATCATTATCATCTAAATGGACAGCTTCAGCTAGGTCTTTACAAAGCAGTATGGCACGTGTACAGACTTGAAATCATGAATCATTGGAAACCTTATTACATCGATGAGTTTCTTTTCAAAACAATCACGTATGAAGTGATATTTGATATCGATGTGTTTGGTTTTTGAGTGCTGGACCAGGTTCTTAGTGACAGCTATGGCGGCAGTGTTATCAACTTAAATAGGATTGTTAGAAAAATGTAACCCATAGTCCCTGAGTTGCTGTTGTATACAGATGATTTGTGAACAACAACTAGCAGCAGCAATGTCTTCAGCTTCATAGGTTGTCGTAGACACCGACGTCTGCTTCTTGCACCACCAGATAACTAAACGGGTCCAAAGAACTGACATCCCGCAAACGTTGACTTGAAATCTTTCTTGCATCCGCCATCATTAGGGTACCATAAACCAAGATAAGGAGTACCCTTTAGATAACGCATAATCCTCTTCACAGCAATCAGATGTGATACTCTAGGTTTGGACTGATAACGAGCACAAAAGCATGTGGCAAACATGATATCTGGCCGAGAAGGAGTAAGATACGTGAGAGACCCAATCATTCCTTGGTACAGAGTGGCATCGATTAACTCCCCCTTTTCTTCTGGTGTAATCCCGTGATTAACAGCCAGTGGGGTACCAGCAGGCTTTGCATCCAACATACTGAACCGGCTCAGAATGTCACAAACGTATTTGGTCTGATGAATGAAAATCCCTGCCTCAGATTGATCCACCTGCAACCCGAGAAAAAATTTCATCTCACCCATTGAGCTCATTTCAAACTTGTCTTTCATGACCTTCTCAAAGTCCTTGCACAGACTATCATTTGTAGAATCGAAAATGATATCGTCCACATAAACTTACACCAAGAGTAAATCACCATCCTTCTCCCGAATAAATAGTGTGCGGCCAATGACACCTCTTCTGAACCCGTTGTTCAGAAGGTGAGTAGATAGTGTCTCGTACCATGCTCGCGGTGCTTGATGCAATCCATATAAAGCCTTGTCTAGCTTGTAGACTTGGTCACGATGCAAGGGATCCTCAAACCCAGGAGGTTGACTGACATACACTGTTTCACTGATCACACAGTGAAGGAATGCACTCTTGACATCCATTTGATAAACTTTGAATTTCTTGAAGGATGCATATGCCAAGAAGATACGGATTGCTTCAAGACAATCAACCGGTGCAAACACTGCATTATATAGTCCAGTCCTTCAATCTGTCTGAATCCTTGAACCACCAGACGTGCTTTATTTTGCAAAATGATCCCATGACCATCCCTTTTGCAACGAAGAACCCATCTGGTGCCTATAACCTTTGCACCTTTTGGTTTGTCAACAAGTTGCCAAACACCTAATTTCTTGAATTGCAGGAGTTCTTCTTGCATGGCATCAACCCATGATTCTTCTCTCAATGCTTCGGAGACTGTGCGCGGTTCAACTTGAGAGATGAAGCAAGAATGGGCACAGAAGTTTACATCAGAAAAATCAAGAATATCAGCAAGGCCTCCTGAAGATAACTGATTTCTTGTCTTAACCCCATCAAGCGGACTTCCAATGATGTTTTCCTGAGGATGAATGCGATTGATTCTTCCAACAGGATGAGCCGGAACGTCAACCTGTGGATCAAGGTTGTTCAGATTCAAGTCCACAAGTCCCGGTACAAGGTTGTCAACATTTGGTTCGGGGGCAACATTTTCACAGGTTCATCAGGTGCATTTTGTGCATCATATATCATTTGAACAGCAACATCTTCATCTAAGTACACAGGAGGCATATTGAATGAGTCGAAAAGGTCTGAATAGTCAAACATCCAGTCTGGACCTTTTTCCAGATGGGTGCATAGAGTGTCTCTAAACATCAACAAGGTACCACTCCTCTAAATTCTGAGTTGAACTGTTGTAGACCCATTTATTAGGAGTGTTGTACCCAAGAAAGTACCCTTTTTCCACCTTCTCATTGAACTTGCCCTGCTCGTATTTCTTAAGCACAGTGTACGGTGCACCAAAAGGTTCAAGATACTTAAGATTAGGCTTTCTGTTGTGGAGCAATTTAAAGAAAGTCTTCCCATGTCTCTTTACTATCAAAACCCGGTTCATTGTGTAGCAAGCGTTTGCTACAGCTTCATTCCAGAACTGAACTGGAAGAGATGAATCAGCAAGCATCGTCCTATCAGCCTCAATCAAAGTTCTGTTCTTGCGTTCAGCAACACCATTCATTTGCGGGACATATGGAGCACTGAATTGTTGAACAATGCCCCGTGCATTATAGAAGTTCTCCATGTTGTGGTTCTTGAACTCCGTCCCGTTGTCTGTTATGAGCATACGAATCTTGAGCTTATAAAGAGATTCAAGTTTGGTCACCAACACTTGAATACATTCAAACGTTTCAGATTTCTCCTTTAGAAAGAAAACCCAAGAATATCTGGAATACTCATCAGGCTAGACAGTATTGATCTCCAGCTATACTCTTGCGGTTTACTGGACCAAATAAATCCATGTGTAGAAGCTCAAGAGGAACAGTGATTTAATGAAACTTTTTCAGCTTGTGAGACTGCTTGGTCTGCTTTCCTTTCTTGCATGAAACACAGATATCAAACAGCTTAAAGTTCTTTAGATTGACCCTTCAACCAAGTCATTGTGTACCAAATGGTTCATCTTGCGTAGACTCAAATGGCCCATCCTCTTATGCCAAAGAATAGAATCTTTCTCAGTGGCCTTTGACATAAAACATGAAGTTGTAGAGGATGTTGTTGAAGCTGTGGCCATGTTGAGTATATACAAGTCCTGCTTTCGGGGAGCTGACATCAAAATCCAATCTTCAGGAATAGTCACACCTTGCTTCAGTATGTAGCATTTGGAGTCATCGAAGAGAACTTTGTACTGCTTGTCACAAATCTGTGACACTGAAAGAAGATTGCTCTCCAACTGCTTGACATATCTGACTTTGTCGAAAGAAACTTGGTGATTTGACAGAATACCCTCTCCTGTTATGAACCCGCCTTTATCACCAGCAAACGCTACATAACCACCTCGAATAAAATTAACATTGGTGAGCAGTGAAATATCACCAGTCATGTGCCTAGAAGCCCCATTTTCAACAATCCATGAGCTGTTAAGAGCAGCTGTTGGGGCAACATGCACAAACACAAACAATTAGTTCATTTTGGGAACCCAAGCCTTTACAGTCTTGGGATGACACAATGAGTCTTGGATCCAAACATCAATCCATTTACCATCAGGGGTAGTCTTGTCCGGAGTTTGTAAATCTGAAGTCTCAGAAGACTTGACTTTCCAGACTATGTTTTTACTGAAAGAGTGTTTCAGATAAATGGATGATGACTTTGATTGATTGACATTAATCACTTTGGGAACAACCAAGTTCACCAATTTCCCTTTACCTTTATCCAAAGGTTTATCCTGATTGGGTTGTTTGGGTTTTTCAGACTTAATTTGTTTGACAACATGCTGATTTTGTTATCTTGGTGATGCAACCTTATGTCTGATCAACTGAGGACAAAATCTGACATTGTGTCCAGGTACACTACACTCAAAACAAACCCTGTTATCTTTTTGATGAAAATATTTGAGTTTAGAAAAAGACTGTTTTGGTTGTTTAAAAACTTTTGTTTTCGTCTTGTTCTGATTAAAACCCAAACCCTTTTTTTCCATTAGAAACAAGATTGTCAATCTTGTCAGACACACATGCTTCATTATCTTTTGAAGCCTTCACGAAAACTAATTCTTGATAGATCTTTGAGGACGAGATTGGGTTACCTTTCATGACTACAGGTGGCTGATTCTGAGCATTAATACCATCAGATGAATTGTCAGATACATCCTCGGAATCAGAGACCCAATCTTCAACAATTCCCTCCACAAAAGATTCCTCTGACAATGAGGAACCCTCATCAGTAACCATCCCAGTTGGATCAATTACTAATGGAGTTTTGACTTGGAAATCTTTAACATCTTTAACATCTTTGTCATCTGGTGAATTGACAAAGTTGTTTAAGATTGGTGGAGGACATTGTTGATAATTCACCTTTCCCTTACCCTTCATATCAGTACCCTTACTGATCATGTGCTCAATGGTATATGAGGAGCTTTCATAGCTCTTGAGCTTTTGACCTAAGGTCTCATAGTCACACTCGACTATGGCTAGCTTCTTCTTTATCTCATTGATGGTATTGAGATAAGAAGGGATAGCATCTTGCTTGTTCAGAACAGCAATCTAAGCCTCATGCAGTTGTCTATTTAAAAGTTCAATTTTAGCCTGAAAATCTTTTTCATTTGATTTTAAAATTTTTTTTCCTCAATACACTGGTTGAGATCACTGATCAAGTCAGCACTGTGCTTTTGATAAGCAAGGACCTTGCTGTCAAGATCAACACAGTTAAAACATCTAGAATGAGAAGAAGAACATTCATCAGATACCTGATCTGACTGTGAAGATGCAGCAGGGGTTGCAGATGAGTTTACCATCAAAGCAAACTGAGTAACATGTTCTTCAAAATCAGCATCATATTCTGCTTGAGTGTCTGAGTCTGACATGCTTTCTAACTCTGAACCAGATGTTTCTTCTAGACTGATCTGTTCTTCCCCAGAAGTGCTATCTTCACTTGTCTCATCCGTCTTCTGAATCTCAGCAACAAAGCTTTATCCTGTCCACCTTGATCAAAATTGAATCTGAAGTCCCAATTCTCACCTTCACTCTGTTGTACTATCAATGCTTTGCTTGCATTTGAAGAACTAGTCTGAGCAGGAGAATCAATAGGAACAAGTTTTCTTTATGGATTAGCTGTAGAATATTTCTGATGCTGAAAAGGATTCTTGTTTCCAGCTTTCCTTGGTTGTTTGCACTGTCTTGCAAAGTGTCCCTTCTCCCCTCAATTGTAGCAAGTGATAGATGCCATATCCAAACCAAATTTAGACTCCTTGTTTAGGTTGATGTCTTTGCCATCCCTTTTTACAAAATCTTTTGCTCTCCTCACAGCACTAGCCAGGGCCCACATGATATCCATCCTCTCCTTATCATCTGGATCTATCTGAGAATAATCATCATTAGTCAGATAAGGATTGCCAATCTGTCCTGCTACTAATCCATCATATGAGCTAACAAGAGTAGATAGAAGACCCATGTGCTCCTTGGCAATCTATACCGTCACTTTATCAAAATTTTCTGTCTTCAGACTGGTGACAGGTTGATGACTTTCTTTCTGAGAGCTAGATGATGAAAAAGATTGACTAAAATGGATCTGATTGGAAGAGGGAGCTTCAGTAGTCTGAGAGACGAAAGCAGTCTTCAGTGGAGCATGAGAAGAAGCTCTCTCTACAGCGGGCGTAGAATAATACAATGAAGGGTCCTGGACTTGAGCAACTCTTTTAGTTTTCCACTTGTTCTAAATTTCCTGCTCTTTCAACTTCTGGATGAAATCATTGATGTCCATGTTTTCCATCATCTCATTCTGTTTAAGAACCATAAAAAATGTCACACCCCCTGCGCCGCGTACGGAATCCACGGCGCGGTGACGATCGATGGTTGAATCATGCACAAGTATTGAATAAGTACAACCACAATGCATTACTAAGTTTCATAAAGTTTAGACAATTTTTTAGTTTCAGACATTCTATCTGCCTACCAAAAGAATGACAACTACAGACCCAAAAATATTGTTTACAAAATAAGACTCGGACAAGACAATTAAACAATCAGGATTATGTGAGTTTCTAATCTATCCTAGCTTGTTTCTTCGTATTGTTCTATCTTAACTATGGTCTCCTTAGTTGTCCTTGTGAAGCTCTAAACCTGATTCCCTGAAACACGTGAAAAGTAACAGTCAACTACAAAAGTAGTTGGTGAGAACAATAGGTTTAACATTTGTAAATATGAATCTGCATTGTAAAACATATGTATAAAACAGTGAATGAAAATAACATGGATAGTTGCAACCCAAACTAACATCAAGTAAGATTAACGTGTGCAAACTATCTAATGACTGTCTACTAGAAAAGCCAACATATAATCAAGTCCCAAACTACGTTTGGAGTCAGAAAAATAGTCAGCAAACGCATTCAACACAAGTTGTACTAATGAGTTTACTCAAAAGACAAACTCCATGTTGACGTACCAGGTCAATATGGCCTATGCTGGTAAAGTTAATTAGCAGCAAATCCATATTACCGTAAAGCATCCAATCTATAGTTAGTTTTAAAAACAAATTTAAAACGATAACCGCAGCCTTGGAGTAACCTGTCCCGCTTTCCCTTGTTGTGATCACCCAGTACTACCGTTGTAAGAATAAGAATAAGATTGAGTAAGTGCCTTAATGTGTGTATAAGTTTGTTCACAACGATGAACACCATGCTTTTAAGTTTTAAGATTAAATCCTATGATTGAAAACCTTTGGTTGAATACTCATGATTGACTTCCATGACTTTGAAATCCTTTGATTGAATACCACTTTGAAAACCCATTTAATCCGGTGATAGAAGACCCTTGTATAAATACAAGGTTTGAACAAAAACCTTTAATAAAACATTTATTTTCAAACACGGGTTATAGTTTAGAAGCTTGTAAGAGTTTGTATTACATAATCTTTCAAAGTGTCTAACATTTATAAAAACATTATATACAAAACCGGTTGTAAAATAATTTGTAAAACACTTTTATAAAACTTTTTAGTAGAAAATGTTTAACAGTTGATAACTCATTTAAAACTAGTTGAGAAATCCCTTAAATTTTTAAAAGTGAACCTGCAATTGTTGAAAGTAACATGAATCCTGTATATGACATATGATTGTATAAAGAGTGTTTGGTCACGTGTTCCACCCCAAAATAGTTGAAGGGCTAATGTTATCACCTGACAGCAGTAGACTCTGAACCTGAACAAGTAGCAAGTAGCAAGCAACAAGACCTCTAACTGATTCCTATATCATTGTAATCATACATATAATATAAGATTTATGATATTGTTATGAAGTTTGATTAATTGATCGAGTATGTTAACGGGTTGACTTGTCTTACTTGTTAATGATCAATTCTCAAACAACTTGTTCTCATGTTTAAGAATGTTGTATGAACATGAATATCATGATTAAGTCACTTGATTGATAATTCGTTCATGAAAAAGAATGTGTCATGTTCATTTATGTACAACTTGTATGCATCAAATTACAAGTGTTTATGAATTTGTTAACCTTTTGTTTCCATGTATTTCTTTAAAAATGTTTATGCGTTTTAAGCTTTTATGATCATGCTATAATTTTATTTCTAAATTAAGTTAGACTTAATTAGAGTAAAACTAATCCCACAATCACCAGAATCAAAGTAGGGTTATAATACCCTTATTGATTCTTTTAAGCTTAAATAATTATTTGAAAGTTCATTATTGTAGAACTTAGAAAATCCTTAGATTTAGAACCCATGTATGGACCAAACAACAATATCGACAACCCTTGGTGATGGTGGGATGGTCGAACTTATTAGACTCGATCATCCTAGGTTCAAAGGTATACCATCGATATTATCATTATCAATGGTTCCTTCTCGATCGATTTAAATCTTCGTTACACGTCCAACAGTTATGTTTCTTGAGTCTAAACTCCATGGATTAATTTGATTAAGACTATGTTAAGTAAGTTTAAATGATTTAACATTGTTGCTTAGCCGGTGTTATCGAAAGTGTGCTCGGTTGAAACTAGGTGAACCCTCATCAATAATAGGAACTTATTATCGATTAGAGCAGCCCTTGTGTCTATTAAATTTGAATATACCTGATCCAATTTAATGGAAATTGCAATCCAGATTAATCTATATTGATCAAGGCTAATATCGAAGTTTTCCCAGGTTATTTTTTTTCTACAAACATTCCCACAAGACTTCTTCAATATTACCGCTTGCACCACCGAGCCTCACCATCGATTTTAGTCAACTGGTACTCACAATATAGATGAGTCATGTCTGTTGTCATCCCAAAATTTTTGATTGGGGCTAATGATGGGTTATTAGTATCATGGGTCGGTTTGTCTATGAACAGCAGCTAAGGGAATAATATTGATCGGTGAGTTACCTGCTTTAATGGGAGTCCACCGATATTTATTATTTTCGATATTACCCACACCCGATGATGCTTGTTCTACTTATACATGGTTCAAAGTTATGAAGCTCCTGCTAACAAATTTAGATGATTTACAGGTCTGTTTCTCACGTAATAGGGGCTGAAAACAGATTTTACAATGAAGGAGATGATGAATAGTTACAACAACTACAGTACGTACCTTCTCACTAAGATCCCGACC
Source organism: Mikania micrantha (assembly GCA_009363875.1). Lineage (NCBI taxonomy): Eukaryota > Viridiplantae > Streptophyta > Magnoliopsida > Asterales > Asteraceae > Mikania > Mikania micrantha. The sequence goes on from CM018697.1 coordinate 65,874,971, forward strand.
AGATTACTTTGAACCAGTTTTGCTCCCCTGTACTTCTAGTTTCCTCTCTTCGAGACCATCGTTTTGATATATTATATGTGCGATTTGGTGTAGAAACAAAGAAGATATGATCGATTTTGTGCGTGATTTCTAGTGAGAGAAATCTAGACGAAAATTTAGAGAGAGATATGAGAGTGAGCTGCTCAAATGAAGAAGATGAGGGAAAATATGGGTTTTTATATCCTGGTTGGTTTCCCGCATGTTCAGGTTCGGTCGGGTTCAGTTTCGCGTATTTTTTACGCGTGTTTTATTACGATTACGGAATTAATATTTTGAATTGTAAAATATTTTTCTTTAACTGTTTTTTTTAGATGAGTTTCAAAATTGTAAAATATAAAATAAAATATTTTACTTATTTTTACTTTTCGTTCTTAGTCAGACCGTTAAACGAATATAATTACGTGTATAACCGCAATTACGTACGTTTTTGGTCGTTTTTGCGTATTTATTGATGTTTACTCGTAAATATAAGTTCGACATAAATATTATTACGAATCGTCACCCTTAATAATAATCAGTCTCGCTTACGCATTACGATTTGTTTATTTGATTTGTTTGTCATAACATTCTTCATAACCCTACGCACTAACACTATCCTATTACACCGAACTCAGTATATGTATAGGGCATACTTAGAGTCCAGCTACATGCCTTATCTGCCGCCAGCCCACCACTGTTACGATATAATACAATACTGTTCTTGCGTAGCGTAAACGACTGTAAATAAATAATACATACTTGCTGCTAATTAAATAAGATCCTATAACACACAAACACAAACACGAACACATGAATCACACTGACAGATTGAATATAAATACACATCGTTCTATCACTGTTTATGACTACCATGACTAAATGCCCACGTGTTACAGTCACCCCTAGTTAAGGGAATTTCGTCCCGAAACTAACTAGCCGAAGAGACTGTAAAAAGATGAGGGTACTTAAGTTTTATCTGGTCTTCACATTCCCAGTGAACTCAGCACCACGTTTGCCCTCCCATCGTACCTTTACGATCGAGATAAGGCTACGTTTGAGTTTCTTGACTCCATGATCCATGATTTCGACCAGACGTTCTATGAATTGCATGTTGTTTTGAATCTGAATGTCGTCGAGTGGAATCTGAAGATCATGATCCGCAAAGCATTTCTTAAGATTCGATACATGAAACGTACCGTGAACATTGCTTAGCTCCACCAGAAGTTTGAGTTTGTAGGCTACGGGACCAATCCTTTCCAGGATCTCAGAAGGTCCAACGTACCTTGGTGCAAGTTTACCTTTCTTCCCGAATCAGACAACGCCTTTCCAAGGAGAAACCTTGAGTAAGACTCGGTCACCGACTTGAAACTCAAGCGGTTTTTGATGTCGATCAGCATAACTCTTCTGCCGATCCCTTACGGCCTTAAGCCTTGATTGAATGATTGTGATCTTGTCGGTTGTTTCTTGAATGAGTTCAGGTCCTACGACCTGTGAGTCACCAACCTCCGTCCAACAGACCGGTGATCGGCACTTCCTACCATATAAAGCTTCAAATGGTGCACATTGAATGCTTGTATGATATCTATTGTTGTACGAAAACTCGATAAGTGGAAGGTGAGTATCCCAACTCCCACTGAAATCGATCACACAAGAACGAAGCATGTCCTCGAGTGTTTGGATAGTCCTTTCGCTTTGACCGTCAGTTTGGGGATGGTAAGCCATGCTATGATTAACACGAGTTCCCAAAGCCTTTTGCAATGATTGCCAAAAGCAAGAAGTGAAACGACTATTACGATCGGATATGATTGATGTTGGAGTACCATGAAGCTCAATGATCTCGTTGATGTACAAAGTGGATAACTTCTCCATTTTGTAATCCTCTCGGATTGGGAGAAAATGAGCAGATTTGGTGAGTCGATCGACGATCACCCAAATCGAATCGTAACCTCGTGGAGTTCTCGGCAACATGGTTATGAAATCCATGGAAATTTGCTCCTATTTCCATTGAGGAATTTCAGGTTGCTGCAGAAGTCCCGAAGGCTTTTGATGTTCTGCCTTCACTTTTGAACACGTTAGACATTTCCCAACATACAATGCTATGTCTTTCTTCATTCCAGGCCACCAGTAAGATGCTTTTAAGTCCTGATACATCTTATCGGCTCTAGGATGAACTGAGTATCGTGACATATGAGCCTCATCACAGATGAGTTTGCGCAATTCTTCTGACTTTGGAATCCGCATGCGGCCATTAAAGTATAAAACCCATTAGATCGAGGTTCTAGTTTATCCTCAACTCCGCAGTTTAACTCTTCCTTCAGTTGATTGTCGATCACTACTTATTGTGCAATACGAATCAGATCTTTCAAGTTTGGCTGTGTGTTGATCTCCATGGCTCTTACACGAATTGGTTTGACTGGTTCTTTACGGCTAAGAGCATCCGCCACCATATTGGCTTTACCCGGATGGTAACGAATCTCACAGTCGTAATCAGTTAGAAGCTCAACCCAACTCCGTTGTCTCATGTTGAGTTCTTTCTGATTGAGAATGTGTTGCAGACTCTTGTGATATGTATAGATGACACATTTTGTACCATAAAGGTAGTGTCTCCAAATCTTCAATGCAAAGACCACAGCTCCTAACTCAAGGTCATGAGTAGTATAATTCTTCTCATGAGCCTTAAGTTGTTTTGAAGCATACGCAATCACCCTGTCTCGTTGCATAAGTACACAACCGAGACCGAGGTTTGAAGCATCGCAGTAGACAATGAAATCATCACTGCCCTCTGGAAGACTGAGGATAGGGGAGTTGCATAACTTTTGTTTAAGAAGTTAAAATGCATCTTCTTGTTTCAGCCCCCATATAAACGCTTGACTTTTCTGAGTCAGAATGGTAAATGGCAAGGCGATCTTTGAAAAATTTGTGATGAACCTTCTGTAATAACCTGCCAAACCCAGAAATGAACGAATCTCTGTTGGAGTAGATGGAGTGATCCAGTTGTTAATGGCATCAATCTTCGCTGGGTGTACATGTATCCCATCCCTGTTGATAACGTGACCTAAGAAATGAACTTCCTTTAGCCAAAATTCGTATTTAGAGAATTTGGCGTACAATTGTTCAGTTCTTAGCAGTTCTAAGACCTTCCTCAAATGATCCTCATGTTCTTGCTCCGTCTTGGAATAAATCAGTATGTCATCAATGAAGACGATAACAAATTGATCTAAGTACGGCCTGCAGACCCGATTCATCAAGTCCATGAACACTGCCGGTGCATTGGTCAGTCCAAATGGCATAACCACGAACTCATAGTGTCCATATCGAGTCCTAAACGCGGTCTTTGGTATATCCTCATCATTTACCAGCAACTGATGATACCCGGACCGTAAGTCGATCTTAGAGAAGCAAGTTGCCCATGTAATTGGTCAAATAAGTCATCGATCCTAAGTAGTTGATATATGTTCTTGATTTTCATCTTGTTTAGCTCACTGTAGTCGATGCACATACGAAACGAACCATCTTTCTTCTTGACAAAGAGAACCGGTGCTCCCCATGGTGAGAAGCTCGGTCGGATGAACCCTTTGTCTAGAAGTTCTTGAAGCTGGCTAGATAGTTCTTGCATCTCAGACGGTGCTAATCAATACGGTGACTTCGCCACTGGGTTCGCTCCAGGGACGAGATCAATTCTAAACTCCACTTGTCGGACCGGTGGTAGTCCAGGCAAGTCTTCTGGAAACACTTCCGGATAATCTCTGATGATCGAAACGTCTTCAACTGTTTGCTTTTCAGGTTTCTTCTCTACCACGTGTGCTAGAAAGGCATGGTATTTCTTCCTCAAATACTTCTTGACCTTAATGCATGATACAATCTTCAGCTCACGACATGGTTTTTCCCCCAAAGACTCTTAACGTTTCGCCGGATGGTAGGGGAATTCTAATAAGTTTCTCTGAGCATACAATTTCGGCGTTGTTTTTGGACAGCCAATCCATTCCCACTACGACTTCAAAGCTTCCGAGTGTCATAGGAATAAGATCGATGATGAAAGTATGGTCGTTTAATCTTAATTCACAACCAAGAATCATTGAGTTTACCCGTAAGGTCTTACCATCAGCTACTTCTACCATGTATGGAGCAGCAAGTATAGATGGTTGTATATTAAACAATGATGCAGTAGTGGCAGAGACAAAACTTTTATCTGCGCCGGTATCAAATATGATAGAAACATAATGACCATTGATGAGAAATGTACCCGTGACGACTGCCGGATCCTCACGTGCTTCAGTAGCTCCAATAACAAAAGCACATGCAGTGGCTGTAGCAGTTGTGTTGTTGAGACGTGGACACTGGTTTCTGAAGTGTCCCTCTGCTCCGCAGTTATAACAGGCTTTTCCACCTGTAGTAGTAGGAACAGTGGTAGTTGTAGTAGTAGCAGTAGCAAGATGAGTGGCTTGGCATGTTGCTGCCAAGTGTCCAAATCTTCCACACTTGAGGCATTTTCTGCATGGAATAGTGGGTAAGTGATGGTATTGGCACTTTGTGCAGAGTGGGTACGGTCCAGTGTACGGCTTTCTGACCGTAGCAGGTTGTGGAACAACAGTAATGGGAGTGGCTTGAATAGGTGCAGCTACAGTCATGGCTGCAAAGTTCTTGATTGTCTTCTATTTCTTTTTCTTGTGCTGATGTTGCTCGGGTTTCTTGACTTCATCAATTTGTGCCATCTTGTAACCTTTACGAGTGAGTACTCCTGCTTTGACATATTCTTCAGTAAGAGTGGCACTAAGATGAATTTTCGTCTCCAAAGTAGTAGGATTACTTCCGATAACATTTCCCCTGATGACTAGGGGCAATCCATCAATGCACTTCTCTATCTTGCGGGATAGAGGAGTAACCAGATGTGGAACCAAGATACACAACTCATGAAAGTGAGTTGTGTACTTAGCATTTTCCCCACTGTCTTGGGCCAAACTCCACATTTCGACCTCCAGCTTTTTCAGTTCATGACGTGGACATAACTATTCCACAAGTAATTTCTTGAAACTTTCCCACGGTAAGGCCAAATCAACCTCCCATCCTCTGGTGTTCTTCTCAGAATTCCACCAAGTGAGAGCGCCCTTGTGAAAAGTGCTTGAAGCCATCTTGACCTTTTGGTTTTCTGGACATCCGGTGAAGTCTAGGATATCCTCAATGCTTTCCAGCCATTGCAGTAGGCCGGTACCTCCCTCAGTACCAGCGTACTTAGGAGGCTTTGCGTCATTGAACTTCTTGAAAGTGAAGGTAGCAGCTCCAGTGGCATTGGTGTGTGAGTTGTTTGCTGAATCACTGGTACTTCCCCGAAGGTTCTGGGTAATATCAGTGACCATGCCCGAAATAACCTCTTTCATATGTACGGTGATAATTCTTGCGATTTTGTTGATCTCATCATCGTTGCCACTTGTTGAACCCTCACCATTTGGGTTACGTCGAGAAGGCATTCTACAAAGAGAAAGTCAAGAGCGGGTCAGAAATGATAAATTTTACAATCGAATTCATAAAATAAAATCAGTAATGTATCCATGCTACCAATATTATCATTCAATTGTAATATGAGCAAGTACACATAAAAGTAGTTAACATATAACAGTTAACCGGTTAGTATACTTTTCAGATGATAATGTACAATGTTTCATAAGATTACCCCACCAAACCTACACACTTATACTTTCCCAGTATATCGAAGATAGCTTATATATAGGGCATACGTAGGGTCAAGCAAACTGCAAGCCCAGCCGACATCCCACCACCGCTTAGATATACCATGATCGTGCCCTTGCTAGCATTTGGCAACAAAATTGTATTGATTCACACACTTGATTGATTCACACATGGTTGATTCACACATTGATTGTATCTCAAATGCTTGTATCTGATATGGTTATGATTGTGTAAACCGTGGTTCTTAATTTACTTGAAATCATGACCTTAAGTTTTAGTATAAGTGTCCTAGGTTAATTATCCTAGGTTCCCTATACTTACAGTATTGAGCATAATGATCTCCTGATGTGAAGTTCAACTAAAGAATACTGTTACAGAGATTCTAAATTATAAAGTCCTAATGATGATGAATATATGATGATGATAACATGATGAGAATTTCAGATCAAAGATACTAAGAATACAGATCTTTGCCTCTGAAATCCTTTGATGATTATGTGTTTCAGAAATTTAGTTCGGATTCTAAGAGTATAGAATTCAGATCCAAATTCCTTGACTTGATATCTAATCTTAGAAATGTATCCCTAAGATCTTCCAAGCTTAGTGTAGACTTAATGCTTACTTAAGTTTACTTAAATCCTAAGTATCCTCAAGCCTATAGCACTTAGTCCTATGGGGTAGCTTAGGTTATAGTCTAGGTCATTAATTATTGGGTTTTTCCTAGTTCTCTACAACCTTGGCTGTGATACCAACCTGTCACACCCCCTGCGCCGCGTGCGGAATCCATGGCACGGTGACGATCGATGGTTGAATCATGCACAAGTATTTAATAAGAACAACCACAATGCATTACTAAGTTTCATAAAGTTTAGACAATTTTTTAGTTTCAGACATTCTATCTGCCTACCAAAAGAATGACAACTACAGACCCAAAAATATTGTTTACAAAATAAGACTCAGACAAGACAATTAAACAATCAGGATTATGTGAGCTTCTAATCCATCCTAGCTTGTTTCTTCGTCTTGTTCTATCTTAACTATGGTCTCCTTAGTTGTCCTTGTGAAGCTCTAAACCTGATTACCTGAAACACGTGAAAAGTAACTGTCAACTATAAAAGTAGTTGGTAAGAACAATAGGTTTAACATTTGTAAATATGAATCTGCATTGTAAAACATATGTATAAAACAGTGAATGAAAATAACATGGATAGTTACAACCCAAACTAACATCAAGTAAGATTAACGTGTGCAAACAATCTAATGACTGTCTACTAGAAAAGCCAACATATAATAAAGTCCCAAACTACGTTTGGAGTAAGAAAAATAGTCAGCAAACACATTCAACACAAGTTGTACTAATGAGTTTACTCAAAAGACAAACTCCATGTTGACGTACCCGGTCAATATGGCCTATGCTGGTAAAGTTAATTAGCAGCAAATCAATGTTATCGTAAAGCATCCAATCTATAGTTAGTTTTTAAAACAAATTTAAAACGATAACCGCAGCCTTGGAGTAACCATAGCGTGTCCCGCTTTCCCTTGTTGTGATCACCTAGTACTAACGTTGTAAGAATAAGAATAAGACTGAGTAAGTGTCTTGATGTGTGTATAAGTTTGTTCACAACGATGAACACCATGCTTTTAAGTTTTAAGATTAAATCCTGTGATTGAAAACCTTTGGTTGAATACTCATGATTGACTTCCATGACTTTGAAATCCTTTGATTGAATACCACTTTGAAAACCCATTTAATCCGGTGATAGAAGACCCTTGTATAAATACAAGGTTTGAACAAAAACCTTTAATAAAACATTTATTTTAAAACACGGGTTACAGTTTAGAAGCTTGTAAGAGTTTGTATTACATAATCTTTCAAAGTGTCTAACATTTATAAAACATTATATACAAAACCGGTTGTAAAATAATTTGTAAAACTCTTTTATAAAACTTTTTAGTAGAAAATGTTTAACAGTTGATAACTCATTTAAAACTAGTTGAGAAATCCCTTAAATTTGTAAAAGTGAACCTGCAATTGTTGAAAGTAACATGAATCCTGTATATGAGATATGATTGTATAAAGAGTGTTTGGTCACGTGTTCCACCCAAAACAGTTGAAAAAAAGTAAAAGAGGGGCTAATGTTCTCACCTGACAGCAGTAGACTCTGAACCTGAACATGTAGCAAGTAGCAAGCAACAAGACTTCTAACTGATTCCTATATCATTGTAATCATACATATAATATAAGATTTATGATATTTTTATGATCTTTGATTAATTGATCGAGTTATGTTAACGGGTTGACTTGTGTTACTTGTTAATGATCACTTCTCGAACAACATGTTCTCATGTTTAAGAATGTTGTATGAACTTGAAAATCGTGATTAAGTCACTTGATTGATAATTGGTTCAGGAAAAAGAATGTGTCATGATCTTTTGTGTACAACTTGTATGCATAAAATAACAAGTGTTTATGAATTTGTTAACCTTTTGTTTCCATGTATTTCTTTAAAAATGTTTATGCATTTTAAGCTTTTTATGATCATGTTATAATTTTATTTCTAAATTAAGTTAGACTTAATTAGAATAAAACTAATCCCACAATCACTAGAATCAAAGTAGGGTTATAATACCCTTATTGATTCTTTTAAGCTTAAATAATTATTTGAAAGTTCATTATTGTACATCTTAGAAAATCCTTAGATTTAGAACCCATGTATGGACCAAACAACAATATCGACAACCCTTGGTGATGGTGGGATGGTCGAACTTATAAGAATCGATCATCCTAGGTTCAAAGGTATACCATCGATATTATCATTATCGATGGTTCCTTCTCGGTCGATATAAATCTTTGTTACACGTCCAACAGTTATGTTTCTTGATTCTAAACTCCTTGGATTAATTTGATTAAGACTATGTTAAATAAGTTTAAATGGTTTAACATTGTTGCTTAGCCGGTGTTATCGAAAGTGTGCTCGGATGAAACTAGGTGAACCCTCATCAATAATACGAACTTAGTATCGATTAGAGCAGCCCTTGTGACTATTAAATTTGAATATACCTGATCCAATTTAATGGAAATTGCAATCCAGATTAATCTATATTGATCAAGGCTAATATCGAAGTTTTCCCAGGTTATTTTTTTTTCTACAAACATTCCCACAAGACTTCTTCAATATTATCGTTTGCACCACGCAGCCTCACCATCGATTTTAGTCAACTGGTACTCACAATATAGATGAGTCATGTCTGTTGTCATCCCAAAATTTTTGATTGGGGCTGATGATGGGTTATTAGTATCATGGGTCGGTTGGTCTATGAACAGTAGCTAAGGGAATAATATTGATTGGTGAGTTACCTGCTTTAATGGGAGTCCATCGATATTTATTATTTTCGATATTACCCAAACCCGATGATGCTTGTTCTAGTTATACATGGTTCAAAGTTATGAAGCTCCTGCTAACAAATTTAGATGATTTACAGGTCTGTTTCTCACGTAATAGGGGCTGAAAACAGATTTTAAAATGAAGGAGATGATGAATAGTTACAACAACTACAGTACGTACCTTCTCACTAAGATCCCGGCCAGATTACTTTGAACCAGCTCTGATCCCCTGTACTTCTAGCTTCCTCTTGTCGAGACGATCATTCTGATATATTATATGCGCGATTTTGTGTAGAAACAAAGAAGATATGATCGATTTTGTGCGTGATTTCTGGTGAGAGAAATCTAGACGAAAATTTAGAGAGAGATATAAGAGTGAGCTGCTCAAATGAAGAAGATGAGGGAAAATATGGGTTTTTATACCCCGGTTGGTTCCCCGCATGTTCGGGTTCGGTCGGGTTCGGTTTAGCGTATTTTTTATGCGTGTTTTATTACGATTACGGAATTAATATTTTGAATTGTAAAATAGTTTTCTTTAACTGTTTTTTTAGATGAGTTTCAAAATTGTAAATATAAAATAAAATATTTTACTTATTTTTACTTTTCGTTCATAGTCAGACCGTTAAACGAATATAATTACGTGTATACCCGCAATTACGTACGTTTTTGGTCGTTTTTGCGTATTTATTGATGTTTACTCATAATTATAAGTTCGACATAAATATTATTACGAATCGTCACCCATAATAATACTCAGTCTCGCTTACGCATTACTATTTGTTTATTTGATTTGTTTGTCATAATATTCGTCCTAACACTACGCACTAACACTATCCTATTACACCGAACTCAGTATATGTATAGGGCATACTCAGAGTCCAGCTACCTGCCTTATCTGCCGCCAGCCCACCACTGTTTCGATATAGTACAATACTGTTCCTGCGTAGCGTAAACGGCTGTAAATAAATAATACATACTTGTTCCTAATTAAATAAGATCCTATAACACACAAACACAAACATGAAAACGTGAATCACATTGACAGATTGAATATAAATACACATTGTTCTATCACTGTTTATGACTACCATGACTAAATGCCCACGTGTTACAAAAAATGACTTCCACTTTGGAGGTAGAGCATCTGCCAAGCACTGGATCTTCTCCTGTGTTGTAGTCTTGACTTGATTATTAAACAGCTCACTCAGAAGATGGTAGAATCTTGCAATTAGATCATCCAGTGATTCGTTTCCCACATACATGAAGCTATTGAATTCCTTCCTTAGAGCTTTTGACTTGATGTTCTTCAGTGCATCATTTCCCTTGTATCTCTGCTGTAAAGCATCCCATAAAAACTTGGAGCATGTGAACTGTCTAAACTGATGAAAGATAACAGTTGTAATAGATTCGGACAAGATAGCATAGGCTTTCTTCTCATAATCATAAAGCTTTCTTTGTGGTTCAGTCATCCGTGTGACTAACATCGGAGTCCCATCTTCATTCAGTGGTCTAAGATAACCACTCTCTATCATCATCCATAGGTTGGTATCAACTCCATTGATATGAGTCTCAAATATGTATTTCCAGTGGGGGTAATCATCTAATGAAAGCAACTTGGGAGCTTTATTAGACTTCCATGTCTCTGTCTCAGTGAGCAGCAGGGTCTGAATACGATGATTCTGGTTCGCCATCAAAGCTAAGTCCTCCATATGGTCAAGAACAAGTATGTCCAACACTTAGAAAATTTCTGAAATCTGTTGGCCGAATGTCAACAGTTAGTCCGAATGTCGGGGACCGAATGAGGTTGATATTTGCGAATGAACATAATTCAGCGAGTGAGAAAGTCAGAATGACAATTGGGTCGAATGACTCTGGCGATTGAGGCTATTCGGCGAATGAGTTGAACGACCGAAGCTATTCGCCGAATGAGTAGGCGAAAGGAAGCTATTCAGCGAATGAGACTGATTCAGCCGAATGAGGGTGATTCCGGCAAGCTATTCAGTCGGGTGACTCATTCGAGCTATCTGGGGTTTTCAGCTACAAAAATCGCGATAACTTTCGATCTAGGCCAAATCTATGCACCAAATTTGGTACAGAACATCACGACATGAATGCCAACCAATTGGAATGACTGTTTTGACAAAAACCCCACAAAAACCGACTAATTTTGAATGGAACAGTAACATGGGGGCAAGACACTTAGGGTTTTTACAGATCTCGAACAACCAATCAAAGATATGATGATTTGGAATGGAAATCGAGCAGAATCAAGAGCCAAAGCTCTGATACCACTTTGTAGGACCAACTAGGAGCCCGGAAACAATCCGGTTCCAATGGAGATCTGCTCAATAGCCTCTGGAATAGTGCGGAATCCTATTCCAGGGTTTTCCAATCCAAACCAACAGCAACCGTGGTGATCCGAAGGTAAAGGATGAACGTTTGAAGCTAAATCGAACACCATGGGTTGAGAACCTGTAGATGTATTGAATGTCCCTAGTTCTATTTTTGTACTGTTCTTGATGTATAAAGTTTATTACATTAATGGAAGTTGTCTTTTTATATTGTTCTTAATGTTTAATATTGATTGTAAGTGATTGATTCTGTTTAAAGTTGAAGTGATAAGGTTAAAGACACATTCGGGCGAATGACTCTACTAATGAAGTCATTCGCCGAATGAATGCTCTAGCGAATGACATAGGCAAACGAATGAGTCATTCGCCGAATGACTCTTTCGACTGACATGTCCATTCGGCCAAGTCTTTCGCCGAATGAGTTGCTTCGGCATCTCATTCGGCCGAATGAAGACAACCTATAAATACATGTCCAAATCATTTCAAACCCAACTTCTGAGAGCCCTCCTTCTTCCCAGAGCACATAGTGTCAAACCCTAGAAGATCTGAGCGGCCATTGTCTGTCCAAGTTCGATCTCAACCCGTGGTGTTCGATTCTTGATCAAACGTTCTTCCTACACCTTCGAATCACCACGGTTGCTGTTGGTTTCGATTGGAAAACCCTGGAATAGGATTCCGCACTATTCCAGAGGTTGTCGGGTATATATCCATTGGAACCGGATTGTAACCGAGCTCCAAATAGGTCCTACAAAGTGGTATCAGAGCCTTGGCTCTTGATTCTACTCGATTTCCGTTAAAAATCATCAGATCTAAGAATGGATTTTCGTAACTTGCAAAAACCCTAAATTTCTTGGTCTACAAGTCACTGTTTCATTCAAAATCAGTTGGTTTTTGTGGTGTTTTTATCAAAACATTCATTCCAATTAGTTGGTAATCTTGTTATGGTGTTCTGTATTTGGTTCATAGATTTGGTCAAAATCCAAAGTTATAGCGATTTTAGTTGCTGAAAATCTCAGATAGCCCGAATGAGCATGGTGGCCGAATAAGTTTGGCTGAATCACTCTCATTCGCCGAATAGGTCCATTCGATACATTCATTCTGCGAATAGCCTTCATTCAATCTCTCATTCGGCGAATAGCATCCTTCGATCCTTTCATTCGCCGAATAGGTTCAATCGCCCTGCTCATTCGCCCAAACTGTCATACTCATTCTCATTCGCCAGACTTTGTTCATTCGCCTGGTTTTCTCATTCGGTCCCCGACATTCGTGATTAGCATACTCATTCGGCCCTGTGATTTGAAATTTTTCTAAGTGTTGGACACTTTTGTTCTTGACTCTATGGAAGACTTGGCACTGATGGCAAACCAGAACCATCGTATTCAGACGTTGTTGTTGACTGAAACTCAGACAGGGAACTCCAATAAAGCTCCCAAGTTCCTATCCTTAGATGATTATCCGCACTGGAAATACAGATTTGAGATTCACATTAATGGAGTGGATACTAACTTATGGATGATGATTGAAGGAGGTTATCTGAGGCCTCTGAATGAAGATGGAACTCCTATGCTAGTCACACGTATGACTGAACCATAGGAAGCTTTATGATTATGAGAAGAAAGCTTATGCTATTCTATCTCAGTCCATTTCTACTGATATCTTCCATCAATTTAGACAGTTTACATCTTCTAAGTATTTGTGGGATGCTTTGCAGCAGAGGTATGAGGGAGAATGATGCACTGAAGAACAACAAGTCAAAAGCATTAAGGAACGAATTCAACAGCTTCATGTATGTGGGAAATGAATCATTGGATGATTTGATTGCCAGATTCTACCATCTTTTAAGTGAGTTGTTCAATCATGAAGTCAAGACTACTACTCAGGAGAAGATCCAGTGTTTGGCAGATGCTCTGCCTCCAAAGTGGGAATCATTTTTTATGGTACTTAAGCAGAATGAGATGATGGCACACATGGACATAAACGATTTCATCCAGAAGTTGAAAGAGCAAAAAATAGAGAACAAGTGGAAGGCTAAGAGAGTTTCTCAAGTCTAGGATCCCTCTTTGTACTATTCTACTATGACTGTAAAGAAATCATCTTCTCATGCTCCACTGAAGACTGCTTTTGTTTCTCAGACTACCGAAGCTCCATCTTCCAATCAGATTCATTTCAGTCAGTTATCTTCCTCATCAAGCTCTCAGAAAGAATATCATCAACCAGTTACTAGTCTGAAGACAGAGAATTTTGATAAAGTGACTGTAGAGATGGCCAAGGAGCACATGGGTCTCTTGTCTAGTCTTGTCAGTTCCGATGATGGTTTAGTAGCTGGACAGATTGGCAATCCTTAGCTGACCAATGATAATTATTCTCAGATAGATCCAGATAATATGGAGAGAATAGATATCATGTGGGCTCTTGCCAGTTCTGTGAGAAGGGCAAAGGAGTTTGTGAAAAGAATAGGATAGGACATCAATCTAAACAAGGAGTCTAAGTTTGGATTTGATATGGCATCTGTTACCTGCTACAATTGTGTGGAGAAAGGTCATTTTGCTAGACAGTGCAAGCACCCAAGGAAAGCAGGAAACAAGAACCCTTTTCAGCATCAGAAGCTTTCTACAGCTAATCCAGAAAGAAGACTTGTTCCTATGGATTCTCCTGCACAAACAAGTTCTTCAAATGCATGTAAAGCTTTGATGGTCCAGTAGGATGAAGGTGAAAATTGGGATTTCAGATTCAATTCTGAACAGGGAAAACAGGATAAAGCATGTGTTGCTTAGATTCAGAAGATAGATAATTCATGTGAGGAAAGCACTTATGGAGAATCACAGATCAAGATAGAAGAAACATCTGATTCAGAGTCAGAGAGCTTGTCAAACTCAGACATTCAAGCTGATCATGGTCCTGATCTTGAGGAATCTGCTACTCATTTTGCTTTGATGGTGAACTCAAATGCTACTCCTATTGCTTCTTCACAGTCAGATCAGGTATCTGATGAATATTCATCTTTTCATTCTAATTGTTTTAAATGTGTTGATCTTGACAGCAAAGTCCTTGCTTATCAAAAACACAATGCTGATTTGATCAGTGATCTCAACCAGTGCATTGAAGCAAACAAAGTTTTAAAATGTAATGAAAAAGATTTTCAAGCTAAAATTGAACTTTTAAACAGACAATTGCATGAGGCTGAGATTGTTGTTCTGAACAAGCAAGATGCTATTACCTCTTATCTCAATACCATCAATGAGATAAAGAAGAAGTTAGCTATAGTCGAGTGTGACTATGAGACTTTAGGTCAAAAACTCAAGAGCTATGGAAGCTCTTATATCATTGAGCACATGATCAGTAAAGGAACTGATCAGAAGGGTAAGGGAAAGGTGAGTTATAAACAATGTCCTCCACCAATCTTAAACAGCTTTGTCAATTCACCAGATGACAAAGATGTTAAAGATTTCCATGTTAAAACTCCCTTAGTAATTGATCCAATTGGAATGATTACTAATGAGGGTTCCTCCTTGTCAGAGGAATCTTTTGTGGAAGGAATTGTTGAAGATTGGGTCTCAGATTCTGAGGATGAATCTGACAATTCATCTAACTGTGTTGTTGCTCAGAATCACACACCTGTAGTAATGAAAGGTGACCCAATCTCATCTTCTAAAATTTATCAAGCTTTAAATTTTGTGAAAGCTTCAAAAGAAAATGAAGCTTGTGCATATAACAAGATTGACAATCTTGTGACTAATGGGAAAAAGGGATTGGGTTTTAATCAGAACAAGTCTAAAACAAATGTTTTTAAACCACAAAGGCAGTCCTTTTTTGAATTATCACATTTTCATAAAAAGGGTGACAAAGTTTGTTTTGAGTGTGGTGCACCTGGACACATAGTTAGATTTTGTCCACAGTTGATCAGACCGAAGGTTGCACCACCCAGAAAACTAAATCAAATTTTTATCAAAGCTGTTAAATCTGAATCAAAGTCAACTCAAGCAAAACCTAAACAACCAAATCAGATTAAACCTTTGATCAAGGGTAAAGGGGAACTGGTTAACTTGAAAGTTCCTAGAGTTATTAATATCAATCAAGCAAAGTCATCATCCATTTACCTGAAAAACTCTTTCAACAAAAACACTGCCTGGAGAGTTAAGTCTTCTGAGACTTCTGTTTCATCTATTCCAGATAAGACTGACCTGATGGTAAATGGATCGATGTTTGGATCCGTGGCTCTTTGGGTCAACCCAAGACCGTAAAGGCTTGGGTTCCCAAAACAAACTAATTGTTTGTGTTTGTGCATATTTCCCCAACAGCTGCTCTTAATAGCTCTTGGATCGTTGATAGTGGGGCTTCCAGGCACATGACTGGTGATATATCGCTGCTCACCAATGTTAATTCAGTTCGGGGTGGATACGTAGCGTTTGCCGGTGACAAAGGCGGGTTTATCACAGGAGAGGGTATTCTTTCAAATGGCCAAGTTTCATTCGACAAAGTCAGATATGTTAAGCAGTTGGAGAATAATCTTTTGTCAGTATCACAGATCTGTGACAAGCAATACAAAGTTCTATTTGATGACACCAACTGCTATATACTCAAGCAAGGCGTGATTATCCCTGAAGATTGGATTTTAATGTCGGCTCCCAGAAAGCAGGACTTGTATGTACTCAACATGGCCACAGCTTCAACTACATCCTCCACAGCTTCATGTTTTATGTCAAAGGCAACTGAGAAAGATTCTATTCTTTGGCCTAAGAGGATGGGTCATTTGAGTCTACGCAAGATGCATCACCTGGTACACAACAATTTGGTTGAGGGGGTCAGTCTGAAGAACTTTAACATGTCTGATGTCTGTGTATAATACAAGAAAGGAAAACAAACTAAACAACCTCACAAACTAAAGAAGTTTCATTCAATCAATGTTTCTCTTGAGCTTCTCCATATGGATTTATTTGGTCCTGTAAACCGCAAGAGTATAGCTGGAGATCAATACTGTTTAGTCATCACTGATGAATATTCAAGATACTCTTGGGTTTTCTTTCTAAAGGAGAAATCTGAAAAGTTTGAGTGCATTCAATTGTTGGTTAACAAACTTGAGTCACTTTACAAGCTCAAGATTCGAATGCTTGGAACTGACAAGTTCAAGAACCACAACATGGAGAATTTTTGTAATGCACGGGGCATTGTTCAACAATTTAGTGCTCCATATGTCTCTCAAATGAACAGCGTTGCTGAAAGGAAAAATAGGACATTGATTGAGGCTGCTAGAACGATGCTTGCTGATTCATCTCTTCCAGTTCAGTTCTGGAATGAAGCTGTAGCTAACGCTTGCTACACAATAAACCGGGTTTTGATAGTGAAAAGACATGGGAAGACTTGCTTTGGAAAGCTCCACAACAGAAAACCTAATCTTAAGTATCTTGAACCTTTTGGTGCACCGTGCACGATGCTTAAGAAACAGGAGCAGGGCATGTTCAATGAGAAGGTGGAAGAAGGGTATTTTCTTGGGTACAGTACTCCTAATAAAAGAGTTTACAACAGATCAACTCAAAATGTGGAGGAGTGGTACCATGTTGATGTTCAGAGTCACACTATACCCCCACCTGGAATAGGTCCAGACTGGATGTTTGACTATTCCGACCTTTTCGACTCATTCAATATGCCTCCCATGTACTCAGATGAAGATGTTGCTGTTCAAATGATGTATGATGAACAAAATGCACCTGATGAACTAGTGCAACCTTCATCCACTTCAATTCCCACAGTACAGACAAATGAAGATAGCTCAGACACATATGACAATCTCATTCAGCCTGCTGCCCTCGAACCAGATGTTGATAATCTTGTACCGAATCTTGAGGACTTGAATCTGAATAATTTAGATCCACATGTTGAAGTTCCACCTCATCCTGTCGGAAAAATTAATCGTATTCATCCTCAAGAAAACGTCATTGGAAGTCCATTGGATGGGGTTAAGACAAGAAACCAGCTTTCTTCAGGGGACTTGCAGACATTCTTGATTTTGCAGATGTAAGCTTTTGTGCCCATTCTTGTTTTATTTCCCAAATTGAACCGCGAACAGTCACTGAAGCTTTAAAGGAAGAATCATGGGTTGATGCCATGCAAGAAGAACTCCTGCAATTCAAGAAATTAGGTGTCTGGCAACTTGTTGACAGACCAAAAGGTGCAAAAGTTATAGGCACCGGATGGGTTCTTCGTTGCGAGAAAGATGATCATGGGATCATTGTGCGAAACAAGGCACGTCTAGTGGTTCAAGGATTCAGACAGATTGAAGGATTGGACTATAATGAAGTGTTTGCACCGGTTGCTCGACGTGAAGCAATTCGAATTTTCTCGGCATATGCATCCTTTAAGAAGTTTAAAGTATATCAAATGGATGTCAAGAGTGCATTTATTCATGGTGTGATAAGTGAAAAAATGTATGTCAGTCAACCTCCCGGGTTTGAGGATCCATTACACCGTGACCAAGTCTACAAACTAGACAAGGCCTTATATGGATTACATCAAGCACCGCGAGCATGGTATGAGACACTATCTACTCACCTTCTGAACAATGGGTTTAGAAGAGGTGTCTTTGACTGTACACTATTTATTTGAGAAAAGGATGGTGATCTACTCTTGGTGCAAGTTTATGTGGACGACATCATTTTTGGTTCCACGAATGATAGTATGTGCAAAGAATTTGAGACGGTTATGAAGGAGAAGATCGAAATGAGCTCAATGGGAGAGATGGAATTTTTTCTTGGGTTGCAGGTGGATCAGTCTGAGGCAGGGATTTTCATTCATCAAACCAAATACGTTGGTGACATTCTGAGCCGATTCAGTAGGTTGGATGCGAAACCTGCTGGTACCCCACTGGCTGTCAATCACGGGATTACACCAGATGAAAAGGGGGAGTTAAACGATGCCACTCTGTACCGAGGAATGATTGGATCTCTAATGTATCTCACTACTTCTCGGCCAGACATCATGTTCGCTACATGCTTGTGTGCTCGTTATCAATCAAAGCCAAGAGTATCACATCTCATTGCTGTGAAGAGGATTATGCGTTATCTGAAGGGTACACCGGATCTTGGCTTATGTTACCCTAATGATGATAATTTTGAACTTACTGCATACAGTGATTCAGACTATGGTGGATGCAAGAGAGACTTCAAGTCAACATCTGCAGGATGTCAGTTCTTTGGAACCTGATTGGTTACCAGGCATTGCAAGAAGCAGACATCGGTGTCTACTTCAACCTATGAAGCTGAATACATTGCTGCTGCAAGTTGCTGTTCTCAAATCATCAGGATACAACAGCAACTCAGGGACTATGGGTTACATTTTTCTAACACCCCTATCTATGTTGGTAATACTGCCGCCATAGCTGTCACTAAGAATCCAGTCCAGCACTCGAAAACCAAACACATCGACATTAAATATCACTTCATACATGATTCTTTTGAAAAGAAACTCATTGATGTTGTTAAAATACACACCAATCACCAGAAAGCCGATTTTTTTACAAAAGATTTTGATAAACCCAGATTTTTATATCTGTTATCAGCTAATGGTGTTTTTCCAAAGGATGAAGTTCTTTCTTCATCTGAATCTCACAAATGATCATCGATTTCTTTAGTTAATTTCATTTTATTTTATTCTGTTATTTCATTTCTTTAAATTAAAAACTCAAAAAGATTTTCTGTTTTAGGTTTTTAGGGGGAGAAATAGTCACTTAATTGAAAAACCAAAAACATCTAAAAATTTGAAAAATTCAAAAACAATTAAAAATCATAAAACTGAGAAAGTCATATTTGAGAAAGTGATGTGTTAGCCTTTTTATGTCTTAAAAGCTAAGTTGAATGTGTAAACTGAAAACACATAAGAATTGTGGACAGATGTACTGATAGCCTGACTTTACAAAATGTATAGACAGTTTGTGATAACTTAGAAAATCTGATTTGTGGGATCTGTTTTAGAATGTCAGCTAAGTGAGAAACAATTTATGACTCAAATCAGGCATACACCTGATATCATAGGATCTAATAAGGTTTACAATTATTCATGAATTCAAGTCTGTATACGTGCCAAACTACTGGGACGAACCTAGTTGAAGCCGTCCATTCAGATAAGAATGATTGAATCAAAATAAAAGAAAAACCAAGCTGGTATTAAGCTTGTAAAAATACAAAATAAATAAGTTCGATTCCATACACGTGCCATATTGCTTTGTAAAGACCTTGCTGAAGCCGTCCATTTGGATAGAACAAGTCAATCATGTGAACACAGGTCTGTATACGTGCCATACTGCGTTGTAACAACCAAGCTGAACCCGTTCATGAGAAGGTGCTGATTATGAGAGACAAAAGAAAAATACAAAAAGAAAATAAGATGGAACCTTATAGAGTTTATGATGTTAGGTTCTAAGTTGTGCAGAGATGAGTTACAAAATGCTTTTGATCTTAGTTGAATAAATAAAATAGGTAACTCAGTCAGAAAATATGATTAATCATAAAATTTGTGTAGAAGTTTTGTATTGAAAAGCTTAAAATGGATAATCATATCAGTAATCATATCATAAAACAAATGTGTTTGAAGGGAAACATTCAGTGTTGCTGATTGGATGTGATTAGGTATATGTGCTATTTTCTCAATAGACTTCTCACAAAAATATGTGTTTCTTTGTTAGTGATTGCTATTTCTACAGTTGTATTTTGTTTCAGAAAAATGCAAAAAGATTTTATGTTTTCAATTTCAGTTTAGGTGATCATTTATAGATTCAGATGTCTGTCTCATCTGAATCTTGAACCAACCAGACTTATCTTCATAAATGGCATTTTCTTCATTGTTCATAATGTAAAATTTTGAAATTAAGTTGTGGTTTATGAGTGAAAATTCTCATTCAAACGAATGAGTATTGAGAATGACTCATTCGACCGAATGACTTCATTCGGCGAATGAATCTTTCGGCAGAATCACTCAGGACCGAAGGAACTCATTCGCTTGTTTCATTCGGAGAATGACTCTTAAATTTGAATTTCATTCGGCGAATGACTTTGGGGCGAAACACTCTTTCGCCAGTCTTATTCGGCGAATGACTTTGGGGCGAAACACTCATTCGCCAATTTCATTCGGCGAATGACTAACCCTATATAAACATTCAATCGCCCGAACTACCTCATTCTCCAAAATTCTCATTCACCCGTTCTGTGTGTGTGTCATTCGCCCGAAACACCTTCTCTCTTCGGTCCACATTTTTCTCATGATTTCTTTTGATCCAGCTACTGATATTCTTGCTTCTTATTGTCTCAGGTATACTTGGATCCAATATCGTTGATTTTTGACTGTGGAATCATAGAAAACCATTCAAAATTTGGGGTTTTAGGGTTTTAGAATCTCCCTTTAAATAGATGACTAAATAGAACTCTAAATCACCTAATGTCTTTATTAAAAGGCCTAATCGGTGGTCTCTAAATGTGTTGATATGGTTTTTGTGAACTGATTTGAACATCTTTTCAAATGGAGTTTTAATTTGAACTGACAGCCGAATGACGCCATTCGGCGAATGAAGCTCATTTGACGAACGACTCATTCGGCAAATAACTCATTCGGCGAATAACTCATTCAGCGAATAGCTCATTCGGCGGATGGATCATTCGACCAATTTACTCATTCGGCGAGTAGCTCATCCGGCGAATGGATAATTCGACCAATGAGCTCATTCGACCAATTCAACTTCATTTGGCCAAAATGCTTCAAATGGTTCTTTGTTTTGATTTCAATCTTTTGTGCAACTGAATTGTACTAACATGTATTTTATCTGTTTTTCAGTATTCCAGGATACAAGTCGGTGACCAAGAACAACATATGTGCCCATCTGGATCTCAACACGCCTAATGCCCGACATGTCATTGAGATTATCACATTTTTGAGGCGTTCCAGGATTTTTACTGCCATCTCGACTATGCATGTGCCATATCATTCTCACCAGCAGGACTTCTGGTTGTCTGCTGATATCGACTGTGAAGCTGAGCCTCCTGTTATTTGAGGCAAAGTACTTGGACATGATGTTGTTATCTCTGCTGAGCACATTAGGAGAGTATGTGGACTCCAATATACACCAGATCAGCCATATCTGCTCGATCGATATTTAGTTCATGGCTGCTTCATGAGATGCAAGTACGAAGGTGATCTTGGAGCTGGAATCCTCAACAAAGCCTACATGTCTTGGGTTATCGACTGTCTTGGGTCTAGGAGAGATGGACTCGATGATATGAGGGAGACTATACAGTGTGCCTTCGTCGCCCTGGTGCTGAACCGACCATTCAATTTCTCAGAGATGGTCTTCTCACACATGAAGGAGAATGTGACACTCAAGGGAGACAAGAAATTCCTAATGTATCCTCGGTTTCTACAGCAGTTGATCGATGCTCAGTTGCCAGATTTGCCAAAGATCAATGCTGATATTATACGATTGGAGCACATGAATGACATAATTCTTAACAGAGTAATGTCATACAGAGGCAAGGATAGGAAGCCTACAGTTCGTTCATTGTTTGGTCATCTTTTGAGGCCTGATTACATAGCTCCAGTTGGTCATAGATGGAGACACGATGATTCAGATTCTGAGGTGGAGGACATTATTGTTCCTGACGATGGTGGTGATGGTGATGATGGTGCAGGTGATAGTGTTGTTGGTGCTGGTATCAGTGTGAGTACAGTTGTTATGAGCACTGTAGCTGGAGGCACTGTTGGTGTGAGTGCTACTTTTGATGAGGTTATCTCTACTGCTGATGTGATCATGGTTGAGACTGGTGGTACGAGTGTTGGTGGTGGAGTTGGCATGTCTATTGCAGAGGGAGAGGATGTTGATATTGATTCTTTGTTAGAGTTAGATTTCATGGCTACCTCTACAGCCACTGTATCTACTCCTTTTGATATGACAGGTACTACTTCTGCAGAGGATAGAGAGGATTCTGATGCTTCAGAGAATGAAGGTGGTGAGGCTGGAAGTGAGGGTGCTGAAAGCTCAGATTCAGAAGATACACCTGATGATGAGTTTGAGAGTGTGTGGATAGGATGGAGACTGATGAAGAAGAGAAAGAAAAGGAGCGAAACTGAACTTGAAGAGATCACTGATCCTTCATTTATTCCAGAGTTTGATGTGTCTCCTCCTCCTCGTACTTCTACCTCTACATCTGCAGTAGCCGTGACTGTTGCTGCTGCAACTCAATCCACTTCATCTCCAGCAAGCAGGAGGAAAAGATCAAGATTTATGTTCCAGAGACTGTCAGAACTGTCAGTTGCTACCACCACTTATGTTACATCAGTGGCTGCATTTGCAGTTTCTTCACTGATCAGGTCAAGGGTTGTGCCTACATGTGCTACCATAGTCCCTCTGACCATTTCCATTACTCAGGCACCTGTCTACACTACTGCCTCTGTTGGTCCTTCCATCACACGATCTGACACTATCATACCTACTGTTTCAGTTGTCGAGCAGCTGAGTACACTGAACAGTATGGTTCTTAGGCTGATGGAAAGGAACCTGGAGCAAGAGAAGAAGAGCAAAGAGAAGGAATTGGTTATTGCCCAGCTCACCCAGCGGGTAAATGATCAGGATGCCTTATTACTACAGGCTACTGATCAACGAGCTGATCTGAGAGCTCATTCTGCTCAACAAGAGGAGCAGCTACAGAAATATATTGATGAGCATAATCAGTTGGCCTTGACTGCCACTGGTTTCAATGAGAGAATCCTGCTCTTAGAAGCTGAGAACGCCAGACTTGCTGAACTGGTTGAAAGTTCCAAGGAAGGCACTCCAAGAATTGAGGGTTCTGCAGCAATTTCTGATGAATCAGACAAGGAAGAGAAAGAGGAAGAAGAAGAAGAAGAAGAAGAAGAAGATGATGATGATGACGAGTCTGAGGAGGAAAAAGTTGATTATGAGGAGTCAGAGAAAGATGACGACTCTGATGATGGTGATCAGGATGAATCAGGGAGTGGGTCTTCTGGGTCTTCAAGTTCTGATGATGATGATGATCAAGCCCCTCCTCCCCCTGAGATTCGAACAAAGACAAAGCACGACAAAAGTGCTACAACTCCCTCTCCTCCTCCTGCTCCGACAGAAGAACCCACAACTACTGAGGAAGTCGAAGCTGTGCCATTGAGATGTCGTTTAGATGAGACTTTGACGATGATATTGGACACTCAGGGCATCATACAGCACTCAATAAGCTATGACAAAGAGGAGGGAGAGATCATTCATTGCTTATCAAAGGAGCAAATAGCCTAGCTGTTCAGGTTAAATCCTGACGAGGTAGTGATTGATGACACCTCAGCTCCGGTTGGTGATGAGCCGTCTCCAGAGATTTTTGATGACGTTGATGAGGTCATTCTGGAAGACATCACAGAAGAGGAATATCCCAAGTATACATCAGCTGAAGACGAACTACCAACCTTTACTGATTTATTTGATAAGGCCATTGAGAAGATGCTGAGCAGATATTTGGAAGAACAAGTTGAGAAGAGTAAGTCTGAAGCTGATGATATTCAAAGAAGGAAAGAGGAATGGAAAGCTTATTGGGAAGCTTTGAAGAAGGAAGTCAATGTAAAGATTCCAGCTACGCACACCAAGTTGTATAGGACCAAAGGCTACAAAGCTAGAGGTCAGATTCTCAGTTGGGCATACTTTCACGATCTGGGATGTTATGCTGTGAAGAGGGAAAGGGGAATTGACTACTTCAAGCATCCTCATGACTTCAAGACGCTGCCAGGATTTGAAGTTAATCAGATTGCGCGCTTGAAGTTGTTATACAACGATAGCTCTGGGATGTCAGCTTGGTTCTCCAGACAGATCCAGTACGAGTACAGAAAGAGGTGGGTGAACTTCAGGCCTCAGCAACCTGAACGGTATTACTTGCCAGAAATAGATGGAGATACCCGGAAGCATAAGGTTATCCTGAAGTGGCTTCCTCCTAAAGTCATGAAGAAGATTCCGTTAGGGAAGATGCGTCAAGACTTTATCGAGGGCTTCCGATGGTGGTACTACGACGGGCGTACTGGAGAAGCCGTGATTGTTATGTGCAAAGAGAAGAAATGGGAGACTTAGCGTATTTTAGATCCGATGTGGTTGACAAACTTATCACGCAGCGATATCAAGACTCTTTATTGTCATCAGATTTTCTTTGATATACAAGATATTGAGCAAGAATTGCAATTCATGAGGGTAATCAGGATTTGTATGGTTATGGGGATTCATGCAGGATCAGACTGGAAATCTATCACCAACAAATATTTCAAGAAAGACGCTTCCAAGGATTGAACTAGGTCCAAGGGGGAGTTTGTAGATGCATTGAATGTCCCTAGTTCTATTTTTGTACTGTTCTTGACGTATAAAGTTTATTACATTAATGGAAGTTGTCTTTTTATATTGTTCTTAATGTTTAATATTGATTGTAAGTGATTGATTTTGTTTAAAGTTGAAGTGATAAGGTTAAAGACACATTTGGGTGAATGAATCTACTAATGAAGTCATTCGCCGAATGAACGCTCTAGCGAATGACATAGGCAAACGAACGAGTCATTCGCCGAATGACTCTTTCGACTGACATGTTCATTCGGCCAAGTCTTTCGCCGAATGAGTCACTTCGGCATCTCATTCGGCCGAATGAAGACAACCTATAAATACATGTCCAAATCATTTCAAACCCAACTTCTTAGAGCCCTCCTTCTTCCCAAAGCACCTAGTGTCAAACCCTAGAAGATCTGAGCGGCCATTGTCTGTCCAAGTTCGATTCTCAACCCGTGGTGTTTGATTCTTGATCAAACGTTCTTCCTACACCTTCGAATCACCACGATTGCTGTTGGTTTTGACTGGAAAACCCTGGAATAGGATTCCGCACTATTCCAGAGGTTGTCGGGTAGATATCCATTGGAACCAGATTGTAAACGAGCTCCAAGTAGGTCCTAAAGAACCGCTCAAAATTTCTAGGGTTTGACACTGTAGTGCCTTGGGAAGTAGGAGGGCTAGAGAAAGTTAGGTTTTGAATCAGTTTCGGTTTGTATTTATGGACTGTCTTCATTCGGCCGAATGAGCTTGAACCAGCGAATGAGTCATACGGGTGACTCATTCGTTCGCCCTAGTCATTATGTAGGCGTTCATTTGGCCGAATGGCTTCATTCTTAGAGCCATTCGCCTGAATGGGTCTATAAATCGTATTAAATCAACTTTAAACATAATCAAACACTTGTAAACTAAAATAAACATTAAGAACAAGATAGAAATACTAATTTCATTAATGATAAACTTTATACATCAAAAGATCATATACAACTGAACTACAAAACTGAACTAGGGACATTTGTGCACCAACACTAACACATACATTCCATTGACGAGTAAACGGGAATTTCGGAATCGTGAAGTTGTACACTGAAACGAAGCCGTATTCCTAACTATAAGGTTCAGCAAAATTTTAAACGCTATCCGGATTTCACTTGGGAGCGTGAGGACCACAAGCAAAAAAAAAAGTTTTCCCATCTATTTACAAAGAAATTCGTACCTAATAACGATTTTAAATTTCGGGACGAAATTTCTTTAACAAGAGGAGACTGTAACATCAGTTCCTGAACGATAGATCGGAACAGTAGGATTTTACTATAGATATGTGTACGGAAAATTCCTGTGCACTATTTTGTGTAAATTCTAAGTGAACAACTTGCAAACAGGGTATAAACTTAATACAGACGGACACCACATTCAGATACGATACTGACGTGATTCAAGATGCTAAAATATGATGAGAAACTATATGTGATTGTTAGATAGGACTTTATTATGCATTAACGTATGTGAGAACGTATAAAACAAAACAATAAAGGACGTCGTTACGTGAATATTAAACTGACGGAGTATTCTTGTGGGTGACGATTTGCACTAATATATCTGTAGGTTTAACGTTCTGATGATGTCTAATAAATAGAAAACCATATCGGAAAGTAACCTTGTCGTCGTATTTGAACGAGTGACGATTCGTATGAAAACGCGCGAGAATGATATGTTCCGATGGAATAATTAAAATAAATATTTTTGAAATATTAAAAATAAATACAAGATAATTAGTTAATTTACTAGGTATTACCACCTAAAATAATTTAGAAAACTCTATTTTAAAGTATCGTAGCTTTTCGTTACGAGAAAGCCGAAAACCGATGCGTTTGCGCAAAACCGAACGAACCCGAGCACACCCGAACATGTCAGAGCCTTAAAAATAAATTAAATGGCATTAAAAGCCACCCATCTTCCCCACCAACCCATTCTCTCTCTCTCTATATTTTCTCTCTCAAGAAAACCCACTTTTCTCACTCAATTCTTCACCAAATCAAGCAAACTTGGTGTCAAAATGACAGTGGAAACGTGCAGATCATGATGAGATGAAGAAAAAGATCTTTGAATCGTCGAATTTGAGGTAGAATCAAGCCTAAACGACTTGTTTTTGTGTTTGTTACTATTCCGGTCACCTGCAACCTTTGCAGTCGGATTTCGAGTCGAAAAACCATTAATATGTGCACGAAAGTGAGTAAAGATGTTAGGAAACATTTTAGATTGAAGCTTAGGATGGCTGGAATCGACTAGGATCTAAGTTATGTTAGTCTCGACACATGAGACGACAAGAACAACTAATATCGACGCCTACATATTCAGCAACATTCAACCATCGAGATTGTTAATCTCGGTGGATTGAAATCGATGGGACTTGATTGATTCTACTAGGATCGATGCTTTCTAGGATCAGGTGCCAGGGCATCATCGATATTGTAAAATCGAAGGTGTATGGGGCTGTCGAACCTATGCTGGTCGACACTATAGTGTCGACAGACCTGGGACTAGATCTTCATCGATACTAAGCAACATAGGTCCATCGATATTGCTCAAAATTTGTCGACACTAATGGCTTAGCATGATCCATGAATATCCTCTAACGACACACCGATGCAGATCGTTACACCCAAGTTACTTTTGTGGATTGATACTGAATGTCAAGGCATTCAGTTGTCCTCAGAAGTGAACTCAAAATTGTTTTCAAACCCTAACGATTATGGTGTTGGTTGTGAGTGTAATGCTTAATTATCGCTAATAACAATATCATATGTGGTCCGATATGTGGTGGGCTGGCGGCAGGGCTGGTTGTAGGCTTAACCCTACTTATGCCCTATACAGAAGCATATCTGGCCGGATAAGATAGGTGTCATTAGTGAGGTTAGGGTTGTTCTGGTAGGTTGTCTAGCGAATTTAGTAGCGGGTGAAACGCTTAATTATCATTAACAACAATATGATTATGCGGTTCGGTATGTGGTGGGCTGGAGGCTAGGCTGGCGGTAAGATTGACCCTACGTATGCCCTATATATCAGCATACTTGGCTGGATAGCATAGGTGGTTGTTAGTATGGTTAAGGTTGTCACTTTCGAATTGTTCAAAGGTAGTCTATTTTCATATTGTTCAAGGTCGTGATTTTAGTGCATGGAATAGAATGCTTAATTATCATCAAGAACAATATACTTTGTAGTTCGGTATGTGGTGGGCTGGCGGTAAGCTTGACCCTACGTATACCCTATATATAAGCATACTTAACCGGATATGATAGGTGGTTGTTGGTGAGGTTAAGGTTGTCATTCGGTCAGGTTTGTCAATTTCATTTTCAGCAACCAACCTTGATGAACTCACCAACCATGTGTTGACTTTGTTTTCTTACATGTTTTATAGGGTGACGTACAAGATTAAGTTAAGGTTCATGATGCATACCAGGATGCTCAGATAGAGAGCCTAGTATCTTTTGGGAGCACGTATTTTGTTTGTTTCTTATGAATCATTTTTGACATCTTGTACAGTTAAAAGATAGTAAAATTATGATTCTTTTGATAGGTTTACTTTGCTAAACTATCTAACATTAACAATTGTAATTTAACTTTGTAATCCTAGTTTATTAGTATTGTGCTTTAGTTATTCTCAAATGTTGATGCTATGTATACAATCTGAACATTCCGATTATCATTTGATATCCCGCCCCGAGAACCTTCCGCTCGACGGGAAAGTTGATCCAACCCGCCGGCTCGGGGTTTGACGTATGGGTCGAAAAAAGGGTGTTTAAAACTGGCTAGGCCACGGTTTTGTCGGGTTTGTAGAAACCCTAAAAATTGAACGTTTGAGCTCAATTTACCTCCGATTTGGCTGTTCTTAGGCTCGTTTTCTTCGTGGGTTCGTGATCTAGATGAGTGGATAAGAGTTTTGACACCAAGATCTTGCAAAATGGTCGAGATTTGAGGAAGAACCGTATAGAGAGAAACTAGAGAAAGAAAGTGACGGGTGTGTGTGTTTTAGAGAGAGAGAGAGAGAGAGAGAGTAGCTGGGAAAAATGAGGAAGAAGAAGGTGTTGTGCTCGGTTTCATTCGTTTACGCGTTATCATAGTCGTTTTTTAAAGTGGTAATACCTAATAAATCTTTTAAAATTATTTTACCTTATCTTATTGTTTCAAAAACGTTTATTTTTACCGTTCGTCAAATCGTATCACCTTCGTGCGTATTTTTTCGAATCGTCACCCGAATGAACACGACGATGGCTTTACTTTCTGATTTTGTTTCCTACTTTTCAGATTTCGTTCAGAACGTTAAACCCACAAATATGTTAGTGTGAATCGTCACCCACGCAAACACATTGTTAGTTTATTATTCGTGAACGATACTGAATTGTTATTTTGTATTGGATTTCCTAACAGTCGGACTTAACTAAACGGAACCGTTTTCACATTGTTATGATCAAATTCACATTGTTTTCTCACTGAATTGCCGGCCATCCAATTCCTGTTACTTGTGGACATCAGATCGCAACCGATATGTTTTTGACATTTGTTTCTCATAATTGTTGTTTCACATGTGTTGTTGTATATTTACATTTCAATTTTCATGGAAATACATACAACTGTTAATTGTTTTCATAGCCCTGTTGTCACACAATGGTTTAACTCATAGTATTTACACATAGTAAATAGTGAAAGTACACGTATCGTACAGACTTGCCGGACGTTCTGGTACTAGTTGTCATACTGAGTTCTCATAAATCACTTTTAAATCTTTTGCTTTTAAACTCGGGGGTGGAACATGTATACCAAATACTACTATAATTTTGATATAACAAGTGTGGAACCGGGTTATTATTGAGATATTACTATGGATGTTGATTATTATAACTTATATGAGTCATTGTTGAGTGAGTTGACTTCGGTCCTCCGCGATGACTGAATTGCTGTTGACTGAGTTGACTTCAGTCCTCATCGATGATTCCACTGTTGATTGAGTTCACTACGGTCCTCCACGGTTCACAGTATTATCACTTATACTTATTAAGAATATCGTTGATTGAGTTGGCTGCGGTCGTCCGCGATGATTCCGCCGTTGATTAAGTTGACTGAGGTCCTCTGCGGTACATTATATTGAGATTATTATGGTGAATATTGGTTGTTGATGTGTTATGGTTGGTTGAGATTGATTGAATGTATGTGAATGATTACTTGTGATTAAATGGATTATTTGACTTGGTGTATTTGTTGTGAATATACAGATTGATGTTATTTACAGGTTCACATGTTTTATTCGTTAAACTTTTATAAACAATTTGAAGAATAAAAAAATTTTGATTGCTCACCAACTACTCCCGTAGTTGACACTTATTTTTTACATGTTTTAGGAAACGAGGAGAAGTAGGTATAGTGTAGGACCAAGTAGGAGCTTGGAAACAATCCGGTTCCAATGGATATCTACTCAACAGCCTCTGGAATAGTGCGGAATCCTATTCCAGGGTTTTCCAATCGAAACCAACAGCAACCATGGTGATCCGAAGGTAATGGATGAACGTTTTATGATAGATCGAACACCACTGGTTGAGAATCGAACTTGGATAGCAAGAACCGCTAAAATATTCTAGGGTTTGACACTGGAGTGCTCTGGGAAGAAGGAGGGCTCGGAAAAGTTAGGTTTGAAACAGATTGGGTTGACATTTATAGACTGTCGTCATTCGGCCGAATGAGTGGCCGAAGCAGCTCATTCGGCAAATGACTGAATCGAATGGACAAGTAAATCGAATGAGGCATTCGGCGAATGGCTCATTCGTTCGCCAAAGTCATTCCGTAATCGTTCATTCGGCCGAATGGCTTCATTCCTAGAGCCATTCGCCCGAACGGGTCTATAAGACATATAAATTCAACTTTAAGCATAATCAAACACTTATAATCAATAATAAACATTAAGAACACTATATAGAAAGACAACTTCCATTAATATCATAAACTTTATACATGAGGATAATACAAAGTAGAACTAGGGACATTTAATGCATCTACAAACTCCCCCTTGGACCTAGTTCACTCCTTGGAAGTGTCTTTCCTGAAATGTTTGTCGGAAATGGCTTTCCAATCAGCTCCAGCATGTATCCTGAACTCCATACAAATACGAATGACTCTCATGAACTGCATTGCTTGTTCTATGTCAGCAATATCGATGAACATCTGATGGAAATACAGAATCTTGACATCACTGTGAGACAGATTCGTCAACCACATCGGATCAAATAAACGTTCAGTTTCCCATTTCTTGTCTTTGCACATCACAATTACAGCCTCTCCAATATGCCCGTCATAATACCACCATCGGAAGCCTTCCAAAAAGTCTTGACGCATCTTCCTCAACGGAATCTTCTTCATGACTTTAGGAGGAATCCACTTCAGGATCACTTTATGCTTCCGGGTATCTCCATCAATCTCTGGAAAGTAATATCTTTCAGGTTGCTGAGGCCTGAAGTTCACCCACCTCTTTCTATACTCATATTGTAGCTGTCTGGAGAACCAAGCTGACATCCCTGAGCCATCGCTGTATAACATCTTCAAGCGCGCAAGTTGATTGACTTCGAATCCTGGTAGCGTCTTGAAATCATGTGGATGCTTGAAATAATCAATTCCCTTTTCTCTCTTTACAGCATAGCATCCCAAATCATGAAAGTATGCCCAGCTAAGAATCTGACCTCCGGCCTTGTAGTCTTTGGTCCTATTGACTTTAGTGTGAGTTGTTGGCATCTTCACAGTACTCTCCTTCTTCAAAATTTCCCAATATGCTTTCCACTCTTCTTTTCTTTGTTGCATGTCATCAGCTGAAGACTTACTACCACTGATTTGTTCTTCTACATATCTGCTCAGTGTCTCTTCAGTTGCTTGATCAAACAGGTCAGTGAAAGTAGGCAGCTCGTCTTCAGCTGAAGTGTAATTTGGAGTCTCTTCCTCTATAACATCCTCCAATATAACCTCATCAACATCATCAAAAGTTTCAGGATAAGGCACATCATAAGCAGGAGCTGAGGTGTCATCAATCACAACCTCGTCCGGGTTCAACCTGAACAGCTCTACTATCTACTCCTTTGTTATGCAGTGAATAATCTCGCCCTCCTCCTTGTCATAGCTAAATGAGTGCTGTATAACGCCCTGAGCATCCAAAATCATCGTAAGTTTCTCGTCCAATCGACGTCTCAAGGGCACAACTTCGACTTCCTCAGTAGCTGCAGGTTCTTCAGTCTGAGTAGGAGGAGGAGGAGGAGAAGGAGCTTTAGCACTCATATCGTGCTTTGTCTTTGTGCGTATCTCAGGAGGAGGGGCTTGGTCATCATCATCATTAGAACTAGAAGAACTAGCAGTCCTGCTCCCTGACCTATCCTGATCATCACTATCAGAGTCATCGTCTTTGTCTGACTCTTCATAATCAACCTTCTCTTCATCAGATTCCTCTTCTTCTTCATCATCATCATCTTCTTCTTTTTCTTCATCTGAATCATCGGAGGTAGCTGTAGAATCCTCTATCCTTGGAGTGCCCTCTTTAGAAATTTCAACTAGTTCAGCAGGTCTGGCATTCTTAACTTCCAGGGTAAGGATACGATCACTGAAATCAGTGGCAGTCAGGGCCATCTGATTGTGCTCATCAATGTACTTGAGCAGTTATTCCTCCTGTTGAGTTGATCTTGCTCTCAGATCAGCCCTTTGATCTGCAGCTTGAAGCAACAAGGTATCCTGATCAGTTATCCTCTGAGTGAGCTGAGCAATGGCCAACTCCTCCTCTCTGTTCTTCTTTTCCTTCTCCAGGTTCCTTTCCATCAATCTAAGGACCATACTGTTCAGTGTACTCAGCTGTTCGACAACTGAAACAGTAGGTACAATAAGATCAGCTCGAGTAGTGGAAGGACTAGCAGAGGCAGTAGCGTAAATAGGAGCCTGAGCACCAGAGGTGGTCTGAGGGGCAAAAGTATAACGTGTCGGAATAGCCCTTGACCTGGCCAGTGAAGAAACTGCAACTACTGGCACTGTTGTAACAGTTGTTGTAGCAACAGTTGACAGTTCTGACCTCCTTTGAAAAAGAAATCTAGCCCTTTTCCTCTTGCCTGTGGGAGATGATGTGGACTGAACTGCAGCAGCAACAGACACAGCTGCAGTGGCTGTAGCAGAGGAGGAGAGATGTCAAACTCTGGAACAAAGGAAGGACCGGTAATCTCATCAAGCTCAGCTTCACTGCGTCTCTTCCTCTTCTTTATCAGTCTACCTCCCACCCATACATCGTCAAACTCATCATCAGGAGTGTCCTCTGAGTCTGAACTTTCAGCACCTTCACCTCCTGCCTCACCACCTTCATCCTCTAATTCATCTTAATCCTCTTTATCTTATGCAGATGTAGTACCAGTCATGTCAAGTGGAGTAGAAACTATGGATGTAGTAGTGGCCATAAAATCTAGATCCATCAATGAATCTATATCAACATCATCATCATCAGCAGCAGTTGCACTAACTCCAGCACCGGTGCTCACACCAACTGCACCAACATCCATAACACTAGCCTCAATCACACTAACACCAGCAGTAGTAATAATGACATCAGCAGTAGTACTAACACCAACAGAACTCACACCAACACTAACACCACCTCCTACATCACCTTCACCACCATCTCCATCATCATCACCCTCATCACCAGGAACAACTATATCCTCCATGTCCAAGTTTGAGTCATCGTGCCTCCTCTCATACCAACTGGAGCTACATAATTAGGTCTCAGAAGATGACCAAACAATGTACGCACTGTAGGCTTCCTCTCCTTCCCTCTGTATGACATCACTCTATTGAGAGTGATCTCATTCATATGCTCCAAGCGAATAATATAAGCGTTGATCTTTGGCAAGTCAGGTAGCTGAGCATCAATCAACTGCTGGAGGAACCGAGGATACATAAGAAACTTCTTATCTCCCTTGAACATCACATTCTCCTTCATGTGAGTGAATATCATCTCTAAAAATTTGAAGGGTCGGTTCAGCACCAAGGCAACGAATGCACACTGTATTTTCTCCCTCATGTCATCAAAACCACCTCTCCTAGAGCCCAGGCAGTGAATAAGCACATGCGCTAGGTACTTGAACTGAGGAGACATGAACGCCTTGTTGAGGATCCCAGCTCCAAGATCACCTTCATACTTGCACCGCATGAAACATCCACGATCCAAATAGCGGTCAAGTAGAATCGGCTGATCCGATGTATCCTGAAAGCCACATATCCTCCTGATATGTTTAGCAGATACAACAACATCATGGCCTAGTACTTTGCCCCTGATGACTGGTGGCTCAACCTCACAGTCAATGTCAGCAGATGTCCAGAAGTTCTGCTGATGAGACTGATAGGGGACATGAACAGTAGAGATGGCAGCAAAAATCCTGGAATGCCTTAGAAATGTAATGAACTCAGTGAAGTGTCGATCATTTGGCGTGGTGAGATCCAGGTGAGCACAGATGTTGTTCTTTGTCACTGATTTGTATCAAGCCATACTGAAAAACAAAGAAATACACATGTTAGTACAATTCAGTTGATCAGTAGAATCAAATCAGAACAATTAACAAGTAGATCATTTGGCCGAATGTAATTGATTTGGCCGAATGATCCTTGGTCGAATGAGTATATTGACCGAATGAGTCATTCTGTCGAATGAATCATTCGCCGAATGAGCTACATTCGCCAAAGGAGCTTCATTCGCCGAATGGCGTCATTCGGTTGACTGTTGAGATTCAAAATCCAGTTGACAAAATTTCAAATCAGCTCATAAAAATCATGCACCCATACTCAGAATCGACCAATTAACACTATTAAAACAGGTCTAATGAGGTTTCAAGTTCATTTTGTCCATCTATTATGTCATGACAGATTGGAACCCTAAAACCCTTACTTTTGAACTGATTTCTGAGATTCCATGTTCAAAAGTTGACCATATTGGGTCCACAAGTACCTGAGATGATGAAGATATGAAATATCAGTATGTGGTTGAGTGAAATGAAGAAAAAATCAGAAAAATGGTCAGAAGGTGTGATTCGGGCGAATAACACACACTTAAGAGTGAGAGAATGAAAAAGGGGAGAATGGGGTAGTTCGGCCGAATTAAGTGTTTAAATAGTAACAGTCATTCGCCGAATGAGTCCAGCGAATGAACAGTTTTCCCCCAAATTCATTCGGCCGAATGAGATCCAAACTCAATGTTCATTCGGCGAATGAACCAAACGAATGACTTCCTTCGGCCCTGGTTAATTCGGTCGAAAGACTCATTCGCCAGAATGAAGTCATTTGATCGAATGAGTCATTCGTCCTGTTCATTCGTACGAATGAGACCTTGCACTCACAAACACAACTTGATTTCAAAATTTAACATTACGATCTGTTAAATGGGTGCCATTATGAAGATAAGTCTGATGGATGATGGATTCAGATATGACAAACATCTGAACCTACAAATGATCATCTAAAACAAATTCTGAAAATGAAAACTCTTTTTGTGTTTTTCTGAAACAAAGTACAACTGTACAACTAGCATCTAATAACAAAGAAACACATATTTTTGTGAGAAGTCTATTGAGAAAATAAAACATACACCTAATCACATCAAATCAACATCACTGAATGTTCCACTTCAAACACCTTTGTTTTATGATATGATTACTGATATATTTGTCCATTTTAAGCTTTTCAATACAAAACTTCTAAACTAATTTGATGATTACTCATGTTTTCTGACTGAGTTACCCATTTTATTTAACCAACACACATCAAAAGTATTTGTAACTCATCTCTGCACAACTTAGAACCTAACATCATAAATTCTATAAGGTTTCAATTTATTTTCTTTTTGTACTTTTCTTTTGTCTCTCATGTTCAACACATTCTCATGGAAGGCTTCAGCTAGGTCTTTACAAAGCAGTATGGCACGTATACAGACCTGTGTTGACATGATTGACTTGCTCAATACAAATGGACGGCTTCAGCTAGGTCTTAACAAAGCAATATGGCACGTGTATGGAATCGAACTTATTTTATTTTTTTATTTTTACAAGCTTAATACCAGCTTGATTTTATATTATTTTCTTATGATTCAATCATTCTCATCTGAATGGACGGCTTCAGCTAGGTCTTTATAAAGCAATATGGCACGTGTACAGATTTGAATTCATGAATCATTGGAAACCTTATTAGATCCTATGATGACAGGTGTATGCTTGATTTGAGTCAAAAACTATTTCTCACATAGCTGATTTTCTAAAACAGATCCCACAAATCAGACTTTGTAAGTTATCACAAATTGTCTATTCATTTTGTAAAGTCGGCCTATCAGTACATCTATTCATAATTCTCTTGTGTTTTCAGCTTATGCATGCACCGCTTTTAAGACATAATAGGCTAACACATTACTTTCTCAAAGAAGACTTTCTCATTTTTTTAATTTTTTTTAAATGTTTTTAAATTTTTAAATGTTTTTGGTTTTTCAAATAACATACTTTTTCTCCCCTTAAAAACCTAAAACAGAAAATCTTTTTGAGTTTTTGATTAGAGAAATGAAATAATAGAAATACTTAACAATGAACAAATAAAACAAAAGGAAACTAACTAATAAAATCGATGATCATTTGTTAGATTCAGATGAAGGAAGGACTTCATCCTTTTGAAAAACACCATTAGCCGATAGCAGATATAAAAATCTGGGTTTATCAAAAGCTTTTGTAAAAAGATCGGCTTTCTGGTGATCAGTGTGTATTTTAACAACATCGATGAGTTTCTTTTCGAAACAATCACGTATGAAGTGATATTTGATATCGATGTGTTTGGTTTTCGAGTGCTGGACTGGGTTCTTAGTGACAGCAATGGTGGTAGTATTATCAACATAGATAGGGGTGTTAGAAAAATGTAACCCACGGGTTGAGAATCGAACTTGGACAGCAAGAACCACTCAAATATTGTAGGGTTTGACACTGGAGTGCTTTGGGAAGAAGGAGGGCTCGGAAAAGTTAGGTTTGAAACAGATTGGGTTGATATTTATAGACTGTCGTCATTCGGCCGAATGAGTGGCCGAAGCAACTCATTTGGCGAATGACTTAGTCGAATGGACAAGTCAATCGAATGAGTCATTCGGCGAATGACTCGTTCGTTCGCCCAAGTCATTCTGTAATCATTCATTCGGCCGAATGGCTTCATTCCTAGAGCCATTCGCCTGAATGGGTCTATAAGACATATAAATTCAACTTTAAACATAATCAAACACTTATAATCAATAATAAATATTAAGAACACTATATAGAAAAACAACTTCCATTAATATCATAAACTTTATACATGAGGATAATACAAAGTAAAACTAGGGACATTTAATGCATCTACATAGAGCAGGGAAGCTATACATCTTTTGGACTTCGTCACATAGAGTCTCGGACTTAGCTCAATTAATTGGATCAACGAAGATTAGGGTTTAGTTAATTTAGCTATATCTTTTGAGTAATAATTATACTCGAATCATGACGAACATGATTTTTGTGCAATTACTTTAATTGAATTAAATGTTATGTGATGATACTTTAGATGCTCATGAGCTTGTGAACAATCTACACATCTCTCGTGGCATCCCGACATTTCCGCCATCGGTCGGGGTGTTACAAAAATGTAATATAAATTATTTTAATAAGAATCCATTTGAAAAAATGTAAAAGAAATTCAAAAGAATCATTGTGCGACTCGCTATATCCATGAACTTCTTTGTGAGCATTGGTGTCGGTCAAATTTTTCACAATACCATTATGTTATATTAGTCCAACAATATAAAGTTTTATTAGTATTGATGTTGTTATCATTATATTATAAAATTAATGAACCAAATTTATTAGTGAAAGTCAATTAAACTATATACATACTGCTGATAATAATTTAGAAGCAAAACATTTGCAAAGTTGAGGGTTAAGACATTTTCATAGTCAAGCATGAAAGTGGTCAGCAACAAATTCCACGTATGCTTCCAAATGAAGATTTTCTTTTAGTTAAAAGTATATTAACACATAAATAAATAAACGATCAGAAGAACAGAGCTGCTCACGAGCCGAATCGAACCAAGCGAGGGTACGCTCGTGCTTGACTCGTTTACAATGGTTTGGATTTGTAAAATCGAAACAAAAGTTGAGCACGCTGCTCGGTGTAACATCTAGTTCGGAACCAGTAGGTAGTAGTACTCTAGGCATACCAATACGAATGATAAATATAAATATGCGTATGTATTTATGTATCATGTTATGAAAATACGTCTGAGTTTGATAAGAAGGCATATTGTAACAAGTATATATTTACAAAACAACAACATAACAACGGTTATCACAAACACAACATAACAGTCGTGGCACAAATCATGGGACAACAAGAAAACATACAACGAGCAACAGAACTCAAAGGCATAAGAACATGGGAAATCATGAACGATGCAAGGATACAAAAGACAAACATAGACGGATGACATGAAGAGAATGTTAAAAAAACTAAATATATTAGAATGGGTGATGAGTCATACGAATATATTTGTGGGTTCAACATTCCCAAGTGATACCTGATAATTATATACCAAGATTGGAAGTAGAACGAGCGTTGTGTTTGTAAAGGTGACGATATGTACAAATATGAGCGTAAGTTGGACTTTGTGATGAAATTTTTAACTTAAATGTTTTCGAACTATAAATATAATAAAAGGAACTTAAAAATATTTATTAGGAATTATAACATATAAAATATAAACAAAACCACCTTACAAAGAAATTAGTGTTCTAAAGTTACGTTTGCAAAATAACGCGTTAAAGCGAAACCAAACGAAACCGAACGCGCGTACGAAAACCCAGGCTAAAAAATCCCTAAAATCCCTCATTTAATTCCCTCACCAACCACATTTTTCTTCTCTCTCTCTAGAAATTCGTCACTCTCTATCTACCTTCTCTCTCTAAAACCCTCACTGTATCTCCTTTAATTCTCACCCTAATTTAAAGATTTTGGTGTCTAAACATTTGCCTCATCACCTACCTGTAGGAAGTACAAAGCATCCATGCTCCAACCATCCTAAACGAGGTAGATTCGAGCACCAACTTTCGGTTTCTAGGGTTTTCTAACAACCCAAAACCGCTCAAGCTTAAAACTGGTTTAAAACCATCCAAAAACTCAAGAACTAGGAAACATTCGACCTTATTCGACCTTAGAAACACTTGGATAGGCCTGGAATAAGTGGAGTGAAGCTGGGAAGTGTGCACGAGCTAGAAACCATTAGTATTGATGCTAGAATGTCTGGGTGGAGATAGTATCGACAAGCTGGAAGTGGACAGCTCCTTTGTCGACATTACTAGTATCGGTGGGCTAAAACTTTTCCAAGTCTTCATCGATAATAGTATGTTCTATGTTCTCCAAGGAGTTTGAACTTTGCCTTCGTCGATATTATCAAGATTTAAGAGCCCTATGGTCAGCATTAAGGCACCATGGATAATATTAGTATCGATCAGCCGCCTTGAACCAGTTAAGTGTTCATCGAACTTAATAGGAATGATGATCCTTCTTGGATGCTAAGTCCCATCGATATTGTTATGCTCGAAGCAGCCCAAGGATTTAGGCCAAGTCTCCATTGAATATAATAGGTTCGAAGGTTGCAAACATCGTTTACAAGCTGCTAACGATTCTACCAGTATTGACGGGCCTCTTGGGATGTTCTTAAGTGTGGTGTCCACACTACTAGTGTCGACACTCTCCATACGAGCCAGGTCTTCAAACCTAGCACCACCCATGAGTTCCAAAGGCTATCCACTATAGAATGTTCGAATCTAACTGGTGTAATGACCCATGAGCCTTGATAAACATGTTAGGGTCAAATGGAACCATAAGTGTTCTACTTTGCATTCTACATGTTCAAGGCTTAGAGAATTGGATAATCAAGATGATAAATTGGTTATACAAAGTGTTACTTAACAAATAGTTAATCCCTAGCTAATTGTGACAACCAGTATACGAGCTACCATAAGTCTGAAATCCTAGAATGCACACGACAACAATAATAAACAAAAAATTAAAATACACGGATGGTGCCTAAGACAGTTGGGAAAATCCATTGAATCACACAAACATGAATCAGGAGAAAAGACAAACGCCTTGTGAGGGAAAAAATCTGAACAGATAACATTTGGAGTTCGATCCTACTAGATATCCGCATGGGTGACGATCCATACGGATATGTTGTTAGATTTGATACACTAAAGGATATCTTCGCATTACAAAACAATGTCAGCAGTCAAGATGAACGCGACTTTTGTATGGGTGATGATTCATATAGATGGCAATATGAGTCTTATAATGCTGATATAAAATGATAGCACTTTTAATAAAATTTAACCAAAACAATTTAATAAACAATCAAAATTTTAACACACACAGCCATTCGTACGAATGGACACTCATTCGTACGAATAGGTTTATTCGGTGAAGCTTTACAACCATAGAGTATAAGAGCAACACTTACATTTTTCAAACCCATTTTTCACCAAACTCTCTCAACCGAAACCCCTCTCGCCCCTCTCGATTTTTGGTCATTTCCACACGAAATCGGACCATTTAATGTCTAAATCGTGTGTATTTCAACCCCAAAACCTCCATTTCGAGATTTCAATCATTTCCAAGCCATATCAGTCAAATACGAGCTCCAGAGTTAGTATTAGCACCGATCCTTTGCACCGAAACACTCTAAAACGTTTTACCATCAATTTTGACTTTCAAAAAACCACAAACAGCCCACGATTCGAAAATGGCGTTCTTGGTGAATCTGCAGGAGAATGAGTCATACAAAGGGCTCATTCATATGAAGGCGATTCCTCATTCGCTGAGAAAAGTCACCAGAATGGGCCTCTGGGTGAATGAGCAACCACACAACTGAAAAGTACTCGTTCCCATGTGACAACCATACGAATGATGACCCTTTTCGCATGAATGGATCACCAGAATAAGAGTATGCATTCGCATGATTCCACTCATATGAATGAAGGCCATTCACACAAATAAACCATTAACACCAAGAGGAGCCCAAAAATGGCTAAGTGTTGAACATCCTATCGAACGCTATCTGCATCGATGGAAACGAAC
Organism: Mikania micrantha; assembly: GCA_009363875.1. NCBI lineage: Eukaryota > Viridiplantae > Streptophyta > Magnoliopsida > Asterales > Asteraceae > Mikania > Mikania micrantha. Next base: position 65,915,931 of record CM018697.1, read on the forward strand.
CTTAGACCAAGTTTTAAATCTATTCAAAATAAAACGAAATGAAAACACATTTTCCAAAATCACATCAAGACACAGAACGCACAACCACCTCACACGTAACTAACTAACAAATGAATAATAACACAGGATTGAAATGAAAAGATCAACCCTCAACTTCTTATTCGAATGTTATTCGAATAAGTGCATTTCCAATCATTTTTTTGAGCGTTCATCGCATCATCAAAAACGTTTTCAAACTCAAAAACAATTTTGAGGATTGGGAACACAGCTGTACAGAGGTGTCCGTTAATCACGACAGTTCGACGCTTTGTGCCAAACCAAGAGGTGAACGGACACAGCTCGAGAGCTGAAATTACACATCCAAAACAAACAAAAAATGGAGATGATGGTGATGATGATAATGTTGCTGATGTTGGTGGTGGTGCTAGTGGTGCTGGTATGAATGCTGGTGGTGATGTTGGTGATGATGTTCATGTTCCCGAGACATCTACTATTTCTATGTCCACTATTTCCACTCTATTAGGGATGGGAGGTACTACATCTGCTGATGAGGGAGAGGATGAGAACATGGAGGATGTTGAGGGTGAGGCAGATGATTCCTTTGATGATTCTGATTCAGAGGACACTGAGCCTCAGGTTGTGACTACTTGTCTCAGATCTCAGTTTGTTTTCCTTGAGACAAGGTCTAGGGAGCAGGCCTCTTTAGATGAGGAGGAGATTAGAGATCCATCTTTTGTTCCATAGTTTGATTTTCATCCCATTTCTCATACTTTCACTACATCTACTGTTGCTGAGACTTCCTCCCCACCGGCCAAGAGACAGAAGAGGGCCATATTCGTTTTGAAGTGACGGTCAGAGTCGGTTTCTGTTGCAGACTTCTTCACTGACCAGGTCAAAGGCAACTCCTACACGTGTTTCTATTGCCCCTTGACCTCATCTATGGCCACCACAGCTGTATTTACTACTGTTTCCTCTGGTCCTTCTATCACACGCTCAGATCCGTACACTATGACTACTTCAGTTGCTGATCAGCTTAGCACGCTTAGTAGTCTAGTTCTTCGGCTGATAGAGAAGAACTGTGAGCTAGATCAGAATATTGCTCAGTTAACACAGAGGGTCAATGAACATGATGCTCTACTGCTACAAGTTGCTGATCAGAGGGCTAATTTGAGAACCCGATCTGCTGATTTGGAGGAGAGATTGCTCAAGTCTATGGATGAGCACAATTAGCTAGCCCTGACAGCTGTTGGCTTCAATGAAAGGATCTTGGATCTTGAGGTTGAAAACTTGCGTCTTGCAGAGCAAGTTGAAAGTCTCAAGGATTCCACGCCGAGGATTGAGGGTTCTGAGCATGTCTCCGATGATTAAGACAAGGAAGATGGAGAAGACGAAGAAGAAGAAGAAGAGTCTGATGAGGAGAAGGTGCATTATGATAGTACAGATGATGATGAATCTGTTGATGATGATGATGATGGTACTGGGAGTGGCTCTGCGAGTTCCACCAGTGCAGGAGAGTCAACTCCACCCACCGAGATCAAAACCAAGACCAGACACGACAAAGTTGCCAAGCCGCCTTAGAGGCAAGCAGAAGAGCCTAAGGAAACTGAAGAGGTAGATGTTACGCCTGTGAGACGTATTCTGGATGAGAATTGATGATGAATTTAGACGCTCAGGGCATCATTCAACACTCAGTTAGCTACAACAAGGAAGGCGAGATCATCCACTGCCTCTTGAAAGAGCAGATTGCATAGTTATTCAGGCTGAATCTGGATTAAGTTGTTTTGGATGATGATGTTGTTCCCATTTATGATCTTCCTACACCAGAGGTTTTTCATGATGTTGATGAGGTAATTCTGAGGATCATACAGAGGAGGAAAGCACAAAGAACACTTCAACTGAAGAGGAGCTACCTACTTTTGCTGATGTTTTTGGTCTACATACTGAGGAGGAACAGAGCATAAAGATAGACGAAAAGGTCAGCGGCAGCGAGTCTTCAGCAGAAGACATTCAGAGGAGGACAGAGGAATGGGCAACCTATTGGGAGGTACTAAAGAAAGACAGTGTTCCACCGATGCCAAATCCCCACACCAAAGTATACAGGACCAAGGGATAAAAGTCCGGCGGTCAGATTCTGAGTTGGGCATATTTTCATGATCTGCGATGTTATGCAGTTAAGAGAGAGAAGGGGATCTAGTACTTCCGTTTTCCCCATGACTTCAAGACGTTGCCAGGATTCAAGGTTAATTAGCTTACACGTCTGAAGATGCTATATTGTGAAGATTCGGGGATGTCGTCCTGGTTTGCAAGGCAAATCCATTTTTTGTATAGAAAGAGATGGGTTAATTTCGAACCACTGCAACATGGAAGGTATTACCAGCCAGAGATTGATGCCAACACCCGTTAAGGAAGATGCGTCAAGACTTCTCAGACAGCTTCCGATGGTGGTATTATGATGGGAGGACTCCTGAAGCTGTGATCGTGCTATGCAAGGATAACACATGGGATATCGTTCGTATCCTTGATCCTACGTGGCAGACTAATCTGTCGCTAGAATACGTGAAGACTTTATATAGATGTTAGATATTCTTTGATGTTGTGGATATGGAGCAGGCACTGCAGTATATGAGAGTCATCCGGCTATGCTTTGCGTTTGATATACATGCCGGCTCTGACTGGAAGGCACTTTCAAAAAAGTTTTTGAAGACTGGAGCTGACAAGTAGGAACTAGGTCCAAGGGGGAGTTTGTAGATGCATATAATGTCCCTAGTTCTGTATTTTGTATGTCTTTGATTGTGTAAAGTTCATATTAGTAATGAAATCGACTTTTATGTATTGTTTGTATATGTTTAATTGAGTTTAATATGTTTAACTATGTTTGACTTTGACTTTGACTATGTTACAAACTCATTCGTGGGAATGGTTCCTACGAATGAGTCCTTTCGCACGAATGAACGACTAGCGAATGGCTGAGGCGACCGAATGAGTCACTCGCATGACTCATTCGGTTGACAAGCGCATTCGGCTGAGACTTTCGCCCGAATGAGTGCTTCGAACCACTCATTCCGTCGAATGAGTTCAGTCTATATATAGGACAGCAAAACGAATGTTTAAAAAGCTCTTACATTCATTTCTCTAACCCCTTTGTCATTCACCTCGGTTTTTGAGCCGCCTCTTCCTATCCAACTTCGATTCTCACCCCGTGGTGCTTCGATTTTGATCAATACGTTGATTCTACATCATCGGATTGCCTCGGGGCTTAGTGATTTCGATTGGAAAACCCTTGAATAGTATTCCGCACTATTCAAGGGCCTGTTGAGCAGATTCCTCAAGGAACTGAGTTGTTTCCGAGGGTTTTCTAAGTCCAACAATAATTACTACCTCTTCTCATTGTTTTAAGACCGTTTGGAAATTTTTTCTCCCTACTTCCTTCGATCTATGACTGCATTGTAGTTCCTAGCGTATCGTGGTGGAGAAGTGGTCATGACTGTATGGAGTTGTTGCCTTACTACGCTTTCAAATCCCAAAATTAATGGTCAGGTCTCATCTGCGCGGAGGCGTTCAGACGACAAATGAACTTTGAATATGTATGGAATGACTATTCAAAATTAGACCGAAGTAGTCAAAAGTATCTCATTTAACCAGTCTGATAGTCCAATTATTGAACATCCCTCTTGTCATTTCCTTCGTCTGTGTTTTCGAGTTAAACATTCTTCGACTTAGGCTTCGATGGTTCACACCAATAGGACCTGTAGATTTCAGGGCTAGAAAACTCAATTGAAGGGATATCGGGCTCGCATGAGTTCTCTTGATTCCTGAAATAACTCCTGCTCTCTCAGGAGTACTGGTTTCCTTGTAATTGTGAGGAGATCAGGGTCAAGCTTTGGAGTCGCATCGGCTCGACATTACTCCAGATGTCCCGAGAAACGCTTTTATGGAATCTCTTGCACTCATTCCCTCATTAGCTAGTGGTGGCTTAGGTTATCCTTACACTTGTTCCTCAAGCACTAACCGAAATCCCAAGGTGTGTCTCGCTCGTCGGTCCCTTGGGGTTTCGGGTTGTTAAATTATTAGAAATGGAAGGACACAGGATAACACATATATTTAAACTATGCACAATACGTCTATGAAGGATATAGAAGAAGGTACATGTATTGGTGCGGCGTTGGCCGTGTCTCGGGCGCGTGAGCGCGGTCAACGCGGTGCTGTAGTCATATTTGGCGATTCACACTTTCTTGGGGCACTTCTTAGCTACGTGACCCGGTTCCACAAATGTGTAGCCGCGCCTGACATCGTTTGGTGGATGGTAGGTTGAAGCCACACTGCCTGGACGTTGGCTAGTTGGAGTCCGCCATCTCTGGCTTTCATGACCCATCATCCCGCATGTTGTTCATTGTTTACACAGTTGACTCGCGACATGATGATGCTTGCAGTGGGCACACTTAGGAGAGGTGCCATCGTACTGTCTATGAATTGGACTCATTGTTGAACTGCAGTGTTGAGTCAAATAACCCGGCTTCCTACAATTTGAACACAACTTGCATCTTCTGTCGTCAGGGTGATGATACTGACATTTGGTGCACAGGGGAAATGTTCCAGTGCAGGATATGCGAGGTTCACCTTGGTGGCTGGGACCCGCATGGTCAATGTCGTCGGTTCTTCGTCTCTTGGGGAGAGGGCAGCTGGATTCGCCCGTTGATTCCCGTGTAGCGGATTCGGCTTCAGTCTTCGGCACGATGGATGTGTCTGCTGGGTAATGAGTTCAGTGACTGATTTGATCCATGATGTCGGGGATAGCAGCGATGAGTTGTTCCGCGATAAGAGTAGCAAGTGCAATGGTGTCTGGGTTGGCGCGTGGTTGCTCCTTTGGAGGCATTCTGATTACCCCCGAGTGGAAAAGCTTTGTTAGTACATTTTGTAATTGGTTGCTTTCAAATTGTTTAAGTTAAGTTAGGTTTGGTGCTAGGTTCGTCTGGCCCACGAACCTAGGCATGTGTATGTAAAGGTTCGGCGAACCTAGAGTCTTGCATTGTAAGGGTTCGTCCAGCGAACCTGTTGGTTCGTCTGGCGAACCTAATGGTTCGGCTAGGTTCGGCCAAGTGTCATGTATATATTTGTAGGTTTTTCAGATTTTTGAGTTGTGAGTGACAGAACTTGTGTTTATCAGTTTGGTGTAATTGTTATAGAACTGTGTGTTCTTAATTGTTATAGAACTGTGTGTTCTTATTGTTTACTCTTGTAATCCATTTCAGTATTATTGAAGAGAATGTTTATTAGAATAATTGTATTGTCTTTGATTCATATAGATTCTATCTAGATTCTGCATAGATTGAATTGTTAATAGAGTTCCAGTGATAGATCCAGTGCATTCTACATACTTTATTTCAGGAGAGTTCAACTTCAAGAGTTGATGCATTGTTTGAAGGCTTGGATGATTTGGACTTGAATATTTCATTGGATTATGATGATTTAGTGTTAAGAAGAAGGATACCTATCCTATCTCAAGAGTTTGATAACTACAAGAAGCAAAAAGAAAAAGTTGATTCTAAGCAGCAGTGTTCTTCAATTCAAAATGAAATTGATATGATGAAGTTCCATATAAATCAACTACATAGATGGAGAGAGGAGGATCTAAAAGACAAGGAGAAATGAACGAAAGAATTGTGTCATTGGAAAGAATAGCAAGAGAACAGAATGACAAGATTGTTAGTTTGGAAAAAGATAATCAGATGTTAAAGAAAAGGATGAATGATATTCAAGATGAAGCTTCTACTGTTATTCACACTGAGACAAGAATTGATGATCATGAAAGAGTTCATGTTTCCGAATGAAAAAATGCTGATCCCGTTTTTGTCAACATTGAAGATGAAGATGATGAAGAAAAGGTTGACTATGAAGATTCTGATTTTGATTAACATCCAGGTCTTGGTGCTTTTAATGATGATGATAGGGACGATGATGGTGTAGCTGGAGCGGGTGGTTCAAGTGAATTGAATTCTCTTACTGGAACTATAGTTGTTTATAAGTCATCAGGGATTTCTTTGGATACAAATTCAGTTTCTTCTATTGATCCTAATTGGGCAAAAGATTGTGAAGATGTTGAGATTGAGGATATTACTGAAATTGAGTATCAAAAGACAGTTGATGATGATTCATTACCAACATTTGTAGACTTATTCAAGCAAACTGAAGAAGGATAATTACAAAGGAAGGTTGGTAAATTCATTAAAGTCAAATAAATTGAAGAAGGTGAGATTGAGAATGGGTATACAAAGGAAGAACTTGCAAATTTGTTTGGAGTAAAGGTGAATGAACTTCAAAATGCATATGCTTTTGGAAAGATGCTTATGGGAGAAGCAGAAAGATCATTTGAGTTTGAATATGATAGATCTTCTGAAGAAAATTTTTACAATCTATAGACATTGAAAAAGATTTTTGACATTGAAGCTCATAAGAATTATCAAAGTATGTCAAGTGCAACATTGAAGATCAAGACACCAATGGATGTATGGAGAGAGAATCAGGAAGAACACAAGTACATTGATAATTAGATGATTTTTAGACAGATGATTGAAACATATAATGAATCTATTCCTGACAAACATTCAAGACAATTTTCAAGATTTAAGATTGGATCATAATCCAAAATGCATGGAAGGATTTTGAGTTATGGATATTATCATAATATTCCTGGAGTGTTGAAGAACAGATGATGTTATTTTGTGAAGAGAACTGATAGGTGTCAGTACTTTGGAAAAGCTTATGATCTGATGTCTTTACCATCATTTGAATGTATGCAGCTTTCAAGATTAAAGATGATCAAGCCATTTCAAGCTGAACATAATGAAATATTTGAAACTTTGTTGAAAAAGGAAGCAAAGAAAGGTTGGAATTGGTTAGCACCTAAATTTTCAGTGCTAAAGCATAACTCTTATCTCTATCCAAAGCCTAAAGTGTATCAAGACAAAGGTTGAGGAAGATAGAACAAAATTGGACACCTTACTTCAAATTTTGGTTTTATGATGAAAGATATTCTGAAGCTATTATTTTGTTAAAAGAAAATGACAAATGGAGGGTGATTAGATTACTTGATCCTGTTTGGCTTGTGAACTGCTCAAAACAAGATATTGATACTCTCAATGAAGCTGAGATTTATGCTAAAGAAGGTTATCATGATGTGGGTGCGAGTTATAAAGATATGGCAATACAGTTTCAGACTATTGCAAGAATGTGCTTAACTTTGGGAATTCATTTTGGATGTGATTGGGAGGATGAGAATTATTTGTATGTAGATTTGATGGCTTTGCAAAAGGAGATTGATGAAAGAGATGAAAGAACTGAAGCTGAAAGATTGTCAAAGATTCCAAAATCTGTGATTATACGTGCTGAAGATAATGTTTGTAAAGATCAATCATCGAGTGGGACTTGGATTGAAGATTGCAGATCAAGATTTTGAAGATTTGAAGCAACTATTAAGGGGGAGTTTATTAGTACATTTTGTAATAGGTTTCTCTCAAATTGTTTAAGTTAAGTTAGGTTTGGTGCTAGGTTCGTCTGGCCCACGAACCTAGGCATGTGTATGTAAAGGTTCGTCGAACCTAGAGTCTTGCATTGTAAAGGTTTTTCCAGCGAACCTGTCGGTTCGTCTGGCGAACCTAATGGTTCGGCTAGGTTCGGCCAAGTTTCATGTATATATTTGCAGGTTTGTCTGATTTTGGAGTAGTGAGTGACTGAACTTGTGTTTATCAGTTTGGTGTGATTGTTATAGAACTGTGTGTTCTTAATTGTTATAGAACTGTGTGTTCTTATTTTTTACTCTTGTAATCCATTTCAGTATTAATGAAGAGAATGTTTATTAGAATGATTGTATTGTCTTTGATTCATATAGATTCTATCTAGATTTCACATTGATTGAATTGTTAAGTGAATTCTAGTGATAGATCCACTGCATTCTACATGATTAGTACCTATGATTAAACACAAGTAATATATGCAATTGTTCCTATCCTAGTTGCTCTACATGAGGTCCCTAGGTTATAGTCTAGGCCAAACCGTTTAAGTATATTACCTAATTCTCTATAACCATGGCTCTGAGACCAATCTGTCACACCTCGGGCTGGGGGGCCAAATCAGATACCCGTCAGGCAGAATAGTCCGGAGGCGTTATTGTAATCGGAGAGATCAGATTGTTACATTGCACATGATAATATGAGAAATACTAAAATACATTAAATGAATAAACTTAAATTACAACTGCTTCATAATTTAATTCTATTAAAACTTGACATGGACATCTGGAATGTGGACCAAATGTCCCACATAGGTAACTTGCACATGTGCAAGTCTTGAATCTTGTATCCGGGCTAGCCAGAGAGGTTCCATGCAGGAGTTGTAGGTTCCTCCATGGGATCCTATCTTTCTCTCTCTAAAGTAATCCTACTTTCACCTGAGAACATGTAAAATCTGTCAGCACTAGGTTGGTGAGTCACATTTGTTTTGAAAACAATAGGTTTTGTAAATGGTTTAGTGAAAATCTTTCCATTCACAACGGTTTTGAAAGTGGTGTGTGAGTGGCATTGAAAGCACGAATGACCTACACAAGTGCGTTAGCCTGAACATCATTACTGACACCATCCCGAATCATCGAAGGTAGTTTATGTATAGGGCATATGTAGAGCCAAAGCTCGGCCGCCAACCCACCACCACTTCGGTGATCCACGAGGATGTCCTTAACGGGAATCGGACCTTGTCACATGTGTATCTCCGCTCTACATGACACGTTGAATGCTTGTGAGAAAGAAGCGTATGCTCTGTCTCCTGATATAGGAGAAACGTTTCGTTTATGTGAAAATCACTCGAATGACGCTCCTTTCTTGTAGCAAAACATTGTTTACTATGTACTCGTTTGAAACTCGCTCAAGACCATGTCTTGAACAATTGTTTTGTTTGAAAACTCATGTTATTGTTGCTGTGGTATGTCCGTAATATCACATGTGTGATCATTTACCACCCCTAACTGACATTGTTGTGTGATTAGTTCCCCTGGAACTAATCCGAGTTGTTGTTTCACATGTGTATGTATGTAACGTACCAGCCTCAGCGTTGGAGGTTTGTTAAACCTATGGTACCATTTACATTTCCATCGGTTGACCCGCGTCAACGAATGGTTAATGACTCTCATGTGAGATGTTCGAGAATTTCTCAGCGAATTCTTGATGTGTTATTGCGTGGACACATGTCCTAGTGAATTACCCTAGATAGATACCATGCAAAAATGTTGTTTATTTGATGGGGGATTCCCATGAAAATGATAGTTCTCGATTGTGCACTACACAATTCCACGGTTCATGTCCGTTCATCTCTTCGTTGGGCACAAAGCTTCGAATTGTTGCGGTCAATGGACATCTCCTCGATGAACTCACCTGAGGTTATGGTTGTCGATGCACTCACTCGGTATGTTCTCTCGATTTGAATCATGTGTAAAATATTAGTTAGTTAGATTTTGAATGGTTTTGTGTTTGATATTTTGATGTGATTTTGGAAAATGTGTTCTAATTTCGTTTTACCTTGATTAGATTTAAAATTTAGTCTAAGGTTCGGTACTATCAATACGAATGGTGTAAGATAGGACTTTCAACACTTAGCTGTTCCAGGCTGTTCTTGGTGCGAACGGGCGGTTCATGTGAATGGCCCTCATTCACACAAATAGAATGATGCAAACATATACCCTCATTCTAGTCATCTATTCGTGCGAATGGGTATTCATTCGTGTGATTTTCCCGTGCGAATGAACCCATTTCCTTCGCGTGGTTTCTAATTCATTTGACAGCTCGTTCATGTCACTCTTCTTCACAAACGAGGCTTCTCATTCGCACGAATGAGGCCTTCGTATGGCTCATTCACCTGCAGATTCACCAAGAATGCCATTTTTTGAAATTGGTGGTTGTTTTTGGTGTTTTTAGGGTCAAAATTGATGGTAAAACGTTTTCGAGTGTTTTGGTGCAAAGGATCGGTGCCAATATTTACTGTGGAGTTCGTATTTGACCGAAATAGGATGAAAAAGGATGAAATCTTGAAATTGAAGTGCTGGGGTTGAAATACACAAGATTTGGACGATGAAATGGTCCGATTTCGTGTGGAAACGGCCGAAAATTGAGAGGGGCGGAAGAGGGTTTCGTTTGGGAGAGTTGGGTGAAAAATGGGTTTGAAAAACGTAAGTGTTGCTTTTATAGCTGTGCTGTCGCACGAATCAGCCGTTTGTACAAATGACTCCCATTCGTGCGAACAAACTGTGGCTATAAAGCTTCACCGAATCAAGCCGATTCATACGAATGGGAGCCCATTCGTACGAACGGTTGTGTGTTTTATAATTTTGATTGTTTATTAAATTGTTTTGGTGAGATTTCATTAAAATTTGTTATTATTGTACGTCAATGGGAAAGACTCACGCTGACATTTGTATGAAGCGTCACTCGTACATACGCCGCGTTGTATTTAACTGCCGACATTGTATGATACTGTAAAGATTCCATTTAGGGTATTCAAATCTAACAACATATCCACATGGATCGTCACCCATGTCGATATCTCGTTGGATGGACACTCCAAATTTTATCTATTAAGGTTTTTTTCATTGTTTTCCCTCACAGGTTGTTTTTTTTCTTTTCTTCTGATTCATGTTCCTGTGCTTAAGTGGATTTTCCTAACTATTTTAGGAAAACCCATGTATTTTTATTGTTGTTTAATATTGTTGTCTTCACTCTTGTAACCCTATGTCTTACATTGTGACTGTGTACACCCTTGGATTTCCGACTCATGGTTGCTCAGATGTCGATCGTCACAGTGTAAATGGAACGATTTTTCATCAAACCTTTTACAAAACCTAATATTTTTTTTAAAACTTGTGTGAACTCACCAACCTAGTGTTGACAGATTTTACTTGTTCTCAGGTGAAGAACATGTGAAAGCAGGATGAATTTTAGAGAGAGAAAGATATGATCGCTTAGAGAAACCTACAACTCCTGCATGGAATCTTACAAGGCCACATAGGCTACAATATTCAAGACTTGCATCCTCTGCAAGATATGTTGTGTGACATATCAGTCATGCCCTAGATGCCCAAGCCAAGTTGTTATATGATTAAATTATAAAACAATTGTAATTTAATTTAATTTAATTTTATCATTGCATTTTAGTTTCTCATATTATCATGTGCTATGTAAACAATCTGATCGCTGGGATTACGTCACGCCTCGGGACTATTCCGCCCGACGGGTTTCCGATCCAGCGCCCCGGCCCGGGTTGTGACAGATTTTTATCAGAGCCATGGTTATAGAGAATTAGGTCATTTACTTAAATGGTTTGGCCTAGGCTATAACCTAGGGACCTCATGTAGAGAAATAAGGATATGAACAATTGCATGTGTTTCTTGTGTCTCAGCACAGGTACTAACAATTTCCACTTCAGGGGTAATTAGAATGCCTTCAAAGGAACAGCTACACGTCAACCTAGAGACCATCGTCCTAGTTACTCTCATCGCTGAGCAACTCATCGCTGCCATTCCTGACATCGTGAATCAAATCAACCCCGGCACTAGCCATCCAGAAGACACCCCCTTGCGCTGAAGACATGTGATGAAACGAGCCAACGGGGATCGACTGACGAATCCAGCCACCCTATTCCCAAGAGACGAAGAATTGATTTCGCTCATCAAGTGTGCCCCAGCTACCGAGGCGAGCCGCGTAGATCATACGCTAGAGCATGTCCCCTTTGCACCAAATGTCAGTACCACCATCTTGACGACCAAAGATGCAAACTGTGCTCCAAATGTGGGAAGCCGGATCATTGGGCTCAACACTACTACTCATTAGTGGGGCTAGTCTACAAGCGGCACGTTAACACATCTCCCTTGTGTACCAGATGCAGACACCATCATGGCGCAACCAAACAGTGTAAAAAATGCACTAAATGCGGGATGATGGGTCATGAAAGTCAAAGCTGCAGGACCCTAACTACTCAACGCCCAGTTGACGTTGTGACAGCCTATCCTCCACCGGACAACGTCAAGTGCTGCTACACATGTGGTGAAACTGGCCACACAGCTAAGAAGTGCCCCAAGAGAGTGTAATTAATTGAAAATGGCTTCAGTGAAGCTCTCGCCGTGCCAACGCGCACAGAATGCCACCTACGGGACCAAGACACAGGTACGTCCCTTTGGACCCTCAATAGACACAGTGTATATAGTTTTAATCTATGCATTGCAACTTGTCTACCATTCCTTGGCTTTTAGTAGCATTAAACTCAAAGAGACCACCGAACAAAACAAATCCTAGAGTTTTGTTAGGACCAGAGGAAAGAACGAGATGACAACCTCAGTCACCACAAGGTAATGAGGACGTGAGGAGAGATGAGAATGTAGGAAGTTCTCACACACCGAAGACCGTTAAGGCGTTTCTCAGTGCATCAAGAACAATGCCTAATCAACGCAACCACACAAAACAATGTCTAATCTAAGCGATTACAGAAGCCAACCCTGGCAATCTAACATATACAAAGGGTCAACACTCCTGGGAGAGCAGGAGTTATTCAAGAAATCAGGGGAATCAGCTGAACCCGATGTCCTTTCAATTGAGCTCCCTAACCTTGAGAGGTACAAGTCCCATTCGTATGGGAACTGGAGCCTAACATAATGGGCATCTGCTATGATAACCTCGACGAAGGGAATGTCAGGAGCTAGTATTCAATACTAGGACTGTCAAACTGGTTAAATGAGATACACTTAACCACTTCAGTCTAATCTTGAATAGTCTTTTCCTGCAACACTTAAAGTCCTTCAACGCCACGAACTCCGCTACACGGCGCATATTCTTAACCTCAATCTTTGGATTTGAGATCTTATAAGAACGTCGTTCCATACAACCATGACCACTTCTCTGCCTCAATACTCTATGGCTTACCCGGATAGCTATAGATCGAAGAAGGTAGAGAGAAACCAACACTTAGTGACCCCAGCACTAGTGAGAAGGGATAGTAATGATATCCCTACAAAACACAAGGACTTCTGTCCTTTTGAGGAGGTAATGCTAGTTCCACAGCGTACCGAGGAAAAGAAGTAACAACCTACACCAATGCGTAGCAAAATTTCACTGGAGCAACATTTTACGCCATCAGAAGATTTGAGATCCGGGCTAACGACTGACAGAAACAAGGCTTCCCTTGTGAGCTATCACTAAAAGAATGGCAGTGTCGTTAAGTCTTCTTACGTAGCCGAAATCAGCACGACTACTATAGAGCCGGAGTGGGAGGTATATCCAACAACCTTCTTTGGGAAAACCATAAGTGACAACAGGAGCTAAAACCAAGCATTGATGGCTTGCATGTTGTGAAGACAACTGAAATTATTTCTCCAAACAATGGAAACAAAATCCTCACTGACAGAGATATCTCCGAAAACACGAAATTTCCAAGGAAATACGTTTAGTGTTCGCGGTGCCACTAACTGCTGAAGACTAAGAATGAATCATTTCATAAGGATGAATGTGAAGAGACGACCTCTGATCGTCTTAATCAAATGAATTAAATTCGTGTACGGTGAGAGAAGAAACAAGAATGTACAGGACATTGTTCACCTCCTAGATGAGTAAGGAATCAACAACCCAACACAAGAAAGCACGAAACCCATCCTACCCAACTCACAGTAGAAGGTCAACATCATTTCTCCATGGTGAGATGGAATCATCCTCTACATGCGGCGTCCAACTCAACCACTTACGGAGGAACACTGTCGTCGAATCAAAGATAACTTTCCCGATGAGTACGATGAAATTGCCAGAGAAACAATTCAGGACAGTTCTGAGAGAACTGTGCTACAAGATTGTGCAAGATCACAACTGACCTAGCAGCACATGACCAGCGGGAAGGAGACGATAAATGTCTAATTCCAAGGTGCATAATCCCCAAAACCTAGCCAAGGATAATCTATAATTTTCTACACTAAAGCAATTACGAGACTAAAACTCAGCGTAGTCACAACTGAAAGGTGAGAGGCCATCCATACAACTCGAACATCTAATCGTGAACTTAGGAATTTGAGAAAAGAAACCATACACATACACACTAGGAACAATGCAGGAATCGTACGATTCAATGGATAAGATTCAATATCTCCATCACAAATGATGGATAAAGTAAGGAAGCGAATGTTCCTAGAAACGCAAAGTGGAAACATGGCTTCAATGAGAAATCTAAACGAATTGGAATAAATCAATAAGCAAACCACAAAACCTATACAAACAACGTTCGTAAATCTAACTAAATCGTGAAACGTGACACCGGCATCTAGTACACGATTTGACGTAGACGTTAATGAGAAGAGTCGATAGGTTGATAAAAGATAACTTCGCCAGGGCTATTAAAAGTGACTCATCAAACTCATACATATGCTTCTATCCATCTACAACCATCAACTCGATCAAGGAAAGACGCAGAGACATAGATGGTACCGTAACATCATTTGTGTATCAACAGCCTGTGTAAAAACGAGTTGACTAAATTATGTCATTGTTAATCATGGGATTTCGTGTATACACCCGGTACATCAATACCAAATCTCAAGTCGATAGCCACGATCGGAAAATCACAGGACTAGAACGAACTGCATACCAGTGGATACTAGACAATCACAACATTTTTCCCATGTACGTCTCAGCGCTGCGTGGAAAACTTGAAAACTCAATTTATATCGGTTTTTTCCCGGAACATTCAAAAGGAAAATGAGGTCCTGACGACACATTTTAAATTATGGGACGAAATTCCTTCAACAGGGGGAGACTGTGACGACCGGTATACGAGCTACCATGTGTCTAAAATCCAAGGGTGCACATAACAACAGAGGAGAAGAATGTGTTAAGGGAGTTACGATAACGATAATAAAAAGCAAATCAAAATACACGGATAGTTCATAACACAGCTGGGAAAATCCATTGAATCACACAAACATGAATCACAAGAAAAGACAAACGCCTTGTGAGGGAAAACAATGAACAAAAATCCGAATAAATAACATTTGGAGTATCGATCAGACGAGATATCTGCATGGGTGACGATCCATACGGATATGCTGTTAGATTTGATACACTAAATGGTACCTTTACAGTACAAAACAATGTCAGCAGTCAAGACGAACGCGTCTTTTGTATGGGTGACGATTCAAACAGATGCCAACGTGAGTCTTATAATGCTGATATAAAATGATAACAATTTTAATAAAATTTCACCAAAACAATTTAATAAACAATCAAAATTTTAACACACACAGCCATTCGTATGAATGGACACTCATTCGTACGAACAGCTTTACTCGGTGAAACTTTACAACCATAGAGTCATTCGGCCGAAAAGCAGTCATTCGTACGAACGACTCATCCGTGCGACAACACAGGGATAAAAGCAGCACTTACGTTTTTCAAACCCATTTTTCAAGAAACTCACTCAACCGAAACCCCTCTCGTCCCTCTCAATTTTTGGGTCGTTTCAACACGAAATCGGACCATTTCAACATCCAAATCTTGTGTATTTTAACCCAAACACCTCCATTTCAAGATTTAAACCATTTCCAAGACATTTCAGTCAAATACGAGCCCCACAGTAATTATTAGCACCTGTCCTTTGCACCAAAATACTTTAAAACGTTTTACCATCAATTTTAACGGTAAAAACACCACAAACCCACGATTTCAAAAATGGCCTTCTTAGAGAGTCTGCAGGCGAATGAGCCGTACGAAGGGCTCATTTGTATGAATGAGATACTCATTCGTTGAGAAAAGTCACCAGAATGAGCCTCCGGGTTAATGTGCAACCACAAGAATGTAAAGGACTTATTCACACGGGACAACCGTACGAATGAGGACCCTTTTCGCACGAATGGATCACCAATAGGCCATTCACACCAATAGTAGCCCATAAATGGCTAAGTGCTGAACGTCCTATCGAACGCTATCTGCATTGATAGAACCGAACCTTAGAACATGTTTTAAATCTAATCAAAATAAAACGAAATAAAAACCCATTTTCCAAAATCACATCAAGACACAGAACACACAACCACCTCACACGTAACTAACTAACAAATGAATGAGAGCAAATAGCAAAAACATATCAGTTGCGATCTCATGTCCACAAATAATAGGAATCAGATGGCCGAAAATTCAGTGAAAATACAGTGGAAAATCATTCATAACAATGTGAAAACAGTTATGTCTAGTCGTGTTTGCCAGTGAGAAACCCAACTCAAAATAACAACTCAATATTGTTTACGAATAATAAACTGACAGTGTGTTTGCATGGGTGATAATTCACTCAAACATATTTGTGGGTTTGACGTTCTGAATCATAACTGAAAAGTAGAAAACAAAAATCAGAAAGTGAAACCATCTTCTTGCTCATTTGGGTGACGATTCGAACGAATATGCGCAAAGGCGAAAGGATCTGGCGAAACAAATAAAATAAACGTTTCGAAACAATAAAATAAAGAAAAGAATTATAAAACATTTACTAGGAATAACCACCTTAAAAAGATTAAAATAAAACTATTTTTATTTAAAAGTCTTAAATTTCACGTTACGTTACGGAACATGACGTAAAATTAAAACTGAGCTAAAGAGCACAAGTTAATGTATATCTACAACTCTCATTTAGGGTTTTCTTTAGCTTAAACTTAAACCAAAGTGTTTCTTCAACTTTAGATGAGCTTTTATGAATCATTTGGGCAGAAGTAACATGAAAAATGGGGGTTTTAAGGAACCTGCAACCTTACATAAAAAGTTCAATTACAGAAGCTATGTTCATAATTTAACTAAGTAAAACTACCCAAAAGAATCATTGAGTTTTCTATCTTGTATGTGCACAAGATTTAAAAATGATGATGCACAAACATGTCATTCAAAAATATACACGACACAAAAGTAAGCTAGGTCTTCTATAAAGTCCTCTACCTTGAGTCCTGATGCTTGGTGACGAAACCTGTTGGTTAACTGAGAAAACATGCATTTAAATAAAGTCAGCACTTGGTTAGTGAGTTCATAAGTTTAGTTATTGAAAAAAACCTATTATATTTATTTTCACAGCATTGTGTCACACACAAGTCATATTTAGTCTCATTTGGCATTAACTCATCCCAATATCTACTCTATAGTTACACCTAAAGATAGGATATTTTCCACCTAAGCATTCTTATATATAGGGCACACGTATCACAAATGAAGCCGCCAGCCCACCATGCACTTAATCGAACTCCATGCAACCTGTATTGTAACTATAGTTACCCTTTTGATCTCACATATATAGGTTTATTCACAATTGGCATTCCCCATATGATAAGTCATTATCCCACAATGATATTAGCATGGCATAATAGGTTTTAAAGAGTGAAGGTTACCATAACATAAGTAATGGTGTGTTCTTTGAGTTCAAAGGTATAGATTTTATTAATCTTTACCCCTTTTCAACTGATTTCTCATTTCTTGGAACATACTGTTACTCACATCTAAATTAGAAATGAGAGTAAGTTTGACATGTAGTTATATACCAATTGCTGATTAGAATTGAATTGACCACATTTTGGCCACCAGAAAGGCAAACAACAATGTCCTCAATTCATTACTTACACGGTCCTGGTAATAGACAACCTCATCTTGTTTTGTCTCAAAATGTTTTTCAGCTCCACAATCGAGGTCGTTCCTCAATTTTTTTCTCACTATGGCTTCTTGTTGTGCTTGTAGAATTTGATCTCTCAGACTTGTTTGTACAGTTACCGCATTACTCTAACACGCTAGGGTTTGACTCTTTCCTTTCAGCTCCAAACATCAGCTACGACATTAACGTTGCCCGGATGGTATTTAATCAGACAATCGTAATCGTTCAGGAGCTCAACCCAACATCTCTATCTCATGTTAAGCTCCTTCTGATCAAATATGTGTTGTAAGCTCTTATGATGTGTGAAGATCATGCATTTGGTACCATACAGGTAATGCTATGCGTCATGTAATTCTTCTCATGTATCTTCAGCTGTGGTGACACGTAGGCAGTGACTTTGTCTCGTTGCTTTAAAGCACAACTGAGTCCCTGACAGGAAGCATCACAATATACCACAAATTCATCATTGCCCTCTAGGAGTGTTAAGATTGGAGCATTGCACAATCTTTGTGTCAGTGTTTGGAACGCCTCTTCTTGTTTTTGCGTCCACACAAATGGTTCTCTTTTCTGGGTTAGTTTTGTAAGTGGCAAGGCTATCTTAGAGAAATTCTAAATGAATCTCTTATAATAACCTACCAAACCCATAAATGATCTGATGTCTATAGGTGTTGTAGGCACGTCCCAATTCTTGATTGCTTCGACCTTGGTAGGGTCCACATGAATCCCATTATTGTTAATCATGTGACCCAAGAACTGAACTTCCCTTAGCCAAAATTCACACTTGGAGAATTTGGCATAGAGTTGTTTATTCTTTAGAAGTTCCAAGATTATCTTGAGGTGTTGTTCATGTTCCTTCTAACTCTTTGAATAGATCAGTATATCATCAATAAAGAAGATAAGTAATTGATCTAAGTACGGCTTGCACACCCGGTCAATGAACACAGCCAGTGCGTTCGTCAATCCGAATGGCATCACCATAAACTCATAGTGTCCATATCAGGTACGAAATGTTGTCTTGGGTATGCCTTCCACTTGAATTCGAAGATGGTAATAACCTGAACGCATGTCTGTCTTAGAGAAATACTGAGCTCCTCGCAATTGATCAAACATATCATCAATCCTCGGTAACGGGTACCGATTCTTGATGGTGAGTTTGTTAAGCTCTCTGTAATCAATGCAAATCCTAAAGGATCCATCCTTTTTTCTTAACAAACAAAACCGGAGCTCCCCATGGTTAGAAACTCGGTCGGATGAACCCCTTGTCCAATAACTCTTGTAATTGATTGGGAAGTTCCTGCATTTCCGATGGCAAAAGTCTATAAGGAGACTTAGCCACAACCCGGAATCAAAACGATTCGGAATTGCCCAATCGCTCTGGTGGCAATTCCAGTAGATCATTAGGAAATACGTCCGCAAAGTCTTTTACAACTCGTACATCTTGAATCTTGATCGCCTTCTTGTCTTTCTCCACAACATGAGCGAGAAACGCTACACACCAATTCCTTAAACACCTGTGTGCCTTCATACACGATATTATTTTAACACTGCGATTTGCTTGATCTCCATGAATATCCAACACATGAATGTTCTCAACTGGAATACACAATATCTTTTCGAAACAGATGATTTCTACCATGTTAAGGGACAACCAGTCCATTCCGACAATGATATCGAAATTGCCCAGTTCCATTGGTATTAAATCAATGGAAAATGTGTGTTCATCAAGTGTCAACGGGTAGTTCCTAAGTACTATCCAACGGTTATTTACTTTCCATTTGCTACTTTAATAGTGTAAGGGGGAGTCTAGTGATTACTTTATATGATTAAGTTTATATGCAAAGTCGGAAGAGATAAAATTCGGATCCGCGCTAGTGTCAAATAATATAGATGCATAAAATTTATGTAAAAGAAACGTACCAGTGACCACCCTAGGGATTCTCTTGGGGCAGTGCCTTGAGAAGTGTCCAGGTTCACCACAAGTGTAGTAAGACCTGTTGTCAGTAGCAGCAGCCATCACCGCTGCATTGTTGTTCCTGTTTTGGGGAGTTGGGTTCCTGCAGTGATTCACCTAGTGACCCAACTTTCCACACCCAGTGCATTGCCTGCATGGGTTCCAGGATGATGGTGAAACTAACAGTTGCATTGAGGGGTCGTCCTAGTGTACGGTTTCTTGATTTACAGTGGTGGTGGTTGTGTTGTTGGTTTAACATGGGTGGTCACAGCAAAATTCTTAGCCACCTTCTACTTCTTAGCCGGGTGTTTATCCGGCTTCTTTGAGCTTCCAGTTTTGGCTGTTTCAGTCTCCTTCTTCAATGCCCCAGAATCAACCATTACATCAGTCAAAGTTGCTGACAGTGTAACTGCCATCTCCAGGGTAGTTGGGTGGGCATCAATCACTTGCTCTTGAATACAAGACGTCAGTCCACCAACATACTGCTCGATTCGTTTCTCCAGTGTTGGCCCGATGTCCGGTGCCACAGTTGCTAACTCGTGAAATCTAGTGGTGTTGGCCAGATGCCTAGCACCAACCATCACATTATTGAGCAGCTCCGTCTCAACCTTATTCAGTTCGCTCCTTGGGCAAAAATCGGCCCTCATAAATAGTTTAAATTCATCCCAAGGCATAGATAATGCCTCCTCTCGTCCCCTGGTCTATACTTTTGTGTTCCACGAGGTCAGCGCTCGTTTGTTGAACTAGCATGCAGCATAACTCACTTTGTGCTCATCAGGACAACCACTAATATCGAGGGTGGTCACCATCTTCTCGATCCATTGGTTCAAGCCAACAGCTCCCTCACTGCCACTGAAGCCAGGTGGCGTGAATCCTACAAAGTTCTTGTAGGAGTAGTCCTGCTGATTTTGGATGTTGCCACTGCCTTCACTCGATGAGTTGCCAGCGCTGCTACTGTTGTTGGAATTAATCATGTTCATCATGTCTGGAATTACTTCCCCTAGTTGACCGCCAGCAAAGTGGCCAGTTCGATTGTAGCAGTGTCCATCTCATGATTCTGGTTCTGATTGTGAGGTGAGGTATGTGGGGGAGGAGGAGGTGGAGGTGGAAGTGGCGGTGCTGGTGCTGGAAACAATGCTGGTGGTTGTCTTCTCGGCGGCATTCTGATCACAACCGAAAGAACATCGGTTAGTGCAATGATCGAACGTATAAGACATATGCAAATAAAGTCCTATTTCATATGTTCTCTACATAAAGGGTCCCTAGGATATAGTGTATGCCAAACCGTTTTAGTAAAATGACCTATATTTCTCTATAACCATGGCTCTGATACCAATATATCACACCCCGAGCTGACGGGCTGGATCGACTTTCTCGTCTGGCGGAAGGTTCTCGGGGCGCGATATCGTGTGATAATCTAAATGATCAGATTGTTTACATGGCACATGTTATATAATGAGAAATGCTAACATGAAATTGATATAGAATTACAAAGTTCAATTACACAATCCATGTTCATAATTTAACACAATAGATCTACCCAAAAGAATCATTGAGTTTTCAATCTTATATCTGCACAAGATTTACAAAAGATGATTCACAAACATGTCATTCAAAAATATGCACGAAACAAAAATAAGCTAGATCTTCTATAAAGTCCTCTAGGTTAAGTCCTGATGCTTGGTGACTAAACATGATCGTCACCTGAGAAAACATGCATTTACACAAAGTCAACACTAGGTTGGCGAGTTCATAAGTGTAGTTATTGAAAAAAAACAATTGGATTTATTTTCACAACATCGTGTCACACACAAGTCATATTTAGTCTCATTTGACATCAACTCATCACAATATCCTCTTTATAGCTACACCTATGGATAGGATATCGTCCAGCTAAGCATTGTTATATATAGGGCATATGTATCATGAATGAAACTGCCAGGCGACCACACACTTAACTGAACTCCATGCAACCTGTATTTTAACTATAGATACCCTTTTCATCTCACATAGGCTTATTCACAATTGACATTCCACATATGATAATTCATTACCCCACAATGATATTAGCATGTGATATTAGGTTTTAGAAAGTAAAGGTTTCCATAACATAAGTAATGGTGTGCTCTTTAAGTTCAAAGGTATAGATTTTATTAATCTTAACCCCTTTTCAATTGATTTCTCATTTATTGGAAATTACTGTTACTCACATCTAAATTAGAAGTGAGAGTAAGTCTGACACGTTGTTATATCCTAGTTGATGATTAGAATTGAATTGACAACATTGTGGCCACCGCAAAGGAAAACCACAATGTTCTCAATACATTCATTTTCATTAGTTTTCACAAGTCCTCACAACTATCTGCCACCAGCTTATGACATGAGTAAGGTCAGTCTCTCAGTCTGCCAGTCCACAGAATAGAAGTGGTGACATAATTAGCAGACACAATCATACTATTATCACCCGTGTCAACAGTGATATAGGTGGAATAGGTTGACTAAAAATCAAGTAGTCTCATTGTCTCAAAGTCTGATATAGTCTCATATTCCATAGTCTCATATAGTCTTGTATCCCATATAGCTTCATATACATAACATATATATCCTCGTAGAATCACATATATCACCTCATAGGAATAAGAATTATAAACTCATAGAATTTATAGTCTCATAGGAATAACAATTAAAAACTCATAGAATTCACGAATAGAGTCCCATAGGAAGAACAACTATAAATTCCTAGTTATAAACATTATCATAACAAGGCATACAATGTAAATACAAAGTAAAACCGTATTATAAAAAGTTGTACTAAAACATTTAAGAAAAGTTTTTAGCATGTTCTCAGCCACACGTTTTAAAATCAAAAGATTTGAAGAAGAGGCATATGAACTCACCTGGAGGTTGTAGTGGTTAACTAATTAGATCTAGAATGCACGCGCTCACTTGTTGTACTTGGTGTTGCATTCATGAGCCTGTTTGATTTCATGTTTATTGTAACTTATAAGTATCAATTATTGATTTGTGGGTTAACCCTAAAGTTGGTTAACCCTTTTAAATGTTTGTTGTTTGATCCAGTTTCACTTCTGGTGTAATACACTAACACTTAGCCTATTTTAGGTTAAGTATTGATGCATTTTAGTATTCTTGTTTGTTTGATTTAAAGTTGACTTCTAACTTTGGTACATTGCATAAGTTTGAAGACCATAACATTTTCTAAGTATAAAACTTAAGTTTTAAGTTAAAACTTAGAATATTACCTTGTATTTAATTTAAAATGTGTTATGTTACTTAAGTATGTTAACATAAGTAATGTGTTACGAACTTACTATCTTATATGTAAAATACAAAATACATGTTTGACAAGTGTTTTTATTAGCTAAGTTTATAAATAAGTTAACACTTTTAGATGAAAACCCTAGTATTCTTTTTATATATTGTATTTTAGATAACACCATGTGATTATGATCTAAGTCCTACTTTTGTTGTTAAATTACTTGTATTATATATTATATATGTGTTGTACATGTTTTTATCTAGTATCGATGCCCAATATGACAATATCGATGGATACTACCTTCGGCTAACAGTTACGTTTGGTCAAGAAGCTCCATCGATACTAGGTTAATTTCATAGCTATTGCAACTTCAATCTTATTCCATTTATTTAATTCTTGTCTCAGATTAGTTGGAGTACACGCCTGACTTAGTATCGAGGGATTTCGAGAGATAAGGGAGCATCGAACTTAATAGAATCGACATCAAGGCTGATGAGCTTTCAATCGACACTAACAGTGTCGAGGGGCTCTCAAAATCGATGGCACGGCTGAATCTCCTTAGACCTTGTCGAAGTTGCTAATATCGAAAGGTTTCATGTCTGGGAACTCGTCGATATTATCATAATCGACAAAGAAGTGGGCTGCACTTTCTGGAACACCATCGATACTAGTTGTTGAGTTCTTGCATCGATACTAAGGCATTCCTCCATCAATATTATCATGACCCATCTAAGATTATTGTGATGTTTTCCAAAAATAATGAAGTCATTTTCATGAAAATCCATTATGGTTTGCTGGTCTAAAATTGTGTTGCAAGTTCAGTAAGCCGGGTTTACTCAAAATCCAGAAAAACCGAAATTTTCAAGCTCTCCACTCATCCAAATTAGTTGATTTCAGGGCGGATTCTATGTACTTTTGTGTTCTACTCGTCGAGGCTTCGATTTGATATCAAGTTTGCTCAATTTGAGCAAGAATTGAAGGAGATAAGTGAGGTTTTTGTGAAGAAATCTGGAAAGAGAGTAGCAATCTGGGATTTAGATAGGGAAAGGGGTAGATGAAGTAACAAATAAGAAATAAATGCTTGGTTAGGATTTTTATACCCCGAGTGAGTTGGGGTTCGCTTCGGTTGCTCAGTTTTCTTTTACGTTATGTTTTGGAAACGTAATGTACGCAATTACGGAAGTTTATAAAAATAGTTTTCTTAAATCTTTTTAAGGTGATTATCCTAGTATATCTTTTAAATCTATTTTTCTTATTTTACAGTTTATAAAACGTTATTATATCTGTTTCGTCAGATCGTATCACCTTCTCGCGTATTCGTTTGAATCGTCACCCGAACGAACACGACGATGGGTTTACTTTCTGATTTTGTTTTCTACTTTTCAGTTATCAATCAACACGTTAAACCCACAGATATGTTTATGTGAATAGTCACTAATGCAAACACGTTGTCAGTATATTGTTTTGAATTAGACATTCTCACAGATGGACTAAACTAAACTAAACAATTTTCATATTGTTATGAATCATTTTACATTTTTTTCTGACTGAATTATCGGCCATCTGATTTCTATTATTTATGGAAATCAGATCGCAACCGATATGTGTTTGTCAATTTGTTTTCACAACTATAAATTCTCAAATGTTGTTGTATATTTATATTTCGATTTTCATCGAGATACATACAACTCTTATATGTTTTATATTCCTATTGTCACACAACTATTTAACACATGGTTATTTATTCATAGCTATAGTTAAAGTACACGTACCGTATGGATTGTCAGACGATCTGGTACTGGTTGTCACAGTCTAGCAAATTTGGAGATTGAAGATGAAGGATTCGAGAACACTTAGATGAACTCGAGAACCCCTCCACCACATTGATAACCAATTTAATTCCATGCTGAGAACACATTATGTTGGAAACCCACAAGAAGTCGAGAACCCATGTTTATTGGGAGGCCAAGAAACAACTCATTTGAGAACGAATGTGTCCCAATTGAGAACCTCTTTTCTTGGACATTTGAGAACCCCATGTGCAATTCAGGAACCGCTATATTTTTGTATGATCTTGGTCGAGAACACATATAGCATCCGAAAACCTTTCATTTCAACACCCTTAGTCGGAAACCTATCCTTTTGGACCCTTCAAATTCGATAACCCATATATGGTGGCACCAACCATTCGAGGACCACCTATAAACTCAAGAACTCACACAAGAAGCTGAGAACACCAGCACACTTGGTTGTCTTAACCAAGAACAACTCAAACAAGTGTTAATCTAGAACCAACTTAAATTTTGTTTAAAAACTTTAGGACCAATAAGGAGCTCGAAAACTATCCGGTTCCAAGGGAAATCTGCTTGACAGCCTCTGGAATAGTGCAGAATCCTATTTCAGGGTTTTACAATCGAAATCAACAGCAACCGTGGCGAATCGAGTGAGTAGAATCAACGTGCGAATGAGAATCGATCACCACGGGTTGAGAATCGAAGTTGGACGGCAAGAATCGCTCTAAACTTCAAGGGTTTGACACTGGAGTGCACTGGGAAGAATGAGGACTCGGGAAAGTTAGGTTTGAAATGATTTGAACTTGTATTCATAGACTGTAGTCATTTGCCCGAATGAGTGGCCGAAGCAACTCATTCGGCGAATGACTATGTCGAATAGACAAGTCAGTCGAATGAGTCATTCGGCGAATGGCTCATTCGCTGAATATAGTCATTCTCTATTCTCATTCGGCGAATGACTTCATTCGTTAGAGTCTTTCGCTTGAATGAGTAATACTCATACTCAAATATTAATTGACCAATTCAAACAATCATATAATCAATATTAAACATTAAGAACAATATATAAAGACAACTTCCATTGATATAACTTTAATGTTTACATTATTATTAATACAAAATTGAACTAGGGACATTAACTGCATCAACAAACTCCCCCTTGGACCTAGTTCAGCTCTTGGAAGTGTCTTTCTTGACGTACTTCTCAAAGATGGCTTTCCAATCTGCTCCAGCATGAACCTTTAAGCATATGCAGATTCTGATCACCCTCATGAACTGAAGTGCCTGTTCCATGTCCTGTACATCGAAGAAAATCTGATGACGATACAGAGCTAGGACATCTTTGTGGGACAAGTTAGTCAACCACATCAGCTCAAAAATCCGTACTGTCTCCCACTTCTTATCCTTGCATAGAACAATCACTGCCTCTCCAGTCCGTCCATCATAATACCACCATCGGAAGCCCTCCATAAAGTCTTGTCGCATCTTCCTTAACGGAATCTTCTTCAAAACTCTCGGAGGTAGCCACTTCAGGAGAACTTTGTGCTTCCTTGACTGACCGTCAATCTCAAGCAGATAGTATCTTTCAGGCTGTTGTGGTTGGAAGTTCACCCATTTCTTCCTGTACTCATACTGAATTTGTCGAGAGAACCAGGCTGACATTCTAGAATCTTCAGCATATAGCATCCTCAGACGTGCTAACTGATTGACTTCAAAACCTGGCAACGTCTTAAAATCGTGAGGTTGCTTGAAATAGTCAATGCCTCTTTCTCTTTTCACAGCATAGCATCCAAGATCTTGAAAGTATGCCCAGCTTAAGATTTGACCTCCAGCCTTGTAGACTTTGGTCCTGTATACTTTCTTGTGCGTAGCTTGCATCTTTTTCGTGCTTTCCCTCTTCAGGACCTCCCAGTAGGCCATCCATTCCTCTTTTCTTTTCTTTTGATCATATGCTTCGGCTTTGCTAACCTCAACTTGTTCTTCTAAGTATCGGATGAGTAGATCTTCAGTGGCTTGATCAAACTGATCAGTGAAAGTTGGCAGCTTGTCTTCAGCTGATGTATACTTTGGATACTCCTCATATGTGATATCCTCCAGAATGACTTCATCCACATCATCAAAGTTTTCTAGAGTAGGCTCATCAAAAGCTGGAACTGAGGTATCATCAGTAATAACCTCATCAGGATTTAACCTGAACAACTCAGCTATCTGCTCCTTTGATAAGCAATGTGTCACACCCCCAATTTCAACTAACGGAATCATACCGTTTGGGAACGTGACAAACCAGGATCTCAGATCATTAGACATAGCGAAGACCTCTATATGAATTTCAAAAACATACGTTGGTCTTTAAAACAAACATAATAACCAGAGTTTACAAAAAGTTGCGGAAGCGTTTTGAATCAAAACCAATAAACTGTTGATAAGTAAAACATTACAAATCAAAATACTGAAATATTCAAATTCAAATGTTCAAAGTTTATAATGCATGAGACTCTATCTTCCTAGTCCATGCCAGCTGTTACGCGCGCCTTAGCGTCCTGAGAAAACATGCAAATCAAGTCAACACAAAGGTTGGTGCATAACACAGGTTTTAAGTAATCTTAGTGTTCAAAACATCAGTTTGAATAACAAGTTTGTAGATAACATAATCACAATTGCACAGTCATGATAGCTAGTCATATAAACTATTTACATACGTGTTCGACACCGAAGCTGACTAGTTGCCATGCTATAGCATGTTTTCGCCTTGCCACTATTGTCTATCACAACAATAGTAAAATGTGTTTGGTCAGTCAAACACCTGCGTAGATCCCATCTACCAGGTGAGGTTTGTCAAACCTAATAGATCTATTTCCAACTACCACGCTTTGCATTTACAGCAAACTAAACGGTTCGAGGTGTGTAAGGACTTTCAAGTTGATATATTGGCACATAATGTAAACAGATAACTCATGCAAGTGATATGTATCTAAAAGTAGTTTGTTGCACATGTTTTCTCCCCCAAAACAGTTTAAAATAAGAAAGGGGCCGTGTACGCACCTTTGATGATAGTAGAATGATCAAGTATGTGTGAACTTGCGTAGAAATCCTCTACGAAGAATCTGTGATTTAAACAATAACCTATTGTTATTCGAATAATCGTTTTGTGCTTAAAATCACATACGTATCAACATACGTATGTTAAAGTGTGAGAATTAGGCATACGGAAGTACGCGTGTCATTGAAATCGATTAAATAAAATCATATCTGATTTTATTCAATTTATCGTAATTATACGCGATTTCGTGTTCGGATTAAAATATGGATTTTATCATTTCAACACGTTCGTATTCTCGTTACGGTTCCAACGCAACTTGAACGGATGAAAACGGACTTGAAACGAACAAGTTATGCTCAAAATACAAACTAACATTGAAAATCCAAAAATTTGGTTGGGCCGGGACTCGAACCCGCGACCCTCAACTCCAACACACACGCCCTTAACCAGTCAAGCCCGCTAGGGTTTCGCGAAAGATATCAGAATTAAATTGTTTTAATTCCTCTTCCAACCCAAATCCTATTCCTTAATATAGCCGAAGCAATCATACTCCAAATTGGTCCTCAATTCGAACCTGATAGCCCTTAAAACCATAGGGTTTCTATTCCTTAGATCCAACCGATTCTATAACCGGTTTTAATTCGAATTTAAATTAATATAACACACTTAATTCGATTGTGTAATCATTCGGACTCAATTTCATAAATCCTTCACTCAAAACCTAACAATATGTGATGATATCATGAAATTGATATGTGGAGATACATAATCGGTGGTTTTAGAATCTGATATCACCATTTAATTTGACTTTTAAACCTTCCAAGACTAATTCCCCCAAAACCGTTTAACCCAAGAACCCTAGATCTTGTTCTTTATCAATTCACTATAATGAAATGAAATTAAATCATGGATTAGCTTCATCGAGACTCCCTGAAACTAAAAACAACCTTTAATTTGATCTTACAGCTCGATTAATACAGAACCCCCAAATCCGTTCTCATTATAAACCCTAGAATTCAAAACCATCCAATTCGTTGATGTTTTCTGAAATTGACACATTCTTTTCACTGATCGGTATCTTATGAAACTTTTAGCATGATTTAATTTGATTAAATCACACGTTTTGATCTAATCCCCCAAAACAACTCTAACAACGAACCCTAGTAATCGGCCTCCATCAATTCGTTGTTAGAACATGGAATTAACATAGGCTTATGTTTAATCGACTACTTTAGAGTGTGTAGAAACGATTTCTTACCTTGTTTGATGATGAATTCAAGTAGATTGACTCACGGGTTGTTCTTCGGCTCCCTCCACGATCAATTCTTCTGCTCGATGCTTCTGCTCTCAAATTCTAGTGTGTAAAAGGTCCTAATGATTCCGACTTGGGTTTATATAACATCAATTTGGTGAATTGATGTCGCATTATACCACATTGAACCCAACCGACTTCGGTTACCCTTTTTTAGCCATTATTTCACATAATTTCGGCAATTATGAGTTTTCCAACGGTTGATAACTGTTGTTCATCATTAGTGTGTAATGATTGCATAGTTACTTCAGCTAATTGTAACAGATTTAGGCAAATTTCGAATTCCATACACCAATTGGCCGAATTTTGACTTGTAGAAGTCAAAATTGGAACTAAATTCAATTACAAGTCTTAATCTCTAACATCTTAACACTTAAATACTGATTTTTCTTAATTCCTAAATCCCCATAGATCTTTCTGAGTCAAAACACATTATTTTGATTAACAACATTACCTTAAAAATCCTAATTTATCACTAATTGGGCCAAATTGGACTGCCACCGGCTAAATTAATCCAATTGGGCTTTTTCAAATCCAATTGGGCCTCACTGGGCCTTCCTGGGCCTACCTTGGCCTTCCCTAGGCCTACTTTGTTTACATTGGGCCTTAATTGAATTTATTGGGCCTTATTGGACTTCTCTTGGCTTTGTGGGCCTACATTGGCTATGTTGGGCCTAATTTATCTTGTTGAGCCTCCATTAACCTTATTGGGCCTTCATTGACCTTGTTGGGCCTTCATTGGCCTTATTGGGCCTTGATTGGCCTTATTGGGCCTTGATTGTCTTTGTTGGGCCTGTGATAGCACCAACTCCCGTTAACAAGGTTAGTGTGAAAAGTCGGATTGTCACATCATCCCCTTGTTGAAGGAATTTTCGTCCCGAAAATTAACAAGTGTTAAGAGTAGTTAGGAAACTACTTACGAGTTTAAATCGTACGTGTTAGTGTGATTTGATCATTCTGTGTGCTTGTGTGTACTCACACACAAAGTCTAATGCTTGCAACATCACAACTCAATTGTGATCTTTCAATGTAACTGTTTTGCGTGTACACTAGTTAGTTCACCTAACTGTGACTGTTTGTGTTTGATATAGTGAGTGTACTATGCAACCCCGCACATAGCAAAATATATAACTAATCATGTGTTGTACTACCATAACATGTAACATATGAAATGTAGCACATAAATCATATAGAATGTAATGTAGTGTAGCACAAATGTTTGTAACAAAATCAATTGAATAAATAAAATGTTTGTGCTTACAGTTTGAAATTTGCAGTGTTGATGTGTGAAAGCATCACGTCATCCCCTTGTTGAAGGAAATTTCGTCCCGAAATTTAACGTGCGCTCTCAGTGTTATCAGTAGCTGTCTTGAATAGATGAGGATATTTCTTCATCATTTGGTCTTCCCGTTCCCATGTGAATTCAGGACCCCGTCTTGAATTCCATCGGACTTTGACTATCGGAATTTTGCTTTGCTTCAGTTGTTTGACTTCTCGGTCCATGATTTCCGCCGGTTCTTCAATGAATCGTAACTGTTCATCTACTTGTATTTCTTCCAACGGAACAATCAATGTCTCGTCAGAAAGACATTTCTTTAAGTTCGACACATGAAACACATCATGAACTCCACTGAGTTCATCCGGTAGTTTGAGTTGATACGCAACCGGACCAATCCTTTTCAGAATCTCAAAAGGTCCTACGTAACGTGGACTAAGCTTGCCGCGCTTGCCGAATCGTATCACACCTTTCCAAGGTGACACCTTTAGAAGAACTCGGTCTCCTACTTGAAATTCCAACGGCTTGCGACGTTTATCTGCATAACTCTTCTGTCGATCCCGAGCCGCTGCCATACGGTTCCGGATTTGAACTATCTTCTCTGTCGTTTCGTGCACCAGTTCAGGACCTGTTATCTGACTGTCACCAATTTCAGCCCAGCAAACTGGTGAACGACATTTGCGACCATACAAAGCTTCAAACGGTGCTGCTTGAATACTTGTATGATAACTGTTGTTGTAAGAGAATTCCACCAACGGTAAATGATTCTCCCAACTATCACCGAAGTCAATTACACAAGCTCGTAACATATCCTCGAGCGTTTGAATCGTTCGTTCACTTTGACCATCGGTCTGTGGATGATAAGCGGTACTCATATCTAAGCGAGTCCCCAATGACTTATGAAGAGATTTCCAAAAGTTGGAAGTAAACCGGGCATCCCGATCTGATATGATAGAAATTGGCACACCATGCCGTGCTACTACTTCCTTAATGTAAATACGAGTCAACTTCTCCATCTTATCCGTTTCCTTGATCGCTAAGAAGTGTGCAGATTTCGTTAATCGATCGACAATTACCCATATCGTATCACAACCACTCGGTGTACGGGGTAACTTAGTAATGAAATCCATCGAAATCTGTTCCCATTTCCACATCGGTATCTCTGGTTGTTGCAGTAAACCAGAGGGCTTCTGATATTCAACTTTGACTTTCAAACAAGTCAAACATTTGCTAACGTACTTAGCAATATCAGCTTTCATGTGTGGCCACCAATACAGTGCCTTCAAGTCATGATACATCTTGTCTGATCCCGGATGGACTGAATATCTGGACTTGTGTGCTTCGTCCATCACGAGTTCCCTTAAACCTCCATACAAAGGTATCCACATTCGATTAATGAAATAACGAATTCCATCAGACTTCACATCCAACTGTTCTTCCATTCCTCGTAAAGATTCCGGTACTAAGTTTTCCGTTTTCAAAGCCTCAATTTGAGCACTGTGTACCTTGTCTGGTAAGTCAGTATGTATTGTCATCATAAGTGCGCGAACCCGTCTTGTTCCCGTTGTATCTTTTCTGCTCAAAGCATCGGCTACGACATTAGCCTTTCCCGGGTGATACTTAATCGCACACTCATAATCATTCAACAACTCAACCCATCGTCGTTGTCTCATATTGAGTTCCTTCTGATCAAAGATATGTTGTAAACTCTTATGATCAGTGTAAATAGTACACTTAGTTCCATACAAGTAATGCCTCCAAATCTTTAAAGCAAAAACCACTGCTCCTAACTCCAAGTCATGAGTAGTGTAATTCTTTTCGTGCGTTCTTAGTTGTCTGGAAGCATAAGCGATCACTTTATCACGTTGCATCAACACACATCCTAAACCCTGTCCAGATGCGTCACAATACACCGCAAAGTCTTCCGTTCCTTCCGGTAGGGACAGAATCGGTGCGCTGCAAAGCTTTTGTTTCAATAACTGAAATGCAGCTTCCTGTTTATCCGTCCAGTTATACTTTGTTCCCTTGTGCGTCAGAGCTGTAAGTGGTTGAGCGATCTTTGAGAAACCCTCAATGAATCGTCGATAATAACCCGCCAAACCAAGGAATTGTCGTACCTCGGTAGGGGTCTTTGGCGCTTCCCAATTCTTAATCGCTTCAATCTTCGCTGGATCAACATGTATGCCCTTTTCATTAACTATATGACCCAAGAACTGTACTTCTCGCATCCAGAAATCACATTTCGAGAACTTAGCGTACAGTTGTTCCTGTTTCAATAACTCTAGCAGTAATCGAAGATGTTCAGCATGTTCCTCCTCAGACTTTGAATAGATGAGAATGTCATCAATGAAAACAATGACAAACTTATCAAGATAAGGTTTACAAACACGATTCATGAGATCCATGAATACAGCTGGAGCGTTTTTCAACCCAAATGGCATGACCAAGAACTCATAATGGCCATATCGTGTTCTGAATGCTGTCTTCGGAATATCCTCCTCCTGAACTCTTAGTTGATGATAACCCGACCTGAGATCAATCTTCGAGTAGTAACTCGAACCTTGCAATTGATCAAACAGATCGTCAATCCTGGGTAACGGATACCGGTTCTTGATAGTGACCTTATTCAACTCCCGGTAATCAATACACATACGGAAAGTCCCGTCCTTCTTCTTTACAAACAATACTGGAGCTCCCCACGGTGAAAAACTAGGTCGTATGAAACCCTTATCCAACAACTCTTGCAATTGTGTGGATAACTCTTGCATCTCTGACGGTGCAAGTCGATAAGGCGCCCTAGCTATCGGTGCTGCGTCTGGTGTAAGATCGATTCGGAATTCCACCTGTCTGATAGGCGGTAATCCCGGCAAGTCTTCTGGAAATACCTCCGGAAATTCACAAACTACAGGTATATCTTCAAGCTTCTTCTCAGCTACCGGCTTTTCAGTTATAAGTGCTATAACTGCCGTATGACCTTTCCGCAGACATTTGTGTGCTTTCATACAAGATATGAGACGCAGTGGCGTACTGCTCTTCTCTCCTTGTACATATAATGTCTCTCCCTGCGGAAGAGGTATGCGAACAATCTTTTCATGGCATACTATTTCAGCCTGGTTCTTGGATAACCAGTCCATGCCAATGACTACATCAAAACTGCCTAAGGCAATAGGCATCAAATCAATCTCTAATATCTGACCCATCAAATCAAGGATACATCCCTTATAAATGTTTTCTACTATAATCAACTTACCATCAGCTAACTCCACAGTGTAGGGACTATCTAAGGCAGTGGGACTAACATCTAGTGACCTAGCAAGTGAACTAGATACAAAACTCCGGTCGGCACCAGTGTCAAATAACATAGAGGCATAGTGATTATTTAAGAGGAACGTACCCGTGACAATGTTGGGATCCTCCCGCGCTTGACGTCCTCCGATCACAAACGCCCTGCCCCTAGCACCGTTGTTGTTGTTGTTATTGTTGTTGTTATTGTTGGTGCCATTGCCATTTCCGTTTCCATTTCCATTACCATTACCATTGTTGTCCCCGCCTTTCTTAAGTTGTGGGCAATCTTTCTTGAAATGGCCCATCTTGCCGCACTCAAAACAACCTTTCTGCGCGTTGTTTTGATTGTTATTCTGGTTGTTATTGTTGTTCTGCAGCTCTCCGCGACAATCCTTAGCCGCGTGCCCAATCTTGCCACACCTCTGGCACTTAGCTCTGTCACACTGGTTACCCGCATGATGGTAACCACACCTGTTGCACTTGGGGTGCTTACCAATATAGCCCCCCAATGATGATGATTGTTGGCCACTGTTGGAATTATGATAGGACTTATTTGAGTCCTGCTTCCTGTTCTGCTGTTGGTTGTTACCTTTGAAGTTGTTGCTTTCCCACTTCCTCTTGTGATCTCCTACCTTAGTAGCAGATGTCCGCTTAGGCAGGGTTCCCTGAAACACTGCCTGATCAGTAAGCTGATGTGCTAGACGAACAGCTTGTTGGATGGTGGTGGGATTTGCTGAGGTAACCATCCCCTGAATCTGAGGCACTAGTCCTCCAATGTACCGTTCAATCCACTTACTGGCTGGAGTAGCCATGTGTGGTAGCAGTCTGGCCAGTTCATGCGATCTGGTCGTGTACTCCTCAATATTTGACCCCTCCATCTTGAGGTGCCAATACTCTTCCTCCAACTTCTGCATTTCACTACGAGGACAATACTCCTCTTGTAGTAAGGTTTTGAAGTTGTTCCAAGTCAACGCATTTGCTTCTCCCAACCCCAGGGTCTGAACATTGGAGTTCCACCAAGTCAGTGCTGGACCCTCCAACGTTCCAGTAGCAAATTTCACTTTGCTGTCATCAGGGCAGTTGCACATCTCGAACACAGACTCTGCCTTTTCAATCCATCGGAGAAGTCCTATGGCCCCCTCCGACCCTTTGAAGTTGTGTGGCTTGCAGTCCAAGAACATCTTGAACGTGCATGCCTGCGGATTTAGCAATCCCCCAGCTGGACCATGTGGCCCTATGTTGTGTGTCTGCGCATATTGTGCGATTGCCTCTGTAACTCTGTTGTTAATCAGCTCGTTGAGCTCAGCAACTGTCATATGTACGTTTCCCTCAGCCATTTCCTTCCTATTCACAAGAAATGTTAACGCGTAATCAAAATCCAATTTTGACATGTGTAAGTAAAAACAATAAACACAACATGTAATATAATCAACACAGTTGTTGGAAACAAACAATAATTCTTCCATAAATAGAAACTTTCTTTGAGTACAATACTTTTGAAATGAAATACAAAATTTCAAACTACTAATGTAGGAACACAACCCGTTCCTAATAAGTTTAAATAAAACAAGGAAAAATGAAAGATAATCAATCGTCCTCGACGGTGGATTCAGGATCGGACTCAGCAACTGGTGCTGGTTCCTCCTCCTCATCCTCACCCTGTTCCTCATTCTCAACTACCACTAAATCCTCCAAGGCTTCTACTCTACCCTCCAAGAACAAAGCTCGGTTCTCTGCAGCATCGAGACGACCAATCATGTTCACCATCTCATCCCTCATGTCATGAACTAGATGGGCAAGTTCCTCTTGCCTCTCAATGGCATCCCATAACTCCTGAGATCTCTGTATAAGCTTGTCTTCTGTCTCATCCAAGTCCTCGCGCAACTTGGCGATCTCCTCCGCGTCCGTCCTTCGCCTCTTAGGCTCAGGAGCATCTAGTGCAGGTGGTGGATGTGTAGATGGTCCTGCAGCATAGAGTCCCTGAGTATTCACCCATGGTGCCTCCTCCGGATCCTCATCCGGGTCCTCAGCTGGATCCTCATCTGGATCCTCATCTGGATCCTCCTCTGGATCCTCCTCTGGATCCTCGTCTGGATCCTCGTCTGGGTCTGAGTCATCCATCCCATACGGTGGAGGTGATGGAATAGGTGGTGGTGGTGATGATGGTGGTGCCGGAACTATCGGCTCCTCGTCCTCGGAATCATCAATGATAACATAAGGAACTGATGATGAAGCCATGCCTGTTACATAATATCATATGTAAGTGCAGTGCCATGGAATACGTAAGCAAGTCATTTACATAATGTCATATGTAATTTCTAAGCAATACGTATTAACAGATGTGTCTAATGTCTAACAGTCATAGTCTAGGCCTACAAATGCAAACCTAGTTCGCTATAACCAATGTCTCTGATACCAATCTGTCACACCCCCAATTTCAACTAACGGAATCATACCGTTTGGGAACGTGACAAACCAGGATCTCAGATCATTAGACATAGCGAAGACCTCTATATGAATTTCAAAAACATACGTTGGTCTTTAAAACAAACATAATAACCAGAGTTTACAAAAAGTTGCGGAAGCGTTTTGAATCAAAACCAATAAACTGTTGATAAGTAAAACATTACAAATCAAAATACTGAAATATTCAAATTCAAATGTTCAAAGTTTATAATGCATGAGACTCTATCTTCCTAGTCCATGCCAGCTGTTACGCGCGCCTTAGCGTCCTGAGAAAACATGCAAATCAAGTCAACACAAAGGTTGGTGCATAACACAGGTTTTAAGTAATCTTAGTGTTCAAAACATCAGTTTGAATAACAAGTTTGTAGATAACATAATCACAATTGCACAGTCATGATAGCTAGTCATATAAACTATTTACATACGTGTTCGACACCGAAGCTGACTAGTTGCCATGCTATAGCATGTTTTCGCCTTGCCACTATTGTCTATCACAACAATAGTAAAATGTGTTTGGTCAGTCAAACACCTGCGTAGATCCCATCTACCAGGTGAGGTTTGTCAAACCTAATAGATCTATTTCCAACTACCACGCTTTGCATTTACAGCAAACTAAACGGTTCGAGGTGTGTAAGGACTTTCAAGTTGATATATTGGCACATAATGTAAACAGATAACTCATGCAAGTGATATGTATCTAAAAGTAGTTTGTTGCACATGTTTTCTCCCCCAAAACAGTTTAAAATAAGAAAGGGGCCGTGTACGCACCTTTGATGATAGTAGAATGATCAAGTATGTGTGAACTTGCGTAGAAATCCTCTACGAAGAATCTGTGATTTAAACAATAACCTATTGTTATTCGAATAATCGTTTTGTGCTTAAAATCACATACGTATCAACATACGTATGTTAAAGTGTGAGAATTAGGCATACGGAAGTACGCGTGTCATTGAAATCGATTAAATAAAATCATATCTGATTTTATTCAATTTATCGTAATTATACGCGATTTCGTGTTCGGATTAAAATATGGATTTTATCATTTCAACACGTTCGTATTCTCGTTACGGTTCCAACGCAACTTGAACGGATGAAAACGGACTTGAAACGAACAAGTTATGCTCAAAATACAAACTAACATTGAAAATCCAAAAATTTGGTTGGGCCGGGACTCGAACCCGCGACCCTCAACTCCAACACACACGCCCTTAACCAGTCAAGCCCGCTAGGGTTTCGCGAAAGATATCAGAATTAAATTGTTTTAATTCCTCTTCCAACCCAAATCCTATTCCTTAATATAGCCGAAGCAATCATACTCCAAATTGGTCCTCAATTCGAACCTGATAGCCCTTAAAACCATAGGGTTTCTATTCCTTAGATCCAACCGATTCTATAACCGGTTTTAATTCGAATTTAAATTAATATAACACACTTAATTCGATTTTGTAATCATTCGGACTCAGTTTCATAAATCCTTCACTCAAAACATAACAATATGTGATGATATCATGAAATTGATATGTGGAGATACATAATCGGTGGTTTTAGAATCTGATATCACCATTTTATTTGACTTTTAAACCTTCCAAGACTAATTCCCCCAAAACCGTTTAACCCAAGAACCCTAGATCTTGTTCTTTATCAATTCACTATAATGAAATGAAATTAAATCATGGATTAGCTTCATCGAGACTCCCTGAAACTAAAAACAACCTTTAATTTGATCTTACAGCTCGATTAATACAGAACCCCCAAATCCGTTCTCATTATAAACCCTAGAATTCAAAACCATCCAATTCGTTGATGTTTTCTGAAATTGACACATTCTTTTCACTGATCGGTATCTTATGAAACTTTTAGCATGATTTAATTTGATTAAATCACACGTTTTGATCTAATCCCCCAAAACAACTCTAACAACGAACCCTAGTAATCGGCCCCCATCAATTCGTTGTTAGAACATGGAATTAACATAGGATTATGTTTAATCGACTACTTTAGAGTGTGTAGAAACGATTTCTTACCTTGTTTGATGATGAATTCAAGTAGATTGACTCACGGGTTGTTCTTCGGCTCCCTCCACGATCAATTCTTCTGCTCGATGCTTCTGCTCTCAAATTCTAGTGTGTAAAAGGTCCTAATGATTCCGACTTGGGTTTATATAACATCAATTTGGTGAATTGATGTCGCATTATACCACATTGAACCCAACCGACTTCGGTTACCCTTTTTTAGCCATTATTTCACATAATTTCGGCAATTATGAGTTTTCCAACGGTTGATAACTGTTGTTCATCATTAGTGTGTAATGATTGCATAGTTACTTCAGCTAATTGTAACAGATTTAGGCAAATTTCGAATTCCATACACCAATTGGCCGAATTTTGACTTGTAGAAGTCAAAATTGGAACTAAATTCAATTACAAGTCTTAATCTCTAACATCTTAACACTTAAATACTGATTTTTCTTAATTCCTAAATCCCCATAGATCTTTCTGAGTCAAAACACATTATTTTGATTAACAACATTACCTTAAAAATCCTAATTTATCACTAATTGGGCCAAATTGGACTGCCACCGGCTAAATTAATCCAATTGGGCTTTTTCAAATCCAATTGGGCCTCACTGGGCCTTCCTGGGCCTACCTTGGCCTTCCCTAGGCCTACTTTGTTTACATTGGGCCTTAATTGAATTTATTGGGCCTTATTGGACTTCTCTTGGCTTTGTGGGCCTACATTGGCTATGTTGGGCCTAATTTATCTTGTTGAGCCTCCATTAACCTTATTGGGCCTTCATTGACCTTGTTGGGCCTTCATTGGCCTTATTGGGCCTTGATTGGCCTTATTGGGCCTTGATTGTCTTTGTTGGGCCTGTGATAGCACCAACTCCCGTTAACAAGGTTAGTGTGAAAAGTCGGATTGTCACACAATGTATAATCTCTCCCTCCTCCTTGTCGTAGCTAACTGAGTGCTGTATGATGCCTTGAGCGTCAAGAATCATAGTAAGAGTCTCGTCCAGTTGACGTCTCACAGGCACAGCATCGACTTCCTCAGTAGCTGCTGGTTCTTCAGTTTGTGTCAGAGGAGGTGGAGGAGGAGCCTGTTTCTTCTTGTCTTGCATGGATTTTGATCTAATCTCAGAACTAGAAGGGGCTTGATCATCATCATCATCATCATCATCTGAACTAGATGAATCAGAAGACCCGCTTCCTGATCCATCCTAATCATCATCTTTATCAGAATCTTCATAGTCAACTGCTCCTCTTGCTGAGCAGAACGAGCCCGTAGATCAGCTCTCTGATCAGCAGCTTGAAGAAGCAAGGTATCCTGCTCCTCTACCCGCTGTGTAAGCTGAGCAATGATCAATTCCTGCTCCTTGTTCTTCTTTTCCTGTTCAATGCTCCTCTCCATCAGTCTAAGTACCATACTGTTCAATGTGCTCAGCTGATCAATAACTGAAACAGTAGGTATGAACGTGTCAGCCCGTGAGATGGAGGGACCAGCAAGGGCAGCAGTAAAAATGGGAGCCTATGTAATAGAGGTGGTCAGAGGGGCAGTGGTAGCACGAATATGAGTAGCCCTTGACCTTGTCAGTGAAGAAACTGAGACAGCTGCTACTGTTGGGACAGTAGTTGTAGCAGCTGTTGTCAGTTCTGACCTCCTCTGAAAGAGGAACCTCGATCTCTTCCTCCTTCTAGCTGGAGAAGATGTAGATCGAACAGCTGCAACAGACACAACTACAGTGATAGAAGCAGAGGAACGAGGAGGAGGTGAAATATCAAACTCAGGAACAAATAAAGGATCAGTGATCTCCTTCAAATCAGCTTCACTCCTTTTCCTCTTCCTCTTTATCAACCTGCCACTAACCCAGATACTCTCAAACTCCTCATTTGGTGTCTCTTCTGAATCAGAACTATCAGCATCATCAGCACCAGCTTCACCTTCACCATCACTTGAGTCCTCTGACTCATCTACATCAGCAGCAGATGTGGTGACTGTTGTGTCTAGAGGAGTCGTCACTGTGGAGGTTGTAGTAGTCATGAAATCCAACTCCAACAGTGAGTCAATGTCAACTTCCTCATCAGCAGCTATAGAGGTACGAACTCTAGTCTGAGTATCAACATCAGCTGCACTCACTCCTTCAGCATCTACACCACTAACACCTATCATGCTAACATCAGCAACAGAAATGATATCAACAACAACAGCACTAGATCCAACATCAGCTGAACTCACACCAACACTTGCACCTACACCACTTCCACCTTCATCACCATGATCATCACCACCATCATCTGGCAGAACAATATCTTCTATATCCGAATCATAATCATCAAGTCTCCATCTTCGACCAACAGGAGCTATGTAATCTGGCCTAGAAAGATGACCAAATAAAGATCGAGTTGTCGGCTTCCTTTCCTTGCCTCTGATAGAGTGATGTCATTCATGTGCTCCAACCTGAGGATATGTGCATTAATCTTCGGCAAATTCAGCAACCGTGCATCAATCAACTGCTGCAAGAAACGAGGATACATCAAGAACTTCTTATCCCCTTACAGAGTCACATTCTCCTTCATATGTGAGAAGACCATTTCTGAGAAGTTGAATGGCAGGTTCAGGACTAGTGCAACAAAGGCACACTGAATGGTCTCTCTCATGTCATCGAATCCTCTTCTCCTTGACCCAAGGCAATGTATAAGTACATGTGCTAAGTACTTAAACTGAGGAGACATGTATGTCTTGTTCAGGATCCCAGCTCCAAGATCTCCCTCATACTTGCACCTCATGAAGCAGCCTCGAACTAAGTAATGATCCAGAAGATACGGCTGATCAGGTGCATCTTGAAAACCACAACCTCTTCGGATGTGTTCAGTAGAAATGACCACGTCCTGTCCTTGAACTTTGCCTCGAATGACTGTAGGCTCAGCTTCACAGTCAATATCAGCAGATGCCCAAAAATCCTGCTGATGTGAAATATATGGCACATGCAAAGTAGAGATGGCCGTATAGATCCTCGAACGCCTGAGAAAAGTGATAATCTCAGTGTAGTGTTTGGCGTTCGGAGTGGTGAGATCCAAATGTGCGCAAATGTTGTTCTTTGTCACTGATTTGTATCCAGCCATACTGAAAATCAGAGAAATATACATGTCAGAACAGTTCAGTTAAACAATAGAGTCAAATCAGAACAAACTCCAAGCAAAAATTTTGCCGAATGTAATTGATTTAACCGAATGACCATTAGTTGAATGAGTATGTTGACCGAATGAATCATTCTGTCAAATGAGTCATACTCCAAATGAGATTCATTCGTCGAATGAGTCATGCTTCGAATGAAGTCATTCTCCGAATGAGTCATGCTTCGAATGAAGTCATTCGCCGAATGAGTCATGCTTCGAATGAAGTCATTCGCCGAATGAGTCATGCTTCGAATGAAGTCATTCCCCGAATGAGCTTCATTTGCCGAATGACCTTCATTCGCCGAATGAGTCATCCGCCGAATGGCGTCATTCGGATGTCGTTTGAAATTCACACTCCAGTTTACAAAAATTCAAATCAGTCCATAAAAATCATATATCCATGTTCAGAATCGACCGACTAACAAGTTTAAAACAAAACATATTTGATTTTAAGTCCATTTTGATCATTTATTTGAAGGGCGAAATTAAAAACCCTAAAATCCTAAAATTTAAACTGTTTTTGATCATTCCACGGTCAAGAATCAACGATCTTTGATCCATCTGTACCTGAGATGATAAGAAACAGTATTATCAGTGGCTGGGTCAGTAACAATGACGAAAAATAAGTGAGTTAAAGAGGGAGAGTGATTCGGGCGAATGTCGCACACACAGTATCGGCCGAAAGAAAAATGGGAGAATGAGGGTAGTTAGGTCGATTGAATGCTTATATAGGGTTACTCATTCGCCGAATGAGACATGCGAATGAGCTGTTTCGCCCTAAAGTCATTCACCAAATGTGACTTATTCTGTCATGAGTCATTCGCCGAATGAAAGTGACGAATAAGTCATTCGACACAAGTCATTCGCCGAATGACTCTTTCTCCGAATAAGATCATTCGGACGAATGAACCATACTCCATACAAAACACAACAATTTCAAGATTTTACAATTTTAATTATAAAACCCAATGCCGTTTATGAAGATGAGTCTGGTTGGTTCAGGATTCAGATAAGACAGACATCTGAACCTACAAACGATCATCTAAACTGAAGTTGAACATGTAAATTTTTTTTTTTTGTAATTTTCTGAAACAAAATACGACTGTACAACTAGCAGCTAAATACAAAGAAACACATGTTTTGTGAGAAGTCTATTGAGAAAGTAACACACACATCTAATCATATTATATCAGCATCACTGAATGTTTCACTTCAAACACACTTGTCCTATAATCATGATTACTGATATATTTGTCTAATTTTAAACCTGACTTTACATAACTTCAAAACAAGATTTATGATCACTCATGTTTTCTGATTGCGTTACCCATTTCATTTAACCATTTAAAGATCAAAATCAGTTTATAACTCATTTCAGCATATCTTAATACCAGTCATCATAAATTCTATAAGATTCCAATTTTATTATCTTTTTGTATTTTTCTTGTTCTATCCAAATGGATGGCTTCAGCTAGGTTCGTCCCAGCAATATGGCACGTGTATGGAATCGAACTTATTTTGTTTAAGTATTTCTCAAGCTTAATACCAGCTTGCTTTAATTTTTCTTCAAACTTAATACCAGCTTGTTTTTGTTTCTCTTCAAGCTTAATACCAGCTTGTTCTTCATTTTGTTCAAGCTTAATACCAGCTTATTTATGTTTGAAACCTCATTTGATTCTATGATGACCGGTGTATGCTTGATTTGAGTCAAAAACTATTTCTCACTCAACTAGTTTTCTAAAACAGATCCCACCAATTAAACTTTCAAAGTCATCACAAATTGTCTATTCATTTCGTAACATCGGCCTATCAGTACATCACATTATAATTCTCATGTGTTTTCAGCTTTCACATTCACATTAGCTTTTATGACATGATAGATTAATGTATTACTTTCTTAAAGAAGACTTTCTCATTTTTCATAATTTTTTAATGTTTTTGAGTTTTTCAAATTTTTAATGTTTTTGGTTTTTCAAATTGCGTACTTTTTCTCCCCCTAAAAACCTAAAAAAAAATATTTTTGTATTTTTGTTTAGAATAATGAAATAACAGAAATACTGAATTAAAAAATAGCAGAAATAACTAAGAAAAACAAT
Organism: Mikania micrantha; assembly: GCA_009363875.1. Taxonomy (NCBI): domain Eukaryota; kingdom Viridiplantae; phylum Streptophyta; class Magnoliopsida; order Asterales; family Asteraceae; genus Mikania; species Mikania micrantha. The sequence goes on from CM018697.1 coordinate 65,959,292, forward strand.
GATCATTTGTTAGATTCAGATGAAGGTAGGACTTCGTCCTTTTGGAAAACACCATTAGCCGATAACAGATATAAAAATCTGGGTTTATCAAAAGCTTTTGTGAAAAGATCGGCTTTCTAGTGATCAGTGTGAATTTTAACAACATCAATTAATTTCTTTTCAAAACAATCACGTATGAAGTGATATTTAATGTCGATGTGTTTTGTTTTCGAATGTTGAACAGGATTTTTAGTGACAGCTATGGCAGCAGTGTTATCAACATATATAGGAGTGTTAGAAAAGTGTAACCCATAGTCCCTGAGTTGCTGTTGGATCCAGATGATCTGAGAATAGCAACTAGCAGCAGCAATGTATTCAGCTTCACAGGTTGAAGTAGACACCGACGTTTGCTTCTTGCACTGCCAGGTAACTAATCAGGTTCCAAAGAACTGACATCCCGCAGATGTTGATTTGAAATCTCTCTTGCAACCGCCATAATCCGAGTCACTGTATGCAGTAAGCTCAAAATTATCATCATTAGGGTACCATAAACCAAGATCCGGTGTACCCTTCAGATAACGCATAATCCTCTTGACAGCAATGAGATGGGATACTTTTGGTTTAAACTGATAACGTGCACACAAGTATGTGACAAACATGATGTCTGGCCGAGAAGCAGTGAGATACATAAGAGATCCAATCATTCCTCGGTACAGAGTGGCATCAATTAACTCCCCCTTTTCATCTGGTGTAATCCCGTGATTGACAGCCAGTGGGGTACCAGCAGGCTTTGCATCAGACATACTGAACCGGCTCAGAATGTCACCAACGTATTTGGTTTGATGAATGAAAATCCCTGCCTCAGACTGATCCAGCTGTAGTCCTAAGAAAAACTTCATCTCTCCCATTGAGCTCATTTCAAACTTCTCTTTCATAACCTTCTCAAAATCTTTGCACAGACTATCATTTGTGGAACCGAATATGATGTCATCCACATAGACTTGAACCAAGAGTAAATCACCATCTTTTTCTCGAATGAACAATGTACAGTCAATGACACCTCTTCTGAATCCATTGTTCAGAAGGTGAGTAGATAGTGTCTCATACCATGCTCGCGGAGCTTGATGCAATCCATATAAGGCCTTGTCTAGCTTGTAGACTTGGTCTCGATGTAATGGATCCTCAAACCCGGGAGGTTGACTAACATAGACCGTCTCACTAATCACACCGTGAAGGAATGCACTCTTGACATCCATTTGATAAACTTTAAACTTCTTAAAGGATGCATATGCCAAGAAAATACGAATTGCTTCAAGTCGAGTGATCGGTGCAAACACTTCATTGTAGTCCAAGCCTTCTATCTGTCCGAATCCCTGAACAAACAGACGTGCCTTGTTTCGAACAATGATGCCATGATCATCTTTCTTGTAACGAAGAACCCACCTAGTGCCAATGACTTTTTGCACCTTTCGGTCTGTCAACAAGTTGCCAGACACCTAACTTCTTAAATTGCAGCAGTTCTTCTTGCATGGCATCAACCCATGATTCCTCCTTTAAAGCCTCAGTGACAGTTCGTGGTTCCACCTGAGAGATAAAACAGGAATGAGCACAAAAGCTTACATCTGCAAAATCAAGAATATCAGCAAGTCCCCCTGAAGAAAGCTGATTTCTGGTTTTAACTCCATCTAATGGACTCCCAATTATGTTCTCTTGAGGATGAATACGATTGATTCTTCCAACTGGATGGGAAGGAACCTCAACCTGTGGATCTAGATTATTCAAATTCAAATCCTCAAGATCTGGTACAAGATCATCAACATTTTGTCCTGGGGCAACTGGTGGAGTAGTGTTATCATCAGTGTCTGAGCTGTCATCATTTGTCTGTACAATGGGAACTGAAGTGGATGAAGGTGGTACGGGTTCATTAGGTGCATTTTGTACATCATATAACATTTGAACCGCAACATCTTCATCTGAATACATGGGAGGCATATTGAACGAATCAAAAAGATCTGAATAATCAAACATCCAGTCTGGCCCTTTTCCTGGTGGAGGCATAGAATATTTCCGCACATCAACATGGTACCACTCCTCAACATTCTGTGTTGATCTATTATAAACCCTTTTATTTGGAGTGCTATACCCAAGAAAATACCCTTCTTCCACTTTTTCATTGAACTTGCCCTACTCATGTTTCTTAAGCATAGTGCATGGTGCAGCAAAAGGTTCAAGATACTTAAGATTAGGCTTTCTGTTATGAAGCAGTTCAAAGAAAGTTTTCCCATGCCTCTTCACTATCAAAACCCAATTCAAAGTGTAACAAACATTTGCTACAGCCTCATTCCAGAATTGAACTGGAAGAGAAGAATCAACAAGCATCGTCCAAGCAGCCTCAATCAAAGTCCTGTTCTTTCGCTCAGCAACTCCATTCATTTTCGGAACATAAGGGGCACTGAATTATTGAACAATTCCCTTTGAATTGCAGAAATTTTCCATGTTATGGTTCTTGAATTCTGTTCCGTTGTCTGTTCTGAGTATTCGAACCTTGAGCTTATAAAGAGATTCAAGTTTGGTAACCAATACTTGAACACAATCAAAAGTTTCAGATTTCTCCTTCAGAAAGAACACCCGAGAGTATCTTGAAAATTCATCAGTAATGACATGTGACAACTGGTACTAAACCGTACGGCAAGTCCGTACAGTGCGTGTACTTACACCACGTACTGTGTGTAAATACAGTACGTAAACAGTACGTGACAACAGAACTCAGGAAACAAATCACAGTTGTACGTGTTTAAGTGAAAACTTAAATACGGTAAATACAACAACTCAAGAGAAACAACAAAGTGCAAACGAATAACAATAACGAATCGGTTGCGATCTGATATCCATTGATGACAGGAATCAGATGACCGACAATCCAATACAAAAACCAAGTGATAACAGGATGTTCAGATGAGTCCGACAGTGAGGAAAACACAATCCAAAACAGAATTTCAGTGTCGTTTTAGAACAATTAAACTGACAGCGTGTTTGCGTGGGTGACGATTCACATAAACATATCTGTGAGTTTAACGTTCTGAACGATAACTGATAATTAGAAAACCAAATCAGAAAGTAAAACTTACGATCGTGTTCGTACAGTTAGCGCTCTGTACGAAGACGCGCGTAAGCGACGCGATCTGACGAAACGAAAACGAAAACTGACACGGACGATAATAAATTTAATTAAATAAAATAATTAACATTTTACAATTTTGAAACTCATCAAAATAATCAAATTAAAGTCTTTTTTTTATTTAAAAAATATTAATTACGCGTAATTTCCGGTTACGCGACGAAAATGCGAACCGAGCAACCGAAACGAACCCGGATACCACATGGGATATAAAAACCCACAAATGAGAGATTCTCTCATTTCCATCATCTTCTTCCTCTCTCCTACCCCAAATTTCCGGCCACCCACATTTTAGGGTTTTCTACACCTTCTTTCACTCATATCTTGTTCATTTCTTAGCCAAATCACTCCATTTTTGAACCTACACGAAGGTATTGATCTTCTCTACACGAAAGTACAAGGGATCTGCCCCGAAACCCACTACAAATCGAGGTATGAACCTGCAAAAGTCTCGAAAACTAGGGTTTTCTACACCCTATTCGAACCCAACATCCAAACCGGTTCTACACCCCCTTCTTCGAGTCCCACACCCCCTAAAACACATCCTAACCTAACACTCTGGTTGTCTGGTACCATCTGGGTCGAAACCACTGAACCTATGCTACGGCCGAAGGAGACTCTGGTTGGCCGAAGAGCAGCAGGCCGAATGGCCTCTTTCACCAGCCTCCATTCGCTGGTCACTTTCTCATTCGGTGGTCACCACCCATTCGCCACCTGCATTCGATCGGCCAAGCAACCCCAGTCAACCAACTCCCATTCGCCGAACCACCCTTGCCATTCGACCATCACCATTCGCTGGAATCTCATTCGGCCAGACTAAGCTTCATACGGCCACTGCTTTGGCCAAGTGAATGTCTCGGCCCAATAACCAACAGGCCCATTATTTCGGCCCATGGTCAATGGTTTTGGTCCAAGGTCATGATTCGGCCCAATCCTCACATTAACAACCCACGATAGTTTCAGATGAAGGGAATGGCCCAGTAACCTTTTATTTCGGCCCAACAGTAAGTAGTTGGCCCTATTGACTGGCCCAATATCAACAACAACAAGCTGGCCCAACAGCCTGTGAATCTGGCCCATCCCTGGTTCAGGCCCAACGACCCCATGTGATGGCCCATGCGAGTGATCTGGTCACATAACCCTTCGGCCCAATCCCTTAGCTCAAGCAAACCAGCCCATCTCCCTTAGCAGCCCAACATTTCCAATTGGCACATTCTTATGGTCAAGGCCCATTTACATTCGGCCCAAGAGAGGTTTCGAATCACATTAACTAAATAAGGTTAAACGAAAGAATAAATTGATTTAATAACAATGTCGGGGGATAATTAATCAAAGATGATGAATACTAGTTGATGGGGGTTTATAAACATTGAATTATCATTATAGATGCATGGTTACTGAATAATTATGTAACAAACTATTTGGGCCTAACAAGAGCAAAACATGAAACATTGAGCTATAAATCTAAATTAACACTTGGGATGATGGGTAAGATTTTACAATTTCAAGGAATGAATGTGTAATTTCAAAATTTTATAATTTCAAGAATAACCTCGGGCCGAATGGAGACTTAAGTCGAGACTCTCAAGTGTTAGCCAACATTTGGGCTAACACCTACAAGCGCACAAAACTTTACAACTTATACTTATAAGTTACACACGATGTGAAATCAATACAGGAACGTGAAATCACCATCAAAGAACAACCAAGAGCGCGTGTGTTCTCTATTTTAAGCTAAGTCAACCCTAAACAACAAGGTGAGTTCATATGCCCCTTTTCTTAATCTTTACTGATTTCAAAGCTCGGGGCTGAGAAACATGCTTAACTTTTATTTATTTAAAAGTTTACATTAACATGTTGTTTAATTCATGATTTAGATAATAATTATTTATCTTTATTATCGTTAATCATTACATGCTTGCTTGTTTGACTTTATCATACCTGAATTAACTAGGGTGCTACATGTTAATCTAGCAAACAAGGCAAATTAACACAGTAATACATAGGATAATGTGAGTTGTTGAGAACATATCTCACAACTTTGCATATCTCTTACACGATGTAACAACGGGGGAAAACCTTGGGATAACATGTCATTAACAACCATTAATGACAAGAATGATTATCATGATAAGATAATTTCATGATAGCAAGATCATTCTCACATCACTAACATTGTGTATAAGACATGTTCTTATGACACTTTGTTAAGACCGCTATAACACGCAAACTTGGGAATAACAGTTGAAACATTTATTTGTGATATCGAGGAGGATATTACATACACACACCTTTGGGGATGGCATATTACACACATATCATCATAAATCACTAAGACTCTGTTTAGAGCACATTCCCTAACCGACAGAGTGTGTCGGTTGCACAATTGTAGATCAGTTGGGTAAATCTCTAAAACTAATAATCGGGGTTTTGGGGAAATCAAATGAAATCACACCATGCACGAGAGGTGCTACCAATCATATAAACAACACTCTTAAAAGCTAGAAAACATGTTCAATCCAATAGATATCGTGGGAGGATATCTTACACACCGGGCTGATCAGAAATGACAGCTACTGAGACTATTATGTCTCTAACTAGGAATCATGAGTTGGACACTTTACACGCCGGGCTGAACAGGGGAAACAGCTACTGGGACTATTATGTTCCTATCTAGATATCGAGTATGATATCTTACACACCGAACTGGTTAGTACTGACAGTTACAGAGACTATTAAGTTTCGCTCTAGATATCGAGTATGATATCTTACATGCCGGGCTAATCCGTAAGGAATGGCTAACAGAGACTATTATGTTTCTTTATTCAATGGTTGGGTATTCCACATGCCGGACTAATCAGTAATGATTAGTTACAGAAACCATTAGGTTTCGTTCTAGATATCGAGTATGATATCTTACATGCCGGGCTAATCCGTAAGGAATAGCTAACAGAAACGATTTTGTTTCTTGATTGTTCATTGGATTATTTTACATGCCGGACTAATCAGGAATGATTAGTTACAGAAACCGTTAGGTTTCGTTCTAGATATCGAGTATGATATCTTACATGCCGGGCTAATCCGTAAGGAATAGCTAACAGAAACAACATTGTTTCTTATTCGATCATTGGGTGATATTACATGCCGGGCTAATCCGTAAGGATTAACCAGCAGAGATTATATCTCTTTATTCACTTATTGGTTATTTTGACATACCGGCTAATTCGTAAGAATTAGTTAACAGGGATGAATTCATCTCTTACTTTGTTCACTGAGTTAATTTGCATGTCGGCTATTCCGTTAGGAATGGTCAATCGAGACGATTACGTCTCTTTTCTCCTTACTTAGTGGATAAACATATCCGGAAATCATGGGTGAAAAGAAATGGGTATCCATCGTTGTATTATAGGTAGTGTTGAGTACAGTTAAGCATGTGGTGGGGTGGCGTCTGGGCTTGACCCTTTCGTATGCCCCTATATATAAGCATGCTTGACTGGATGAGACATTATCTATACATCCAACCATGGAGAGGACATTGAGTGAAACATGGGATTCATTTATCAACACAACTTGTGTGAAACGTTGTGAACATGATTGACTTAATTCAATGGTTTTCAAATACCAAACTTATGAACTCACCAACCTAGTGTTGACTTGTTTTAAACGCATGTTTTCTCAGGTGACGGACAGGTCTAGATAACAAGCATCAGTGATTAAGCTAGAGGACTCTTAGAAGACCTAGCTTACTTTTGGATGCATACATTTTGATGACATTGTGAATCTATTTTGCATATCTTGTACAGTCACAAGATAGAAACTACACGATTCTTTTGAATAGATTTACTTAGTTAAATTATGAACGTAACATTGTAATTTAACTTTGTAATTCTACATCATATGTCATGTTAGCATTTCTCATTATTTATCATGTGCCATGTAAACCATCTGATCACTTCGATTATCATTCAAGATATCGCGCCCCGGGAACCTTCCGCCCGACGGGAAAACCCGATCCGTTCTCGCTGGCCCGGGGTGTGACAGATTGGTATCAGAGCCATGGTTATAGAGAAATATAGGTCATATTGCTTAAATGGTTTGGCCTAGACTATAACCTAGGGACCTCATGTAGTGAACATACAACATAGGATTCTATTTGCATATGTCTTCTGCTTCTGATCACTGCACTAACCGATTTCCTTTCGGTTATGATCAGAATGCCGCCGAGAAGACAACCACCGCTACTACCGTTGACTCAAGGTTCAGCTCCGCACTCATCGACCCCGACACCGCCTGAATCTCCTACACAACCACCTCCACCTCCTCCTCCTCCACACTCGCCACCACCAGGCTCAAACAATGTCCAGATACTAGACCCTGCTACTATAGCACTGGCGACTCTGCTGACAAGCCAACTGAGGGATGTAATTCCCGAAATGATGAACAAAATCAACAGCAACAACAGTAACAACGCTGCCAACTCAACTGGAGAAGGCAGTGGTAACACACGGCAGAGTCAAGACTACTCCTACAAGAATTTTGTAGGATGCAAGCCACCAACATTCAGTGGTACTGAGGGAGCCGTCGGCTTGATCCAATGGATTGAGAAGATGGAAACAACTCTCGACATTAGAGGTTGTCCTGATCAACACCGCGTGAGATATGCTGCCGGATCGTTTGAGAAACGAGCACTAACCTGGTGGAATGCCCAGGTTCAAACCCGAGGAAGAGATGAGGCATTGGCAATGCCTTGGGAGGATTTCAAGACTTTACTGAGGGGCGAGTTTTGCCCGAGGAACGAACTCAAGAAGGTTGAGACAGAACTACTTAACCATGTGATGATTGGTGATGAACATCTGGCATTCACTACCAGATTTCATGAACTGGCAACCCTGGCACCGGACATTGTGCCAACACTCGAGAAGAGGATTGAACGGTACGTCGGTGGACTACCGCCATGCATCCGGGGGCATGTGATTGCCGCCCACCCAACCACACTAGAGATGGCTGTTACACTATCAGCTTCATTGACCGATGTAATGGTTGCCTCTGGTGCACTCAAGAAGGGATCTGGAACTACTGAAGATCCGGAACAACCCTCTAACAAGAAACGAAAGATCGTTAAGAATTTCGCAACGACCACCACTACCAAACAAGCTGTGCTCAACCAACCACCGCAGAATCGTGGATCTTATTCTGGCACGGCTCCATTCTGCAATAAGTGCAATTATCATCATCAACCTGGTACAGGGTGCAGGCAATGCACCCATTGTGGGAAAATGGGACACTGGCCAAATTCTGCAAGGGGCAGGCCACACAACACAGGGCAAACCAAGCAGTGGCACAGACTGCTGCACATCTTGATCGCATTTCCTGTTACACCTGCGGGGAACCAGGACATTATGCGAAAGACTGTCCCAAAAGGGTGCTACCGAGAGGACAAGTACCGAGGGGACGTGCATATCAAATTGGGGCTGCTGCTGCACGCCAAGACACTGACACCAACACTAACACTGGTACACTTTTCCTTTAGAATCTTTGCAATTGTATATTTTTATACTAGCATAGATTATCATTGCCTCTTCAGAGTAGTTTAGAACTTACTCGCGATTTGGGGCAACACTCGGATATCTCTTACGCTAAATGACAGGAACTTAGTGTCCACATATCTTTAGTGAACAAACACATACCATGGAATTCAAAGTAATGGACACGAGTGGTGTCGATATCGTTATTGGAACGAATGCTTTGTCCCTGGCAGGGATAAAGTCATCTAATTCAATAAAACCTTTCATGTAATTACAATGGACGATAGAGACACATTCTCAAGTCTCAGCATTGGGACCGTCAAAGTTGTCTTATCTGACAGTATACGAATCCATTTTAACAAGGGGAGAAACGAGAGGCTTCTCCTGACAGGAATAACACACGAGCATGAGAAACATAGTGACCATTATAGACCATAAAACTATGTAACACCAAGAGGTACCATTAAGGGAGTGTATACAAACAGCTATGGAACATAATGCCAAGCTACCTTACACTTCCAGTAGATTTGATGTTCTTGAATTAATAAGAACAATGAGATCAAGTCTGCTCATGTTATAACCACACACAAAATCCTAGGCTCCTAGGGAGAACTAGGTCACTTACGAACAACGTTCTTGTAAGAACATAAACAATTCGGATCGTACGGTCGAGAGACTGAAAATGAATCCGTAGCTTATCAAACAGACGCGGGAAATTCTAAATTGCAACCTGCATAAACATGAGAACATGAGAAACACATGATATCAAAGCATCTCCACCTGAACAAAGAAAAAGTAGGGCCCGACTATGATGCTTAAATTTCGGGACGAAATTTCTTTAACAAGGGGAGACTGTGACAACTGGTACTAAACCGTACGGCAAGTCCGTACAGTGCGTGTACTTACACCACGTACTGTGTGTAAATACAGTACGTAAACACAACAGAACTCAGGAAACAAATCACAGTTGTACGTGTTTAAGTGAAAACTTAAATACGGTAAATACAACAACTCAAGAGAAACAACAAAGTGCAAACGAATAACAATAACGAATCGGTTGCGATCTGATATCCATTGATGACAGGAATCAGATGACCGACAATCCAATACAAAAACCAAGTGATAACAGGATGTTCAGATGAGTCCGACAGTGAGGAAAACACAATCCAAAACAGAATTTCAGTGTCGTTTTAGAACAATTAAACTGACAGCGTGTTTGCGTGGGTGACGATTCACATAAACATATCTGTGAGTTTAACGTTCTGAACGATAACTGATAATTAGAAAACCAAATCAGAAAGTAAAACTTACGATCGTGTTCGTACAGTTAGCGCTCTGTACGAAGACGCGCGTAAGCGACGCGATCTGACGAAACGAAAACGAAAACTGACACGGACGATAATAAATTTAATTAAATAAAATAATTAACATTTTACAATTTTGAAACTCATCAAAATAATCAAATTAAAGTCTTTTTTTTATTTAAAAAATATTAATTACGCGTAATTTCCGGTTACGCGACGAAAATGCGAACCGAGCAACCGAAACGAACCCGGATACCACATGGGATATAAAAACCCACAAATGAGAGATTCTCTCATTTCCATCATCTTCTTCCTCTCTCCTACCCCAAATTTCCGGCCACCCACATTTTAGGGTTTTCTACACCTTCTTTCACTCATATCTTGTTCATTTCTTAGCCAAATCACTCCATTTTTGAACCTACACGAAGGTATTGATCTTCTCTACACGAAAGTACAAGGGATCTGCCCCGAAACCCACTACAAATCGAGGTATGAACCTGCAAAAGTCTCGAAAACTAGGGTTTTCTACACCCTATTCGAACCCAACATCCAAACCGGTTCTACACCCCCTTCTTCGAGTCCCACACCCCCTAAAACACATCCTAACCTAACACTCTGGTTGTCTGGTACCATCTGGGTCGAAACCACTGAAACTATGCTACGGCCGAAGGAGACTCTGGTTGGCCGAAGAGCAGCAGGCCGAATGGCCTCTTTCGCCAGCCTCCATTCGCTGGTCACTTTCTCATTCGGCGGTCACCACCCATTCGCCACCTCCATTCGATCGGCCAAGCAACCCCAGTCAACCAACTCCCATTCGCCGAACCACCCTTGCCATTCGACCATCACCATTCGCTGGAATCTCATTCGGCCAGACTAAGCTTTATACGGCCACTGCTTTGGCCAAGTGAATGTCTCGGCCCAATAACCAACAGGCCCATTATTTCGGCCCATGGTCAATGGTTTTGGTCCAAGGTCATGATTCGGCCCAATCCTCACATTAACAACCCACGATAGTTTCAGATGAAGGGAATGGCCCAGTAACCTTTTATTTCGGCCCAACAGTAAGTAGTTGGCCCAATTGACTGGCCCAATATCAACAACAACAAGCTGGCCCAACAGCTTGTGAATCTGGCCCATCCCTGGTTCAGGCCCAACGACCCCATGTGATGGCCCATGCGAGTGATCTGGTCACATAACCCTTCGGCCCAATCCCTTAGCTCAAGCAAACCAGCCCATCTCCCTTAGCAGCCCAACATTTCCAATTGGCACATTCTTATGGTCAAGGCCCATTTACATTCGGCCCAAGAGAGGTTTCGAATCACATTAACTAAATAAGGTTAAACGAAAGAATAAATTGATTTAATAACAATGTCGGGGGATAATTAATCAAAGATGATGAATACTAGTTGATGGGGGTTTATAAACATTGAATTATCATTATAGATGCATGGTTACTGAATAATTATGTAACAAACTATTTGGGCCTAACAAGAGCAAAACATGAAACATTGAGCTATAAATCTAAATTAACACTTGGGATGATGGGTAAGATTTTACAATTTCAAGGAATGAATGTGTAATTTCAAAATTTTATAATTTCAAGAATAACCTCGGGCCGAATGGAGACTTAAGTCGAGACTCTCAAGTGTTAGCCAACATTTGGGCTAACACCTACAAGCGCACAAAACTTTACAACTTATACTTATAAGTTACACACGATGTGAAATCAATACAGGAACGTGAAATCACCATCAAAGAACAACCAAGAGCGCGTGTGTTCTCTATTTTAAGCTAAGTCAACCCTAAACAACAAGGTGAGTTCATATGCCCCTTTTCTTAATCTTTACTGATTTCAAAGCTCGGGGCTGAGAAACATGCTTAACTTTTATTTATTTAAAAGTTTACATTAACATGTTGTTTAATTCATGATTTAGATAATAATTGTTTATCTTTATTATCGTTAATCATTACATGCTTGCTTGTTTGACTTTATCATACCTGAATTAACTAGGGTGCTACATGCTAATCTAGCAAACAAGGCACATTAACACAGTAATACATAGGATAATGTGAGTTGTTGAGAACATATCTCACAACTTTGCATATCTCTTACACGATGTAACAACGGGGGAAAACCTTGGGATAACATGTCATTAACAACCATTAATGACAAGAATGATTATCATGATAAGATAATTTCATGATAGCAAGATCATTCTCACATCACTAAAATTGTGTATAAGACATGTTCTTATGACACTTTGTTAAGACCGCTATAACACGCAAACTTGGGAATAACAGTTGAAACATTTATTTGTGATATCGAGGAGGATATTACATACACACACCTTTGGGGATGGCATATTACACACATATCATCATAAATCACTAAGACTCTGTTTAGAGCACATTCCCTAACCGACAGAGTGTGTCGGTTGCACAATTGTAGATCAGTTGGGTAAATCTCTAAAACTAATAATCGGGGTTTTGGGGAAATCAAATGAAATCACACCATGCACGAGAGGTGCTACCAATCATATAAACAACACTCTTAAAAGCTAGAAAACATGTTCAATCCAATAGATATCGTGGGAGGATATCTTACACACCGGGCTGATCAGAAATGACAGCTACTGAGACTATTATGTCTCTAACTAGGAATCATGAGTTGGACACTTTACACGCCGGGCTGAACAGGGGAAACAGCTACTGGGACTATTATGTTCCTATCTAGATATCGAGTATGATATCTTACACACCGAACTGGTTAGTACTGACAGTTACAGAGACTATTAAGTTTCGCTCTAGATATCGAGTATGATATCTTACATGCCGGGCTAATCCGTAAGGAATGGCTAACAGAGACTATTATGTTTCTTTATTCAATGGTTGGGTATTCCACATGCCGGACTAATCAGTAATGATTAGTTACAGAAACCATTAGGTTTCGTTCTATATATCGAGTATGATATCTTACATGCCGGGCTAATCCGTAAGGAATAGCTAACAGAAACGATTTTGTTTCTTGATTGTTCATTGGATTATTTTACATGCCGGACTAATCAGGAATGATTAGTTACAGAAACCGTTAGGTTTCGTTCTAGATATCGAGTATGATATCTTACATGCCGGGCTAATCCGTAAGGAATAGCTAACAGAAACAACATTGTTTCTTATTCGATCATTGGGTGATATTACATGCCGGGCTAATCCGTAAGGATTAACCAGCAGAGATTATATCTCTTTATTCACTTATTGGTTATTTTGACATACCGGCTAATTCGTAAGAATTAGTTAACAGGGATGAATTCATCTCTTACTTTGTTCACTGAGTTAATTTGCATGTCGGCTATTCCGTTAGGAATGGTCAATCGAAACGATTACGTCTCTTTTCTCCTTACTTAGTGGATAAACATATCGGGAAATCATGGGTGAAAAGAAATGGGTATCCATCGTTGTATTATAGGTAGTGTTGAGTACAGTTAAGCATGTGGTGGGGTGGCGTCTGGGCTTGACCCTTTCGTATGCCCCTATATATAAGCATGCTTGACTGGATGAGACATTATCTATACATCCAACCATGGAGAGGACATTGAGTGAAACATGGGATTCATTTATCAATACAACTTGTGTGAAACGTTGTGAACATGATTGACTTAATTCAATGGTTTTCAAATACCAAACTTATGAACTCACCAACCTAGTGTTGACTTGTTTTAAACGCATGTTTTCTCAGGTGACGGACAGGTCTAGATAACAAGCATCAGTGATTAAGCTAGAGGACTCTTAGAAGACCTAGCTTACTTTTGGATGCATACATTTTGATGACATTGTGAATCTATTTTGCATATCTTGTACAGTCACAAGATAGAAACTACACGATTCTTTTGAATAGATTTACTTAGTTAAATTATGAACGTAACATTGTAATTTAACTTTGTAATTCTACATCATATGTCATGTTAGCATTTCTCATTATTTATCATGTGCCATGTAAACCATCTGATCACTTCGATTATCATTCAAGATATCGCGCCCCGGGAACCTTCCGCCTGACGGGAAAACCCGATCCGTTCCCGCTGGCCCGGGGTGTGACATGACAAGACAATATTGATCTCCAGCTATACTCTTACGGTTAACAGGACCAAAAAGATCCATATGGAGAAGCTCAAGTGGAACAGTGATTGAGTGATACTTCTTTGGTTTGTGAGACTGCTTGACTTGCTTGCCCTTTTTGCAGGATACACACACATCAGACAGCTTGAAATTCTTCAAAGTAACTCCTTCAACCAGATTGTTATGTACCAAATGATTCATCTTGCGAAGACTCAAATGACCCATCCTCTTATGCCAAAGTATTGAATCTTTCTCAGTTGCCTTTGTCATAAAACATGAAGCTGTGGAGGATGTTGTTGAAGCTGTGGCCATGTTGAGTACATACAAGTCTTGCTTTCTGGGAGCTGACAATAAGATACAATCTTCAGGAATAACCACACCTTCTTTAAGAATGTAGCATTTGGAGTCATCAAAGAGAACCTTGTACTGTTTATCACAAATCTGTGATACAGATAGAAGATTATTCTCCAATTGCTTGGCATATCTGACTTTGTCAAATGAAACTTGCCCATTTGGTAAAATTCCCTCTCCCGTGATAAAACCACCTTTGTCACCCGCAAAAGCTACATAACCACCATGAACAGATTTAACATTTGTGAGCAGATAGATATTTCTAGTCATATGCCTTGAAGCCCCACTATCGACAATCCAAGAGCTGTTTAGAGCAGCTGTTGGGGCATTCTGCACAAAAATAAAACAATTAGTTTAATTTGGGAACCCAAGCCTTCACAATCTTGGGTTGACCCAATAAGTCTCGGATCATAACATAGATCCATTTACCATCTGAAACAGCCTTGTCTGAAGTGGGTGGAACTGAAGTTTTAGACTTTACTTTCCAGACTGCATTTTTACTGAAAGAATTTTTCAGATAAATGGATGATGATTTAACTTGATCAACATTAACCGTCTTGGGAACATTCAAGTTCACCAGTTTCCCTTTACCCTTGTCCAAAGATTTAACCTGATTTGGTTGTTTGGGTTTTGCCTGAATTGACTTGGATTCAGATTTGACCGGTTTAACAAAAATCTGATTTTGTTTCCTGGGTGGTGCAACCTTTGGTCTGATCAACCGTGGGCAAGATCTAACAAAGTGCCCAGGTGCGCCACACTCAAAGCAAACCGGTTCTCCTTTTTTATGAAAATGTTTTAATTCAGAAAAATATTGCCTTTTTGGTTTGAAAACATTTGTTTTAGGCGTGTTCTGATTAAAACCCAAACCCTATTTCCCATTTGGAACAAGATTGTCAATATTGTTAGATATACAAGCTTCATTTTCTTTAGAAGCTTTCAGAAATCCTAAGGCTTGATAAATTTTTGAGGATGAGATTGGGTCGCCCTTTTTGATAACAGGGATTGGATTTTGAGCAATAACACAATCAGATGAATCATCAGATTCATCCTCAGAGTCGGAAACCCAATCCTCTACAAGTCCATCCACCGAAGATTCCTTTGACAAAGAGGAACCCTCATCAGTAATCATCCCAATCGGATCAATTACTAATGGAGTTATAACATGAAAATGTTTAACGTCTTTGTCATTTGGTGAATTGACAAAACTGTTTAAGATTGGTGGAGGACATCTTTGATAACTCACAGTTCTCTTACCCTTATGATCATCTTCTTTGCTGATCATGTGCTCAATGATATAAGATGCACTCTCATAGCTCTTGAGCTTTTGTCCTAGGGTCTCATAATCACACTCAACTATTGCTAACTCCTTCTTTACCTCATTAATGGTATTGAGATAAGAAGTTATAGCATCTTGCTTGTTAAGAACAACAATCTCAGCCTTATGAAGTTGTCTATTTAAAAGTTCAATTTTAGCTTGAAAATCTTTTTCATTAGCTTTTAAAACTTTGTTAGCATCAATACACTGGTTGAGATCACTGATCAAAGCAGCATTGTGATTTTGATAAGAAAGGACCATGCTTTTAAGGTCAACACAGCTAAAACAACTAGAACAAGAAGATGAACAATCATCAGATACCTGATCAGACTGTGAAGTTGCAGCAGGAGTAGCAGATGAGTTTACCATCAACGTAAACTGAGTAGGAGATTCTTCAATATCAGCATCAGAATCAGATTGAGTGTCAGAATCAGACAAACTTTCAGACTCTGACCCAGATGTTTCTTTTATCTTGAGCTGTGCTCCCTCAGAAGCATTCTCTTCTTGTTGATCTGCTGACTTCTGAATCTTAGCAACACATGCTTTATCTTGTCCCCCGTGTTCAGAATTGAATCTGAAATCCCAATTTTCACCTTCATCCTGCTGTACAATCAAAGCTTTGCCTGCATTTGAAGAACTAGTTTGAGCAGGAGAATCAATAGGGACAAGTCTTCTTTCTGTATTTGCTGCAGAAGACTTTTGATGATGAAAAGGATTCTTGTTTCCAGCTTTCTTTGGATGTTTGCATTGTCTAGCAAAGTGACCTTTCTCCCCACAATTGTAACAAGTAACCGAGGCCATGTCAAAACCAAACTTAGACTCCTTGTTCAAGTTAATGTCTTTACCAGTCCTTTTGACAAACTCCTTAGCTCTCCTCACAGCACTTGCCAAAGCCCACATGATGTCAATCCTTTCCATGTCATCTTGATCTATCTGAGAATAGTCATCATTTGTCAGATACGGATTGCCGATCTGTCCTGCTACCAGTCCATCATAAGAACTAACCAAGGTAGACAAAAGACCCATATGCTCTTTAGCAATCTCAACTGTAACTTTATCAAAATTCTCTGTCTTTAGACTGGTGACTGGTTGATGATGTTCTTTCTGAGAACTTGAAGAGGAGGATGACTGACTGAAATGAATTTGATTGGAAGATGGAGCTTCAGTAGTCTGAGAAACAAATGCAGTCTTTAGTGGAGCATGTGAAGAGGCTTTCTCTACAGTAGGTGTAGAATAGTACAACGAGGGATCCTGAACTTGAGCAACCCTTTTAGCTTTCCACTTGTTCTCAATTTCCTGCTCCTTCAATTTCTGGATAAAATCATTGATATCCATGTGTGACATCATCTCATTCTGCTTAAGTACCATCAAAAACGACTCCCATTTTGGAGGAAGAGCATCTGCTAAACACTGAATCTTCTCCTGAGTAGTAGTCTTGACTTCATGATTAAACAACTCACACAACAAATGGTGAAATCTAGCAATCAAATCATCCAATGATTCATTCCCCACATACATAAAGCTGTTGAATTCCTTCCTCAATGCCTTTGACTTTATGTTCTTCAAAGCATCATTGCCCTCATAACGCTGTTGCAAAGCATCCCACAGATATTTAGAAGATGTAAACTGTCTGAACTGATGGAAAATATCAGTAGCAATGGACTGAGATAAAATAGCATAAGCCTTCTTCTCATAATCATAAAGCTTCCTTTGAGGCTCAGTCATCCATGTGACTAGCATAGGAGTTCCATCTTCATTAAGAGGCCTCAGATATCCTCCTTCAATCATCATCCATAAATTGGTATCTAATCCACTGATGTGGATCTCAAACCGATACTTCCAGTGCAGACAATTGTCTAAAGATAGTAACTTGGGAGCCTTGTTGGAGTTTCCCGTCTCAGTCTCAGTCAACAGTAATGTCTGAATGCGATGATTCTGATTAGCCGTCAATGCTAAATCCTCCATTTAATCAGGAACAATAAGATTCAACACTTAGAAAAATTGGCAGATTGATGGCCGAATGAACCTATTTGTGGCGAATGTAGGGGACCGAATGAGCTGATTCTGGCGAATGAGGATCTGAGTATGACTATAAGAGCGAAAGAACCTATTCGGCGAATGAAGGGTCGAATGAAGTTATTTGCCTAATGTGAGTTGAGTATGAAGCTATTCGGCGAATGAAGATGGCGAATGATTCTATTCGCCGAATGAGAACTGATTGGGCCCAACATATTCGGCCACCATGCTCATTCGGCTGATCTGAGGGTTTTGGTAACAAAAATCGCAATAACTTTCGATTTTAAGCAGATCTAAGTACCAAATTTGGTACAGAACACCATGATATGATAATAAACCAATTGGGATAAATGTTTTGACAAAAACACCACAAAACTTCACGGATCTTTAATGAAACAGTAACTTTAAGGGCAAGAAACTTAGGGTTTTTCAACTCTCGAACCTACAATCTGAGATTTAGTGATTTTGAATGGAAATCAAGCAGAATCAAGAGCCATTGCTCTGATACCACTTTGTAGGACCAATAGGGAGCTCGGAAACTATCCGGTTCCAAGGGAAATATGCTTGACAGCCTCTGGAATAGTGCGGAATCCTATTCCAGGGTTTTCCAATCGAAATCAACAGCAACTGTGGTGAATCTAGTGAGTAGAATCAACGTGCGAGTGAGAATCGATCATCACGGGTTGAGAATCGAAGTTGGACGGCAAGAATCGCTCAAAACTTCAAGGGTTGAGTACACTGGGAAGAATGAGGACTTGGGAAAGTTAGGTTTGAAATGATTTGAACTTGTATTTATAGACTGTAGTTATTCGCCCGAATGAGTGGCCGAAGCAACTCATTCGGCGAATGGCTCATTCGCTGAATATAGTCATTCTCTATTCTCATTCGGCGAATGACTTCATTCGTTAGAGTCATTCGCCCGAATGAGTAATACTCATACTCAAATATTAATTAACCAATTCAAAAAATCATATAATCAATATTAAACATTAAGAACAATATATAAAGACAACTTCCATTGATATAACTTTAATCTTTACATTATGATTAATACAAAATTGAACTAGGGACATTAAGTGCATCAACAAAAACATAGATAAACCTTAAAACAATTGTTTAAATCATATACATGGCTTTAAAACATGTCAAAGGTTTATAACTAAGTCATAATTGATTAAGGTAGCAAAAGGTTTTACTTATGACGAGAATTAGCCAAAGTTACTACAAAGTTGGTGGATTTACTACAAGGTTGGTGGATTATGAGTTAATACTTTTGCAATAGGTTAAGGTTAATACCAGGTTCAATAATATAAACAAAGAATGTATTACATACTAATCTTAATCTAAATTGTTTAAGTATTAGTATGTCGTACTATCCAATAAGTTCAATGAATAATCAATAAACAAAAAATTATAAAGGTTAACCAACTTTAGGGTTAACTTACGAATTAAATACTCGTATTTAAAAGTTACAAACCACATTGAATTTGACACAGACTTTGAATACAACATCATTAAAACAACGAGCGCATGCATTCTTGATTACTTAGTCAACCACTAAAACCGCAAGGTGAGTTCATATGCCCCTTTTCTAATTCTTTGATTTTAAATGCGGGGCTGAAAAACATGCCAACTCTATTAATTATTAAAAGTTTTAGTACATTATTTCAAATATCATGTGATTTAGGTAATAAAGATTCTATATTTATAATCATACTTTTATCATATAAACAATGTATGCTTGTGTGTATACATCAACAACGATGACAAATCAAGGATAATTCATGATAACATAACTTCATGAATTCATCCAAACATTTAAATAACATAAGTGAAATAAGAGTAGACCTTATAACACTTTGTTATTTACAATGAGACAACAATGAGATAACATGAGACATATACTAGTGAAAACAAGAATGATAATCATGATAACATAAGGTCATGATGATAATATCAATCACCTCATTTACTAACATTGTGTAATAAGACTAGTTGTTATAACACATTGTTAAAGACTCTAAGAACACATACACTGAGATTAGATGACACTGAGGAAATGACAAGGAGAGAACACATAACAACGACTAATTACCATGGTTGTAAAAGTCGCTAGGCGCTAGTCGGGCGACGAGGTACCGCCTCGGGATTATTCGGGATTAATCGGCGCTAGGCGGATTGGAATTTTGATATGTAATTTTACAAATATATATTATATACACATATTAATATCAATAATTTAATATAATACTTTCAAATAATTTAAAAATAAAGTTAAACATATTAAGTCAAGTACTTCAAAGTTCAAACTTAAACACTGGGTTCAAAGTTTAGAGATGAATTTCGATGTTAAGTGGTTGGATTCGATGTTTTAGGGACATATTAAGGATTTTGGGTTGAGCAATGTCTAAATAATCATGAAATTGGTCACTTTTTACCAGAAAAAAGTCAAAATAGTCAAAAAATAAAAAAAAATAAAAAATCTGATTAAACCGCCTAGGCCGACTAGGCCACGCCTAGGACCCGACTAGGCCGCCTAGGCCCTGACTAGGCGACCTAGGCACCGCCTAACGCCTACGCACCGCCTAGGCCGAAATCGACACAGTAGCAGGCCGCCTAGCGCCTAGGCTAATTTTTACGACACTACTAATTACTATTAAGATTGTTTTCATTATATCACGACAATCATGTGTTCATGTGTAGATGCCCAGTCATAAGGCCCTTGCTAAATCGTTTGCCATTCATTTAGTGCGACTAAACCAATGATAGCGTAGTGGTACCATAGGTTTGACAATCCGCCAGCGAGTGAGGTCGGTACGTTATTCGTAACATTATCATTGGCCGGTATCATATGACCGGTAACAGGGCTGCATCAGTCAGGTTTGGTAAACGCACATGGTGATATTAATCTTCAGACGCGGATCGTAATTAAACCCTTCGTTTCATTAAATTGTAGACTGAGGAATTGATTTTATCTCATGTCATATTACTGGTAATAGATTCGTTGAAGGCACAGATTCTTATGAGACTACAAATGGGATAAAGGTAAATTAGTGGCATTGTGGTCTGATTACGTGAGGACCACAATGGGTTCCATTTAGGCTCTATACATTCAAGATTATGAACAATATCAATGAGTTAACTATCACTCCTATTATTAGAAGTGAATTACAGTTTAACCTACAATTGAGAGAACACTAATAAGGATAATATTTAAGTAATCTATTTTCCTTAAAACAACAAGGCATTACCATAACTTTGGTCATGGTAATATATTCCCTTCAAACACTCTTATTCTACACATATAACATGGTGGGATGAGAACACATCATATGGGATTAACAGGTTGGAAATCAAATGAGACAAACACATGTGAGACGAAAATGGGTATCTATAGCTGCATTACAAGTGGTATTGAATTCAATCAAGTGTGTGGTGGGCTGATGGCTTAATTCGTGATACGTATGCCCTATATATAAGCACACTTGGTTTGAATGACATGCTATTTGTAAGGGTAAATATGGAGAGGACGTTGCGGCAAGGCAAGATAAGACAATAACAATAAGTCTTGTGTGTAATGCTATGACTCTTACAAGTGTTTTCTGTTACCAAACTTATGAACTCACCATCCTAGTGTTGACTTGTTTTAAATGCATGTTTTATCAGGTGACGAACAGGTTTAGTCACCAGACATCAGGAAATAAGCTAGTTGGACTTTATAGAGGACCCATAGCTTACCTATGTGTTGTGCATATTTTGGATGACATATTTGTGAATCATGTTTTGTAATTCTTGTGCAGATACAAGATAGAAAATCTATGATTCTTTTTGGGTAGATTTAATTAGCTAAATTATGAACACGATTGGCGTAATTTAACTTTGTAATTCAATGTCAATGTCATGTTAGCAATTCTCATTATATATCATGTACCATGTAAACAGTATGATCAATTTGATCATCTCACAATATCGTGCCCCGAGAACCTTCCTTCTGACGGGAAAGTCAATCCAGCCCGCTGGCTCAATCATAGCACTAACCGAGCCAGTGTGATCCGAATGCCTCCGAGAAGACAACCTCCACCATTACTACCCCACCACAACCACCACCACCTCCTCCTCCCCTCCTCCTCCTTCGCATGCCCCACCTCATCAAGCACCACCCAACCATGAGTTGGACCCTGCTACCATCGCATCGTGTTGACCAGTCAACTGAAGGTAGTGATTCCCGACATGATGAACATGA